>CM074738.1:120619294-121912926 GCA_037367245.1 Phrynocephalus guinanensis
GCTGGTTGTTGTCCGAGGGTGCCGGGTGCTGAGGCCAAGTTTGGCCTGCGAAAAGTCTGAACATGGATAGTGTAGCCAAATGAGGAGACACAGCAATGGAAACCACGCAGGGATCGGGACTCCAGGCAAAACAAGAGAACAAAAACCTCTGAAGATAGGCTATAGGCATGGTATACAAACAGAAATAGTATCTGTATAGTGTATATTTTCCAACACAATGGTGAAACACAGTTGGACTCTGCATATCCATGGAGGGCTGTATCCAGGTCTCCCCATGGATGCTGGAAACCGCAGATAATAGTGAATGCCTGGCATAGCGTGGTAGATTTTTTCAAAATCCAGACAAAAATAATTTCCACCATTTATTACCAGATTTGGCAACTAGAGGGAGCCAGAGACCATCCATATCAAGAAGGCATTGCATTTATTTATTTTAATTATTTTTAGTACCTTTATATTAGTATTATTCTGGTTATTGGCATTTATTCTATTTTTCCCCTTCTGTATTTGTATTGTGATGGGGATGTCTTGGGTTTGTAGCTATGGGCAGTTGCTGTTATGTGTAACATGTTGTATACTGCCCAGAGCTCCTGCAGGAAAATCGGGCGGTCAATAAGTCTAAAAATAAATAAATAAATAAATGACCTCTGGATGCCTCCAGTGGCCAATTTTGGTAAATACAACATACAATATACATGATTAGAGATGGGCACGACTTGAAAAAAAATTTTTCGAGTTGTCGTTAGTCAGGCCGGTTCCGTTTCGGGTCGTTTCCGTTTTTCACAAAAATTCACAAAAATTAGTCGGTTCGTTTTTTCGTTTTTTTGTTTTCGTTAGTACTGGGTTTTTTGGGGGGGGTAGCGGGCTCCTGGAGGCACCTCTGTGGGGTGGGTGCCTCCTCTGGCCCGCTATAAAGGGAAAGCGGGCTCCTGGAGGCACCCGTGGGTGCCTCCTATCCTCACCCACTAGGAAGGGGAAGCAGGCTCCAAGAGACCCCTCAACATGGGGGTCTCCCCTCCTCACCTGCTGCTGCAAAATGGCATGCATAGCCATATGGATATGCATACCAGTTGCAGACAGTGAGACCAGTGAGTGAACCCAGAGCCATAGGGTGATGCCTAAGGCTCTCGCACCGCCATGTCTCACAAAGAAGGGAATCGTACTTGTGTGTAGTGCAATGCAAGTAGATCTGGCTTAGGGTTAAGGTGGGTTAGTGCAAGGGCTAGGGTTAGGCTAGTGACGGGTAAGGTTACGGTGGGCTAGTGGGTTGCACCTCTGGGTGCCTCTCTGACCCACAAAGAAGACAGTCTGTGACGTATGGGTAAGGAGTCAAGGATTAGGGTTAGGGTTAGGGGGCGAGGGCAGGTTTTAGGGGGCTTTTTGGCACATCCCAGAAGTCTCGATGGCCAAGTGGCCATGCGATTGGTGGGATGGCTCCAAAAATTTGCATGGTCGTCCACTCCCACATGGCTGGCCACTCGGCCAGCCCATCATTGCGCAGGTGTAAAAAAAAATAAAAAAAATAAAATCAATGGAGGACAGAGGAGGAGAGGAGAGACATTTTGTTACAAGAAAAAACCCACTGCTACTGTGAAAAATCTGGCAGTTTATAAATTTTCGCGTGTTTCTGTTGTGCTTGTGTGTTTTTGGACCACGATTTCAAAAACAATATTGCGTTCGCCGCCCCATTTTGGATCCCCCGCCCGCACCACATGGCATGGCGAGTCCGGCTGCCCAGGATGGGGGGGGAGGCGGGACCCCCCCTCCAGAAACCACCCCTCCGGTAGGTGCCCTGCGCCCTTAGTCAACCAGGCGTTTTTCCGCCTGCTTTTTTGGCCCGGGAATGGGTGGGGGGAGAGTTTAAAAGTTTTTTCCTGTGCCGTCCGTGCCGCTTGCTTGCGCTTTAATTGCGGCGGCCGGCGGCGAGACTGGGCTTTTTGCTGGCTGCGAGCCTGCGGCGAGTCCCACCAGAGCAGCCCAGGACTGGGGATGGGGGGGGAGGACGGGGACCTCCAGAAACAACCCCTCTGGTAGGTGCCCTGAGGCACGGCAGGCATTTTTCCGCCTGCTTTTTGGCCGGGAACCGGGTTTTTTTAACTTTTAAAAACTTTTTTTCTGTGCCGCGTGGCATCGCGCGATGCAAGGAACGAGCATGACAAATCAGACCAAAATTGTTCGTTCGTTGGTTTGAGCTCGAAGTCTGGCGGAGTAATTCCCGTTACCGTTTCTGTAGAGTAATGGAACCGAGTAACGGAAACGGAAACGGGAATACCGCTAAGTCGTGCCCATCTCTATACATCATACATCTTTCTATGGTTTCTAAAAACTATATTTTCAATATTTCCAGACCGCAAATAGGTGAATGTGGATACCAGTCCTACTGGTCCTTTAACACTTTAGCTCAACGTCGAATGACTTTTTCCCCCCTAGAAGCTCCTTTTGCAGCTAAATTCCTAAGGAGGAGGGACACTGTTGTTCCTATGGCAACGAAAGACTTGACGTTACCAATGTCCTGGCTCCACTATCCCTCTGACATCAGCTCCTCGTTTTGTGCACACCAAAAACTAGCCTGGAGGGATGGAACTAAACTCCAACACCTGGGCTGTAGTGAGCAGCACACTAGGACCAGGTGTGCCTAAGGAACACGTTCCAATAAACCAGTGGCTCCCAAACAGTACGCCATGACTCCATGGCATGCTGCGATACCAACCAAGGAGTGCCACAGAATCCACTAATCCTTCCCTCCTCCCTTCTCACACCCACAGCACTTCCTCAAAGGGTGCTTTTACACGACCTCTAAAATCCGGTGGCAACTTAAATTCGGACCAGAGATCGTGGGGGGTTGTCGCTCTTACTGTGTTCCCACCCCTCCGCACTCCATTGTTCCTGTCTGCATGAGGGGAGGGAGAAAAAAAGGGAGAAAAAAATGCAGGCTCACCTCTGCTCTGCCGGTCAAAGCAGCCCTGAGCAGCCCCCCGTAGTGATTCCTGTCTCTTAAAGGGGTGGCGGGGACAAAAAAACAAACAGAAGGCGAGGAGCCCCGCATTCACAGCTGTACAATCCGCATCGGAAGATTTTTTTTACCTCCTGGAGGCCAGGTACTTGAAAAGTGCGCTGGGACGCGCTTAGGTGGTCATACTTAATTTTTCTTAAAGTCCGGAGCTGGTGGGAAAACATTTTTAAGCTCCGGATCTGGGAGCCCTATGCCTCAGATTTTAGGGGTCGTGTAAAAGCGCCCAAAGGTACTCTGCTCTCTGTGCACAGTGCAAAGAGGGAACCCTGGCCCAGTCTTGCCCAAAGGTATGTGTGTGGGGGGCTCCTGCCCACCTGTTGTCAAGTGACCCTGCACTGCCTCCTCCCTACCAAAAATGTGGCTTCTCCATCTTACCCAGAAGCTGCTTCCCTGAAGTCAGGACAGGAGGGCTTCCACATTAAGCTACCTGCCTTGTCTCTGGTTCTACCTAGTGGTCAGTCCTGGTAATACACCTGGGGTAAGAGTAGACCTGCATTTTATCAGCCAGTGGATACGTGAAACCATGGGTACTGATGATCCCGTGGATATGGCAGTCCTACTGTTTTGAGGTGCCGTGGCCAGTGGTCAAGGGAGCCATGAATCTAGAACATTTGAGAATTGCTGTAATAGAGACACAGGGCGTCAAGCACACAATCTTTGATGTGCTGATATTAGTCCTGTAGTTCACATTCCTGACGTTCAAGAAGCCTCCATTTTCCAGATCAGGGTTTTGAAGCTCCGGAATATGACAGCATAAACAGGAGAAATTTCCCCGAGAAATTTGCCTGCCACTCAACGGGTAAAACGGCGATCGGCAGATGAGCCCCGGACAAAAATAAATGAACTTGCAAAGCGATGTAAGAAAGTGCAACCGACATTACATGGTACTTTTGAATACTTAAGGAGGAGGGTAGTGATGAACAGCATTCATTAAAGTGTTCCATTGATGCTCATATTTATTGCTGACCTACTTCTGAATCCAATTGAAGGGAGTTCGCTCATCGCTTGCTCACAGAGCAGCCTAAATATATCCTCTACATTTGGGAGATTGAGACATATGCTTCGTAAACCACATCACCCTCATCTATTCACTGAAAGGAGTTTCATTCCTGTTTCATCGGGTGGGCCATGTGTTTCTAACCATGTTGTCTACGTGCATTAAAACGGAGCCTAACACCCTTTCATGGATCATTATAATCAACAGTGAAAGCCGTCTCCCCAATCCCATGCTTACAAAGTCCCTTCCCTCCCTGCAATTATTATATACAGTAATACTTTGGTTTACGAGTGCCTTGGTTTGCAAAACCAGCAACCATTTCTGATCAGTTTTGCCTTGATCAATGAGCAACAACTTGCGGAAGAGAGCGACTAAAGTGTTTACTGGGCTGGGGCACCTCCCTTATGAGGAAATGATAAAACATTTGGGGCTCTTTAGTCTGGAAAAAAAGCACCTGAGAGGGGGATAGGATTGAGACGTACAAAATAATGCAGGGCATGAGTCAAGTGGATAGAGGGACGCTCTTCTCCCTCTCACAAAATACCAGAACTAGCGGACATCCACTCAAATTGAGGGCTGGGAGAGTAAGAACAGACAAAAGAAAAAAAATTTTTACCCAGCGCTGTTAGTCTGTGGAACTCCCTGTCACGGGATGTGGTAATTGGCCTGGATGCCTTCAAAAGGGGATTGGACAGATTCCTGGAGGAAAAGTCCATCACAGGTTACAAACCATGATGGAGATGTATGTCATCTCCAGGCTTAAAACCAGGGTACTTCAAGGGCCAGATGCAGGGGAGTGGTATCAGGAGACAGATGCCTAGTCTCGTGCGCTCCCAGATGCATCTGGTGGAACCACTGCGAGATACAGGAAGCTGGACTAGATGAGCTTTTGGCCTGATCCAGCATGGCTCTTCTTATGTTCTTATGATGCAGTACAAGCACTGGGTCAGATCACATCATCACACGTGAACCCATGGTAGCTCGCTCTCTCCCTCCCTGGTGGATTGTGGGGGATTGTCTGGAGCATTCCATCTCAGGCAAGCCCCCAAATCAGAGGGAGGAGAGAGGAACCAAGGTTTTGTCTTGCACCATCCGGGAACATTTTCAAAGGCGAGTGCAGGTTAAGATTTTATTTTTTTCTTTATATTTATATTTTTAATTAATTTGTTTTCAATACCCTTTCTTATTTTTTCAAACCATTTCTAGTCAAGAGGCAGCTAGTCAAGTGTGTATATGCTGCAAATTGCCCTTTATTATTGTTAGTCTCAAGCAGAGCAGAATTCTGCAGCCAGGTACCTAAACCATGGTGTGGACATGGACTTCTATCTCACTTCTTTTGTGAGTTTTGGCATTATGTGTGTACAGTATATGGTATATGGGACCCCGGAACGAATCATCTGAGTTTCCATCCATTCTTATGGGGGGGAATTTGCTTTGATATAAGAGCGTTTTTGTTTACAAGCACATTTCTGAAATGAATTATGCTGATAAAGCAAGATATTACTGTAATGGATTTCCAGTCAGGTCGCAGTGTGTTTTGATTTGTTTTCCATTTGATAGTATGTTTCACAGGGCTAGCTCAGCATGAGGGTTACATGTACACTCGGGTAAATTATTCAGTGGTAGCTGGCGCAGAGCTGTTGTTTGGGAAATGCATCAAAAAACAGGTATAATGCAGAAGCTCCATAGTGGCTCTTCAGGATAGTCACCATGATGATGTAAGCTAACAGGACATGATTTCAGGATGCTTCAAGTACAAAGGTGGTGGGTGGGGATCGCACATGTCCCATAGACTCTTGATCCAGGACATTTATTTATTGATTGATTTATTTATTTTGATTGATTGATTGATTGATTGATTGATTAAATTTATATACTGCTCCATCTAGCTGCATGGCTACTCTGGGTGGTTTACAAACTGAACGGAAATCAAACCATAAACAGTAAAATACAATATAACAAATAAGCACAAGGATATAAATAAAAAACACTATAACTAGTAAACAATATATAACAACAGCAAAGAACAGGCGCAAGATGGGCTACAGAGAAAAACAAAATAAATACATAATAGCAATCATCATTAGAACAGATTAATATCCGGGGAAAGTCTTTTTAAATAGCCACGTCTTTAGATGCTTCTTAAAGACTGGGAGGGAAGGTGCCAGACAGAGCTCAGGAGGAAGTTGGTTCTAGAGCCGAGGGGCCGCCACTGAGAAAGCCCGATTTCTCATCAAAGATTTACAGGCCTCCTTCAGCGACGGCACCCTCAAATGTCCTGCCTGAGATGATCGGGTGTTATGGGCAGTGCTTTGCGGCAGGAGCCGTTCTGCCAGATGGGTGCCGTTGTGCACATGGCCCAGAATGAGTTCAGATCAAAGTGGGTGTCAATGGACTCCGTGTCCATGTACAGCTGGTATTTTTGTATTTCCTCTCAGAGAAGAAACTGCTTGCATGCGTTAAAGTAGCCCAGCCACTGAGTGTGGCATGCACCATGAAACAGTAGCATAACCATGGAAGGGATTTGCAATATGTGTTTTTAATGTGGAGTCATAATAAAATTTGTGACATCCATCCAAATGGAGTCATATAAGGAGTGACTGATGCGCTATGCTAGCACTCCGTTTGGATGGGGCCATATATGGGTTTTCTAAACTGAGTCCTGTTCGTTCACATTTAGCCTGATTTGCACCATGTTGGCCCTAACAAAAATGCCTGGGTGGAATTTGGCCAAACCACGTATTAAAGATACAGGAAGTCCTCGTTACTATATTTCTGAAACCACATTGACATTTAATAGACAAATGCAGACAATCCCTTGTGTCGGAACGATCAAACTTAAAAACAAAGAAAGGGGTCGTATTCCGAAGACTAGTCACAAAGTAATGGACACTGACTTGCAAACTATGGGAAGTCGGACTATGGGAAGTCGGACAACAGTTAAGGAATTCTTTCATCTAATGATGGGGTAGCTATAATGTACTTTTCAGGCCTCAACATCCTGTGCTGGGTTGTTTCAAGCTTGACTTTATTCTTCATCAGAGGAGACTTTATGTCCACCTAAACATACTTGGTGGCAAACAGGGTGGCTTCTTGGCTACTGCGATCACTTACAACAACTCTCATGATTACCGTTATCCCTGGATGTTCTCATACCCCTTTCCTCACTGCTTCTTAATTGTTGGAATTTTACAACTCCATAATTCGTGTGAATTTCTCTGAGGAATCCTGAACTTGGCATGTTGCTGGAAATCCTTTGCTAGCACTCTCCCTCCTGACCCTGTCTCCCCTGCCTGAACCACAGATTCCCATATTTCCATTTCCCAAAGGCAGCCAGGCCCTGGGGAAGCTGTCTAATGGGGACGGGTGAGACTTTATTGCTCAGATGAACTGTAGGGAAGCAGCACCACGGAAGAGCAGTAAGCCTGTCAAGAATGTGTCAGGGGCATTCACCATTTCCCAATGAGCAAAGAAGGTCAAGTCATTATGACAGAGCATCCATGTGTTCACAACCCCTTTTGAGGGCAGCTGATGTCACCCGGGTTACTCTCTCTGTGCACGTATCATTGCTTCCATATCTTGCAAAGTAAGAGTTGCCTTGGCATCACCCCAGAGTTAAGAGATAATTGGTGAAATCCTGCATCTTAGCTCAGTGAATCATGACAAGAGTGGATAGAGGGACACTCTTCTCCCGCTCACAAAATACCAGAACTAGGGGACATCCACTCAAACTGAGGGTTGGGAGAGTAAGAACAGACAAGGGAAATTTTTTTTTTTACCCAGTGTGTTGTTAGCCTGCGGAACTCCCTGCCACAGGGTGTGGTGATGGCACCTGGCCTAGGTGCCTTCAAAAGGGGATTGGACAGATTCCTGGAGGAAAGGTCCATCACAGGTTACAAAACATGATGGAGATGTGTCATCTCCAGGCTTAAAACCAGGGTCCTTCAAGGGCCAGATGCAGGGGAGTGGGATCAGGAGACAGAGATCTAGTCTCGTGTGCTCCCGGATGCATCTGGTGGGGCCACTGTGAGATACAGGAAGCTGGACTACATGGGCTGTTGGCCTGATCCTGAACTTGCTCAGGAGTTGCCTCACCAAATCCCCATTGATCCAATGGACCGACTCTTGTGTGACATACTCCACTCGCCACCAGGCGTTCAGCGATTCTCTGTTTGGACACTGCCCCCCAGATCTCTCACCCAGCAGGGCTTCCAGTGATTCTGGCCAATGGCATCTGGATGTTGTAGACCCCAAAATGTCCCAAGCTCTTCACAGAGAAATATCCTCTGATCTGGTGCCAACTCTCGGTCAAGAATGATGGAATGAGACTGGACAAAGACTGGGATCTCTCAAGAAAAGAAGAGCCTTGTGGCGCAGTGGTTAAAATGTCTGCACTGCAGCTAAAACTGTGCTCACGACCTGGGGTTCAATCCCAGGTAGCAGCAGGCTCATGGATGACTCAGCCTTCCATCCTTCTGAGGTCGGTCAAATGAGTACCCAGCTTGCTGGGGGGAGGGGCAATGTGTATCCTGCATAATTAAATTGTAAACTGCCCAGAGAGTGCTTGAAGCACTATGGGGCAGTAAATAAGCAGAACACACTTGTGGGATGAAGGAAGATAGTGTAGAAGAATATGGGGCTGGTTGTTTCCATTGTACTGGACTGCGATAAAAAGAAGAAGGCACAGAATCCTATTAAGTAAATGCCGAGCATAACAGGCTGCAGAATCTCCAGGTTACCCTTGTGCAAGCCAGAGATTGCCCTGCTCAAAGCATGCACAAGGGGTAGCGAATACCCCTCTTTGTGACATGGCACGAATCCGTTGATCAGCATACACAGCTGGCTGTTGTGTCCGTGATGAAAACATAGGTTTTGCTCCATTAATCTTGTGGCAACGTGCAAATTCCCTACTTTTCTACAGCACAACCCTTGGTGGACTCTAGTTTTGGTGGTACTTTGGGGACTTGTGGACAGTACCGGAGCAACTCATGGCTGGGTCTCCCTCCCACCCCCAAGGGAACTTTAACATTTCTGCCCTATTACAGACACTCCTCTAAGACAGGTGACCCTTGATCAATCCATACAGAAAGTATTTTCCTCTTAGTTTGAATGCCGGCTTGCATAGCTGTCGTCAAAGGCGTCTCCTCCTCCTCCTCCTCCTCCTCCTTCTCCTTAAGAAACCCCAGTAGCTCTCTTGTGCCAGGGGAATCCAGGGTGAATGCATACTAATGATGCAGTAAACTCCGCCTCATTATTATGGATTAAACCTCATTGGTATGCGTTTTGTCTAAGGCTGGGATCTGCTGGGGCTTCACTTCGCTAGGTGCCAATTATAAAACTCAGAGTGCTTTGCCAGTCTTATCCCACCCCCACCCCAATTCGGAAGAGGTTAGTAGAGTTTCTCCCACCTAGTCCCAAAGATGGGTGGGAGGTGTGTGCGAGAGAGAGAGTGAGTGAGTGTGTGATGCAAATTTAACCACTGGAGTCAATAAATGTCTTTTCCTTCACTCCATCAGCATTCATTTCTCCGGTGTGTCTCCTGCGTTTACTTGCAGGAATAAGGGCTAATGCCTTGCATTAAACCGCTTGGAATAATGCGCATCATTTTGCTGGATACATGACTCTTTCCTTCTCTTTCCAGAAGAGATGAAGGGCAGCTCTCCTTACTAGAAAAAGTAAAAGGTTTATTCCGTGGTTTCATGCATGCATGTACCAACAGAGGAATCCTTCCCCAATCACTTTCAATAAACCTTGGGCAGAAGGTAGTTGAATACTCATCACGGCCTGGTGGAGGCCAGTGACTCTAATTTGGTGGGGATTTGAGGCAGTGAGTCTTCTCCAGCTTTTAACTCAAACTCTGAAGGAGCTGTCCATGGTACAATCCCCCCCCCCAGATATGTTTCAGCACCTTTATCTGTGAAGATCCTCAGTCATCCAGGTGAGGTTATCTGGAAGTTGAGTCATGGCAACTAGGCTTCTTTTTCTTGAGAGATTGAAACGTTTCCTTGCTCATCGAAGGAGCTAAATCAGACTGACGAAGCTGCTTGGATGAGAAGCGAAATGCTTCGATCTCCCAAAGAAAGAAGTCCAGTTGCCATAACTCAACTTCCAGATTCAGTACCTTGGATAATTCCCATAAAGATAAAGCTCAAGCATCCATGCAAAACTAGCATCTGCAACCTTCATCTCCGTCGCCACCGTGACTGCTGAAACACATCACCACGAAAACCAGAAATGAGACTTTCATAGCAACTTAAAGACTCAGGAGCTTTACTGGGGATAAGTTTTTGTGGGAAGTAGCCGACTTGTTCCGAAGCAAGGGAGCTAAGAAAGCATTGGCCAAGGAAGACTTGATAGTCTTTAAAGGTGTTGTTAAGCCTCTGTTGGTGGCGGTGTGGCGGCGGCGGCAGTGGTTGGTTGGTTGGTTGGTTGGTTGGTTGGTTGGTTCTAGGTGGCTAAAAATGCCTCTAGTGAAAGGAGCCACATTCAGGCCCAGGGAGGGAGAGGCAGCTTGTTGAGTTAGCGGAGTCATATTCAATGGGAGCCACAGAGATTTAAACCAGCTTTTATCAATATAACCTATTCTGTTTCTTGGCCATAGTGGAACACAGTTCATTATCTAGAATCTCTCTCTCTCTCCTCCCCCCCTTCCCTCTCCTCCTCTCTCAACCTTTGTCTAACAAACTCTATCACTTCATGGGATATTAAGGAAGATCTCAAATCTGCGTTCCAAGGGTTAGGGCTCTGGCTACGGACTGGGAAGCTGGGAGTTCGATTCTGTGCTATGCCTCCCCGACAGGGGTTGGAGTTGATCCAGAGGTTCTCTGCCAGATTATTATTTAAACTGCTGAAAAGAGGGAGTTGAAGAATGTAGTATGGCAGCCCTGGGATCCTGGGATCTTGCTCCCCTGCCATTTCCATACGGCCCATGGATCACTTTGTCCACTACCATTTGGAGCTTGGTTCTCTCAGTCTCTGTCTTGTAAAAGTCAGCGTGTATATATTGAGGGCTCTGGTGGTGTGGATGCCTCACTACAAAAGGGTACATAAGGACATAAGAAGAGCCCTGCTGGATCAGGCCAAAGGCCCATCTAGTCCAGCTTCCTGTATCTCACAGTCTGGGAGTGCACGAGACTAGATCTCTGTCTCCTGATACCACTCCCCTGCATCTGGCCCTTGAAGTACCCCGGTTTTAAGCCTGGAGATAACACACATCTCCATCATGGTATGTAACCTGTGATGGACTTTTCCTCCAGGAATCTGTCCAATCCCCTTTTGAAGACATCCAGGCCAGATGCCATCACCACATCCTGTGGCAGGGAGTTCCACAGACTAACAACGCGTTGGGTGAAAAAAAAATTCTTTAGTTTATTCTCACTCTCCCAGCCTTCAGTTTGAGTGGATGTCGCCTAGTTTGGGTATTTTATGAGAGGGAGAAGAGCGTTATTTTGTACGTCTCAATCATATCCCCCCTCAGGCGCCTTTTCCCCAGACTAAAGAGCCCCAAATGTTTTAGCCTTTCCTCATAAGGAAGGTCCCCTCAGCCCAGGAATCATTTTAGTCGCTCTCATTTGCACCTTCTCCAGTTCCACTAATACTTTTTTGAGACACAGTGACTTTTTTGAGATGCGGTACAATCCTACCCTATTCAAAGAGGCAATAATGAGATGTCCCTATGTCTCTTTTGCTGTAAAAGTTTGAGTGGCACTGCATTGGTTCGTTTCCAGCTGTCCTACTCTTTGTGTAAGATTTTGGAACAAGGGATGTCATTTCAGCTCCAGGAGTCTCTGGTTCCCGACTTTGGGTAACCTGGGTGCTCTTAGAGCAATTTCCAGAATCCTTCTCAGTAAGCTTTGTTGCCCCGTTTTCCTGAGAGTTTCAGTCCAAGAACACAAGGGCAACTCCAATTTAGCAACCACTAACCTTGTTCTGGCAGCCCCACTAATTCCACATACGCATCCTGCTGCATGCACACTCACAGCAGGGGGGAGAGAGAGAGAGAGCTTTTAAAGGTATCCTTTCAAGACAGGAAAGTTAGATTTTACCCAGGAAGATTTCTGTTGTATATTACTGCCGGTGAAATCCCTGGGTATGTTTTTTAAAAAAATTAAAATTAAAATAAAATAAAATAAAATGGATTAAAGAAAGGGGAAGTGAGCATGAGAAACTTGAAGAGGAGTTATTTCAAAAAAAGAAAAGAAAAAAGTTTTCTACAGGAAGAAATGAAAGCCCAAAAGGAAAAAAAATGACTAGGGAGAATGTGAGAGGATGGAAAGTGATGCTGTTTATTATATTTTTCATTCCTCTCTCCTAGGTGATCCTTCTCCTTGTTCTAAATTCATTTCAAAGCCAGAGGGAGAAGAACAAGGAAGGAAGGGAAGAATGCAAAGGGAGAAGAGAGAGAGAGAGAGAGAGAGAGAGAGAGAGAGAGAGAGAGAGAGAACCTTTTAAAAAAATATCACAATTCAGCGAAGCGTCTGTCCCTTGTCTAATTCCTTTGCTGGCCTGTAGCTGATGGTGCTCAGAAATATAGAGCGGCAAGCTCTGACATTTCATTTCTGCAGAGAATTGAAAAAGGGGTTTGCTGTAATTCATCGCTTCTTGTAACTCAAACCCTTTCTGACAGGCGTACCTGCACTGTCTTTTAACAGTGGCATCGCTGGGGCTGTAATTGGACATGAAAAATGATGTCGTGTTTGCCGGGAGCTTGGGGAAGGGTACAGCCAGGGGGTGGGCAGGGAGAGCCGTGTGCCCCGATACGTGCGTGCATGCGGGGACATGCCCACGCTGGGTATCGCCCCGATGTTTCCGTTGAGCCTGTCCACTTGAGAAAAGCCCCTTGGAGGGCCAACCCAAATCCCACCCATCATGGTTGGTTGTGATCTGGAGAACGTAGTTGCCATCGCAGCTTGGGGAAGTTAATTTTCTTTGACTGCATTTTCCAGGATTGTCTGCCCATCGGCATACCAAATGCAGGCTTCTCAGATTTGCAGTCAAAAAAGAAAGAGAGAGAGAGAGAGAGAGAGAGAGAGAGAGAGAGAGAGAGAGAGAGAGAGAGAGAGAGAGAGAGGAAGGAAGGAAGGAAGGAAGGAAGGAAGGAAGGAAGGAAGGAAGGAAGGAAGGAAGGACTTTCCCAGGATCTGAACTCAAGACATAACCATGTTATGTTGAACCAATCAGCTGTTTCCATTGGCAAGCCAAGGATAGAGTCCATATTGTGAATGTTTGCTTGAAAGTTGAGCTCTGTCTGGCTCCAGAGCCAAAGCTTGGGAGTTTGATTCCACAGACTGCCTACTTAACAGGGGCTGGAGCCGATGGTCCATGCGGTCCCTTCCAGTCCTGCAGACCTGAGATGATGATGATGATGATGATGATGATGATGATGATGATGATGATGATGATGATCATCATCATCATCATCATCATCATCATCATCATCATCATCATCAAAGGAAGTCATACTGAGGTCACTTTTTCCAAACATCTGCTTGGAATTAAAGGTGGCCCTGCGTGCGATCTACGCCTGGGACAAAGAATCACAGAATACAGGTGAGGCAGGCATGGATGGTTTCTGTTTCTTAGCATTTCAGACTAAGGTTTGGCACCTTCGTAGTTGAAAAGATAGTCTTCAGAAGGGAGATAAGAACATTTTAACCCCTTCAAACCTCTTCCCATTGCTTCTGAGGACACACCCCATTGTCCATAGAGGAGATGTTTAGTGGGGCAGGATTTTTTGGTTCCACTCATCTTTGGGAGATAGCTCCTAACATGGAAAGGCAGCTGCATAACTCATGGGTTTTGGGTCTCTGGCTCTGGATCCAGATGTTGGGAGTTCAATTCCCCACTGAGCCTCCTTGAGAGGGTCTGAACTCAATGATCCAGCTCTACGGTTCTACATTTATTATAAAGAGCAGACATTCTGTATTGTTTTCCTGGGGGTGATCTGGGAAAGAGGGAAGTGCATAAATTCCTTACCAAATAGATATTTGAATGCACACTTAATCCCAAAGCATAGATTACGAAAAGCTGAAATGGCCACGCCATGCATATTGGGGGACGTGCTCGATCTACAAACATTCTCAAGGGATAGACAGATCATGCCATCTATCACAATTTGAAAATACTCTGTCCTTCGGCCAGCCGCGTTGTTCCTCTTTCTAGCAAACGCTCAGCCACGGGACTCTGATTACGTATATGCATGGGCACACAGTCATGCACACACAGGATAAATGGATTGACTTACAGGGGCTGAAACCACCTGGATGCCACCCTGGATGTCCTGATGGTCCATGCAGCTCTTCCTGTGAAGATATGGAGGTGGGATGGGAAGAAAGGATTGTCTTAAGGGAGCAAACAAAACAAAACAAATCTGGAAGCTGAGTCATGGCTACTGAACTTCTTTTTTTGAGAGAGAGATAGAAACGTTTCACTGCTCATCCAAACAGCTTCATCCATCTGAATACAGCTAGTGTGAGTCCTCCATCTTATAGTCAGTCAGCTTTGACCTCTTGTCACCCTGGTCTGAATTAGGCTCATAAGATGTACAATGGCCTGAATAGGCTCATTAGGGAGACAATAGTATCCATAGCCTTAAGATGAACAATGGCCTAAGGTGCTGAAACCTATCAAGAATGGGTCGTTAGCTATGGCCTTGGTGGTGAAGGCTTTTTGATTTGTCTGGGTACTTTGGATGAGCAGCGAAACATTTCTATCTCTCAAAAAAGAAGTCCAGTAGCCATGACTCAACTTCCAGATAAACTCACCTGGATGACTGAGAATCTTCACAGAAAACAAAACAAAACAAAACAAAACAAAACAAAACAAAAACCCTCAGTTTAACTTTTTTCTTCTCAATAGTTTTTTTCCTCATAATCAGTGTCTCTCAAGTTGAGAGGATCTCAAGTCGTATCACAGGGTTTGTGTGTGTGTGTGTGTGTGAAGAGCACAGATCATCAGGTACCATGAATTGTATCCTTGTTACTTCCGAGGGACCCTCCCCCAACACCTTTTCTTCTCTTTGGAGAAACATCTTGCCTCCCCTGCTCTTCTTCTGCCAACCCTTACCCCACCGCTTCTCTCCCGGCACGAGAAATATATCTTCTGAGAAAAGCACTGGGCTGTTGGATATGTTTGTGACAGAAGTGACCCATGGAATAATGTGTGCAGGGAGGCCATTTCCCCACCATCCACTCATATGTGGGATCTGCCCTTCCTGTTGTCTCAGGCATGACCTGGATGAGGTTGGGGCAGGCTGAGACCAAAGTGGAGGCAGGGAAGGCCAAGAGGAGAGGAACACAGAATTTGCAGCCCTATCTACGCAAGCCCATGGACATCCCATAATATTTGGATGCCTGAGACCAAGGAGTCTGTTCTCCCTCTCATTCCTTCCTCTGGATGGTGAGGACTGTGCTTGAGATCATTGTCTTTTTTGGTCCTCTTATGGATTGAGAACTGCTTGAGATCCAGGAAACAAAGAGTAGGTGTCAATGCGAAATTTTCACAATGGAGAGAAAAGCTGTGTGCCCCAGGGCTCTGTCCTGGGACCGGTGCTTTTCAATCTGTTCCTAAATGACCTGGAGACAGGGATAAGCAGTGAGGTGGCCAAGTTTGCAGATGACACAAAACTATTCCGTGTGGTAAAAAACAGACAAGATTGTGAAGAGCTCCAGAAGGATCTCTCCAAACTGGGGGAATGAGCTGCCAAATGGCAAATGTGTTTCAATGTAGCAAAATGTAAAGTAATGCATATTGGGGCGAAAAATCCAAACTTGATCTATCAGCTCGTGGGCTCTGAGCTATCGGTGACGGATCAGGAAAGAGATCTTGGTGTGTTGGTGGACAGCTCCATGAAGGTGTCTCCCCAATGTGTGGCAGCGGTGAAGAAGGCCAATTCCATGCTAGGGATTATCAAAAAGGGGATTGAAACTAAAACAGCCAACATTATAATGCCATTATACAAAACAATAGTAAGGCCGCACCTGGAGTATTGTGTACAATTCTGGTCTGGGGGACCTCCCTTATGAGGAAAGGCTAAAACATTTGGGGCTCTTTAGTCTGGAAAAAAGGCGCCTGAGGGGGGATATGACTGAGACGTACAAAATAATGCAGGTGCCATGTTTCTCAAGGACATATACACATACTTTTGAAAAAGATGTGCATTTTTAAAATTCTTCTCCTATCCCAAGAAAATTAAGTAGATGGATCTCCTCTTACGTTTCTTTTATCCTCATATCAACCCCCGCAAGAGAGGGCAGTAACAGAGGCTGTGGCTGATTCGAGGTCAACAGCCAAGGCCCGAGAAAGTACAGAAACTTGAAGCACTCTCCGAAGCCAACCACTACCCCATATTACCTGTCTGAATGTGAAATCGGAATGCTGTACAGCCAGACAGATACAGAACAATATTGTCTAGCTTACCTTCAAACATTGAGCTGCAGGGGATATCCAAACCAAAGAAGACATGGAAGTCTTTACTTTGGTTGATGAGAAAATCTTACCACCCCCACCCCCACCCAAAAAATCAATACTTTCCATACCTATTTTTCAAAGCTTTCTTTCTAACAGATTCAAGATTCCAAATAGTGTGGGGCGTGGAAATTGAATTAGGAGATGATCGGTTTGAATTTCTGTAACACATTTTGAAGCTGGATAATGCACTTAAAACTCACCTTCTCTATCTCATGTGATAAGAGGTGGCTTCCACATGGTTTATGCCACGCAAAGTGGTCTAGGCCTTAAGGCAGATGCTATAAAATGGTGAACCATCATGGAGAACCCAGTTCCTCAGAAAACAGGGCAAGGCATCTGCTCTTGGGTCTCCAAACACCCAACCGGGCCAATCAAGGAAGAGAAGATGGGGCTACCGATGGAGAGAACTAGTGTGCCCCAAATCCAGAATCCAGATTGCTAACTGAGGCTGTTGACAAGGATTACATATCCACCCACCACCCCATTACAGCAGCTCCATTGGCTGCCAATTGTTTGTGGCCTGATTTCAAAGTGATCGCTGCATCTTATAAACTCCTAAATAGTTTGGGCTCCAGGACCTGGACTCCTTTTTTGAGCCTGCCTCTGTGTTGTTATCATCAAGAGATACCTTTCTCGCTGTTCCAGCACCCTCACAGCTGCGCGCGGTGGGAACACATGAGAGGTCCTTCTCTGTGGCTGCTCCCTGACCCTGGAACTCCCTCCCACTGGAGGCCAGGCTGGCCCCATCTCTGCTGTCCTTCCACAAGCAGGCAAAGACCTACAAAGCAAAGTGTTCTGCTTATATACCGCCCCATACCACTGGGCAGTTTACAGTTTTTTAAAGTACAGTATGCAGGCTACACATTGCCCCCCCCCCCACCGCCAGCAAGCTGGGTACTCATTTTACCGACCCTGGAAGGATGCAAGACTGAGTGAACCACGAGCCGGCTACCTGGGATTGAACCCCAGGTCGTGAGCACAGCTTTAGCTGCAGGACAGGCGTTTAAGCACTGTGCCACGGTGATCACCTATAGTGATGTTAAATGCCTTGGGTCCTTTTTAAGGAGAAAAACAAGATAAATAAATAAATAAATAAATAAATATAACAGATTGTGTTTGGAACCTGCCTGTGGGAAGGCATCTGTCCATACTGGTTAAGGTTCAGGTGACTTTTTTCTCTTCTGTTTTTTCCCCCAGTCTAAACTCAGATGTAGAGTGGGGGGGTGGGACAACGACACCACTGGCCTCACTAAGATTTGGTTGGCCAAGGGTAGACTTTAGAGAAGTTACTTGACGGGACTACTTCCGCTTGGGGTCACAGGTTGTTTTTGCCCATTTCCACCCCAGCATCCATTAAACCCTAGCATCCGGTAGTCAGCGTGCGAGCTTGTGATGTCCCACCTGAGTCCAAGATGGATGATCCAGGCTGACTTTTCCTGGAGTTGGACCAGCTTGCAGAGGGACTAGCAGTCTGTTGTTGAGGGTGGGTGGGTGTGATGCTCCAAAGGTACTCCATGCCCTCATCCAGACTCAAATCCTGTCCTCCCTGAATTACATCACTCTTGTTAGTCCCTGCCAGTCTATGAGACCATTGTTCTTCATTCTCTCTCTCTCTCTCTCTCTCTCTCTCTCTCTCTCTCTCTCTCTCTCTCTCTCTCTCTCTCTCTCTCTCTCTCTCTCTCTCTCTTCATTATCCTTCATGGCTGTAACATTTGGGAAAGCATTTCAGGACCACTATCTAGATTTATTCTAATTGCTCAGCAAACATATTTAGCATTTAGAAGCTATCAAAGTGGCGGACAAGTAGGTTAACATGATGGAGGGCTGCGCGGTTCACGCCGGCTCTGTGTCTCAAGAGGGAGAACGTGCTCGGAGGTAATGCGACTGCAGTTCTAATCACACTTGCATTAAAAATTGCAGGAGGCTTGACTCTCCGCTCAGAGGGGCTCCTTCCTTCCGAGCAGGCTTGATTTTGGACACTCAAACAAAGCGGAGGAAATGCCGGCATGTTTGTCGTGAACTGTTTTGAGCCTGGATGAGGACTTTTTTAATCCCACAAAACAGGGAGAGATGAGAAAGGGAATGAGAAATGCCCAAAGCAGGGAGAATCTGTTTTGCAAAATACATTGTTAGAGAATAAAGTGATGTTTGTCCACGCTTGTGGACCAGCTTTTACTGATTCATGCTGGGGTGTGTACACAGGGACTGTTGAAAGTCATTGCATATGTGTTTGGTGCGATCATAGAGGCTCTCTCTGTACAGTGGTCCCCCGCCATATCGCAGTTCATATACTGTGGTCCCGGTATATTGCGGGACCACAGTATATGAAAGGCAAGAGCCCCAGGGGTAAGCTGCTTGGGACTGTTTGAGGCCTACTGCACTTAACCCAGGCCTGACAGGCTGCCCCAAATGGGCCTCCAACAGGTGTCCTGGGCCTGTCAAAGGCCCCAGAGGTGGTTTCCGACAAAGTGAATGTGACTTCTGAAAAACTGGAAGTGACTTCTGGATTGCAAGAAACCACTTCTGGGGTCCAAGAAGCCTGTTGGAGGCCCGTTCAGGGCAGTGCCATGCCCCCCCAGTCCTGACCTGACTCAGTATCCCCATATTGCAGATTTTCAGTTATTGCGGGTCAGGTCAGGTCCCTAACCCCTGCAATAGGTGGGTGATTACTGTAGTATGAACAAACCATTACTGGATGTTTGATCGGTCAGTGGATGAATATGCACATATGTGACCACTTTCCTAGTTGTGCATGAGTCCAGTGATGTAGAGTGGGTTTTCAGCACCCGAGGTGTGAGTCCCATGCCAGCTCTGTGGCACAATACATGGGCAGGATGGGGCACGGGGAGAAGAAGCTGGGGTGGCCACCACCCTCCATGCCGTCAGGGCTCATCCATGAACTTCTCCCCCTCCGTGGATCAGGCCCAAACACCTGATGCACACCACCTGGAGGAAAAGTGGACAGTTGCAAAGTCTGTGACTCCCTCAACATTTTGCACTCAGGGCGGCCACCACTTGTGCTTCCCTCATGCCATAAATATAGCAGAGATGAAGAGCTCTGGTGGCTTGCAGAACTGCAAGCAAATTGTGTATTCTGGATAATTCCCATGAAGGAGTCGAATGGCTATGGATTGGGTAGCAATTAGGATATCCATAAGGGGGCCAGGACCAGGATGTTCCCAGAAACCAAAAGTATGGTCAGCCAGTCTGAATTCAAGATTCACAGAGAGGCTCATCAGCCAGTCCAAGTTCAAAATTCATACAAACACCCTCTGACAGGGAGGGGAATGCCAAACAGGAAGACTTACTGAGTAGCAGAGTTCTAGGAACGATCAAGATAACAGGGCCAAAGCTTCAGGAGTCCAAGTTATTATGTTGCTGAGGCAAGGAACAGGGAGTGCCAGCTGCTAGCTTTATGCCACTAGGTGATGCACCAGCTGTACTCCCGAATTGCCTCAGCCAGAGTGCGGCCTGATTCTGCAAAGAGGCAGAGTCATGCATCATCATCCTGACAAAGAGGGACCCTGTAGACCAGGCATGTCCAAACTTTGGCCCTCCAGATGTTTTGGACCACAACTCCCACAGTCCTTGGTCATTGGTAATGCAGGTTTGGAATTCTGGGAGTTGTGGTCCAAAACATCAGGAGGGCCGAAGTTTGGGCATGATTGCTGTAGACCCACGGCCTGGACCACTGAGCTTTTTATTCAACTTCACCATAAGTTTATAGAATTCATCTAACAGGTATCATGAACACTGAACTGTATTCTTAAAGGCACTTTATTCTTAAAGTCACTTGGATTCTCAGAAGGATAAGCAATACAGTGGAGGGGGGGGGGGTTGGGATGCTAGTGCGATGCAAATTCAGAGATTGAAAAAAAGACAAAGTTGCAAGCAAGATTATGTCACTTCCGTTAACCCACCTCGTGTGGGAACTGTTGTAAAATGTCACCCATGATCAAGCCGCTCTTAAGAACTGTTGCTAACCTGCTTCCTTCCTCTCCTTTGTGTTTCTTCACAGATGAACAGACCGATCCAGGTGAAACCAGCGGACAGCGAGAGCCGAGGAGGTAGTTGTGTTCTTTGTTTGTAGCCCCCAGCGCCGTGTGTAATTGTTGTCTGTGGCTGCTCCCGGGCAACGCACAGATCAATTAGTAACGCAATCACTGCCAAGGCCAAATTCCCTCTGCAGCAGAGATGCTCTTTATTACATCTCCTTCACTTTCCCTTGATTTTGCTCATATTCAATTATTATTTGATTTTAAAAGTCAGGTAGATGTCAACGATGGCTCTCAAAGCAAATAACGGTCTTTTTAAGAAGTAGGACCTTGAGAGCTGACTTAAACAAGTTTAAAAGTCTTTCTTGTTTTGTTCAATTCTGGGGACAACCATTGTCTTTAAGAATACGCTTTCTGAAGCATCTCTGGTGACCAAGAGAGACAGTTTCACTCTTGTTCTGCGTCATCTTAGTTTTGTTTTGTAAAACAGGATTGTGGGATGCTTTCTCTGAGACCATGGCTCAGGGGAATCTTATGTTGTCTATGATGGCCCCACCACATTTTAATCAAGGTGTGATAAAATAATTGCCTGCGGTTGTGCTTCAAGGGAGAAGTCAGAACCGAGGTCTTCCCTAGACGGCAATATTGTGTCTCTTGCATGCTTCCTGAAGATTATACCTTGGCTATGCCTGAGCTCAGGAGTGTCACAAGAGTGATTTTCATACAACAAGGTGGGACCAGTTTTACTGTTGAGCTTCATCACAGACGAAAATGGCTGGTTTTATGTTGCAAGATAAATTTTCTAGTTCCCATGCCATTGGGTGTAAGAGAATGGATGCCAACCATTTCTATCTGCTGGGTTTGCTGTTGTAAGAAGCTAAGCTGATGAGCAGCTCCTTTCTGATCTTGTGAATTTGCTCCTCCAAAATAACCTAAGAGAATGAGCTGATCGTTGGATTTGCTCATCTAGTAAGCTTCTTCATGTTTGGTGCCATCCCCTGTTGTTTGAAATCTGGACATAGAGTTGTGTCCTGATGTTGCGTCATAGAGATGTTCAAAGAGAACGTAAACACATGTCTGTTCTGGGTGGTCAGAGGACCAATTTAATTGCCATTCCACCTGGGATTTTCATCAATTTGGGCAGTGCTGTTTTAAACCTTGTGGGTGTTTTTGTTTCTGGGTAACATGGACAAGTGTTTGTCCCCCAACTTCTTCAGTGATCTCGGATCCTAGGTAATTGTTCTGTGATTTCCTTTCAGCTTTTGTGCTGTTCCATTCCCCCGCCTTCGCTGATTCTCTTTGCTGGAGATCTTGCAAATGTGTGTTGAACCAACCTCATGGTGAAAGGCAATAGGGAAAGAATGTGGAACAGAGAAAAATATGCATTCCAGATTCTGAATGTGATATAAGAAAGCCTATGCAGTAGGGAAGGAGGGAGGGAAGAGATGTGTAAGGGAGAAGACAGTCTATTGAGATGCACCCAAAATAATAATCAAACCAACCAATTTGCTGAGTGCTCCTTGAGGGTGTGTCGCCTACATACCAGCCAGCTTTCCCAAGATTACTCATAAACACCCAGGTCATGGACGATCTTCCAAAGAGAACACATACCCTTCCACTTGTAAAGCTTTTTTGGCATTGCAGCCTGCTCGGTTTTCGAGAAGGTCCTTTGAGAAGGGTGTAAATCATTTATCCTTGTCATGTGCTCCCTCCTGTCCACCTCTGCATTTTAGCTAATTACCTTCTCCTTGTTTGCCCCGCCATTGCCTTGTTTCTTCCTAATCTTGGTGTTTATTATAATGCAAGGTCCTGTTGCTGGGATTGGGATAGAAGCTATGATTACCTTGATTCCCCCCCCCCCAATAGAAGCCTTTTTCTGGGTTTGAATGACTATGTGCCTCAAGGACAGTGATGGTGAACCGGAAAGTTGGAACTCAAGGGAAAGGCTGTGTAGGGTGGGCACAGGATCCTGATATACCCTGGTGGGTGCAAGCATGGCAGCTAATGCCAATAAGGTGTGCCAGAGGCGAACTAGGAAGCCAAAAGTCTTAGGAAAAGCAGCTGAAAAGAAGAGGGTCATAAATGGTTAGATGCAGCAACAGGCAGTCTGGAGTAGATTGGGTTCTTGATCCCGTTACTGGTTGGGGTTCATATATCTATATTGGGAAACATCAAGTGCAGGCATGCCTAGACTTCGGCCCTCCAGATGTTTTGGACCACAACTCCCACAGTCCTTTGCCATTGGAAATACAGGCTTAGAATTCTGGGAGTTGTGGTCCAAAACATCAGGAGGGCCGAAGCTTGGACATGCCTGATCCAGTGTCTCAACATCCAATAAGGACGGGATGAAGATATTCTTTCTGGCAGGTCAATGAACCCACATAGAGATGGGCACAGACTGGAAAACAGGTGGTTCATGGTTCGTGGTTCGTGGTTCGTGGTTCGTGGTTCGTGTCTAACCATGAATCCCCACAACCCCCCAGAAAAATGAACCCATTTGTGGTTGGTTGGATTGGTTGGTTTGGTTGGTTTGGTTGGTTTCGTTTGTCATGCCTAGTGAGGGAGCTACTGTCTCCTGCTGCCTCTGCCACCACTGGTCCTACTGCCTCTGAAGATGATACCCCTGCAGGTTGAGAGTGTGCATAACAAAAGCAAGGAGACGCAGGTGATGGGAGCAGTGGGAAGGAGCTGGACAATCATCTCCTTTTGCCGAAGCAAACAAAGCAGCAAAGTGGGGGGGGGGGAGTTTTGCTTTGGCAAAATGGGATTCCCAAATTGGGTCATGAAACAAACCAACAAACTGGCCTGGTTTGTCAGGGGTTTTAGTTTGTTTCACGCCCATCTCTAATCCAATGTTTCCTTTTTCCCCGGCCATTCATTGGGCATACAAATATCATCAGACTAGATACAAATTTTCATATGTGTTGTATGTGGAAAGGCAGGTGCTGGTACGTTGGGGCATTCAAAAACCCATCGTTTCTGACCCTCAGCCAAGAGCCTCCTTCTTCAAGTTCATCTTGTTCATGCTGTGTTGGTTATTGCAACGCAAGTGAACGGCATAGGGTTGTTTAACAGGTCATGACATCCTGAAGGGAACAGGCTTGTGATTTTATGGCCAAGTCAACAGCAAGGCTTTCTTGACTGGAGCCCAGCATCTACCTAATGAAAAAGTTATAATGTTTTGTTGTCTGTAACAAATGGGCAGTTGAACCAAGAAAACCTTAATGTACAAGGCCTGGCTAGGGTGGAATGCTGAAAAAAATAATTTTCAAAAACAATCAGTTCCTGTGCTCCTTCCTTCCTTCCTTCCTTCCTTCCTTCCTTCCTTCTTCCTTCCTTCCTTCCTTTCCTTCAATCATTATCTCCTTCCTTCCTTCCTCCTTCCTTCCTTCCTTCCTTCTTCCTTCCTTCCTTCCTTCCTTCCTTCAATCCTTTATCTCCTTCCTTCCTTCCTTCCTTCCTTCCTTCCTTCCTTCCTTCAATCATTATCTCCTTCCTTCCTTCCTCCCTCCCTTCCTTCCATCAATCATTATGTCCTTCCTTCCTTCCTCCCTCCCTTCCATCAATCATTATCTCCTTCCTTCCTTCCTTCCTTCCTTCCTTCCTTCCTTCCTTCCTTCCTTCCTTCCATCAATCATTATCTCCTTCCTTCCTTCCTTCCTTCCTTCCTTCCTTCCTTCCTTCCTTCCTTCCTCCGCAATGTTTTTGTTTTTGCTTTCATTTTCATTTTTCTTGCCTTATAAATAAAAAGATAAACCAACAAACAAACACACACAAAAGGCTGCAGAGCTTACAGTGAATTTCAACAAAGGGAGAGGGAATTGACTGAGAGGTGGAAGTTGTAAATAGATAGAAATAGTTACTCACAAATCATAAATACTTCACTTGATAAGGTGATAAAATATTAAATAATGCCAAAGCTGCTAAGTATTACTTTGAGGGATCACAGCACCATCTGTTCATAATAACTGGGGTATTCTGGGATTTGAACTTGACAAAAGAAAACTGTTTTTTCCCCCTCTGAATGCCTGCTTTCTATGGATTAAACCATTGGAACTCAAAATAAATTGGTTGTTAATTGGGTTGCCTATTTGTTTTGTTTCATTTCTTTCAAACTCTTTGCTTTTTGCAGATATTTCTATAATACTGTTGTGAGGGTTCTTGCTTCTCCCAGGCACTCCGCCTCTCAGGTTTTAATAAAGACACATCTTTGAAAGAATAAACAGGACTTTTATTTTGTCCTTCCACAACAAGGGAGGCTCTTTTCTTGATAACAGTTCCAACATCTTTAACAACAACGATAAACAGATTATTCTTGGATTCATATGAAGGAGTAAACACAGAAAAATCTAGACCTCCTCCTAATCCTGGGGAGACTTGGTTCCCCCACTTTCCTTCCCCTCCTTCTCGGAGAGGCTCGGTTCCCCCACTTGCACCCCAATCTCCGAAGTGGGTTTGGGCCCAGGACGTCTCTGGCGGCGGGGGATTTGAAGGGATAGTCGTCTCTCAAGGTCAGACCCCTCCCGGTACACATTCTCCCGGTCCTTTCCTCCTCCTCCTTCAGCTTGGCTAGCCATTGTTCCCAAGCCAATTCCTTTCTGATCTCCTTTCTCTTACGGTTGTTCTCATGAGCCTCCCGTTCACCCCAATAAGAACAACGTTGGTGGTGAGCACGTCTTCTGTAGCTTTCAGCCTCTGGCTTAGGCATCATCATCATCTGCTCCCAGTCGCCAGTCCATGGGTTCTCCATCCATACCCAGTCCCAGTCTGGGGGCAAGACACGTGGCGTTCCCTTTTGACATTGTCCGAATCCCACCTCCACCACTGCTGATTGGCTCAGTTTTCCTGCCGTTTCTGGTTCCTTCTCTACCTTAACTGGGGCCTTATCTTTTCCCTCCTCCTTCTCCCTTTCCAGAATCTTCAGGGAGTCATTAAACTGTTTCCACAGCATCTCACGTTCTTCTGCTTCTTTATCCTGAGCGGCTCTACGTTCCTCCCTCCTCTTTCGCTTCTCCAACCACTCATCCCTCTCTTTCTCTTGTGGTGCAGGTGTCACTCTCCTGCCTTCAGCCCCTTCTGGGTAGCTTCCCTCACAACTGTATTAGGAGGTTAAAATTGCTACTTTCTATGAAACGGCTGAAGGGGTGCCTAGGCCCAAAAAGCAAAATTCCTGCCTAGATCCCTTCTCTAGTGTAACTTCAGTGGAAAGCTAGCAGTTGTGTCACCTTTTTTTGACAATGAGTATGCCAAGCCAGCATGGCTAGCAACCAGACTGGCTGTTTATAGAGAATTGCTGCCCTCAAAAAGTAACTTTTCCAAGCACTGGCTAAAGGCTAGCTGCTGCCAGCCTGCTCCTACTCCCCTCCCCATCAGAGCTATTGAGATGCTACTGGTGAGGTCAACAGAGGAAGGGCAGAATCTAAGTTATTTCAGCTACCCGGTTATGTAGCCCAGCGTTGAAAGGTTCACTGGTCTTCCAGGGTTCCTGGAAAGGTTATGGGGGGAATAATGCATTTTGAAGCTGTGGATGTTTGAAAGCTCTGTGTCACAACACAACGAGGATTACTATACAGAAAGAGAAAGGTGGGTGGGGGGAATATAACCTTTGAAGAAAAAGGATGCATTTTTCAGTGTCCATTATTTCATTTTTCTTCCATTTGCCTTCCTTGCCTCCAATTTCTCCCCATTTCTGCTTTGGCCAGGCCTTCACAAATACCAACCTGATCTCTTTGATGTGAAGGAACAGAGAGGTGTGTGAAAGAAAGTCCAAAGGTTATTGGGAGTTCAAGTGTATCCTATGCTTTGCACGGAGGGACTAGAAGGGGAGGGGCCGGTTTCCTGAGAGTTCATGCTGCAACCCGTTGCGTTCTAGCCGTTTTGGCACGCAAAGCTCCCCAAAAGAACCCAGTCCTCTTGGGTGGACTAGGAAAAACGTTTGGAGTGCATTTTTTGAGCGCCGGCTGGCATCCTGGTCAAATTATAGGTGTGAAGCTGCCTCGCTTTCGACTCCGGGTAATGGTGAGGCTGTGCGATGTGTTGCCACTGAGACTTCCATAAATTTGTTTGAGTTAGAATATTGGCTAAAAGGTGTTGTTGTTTTTTTCTGAAGTCAGATTTGTCGGCTCAGATGTGTTAGTACTGAGTATCTGCAATGGACATGGGTTGAGCAAGTGGCTGTTCAACGGTGTTTAACAGACCATAATAATCAAAAGGGGCATGGGTTGGCACAACACTCAATGCCAGGGGAGAGTATCACCCTGAGCTCCACAACAACAGCCCAACAACCCCTCTGGGGCTAGGCATGTGAAAAATCTGCCAGCTTCATCTACCCAGAATGCTGGTATAGGTTACAGGCAATACCTTCATAGGCACTATTAAAAATAAAAATGGAACATTGCAAACTTTTGAGTGCAGTCAACCACCCCTCTTCAAAGCAGGTCCCAGAAGATCAGACATGGTGAAAGATGTTCTTCACCAGGAGGTAACTTTTAAAGTCCTTATTTAGATGATGTTCTTAAAATCCATGGCAAGATGTTGTTGTAGCCAGGACAGGATTCTTGTTGGAGGCAAGCAGGGCAATTGTAAAAGGCTGTTTCTTAAGTCACACCCCCATTCTTCAAAGAAACATGGGTCATATACCACCCCCACCACCACCCCCCTCTACCTTACCCAGTTCCATGCTGGTGTCATTCTTCTCCCATTCACCAGAGAATTCCATAGATAGAATCATAGAATCATAGAATTATAGAGTTGGAAGAGAGCTCAAGGGCCATCTAGTCCAACCCCCTGTCTGCTGATACTACTCCCCTGCATCTGGCCCTTGAAGTACCCTCTTTTGTCTATCTTTGGAAGAAAGCCCCAGAATGATCCCTGGTAAGCTGACTGTTTGCTCATGGAAAATGTTATTTTCCTCCCCATAATAAAGGGGGGGAAAGGTCAATAGCATGGCTGTGACATCTGTGCCAGGTGGGTTGATGGCAGCTGGACTCCTCCCCAATGATAGCTGTCAAAAGGGTGTCTTTCTTCTCACAAGGCACCTTTAGGGATCCACTGCCCCCAACAAGGCAGCGAAAGAGATGCGCTCGGCTTCTGGAACACTCCCAGAGGGCAATGTTTCCCAAGGGCTAATGAACCATCAATGCTAGCTGGATCTTCTGTCAGTGGCAGCAGTCTATTACAGAACAGCAGTTACTGGAAAGGGAAATTGGAAAAATTTCTGGGCTTGAGCAGGCAACAAATGAGGTTCCGGAGGACAACCTGGTAACCAGGGTCCTCCAGATGTTTTTGGCCTCCAACTCATAGAATCCTAGAATCCTAGAGTTGGAAGAGACCTCAAGGCCCATCCAGTTCAACCCCCTGCCATGCAGAGACCCCATCACAGTGCTCCGGACAGATGGCCATCCAGCCACTGCTTAAAAACCTCCAAAGAAGGAGACTCCACCACCCTCCTTTGGGGCAGCATCTTCCACTGCCGGACAGCTCTAACTGTCATGAAATTCTTCCTAATGTTTAAATTGAATCTCTTTTCCTGTAATTTGTGCATTTCCCCTGTCAAAGTACACATTTCTCTAACCCCTTTTACCAATATATGCATTTTATTGGGTTTTTCCCTATTGCCTAATAGTTGAAATATTTCAAATCTATGTGGTGTGCACAAACTACTACTCGCTCACAAATGGAAGGCTTTTTGAGGCAAGATGGACTGTAGTCCATCTCTAGTCATCATCATCATATAAATTTTATTGCGTGGCTCACAGGGCCATTGCAAAATGCATCAAATAAAAACAGTACAATAAAAATATCAATAAAATAACAATACAAATAGATAACAAGGGGGCTGAGGGTACAGAAACCTAGATATCAATTTGACTGTTAGAAGTAGTTAAAGCAACTTTCATTTTAATAAGTAAAGAACAGAACCTTGCCATTTGAAACGTAACAAATTCATCTCTATCACAGAGTAAGATTTTGAGCTTCTCTTCGTCAGATCTACCAGGATATTTTTCTAAGATGAATTTCAAAAGTCTTTCACGATGGATTCCAAATAGTGGGCAATAAAGCACGACATGTACCAAGTTCTTGACAGATTTTTTATCACAAGAGCAGACTCTCTTATGGTATGGGGATTGTGTATAACGGCCCTTTAGATTGGCAAGTGGTAGCATATCAAGACGAGCCGAAGTAAATGCTTTTCTATGTTCAAAGTTTGTTAAATCAGCAAAATAAGATGGGCGATTGAGAGGCTTAGGTGTAATGTTCTTATAAAACAGGGCTGTTTTTAGAGTGCTAAGCGAACCTATATCTGTTTGAACACAGAGGTCAGATAATCTTTGCTTTAGTAAGCGTTTAGCTGCTGTCAATCCAAGGTGTCTCACATGCTCTTGGGAAGAACCAAGTTTGGCTACTAGATTCAGTACAAAAAATTTCCACAATCCAAAGTTTATCTCCCCTTAGGATGATGTTAAAAATTCAGAGCGGGTAATAAACAAAATTTGCAGCCAAGAATTAATTATTGATTTGCTAATTAGTGTTGTTATTGACATTTCTCTAGTTACAAGATGGACGGAACAGATATTTGGGCCTAAATTTTGGGAACTGTGCATAAATCTCTTTTTCATCTCTGCCTGGGACTATATACCATTATAGCAAGACATTTATTATTTTATTTTATTTTATTTTATTTTAAGGCTTATATACCGGATCTCCAGATGGTTCACAACACGCAAATTGTAACAATTAAATACAGCATATGAACAATACTAAAATCAATTAAAACACAATAAAAAGGTGCATGTAGACAGATGGTGAACCAAGATAATAATAATAATAATAATAATAATAATAATAATAATAATAATAATAATAATAATAATAATAATAATAATAATAATGAGTCACCGAATGCCTCCCGGAAGAGCAAGGTCTTTAATGCTTTCCTGAAGGCTGGCAGGGACTGTGCAAGGTGCAATTCACTGGGTAGGTGGTTCCAGAGTGTAGGGCCTGCCACAGAGAAGGCTCGGGCACGAGTAGATGATTTTTGAGCCTCCCTGGGCGTGGCCACCCGTAGCGAGTGTGCCCGCAACACTCTAGTTGGTCAGGCCGAAGTTGACCGCTGGGGGATCCGCTCTGCCAGGTAATCAGGTCCCAGGCCAAGGAGGGTTTTATAAATTAAAACCAGGACCTTGAATCTAATTCGGGACGCAACGGGTAACCAATGCAGGCGAGCCAGTACTGGGGTGATGTGGTCATATCAACACACACCCGCCACCAGTCTGGCTGCCGCATTTTGCACCTGCCTCGGTCGCCGAATGAGAGTCAAGGGCAACCCCATGTAGAGAGCGTTGCAGTAATCTATCCTCCAGATCACCAACGCTTGCACAACCGTTCTCAGGGAGTCCCCGTCAAGGTATTGAATTAAAAGAGAGGCCTTAAAGGCTAGTTAGCAGATCGGGCCAATGACAATACCTAATCTGAGCTGAATGTTCTGTAGAGAATTTGCAGAGCGAAAATTTTGGCGTTTCAAATCAGGATACAACGAACACTTGCGGATTTCTTGTCTGAAACAGAAAGGGCTGTCTCAACCCACCAAGACACCTTGTTAACAAAAAGTTCAACGCCGATGAGATCTTTCTCTCCTGCCTGAGAAAAAAAAAAAAAACTATTTCCATCAGTAGCTGCATTAGCAAAAGAAATCATTTGCCACGTTTGCGGATGACACATTGTATTTTGAACACAAAATACACGACGCAAGTATTGTGCACAAAAGGCACACATGCGGCGACCTCTGGATGTTTTTGACAAAGAGGTGCCAAAAGGGGAAGAAGCCTACCAAATGATCACACAGAAGATTTGGTAGAAGGTTTTGGTGTGTAGGAGCCAACCATCACCCTCATAAGTGGGCCAAACAGAGACGCTGTCCTGCCTGTGTCTGTTATGTCAGCTCTGCAAAGCATCCTCTCCAAACCTGGACCCCTTGTACACTTGTGATCTCCCTCTCTTTCTCTCATTATTATATTTTTCTCATTATTATCCTTTAATTTGCATCCCTGCATGGAGCAAGGAGTTGGACTCAATGACCTTGTAGGCCTCTTCCTCCTTCACTATTCTATGATTCTATGATTACAGTAACCACCACCACCCCATCTATCCCGGGGGTTAGGAACCAACCCGACCCACAATCATTGAAAATCTGTGATATGTGGATGCAGGTCAGGTTGGGCCTGGGGAGGGGGCACCGGGAGGTGTGGGGGAGTGATGCGCGATGTTTAAAAACTGCTTTCCGCAGTGGAGTCAAGCGCTTGGCTCCATGGCTGAAAGCCTTTTAAAGATCTCACACTGCTTCCCCGCACACATGATGCCTCCATGGAGACAACCCCGGGGCTCCAGCTGATTGGCACTGGGGTGGGGGAGAAAAACCTTTTGTTTCCCCACCCCATTGCCAATCAGCTGGAGCCCGGGGCTTGGAGAAGGGGGGAAGGTTTAAAAACCCTGCCTTTTAAAACCTTCCCACCCTCCCTCAAGCCCTTTTGGGGTACTGTTGTCCCATGATATAGTGGAACCACAGTATACAAACTATGAAAGGGCAGTGGACCACTGTATTAGAGGAGGAAAGAAGAACAGGTTGGTTGCCAGTGGCTTAGCTGGTAGAATCCATCATATATTTATCACCACCGCTCTCCTCCATTGGAGAAGAAACTAGATGCCGGGAGAGCAGCTCCTTTACGGGGTGTTGGCCACCTCTCTTTCCATCCCACTTCTGATTACCCAAGCCTGCCATAAGCCCCCTCTTTGTTCGGTGCTTTATAGCACATCAACAGCAAATGTGTTCCCTTTAGTGGAAGTGAAGTGTGTTTTACTATAATAGAGCAGAATTTGTACAATCCATATGGATGTGTTAACTGTTCAACGAATGGGCTTGCTGAGCCGTCAACATTGCAAAGGCTTCATTGAATCTGCATTTATTTATTTATTTATTTATGCTCAGTGGACTAAGGCTCCGAAAACTGTCGGCTGCAAAGTCGGCAGCTTGGCGGTTCGAATCCTGGGTGCCACGCAATGGAGTGAGCTCCCACTGATAACCCCAGCTCCTGCCAACCTAGCAGTTCAAAAGCATGTAAACGCAAGCAGATAAATAGGTACCACCATAAAAAGCAGGAAGGCAAAAGAGTGTTTCCTTGCAGGCATGCCAGCCACGTGCCCATGTACTTGCACAACACTGGTTCTTCGGCTTGAATACAGAGATGAGCACCGCCCCTAGAGTCGGATACAACTAGCATGCATGTGCAGGGGGGGATTTACCTTTACCTTATTTATTTATTTATTTATTTATTTATTTATTTATTTATTTATTTCACTTGGGAGGGCAAGCATGTCACTCCAGCCCCCAGGTCTTAAATCACAGCCGGGTTAGACACTGCAAAAAAGGGTGTGTTGTGTGGGTTTTTAACAGAGTGGAAACAAGAGGAAAGATGTTGCCCGCATGTCTTCAGTTCAGGAGGACAGACCTCTAATCAAAGGGATTGCCCAGAGATAAACCTTCTTTGATTGTGTTCATTCCAAGATCTGTCTAGTATGAATTTGGTTTAAAATTGAACATTCGGAAGGGACCTAAGGATTTTGGAATGGTTGTAGATCAAAAGTTGAATATAACCCAACAAACAGATGTGGCTGCAAGTGGGGGGAAAAAGGCAAAAGCTATTTTAGGATACATTAATATAGAGTATAGTCTCCAACTCTCATAAAGTACTAGCCCCCCTCTGTTTGGCACTGGACAGGCTCATCTAGAGTTCTGGCCACCACACTTGATGGTGGAACTGGAGAAAAATCAGAGGAGGGCAACAAGGATGAGCAGGGGACTGAAGACCAAGTCCTTGGAGAAAAGACTGTAGGACCTGAGCATGTTTAGGAGAGAGAAATGAAGGCTGGGGAGAGATAGGAGAGCATTTTCCAAACACTTGGAAGGCAGTTCTGCAGAAGAGGGGCAGAATCTGGTCTCAGTAATCCCAGACTGCAGGATATGCATTAATGGGCTCAAATCACAGGAAGACAGATTCAGGCTGGATATTAAAGGGGGGAAGGATTCTTAACTGTTAGAGCAGTACGATAACAGATCCCATGATCTGTTAGGAGGTGGTGAGCGCTCCAGTGCTGGAGGCCTTCAAGAGGAAATTGCACGGCTATCTCTTGGATCTGCTTTGATTTGGGTCCAACTGCATGATTATTCTGAGGCCTAGATGCCCTAAGCACATTTGATCTTGCTTGATTTCAGAAGCTAAGCAGGGCCGGCCCTGGTTAGTACTTGGATGGGAGACCACCAGGGAATAACAGGTGCTGTAGGCGCCTGGAGTAGGAACTGGCAAACCACTCCAGTATTCCTGCAGTGAAGTCACAAAGAGACAGTCACGACTGTAACGACACAACACACACACACACACCATAATTATTCTATGATTATTTTATGGAATTAGGGACCTAGAGCTGTGGGCAGTCCTTGGCCAGCAGTGGGCAGTCCACTGTGGGCCGTCCTTGGCCAGCAGATTCAAGCACACAAGTAACTTGATCACAATCTTCTCTCCTTGGAGAGGTGCCATCAGGAAAGAGAGAAGAATTTAGATGTACCCCTGCAAAATTTGCCACATTTTAGGATCAGCCCGGGGTGCTCTTTCTCTAGCAAATATTGCAGGATTTTCGTCAGAGTGCTGACAGAAGAGATCAGGCACTTTGTGGCAGAGAGAGAGAGAGAGAGAGAGAGAGAGAGAGAGAGAGAGAGAGAGAGAGAGAGAGAGAGAGAGAGAGAGAGAGAAGAGAAGAGAAGAGAAGAGAAGAGAAGATTGTATTAGACCGTCAAACAGGTGTTAGTCCTAATCCTGACCTCCACATGTTACCCTATGTAATGGGAATCTGTCATAGCCCTCCTGTCAGTTAGACTATCTCTTAAATGCAGCTGGAGCTCTAAGCAGTAAAGCACGCACAACTGTCTGGTCACAAAGGGATCAACATCAGCTCAGTCCGGCTCAAATCCCACAAACAAACACCAGGTTGGAGATATTTAAAGCTCCTTTCAAGCGGCTGACTTATTATTTTTGTCGGTTTCTCTTTGCACAAAGCAGCACCTCCTTCCCTGAAGCCCCCGGTGCTAGCTGTTCACAATTTTAAAAAAAAAGTTGAAGAAAGGGAACGGGAACAGGAAGGAAGGAAGGAAGGAAGGAAGGAAGGAAGGAAGGAAGGAAGGAAGGAAGGATCTGTGGACGGATGGATGGATCTGTGGACGGATGGATGGATGGATGGATGGAAGAAAGGGAGGAAGGAGATGTGGATGGATGGATGGAAGGAAGGAAGGAAGGAGCTATAGATGGATGGATGGATGGATGGATGGATGGATGGATGGATGGATGGATGGATGGAAGGAAGGAAGGAAGGAAGGAAGGAAGGAAGGAAGGAAGGAAGGAAGGAAGGAAGGAAGGAAGGAAGGAAGGATCTGTGAATGGATGGGTGGAAGGAAGGAAGGAAGGAGCTGTGGATGGATGGATGGAAGGAAGGAGCTGTGGATGGATGGAAGGAAGGAAGGAGCTGTGGGTGGATGGACTGATGGAAGGAAGGAAGGAAGGAAGGAAGGAAGGAAGGAAGGAAGGAAGGAAGGAAGGAAGGAAGGAGCTGTGGGTTGATGGGTGGATGGAAGGAAGGTGCTGTGGATGGATGGATGGATGGATGGATGGATGGAAGGAAGGAAGGAAGGAAGGAAGGAAGGAAGGAAGGAAGGAAGGAAGGAAGGAAGGAAGGAAATTAGCTAAATAAAATTATACAGCAGCATTGTCTATCTTTGGAAGAAAGCCCCAGAATTTTCCATGAGCAAGCTGACTGTTTGCTCATGGAAAATGTTATTTTACTCCCCATAATAAAGAAAAAAAGTCATTAACATGGCTGTGACATCTGTGCCAGGGTGGGTTGGTGGGTGGCAACTGGACTCCTCCCCAATGATAACTATCAAAAGGGTGTCTTTCGTCTGACAAGGCGCCATTAGGGATCCACTGCCCCCAACAAGGCAGCGAAAGAGATGCCCTCAGCTTCAGGCACACTCCCGGAGGGCAATGTTTCCCAAGGTCTAAGGAATCATCAATGCTAGCTGGATCTTCCATCAGCAGCTGCAGTCCATCCCAGAATAGCAGTTGCTGGAAAGGGAAATTGGAAGAATTTCAGGGCTTGAGCAGGCAACAAAGGAGGTTCCAGAGGGCAACCTGGTAACCAGGGTCCTCCAGATGTTTTTGGCCTCCAACTCATAGAATCATAGAATCATAGAATCAAGGGCCATCCAGTCCAATCCCCTGCCATGCAGGAGCCCTCATCACAGTGCTCCTGACATATGGCCATCTGGCCTTTGCTAAATACTTCAAAAGAAGGAGACTCCACCACCCTCCTTTGTGGCAGCATATTCCACTGCCAAACAGCTCTAACTGTCATGAAGTTCTTCCTAATGTTCAAATGGAATCTCTTTTCCTGTAATTTGAGACCACTGCCTTGAGTCCTAGTCTCTGAAGTCATGGAAAACAAACCTGTTCCCTCTTCAATATGACATCTTTTCAAATATTTAAACATAGCTATCATATGCCCCCCCTCGCCTTCTTTTTGAAAGGCTAAACACCCACTTCCCTAAGCCACTCCTTGTAGGACATTTCTTCCAGACCTTCAACCATCCTGGTCGGCCTCCTCTGGACCCGCTCAATGCTGTCAACATCCTTTTTAAATTGTGGCACACAGATCTGGACACAGTACTCCAAGTGGGGTCTGACCAGAGCAGAATAGAGTGGTACTATCACTTCCCTTGATCTGGACACGATGCTTCTGTTGATGCAACCAAGAATCACATTGACTCTGAGAAGCACCATTGAAAAAGAGCCATTGTCAGAGGTTTAACGAGAGCTGAGGTGCATAAATATCATGAGGGACATACTGTGTTTCTCCACTCCTGTTCTAGAGGCATCTGCCAGATGACTGTTTCGGTTGTGAAAAAGCTCAGCAGGGTAACTTAAATGAAAACAGCTGGCTTAAGTAGCTCTTCTATTTCAGCAATAATCTCGCAATTTATTGTGATTTTATATCCATTTTAATGGTTGTGCACTGCCATGTGTTCCTTTAATCGAAGCCATCCTGTTTACAAGTGCAACCTTCTCCATTAATGGCAATTCACTGCTGCCCCTTCTCAAATGTCACTTAGGCAGATTACTAACAGGATTCTGGCCATAACGTAGCATGTGCTTTAAAAATGCCTATCTGTTCCTAACATTCAAATGAAATGTGCCTATCTGTTCCTAACATTCAAATTGAAATATGCATTTTTCTCTCTCTCTGATTTGTCTGAGCTTGCATTGCAGCCTTTAGAGTAATGCGAGCTCTACTGCAGATAAGAATTTGCCAAAACTGAATTCCTCCAGAAGTCCCCCTTTGGGCTCACTGATAACATGTGCAATGCAGGGCCTTATGGACACAAAGCACGCAGGTGCCCAGAAAATAACTTTGAGACAAGAAGAAAGATGATGACACCCTGACGCTGGCCGTAACTGAGCTGGAGTCAGTTGTTATTCGAGGTGCCATTCCATCCTTTGACCATTGGTTAGAGATGGGCATGAATCAAAAAAATGGCATTTCGTTTGTCGTTTGTCGTTTGGAGGGTCCGTTTCGGTTCGTTTCCGTTTTTCGTGAATTTTTTGCAAAAAAATTCGTATTTGTTTTCATTCATTCTGTTACCATTTTGTTACCATTTATTTCAATTTTTGTGATTTTTTTTAGGATTTTAAGCAATATTGCAGTAACGGAAACGAAACGCACAACAAAATTTCTGGTGTTTCTGTTCGTTTCGTTTCATTTTAGAGACAAAATTCATTTGTCATTTCATTACATAACGAAATGAAAAAATGGAAACGGAAATGGAAAATTGTTCGTTTCGTGCCCATCTCTACCATTGGTAGTTGAAGTAATGGATGACTTCAACATATCCTGGTGCTCATTCTTTTCCCAGGTAAATTTTGAAGTCTTGCATATTCTGGACCTTGCTGGCAGAGGCCACTGGAAGCTTCCAACACATAGAATCATAACATCATAGAGTTGGAAGAGACCACAAGGGCCATCCAGTCCAACCCCTGCCATGCAGGAACCCCCATCACAGGACTCCCGACAGATGGCCATCCAGCCTCTGCTTGAAAACCTCCAAAGAAGGAGACTCCACAACCCTCCGTGGCAGCGTACCATAGAGCCAAACACTTAACTGGTACAAAACCCTCCCCTTTATCTTGGAGGGGGGGAACAGACAAGACCCACATTTTGGCTTCCTATTAGGTTGGTGGCCTCAAAAGACCTTCTAGTCCAGTCTCCAGCCATTAGGAATCCCCATCCTAAAGCATTCCTGACTAGAGATGGGCACGAAACAGAAAAATTGTGTTTTGGTTTTTCATTTGTAGTTGAGAGGTCTGTTTCAGTTCGTTTCCGTTTGGCGGGAATTTTTGGAAAAATTTTGTTACCGTTTTTCGTTTTTTCGTTTGTCATTTCTACCCGCTTTTTGCGTGAGTTTTAAAGCATTTCTGTGTGCAGGCATCCCCCAACGCCCCAGACGAGAGGGAAAACACTAAAAAAATGGATGCTGGCAGAGACACAGTATAGACTAGGTATGCAGGGAGGCTGCAAAGGCAGCGGCGGGCGTTGCCCAGGGTGCAAGGCAGCCACAGAGTGACTGCACTGCGGGGCAGGGGAGGGTACTCACCGAGAGGTACGCAGCACACACGCACACAGGGAGGCTGCAGGACTGAAGCTAGAGTCGCAGAGACAGCAATCCCACCCTAACTCCCACCAGAGACTGCAAGGAGGACGGGGGCGGCCAGAGCTTTTTATGCCCTCTGTGGCTGCCAGACCTGCCCGCCCAGTCTGCAACCTGGGCATGCTATTGGTTGAACATGATCCCACATCACATGGCTTGCCTCCATTTTGTGGCTGGTGGCGACATCCATTTTAAAGGGAAAAGAAAAATACATCGCGATGGGAGAAGACAAAAACAAACGTTTTAAGGACCCCAACCCCCTTGGTAGGTATTATCAGACAATATAAATAATTATTGCTGTGTTTTTACGGATGTACAGGGCGTTTTTTAACATTTAAAACAGCTCATTTCATTGTGCATCGCCATTAACAGAAACGAAACGTAACGACCACAATTTTCGTGGTTCTGTTCATTTTGTTGCATTTTTATCACAATATTCGTTTGTCGTTTCATTACATAACGGAAACGACAAACGGTAACGGAAATGAAAAAATGTTTGTTCCGTGCCCATCTCTATTCCTGACAGACGGCTGTCCAGCCCTATTCAAAAAGCCCTCTCATAAAGGAGAATATCAGTGAATGAGACCCAGTCAGCTTGCACGCAGTCACTATCAGAGCCCAGCTGGATCTGCAATCTGTGTTACGGTTCTCTCAGGTTTTCCGGTCAAGATGTGTTTGCCATCCTCCGATCTGTTTCGCCTCTCAGGTCAACAAGACTTCGAGCTTCTCTCGGAATCCATGGGATGCTTCCCTGCAGGGTTGCTTTTTGTGAGATTGAAAATCCGGTCCTGTTTTTGTTACATAAGAACATAAGAACATAAGAAGAGCCCTGCTGGATCAGGCCAAAGGCCCATCTAGTGCAGCTTCCTATATCTCACAGTGGACCCACCAGATGCGTTTGGGAGCGCATGAGACTAGAACTCTGTCTCCTGATACCACTCCCCTGCATCTTGCCACTGAAGTACCCTGTTTTTACGCCTGGAGATGACACATCTCCATCATGTTTGTAACCTGTGATGGACTTTTCCTCCAGGAATCTGTCCAATCCCCTTTTGAAGGCGTCCAGGCCAGACGCCATCACCACCTCCCGTGGCAGGGAGTTCCACAGACTAACAACGAATGTGTTAGTTACAAAGGTGGCCACAGAGCTTCAGCCTTCCCTTGTGAAATCCACCAGCTTGCCTGGCTGGAAGTCAAACCTCCCCCCCCCGCTGCCGCCACCCCGAGCGTTCGCCTAGCATAACTGTGGGTGCAGGTATACCGGCTGTGTGTGTGTGGTTTAATATACTGCAGGCAGCTGATGGGTGAAGCTTCCTGTCAAAGCTCTTTGATGTAGAGCTGATATACCTTGGCGACAAACTGCAGGAAATCAAGAGAATTAAGGAGGTGGGGGTGGAATCCTATTCTTTCAAGGACACCGAGTGACAACCGAAGCCGGCCTTCCGATTGGCACCCAAACTACTTCTGCCTGCATTTCAGAGTGGCTACTTGCAAGCAAGGTCATGCTAGCATTATTCCTTTTTCATGAATATCAGAAAATGCATCTTTCCCACTCTCTTTCTTTCTTCTGATCACATTTTTCTTTCTTTTCTTTTCTTTTTTTCTTTCTTAAAAAAAAAAGATATATGACTGCTGTTTGGAATTTCAATACCGCTGCCTCTGAGTGAGCGTTAGTTTTATTTCTCTCTTCAAAGAAAACCTTGATAGCCTTAATACATGAATAGATATTTATATATACATAGGTAGTAGATTCTATTCATAAAACACCTGACATCGTTTTGGTCTCGGAATTTTTCAAGGCAGTTTTTTCCAGAAGAATGCAGGCACTTCAGTCCTGCTTTGCTAATTTCTCTCCAAAGATTAGTCAGTTCCTTCCTTCCTTCCTTCCTTCCTTCCTTCCTTCCTCCCTCCCTCCCTCCCTCCCTCCCTTCCTTCCTTCCCTTTGACTCAGACGTGGTTCAATATTCCACATGGCTAAGGAAGCCCAGACTCATCTCTGTTTAAAATTTAAAACTAGGAGATGATTCCTGCGATGACACAGATCTTGATCTCGGGATATTTACTGAGACGTAAATCCCATGGATTTAAGCGGGACTAAACTTTGAAGCCAACATGCTTTGGATCTCAGCCTTGGTGAGCAGGGGAAGATTTGTCATGCCAATGAAAGGCTAGTGGGGCATTCTTAAACAGGAGACTCCTGCAGATGGTGCCATCACAAGCCGAACAAATCAAAGCCCCCCCCCCCCTTTCTAGATGTCCTCCAGCTCAGTGCAACTCAATGCCTCCTGCTGCCATGTGCCTTCCACTTACTGAAACTGGAACGTTTCACCCTCCTCTTCAAACTCTTATCCTGAGTGTATTAATCCCGCCTTGCTTTGGCATTAGTTTGGATTACAGGTGGAGTCCGTTAAAGGATGTTGTGTTCTTAAAACTAAACAAATCTTCACCTGGCCCAGTTTTGTGTTTTTTTGGGGTGGGGTGGGGTGGCAGACTATCCATAAAGCTGACGCTAGATTCTCCAAATTTTCCGAAGGGAGAGCAAACCAAAAGACGGAGAAACGTATCAAGACACGTTGACTAATGATAGCTCTATTTCTGAACCTAGCCCACAGTAGCAGTGGCACTAGAGGGGCTGGTATCAGAGCTAGGTGAAGTCAGCACCAATAAAAAGACTCACAGCATAACAAAATATGCATTATTGCATCTGGTGCTTTGGATAGGTTGGATTCAGACTGTATCCAGAGGTGCATCATAAACCAAGTCCCTAAAATGTAATCTTCCCTTCTTCATAAGAACATAACGTAAGAACATAAGAAGAGCCCTGCTGGATCAGCCAAAGGCCCATCGAGTGCAGCTTCCTGTATCTCACAGTGGCCCCACCAGATGCATCCGGGAGCGCACGAGACTAGATGTCTGCCTCCTGATACCACTAGATGTCTGCCCCCTGATACCTGCATCTGGCCCTTGAAGGACCCCAGTATCAAGCCTGGAGATTACACATCTCCATCATGGTTGGTAAACTGTGATGGACTGTTCTTCCAGGAATCTGTCCAATCCCCTTTTGAAGGCATCCAGGCCAGATGACATCACCACCTCCTGTGGCAGGGAGTTCCACAGACTAACAATGCGCTGGGTGAAAAAAACATATTTTGTCTGTTCTTACTGTCCCAGCCCTCAAATTGAGTGTATGCCCCCTAGTTCTGGTATTTTGTGAGAGGGAGAAGAGCATCCATGTATCCACTTTACTCATGCCCTGCATTATTTTGTACATCTCAATTATATCCCCCCTCAGGCGTCTTTTTCCAGACTGAAGAGCCCCAAATGTTTTAGCCTTTCCTCATAAGGGAGGTTCCCCCAGGCCAGTAATCATTTTAGTTGCTCTCTTTTACACCTTTTACACCTTTGTATGTTCAGTTTGCCTCACCTTAGAACCAAATCTGGCCATTCCCTTTCAATGTCCTCCTATAAATTGGAGCAATTCGGTTAGTAATCTATTTTCATCTGAATCTGAGGCCCCGGCCCAGAGGACACCTTGAGTCAGGTGCCCCAGGAGAATGTCCTTTACCCAGATGATACCTATATGTCTTGCCGGAGCCACCTTCAACATGGCATGCGCTCATTAAAATAATTTGTTGTTTTATTCCTAACAGCCATTAAAGGCTGCTGGGGCCTTTTTTTAAAAAAACAATGTTTGTCAGCTTTTTAAAAGATAGATTTGAGCAACATCTCACGGCAGGGAATAGTTAAGTGTCTTGGGCTTTTAACAAAAACATATATAATTTCAAGCAGACATTCTTTGCAAGGGGAACAAGGACTCCTAGGAGTAAAAGTAACTCTTCTGATTCCCCCCTTCCCCTGATTACAGTAATTTTGCAGGATTTTAGGACGACCTCCCTTGAGGATCAGAATGGGTGGCAACCATTATCTGACTTGAGATGAAATCTGATGTGGGGTTTTTTGTTGTTGTTGTTGTTTTTTTTTTTTTTCTAATGGCACTCCTGGTGTTTGCAGAGAAAGGGTGGCATATCAAGAGATTGCTGAACCAAGGTGCAACTTCCATTTACAGGAGGCTGTCAGTTTTGCTTTCTCCCTACTTTCTTAAAATAAAACAAAACTTGTGCGCCTTTGGTTGTGTCTAAGAAGGAATTTGTGGATGCTGTGTTCCATCAATGACCCAAGTAAAATTTCTCAGCCCTCTGTAGTGGCAAAATCCATCCATATTTCCACAGTCAAGTGGCCGCCGTCTGCTATGGAGTTCACAAAAGTTGTGAGCCCCTCAGGGGTGGGGGAAATGGGTGGCAACCGTAATTCAGTGCTACCAAACATGATTCAGTGCATGGAATTTGCCTCCGAATTTTGTGAGCTGAGGGATAACATTTTTTTTCCTTTACAGTGGTACCTTGTATAAAGGAATTAATTCGTTCCAAATGAAATTCTTTTAAGCAAATTTTCCTTTATACAAATTTCGCATAGGAGTGCATTGAAAACAGAGTAATCCCTCATCGCGACCATTTTTATGTTGTACGGATTCACCCCACAGGGCGAATATTTGCTGTTAAGCAAATTTCCCCTATCTCCAGAATTTTTTATGTTGTACAGATTTTATGTTATACAAACCATTTGTTATATGAGGGTCCACTGTATTTCCCCATTTTGGAAGTTCTACCTGATAGACAGACACCTTACAGACACCCAGATGCGGCTTGCCTGGGACAAAAGTCCTAAAATGGATGGTTTTTAGGCCTAGCTTGGCCTAGGCCTCAAAACTCCACCTAGCCTTCCTGTTTCTGCCCTGAGCCACATTTAGGTTCTGTAAGGTGTGTCCAAGTCTGGAAGAGCACCTAGAATAGGGGAACATGGGATATGGAGTCCAAGGAGTCCCACAATCCCAAACCTATTCCTTGGACCTCCCTTGCCGGGATAAGCAAATCTTTCTCTCCTTTTTTCCTGCATTCAAAACTGGAAAACCTCGGGAGATTTATGTTTTTTGAAGAGAAGTGTGTGCACATAACATTTTCCCCCCACACCCACTTTTATCGTCTCCATATATTCCATTTCCGTACGTGCCAACTGGACTGCTAAAGCATTCCTCCAGATCTTGTTGCGTGCTCGCTTTGATTGCCATGGCTGCCTGTCACTACAGACCTCGGGGCAGGTGAATACATATGAAAAGCTGAAGCGTCCGTCCCAACAGGATCCAGACGGGCTCTGCACAGAAGCAGTGGGCCAGATCCTCTGCCACGTCGTTCACACTGAAGTCATCGCCAGTTGCCGTGGCAGCACACGAAGCAAAAAGGATAGAGATGCTCAAAGACTGAGAAGGACCCCAACAGGGAGGGGGATAAAGGTAGACGAGACAAGATGCAGAGCAAAGCTTCAAAAAGACCCCCCCACACACACACACACATTTTTTTCGGGAACACGACTCTTAAATTCATACAACTTGCAAAGGCATGAGTCACAGTGGATGATGGCTATATGAGTTGTACCCTAGTCAAGGATACCAGAAAAAATTGTCCACTTCCATGCAACTTTCATCAGCTACATATGAATGATAAGTCCAAGGCTTGCTTTTGTGTGTGGAGGTGGGGTGGGGGGGTGCGGGGGTGTTTCCTGGTCAGTAACAAAAAGTGTGCTTTCCCCCACCCCTAATAAAATAAGTGACCAGAATGCTGGAGAGGAATGCTCTATAACAGGCCTGTCCAACAAGTAGACCGTGGGCTACTGGTAGCCCATGAAGGGTTCAAAAGTAGCCCGCCGGCCATCAATTTAAAAAGTGAGGCGATAAGTTCTCCACCCCTCCCATGGCACATTGACATCTGTTCCCTCCAGAACAGATTAATTGGTTTTCAATGTGTTCCTATGGGAAACTGCTGCTCTACTTACAAAAGTTTTTATTTATGAGCATGTGCTCGGAATGGATAAAATTCGTAAGTAGAGGTTTTAGTGTAGTAGCCCTCAGGCAGTTTGGGCTGGAAAAAGTAGACCTCAGCTTGTTCAAAGTTGAACAGCCCTGCTCTATAACAGTGGTTCTCAACCTGTGGGTCTCCAGATGTTCCTGGACTGCAACTCCCAGAAATACTGGCCAGCTCAGCTAAGTGATGAAGACTTCTGGGAGTTGCAGTCCAGGAACATCTGGGGACCCACAGGTTGAGAACCAATGCTCTATAACCATGGTGGTGAACCTTTGGCATGCCAGATGTTTTGGACCACAACTCCCCCAGTCCTTGGCCCTTGGCTGTCTAGGCTCAGAATTCTGGGAGCTGTAGTCTAAAACACCTGGAATGTTGAAGGTTTGCCACCAGTGCTCTATAGCAGCATTGTGGGAGTATGCCAATGCCTCATAGGGAGTTCCTACCACCCCCGGTGGAAGCCATGACACTGAGACCGTTTGCCATGCCATTGAAAGTCAGCTGGCTTGGGAGTATGTGCTGGTGTCCGTGTGAGTTTTGCTGGCTTCTGCTCCCCTACCTGGAGGCAGCCTCTGGAGGCGCATCTCGCCATCTCTAGGGCTGCATTAAATACAGTGCTCAAAATCGCACAGAGGAGGAGGTGATAGTCTAACAGGCCACAATAGGTTCTCTGTGTACTTGCACACACCCAGAAAGAATTGTTATGTGGCACTGGATGGGATCACTGCTTGGAACTGTACAACTATGGATTACCAAATCCAGCCCCTGTCAAGAAGGTGCGTGGAGGAATCAACAGAGATATTGGCAAGTCTTTGGGTACAAATTCTAGGTCAGAGTCCGAATCTTTGGTCCTACATCCCAGGTCCCAAGTCTGAGCTCCTGTTAAAAACAAGCTTTTATCACCTAAAAAAGGGGGTGGGAGGGGTGGGAGGTTTCCCACTCTTAATTTAAGTCTCAATGATGAGGCAGGGGTGCGGAAGAGTCAAGACTGAGTTGGGTTGCAAGTGTAACTTCATTCTACTTTGACACTGAGCCCTGTAACCCAAGCGTCCATCCCTGAGAATCAAACCTGTGACCTCAGACTCCACAGACGGATCCCTAAGCCATGCAGGACATGAGTAAAGTGGATCGAGGGACACTCTTCTCCCTCTCACAAAATACCAGAACTAAGGGACATCCACTCAAAATGGGGGTTGGGAGAGTGAGAACAGACAAAAGAAAATATTTTTTTTACCCAGCGTGTTATTAGTGTGTGGAACTCCCTGCCACAGGATGTGGTGATGGCATCTGGCCTGGATGCCTTCAAAAGGGGATTGGACAGATTCCTGGAGGAAAAGTCCATCACAGGTTACAAACCATGATGGAGATGTGTCATCTCCAGGCTTAAAACCAGGGTACTTCAAGGGCCAGATGCAGGGGAGGGTAGCAGGAGACAGAGATCTAGTCTCGTGCACTCCCGGACGCATCTGGTGGGGCCACTGTGAGATACAGGAAGCTGGACTAGATGGGCCCTTGGCCTGACCCAGCATGGCTCTTCTTAATTTTTTATGTTATGTTCGCTGTGTTGCCCAGCAAAGAAGGCTCAGCACAACTTCAAGATGATATGCAATCTCAGGGAGCCTGCCCTGAGCCTTTTTCGTTCTCTGCGAATGTTGCATGCCGGCCATGGCTGACGGGTCCTGGAGTGAAAGGCACGGGGCCACCACCAGGCTGAAATGGTAGAGTGGATCAGTGTGCAACAGCACATGAACACATGGCATCATTGAAGAGTGACATTTTCTCTAAGGCCATCAAGTCCAACCCCCTGTTCCAAGCAGGAATACAAACCAAAGTATATCTGTAAGGTGGTGGTCCAGATTTCTCCGGAATGCCTCCGGTGTTGGAGCACACACATCCTCTCGAGATCATAGAATCATAGAGTTGGAAGAGACCTCAAGGGCCAGCCAGTCCAACCCCCTACCATGCAGGAACCCCCATCACAGTATTTCCAACAGATGTCCATCCAGCCTCTGCTTAAAAACCTCCAAAGAAGGAAACTCCACCACCCTCCTTTGTGGCAGCAGATTCCATTGCCGAATAGCTCTCACTGTCAGGAAGTACTTCCTAATGTTTGAGTGGAATCTCCTTTCCTGTAGGTCATTAGATCCATTGTTGTACTGCTCTAACAGTTGGGAAGTTTTTCCCTGGCACTCTCTCCCAAAAGCTGGGTTCTCTTAGCTTGAGCCCATTGTTGTGTGCATCCTCCACTCTGGGATGATCGAGACATATCCTGCCTCTCTTCTGTAGGACAGCTCTTCTGATATTTGAAAAGGGCTCCCATTCTCAGCGGAGGGTTTTGTACCCTCCTATTTTTTTTTTTCTGGTGCCTCCGATTTTTATGCTCGTTTGCTGTTGTTTTATTCTTTTTTTAGTGTACACCGCCCCGAGTTCCGTCTCGGAAGATGGGGCGGTATATAAATATAATAATAAATAATAATAATAATAATAATAATAATAAATAAGTGTTTGAAGCATACTCTCTTATCTCCCTTTGGTCTTCTTTTCTCTAGGCTGAACATGGGGAGTTCTTTTTGTCTGATCTCTTAGGGTTTGGTTCCCAGCTCCCTGATATTCAGCCTCGTCGCCCTCCTCTGAACATGTTCCAATTTGTACAGTTGCTATAGAGGAGTGAGGCACCTCTATGGAGCAGACCAGGGCTTTTCTCCAGCAGCTCCTTTACTTTTGTTGTGGTTTGAAAGGAATTGTCCACCTGGAACTATACAGTCAGTCACCCTCCTTTGGCATGTTTTACCAGCCGGGGAGCCTTCAACAGTGCACAGAGCCATCTAGTGGGCAAAGGGACCGCTGCAAACGAGGACATCGTGTCATCCTGTACGAATGGTGTGCAACCTCTGGGCATAACCTGGTACAATTTTCATCAGGGGAATTGTTTGCGTTCAGCGGTTTATGATATATGCATTCGGATATAATCAGGTTTGCCGTGGGGCGGGCAAAACATATTTTTCCAAGGCGAACCGGGTGGTTTATTATCATCAGCTGCTAAAAAGACAGGGCTATTACTGCAAAATATACAGTGCATTTCTCTATCCCACCCCCACCCCTACTAGCCAGCATAATCTGGAGTTGCTTCTGTTATTCCTCCACTGCTGTTGTTAACACAACCTCCCTTGGTGCCCTCAACTGGCCACACAACATCCCCTCTTCTAGGCAACATAGACATGTCCAGGGAGGGACTAACATCAGGGCAGTTGTGAGGGGGAGGGATAAGCAGCCCTCCCCAATTTGAACTCCTCCACCTCTTTGGCACCACAACTCCCATCAGCCTCCCCAGGGACTGTGCTGGTAAAAGCTCAGTCTGATCGGTCTATTTACTCTTGAGCAAACTGGAGGGAGATCTTGGGCTTTTCAAATGGAATCGTTCCCGTTTCCAGATCTACCTTTACGTGCTAAGATTCACCCGGTCAGAACCAATCATAATATGGTAAAAGTGTATCTGAACCCACACGAGGGCATTTTCCTCACTGTTGCCCGTGCAGGGAACATCTCTATTTCTGCATTTTAGAGATTAAGCCTTTCTAAAAACCCAGAATGAATGGGGAGGATTTAAATAAAAGGTGGAGGACCCTCCCCGAGGCAACTGTGGCCCTACTCCATCCTTCTGCAAGAACGCAGAAGAACGACGTGTTGATAACATTCAGGTCTGATTGTCTGGGAAAGAGGTATGCCCTTGTATGATTGTAAGAGAACAAGGGAGACAAGCTGAGATTGTCCCTAAAGAAAGGGGGAGGTTAATGAGATGAATGAAATAACAGAAATAGCTAGTGGTTGTTAAGCCACCATATTGCAGTTTAGACTCTGCTTACAACCTGAGTTTGATCACAGTGGGCTCAGGTGGCCAGCTCAAGGTTGACTCAGTATTCCATCTTTCCAAGGTCAGCAAATTAAGAACCCAGCTGACAAGGAAGTTGGGGGTGGGGGGTGTAGCCTGGATGATAAATTTATAATCCACCCAGAGAGGGCTTGAAGTGCTATGGGACAGTTTATAAGCAACACAGAGTGCTTTGGCTCTAAACAATAGACAACTTGCACAACTGCACATGGAGCACGTAAGGCTGTGCCTGCAGTGGTCGCAATGGTGCTGAAGAACTTCTGACAGTGCACTGTTCAATCAGTCAGGCTGGGGATACACAACTTTGTGTGCAATTACGTAGCACAATTCCTTGTTGATTTCCCCCAAGTCAAGAGGATGAGAGAAGAGGAAAATGTGGATGGGGAAGTAAGTTGGAGGCAAGAAGCAGGGAAGAAACAGGGGATTGCAGTGGATAGAACATAAGAACATAAGAACATAAGAAGAGCCATGCTGGATCAGGCCAAAGGCCCATCTAGTCCAGCTTCCTGCATCTCACAGTGGCCCCACCAGATGCATCTGGGAGCGCACGAGACTAGATCTCTGTCTCCTGATAACACCACCACCACCTGCCCTTGAAGTACTCCAGTTTTAAGCCTTGAGATTACACACCTCTCCATCATGGTTTGTAACCTGTGATGGACTTTTCCTCCAGGAATCTGTCCAATCCCCTTTTGAAGGCATCCTGGCCAGATGCCATCACCACATCCTGTGGCACTGAGTTCCACAGACACAGATTGCCCATAAAGAAAGGGGGGATAAGTAGAGCTTTTGTTCAGAACTTTGCAGGAAATATCTAAATTGTTGGACCTTGGTACAAAATAGTTCCAGAACCCCAGACAGCTCCTCCGCCATGTAGGCTAACAACCAGTGTAGTTTCATTGCCTTTTAATGACACCAGGGTCACCAACTTCCACTGGGAATATGTGATTGAAGACACTGAGTACATGGGAAGAAGGAATGCTGGTTCTTCTTCTTCTTCTTCTTCTTCTTCTTCTTCTTCTTCTTCTTCTTCTTCTTCTTCTCTAGTGCCATGTCCTCGTAGAATGTTGGTGATCAGTAGCCTGAACTGGTTTCTCTCTAAAGCTGTTCTAAACAGAGCAGCTGTGCTCCCTGTGTGGACCATTGGTTTATGTTGTTAAGCCAGAATATTCTTCTATGCCCCAGGACACACTTCCCATCTATTATTTCCTTAAAGGATAACTTGCAGCAGATGGTATTTCTCATTGTGCATTACGTGTCTCAAATATTGCAGTTTTATTCTCGTTCCAGTATTGAGGATTTCTAACTTTTTATTCATACGCTGTGATACAGCCACATTAGTGACTCTGGCTATCCAAAGTATCTTCATAATTCGCCTGTACGTCCACATTTCAAAAGCTTCCAGCTTCCTGTATAATGTGTCTGTTAAGGGTCCAAGTTTCGACACCAGAGAGAAGTATGTGGAATACATAGGATGATTCCTCCTCCTCGTTGTTTGGTCTGGAATCCAAAAAAGATGGGGTGAGGAGCCAGTCAGGATGGAGGCAGGGCAAGTGGACTCCAAGCAGAATTTTGAAGAAGTGGGGAACCAGAGAAGGAGGAAGCCCTGGGAAGAGTTGGAACAGTTAAAAGCCTGTGTGCAGGAGTGTGTAAGGCCTAGCATCTTTAGAACTTCCAGACTGGGGCATGAGGACCAGGGAGAGACCTATAAGGCCATCAAGTCCAAACCCCTGATCAATGCAGGCATCCAAGTCAAAGCAGGTGGTCATCTTGAATGCCTTCAGCAGTGGAGTGGTCAACACCTCCCAAGATCATTGCTCTCACTGTTATACTGCTCTGACTGTTAGGAACACTCTCAGCGTATATATGGATTCTTGTAACTTAAGTGCATCATTGTGCGTCCCGCACTCTGGCATGATCGAGAACATATCCTCCCCTTCCTCTCTATGACCACCTTTCAGGTCTTTGAAAAGTGCAATCCTGCCTCCCCTCGGTCTTCTTTTCTCAAAGCTCATCTGCATTCTTGGAAATGCAAGACTCAAGGGGCTCTGAATATTTGCCTGCCATCTAAGTTGAACTCAATCTCCTCCACATTCTTCCTTGACTTGCGCTGATGTAGTGCCAGGCCTGGTGTGGAATCTGAAAAAAAATTCCAGACGGGGGCATCTAATCAAAGACGTGAGCTTCCCCAAACAGTAAGAATCCTCCTCATTTTTTTTTCCAAGGCATTTGAGGGGCACCTTTGAGAAGCTCAGTCCTTCTACGAACTCCTCGCTCCTCAATCAAAGGCAGTCTGGGGCCCGTCCACTGGAAACTCTCAACAGCCAGTGTTGTGCAAGCTGCAGGTGCTAAGCTCCCTCACTTAAGAACATAAGGATATAAGAACAGCCGTGCTGGATCAGGCCAAAGGCCCATCTAGTCCAGCTTCCTGTATCTCACAAGTGGCCCCACCAAATGTGTCCTGGAGCCACGAGACTAGATACCTGTCTCTTCATACCACTCCCCTGCATCTGGTCCTTGAAGTACCCTGTTTTTTAAGCCTGGAGATGACACCTCCATCATGGTTTGTATCCTGTGATGGACTTCACCTCCAGGAATCTGTCCAATCCCCTTTGGAAGGCATCTAGGCCAGATGCCATCACCACATCCTGTGGCAGGAAGTTCCGCAGACTAACAACACACTGGGTAAAAAAAATTATTTTGCCTATTCTTACTCTCCCAGCCCTCAATTTGAGTGTATGTCCCCTAGTTCGGGTATTTTGTGAGAGGGAGAAGAGCGTCCCTCTATCCACTTTACTCATGCCCTGCATTATTTTGTACGTCTCAATCATATCCCCCCTCAGGCGCCTTTTTTCCAGACTAAAGAGCCCCAAATGTTTTAGCCTTTCCTCATAAGGGAGGTCCCCCAGCCCAGTAATCATTTTAGTCTCTCTCTTTTGCAGCTTTTCCAGTTCCACTATGTTTTGATGTTGAGCTAAGCCGTCTCTCCCCGTGCAACAACCTTGGTGTATCTGAGCACCCGCCTGTCTATCCCACATACTCACCCACCAGCACCTTTCCCCTCCGCTCCAGCCTTCGTACCATCCCTGCAACAAAACAGGCCATTGCCTGCTTCCGCCCACAAAAACATCCCAGAAATTGAAAGCCACGCATGCAGTAAGCCAACTTTGTTCAGTTCCAACGCAAGCCCCTTGCAACAAAACTAGGACGTTGGAGGCAGGGATTATTAAAAAATAATCCATTGTGTCGAAACAGCACACATTTCACACCTGAGGTGGCAGGAGCAATAAAACCCATTGATTCCTCAGAGGCAATTTGCAATTAAAACCTGATTTGCACACAGAAAAATGAAAAATAAAGGCGAGAAAGCCGGGGGGGAGGGAGTGGAGAGAAAGAGAGAGAGAGAGAGAGAGAGAGAGAGAGAGAGAGAGAGAGAGAGAGAGAGAGAGAGAGAGAGAGAGAGAGAGAGAGAGAGAAGGACTTGTTCCACTGCCTCTGTGCCAACAATTCAAAAGCAAACGGAGTGGGTGGGAGAATAATTAACAGATGTGTGTGTTTGCGGCTCAGGATGGAGCCCACTGTCTTACAGCTGCCAATCGCTCTTCACAGACACCCATCCTGCTGCTGTAATGTCTTCCATCATGCCGCTTTTCTGTTATTTAATCACTTGCCATCCAAGGGTAAAACAACAACAACAGCTTCTCATTTTACTAGAAAAAGGGGGCAGAACCTTGTTCTGAAGAACAGCTGAAAGAAGGACCCTCTGATTTCACGGTGGTAGAGAAGGAAGTTGGTTCTCAGGTGAACTCTGGACTAGCTGGCTGGCATGTAAATGTGTAGACCTACTTATTCAGAGAATGAAAGGAAGGCTGGGAATGTAGGACAGGCTTCTTCAACCTTTGACCCCTTCGCTGCGATGACCAGCTATGATCATGATCATGCCTGAACATTGAGTATTGCAGCGGTGGATTGTACAAATACCAGTTCAACTTATTTGACCATCATCACCATCAGTACCGCTGAGCTGGAATTTGGACACCAGTATCAGTTTCAACATTTTTTGCCTTCAGAGACAGTTCAGGCTTGATTTGATCTAAGACCCTCTTGTTCTACTCTCTGGCAATCCAGGGCTTCCGCAGAGCTCTCCTCCAGCACCACATTTCAAATTATCCAGCCTTCACACCCGTACATGGCAATCAGAAATGCAAGAGGCTGGATGGTCTTGGTCTACGTCTCCAGTAATACATCCTTACACTTGACGACCTTTTCTGATTCCTTCTTTGCCATCCTTCTTGGCTGCTATAAGACAGTTCTGACTTGATGAGACAGAAGAAGAAGAAGAAGAAGAAGAAGAAGAAGAAGAAGAAGAAGAAGAAGAAGAAGAAGAAGAAGAAGAAGAAGAAGAAGAAGAACAGCAACAACAACAACAACTTGTGACACTCTGGTTCAAAACCCCAGTAATTCAATCCTAGTTGTGGTTCTGTGTGAATTACTGGCCTGAATTACTATGAGCATGCTTATAGCTGTTTTGAGTTTTTCGGGCTGTTTGGCTGTGTTCTGGAAGTTTTTGCCAGACTCTGTGGCTGGCATCTTCAGAGGGCAAGGAGCTCAGGGAACTTGGAGTTCTCTCTGTGCTCTAGTATGTATATATCTATAACACCAAGAAGAAACACTTCCAAACAGCCCGAAAAACTCACAACAGCTATCAGATCCCAGCCATGAAAGCCTTCAAGAATACATTGTGTGTGAACATGCATCTTTGGTACATTCGGTCATTGCTCCCTGTTTTCATGTACCCGTGCATTCCTACTTCTCTAGTCTTGTGGTTTACTCTGAAAATGTTTACAGTGACTAATTTCTGAAGAGGTGGGATGAATTTTCTGCAATATTCAGTTCAATTTCCATCCCTTGAGGGTGTGATCAAGCACATTAGTTTGTTGATTAAATCACAGCACCAGAAAAGGAATCACACCTGGATTCCTTTTGGAACTGAGGATGAGTATACATGCATATGTAATTGAATGTATTTGATATCTATACAGAGAGAGAGAGAGAGAGAGAGAGAGAGAGAGAGAGAGAGAGAGAGAGAGAGAGAGAGAGAGAGAGAGAGAGAGAGAGAGAGAGAGAGAGAGAGAGAGAGAGAATGAGAGAGAGAGAAGGTCTCTGATAGCAGAGCCAGACTTTGGGTGTTTGTGCCTTCTTGACAGGGGCTGGACGGGGTCTATGGTGTACCTTCCAGTTCTATGGTTCTAAGTTCTAAATGGAATTGTTCTAACGAGAATTGTATAAATATCCACATTTTAAAAAAATGGGAGCATGGTGGATTGCTAATAGCCTAACACAGAGAGATCGTAAAAGTTACTTGTTTGGTCTGCAGTTTGCGGACTCCCTGACCCAATGGGGCCAGAGGTTGCAGCGGTTGGGAGAAATCTCCGTGCCACAGTCCAGAAAGTTAAGTTTCCTAAGCTCTGCCTGTGCATAGTTCAGGCCCAACTGACAAGAATTGTAGACTGGAAATCAGGAGAAGTCTCCTGACAGTGAGAGCCATTAAACAGTGGAACAGATTGCCTCCTGATGTGGTGGGTGCCCCATCGCTGGAGATTTACAAGAAGAGACTGCCCTGGATGGTATGAGGTCTCCTGCCTTGGGCAGGGGGTTAGACTAGAAGACCCCCAAGTTCCCTCAAACCCTACAACAACTCTGCGGTCCTATGATTCTATGACGTTATTTATTTATTTATTTATTTATTTATTTATTTATTTATACAGCTTATATACCGCCCATCTTCCTTGTGGAACTCCGGGCGGTTTACAACAAATTCCATGTAGACCCGCCACCACACCACACACATCACTTTGCTAGAACCTGGAATGGTTTGTTGCCTTTCCTCCAGCCGTATAATTGTGTTTGGAGTCATTCACGTGCTTTTGATCATCACGTATGGGTGTGAAAGCTGGACAGTAAAGAACGATGATAGGAAGGGAATGGATTTCTTTGGAACATGGTGCTGGAGGACAGCTGTGCAGATACTCTGGATGGCCAGAAGGACAAACAAGCAGATCCTAGACCTAGAACAAAGCAAGTCTGAACTATCTCTAGAAGCAAAAGGGTTGAAGCTGATGGTGTCCTCCGTTGGGCATGCCATGAGAGGACCACCAGGTTTTTTCATGGCGGTGGAAGGTGGAAGGCATCAAGAAAAGAGGGAGACCAAATACGAGCTGGATTGACTTCCTAAAGGAAACCACAGGGTTGAGTTTAGAGGCGCTGAGGAGGGCTGTTGAGAATAGGTCATTTTGCTGATTTTCAATTCATAAGGTTGCCATACAGCAGAGGTCAACAAACACTCCTGAGCCATTGCTGTGGATTCTCTGATTTCTCTCCCCCCCACCCCCACCCCCACCCCCCCAGCACCCCCGCAGCACGGATTGGCTTCATATAACACTAGAAGGCCAATATAGGCACTGCAAAGCTTATCACCTGCTGCCTATAAAAATGTATGTGGACGTAATGTCTTGTCGTTGCCACCTCCATCTAAAAGCAAAATAAAGTGTTCTGCTTATATACCACCCCATATAGAGTCACAGACCAGGGCTCTGGAGAGCAGAGTTCGAATCCTCCCTCCCCCATGGAAAAAGCAAAGCAAAGCAAAGTGTTCTGCTTATATACCACTCCATACCACGTCAAGTAGTCTCTGGGCAGTTTACAGTTTTAAGTGCAGTATGCAGGCTACGCACTGCCCCTCCCCCCAGCAAGCTGGGTACTCATTTTATTGACCTTGGAAGGATGGAGGGCTAAGTCAACCATGAGCTGGCTACCTGGGATTGAACCCCAGGTCATGAGCACAATTTTACCTGCAGTACAGGCATTTAACCACTGCGCCATGAGGCTCTAAGGATTCTTGGGGGAATTGCCAACATGCCAAGTAGAGGATGATAGAAGTTGTCATCTCCAAAACAGTAATTATTCCACTCCCTGGTTAAACCTATCAAGTATCTTCCTTTCCTTGGTTGGAGCCTCCCGGGAAGACGTCCTGGCCTCAAAACACAAACTTTCCCTGAAACACGTTCAACAATCCTCCCTCAAACGCATCCTGTCCCATAATTTGCATTGTCCCTTTCCCTTATAAAATATTATTCTTTTCTTCGTTGATTTACGTCTCCCTCATGTGTCCTTCAGCATCTCCACTTCCTGACATCAGTGGCCCTCCTTCCGTAACATCAGGTGAAAATCTGATGCGTGATCAAACATGATGGCTTCCCTGGTGATTCTTGATTCGGAGGGATCGTCCATAAATGAGGGTATGGGGGAGGAAAGGGGAGAGAGCAGTCGGGAGGGGTACTTGCAGGGATGCCTCTCCACCCCACTAAAATAATTGCTTTTGACTTGAACTAGGAGGCATTGAGTGCAGCCCTAATCTTGCCTATCCATTCGGAAGGTAATCATGCTTCATTCAGGTGTCTACTGCACCAAAGTGAATGGTTATGGATGATCAGGGGACTGGAAACCAAGACATGTGAAGAGGAAAGACTAAGGCCCTGGTCTCACGACGATTTTGCTGCAGCAAAAGATCGTGCCTTCACTCCGAAGAGCAGTATTTTTTGGTAGCCCGTCCGACCACGTCTTCCCGGAAGCACACTTTAACTGCAGCATTTTGTACCACCCCTAGGGGCTGTGTTAAAATACTTCTGTTGTTGATGTGCCAGTTTTTAATACATCAAACGAGGTATGACCCCAGAAAATTCACACCAATTAAATTCGTACCCCCTTTTTCTGCCACTTCCTGTAGTTCTGCCTTGGTAGTCGTTTATGCTACTGAATTGGTGGCATACCGGCATGCTGGCACAATTTTTACTGACTGTCCGTCGTCAATTACAAGTGATTTTAAGAAGAAAAACTGCTACCTGGCTGCAACGCAGGTATTCGCCACAAGAGGAAATGATGCGCAGTAAGCAAGTCGGGTGGGGTAGGAACTGGCAAGCCACTCCAGTATTCCTGCCAAGAAAACTCCATGGACATGGGGTCACAAAGAGTCGGTCATGACTGTAATGACACAACACACACACAAGCAAGTCGGGATGGATGCAGAGAAGTAAAATACTCCCCTGTCGCCAGGGCACTAACTGCGCATCAAACATGACGCGACTGCCCGAAAAAATAGTATTCATCAAATTAAGATGTGCAGATAACAGTAGTGAGACCGGGGCTTAAAGAGCTGGTGATGTTTAGTCTTCGGAAAAGGAGACCGGGCAGAGATAGGAGCACACTTTTTCAAATACTTGAATGGCTGTCCTACAGAGGAGGCGCAGGGTCTGTTCTGAATCACCCCAGAGTGCATAACATGCGATAATGGGCTCAAGCTACAAGAAGCAATATTTAGGCTGAAGATCAGGAAAAACCTCCTAATTGTTAGAGCACTACGATAATGGAACCAATTATCTCAGGGGGAAGGGATGAGCCCTTGCACGCTGGAGGCATTCAGGAGAAAGCCAGACAACCATCTGTCAAATAAACTTTTAATTTGGATTCCTGCGTCGAGCAAAGGGTTGGACTCCATGGCCATGGAGGCCCCTTCTGAGTCTAGGATTCGATCGCAGGAGTTTTCTGGTCGTCCGAACCCAATTGCTCAGAGATGAGTGTCAACCCATAACCTGTAGATCAAGCATGTCCAAACTTTGGCCCTCCTGATGTTTTGGACCGCAACTCCCAGAATTCTAAGCTTAGATTGCCAATGGCAAAGGACTGTGGGAGTTGTGGTCCAAAACATCTGGAGGGCCGGAGTTTGGACATGCCTGCTGTAGATGAAGTCAAGGTGAACCCCATGGGTGCCTGCTTCCTTTTCATCTCCCCCACGGGCTCCTTGGAGCCTTGTGTCCTCATCCTTGCCAGGGGTGACTCCCTTGCCCTCTCTCCGCGCTGCGTGTGAGCAGCATTTCATTCGAACGGTACCACCGGCCTTGCTCCCCACGGATTCCTCGGGGCTTTGGCTGCCAGCCAACCGTGTCTTCAGCAATCCGATCAACTGTATGATTTAATGAACCCTCCCCTCCTTTCTGGGGAAGGGTGCGCGCCTTTATGAAAAGCTGGCGCGATGGCACCATTTCGCCGGATGACCTCTACTTTTATAAGATGATGGGAGAAAATTGGTTTTGGAAATTGAGGGAGATTGGATTTTGCAGCGCAGAATCCCACAGAGTGACACCAGCCACCTTTCCATTCCATCCCATTTCTTTGCACCCCCCACCCCACCCCTACTTTTTCTTTTTCTTTTTTTCTTTTTGGTGGGGGGGGGTGAATTGATGGGTAACTTTCTTGGAAGCCATGCATCTTTTCCCCCCACTTCTGCACATCTGTTGGCAATGCCAGATGTGTGGCAGTGATCCAGGCTTTGTTGGGTGGTGAGCATGATGTGCGCTCTCAGAACCGTCCTTGGGTAGGGTAGAGCGGGTTTCCTTCGCATCATTTCAGGGACGATGCTAAGAGTAGAAACATTCCGAGTGGGTGATATTGCTAAATCCAAAGGCTTTTGGCTATTCATCATTCTTGCTTCCCGTCCTGCCATCTGGGAGCTTCAGCAGTATTTAGGACAATTCCATTTATCCCCCTTGACAGCCCTCTGCAGTCTATCAGGGGGAGAAATAATGAGTCACCCAAAGTCTCCCCTCTGCTGAGTTGTGTGACTGAGCTGCACTTTAAACCCAAGTGCCCTTGGGCCTAGCACAACCCCCTTGGGTTGGGTTTAGGTTTCCTCCATTCTTATCTTCCCAGCCTTTGTTCAAACTAGAGACACAGATCCACCAGCATCCCCTTTAACCCAAAAGAGACCGTGTTCTACTTTTTTATTTCTTAACCATGAATCAGATTGGTTCTTGTATAGCCCTCAGCCATGGACACTAATCCAATGGAGAGGAGATGTGAAAAGGCCCATCTGCAAGATCAATAGGAACATTAAAAAGTGCCAAGCTATCTCAGATCAAAGACACTCTGGCCCAGCATGAAAGAAACACAGAATAATTGAGTTGGAAGGGACCTATAAGGCCATCTAGTCCAACCCACGATCAGTGCAGGCATCCAAATCAAAGCACATCTGAAGGTAGACATCCAATGTTCTCTTGAACACCTTCAGCAGTGGAGTGGTCAACACATAAGAACATAAGAAAAGCCATGCTGGATCAGGCCAAACACCCATCGAGTCCAGCTTCCTGTCTCTTACAGTGGCCCCACCAAATGCCTCTGGGAGTGCAAGAGACTAGATCTCTGTCTCCTGATAGCACTCCCCTGCATCTGGCCCTTGAAGTACCCTGGTTTTAAGCCTGGAGATGACACATCTCCATCATGGTTTGTAACCTGGGATGGACTTTTCCTCCAGGAATCTGTCCAGTCCCCTTTTGAAGGCACCCAGGTTATCCTGTGGCAGGGAGTTCCACAGACTAACAACATGCTGGGTAAAAAAATATTTTCTTTTGTCTGTTCTCACTCTCCCAACCCACAGTTTGAGTGGATGTCCCCTAGTTCTAGTATTTTGTGAGAGGGAGAAGAGCGTCCCTCTATCCACGTTACTCATGCCCTGCATTATTTTGTACATCTCAGTCATATCCCCCCTCAGGCGCCTTTTTTCCCAGACTAAAGAGCCCCAAATGTTTAAGCCTTTCCTCATAAGGGAGGTGCCTCAGCCCAGTAATCATTTTGGTCGCTCTCTTCTGCACCTTTTCCAGTTCCACTATGTCTTTCTTGAGATGCGGTGACCAGAATTGTACACAATACTCCAGGTGCGGCCTTACTATTGTTTTGTATAATGGCATTATAATGTTGGCTGTTTTATTTTCAATCCCCTTTTTGATAATCCCTAGCATGGAATTGGCCTTCTTCACCGCTGCCACACAATGGGTAGACAGACACCTTCATGGAGCTGTCCACCAAGACACCAAGATCTCTTTCCTGATCCATCACGGATAGCTCAGAGCCCATGTGTTGATAGATAAAGTTTGGATTTTTGTCCCCAAAACCTCCCAAGGCCATTGGTTTCACACTGCTCTGGCTGTTAGGAACACTTCCAGCCTTTATATGGATTCTTGTAACTTGAGCCCATCATTCTGCATCCTGCTCTCTGGCATGATTGAGAACTTATCCTCCCCTTCGTCTCTATTGGTGCTTTTACACGACCCCTAAGATCTGCTGGCAACTTAAATTCGGACCAGAAATCTTGGGGGGTTTGTCACTCTTGCTGTGTTCCCACCCCTCCGCACTCCCTTGCTCCTGTCTGCGTAAGAGGAGGGAGAAAAAAAGGGAGAAAACAAATGCAGGGTCACCTCCGCTCTGCCATTGGGAGCTGCCCTGGGAAGCATTCCAGTCTCTTAAAGGGGCGGGGGGGGGCAAAAAAACAAAAAACAAAAAACAAAAACAGAAGGCGAGGACAGCTCAGCACACACTGCTTTGCAATCCGCATCAGAAATTTTTCACCTTCGGAGACCAGGTACTTGGAAAATGCACTGAGAAGCACTTTAAAGTCCAGAGCTGGTGGGAAAATAATTTTAAGCTCTGCATCTGGGAGCCCTTTGCCTCGGATTTTAGGGGTCGTGTAAAAGTGCCCTATGACCACCTTTCAGGTCTTTGAAAAGTGCAATCCTGCCTCCTCTCGGTCTACTTTTCTCAAAGGTCATCTCCATTCTTGGAAATGCAAGACTCAAGGGGCTCTGAATGTTTTCCTCCCATGTAAGTTGAACTCAAAAAGCCTGCACATTCTGTAGTGCCAGGCCTGTGCGTGGAATCTGAAAAGGCCTGTGATTCAAACACGGGGGCAGGAGTGGTCCAGGCCTAAAGAGCCTGAGAGTTCTTAGCCCTCTTCTTCTGTGTTAGCATCCTGCTGTTGAAATATTGACAAGACCATTGCAAACGCTGCCTTGGCTCACTGTAAATAAACAAGCTTAGTGTTGTTATTTTAGAATAAAAGGCCAGAATCGGTTTTGTATTGACTTTCTAATACCCACTCAGGAGTCGGGAGAGGAAAATTAAAGATAATAAAGTTAAAGTGCAAACCTTTGAGAGAGGTGTGTGTGGGGGGGGGGAGAGGCGGGCTGGCACAGAGTAGAACTTTGTGCTTGGTCCTCAATCGATGCGTGGAATGTTGTCCTATAATGTGGTAAAGGTCAACCATGCAGATAAAACTTGGAGGCTCTCGAGCGGATCCCAGTGTCTATATTTGGAAGCTGTGGGTGATAGGATCTGCTGTAGAGGACTCAAGCCGTGTGCCCTTTCACTGCCACATTTGGCTGGCAGCAAAGTGATCTGAGCCAACTCTTTCAGAAGAGGCCATTGTTGTCAACCAAACTGCGTACTCTCTGCTCCGTGACCTTGGCCTTCTCTGTGGAGATAAGGAAGCTCGTTGCCCTTCCCATTCTGCTCCAACGTCCTCAGGCAGAGGCCTGCGGATTCCTCTATGGACGCGATGAAAAGCTGGGACCCTCCAATCATTCTTAGGATCGTAGAATTATTAAATTGGAAACGGCCTACAAAGCCAAGGGTCCAACTCCCTGCTCGAGGCAGGAATCTAGACGTTCCTGAACTGCAGACCCTAATGTAGCCAAGATTAAGGATAACAACATCTGGAAGACCACGCGTTCGCCATTCCTGGTCTTCCTAAAGCAGGAGCAAACAAAATTGTCAACAAACTATTCCCACTAAATGTTGCCACTTCTGGCCCCTGGTGGATAAAGCAAAGCAAAGCAAAGCAAAGTGTTCTGCTTATATACCGCCCCATACCACTACAAGTAGTCTCTGGGCGGTTTACAATTTTGATTACAGTGTGCAGGCTACACATTGCCCCCCCCAGCGAGCTGGGTACTCATTTTACCAACCTCGGAAGGATGGAAGGCTGAGTGAACCTTGCGCCTGCTACCGGGGATTGAACCCAGGTCGTGAGCACAGTTTTACCTGCAGTACAGGCATTTAACCACTGCGCCACGAGGCTCCTCAGGATGGGGATTTGAAAAATGGCCAGGTATGGAAAAAAAGAAACAGGTCAGAAAGAAGAGAAGATGAGAACTCACTTGGTTCCATTTGTATATATATTTTTCTGGAAAAACAACTGAAAGCGCTAACTCCATCTCATAGCAACCTGCTATGAGTCATCAGTCAAAATCCAGCTCACTTCCCCAGCCTAAACAGCATTTAGAAGAATAGGCAGTGAAAAGATGGTTTTCCCCCCAGCACTGTACCATACATAGGGACCTTATTACCCATGGAAGTGTATAAAACTCCACCATTACGCCCCTTGACTAGGAGGTATTTATTTTTATTGGTTTTCTCTTAATGGTATCTTTGAGCATCCAAACGTAATTTGTCTTGTGTGTGTGTGTGTGTGTTGTGTCGTTACAGTCGTGGCCGACCCTTCATGACCCCATGTCCATGGAGTTTTCTTGGCAGGAATACTGGAGTGGTTTGCCAGTTCCTACTCCAGGCACCTACAGCACCTGGTATTCCCTGGTGGTCTCCCATCCAAGTACTAACCAGGACCGACCCTGCTTAGCTTCCAAAATCAGGCGAGATCGGATGCGCTTAGGGCATCTTAGTAATAGTGATATTTTTAAAATCCACCTTGGAATGCATTGTTGGCTCTGATTCTTCCATTATTATTTTTTTCAGTTTGAAAGAGTTGATTTATATATATAAAGTGTTCTTGTCCTGGATGTAAAGAATGCTTGATAAATCCTTTCTTCTGGTTGATTGCGGGTGTCTCCGTTCAATGAGACAATTCAGTGAGGGACTGTCAAGTTGCACAAGATTCCTCAACTCCTGGTGAGGCCACAGAAGCTTTCCTCATCAGATCTCTAGTAATTTGGGCCAAGTGTCTCTGTGCAAAATGAATCTCCCTTCCTCTTGGAGGAAGCACACAGAGAGAATTGTCAGCTAGTTATGAAAACAGACACACAGATAAGTGCAAGGAGGAGGAGCAGTACCTCAAGGAAGGACGGAAGATGGATGATGAAAAGTGTATCATATCATCCTCATATCATATATCCCAGAGGATCACATTTGTAGTTGTTATCAGAGCTTTGACGTCACTAGTTACAGTGGACCCTCGTATAACAAATGGTTTGTATAACATAAAATGTGTACAACATAAAAAATTCCAGAGATAGAGGAAATTTGCTTAACAGGATCACCTATGGGGCTAATTTGTACAACATAAAAATGGTCGCGATGAGGGATTACTGTGTTTTCAATGCATTCCTTTGGGAAATTTGTATAAAGGAAAATTTGCTTAACAGAATTTCATTTGGAATGAATTAATTCCTTTATACAAGGTACCACTGTAGTGGCAAAAAAGCTACTTGTAACTATTTTCTTTAGGGTATTAAGTTGTTATCACTAGTAACAAAGATTCTTTAAAATTGTAGTGAGTAGTGGTTAAGCTCCTGTTTCATTGCAGCTTAATTGTAGTCAGGAAAGGCTTTGCCGATGCATTTGAAGATGCAAAGAGGAAAAAATTACTTGTAAATGTTTTGACAGGCATTTTCTTAGTTTTCTGACATTTTCTGACATTTTCCTATTGTTTTAACTGGCAAGCAATGTATTCTTTTGTCCTGCTTTCTCTTTATTATAAATAGTTGAAAGGTGCAATATCAGAATTGGCCGCTAGATGGTACCAGAGGGTATTTCCCTATATATACAGCTGATGAGAAGTGGGTGACTGTGAAGAAGAGATGAATCTGATGAATAACCCTAGAGATTCCTCTTGCAGTGAATTACCAAGGTGTCGGTCATATGCCTGAGTTGCAGTTCACCACCAGAACACACAATTTTACTGCAAAATAAGTGTGTGCCATCAAGTCAGTTTTCATAGAATCATAGACTCATAGAATCATAGAGTTGGAGGAGACCTCAAGGACCATCCAGTCCAACCCCCTACCATGCAGGAACCCCCATCACAGGACTCCCGACAGATGGCCATCCAGCCTCTACTTTAAAACCTCTAAAGATGGAGACTCCATCCTCCTCCTCTGTGGCAGCAGATTCCACTGCCGAATAGCTCTAACTGTCATGAAGTTCTTCCTAATGTTCAAATGGAATCTCTTTTCCTGTGGTTTGAAACCATTGCCCCGGGTCCTAGTCTCGGAAGCCATGGAAAACAGACCAGTCCCTTCTTCAATGAGACATCCTTTCAAATATTTAAACATAGCTATCATATCCCCTCTCAGTCTTCTTTTTGTAAGGCGAAACATTCCCAGCTCCCTAAGCCACTTTTTGACCTATGATGATTCTTTCAAGGTTTTGTAGACAGCCATAAAAAGCAAAGCATTCTGCTTATCCACCAGTCCATTCTGCTTAAAGCACTCTCTGGGCAGTTTACACATTGCCGCAGCCACTCCAGCCCCACCACCACCCCCACCATGAGCTAGGTACTCGTTTTACCAACCTCAGAAGGCTAGAAGGCTGAGGGAATCTTCAGCCTGCAACCTGGGATTGAACCCCAGGCCGTGAGCACAGTTTTAGCTGCAGGACAGGCATTGAACCAGTGCAGCACGAGAATAAAGAATAAATCACTTTGTATCTCCTTACAAAGCCGGTCGGCTAAAATTCAAGATAGTTAGGAAGGCAAGATTTTGGAACACTGCCCTATCACAAAATATTTGGGCACTACTCTGGATGAAATGATGACCCCAGGCTATGAGGAATGTTATAGATGCAACACAGCAATTGATCCACTGTGCCATGAGGCTCTTGTGATAGAGGGTACATAAGAATTAGAGATGGGCACGAAACAGAAAAATGGTGTTTCGGTTTTTCGTTTGTCATTGAGAGGCCTGTTTTGGTTCGTTTCCGTTTGTCAGGAATTTTTTGAAAAAAATCGTTACCGTTTTTCATTTTTTTCGTTTGTCATTTCTACCCGCTTTTTGCGCAATTTTTAAAGCATTTCCGTGCGTGGGCGTCCCCCAACACCCCAGATCAGATGGAAAACACTAAAAAAAATGGATGCTGGCAAAGACACAGTATAGACTAGGTATGCAGGGAGGCTGCAAAGGCAGCGGCGGGCTTTGCCTAGGGTGCAAGGCAGCCACAGAGTGACTGAACTGCGGGGCAGGGGAGGGTAGTCACCGAGAGGTATGCAGCACGCACGCACACAGGGAGGCTGCAGGACTGAAGCTAGAGTCGCAGAGACAGCAATCCCACCCTAACTCCCACCAGAGACTGCAAGGAGGACGGGGGCTGCCAGAGCTTTTTATGCCCTCTGTGGCTGCCAGACCTGACCGCCCAGTCTGCAACCTGGGCATGCTATTGGTTGAACATGATCCCACATCACATGGCTTGCCTCCATTTTGTGGCTGGTGGCAACATCCATTTTAAAGGGAAAAGAAAAATACATCGCGATGGGAGAAGACAAAAACAAACGTTTTAAGGACCCCAACCCCCCTGGTAGGTATTATCAGACAATATAAATAATTATCGCTGCGTTTTTACGGATGTCCAGGGCGTTTTTTAACATTTAAAACAGCTCATTTCATTGCGCTTCGCCATTAACGGAAACGAAACGTAACGGCCACAATTTTTGTGGTTCTGTTCGTTTCGTTTCATTTTCATCACAATTTTTGTTTCGTTATGTAATGGAAATGACAAACGGTAACGGAAATGAAAAAATGTTCGTTCCGTGCCCATCTCTAATAAGAACATAAGAACATAAGAAGAGCCCTGCTGGATCAGGCCAAAGGCCCATCTAGTCCAGCTTCCTGTATCTCACAGTGGCCCCACAAGATGCTTTTGGAAGCGCATGAGACTAGATATCTGTCTCCTGATCCCACTCCCCTGCATCTGGCCCTTGAAGTACCCTGGTTTTAAGCCTGGAGATGACACATCTCCATCATGGTTTGTAACCTGTGATGGGCTTTTCCTCCAGGAATCTGTCCAATCCCCTTTTGAAGGCATCCAGGCCAGATGCCATCACCACATCCTGTGGCAGGGAGTTCCACAGACTAACAACGAGCTGGGTGAAAAAATATTTTCTTTTGTCTGTTCATGCTCTCCCAGCCTTCAATCTGAGTGTATGTCCCCTAGTTCTGGTATTTTGTGAGAGGGAAAAGAGCTTCCCTCTATCCACTTTTACTCATGCCCTGCATTATTTTGTACGTCTCAATCATATCCCCCCTCTGGTGCCTTTTTTCCAGACTAAAGAGCCCCAAATGTTTTAGCCTTGCCTCATAAGGGAGGTGCCCCAGCCCAGTAATCATTTTAGTCGCTCTCTTCTGCAGCTTTTCCAGTTCCACTATGTCTTTCTTGAGATGCGGTGACCAGAATTGTACACAATACTCAAAAGCAGTTCGCTGTTTGAGGACACCCTGTGCAGCTTGCCCAAGGCCACAAAGACTAGCTTTTCACCCTTGAGACACCATGGGGGGTTGAACTCCCAACCACCGGCTCCATAGCCAGAGGCCTAAATCAGTGCGTTATACCTCAGAGTAAAATCCTAGAGCGATTCTGACCCTTCAGATGCTGACACACAACTTCTGTTCCACCTACAATCTCCCCAATAGTGAGACTTTTTGTCACACCTCCGAATAGTAAGGCCACACCTGGAGTACTGTGTGCAATTCTGGTCACCGCATCTCAAAAAAGACATATAGTGGAACTGGAACAGATACAGAAGAGAGTGACTAAAATGATTACTGGGCTGTGGCACCTCCCTTATGAGGAAAGGCTAAAACATTTGGGGCTCTTTAGTCTGGAAAAAAAGGTGGCTGAGGGGGGATATGATTGAGATGTACAAAATAATGCAGGACATGAGTAACGTGGAAAGAGGGGAGCTCTTCTCCCTCTCACAAAATATCAGAACTAGGGGACATCCAGTCAAACTGAGGGTTGGCAGAGTGAGAACAGACAAAATATTTTTTCACCCAGCGCCTTTTTAGTCTGTGGAACTCCCTGACAAAGGAAGTGGTGATGGCATCTGGCCTGGATGCCTTCAAGAGGGGATTGGACAGATTCCCGGAGGAAAAGTCCATCACAGGTTACAAACCATGATGGAGATGTGTAATCTCCAGGCTTAAAACCGGGGTACTTCAAGGGCCAGATGCACGGGAGTGGTATCAGGAGACAGATATCTAGTCTCGTGCACTCCCAGATGCATCTGGTGGGGCCACTGTGAGATACAGAAAGCTGGACTCGATGGGCCTTTGGCCTGATCCAGCAGAGCTCTTCTTCTGTTTTTATGTTCTTATATAATTACGTTAAGTGCCAGAGTGGATTGCTTTAAAAATCTATAGTGGATTTCTTACATGGCCCTGGCTAAATCTAAAGCAATCTGGGAATATCAAATCCATATTTTAACCATTTTTTTAATTATTGATTCTGCATTCGTCCTCTTCTCTAGATTTCAGTGTTGTCTGCCTGGGTGACTGCTCACCCAAATTCCCATTGGCTGACCGGCTGTGGGCTTCATTGGCTCAGAGGCCTAAAAAAAGGAACTTTTCCAAACTGCATGTGGTCTAGACAGTGTGTTCTCCTCTAACTCCCTCCCTCCATCATCTAGGGTGCCCTGCCTTGAGCTTCCGAGGGGAGGGAGTCCTTGCCGATGCATTTGCATAAGCAAATAAACCACTAAAGAAGTTTGTATCAAAATCACGCTTGCAACGCCCGGCCATTCAGTCCTCAAGCTTTGCCTCGTTCAGCTCCGCTGCCTCTCAATGACACTGTCTCATAACAGCCAACGTGCCGTGCCCGCGTAATTAGGCAAAGTAATGGCCCGTGTGTTGTCGGTTACAAGCAATGTCTTCGTGCGGTTGGCTCATTTTAATCAGATCTCATTATTCCATCCAAATAACAACATTCGAAGAAGTTTCTCTCCTGTCTCCTTGGGATGTGTGCTCCCAAGCATATACACAGCTGAATGGGTGGGGGTGGGGGTTGTGTGCGGGAATGACAGGAGACACAAAAGAGATACTTCCACGTCCCCACTTGCTGGTTTTTATGGCTGCCGTAAGTCCTCGTGGCACCAGGACTCTTTAGCTAGTGGAGACGGATTGGTCCATCCTGGATGGCATTAAGGCGAACACGTCCTGCTTAAATGGAGGTATCCGTCTCTCCAATGTGCAGTAAAAGAGATGGAACTGAGCCTGAATGGAAGTCCTCCAAGTACATGGGAAGAACAGCAGAGGGGCGAGCAGGAACAAACAGGGAGAGGTGTAGAAGAGGAAGGACACGTGTTGGCGCCCCATGCAGGGCATGTATTTTCCACTCTCACCTGATGCTCTCTCCTGCTGTCAGATCCTGTGGTAGGGCTTGGGGTCAGGCCAAACCGTTACCAGCCCGTTCTACGGGGTCTCTTATTTTTTTCCCCCGCCATAGCTTTTTCAGACAAAGTTATTCCTTGCAGGAATATCTTTCAAAGGAGAGAGAGAGAGAGAGAGTTTGGAGAGCAACCTGGCATTACTTTTTTCCTTCCGCTAGCGTTACACACATTGGATAAAAACAGGGTTATAAAAAGTGATGGGCAAAAACCAAACAATGGACCAGGAAGTTCATCAGAGTTTGCTGTTTGGTTAGTTCCGATCAATCTGGGTTTTGTCAAAAAGCAACAGAGCCAAACAAACCAAACCGGTGAACTTTTTTCAGTGATTTTGGGCTACGTTTCATTCATTTATCCATTCCTATTCTCCCTCTTTGACCCTGGCAGCCTGCTCCTGTCAATCAGTCGCACTGGGCAACCCTGGGAGGGACTCTAGAGACTACTGGATTGGCAGGTCAGGCACCCAAACGCATGGCTCCGAGTCCAGCAGCCTGTCTCTCTCCCGCTGACCACAAAACAACCGCTGCAGCTCAGCTCATATCTCCAGCTCTGCATTGCCAATGGAGTTTGGAGGAAGAGTGATGCATCTCTTCAGTGCATCCCCAGAGGTGCAACACCCCTGCTGGAATTAACCCTAAGCCAGCTGCTAACGGGCCCTTTCGGGGGGGGGCAGGTGATTTGAGAGTGTATTACTTTTTTTTATAATTAAGTAATTTTATTGGGTTTTTTAGGGGGGAACAAGGGGGAGGGGTATGGGGGGAAAGGAATACAGTTTAAAAATTACATTGAATATATCAAGCCAAAAATAACGATTTAACCTATTAACAAATCACCAAATAATATCACGATGCTAGTAGGTTTGTTACTTCTTGCCATCTTTCCCGAGAAATCTCATCGTAGTCTCCCTTTAGAAAGCCGGAGAGTCTGTCGATTTCAATGCATTCTCTTATCTTTTCGTGAAAATTTCTCTCTGTTGGCACCTCTGGTTGTTTCCAGGATTTCGCATACAATATCCTTGCAGCAACAATTACATGGTGAAGTACATATATCTGGTCATAAGGAATATTAATATCTTGAGAGTGTATTACTCAGATGTCCTAAAACTAAATTTCACTAAACATGGAGGAGGTAGAGTGGAGACTGAGAGTCAGGGGAAACATCTTTGTGATTTTGGTGCCTCTAGGTAGCTAGGAAGCCATCTTGCACGTGGCAGCAGGGGCACTCCTCCTCCATCCACCCGCCTGCCTGGCGCCCTTCTCCTGCTGTAGGCGGAGCAAAGGCAGCGCCTGTCCTGCCAGGGAGCCTGGCAAACACCCTCAGCCTCTGGAGAGCGACCGACCGACGGAGCAACTGAGCAAGAGTGCAGGGGCCATGCTGGGTGGGTGAAACATGGTTTGTGGAGGGGGGGAAGGGGAGGGCGCAAAAAACTGATTTTGTCCCCGGGCACTCCAAAATCTAGCTGTACCTCTGGGTGGGTGGGTGCTTCTGAATTCTTGGGGCCAATGAATCCACTCAGTGTTTCAGTCTGAAATTTGCAGGGGCACAAAATAGGTTCTCTGCCTCAGATATTTCCTGCAATTGTCGGGGCCAAGCTCAGAGCAGATTCACTGCTCCAGCAAGCCTGCTCACCAGCTGCCCCCCTCCCCCCAGGTCACCGAATCTGCCAAGGAACAGGACTGGAGGGTTTAGGAAGAGAAGTCCAGAAAGGAAGTCTTTCCAGAGGTCTACCAAGTTCCCTTTGTGTTTCCTATGGAGTGTACCTTTTCCCTCTGACAGATGTAACTTTAATTTTTGGTCGTTCTCAAGATCCAGGTCTCTTTTCTGCCCATCGCCAAGTTGTTTGTTTGTTTGCTTGCCCAGTTTGGGAAGGATGAAAACCTTGGCTGTATACTGGGAGCTGGTATTGACCAACTCTGGATAGTTCAGGAAGTTATTTGGTTCCTATTCCTATTACTGTACTTGGATTCAGTCTCCTCTAATCCTCCAAAGCATTAAGACAATTAGCAGGCGATGGAAGTGTCCTTCGGTAGGACTTCTTTGCAGAATTCCTCTGTAAATAATAGGCTACCATTTTGGTTTCAAAGGGAGAGAGAAAGAGTGGGGGAGCCGAATCAAGAATGGGAGCAGGATTGTACCTTTGGGATTTATGGATCCCTGTTGCTTCCTCCCTTTCTCCTCTGTGGCAACCCCCCCCCCATACACACCTTTTGAGCCTTCGTGGGAAATTATTTAAAAGGAGCGGCAGAGTGGATTAATGCCTACAAATCACGAAGCCCATCCGAAGCTGTCATCCTACTTACAGCAATTTCTCAACCTCACCAGTCCTAAAAATGATACATTTTATTTTTAATCTGCATGGGAGGCGGGCTCCGGACGGAACCCAATAAGGGACCAGCGCAACGCCTTGACTAGAGAGGCTTGAAAATTAAAATCCATAACCTTAGGTGAATACAAAAGGCATTTGGTGGCATGGGAGGCTGGGAATGGTTACGGTGACTTCTTCTGAGCCTCCTTCATGTTGTATTTGATGCGTCTGAAATGCCAGCTCCTGCATACACTGTGGGGAATTGGCTCTAATATTTGCATTGTTAGCCAAAGCCCTGCAGCCTGTGATTTGAGTGATTAAGGGCGCTTTTACACGGCCCCTAAAATCCAAGGCAAAGGGCTCCCAGATCCGGAGCTTAAAATTGTTTTGCCACCAGCTCCGGATTTTTTTACAAAATTAAGTACGACCACGCCCAGCTAAGCGCGTCCCAGCACATTTTCCAAGTACCTGGTCTTCAAAGGTGAAAAATTTCTGATGCGGATGTAAAGCAGTGAGTGCCGGGCTCTCCTCGCCTTGTGTTTGTTTTGGGGTTTTTTTTGCCCCCATCCCTTTAAGAGACTAGAAGAGATTGGAATGCTTCCCGGGGCAGCTCCGGACGGCAGAGCGGCGGTGAACGTGCATTTTTTTCTCCCTTGTTTTCTCCCTCCCCTCACACAGACAGGAGCCAAGGGGTGCAGAGGGGTGGGAACACAGGAAGAGCGACAAACCCCCAAGATCTCTGGTCTGAATTTAAGTTGCCAGTGGATCTTAGGGGTCGTGTAAAAGCGCCCTAAGTCTAATCAGTTTACACTCACACGTCCTCTGCTATCCCAGGGCCAGAAAATCCAGATCAAAGTAAAATGTGGATCCCCCCCCCCAGAATGGTCACGTGCTTGAAAATGCGGTCCCTGTGTCCCCATGGGCACACTTTAAAGAACTGCATCTTTTGTGTCCCCACGAGTGGGAACCGCAACAAAGCAGAATGAAAAGGTTTTGAGGCGGATTTTCCGAGTCCCCACAGACTCAAGTACCGGTTTAAACTCCACATCGGAACTGAGACAAGCTTTGTATCACTTGTAAAACTTGCTGGATTGTGCTTAAGAAGGCATGGTCACATTTTTTCCCCTTTAAAGTCCGCTGGTTGTGAGGACACAATTTAATTAACCACATCTTCAAGTAGTTTGAAGCCGTTTTTAGTGGTCATGGGATAGCAGACTTAGGGCGCTATCACACAAGGGGGGAGATGCGATAAAGAAACTCCGGCTTTTCTCCTTACCTGATTACTTTAATAATAATAATAATAATAATAATAATAATAATAATAATAATAATAATAATAATAATAATAATAATAATAATAATAACAACAACAACTTTATTTTTATGCTGCCTTTCTCCCCACTTGAAGATGTGGGTTCAGAGTTTCCACGTCCCTTGGAGTTGCTAAGTTTCTCTTCTATCCCCACAGCCCTAACCTGTTTCAAGCAGGCACAGAGGAAATAAAGAAAACAAAAACAAAATGGCAGACCTGGCTGGCTGGCTGCTGGGAGCAAAGGAGAAATTTAAAAATATATTTAAATAAAATTTTAAATGCCCTGTCTGGCCAGATCAGCTGACTGGCTGGGGGGGGGAATAAAAAAATAAAAATAAAAAATAAAAAACTCCAAACAGCCCCAGGGCTGGCTGGTGGGGGCTAAGGAAAAATAAAAAAAATAATTTAAAAATGCTGCATCTGCTGGCAGGCCAGCTGACTGGCACTGGGGAGAATAAAAATAAAAAAAATTAATGAAACAGTGCTGACAAGCCCCAGGAACAGCCTGTTGGCACAATGAAAAAACAAAACAAAACAAAAAACAGATCATATACACGCTCCCATGGACTTCTGGCTCTACAAAAGTGGGTGTTTTTTTTAAGTGAGGCAAAAAATCCCCAGCTTCTATGGTAGGTATTGGAAAGCTCGCTAAAGGGGGCTATACCATTTTTGTTGTTGTTGTTGTTGATGATGATTTTTTTTAAAAACCCGGTGGTCGTGTGGACAAGATTTTTGGACACGGTTTATCTTGAAATTTAATCTGGATTTAAAGGGACGTGTGATAGCGGCCTAATTAGAAGCGCACATGGCTGCTTCTGAGCCTCCCTGCCCCACAGGTTCCACTTCCAGAATATTCCAAGCCTCCACAGCCTTTGCAGAAGGCTGGCCATCTGAAACTAGGGCTGTAAGAGGTTTCCAGCACCCCACTTTCTCCTTGCCTTCAAGCAAGCTGTTTTGAGTGTGACACTGTGCTAGTTGTTCACTGTATCCGGAGATGAAAAATCCCCATTTGTCATCGGCGGACATGTTTTGGATCAGCCGGCCATCCTCTACGAAGCAGAGGCCGTCCATTTGTGTACGTGTTCTCGTGTGCCTAGGGGCTAACAAAGGCAGCCAAAACTCTTGTTTTCCACAGGGAGGGTTGTTTTGTTTTGTTTTGTTTTGTTTTTGAAATGATGGAACAGATCGAGGGGGAAGGAAGTGCTCCTTCGCAAACTCCTCATAACTTCTTTTGAAAAATTCTTGCTGGAACCTCCCCGTTCTCAGTGGGCGGTCGGGGGCACCCAAGACAGCCTGACCCTTTGGCAATGAGTACTCTGGGAAGGGCCCTTTTGATCCCTACTTGGACTCCATTTGTGACATGCTACAATCCATTCATGCCACTTGTGTGCCCACCCTAGCATCCATCAGGATGAATGGCAGTTTTAAATTGCCTTGAATAATGAATACATACAATCAATGCTTCTCTTCACCCCTCCTGTCTAGCTTCTCAACTTTCTCCTCCTAATACGATCCTTTCTCCTGACTTGCGGTCTCTGCAACCTATTTATCATCTTTCTTTTGTCTGGGTCCTTACCCCAAAGGCTGGAGGGGTGATCCATGCACTAAGGCTTCCTCCAGCCCAAATACAAAGTTCTGGATTTACTCATCAGAAAACCCTTGTCAATGGCGCAGAGAGTTTTGGGAGTTTGTTGTTGTTGTATGTATGTATATGTAGATAGATAGATAGATAGATAGATAGATAGATAGATAGATAGATAGATAGATAGATAGATAGATAGATATAGATATAGATATAGATATAGATATATAGATATATATAGATATATATGATATTTAATGTATTAAATTAATTAATTAAATGTATATTAAATTAAATTAAATATTATATATTATATATATTTAATATTTAATTTAATTTAAAATTATATTTAAATTAAATTAAATTGAATAATTAAATTAAATTAAATTAATGAGACCTGTGTACATTCTTATCTGATCTACCCTTCTGTGATTAAAGTGCAGGTCAAAACTGAGCTATCTATTAGCATTTACATTTTCCACATATTTTTGATCCTGTGTTCAGCTCCAAAAGCCCCTATCCCAACGGGTGTGTTTGACAATATATATACAGTATTTTAGAGAAAGGGCCTTTTAGTTCTGGCTTTGGGTTTTATTTTGGATGAAAACACATTTCCATTTCTGTATCTCATCCATCTACTTTTCACCTCCGAATCAGACAGATTAAGAGACACTTTAGACTGAAGAACTGGAGGGCACAGAAAGGCTATAGTACTGGGGCAGATGGGAACCAGCAGGAAAAGAGGAAAACCAAATACAAGATGGCTTGACCCCCTGCTTCAATTTACAATTTTGTAAACAGTTGAGGAGGGCAGTTCAAGACAAGGCATTTGGGAGATCTCTTACCCTAAGTTTGGAGGCAACTATATGACACACAGCAGCAGCAGCAGCAGCAGCAGCAGCAACATATTCTGTTTGAAGATAAGCGGGATATAAAAATAACAATAAATAAATAAAATAAATAAATGAACAACAAATACTGCATATAAGAATAATATAGTGCTTGGACAAAATTACTTCTCTTGATTACCTCTCCCAGATCTCACTTCCTTTTCCATTCCACACAATGAGCACTGCCATGTTTGCAGGGGGTTCCTGGGACTTGATTACTTTGCTTATTTACTATTTTAAGTTGCTTAATCTGTTTTACTGTACAGTGGTATCTTGTATAAAGGAATTAAATTTGTTCCAAATGAAATTATGTCAAGAAATTTTCCTTTATACAAATTTCCCATAGGAATGCAATGAAAATGGAGTAATCCCTAATCGCGACCATTTTTATGTTGTAATGATTCACCCCATAGGCAATTCTGTTAAGCAAATTTCCCCCATCTCCGGTATTTTTTATTTTGCACAGATTTTATGTTATACAAACCGTTCGTTATACGAGGGTTCACTGTATCTTGTTTATGTTTGTAAACCGCCCAGAGTCGCTTTCCGCTAGGTGGTTGTGGTATATAAATCAAATCAAATCAATAAATGAATCAATAATAGTCAGAAAAATCCCTCCCCCTGAAATATAGTAGTAGCAGCTAGAGATGGGCACGACTAAAAAAAAATGGTGTTTCGTTTGTCATTTGTCGTTTAGGGGGTCCGTTTCGGTTCGTTTTCGTTTTTTGTGATTTTTCTGCAAAAAAATTGTTTTTGTTTTGTTACATAACGAAACGAAAAAATGAAAATGAAAAAGAAAAATTGCTGTTTCGTTAGCATTCATTACAGTTCAATGTATTTGCCGCAACAAAAAAGAAATGCACGACAAAATTTCTGTTGTTTCAGTTCGTTTTGTTTCATTTTGGAGACAAAATTCATTTTTAGTTTTGTTACGTAATGAAATGAAAAAACAAAAACGAAAATGAAAAATTGCTCGTTTTGTGCCCATCTCTAGTAGCAGCAGCAATAGCAGCAGTACCACCAACATAGGCAGAGTCCCCGACCTGTTGCTAGGAAAGATACAAGTGCCAGGCAGTTTTGAATGCTCAGTACGAGTGCAACGAATAAGGCTGGAAGATGAGTTTGATGGCTCACAGGGAGGCCTCCTCCCCACTTGCGCCAAGGCAGGGGTCGTCTCCCATCCCTGCAAATTGCAACGTCAATGTACCTTCCACGCTCCCTTCTGCTCCCACTGCTACCCAATTACCCTGAGCGCTGAAAGGCAGATTGGAAAAGCCGGAGTCAGGGGCTCAGAACTGATTTAAGGGCCAATACGCTGAGTCCTTGAAATGTTTCAGAACCGTAGGTTTCTATACCTCTGGCAAAGGGTCCCCCCCCACCCCCTTGGCGTCCTGGGGGAGAATATAGCATTTGTGAGTAACCCCAAAGGCCCCTGAGTTATTGGACCTTAAAATTGCAAGATTATTATGTATGGGAAAGCTATTTTAGGTCATTCCTACAGTTTTCTCAAGCGTTATTAGTCATCATTTTTCTTTCTTTTGTTCGTCGCCGGCCAGACTTCTGTACGAGGGATCTTGGACTGGAGATTTTGACAGAGGGGAAAATAAGAAAAAATAAAACAAATGGGCTCTTTATTTATTTATTTGGAAGGAAAGGGAAGGATCTGTTTGTCCTGAAGTGCCTTTTTGCTTGCAGGAGATGGGGGGGGACACCCGTTTCTAGCCAAACTGTACGGTAGAGCAGAACAGAAAGGAATGCCGAAAGGAAGCAGATATTAACTTGCAGTTTTATGAGGTTTGCGGTATACACCACATTTGATTCCAGGGCTTGGACATTTTAAGCTGGGCTGGGGAATGTGTATCCCTCTAGATATTATTCTTCCACTGCTGCTTAGGGGTACACTGATTGTGTGCCTTTTTTGGCATACAACACCCTGCTCAGGGCAGTCTGGGCAATGTATAAGAAAATAAGAACATAAGAAGAGCCATGCCAGATCAGGCCAAAGGCTCATCTAGTCCAGCTTCCTGTATCTCACAGTGGCCCCACCAGATGCATCTGGGAGTGCACGTGACTAGATCTCTGTCTCCTGATACCACTCCTTTGCATCTGGCCCTTGAAGTAAGACTGGAGATAACACACATCTCCATCATGGTTTGTAACCTGTGATGGACTTTTCCTCCAGAAATCTGTCCAGTCGCCTTTTGAAGGCATCCAGGCCAGATGCCATCACCACCTCCTGTGGCAGGGAATTCCACAGACTAACAACGCAATGGGTGAAAAAAATATTTTCTTTTGTCTCTTCTCACTCTCCCAACCCTCAGTTTGAGTGTATGTCCCCTAGTTCTGGTATTTTGTGAGAGGGAGAAGAGCATCCCTCTATCCACTTTGCTCATCCTTGCATTATTGTGTATGTCTCAATCATAGTTCAAACCAACAAAGCTACACAACCCTATTAACCTAACTAACAGTGAGAGGTGAGGGGAGATGCACTCCAATAATGCCTGGAAGCCACATGTTCTCCTTTTGGTCATAACTAGTGCTCAGTTATTTCTGTCATTCCTAGTGGGGGGTTCAATCCCTAACTGCTGATCCTCATTGCATGAGGGAGTTCCAATCTGCATAGGTCCTCGTTTGCCAAAAATCATTACATCATTAGCATCTTCTAGGAGGGTATGATAGAAGAACTGAAGTTCCCATGCTGAAGACGTGCAGCATGGACTAATGAATCAGGACAGAATCTACCTCTCCAGTACCATTGTTTACACTGAAGAAAGCAGCTTATCCAAATGATCCTAAACAACCAGACACCCTGTGAGCAGTACATGAGAGAACATAAGAAGAGCCATGCTGGATCAGGCCAAAGGCCCATCTAGTCCAGCTTCCTGTATCTCAAAGTGGCCCCACCAGATGCGTCTGGGAGCGCATGAGACTAGATCTCTGTCTCCTGATACCACTCTCCTGCATCTGGTCCTTGAAGTACCCTGGTTTTAACCCTGGAGATTACACATCTCCATCGTGGTTTGTTACCTGTGATAGACTTTTCCTCCAGGAATCTGTCTAATCCCCTTTTGAAGGCATCCAGGCCAGAGGCCATCACCATCTCCTGTGTCAGGGAGTTCCACAGAACAGAACATGCATCTGGATGAACATTTGGACACATGTCTGACTGAAAGGAATGGGGTGAAGGGCTATGGTCAATAAGAGTCCATACCGATTTCTGGACGACCAGAGTCCAGCCCATGAAGATACCCTGACTGTTTTCTGCTTAACTAAGGCTATTATTATTATTATTATTATTATTATTATTATTATTATTATTATTATTATTATTATTATTATTATTATTATTATTATTATTATTATTATTATTATTATTACCTCACCTTTCTCCATGGAAAAAGGACCCAAGGCGGCTTACAGGATGAGGGATAATATACAGTCCAGTACAATTAAGCCATGTTCAAGGAATTGAGAACAAGGAGTTGAGGGACATCTTAGAGCATTAATAGACAACATTACATTTAAAGCTACAAGAGAACGTGAGCAGTTAAAGGGGAGTAAAGTTCCATGTAAATATGATTGATGGAAACTAACATCAAAAACATAGTGTCAATGTAAACCCATAAGTTTATAAGTAGTTATAAACACAAAGTCTATGTGATCTTGTAGATTCATATAAAAGACACATAACAGGTAGACAGACCATCATTCAGGGAAAGCTTGCCTGAAGAGAAAGGTCTTTGCCTGTTTCGTTTGCCATCACCAGGGCCACACTTCTTACATTTGCCTGGGATTCTGTCCAACTAAGCTCACTGCCGCTTGTTTCCGAATAAGCATGTGTACACAGAATGGGACTTATGCGCACCACCGAGAGCAATGCAGTGTTAATCAAATGCAATTAATTTATTCCATTGGTTTCCATGGGGTTCACTCACAACCCAGTTGAGCTCGAGCAGTGTACGGTACTGCAGGCTTTGTAATTGTTGCTATAATGCTTTGTTTTAAAAATCTAATTTGAGAACAGCTTTGAAGGGAGCAGAGGACCCATGTAGATTGCTTCCTCCTGCACTGAAAGCTTTTCCTGCTCCACTGGAAACCCTCCCCAGCCTGCCTGCAGACGGCTGCCTCTACTCAGAAAATTGCGCTCAACAGATGTTGTGTGTTAATCTAGGACAGAGTAATTGGGTTTCTATGCTTACGGCGTCTCCCATCCGCAGATACAAAGCCAAATTTTGTTAGAGGCATGATCAAATTACATCCCACCTCAGACCTGGGTGCTGTCAATCCCCACCACCACCCAAGGCTCACGGGGGACGCACACCTGTTGGTTGGCGTCCCGACAATGGAGAGTTTTGGGAAGGATAAGAGGGAGGCCCAAACTCTTGCCCTCGCCTGTCACACGGATGGGAAGAGGAGAGATGCTCTGATGAAAAAGGAAAGGCCCTAAGTTCATGTGGGGGACTCAGGTGGCCACTTCACGGGGACACACTGTGGAAGACTCTTCTTGGTCTACGGCCAGTTTTCCCAGAAGTAACAGTGTACATGAGAACATAGGAACATAAGAAGAGCCCTGCTGGATCAGGCCAAAGGCCCATCTAGGCCAGCTTCCTGTATTTCACAGTGGCCCCACCAGATGCCTCTGGGAGCGCACGAGACTCGATATCTGTCTCCTGATCCCACTCCCTTGCGTCTGGTCCCTGAAATACCCCATTTTAAGCCTGGAGATGACACCTCTCCATCATGGTTTGTAACCTGTGATGGACTTTTCCTCCAGGAATCTGTCCAGTTCCCTTTTGAAGGCAGATGCCATCACCACCTCCTGTGGCAGGGAGTTCCACAGACTAACAACACTCTGGGTTAAAAAAAATATGTTGTCTGTTCTTACTCTCCTAGCCCTTAATTTGAGTGCATGTCCCCTAGTTCTCGTATTTTGTGAAAGTGTGAAGAGCGTCCCTCTATCCACATTACTCATGCCCTGCATTATTTTGTACGTCTCAATCATATCCCCCCCCCGGTGCCTTTCTTCCAGACTAAAGAGCCCCAAGTGTGGTAGCAAGAGATAGGAGAACTCTGTTTTCACCATGTAATATATCTCTAAATCCCCAGAATTTAGAAACGGTTGTTTTAGGTGACAACTCCCATAATACTATACCCAACATCGAATCATGGAATTGGCAAAAGCCTATAAAGTCACCAAGTCCACCCCCCACCCCCTGCTCAAGGTCAGGAATCCCATTCCAATCAGATTTGGCAGATGGTTGTCCAATTTTCTCTTGAATGCCTTCAGCATCAGAGCTCTCACCACCACCTGAGGTCATGGGTTCCATCCTTGTAGTGTTCTAACAGTTAACACATGTTTCCTCATATTCAGTCTAAGTCTGGCATTCTATAGCTTGAAAGCATGTTGACGTGTCCTAGACTGGGAACATCAGGAACTGTTCCTGCCTCTCCTCTCTATGACTGCCATTCAAGTACAATGGTACCACTACTTATGAGCAATTTGACTTAAGAGTGGATTTTAACTGCTGCCTTACAAATTTTAGATGTGGTCTGCTCTATTTACAATTTTTTTTATTTTTTTGAGTTTTTAAAAAAATATTTTCATTCTTTGGATACAGCTGCTCTACTTATGAGTTGTTCGACTTATGAGCATGCATTCAGAATGGATTAAACTTGTAAACAGAGGCACCACTGAATATGAAAAACAAGGCCATAGCAATCTCCCATTCAGGGATGTATGTGAAATTATGGGACTAACAGTCTAAAAACCTAATGTTCCTAAGCTCCATTTACCTCCCATCCTTGTATCATATCATGTTGTTCCTGCCTATATATTTTTGCTTATTTCCCCAAATGTGCACATTTATATCAGCACTTTATCTAATGCATGCATCTAATTATCCATTGTACATCCTTTGAGCATTTTTCCTATAGACTGAAGCACGTACATTCATTTGTTCCTCTCTCCATTCTACCTAATTTAAGAATTTTTCCAATTGACAAAATGCATTTCTAGCCTTTATTACATGCCATCTAACTGTTCCCTCCTCCCACTCACGTCAGAAGCTTTGCTAATATGCAAATTCTTGAAACCGGGCTCTCTCTGCTTCTCCTCACGTTGGACGTACAGACATGACAGAGCTTTGGTCTTCCTGGCTGCTATTTGAGAATCAAAAGCTTCCTGAGAATCATGGGCAAACTCCAAATGCCAATTTCTCTAGAGACGACCCATTGACTGCATAGGGGTTGTTCAGTCAGCACCAATTCCTGTGGCTCTTTGGCCATCCCAGTAGGAGTTCTGGCTAACAGCTAAAGCTAGCTGCTTTTGTTAATCACAATGTGTGAATTTATCATCATCTTGGGATTTCTGAGCTGAAAGGTCCCCAACTCATGGTGGAGAATTGAATTCCCAGCCTATGCCTCCGTAGTCAGATGCCTAAACCACTGAGCTATGCAGCCCCATCAGAGAAGCAGTGCTAAATTTCCCAGAATTCTTGTTTCCCACCTTTCATGTGCCCACAATTTTCTTTAGCATCCTTCAAAAAGGCCTCAGATGTTTCCTTCCAGGAAAGCAAGGGCTATCTACATTAGGTTGGAATACCATGTCCAGTTCTGGTCATCACCACAATATAAACAAGTCACAGAGGTCCTAGAAAAATTGCAGAGAAGAGCAACCAAGATGATAAGGGGACCTTGATTTTTTTTAAAAAAATGTAGGAGGGAGCAAAACGGGGAGATTTCACAACCATAGGGAAGGGAGAAAAGTGCCTTCTGCTTAGGAAAATGGGCATCGGGATTCTGAGGAAGAGGAAGAATGCAGCAGGTTTTGTGAAAGCTTCTTGCCCTGGCATGTCAGGTTCACATCTCATAGAATCACTGTAGGGTTGGAAGGAACCTTGAAAGTCTTCTAGTCCAACCCCCAGGCTTCTTCACACATTCTTCAAATTGTATGAAGAATGACTTGAAGAACTAGGCATGTTTAGCCTGACGAAGAGAAGACTGAGGGGAAACATGATAGCTGTCTTCCAATACCTGAAGGGTTCCCGTGGGTAAGAGGGCATTGATTTATTCTCATTTGTACTTGAGGGTTTGACAAGAACCAATGGGTGGAAACCCGTTAGAGGTAGAGCCAACCTGGAAATCGGGAGAAATTTCCTGATGGTGAGAGCCATTGATGAGTGCAACAGCTTGCCTCTGAATGTCGTGGGTGCCCCATCACTGGAGGTTTTCAAGAAAAGATTGAAGTAAAATGGGGGGGGGAGTCATGTGGCCATTACAAAACACAAATGCAAGACTAGGCTATAGGTGATACCTTTATGGGCTACTAATAAAATAACAACAACAACAAAACCATTGCCCTTGAACGCTTGCAAGAAAAGATTAGACAGCCATCTGCCCAGGGGTTTGGACAAGAAGACCTCCAAGGTCCCTTCCAACCCTACAATGATTCTATGATAGGGGTGTCCAAACTTCACCCCTCCAGATGTTTTGGACCGCAACTCCCAGAATTCCAAGCCTGTATTGCCAATGACAAAGGACGGCGGGAGTTGTGGTCCAAAACATCTAGAGGGACGAAGTTTAGACACCACTGTTCTATGAGATGACATACCCAGACTTGCCAGGGCAAGGGGCTTCTACTAAACCTGCTGCTTTCTTCCTCTTCCTCAGAATCCCGATGCGCATTTTCCGAAGCAGAAGGCACTTTTCTCCTTTCCCTATGGCTGCGAAATCTCCCCGTTTTGCTCCCTCCTACAATTTTTTTTAAAACATCAAGGCCTTTCCCTCTCAAACCCTTAATTAGAGAACATTGAGGGGCACAATAGATTCAAAAGAACCCAGAACTAATAGGTACAGGCTGTTCTTAGCGTGGGAAGGGCCACCACGTTACCTCCCTGTCCTATATAATATAAATTAAAGATGAGGAGCCTGTCAGCAAAAAAGGAGGTGGCAACTTGGAATTCATTACAATTGGATCCAAATGCCGACTTGCATGAGGTAATTCCACAAAGCTGGGGGTGGCCACTTCCACCTTTCCCGCATTTGATATTTTTTCAAACAATGCTCCGATTCCTTGCACAGGAAGAACCATGTGACTTGGGGGGTGACGTCTTCAGGAAAACAGGTAGCAAGGAAGGGCCCACAGCCTTGCCTTGCGTTCTAGATGTGCATCCTTCCATTCTCACAATGGAGGTGGTGGCCGCCTCCATGGGCTTATTGTGTCCCAGGATCTGTCCAGGGAAACCAAAGGGAGGACCGCAACCCCATTGGAGTGGGATGGGGGTGGGGGCATGGCTGAAGGCTTTATAAATGTAAATGATTTGGCAGAAACGGTTCAGGGGCCCTGAGTGGAAGATTGCCCTCCCTGTTCCAAGCCACTTTATTCCTGAAATTATGGAGTCCTGGCGTCCATCCGGAAGCTGTTCGCACTGTTTGCTTTTTCAATCAGCGACTATCAGGTTGTCTCTTTTTATCCCTTTTTGTGCGGCTACGCCAGACTTTCAATGGAGCCTTGGGGAGAACAAGAGAGAGGGAGAGCCCCTGTCGCTCTTTACTTGTTAATCCCCCTCTTCTCTGCCCGGCCAGCCTCCCCCTTCCCCTCCCATCCTCCCGTTATTATTGTTTTTAAAAACATCCACAAAGTCAATCAGTTTCGAATTATGGGTCCCTGGGACAGATGATGGGCGATGCCATTTGGCATCGCTGATTCCTTCCGATGCTGCCTTTCCCCCCTCGGCCTCCCGCTCTTTGCATGTGCCTTTTGAGGCCTTCATCCCTCCTCCTCCTCCTCCCCTTCCTTCCAAATGCCTTTGACTGCCAAACACTGGTTCCCACTGGGTCAGCTCACGGCGTTGGACACGATATGTGTGAGCATCTCTTTGGAGGCTGCCTCCCTAGGCCCTTTCCCTGCCTTTTAAAACCATTGTTTATCTGGTCCTTGGGCCTCGGAACCATCTGCGCTCCCTCTGGCTCCCGTTGTTTTTAAAGTCCTATTAAGTTTCTGAACTTCTCCTTGGAGCATTATTCTGTTTCTAAACAACCCGTCGCCACTTCCTGTCAACGTGAAGGCCTGCCAAGCAAATTAAGGATGGCAGTTTTGTTCTTTTTAAGGGTGGCAGGCTGGAGTCCAACCCTTCTTTGTTAGATATCGTGTTTTCAAATATATCTGCTATCTTTCTGTCTCCCTGCGTCTCTCTTTTGTTTTAAAACGAATGAACTGCCTATAAGGGACAGGCCACCAGCTTAAGTCAAGGACTTGTGGACAAGGATCACTCTGTAAGAAAAAGCATCAAGGGTCAAGGAGTCCAGAACGACTTAACAGTCACACAGGAAGGCAACGGAAGGGCGCTGATTTGGTGTCGTTCCAATTCCACTTTTGTTGGCAGACGTAGGAAAGCTGGTTTTGCTCACGCTTTTTCTGCTATATATCCTTTTCTCCCTGCCCAGTTCCACTCTTCATTCCAATATAATTCTGAATTTGAAGCCTGCCACGAATAAAGATAGTTATTATAGCTTCAAAGACATGTTGATTTCCCACAAATACATGTGTACACCAGTTGCTGACCTATGGTATATCTTTATTTAGCCATAAGAACATTAAAATCAAATATAATCCAGTCTACTACAAACCGTTAAAACCAGTTAAGTGCACAATTAATGCAAAACAAAGTGTTCCGCTTATATACCGCCCCAAACCACTTCAAGTAGTCTCCGGGAAGTTTACAGTTTAATTACAGTATGTAGGCTATGCATTGCCTCCCAGCAAGCTGGATACTCATTTTACCGACCTCAGAAGGATGGAAGGTTGAGTGAACCATGAACCTGCTACCTGGGATTGAACCCAAGGTTGTGAGCACAGTTTTACCTGCAGTACAGGCATTTAACCACTGTGCCATGAGGTTCACATCAACACATTGATTTAAACTTTATACAGTGGTACCTTGTATAAAGGAATCAATTCATTCCAAATGAAATTATCTTAAGCAAATTTTCTGTTATGCAAATTTCCCATAGAAATTCATTGAAAACAGAGTAATCCCTAAGCGTGAGCATTTTTATGTTGTATGGATTCGTCCCATAGACAATTCTGTTAAGCAAATTTCCCCTCTCTCCAGAATTTTTTATGTTGTACAGATCTTATGTTATACAAATTGTTTGTTATATGAGGATACAATGTATGCCTGTTTTAAAAGGTACATTGTACACCTTTCTGCTAAGCCGATAATGCTACAAAAAGTGGAAGCCGGCAGGAAAGGAGGAAGACCAAATGTGAGATGCAGTGACTCCCTAGGCCTAAAGGAAGCCACGGCCCTGGCTTTCCAAGCATCCAGCACTGTTGGGGGGTGGGTGGCACTTATTCATAGGGTTTCCATAAATCGGTGGCAACTTGACAACACATAAAAACACAAAAGAGTAGCTTCCTTCATCCTTACATCTTCACTTCCTTGTGGGGTTATTACTTCTTACAGTGCTCAAGGGTTTGCATCTGTTGATATAGCACTGTAGAAATCCATCAACACACACATACACAGAGAAATCCACTGGGAAGGTGGTGTGTGTGTGTGTGTGTGTGTGTGTGTGTGTGTGTGTGTGTGTGTGTGTGTGTGTGTGTGTGTGTGTGTGTGTGTGTGTGTGTGTGTGTGTGTGTGTGTGTGTGTGTGTGTGTGTGTGTGTGTGTGTGTGTGGTGTGTTCCTGTTGAAATGCTGTCAAAATGAAGGGAAGCAGTCTAAGCTCACAGCTGTATCCTTGGGCACCATGGCTCCCTTCACTTACTGGCCACTAGCCGCCACTCCTCCAGCACAATACTTTTGGTTAGCAGGGAGAAGGGACTCAGCCTTCAGGAATCCACGGAGAAACCACTCAGTCTCTCCCCACCCACCCAAAGGATTGTATTTCAGGGGCACCGCCAGTGGCCAGTGAGTCAAAGGAGACACACATCGAAAACATGTGGCAGTTACTCCTCTACGTAGCATCCAATAAACAAACAAGGCAAAGTAAAATAAGGATCCATGCAAACAGCACCAACATCCACTTAAGAAGACGCTTGCCATCAGAGAAATGGCTTTGCCACTGACGGAAATGCAGGGGGGTTAGGGATCCAAGCCCACCTCCCTTGATAGATCCTAGTGGATCCTTTGTCTTGGCCTGCAAACTCTAACCCACCCACCACCCCCGGAGACCCTGCTGGCTAGGAGAATCACAGGTTGAGGGAACCAAGAGGGTGACATCTCCAAGCTCTGCTGCTAGGCAGGGGGAGACACAGCTTGGGATATAATTTGCTGGATCTCAGACAGTCAGGGAACACCAGGGGAGGGCTGCATAATGAGCAAAAGGAATACCAATGGTAACATGGACCCTGAGCATTTATTGGTCGGGGCCTTAATGCAACAGCCTCCATTTTCTTTCCCTGCGAGAGGTTTCTAGTCTACAGGGATCATATTATTTCACCCTGACAGAGTTGGGTACCGACCGAGAAGCAAATTACGTTGTCTTGGGATGTTTTCTTCTTGATGGGGTATAGCGGCTGGAGGTTGCCATTTGGAAAGAGGCCCCGAGGAATGTTCTCTGCTGCTCTTGATGGATGCAGCCGAGCGAGTCTGTTCTGCCAAGCGGCAAGACCGTTCGGCATGCCCTCCAATGGGTACGCCCGTCCGTGGATGCTGTGCTCCTGGGCTGTGCTCAGTTGTTTCGTCTTCATTTCTTTCATTTGGCAGGGGTTTCTCCAAAGCTGAGTCACAGAAAGGAGGAATTAAACCTGAAAGTGTTGAACCCCCCCTCCGGGGGGGGGGGGGGACTTATCCACGAAATTCCTGGGAAATACTGCACACTTTTTGTACCCTTGGAGACAGGCACACACTCTGTGAACATTGGTGACTGCTAGTTTAATAGTGAAAATGTTCTCTGGAACACAGCCAAACAGCCCGAAAAACTCACAACAACTATCAGATCCCCGCCGTGAAAGCCTTCGAGAATACTTCTCTAGGTTGCTTTCTAATTTTGATTGATTTTTTTTCTTCTATATTAGGAATTTAAATTCTGACTTGATTTGTCTTCAGGTGGTAAACTTCGGGCTCTTTTACACGACCCCTAAGATCCGCTGGTCACTTAAATTCGGACCAGAGATCTTAGGGGTTTGTCGCTCTTCGTGCGTCCCCATGGCTGCTGGCTGCGTGAGGGGAGGGAGAAAAAAAGGGACAAAAGAATGCAGGCTTACCTCTGGTGCCGGTGGACACCGCCCCGTCGTTGTGATTCCTTCTCTTAAAGGGGCAGGAGGCAAAAAACAACAGCAAAAAGAAGCAAGGAGAGCCTGGCACATCCGCATCAAGATTTTTCACCCTTGGAGAGCAGGTACATGAAAAGTGCGCTGGGACCCGCTTAGGTGGGCGTGGTCGCACTTAATTTTCAGTAAACTCCGGAGCTGGTGGGTAAACAATTTTAAGCTCCGGAGCTGGGAGCCATTTGCGGCAGAGTTTAGGGGTCGTGTAAAAAGGCCCTTCATGTTGTTGCCTGCACTTGCAGGCATAGTGGGATCAGATATGTTTGTCTGAGTCTTCGTTATCAGTCTTCCTGTCTTATTGCAGTTGCTATCGTGTCTGTGTACTCACGCTCTCTATTGCGGTTACTTCACGTCCGTTTTGCCTGTGTTGCGCTTAGGAGAAGTACAAAAAATGTTACCTCATGTCCGTCACGCAACTACTGAAATTAGTCTCAACCATGGCCCTGGAACAGGTGCTAAGCACGACTATCCTGTGCCTGGTGCTGGGGTAGGGTTTTCCCTTGTCACTCTTTGTTCCCGCTTTCTGTTCCGAGACAAGACACCATGTAGTAACGACTGTCATGCAACAAAACATTTGTTTCTCTCATGAAACTGTGTCCGGGTTTTTACTTTGACTTTTCAGAAGCGAAATATTGAAAACAAATTTTTAAACCCCCCTCCAAAAAAGGGGGAAAGCAAAATAGAAAAATCCAGTATTTGTCACAGTACAAGACTGTGAGGTAACACTTGTCATGAGACAAGTTATCACGACCATGGGAACACTGAAACAGGGACAAAACCACGTGATCGCGACCAACGCTGTCACACTACAAAACTAGTCATGGAACAAAGAAGGACGTGAAGTAACTGCCTATTTCTACTTGCCTTCACAAAGAGAAAAGATGCTCATTTTGGAAACAGAAGTTTTACAGACATCATTGCAACATGTTTTTAGAAAGCAATTCTAAAAAGGGGGGCACCCCAGACAAAAATGCATAATTTTTAAACTAGGCCTATTATCCACCAAATTTGGCACAAATCTTGCTGTCTCCTATTGCTCTGTGCCACATTTTGTGAAGTTTGAGCAAACTGTTTTCTTTTTCTTTTTTGCTTTTTCAAGTGTTTATTGTGATTATATTTACACATTGAGCATGCATCAATAAAAATCAAGGCAGGGGGGAAAGATATTGGTACATTGTTATGATTACAGTCAATGTCTTCACATTTGAAAGTTTGCAGAGGAAAAGGGAAACTATATTTCAGTTCAAAAGTCAACCAGTATCTATATGGTTACTCCCCCCTAGTCTAACTTTGTGGATATATTGCCACCTCCTCTTTTACACTGTCTTTAGTATCTCATGGCTTGTTATATTGTTTATTTTGATCACAATTCTCCCACGAATTTCACTAGTCTCTTATTGTACCACTCATAAAATAGTTGCCAAGTTTGTGCGTAACGTTTTCTTCTTTGTTATGTATTGCATTATTCATCTCCGCACAGTCTAAAATTTTGGAGATTATTTCTTCATCCTTGGGAGATGTTTTCAGTTTCCACTTTTGGGCCCAAGCTAACCTTGCTGCTGTTAATATATGTATTATTAGATAATTTATTTCTTTGGGATGTTCACCAGTAGTCAGTCCTAATAGAAAATATTGTGGCAAACTGTTTTTGCATTACCATTTTAGCAAGTAAAGTTGTTTTACCTCCCTTTCAGAAACAGGTGACCCTAAACATGCTCACATTTGAAGTAGATCAAATAAATTGAAAATACTAGTCTTGTTTATCTTGAAAGATAAATATTAGTATCAGGCATTTTAATTCAAAAGGAGACCAGGCTGCAGGGGCTGAAATATTAGTCCCCAAAAAGGCATTTCAAAAAAGGAGAAACAATGGTTTCATATCATACTGAACATGAGTGGAATAGGCTTCCCTTCATGACCTTTGCAAAAAAGATACTGTACATTGTTCAAGCTCTGTGGATGGGGAAGGAAAATATCTGGAGAGCTTTGGACAGTTAAAGATCACAGAAATCGATCCAAAAGGCTGATTTTTGTTAAAGAGAAAAAAATAAACAGTGTATGGGAGGGCATTTTGCAATGTGTTTCTGGGATATTAGCATATAATTTTGTAAGGCACATTCGAAATATTTTGGCATAAGAAAAGCACAGAGCACTTGTATTTTTAACCGCAACACTATTCTATATGATTCTGTTTTATTCTTTTTTTTAAAAAATCCTTGCTTGGTTCTTTGCTTTAGATTTCCAGTCCTCCTTGCTCCAAGTCCCTCTGGCTCAGTGTAATTTAACAAAGGTTGTTCCAGTAGAATTTGAAATTAATAATTTCTAATAGGCAAATCAATGATAGTTTAAGAACTCTTGTCTAGTATATTTGCCCAGGTATAAAAAGCTAATCACATCTTGTAAGGGAAGAACATCCATCATTAGCTTTTAAAACAGGCTGGCAGATTTAAAGGGAAAGTTGTCTTTTTCTAAAAGATAGCTCTGCATATGTTTATATTAAACTGGTGTTGAATGCGCTTTGGCTCAAATTTCCGAGGCAACAATTGTCATTTCGTCCGGGTAGAAACATAGTTCCCCCAAGAATCTGTGTAGGTTCACCGTTTTTAAAAAATCTCTTATTTTCTTTGCTCTTTTAAAGGTATTACAGTATCACCTCTTTTTCCGGGGTACTACTTCTTTTCCTTCACAAATCCATCCAATGGAGATCTCATCCAATCAGGGATTCTGTAATGAACAGTACAGAAGCTGGAGATGGCTCCCAGGATCCTGTTTAAGCCTTCCTTGATAGGAAAGGCCCATGAGCAGATCTTGGGGGAGGTGATGGCTTGCCTTTGCTTATGCACACACACATACCCCGTGCCTTCTGTTGGTCTCTCCCCTCTCCTCTTGCTCCCACCAGACCTTCCAAGGCAATCCTTTGCAGAGTATTACTATTGCGATTGGTGATAGCGGTTGCTCTCCACCCACCACCACCCCTTCAATCCTCCTGCTGGAAGCTATAAAACCCACCTTTTCAAACAGGCTTTTAATAATCAAATCATGCATGCTGGATTTTAGCTTAGTAATTGTGCTTTTTAAATTTGCAATGTTTTTTAAGCATTGAACGTGCTTTTGATTATTTTATAGTTGACAGCAGGGCTCTGCTATCCACAGCAGATCCGTTCCAAGCCCTGCCTTAACAGATGGTGGAAACTGTGGATATAGCAAACCTCTACATATATATAATCTGGTAATATATCTTGCAAACACACTTTTTAAAAATTATTTATATATTTAATATTTTCAGGCAATGGGTACTGATCCCACAGATATAATGATATAGTCCTACTATAATTCCTTTTTAATGGATAATTTCTAGTTTTTAATTTCACTTGTTATAGAATTAAAATGTCCCCTCATTGGGATGGATAGATAGATAGATAGATAGATAGATAGATAGATAGATAGATAGATAGATAGATAGATAGATAGATAGATAGATGGATGTTCCCAACCATGGTTCCCCAGATGCTGTTGGACTAAACTCCTCCAAAGCTTTCACAACTAGCTGTGCTGGCCAGAATTTCTGGGAGTTACAGCCCAAGAATTCTTGGGTTACCCAAAAGTTGGGAACCATTGCTCAAGAGTGAGGGTCAGGACTTCTTTCATCTGAGTCCCTATGTGGAGTTGTTCTAAGGGGTTTCTGTCCCATGATGGGTGAGATCAAAGGCAAATGGGGCAGACAAAAATCGTTGCCACATTTTAGCTCCATGCTGTGAATGCTAGTTAAGTAAGACCAAATGATGGTGATACGTCCACACCAGCAAGGCATCATGTGTACATTTTTCCACTCGAGACTCCTGCTTCATGCACAAAGGACAAAGTAAGGTGTGTGTGTCTCAATATCCACTTTTTAAAAATCTTTGCCCAAAAGGAGAAGAATGGGAAACTTGGGGGGGGGGGAGGAGGAATGTGTTATATTTGCATTCTCCTCTCTGCATCTCTTAATAATTTAATTCCCATTAGGAGAGCTAGCATTCCAGGGAGGGTGAGAAGATTTATAGTGAGATTTCACTCCAGGTTGAGTTTTTGTCTTTCCATGTTTTCCTGGCATCTATCATGCATGTTTTAATTTAGATCAGAGACTTGTTACCATCTGGTCATTATTGCAAAGAAATATTCATTTTCTCTGAGTGACAGGGGCTTCATTCATCATGGAAGGCGCTGATTGCCCCTTCATGCACCACCCTCCTCCTCTCGGCTGGAACAGAAGCTGGAAAGAGGCAAGCAGGCAGTGCGTCGTGGCAAAGTTGCTATCAACCCGAACTTTGGGTTGTTCCAAGGAGGGAGGGAGGGAGGCTGCAGTTCTGCCTCTGGAGCAAACGAAGCCTTAGCACGTCTGCAAATATGCTCTTTAAAAAAAACCACACACCACTGGAAACAAATGCAGCACACAGTATCTCGAGTGCGTTCTCTTCCTTTGGATGAGTTTCTAGAAAGTCATATTTATGCACAAGTATTAAGGCTGCCAACAATTTCAAGAGTATTGCCAAGCAGGATCAGAAATGAATCCCAACCTTTTTTTGCTCACAGGAAAACATTCTCCAGGGAATCTTGCATTTTCTTATGTTCCCTAGTTTGTTTGTTTTGCTTGTTTATTTGCTTACTCTCTTGCTTGTTTGTTTGTTCAGTCGATTGGTCGGTCTGTCGGTAGGTAGGTAGGCTGGCAGGTAGGCAGTTGACTTCTAAGCCACCCCTCTGACTGATGGTCCCTTTGGGTGGGGTACCATGCTGAAACAACCATGAAGCATAAATACAATGCAAATTAAACAACAAGATCAATTGAAACTTGCAAACGCCTCAGGTGGCTGTAGATGCTAAGCAGATACTCAAGCAGAGCTGTTTGGCATGGCATGATTGGGAACGCCTGTGGGAATCAGGAAGTTTTTAGAGGTTTCTTAAAAGTCTCCAGGGAGGAGGCCAGACCAACCTCAGGCAGCAGTTCCATCCAAAGCACATGAGTGACTGCCTTGCTTTATCCTACTGGGCTTCCCTCCAGGTGAGCGTCTTCAGCCACCCGTCTTCAGATGAAGAAGTAGGATGTACTGTCCCTCTTGGAAGGAGCCATTCAGTTATGTAGTGAGATCTCAAACCATTTAGGGCTTTTCCCCTGGTTGACTTTGTTTGCTTTTAGCAGTACCATCCTGAAGCCAAACCTGACTGGATTATGTAAGAACATAAGAACATAATATAAGAACATAAGAAGAGCCATGCTGGATCAGGCCAAAGGCCCGTCTAGTCCAGCTTCCTGTATCTCACAGTGGCCCCACCTGATGCCTCTGGGAGCGCATGAGACTAGATATCTGTCTCCTGACACTAGTCCCCTGCATCTGGGCCTTGACGTACCCCGGTTTTTAAGCCTGGAGATGACACATCTTCCTCATGGTTTGTAGCCTGTGATGGACTTTTCCTCCAGGAATCTGTCCAATCCCGTTTTGAAGGCATCCAGGCAAGATGCCATCACCACACTCTGTGGCAGGGAGTTCCAAAGTCAGAATGATCCCTGACTGGTTGGGATCCAAGAGGAACGTACTATTCTCAAGTGTTTGCATCCCAGATGAAAACAGGGACTGTGGCCAGATTATCTACCTCAAAGCAGCAGTGGAATATCCAGTCAAGAAAAAAATGCCAAAATGAGGGGGGGAATCTCAGCAATTTATGTAATTGTTTTCCCAGCCAAGGGAGGGGGGGATCTTTTGAAACTTTTTATTCTCCCTTGTGAGAATTCTCAATGAAAGTTTACATCCTTCAGTGGAGTTACATATGTGACTAATCTGGGATAAGGGGGGGGGGGAATGAATCATAAACGGATGGCTATGAGCAGCAGAAGGAAGGTACTAATTGAGGTAATAAATGCAAATTTTCTCATCCCCCAACAACAACAAAAATGAGATGCACCACGTAACTGAGAAACCTCCTTTAAAAATGGTCAGGTGCTCTGAGAGTTTTCGCTGCTGAGCCACAGTTTTGAGGTTGACGCACTCTGTCAGAAGCAATGTTGGCACCACAGAAAGTTGATTTCCCTGGCACACACAAAATGGAAGGTTTTTGTGTCGATGCAGATGGAGCCGCAGGATCAACAGGCCTAGAGAGGAGACTGTGTACAGGCTGCTATCCTACGGTTGGAAAATCCGGATCAAAGTAAAATGTGGATTTCCCCCCTTAACGGTCACGTGCTTGAAAACACGGTCCCTGTGTCCCCACGGGTGCAGTTTAAAGAACTTCATCGTTTGCGTCCCCATGAGTGGGAACCACAACACAGCAGAATGAAAAGGTTTTGAGGCGGATTTTCTGAGTCCCCACAGACTCAAGTACCAGTTTAAAATCCGCATCAGAACTGGAACAAGCTTTGTACCACCTCGAAACCAGGTACTTGTAAAACTCGCTGGGGCACGCTTAAGTGGGCATGGTCACATTTTTTCCCCCTTTAAAGTCTGCTGGTCGTGGGGACATAATTTTATTAACCCCATCTTCAAGCAGTTTGAAGCGGTTTTTAGTGGTCATGGGATAGTAGCCTGTATAAACTCAGACAATTAGGGAGATGAACATTTGCCAAAAAAAAAAAAGGAAGGAGGAGGGTTAAAAGAAAATACATTTTAATTTTATATTTATATATAAACAGTGGTTACCTTGTATAAAAGAATTAATTCATTCCAAATAAAATTCTATTAAGCAAATTTTCCTTTATACAAATATCCCATAGGAATGCCTTGAAAACAGAGTAATCCCCAATCGTATTCGTGACCATTTTTATGTTGTACGGATTCACCCCAGAGGCGATTCTGTTAAGCACATTTTCCCAATCTCCTGAATGTTTTATGTTGTACAGATTTTACGTTATACAAACCGTTAGCAATTTGCACACCCGAGGCCTCTTCATCTCCAAAGCCCTGCGTCCAAGGAGCGAGAGCCCTGAGAGTATATATCCAGAGTTGTTGATCCCCTCTGTGTGTGTGTGTGTGTGTGTGTGTGTGTGTGTGTGTGTGTGTGTGTGTGTGTGTGTGTGTGTGTGTGTGTGTGTGTGCCACCTCTGTGGCAGGATGTGCCACATGACCCCACCTGACAGTCAAACAGGGGCCCTTTAAGAAGGAGGGGCTGAGGTGGCAAGGCTACCCCACAGCGGCCAAGCCCCAGATGTGTCCGACCCCATAAAGGTGTGGAGGGGGGAGGGGAGGGTGCCTCTCCTTTTTTTTTAATGATGGTGCCAAGTGTAATTTTGTTTCTCTGGAAATGATTTTGGTGACAGGCTCTGCCCGAAGAACATCTGTTCCTGCACCTCCAGACCTATCATTTGAATAAATTATCAATATCTGGCAGTGGCCCATTATTAATGCTCCAAGTTTTTGAATAATTCCCTCTTTAATAAGAAAACCAGAACTTGGCACAGTGGCTTCTGGATGTCGTGCCATGGGTTCCCTTTTAGCCAATTTTACTTCTATGTACTCCTACATACAGGAGTATATGATTTTAGTGTAAGGTTTTTATTATTGTTTTAATTATTTATTGATTGATATTTGATATTTTAACTGTTTTAATTCTTTGATTGTAAGCCGCCTAGAGGCCTTTGGGTAGTAGGCGGCATATAGGTTGTATACATAAATAAATAAATAAATAAATAAATAAATAAATAAATAAATAAATAAATAAATAAATAAATAAAATATATTTTCAATATTTTTCCTTTGTTTTCCCAAGTGGCACCCAATAAGCTTTCGGTTTGTTTGTTTGTTTCCATTTGCAGCACGAGATAAGAGAAAGAAAGAAAAGAATTGAACAGCAATGGGAGAGACAAGCCATAAGCATCCTATATACCAGAAAGAAAAATGACGTCTCTCCCTCCTCTCTCCCCCCCCCCCCAGTGCACACACACCCTAACAAAAGGGCTCCCTGAAGTTTTTTGCTATTATTACCTGCACAAGGTTGTACAGTGGCTTCCGAAGCATCTCCTCCTGTCAGGACGCAAGTTTTCTCAATTCTGCACCAAAGACAAGTTTTATTAACTTTCTCCCCTGCATCCCACCCGGCTAGTTAATGATGCAGGGCACCTCTGAGGTAGTCTAATATAAGCCGTTTATCAAAAAGCACCACTGCGCATAAATAGGCCGGCGTTCCATCAGTATGATAAATCAGATGCCGCCTCCACTGGCCTCTTCTTACAGCTTTCTTTGGAGGCAGGCTAAATTCCTCTAATTGTTGCCTTGCGCTTTCGCTCTGGTTGGCTTGTCAGCTGCTGGACCGCTTGGCCCGTAAAGTCAAAGGAGGTGAGAAGGACATCCCAGGACATCCTGGCTACAGCAAAAGAGTGCTTTGAAAAGTTGATTTCTCTCTCCTCACTCACTCACCCACCCCAGGTTGCCCCTGTTGCTGCCTGTCAGGATTCTGGAGTGATGTCATCCAAAATCATAACCATTCCAATCCCAGCAGCGGAGTTGCTTGCAATTTGATGCCCGAAACGGGGATTATTTCTTTAATTTAATTTGTTTGTCTCACTTATAGACTGCCTTTCTGCCTCCCAGAACTGAAGGCAACACACAGTGCTCAGAAATAAAATTCAGAGCGCAACCGATGATGCGTGAAAAACAATAACACTATAATTGTTGCTAAAATAAGTTGAACAATTAAAAACATTTCATACTGTAGAGACAACTAAAGGCAGTGTTCAAAGACTCAGTTATGATCATGGAAAACCTCTCCACCTAGAGGGTGGGGTGGTCAATATTAGAGATGAGCAGAAGCAGAATGAACACCTGTTCATGCGAGGGACAAACCAGCAAGAACCACCAGTTCATCCGAGTTAATCACTTAATTGAACAGATACATAAGAACCTAAGAAGATCAGGCTAAGGGCCCATCTAGTCCAGCTTCCTGTATCTCATGTTGGCCCAAACCGATGCAAATGGGAGCACATGAGACAACTAGAGACCTGTCTCCTGTTGCAACTCCGCTGCGTCTGGCATTTTGAGGTACCCTCCTCTTAAGCCTGGAGAGAACATGTCCCCCCCCCATCATGGATTGTCACCTGGGATGGAACATTCCTCCATAAATTGGTCCAATCCCCTTTTAAAGGCATCTAGGCCAGAGGCCATCACCACATCCTGTGGCAAGGAGTTCCATAGATTAACACACATGCTGAATAAATGAAGATTTTCTTTGGTCTGTTCTCACTCTCCCAACCCTCAGTTTGAGTGGATGACCCCAGGTTCTAGTATTCTGTGAGAGGGAAAAGAGCTTCCCTCTATCCTCTATATCCACCCCCTGCATATGTACACCTCAACCATATCCCCCTCAAGCACCTTTTTTCTAGACTAAGGACCTCCAACACTGTAGCCTTTCCTCGTCGTGAGGGAGGTGTCCCTGCCCAATAATCACTTTAGTTATTTTCTTCTGCACCTTTTCCAGATCCACTATGTATTTTTTGAGATGTGGCAACCAGAACTTTACACAATACTCCAGGTCCAACCTTACCAATGTTTGGTACAATGGCGTTATAAAATTGGCTGTTTTATGTTCAATCCCTCTTTAAGTGTTCCCTAGCATGGAAGTGGCCTTCTTCCTCACCACCACACACTGGGTTGGCTCTTTCATCGAGCTGTCCACCAGCAGGCCAATATCTCTTTCCTGATCCGTCGTGGACAGCACAGCTCAGTGCTTCTCAGCCCCACGTCCTCCAGAGGGTGTGCCCTCCGAGGCTTCCCTCCTGTGCTTACTCTGGTTGCTGACTCTGAGTGGGCACCCCTTGGTCAAAGCAGAGCTAGGGGGGCACCAAACACTTCTTTCTTTGTGTTCCTCTTTAGTCAGTACTTGAGACATACCAAATAATGCAGGGCATGAATAAAGTGGATACAGGGACGCTCTTCTCCCTCTCACAAAATACCATAACTAGGGGACATCCACTCAAACTGAGGGCTGGGAGAGTGAGAACAGACAAAAGATGTTTTTTTTTTTACCCAGCATGTTGTTAGTCTGTGGAACTCCCTGCCACAGGATGTGGTGATGGCATCTGGCCTGGATGCCTTCGAAAGGGGTTTGAACAGATTCCTGGAGGAGAATTCCATCACAGGTTACAAACCATGATGGAGAGGTGTCATCTCCAGGCTTAAAACCAGGCCACTTCAAGGGCCAGATGCAGGGGAGTGGTATATCCACGTAGAGAATACACAGGTGTGGATTGACCCTTCCCTTCTTTTGGAGGTTGCCCTGGGACTAAGCAGCTTGCCCAAGGCCACACAGGCTGGCACAAAGAAGAACCGATATCTCAGCCTCTGACTCCAATACCTGAACCACAGAAGTATCCCGCCAGCTTAGTTAATTTAGTTAATACTTAGTGAGTACTTAGCATATGCCTCTAAACAGCACAAGACAATAAAACAGCCTGGGAGGTTCTGACTTGGGCATCTGGTTGGTAGTGGTGGAAAACAGGAGGATGCTAAACCAGGTAGTTCTTCGGTCTGAACTGGAGATGTTCTTATAATAACAGGGAGAGTGAGAAGGAGGAACAGGCTGGCTGGAAGGAAGGATGGGTGTCAAGTCATGAGAAGGGCTTACTTTTAAAAATGCCCTCTTTGTTGGCATCTCACTCCCAAGGAGGATCCTGCTGTTTCAAAGCCCGTACATGTGGGTAGAAACCTTATATATAAGGGCAAGACAAGGACCCCTTCCTCCTGAAAAAGTTTACTTTTTGCATTCAGGGATTTATCTATCTATCCATCCATCCATCCATCCATTCATCCATTCATCCATCCATCCATCCATCCATCTATCTATCTATCCATCCATCTATCTATCTATCTGGCCACTAAAGAGCACAGGAAGAGGACTTTTTCAAAATATCAGTATTTTTTGTAGTTTTGATGGTGGTATTTATTATTATTATTATTATTATTATTATTATTATTATTATTATTATTATTATTATTATTATTATTATTATTATTATTATTATCATCATCATCATCATCATCATCATCATCATCATCAAACTATCACACAGCAAACTAGATATTATTATTATTAAATTATCACACAGGAGACAAGATAACTACACTGGATTTTGTATTACAAATCACTAGTTGAACGCTTCCGAAGCATTTAAGACTATGTGATGTATTGGCGAATTATGCGAGCAGATCCCAGTAAGGTGGCTTTCTGCAGCTGACTGATGGTGACTTTGTCAACTCCAATTTCTTCTAAATACTTGCTTAACTCTTTTGGCACCGCACCCAGCGTGCCAATTGCCATTGGGACCACCTGTACCGGTTTAGGCCAGAGTCTCTGAAGTTCAATTTTCAGATCCTGATATCAGGTGATTTTTTTTTCAAGTTGTTTCTCAGTGACTCTACCATCTCCTGGTATAGCAACATCCATGAGCCACACTTTTTTCTTCTCCACAATCACAATATCTGGGGTATTATGCTCCAAAACCCTGTCTGTCTGTATTTGGAAGTCCCAAAGTAATTTTATATTATTATTATTATTATTATTATTATTATTATTATTATTATTATTATTATTATTATTATTATTATTATTATTATAAACATGGAATAGTGTCCCAATGTGAGTGCATGAGTGCATGTGCAGAGGCCCCACTTTGTGGTTTCTGCATGCCCTCTATGGCCTTACAAGAAATATGTTGTCCGTATTTTAACAAATGGGAACCTAGAGCTCAGAGTGAGGGGTCCCTGGGAAAACTTTAATCTTTTGGAGGAATGAAATTCTTCAGACCAAGTTATTTTTTTTATTCCAAACCCCCCCCCCCCGTTTCTCTCCCAGTTAGAGGCATTTGTGGTAAAAAAAATTAGCACTTGGTTATTTCACAGTTAGCTTTATTTATGGTAAATTCATTATCATAAGGATGTTTGCCCTTATTGTCTGGCACAATTTATTTATTGAAAACTGTGGAGCTGGGTGATTCCAAGAGGTTGCCTTGAAGAAAGGAGGAATGGGTTGGTAAGGAAAGGGGGAAAAGATATAAAACCAAAGGAATGAATAGAAATGACCACGTTCTTATCAATTACCTCATAATGAGATGTGAGTGGAGAATGTTAAGCATTATTCCTAGCATTACAGTTGGTGTGGGTGGGTGGGAGGGGGGACGCACAATATATTTACAGGAAATTGTCTCTGGGTGATGAATAGTGTGTTTAAAAGTGAGGGACTCTCTCTCTCTTTAATGAGGGTCTCTCTTGATGGCACAGAAGCTTATTTCTAACCGTTATGTGTTTTAATTAAAACAGAATTTAGTGTGCATCTGCTAGAGACCAAAATAAACCTGATGAGTGCGCATGTGGCCTTTGTATTCCTCCGTCTGAGGCTGAGGGAGAACAGCGGGCTTGATTTCCTCTTCTTATTCTTAGCTAGTTCAACAGAAGAAGTGATGCAGAGGAAAAGAGGGAGCAAGCCCCAGAATTCACACTGTCGTCGTTGTCGTCGTCATCTTTGAAATGTAGCACTGGAAAAAAACTTATCAGTCATCAGATCCAGCTCATGGACTCTGTCAGCTTCTGTTAGTCTGTGGAACTCCCTGACACAGGAGGTTGTGATGACATCTGGCATGGATGCCTTCAAAAGGGGATTGGGGAGGACAAGTCCATCACAGGTTACAAACCATGATGGAGATGTGTAATCTCCAGGGTTAAAACCAGGGTCCTTCAAGGGCCAGATGCAGGGGAGTAGTATCAGGAGACAGATATCTAGTCTCAAGCGCTCCCAGACGCATCTGGTGTGGCCACTGTGAGATACAGGAAGCTGGACTAGATGGGCCTTTGGCCTGATCCAGCATGGCTCTTCTTACATTCTTATGTTCTTATTTTAATTCATTTTTCCTTCCTTCCTTCCTTCCTTCCTTCCTTCCTTCCTTCCTTCCTTCCTTCCTTCCTTCTAGTTGTATTGCACTCTTAGGAGCCACAGTGGAAAACTGAATTCCCAACTTCTGGCCCTATACCCAGAGACCTATCCAGTACTCTCTTTCAGAGAGAAATTGTAGACAATGACAATGGCCCCTTTTATCTCTCTATCTGGCCACAAAAGAGCATGAATTGGGGGGTGGGGGGATTTTCCAATTTGGGAACAAAAACATACTATCAGAAATTTAAAGCTATTTCTTAGTCAACAAAATTGACTTTACAGAGAGAGAGAGATTGAGAGATTGAGAGAGAGAGAGAGAGAGAGAGAGAGAGAGATTGGGGAGGGGAGGGGAGGGAGGGAGAGATTGATTAATTAATTCATTCATTCATTAGCTAGCTAGCTAACTAGCTAACTAACTAACTAACTAACTAACTAATAAACAAATGAGCAAGGAAGGAAGGAAGGAAGTTCTTCAAGGAATTAGGAAATTCATTTTTTTCATATCCCCAAAACCTAACCCACTTAATATTTCAAGCACAATTTGCTCCTTGTGTCTCACACACAATTTTCTTTTATTTTCTTCTTGGGCCTTCCTTGATTAGCCCAGATTCAACAGGGAGCATTTTAGCATTACTTCTTCCGCATCAACCACCCACTCTGCATGTGCCTACACACACACACACACACACACACACACACACACACACACACACACACACACACACACACACACACACACACACACACACACAGCCTCTGAAGCAGAAGAAGGAGTCGTACATTAGTTGTCTCCCCTCCTGGCTATGACAGACAGTAATTTACCATTTTATTGTGATTCAGTACCTCGGACAGAGGCACACACCGCCTGTCATTCCCTGGTCGTCACCAGCACTTGAGACAAGCCTTGCCTGTCATACAGAAGCCACGCTTTAATGAGGACACCTAGATTTATAATTTTAAAGATTCACAGGCAGCAGTGGGGAGGAGGGGGGCTTAAAACAGCAGAAAAAAAAACTTTTTAAAGCAAGGCAGGCTGGTTGGATAATAATAGAACCCCTCTCCCTCCCGAAAAGTATAATGCATAGAGGAAAAAAATTTCCCCTGTTGCACGCATACATGAGCGCCATCATTTTTCCTGGAAATCCTGTCCTCTCTGTTTGCAAGATCTCATTTGCATTGGAAAGGGAAAACAGACTGGAGACAGTAATAGGACCTCCCTCTTTGGCAGAAGCTTTTGGAAAAGGCCTAATGAGAAGGGGACCTTTTCCACTCTTCTGTTTATCTTCATTTCCAGCAGGCTGCCGGCAGAAAGTTTCAGGGTGAGTCCACTGGCTGCCGTCCAGCAAACGCATCCTATAATGAGCAGCTATAACGCTGACATTTGGAAAACGGTTTCCTCTCTGACCCCTGAGTTGTGAATGTTACTTTTCCAAAACAAATGCGTTGGAGCAAGAGCCCCAGAAACGGACCCTATAGTCACAGCTGACCGGCCATCAATAGTTTAGTCAACCTGGTTTTGTTTTCAGTCCTGAGAAGGCGGGGGGGGGGGAAACAACCAGGATGTATTGGATTCCAGGAGGGGCACGATAAGTCATCTCTGTGTGAGAAAACCTAACGGGGAAATAGGGATTCCAGATGTCCTACAGCAGTGATGGTAAACCTTTTAGTGCCCAAACTGAAATTCAAAACCCACTTATTTTTTCGCAAAGTGCCAATACAGCAATTTAACTAGAATACAGTGGTACTCCAGGTTGCAAATACTTCGGGTGCTACCCTTTCGGGAAAGCGGGGCTCAAAGAGCAGGCTTTTGAATTTTTCCGTGGCCACAATGAGGGTGGAAATTCAAAAACCCGCTCTTTGATCCTCGCTTTCCCAAAGAGTAGCACCCCATCCACTTCTCTGCTTCTTTAGCCTTTCCTTTATGAGGAAAGGCTAAAACATTTGGGGCTCTTTTGTCTGGAAAAAAGGTGCCTGAGGGGGGATATGATTGAGACATACAAAATCATGCAGGGCATGAGTAAAGTGGATAGAGGGAAGCTCTTCTCCCTCTCACAAAATACCAGAACTAGAGGACATCCACTCAAATTGAGGGCTAGGAGAGTGAGAACAGGCAAAATAAAATATTTTTTTTTCACCCAGCGCATTGTTAGTCTGTGGAACTCCCTGCCACAGAATGTGGTGATGGCATCTGGCCTGGATGCCTTCAAAAGGGGATTGGACAGATTCCTGGAGGAAAAGTCCATCACAGGTGACAAACCATGATGGAGATGTGTAATCTCCAGGCTTTAAACCAGGGTACTTCAAGGGCCAGATGCCGGGGAGTGGTATAGGAGACAGATATCTAGTCTCATGCACTCCCAGAGGCATCTGGTGGGGCCACTGTGAGATACAGGAAGCTGGATTAGATGGGCCTTTGGCCTGATCCAGCATGGCTCTTCTTATGTTCTTATGTACACCATCGGGAAAGCCAGAGTGTTGGTGGCTTGTGGGCTCATTTTGTAGCCCCAGTTTACTCTCCAGCCACATCACTCTAGGCATCCGAAAAGCAGTGTGGTTGGAGAGTAAACTGGGGGTACAAAGGAGCCCACAAACCTCTGCCTCCCCTTTGCCTGGTTCTTTGCATGAAGCATATTGGTATGTTCTGAATGGAAGGGGGAAGTGCCATGGCTGTGAGAGGGTGAAGTTACGGGTCCACAGAAAGGGCTCTATGTGCCACCTTTGGCATCAGTATCATAGATTCACCAACCCTCTCCTACAGACAGATGATTTGGACTTGAACCTGTCTCCAATCACTGACTTCAAGTACGTCAACCTCTTCCAAACTTCCTTATCATTCCCGGACTGTAGAGTTGGAAGGGGCTCATTGTCCTGTGTTCCAACCTGCCCCCAATGCAAAAGGGGCACACTTTAAGCATCCCTATAGAATCACATGGGGTGGTATAGTTTAAACAGCTGCAAACTGACAGCCTCTAGAACATGCAAGGAAGTGAGGAGGACGCTGCAGTAATGGAGTTGGGGTGGGTAGGCTGGGCAGGTGGCTGGGGGGACGGACAGAGGCAAGGGAGGGCAGAGAAACCGTAAAAACTGTAAGCTGACATCTCCACCCAGTATGGGGAGGGGCCAGCTGGCAGGGATGAGTGACAGGTTGAGCCGGCGGGAAGAAGAGGCTGCGGGCCACTCAAAATTTGAAAACGGGCTGCATTTGCCCCCCCCCCCCCCCGGGCGGGCCTGACTTTGGACATACCTGCTTTATAGGGACTCCATTCGTAACACCGTCAGTACTAGAGACATCCGTCTCTAGGCACAATTTGCCACTTTATTTTCCAGAAAGGCCGTGTTTTCTTTTCTTGCATGAGACTGTGGACACCTGGCAATTACAGCTACAGGTAGAAATTTAGGGAATGGGTCTGTCCCGGTAAGTTTAAGTAATCGAAAGTGCCTTTCAAAGCGGAGCAGTGCTTGAACTTTTCCATTGTTGACATCAGGCATAAATCCGAGTATTACTGAAGCTAAACAGATTGATTGAATTGCATTAAGGCCATTCAAGGCCCAACTGCGACAATTTACTTCTTGTTCCTGTTACCTTTACCTCCCTGGAAACTTTGGAAAATCCTGCTGATTCAATTGGAGGTTAAAGGTAGCCGTGTAAACATTGGGGTGGAATCTTACTGCTAAGCAAATCTGTTCTTTCCTGACATTTGTTGCTTTGTTTGCCGATTGCTCTTTCACCTTGGGTCACTCCAGAAGAGAGGAGAGGGTATTTTGCAATATGATAAGGTGGAAAAATAGAACTCAGAGAGAGTTTTACATGCATCCTTTTACCTTTACCTTACCTTTCTCCCTTGCAGCCTTTCGTAGCCAGTTAAAGACCTTATTGTTAAGGGGGGCTTTTGAGACCGGCCAGAGCTGATGGTTTCTCTTCCTTACCCTAATTTAGTTGCTTCAGTTTTTCTGCATTTTTGTGGTGCCATCTTATCCTATCTTTTTGTCTCGTAATATGTTATATTTTACCTTGCTTGTTGTCTCACTTTAGTTTAGAGCAAATTTATACTACCAAGTGCCACTGTAAAGCATTAGATATATTAAAAGATCCATCGCATCCTGGGCATCGCCTCTTCGAGTTGCTGCCATCGGGAAGGAGATATAAATTCAGACTTAAAATTAAATTCGGACCAGGAATCTTGGGGGTTTGTTGCTCTTCCTGCGTCCCCACCCCTCCGCACTCCCTTGATCCTGTCTGCATGAGGGGAGGGAGGAAGAAAGAGAGGAAAAAATGCAGGCTCACCTCCGAAGCTGGTCGAAGCCCCGTGGTCCTGATTCCTTCTCTTCTGTGTTTTTGTTTTTTTTGCCTCCCGCCTGGGGCGGGAGGCAAAAAAAAAAACAGAAGCGAGGAGAGCCCCACACTCACCAGATTAAATCAGGACCTGGGGATTTTCACCCTTCTAAAGCAGGTACATGAAAAGTGCGCTGGGACGCGCTTAGGTGGGCATGGTCGCACTTAATTTCCTGCAAACTCCGGAGCTGGTGGGGAAATAATTGTAAGCTCCGGAGCTGGCAGCCATTTGCTGCAGAGTTTAGGGGTCGTGTACAAAGGGCCTTAGTTTGGGGGATGTCTTACTTTCGGGGAAACGGTATGTGGAATTCTTTATATGAGTTGAATATAGCAACCGTGAAATTTCATTGATCCTGCAAGGGGGTAATGATGATAAAGTTTCCTATTATCCTATTATTTTATATTATGTTTCTTTATTGTAGTATTTGGCTTTGGGGCTTTTGTATGCACTAGCCAGGTAAGGTTAAAAATCTACAGTAAATGAATAAAATAAATAAATTTAAGGAATCCAAAAATGTATTTTAAAGTCAGTTTCATCCTAATTGTGCTACAACAGCAGGACCTGTTTTAGAGAAGACTAGATACAAGATGAATATGTTGGTAGATGAGAAGTGTTGTGAGAAGGAGGCTTTTTGTTCCAGTTGTTCTGTGTGTTGTTTTTCGGGCCTCAAGGCTGAGATGCAAAACTCAGCAGGTTTGAAGGCATTAGAAAATATTTTTCAAAAAAAGTATTGACAGTGGGGCCATTTGCTATCATTCCTCCACACAAGAGCATCTCAAAAAAAAGGATGTTGCAGCACTGGGACAAGAGAAATGAATTTGTGTTGATTAGAGAAGGGCACAAACCACGAAATTGGTAGTTCATGTCGGTTGACTTTTGAGGCAGGCAGGGGTTCAACACTTCCCACCCTGCCTCCTCTGAAGGACCTCAACTTAGTGGTAGTAGCCCCGCTTCCTCTGGGCACTGCGTCCGAGTGGGCACCTGCTGGAGGAGTTAAGGATGAGCCAAATGATTATTCGGCTGAAAAACGAACCGGCGCAAATCACCAATTCAGTGGATTATGCCCACCTCTTGTTGTTGTTCAGTCCTTCAGTTGTGTCCGACTCTTCATGACCCCATGGACCAGAGCTTGCCAGGCCTTCTTGTCTTCCACTGCCTCCCGGAGTTTGGTCAACTCCATGTTGGTTGTATCGATGACGCCGTCCAACCATCTCATTCTCTGCCGTCCCCTTTTCCTTTTGCCTTCCATCTTTCCCAACATCAGGGACTTTTCTCTCCTCATGAGGTGGCCAAAGTACTGGAGCATCAGCTTCAAAATCTGTCCTTCCAGTGAACATTCGGGGTTGATTTCTTTCTGGATGGATAGGTTTGATCTCCTTGCAGTCCAGGGGACTCTCAAGACTCTCCTCCAGCACCACAGATCAAAAGCATCGATTCTGCGGCTATCAGCCTTCTTTATAGTCCAGCTCTCACTTCCATACATCACTACTGGAAAAACCATAGCTTTGACTATCCAGACCTTTGTCGGCAAAGTGATGTCTCTGCTCTTTAAGATGCTGCCTAGGTTTCCCATCGCTTTCCTCCCAAGAAGCAGGCATCTTTTAATTTCATACCTGAAGTCACGATCTGCAGTAATCAAGGAGCCCAAGAAATTAAACTTTGACATTGCTTCCATTTCTTCCCCTTCTATTTGCCAGGAGGTGATGGGACTGGTGGCCATGACCTTTGTTTTTTTGATGTTGAGCTTCAGCCCATTATTTTCACTCTCCTCTTTCACCCTCATTAAGAGGTTCTTTAACTCCTCCTCACTTTCTAGTGTTGATCAAAGGGTGGGGATATCTCCTGAATAAGGAAAAGCTCAGCTGAGACATTTTGTTTAGGAGCATGAGATTGAAAAAGTGAGTGAGTGAGTAAGTGAGTGAGTGAGTGAGTGAGTGAGTGAGTGAGTGAGTGAGTGAGTGAGTGAGTTGAGTGAGTGAGTTAGTTAGTTAGTTAGTTAGTTAGTTTTACTTACTTACTTACTAACTAACTTTTTACCGATTTAATCTGCAAATATCTCTTTAACTTATCCGGAGGATTCTCAAGGTTCATGCCCAAAAAAGTAACTTCGCTGAGCTGTGGCAGAAACTACCGTAAGAGATGAATCATAAACATCTACAGAATCACACAAGGTGCAGAGAGCTAAGGAAGAGAAAATCTACCATTCCAAATCAGCTTGGCTAACCATGAGCTTGGAAGCTTCAAGCGGGGTTTTAGACAAACCCAGACAGGTTACAATCCATGCCATCCTCACATGCATTTCTTCAATAAAACCCACAGTATCTCTCTTCCACATTCTTCTGCAATCTAGACAGCACATAACATTATGCACATGAAAGTTAGCATAATTTGGAACACACACACTTTTTCAAAATACTTATTTCTGTATGTATTCTAACTAAAATACTAGCCAGACAAATAACTGTGCTTCAGTCCACATTAGTCTAAGGAGACCAGTTCAGGTCCATTCATTTTGGAAGTCAGGAAGAACAGATTCCTAAAATTGTCCCAAGCCACTATGTGCCCCTTAGTCTGTAAGGGGGAGGAAATTCCGGTAAGGGCTGGAAGCCGGGAGAAGGGGGCTGGGGGAAATGATTTAGGGTTTTTGGCAGGAGTTTGACAGGGATTAATTTGGTGGTTCATTTCTTATATTTTATGGGGGGTTGTGGGGAGGGGGCATTGATCACACAAAATAGACTCACTCCGGATTTAGGGTGGACAACAGAAGATGGTATCACAAAATGCAAACTTGACATCAGTATGCTATGATCTTAAATTGGTTAAGTCCTAAATTAGGTTCTAAAAGGGGGGTTGACGATACAGATCGTTAGTTCATGGAGTTACTGTAAATTGGAAACAACTTGACAGTGCTTAACAGCAACAAAATGGCCAATAGAATTCCAACTAATCTCTCCCTTCCAAATAAAGACATGCATGGGAACATGAGCACATAGAGTCCTGGGTTTTGAGCTTGCCTGTTGGTGTTGCAATGCAATTGTCCAGTGAAAACGTGCAACAAAAACCTGCATCTTAGTGAAACTGGTGTGAAATAAAAGGTACATGTTAAAGGAGTGTTTCCCAAAGTGTGTGTCGTGGTTTCCACGGGCCACTGGGAAAGCCACCCACCGATACCACAGAATCCTCCTCCTTCCTTACCCCCTCCACACACACCCAAAGTTACATACAGAACTTTCTCACATTTTCTCTGCTGTCCATTCATGGTGCAGAGAGGAAATCTCGGCCCAGTCTTGCCAAATATGGAGTCTCCTGCCCTCCTGTTTGCAAGAGAGCTTTCCCTGGCTCCTCCCTATTTATTTAATTTTGCATTTGTATACCACAACCACTTTTCCCCAAAGGGAACTCTGGGCGGTTTACATAAAGCACCATAATAAGATCAACAAATAATAAAGATTTAAAAAGACAATAATGCAAAGCAATTGGACAAACAAAGGCATGGCAAGAGGCATAAAACACTAAGCAAAAGAGGCAACAAACACAGGGGGGAAACAGAAACACGCCTTAAGGATTGTCAAAGGCATCCCTGAAAAGCCAAGTTTTTGCAGCCTTTTTTAAAGGAAGCCAAGGATGGGGCCTGGTGCACCTCGCTTGGCAGTTTGTTCCAGCTGCAAAAAAGGTGGCTTTTCTATTTTTTCAAAACTTGCTTTCCCCGCCCCCCACCCCAGAAGTTAGGACACAGTTACTTTTCCATTAAGCCACCTGCATACAGTAGGACCCCGGTATCTGCTGGGGATTGGTTCCAGACCTTGCCATGGATAATGAAAACCGTGGATAAGAGAGAACACAAAAAATCCCTAAAACTGCTGTTTTGCGACAGTTGCTTGCTTTACAGCTGCTGTTTTATGACAGTATCTTGCTTTGTGGCTGCTGAATTATTTATTTGCTTTTTTCCTCTGCCATCTGTGGATAACTGAATCAGTGGATAATGAATCAGTGGATATGGGGGTCCTACTGTGCTATGCTTGCATAGCAGATTCTCTGGTTACATCTAGTGGCAAGTCCTGGTAATACAGCTGGGGAAGGTTTATTCATGTGTTTTATAGACCTGTCATTATTATAAGTGAACCTGGCAGTAGTGATCCTGCAGGTATGGCAGTCCTACCTTACTAGGGAGTCGTGGCCAGTGGCTAGTAAGTCAAGGGAGCCATGATTCGAAAAGATAAGGAAGGCTGAGGTGGCGCAAGTAGGCACAGGGCTTCAGGCATATTGAAAGGTACAAGAAAATGCAATCTTGGTGTTCTTTTAAATTATATAAGCACATCTGTATATTGTCCCTTATTACTGTAAGCCCCCTTTGGGTTCTTTTCCAAGAGGAAAGGTGGGGTAAAACTACTCAATAAATAAAATAAGATAAAATAAATCTTGCTCAGGTTCTCTGAACACACAAAGATACAAAATATTTTTCTGTGCTTCGACATAGATTCATAGATGGCACAATACCTAAGAGGTTATTAAGATAATATAAATGTGCCATTGGAGCAGAACGGTGAGATGCATTAGGCATGGATGACTAACAGAAGGTTGCTTTTCTTTTTTATTTTATTTTATTTTATTTTATTTTATTTGGCTCCTGTGAGTATATTCCCCCATGTTTGAGCCGAACAAGTAACGAAAGAAAACACCAAGATGGATTTTTCTATACATAGCGGGAAGGGACGAACCTTGCTTCTTCTGCTCTTACCATAAATACTGCTATTATATTCCATTAATCAAATGCCAGCAAGTTAAACCATTTATAATAGAGAGAGACCCAGGGACTCAGCAGACTTCTTGGTGAAGCCAGCCTTGTTTCATTCCAGACAGATGGGATGTAGATAAATAGCAGTCAGAGAACTTGAAACACTTGCTGGCTTTAAAAGGTGTTGGCTCCACTGTGCTAATGAACGTCTCGATGATGTAGCTTTTGGAGAGAGAACGGGGGCACACTCTGGGTTTTTCTAAGGATGGGACAAGCCGCATGTCACTGGATTCCCAACAAACCTTCTTCTCGTGCCTATATAGGCAAACAAATGGGCTTACGGAGGCCAAGATGGCTGATGAGTTCGGAGGAGGTCTGCAGAGCACAGAATTCATTGTCCCATTTGCACTTTCCATGACTAGAAGCACAGGTCCTGCAGGAACTGGTCTAAAGTACTAGCTGAAGGCTAGTGGTGCATCTCCAGATCTCTAGGAAAAGAGACACATCCAGCATAAGGAGCATTCCCAGCTAGCACCGGGGCTCACCAGCTGGGCCCAAGTGATTTGGCCTCTTGATGCACCTCCTTCCTTCCCAGTTCATAAGAACATGAGAAGAGCCCTGCTGGATCAGGTCAAAGGCCCATCTAGTCCAGCTTCCTGGAGCTCACAGTGCCCCACCAGATGGCTCTGGGAGCGCACAAGACTCGATCTCTGTCTCCTGATACCACTCCCCTGCATCTGGCCCTCAAAGTACCCTGGTTTTAAGCCTGGTGATTACACATCTCCATCATGGTTTGTAATCTGTGATGGACTTCTCCTCCATGAATCTGTCCAAACCCCTTTTGAAGGCATCCAGGCCAGATGCCATCACCACATCCTATGGCAGGGAGTTCCACAGACCATTCATTCATTCATTCATTCATTCATTCATTCATTCATTCTGTGAATTTATATACCTCCCGGCAGCAAGGCCGCTCTGGGAGGTTCTAACTTCATGATTCAATGATTATTCTGTGATTCTCTGATTCTGGTCTAGGATGGTGAGGGGTTATAAAATCGGCTCAGGGAGGGAAGGAGAAGGCACACAGACGGCGCACAAACCAAGCTGCCTTGCTAAGCACTGGGGTGGGGGGTCACCCCAAAGGAGCAGTCCTTCTCACCCACCCCATCGAAAATGTCTGTGGAAAAACTGGAGGGGATCCATACAGCTTCAGCATACTCGGTTCCTCATGGCTCAACAACACGCCTTCAAACTGACACACAGTTTTTATCCTTTGCCATTATGAGTCCAATCTTCCCCACCACAAGAGGGTGGCTCGTGGGGAATCAACAAGAATATTTCATCTCCCCTATTGCTGCCACTTTCTTCTTTTCCTTCTTTTCGTTTCTTTTCGTTTCCTTTCCTTCATTTCACAACACTTTGAAGAAGGGGATGATAAGTCTCCCCACCAGCCGCCTATTACCTTTCTTATTTCTCTCTCTCTCTCCCTCCTTTTCACCCAAAATTGGGGAAGGCGGAGGAACGGGAAGCCCCTCTAATACATTTTCAAATCAAGATAAAGCCATCAAGGAAATAACAGAACATGATTAGAAAGGACCTCTCCTTAATGGGGAGAAGAGGCATGATTTAGTGCTGGCGGCTTTCCTGAGAGCCCAGCGCAATCAGCCCAAGACGGGGTTGTTTGACAAAACAGAATTGTAAAAGTAACTTTGAAGAATGGGTTGCCTCAGCAACAGATCTGTAAATACTTAACTGCAAACGTTAAGTGTCGCCACAAGAGTTCCAGATCCATTGCGGTTTAGAAGAATGGTAAATTTTCACTAAATGTTTGGAAGAGTTAGGATGCACTTAAGAGCCTTCCTTCCTTCCTTCCTTCCTTCCTTCCTTCCTTCCTTCCTTCCTTCCTTCCTTCCTTCCTTCCTTCCTTCTTACTATCACCAGTCAACCTGCTTTCTTTCTTTCATTCAATCATCACATTTCCTTCCTTCCTTCCTTCCTTCCTTCCTTCCTTCCTTCCTTCCTTCCTTCCTTCCTTCCTTCTTACTATCACCAGTCAACCTGCTTTCTTTCTTTCATTCAATCATCACATTTCCTTCCTTCCTTCCTTCCTTCCTTCCTTCCTTCCTTCCTTCCTTCCTTCCTTCCTTCCTTCCTTCCTTCCTTCCTTCCTTCTTACTATCACCAGTCAACTTCCTTCCTTTCTTTCATTCAATCATCACATTTTCTATTCCTTCCTTCCTTCCTTCCTTCCTTCTTTTCTTCCTTCCTTCCTTCCTTCCTTCTTACTATCACCAGTCAACCTGCTTTCTTTCTTTCATTCAATCATCACATTTCCTTCCTTCCTTCCTTCCTTCCTTCCTTCCTTCCTTCCTTCCTTCCTTCCTTCCTTCCTTCCTTCCTTCCTTCCTTCCTTAGCTCCTTTCTTCCTGTTGTTCCTGCACACTGTTCAGGCACTCCTTGTGAAATTCTGGTTTTGCACTTTCTAAATACTAACTGACCTGCTCGACATGCGATCAACACCTCCCATTCAGACGTGCCGTTCAGTGTTTCTCTGACAGTTGAGCTCTGCTTCTTGGCTAAAGCTTAGAAGATATACATTTTGAGGCCACAGGGCTCAGAACCACCACCACCCCAAACACACACACACACACACACACACACACACACACACACACACACACACACACACACACACACACACACACACAAGCAAAAATATCCTGAAATTGTGACACACACACACACACACCCAAAGTAAAAGCAAAGCAAAATGTTCTGCTTATATACCGCCCCATAGCACTTCAAGTAGTCTCTGGGCGGTTAACAATTTAATTATGCAGGCTACAAACTCCCCCCTCCCTGGCAGCAAGCTGGGTACTCATTTTACCGAACTCGGAAGGATGGAAGGCTGAGTCAGCTATGAGCCTGCTACCTGGGATTGAAGCCTAGGTCGTGAGCACAGTTTTACCTACAGAACAGGCTTTTAACCACTGCGCCACAAAGCTATTTCTTGACTATATGGCCTTGAGCAACAAGGAATTCTGAAAGCATGTTTTGTATGAAAGCACACTGATGCATTGAAAAGTACATTTATCAATGCATTGTGTGTGTGTGTGTGTGTGTGTGTGTGTGCGTGCGTGCGTGCGTGCGTGCGTGCGTGCGTGTAGGTTGTTTTAAGATTTCCAAATTGAGACAGAAACAGGATGGGCCAAACCTAAATACAAGTGCCAGTGATGGAGACACAGGTCAAGCATCAACCGATTCATTCATCGATGGCTCCAACATGGGACTACAGTCATGTAAGCGTTGTCTTGGGGCTCTATCACACGTCCTTTAAAATGCTGATTAAATTTCAGAAAAAAGCATTTCCAAAAATCTTGTCCCCACAGCCACCGGGCTTTTTTTTTTAATCCTGGTTATGCCCCCTTTAGCGAGTTTTCCAAGACCTACCAGAGAAGTTGGGAATTTTTTGCTCCGGTAAAAAAAAAAATGCAAGTCAGAAGTCGGTGGGAGCTCACATTTAGATGTCCTGATTTGACCTTTTGATCCTCTTGGGTCAAATGCCACAGGATCAGGCAGCACAAAACAATGCTAGAGTACTACTTCAACAGCAGACCTCAAGAAGAAATGAAGCTCCAAAATGCTGCCAGTCATGTGGGACACTATTGGGGTCAATGGTCTGGTGGCTGGATGCACTGTAAGGCAGCTGCTGTGTTCTTTTTGGTTGTAATAGGTTTCCTCCTACTCTACCCACATTTGATTGCTGCCATATTACCTGTTCAGGTGGGTTTTGCCCAGAAAGTAGACTCATTCATCTGTATTCCTCTTCTGTCCATTTCCTAATCAGGCTGACTAGTAGCAGTTTTGCCTTTGCCTGGCCAGCTTCTTGTCACCTGTCTAGTGATGTCCCAAGAACCAGCCTTAAAATCTCAGACTCCCTACCTGCCAGTTAGTGCTGGCCGTAGAGCGCTAGATGGCCCAACGAGGTGGTGACTGAGGATTCTGGGAAACTAACACCCTTGCATGTCATGGCAGGACAGCAGCAACCTCCATGTTCAAAGTCAGTACAGTACTTCCCTGTTTATCATGGGATTAGGTGCTCAATCCACTCACAATAAAGAAAAATCTGTTAAATGCAGATGCCTCGGCAAACTGACCTCGGGTTACTCCTGCTGGTGTGCACTTCCATAGAGAGGCTTTTAACCCCCTCCTAACACCTCAGCAAACAGACCTAGGGCTGCTGCTCCTCCTGGTATGCACTTCCAAGGAGAGGATTTTAACCCCCTCCTGACACTTCAGTAAACAGATCTGGGGCTGCTTCTGCTAGTGCGTGCTGCCAAGAAGAGACCAAGGTCTGTTTGCTGAGGTGTCAGGAGGGAGTTAAAAGCCTCTCTCTGGAAGTGCGCACCAGGAGGAGGAGCAGCCCAAGGTCTGTTTACTGAGGTGTCAGGAGGGGGTTAAAAGCCTCTCTTTGGAAGCGTGCTTCTCTCAAGAAAAAATATGCGATATACTGGGACCATAATGTTTGAACCCGTGATGTGGTGGGGGAATACTGTATATCTGAATTCCAGTTGTTGATGGAGGAAATGTAAGACTGGCCATGCACTTCCTGGTAGCATCTAGGAGCTGGAATAGCACTCGGACTAGAAGACTGAGTAATAGATCAGGGTTCACCTCTTCCCTCCCCTCATTGGAGGTTGCCGCGTCCCCGTCACATGCCATACAAGAGATACTGGTACTGGCTTACATTTCGGAGCTGCTGAAAAGATGGAAAAAACTAGCAAATGCACTTGCAGTCCTCTATACACTTCTATGTTCAATACAAATATTTTATTCGTAATTAATTGACCGATGACCTTTATAACTTGTATCATCCAACTACTGGTACCCAGGGAGATGTACAATCGAAAGCACTACATCCTTACAACCCAGTAATGAGGAGACTGATACAGCAGTGTGAGGAATACTTGCTAAATTCCTTGTCCTCCTTGATTCCAGCTGCCTCAAAATGCTGAGATACTCAAGCAAAAAATTTTCCAGCCCTTTGAGAGTCCTCACCTTCCAAGTGAAAGCATGGCTGACCATCAGGTTTCACCCCTGGAAGGTTACTCAGTCCATGCAACTTTTTTTGCGCGCAAAACCCTGGGCTGTATTCCCATTCTGAAGGAATGCACATGTTGAGAGCAAGCACAGAAAGACCGGCTGATGGGTTGAAATGATGCAAACAGCCCACTCATAGCTTCTGCTCTTTATAAAACCATGAAACAAGGCAACCGCTGCTTTGCGTCACCAGGGCAAAGAATCATTTCCAGAACTACAAAATTCCCAGTCAAGACTGGCAGAAAATGTCATCTTGCAAGCAAAGAAGGTGTGGGGGGTTAGCAAATTCTCGTTCTTATTCATTCTTAAGATGACACTAATTTTTTTCTTCAAGTAGTACCTCCATGCTCAAAAGTACAGTATCTGAATATTGCAGCCCTGGATAGCAAGAAAAGCATGCATGTATATTCTGAAAATGATGACTAGAGATGGGCATGACTCAAAAAAATGGTGTTTCGTTTGTCATTTGTCGTTTAGGGGGTCCGTTTTGGTTCGTTTTCCTTTTTCGTGAATTTTTTGCAAAAAATTTCATTTTTGTTTCGTTACGTAACAAACCGAAAAAATAAAAACAAAAACAAAAAAATGCTGTTTCGTTAGCATCATTACAGTTCAATGTATTTACCGCAACGAAAACGAAACACACGACAAAATTTCTGTTGTTTCGGTTCGTTTTGTTTCATTTTGGAGACAAAATTCATTTTTCGTTTCGTTACATAACAAAACGAAAAAACGAAAACGCAAAAAATTACTCGTTTCGTGCCCATCTCTAATGATGACAACTCATCATTATTGTAATTGTTGTTATTTACTGTCAGCACCATTACTCTTGTGGTTATATGATTGTTATCTTAACCACAAGCACGAGTATTACCTTGGAACCCTCATGTGTCGGAAGCTGAAAATGAGCCGACAGTTTTGATGTGACTACAAAACAAGCAAACAAACAAATCCCAGACAAATGCTATTTTAGACTGCATTAAATAGAAGCGTAGTCTCCAAAACAATGAGGTGCTAGTTCCCCTTTATTCAGCACTGGTCAGGCCTCACCTTGAGTACTGTGTCCATTCCTGGACCCTACACTTCCAGAAGGCTGCTGGCAAATTGGAACAAGTTCAGAGGAAGATGACAAGGATGATTAGGGGGCTGGAAAATAAGTATTGCAAAGATAGTGGCTACGTGCCTGGCGGCAGCATGTGCCAACATGCTGGATTTGAGTCCCATGTCCTCTCCACTTCCCCTTCTCCCCTGCCTGCTCCTGAGTGACAACCCGCTTCTGTTTGCAAACAGGACTTTGGATGCTGCTCAAGGAAGGCCTCCCGTCACCCTCCGTGTTTCATCTTTTTCCTGGGTGAGGAGGGTCTCTTTTCCTCTGTGGGCTGCCTGTGTTATCCCACTGAAAGCTGAGCTGCCTTATCCGTTAAGCGGATTTTTCTCCGCTGCCAGCCCAGATTATAAGGAGTGGGTGGGAGGTGGAGGGGGACAAGCAAGAAAGCACAGGATTCCGAGCAAGAGTAAAGGGTGGCAGAGAGAGAGAGAGAGAGAGAGAGAGAGAGAGAGAGAGAGAGAGAGAATCCTACAGCCATTTTGTTCCTGTCAGGTGCTGTCAAGTCAGGACCTTCTGACAGCAACTCTAGTAGAATTTTCAAAGTTAAATGAGAGATTTTGGGAGTGACTCTACCAGTCCCACTCCCCGAACTAGGTTCCATGGCTGAGTGGGGATTCAGACTCTGTTCTCCAGAGTCCTGGTCCATCACTCTCTCCACTGTACCGCAGTGGGAACAGCCAGCTGGGACTTGCAGCAAGGAAGCGGTTTATGTCTTGGTGCCAAATTGACCAAGACATGAGTCTGTGAAGATTCTCAGTCGTCCAGGTGAGTTTATCTGGAAGTTGAGTCATGGCTACTGGACTTCTTTTCTTTGAGAGTATTCAAACTGATGAAGCTGTTTGGATGAGCAGTGAAACATTTCTATCCCTCAAGGAAAAGAAGCCCAGTTGCCATGACTCAACTTCCAGACCAAGACATGAGTGTTCGCCTTTTTTGTTAGTTTTCCAAGGTCCTTGTTTGCCTGGAGAGCCGCCATTGGTCGTGGAAGTGCACTGTTCATAATGGATCACCCTCCATGCATGGAGGGCAATGGAAGTGATGATCGAGGGCTCGGGACTAGGAGGCATCCCTGAAGGAGGGAGCAGCGCTCCCTCAGTGGAATTACCCTGTGCCTCTCTCATGTGGAGAACTTGTTCTCATAGATCTCCGCAAGACATTTGCTGGAGAAGATGAAAGTCATGCATTATCTGGTGGAGGGGGATAGAGACTAGAGACTCTCACAGCCTCCCCAAGTATTCTTTCAACACATGGAGGGGTTCTGCATGTACCCCCATTCGTTCATATAACAATAGTTCCTTCAGAATGTCTGTGAAGATTCTCAGTCATCCAGGGGAGTTTGTTGAGTCATGGCTACTGGACTTCTTTTTCTTGAGAGACAGAAATGTTTCGCTGCTCATCCAAAGAGCTTCATCAGTCTGAATACAGCTAGTGTGAGTCCATCTTATAGTCAGCTTCAGAAGTTAAAGTGTTGGACAGCATTTGGAGAGGGCCTTCTCTGCAGCTGCTCCCAGACTGTGGAAATCTTTCCCGCTGGAGGCCAGGCTGCTCCCATCTTTGCTGTCAATGGCAAAGACCTTTCTCTTCCAACAGGATTTTCCTTAGTGATGGATTGTGGTGCTTTGTTGCTTCAAAAGTGTTTCAGCATTAGTTTTTATAGGGTTTCAATATATTTGTTTAATTATTTAAAATATTTTATATTTACTGCATTTAGCTTTTAAATAATCCCTTTCCAAATGACGTAAGCTGCCATGGGTCATTTTTTAAGGAGAAAGGCAGGATAAAAACATTTTAAACGAATTAATTAATTAAAGTGGAAAATCAGCTCCAGGTTCAGTTTGGGCCAGTCAGTGACCGGAAGGGCTTTGAAATGAGAATTTTTTCCTCTCTTTGTTTCTGTTTAAGCCTTTGGGAGCTTTCTGTGCAGCTTCTTGTAAGTTGTGCTGCACCAGGTCCAACACATGGATGGGGGGGGGGGCAAGCAAGAACATTTTGTGGAAGTTGTTGAAAACACCAGCAAAGATGGAAGTGTTAATTAGGCCCCTGTGTGAATCACATGGAAATGAAAGTGCATTAAGATCTTAAGTGTGCTTAGCCTGGGAAGTGAAGTAGAATACCTTAAAAGAGCCCAAGAAAAAATGCTGATTTATTTTTAAGAAGCAAAAAACATTGAAAGACAAACACTTGCTAGAAAATGGAGGGAAACAGAACAAATTGGCTGTACTTTATTTTTTTAACAACAGAAAAGGGGAATTAACTAACTAACTAACTTGTATTACTGTACGGACGAATGGTAAGTGCCACTCTGCGTGATTTACATCCAAAGTGAAACAAACATTGCACAAAACAAAAATGATCATTACATAATATACTGTTTGTTTGTTTGTTAAACTTAAACCAACTGATCGTGCAGCAGTCAGTTCCACAGCTCCACATCAGACCCTCTTATTTGGTCAGATTCCAGGAAATTGCTCACAATTGTCCACTGCTAGAGACAGAATGCCCCTAAGCACATCCAATCTCGCCTGATTTCGGAAGCTAAGCAGGGTCGGCCCTGGTTAGTACTTGGATGGGAGACCACCAGGGAATACCAGGTGCTGTAGGTGCATGGAGTAGGAGCTAGGAAAACCACTCCAGTATTCCTGCCAAGAAAACTCCATGGACATGGGGTCACGAAGAGTCGGTCACGACTGTAATGACACAACACAGAGACAGAATGGGAGGTGTAATAACTTGAGAGCTTAAAGAAGTTCCTTATTTTTCAACTATAACTCCCATGATCTCCAGTAGCTATAGTAACTGGGAGATTCTGGTTATGATAGCTTTTCTATCTATCTATCTATCTATCTATCTATCTATCTATCTATCTATCTATCTATCTATCTATCTATCTATCATCTACTGTGACTTCTGATAGATAGATAGATAGATAGATAGATAGATAGATAGATAGATAGATAGATAGATAGATAGATAGATAGATAGATAGATAGATAGATAGATAGATATTGGGACTCCTTCTAGGGACTTTCTGGGCTTCTCATCAAAAGGAAGCCCTTGTCGTGTTTTTCATATGTTTCAAAACCCACCCACGTTTACCACTTTTCTCTGGAATCATGATATCTAGCACCTTTATATTCTTTTGAAAACCCACGGATGCGCCGGAGCCGACAGACACCACTCTATGGGAGAAGACAGCCCCAAGACTTTGCACCCCACCCTGCTTCACCCCACCCTTCTTTAGGGTTTAACTCTCCTCCTAGAAAGACATCTGGCCAGGAAGGCAGGGATCCTGCTACCAGCGCAAGAGGCTATTTGTAAAACCGACAACGTATTCTCCTCTCTGTAGAGTCGCGGGTGGTGGCAGAGGAGGGGCTGCTTGGGTTGGGAAGGATGGGGAGGAGAGGAGAGGAAGGGGTCTCCGGGTGTCACTTTGCTGTATCCTCTTCCCCGCTCATGACTTGTCACGCAGGACTAGACGTGAATCTCAACGGAGGCTGCCCTTAATAACGCCACCCGAGCCCTGCGTTGGGAGTGACTTTTAGAGACGGATGACAGCAAGGCTGGCATTAATAATGAGCGTCTCTCCGAACACCTCCTTCTGCACAAATTAGTTATTTTTCTTCAGATCCTGGAGAGGGTTTGTGTGTGTGTGTGTGTGTGTGTGTGTGTGTGTGTGTGTGTGTGTGTGTGTGTGTGTGTGTGTGTGTGTGTGTGTGCGCGCGCGCGCGCGCGCGCGCGCGCGCGTGCACGCACTTCTGTAAAAGAGAAAAGAGAGAAAGAATCCTAACCCACCACCCACCACTATCATCGGGGCTTGTCTTCTGCATTCAATTTCCATTCTTTCTTAATTCATTTTCTTAATTAGGGGCTTCAGGATTTGTTTGGAAGCCCATCTTCCTTATTCCTCAAAGAATTTGGGGGGGGGGAGAGATTTCCATTAATGTCACCCCTGAAATTTCGCCTGAAGCTATTTTTGACGTGACAAGGGGGGGTGGCGGCGGGAGGGATTCCCCTCAAGCAAGTTTTGAGAGAAACCCACAGAGCCTGGATGAGACCAGGACAGCTTTGAAGCCTGGGAGATGACCCACAGGGGCACATCCTTCTGTCAAAGCCTGGCTCTGACAACCAGATTAAACATGCAGGCTGCAAAAGATAGCATGCAACTCAGCCCAGATCTTTCCTTCTAGCAAAAAAGAAAAGAAAAGAAAAGATTGTTTCTAGGGCTTCCACCGCCTTGAACTAAGTTGCCTTTTTCACACCCTCTGAGAGTCATGGCAAAAAAGAAGCATCCGTGCGTGCACGCACACACTCACACACAAATTCCTGGACGTTGTGAGGTTTCAAAGGTACTTGAGAAAAATTAAGGGCTCCAAAAAGAAAATGTGCTTTCCAAAGGGAATAGTTTTTAAAAAGTTGGAGGTCACCCGTGCACCTAGCACACTTCCATTAATGGAAGGAATGAGCATAAAAGGCAAAAGGCTTAGAGAAATAAATTAGGGAAATGCGTTCAATTGCTTACAAATGTCAATGTAGGAAATAAAAAAATAACCCAATACAGGTGAACAGGATGCATATACAGGTGGGATTTGTCAAAATGCAATAAAAGGAAGGTAGGATGATGCCACACCTATCTCTTGGGCTGAGGTAGCTTTGTCATCCGCACCAATCATGCTGGATGCTGAGGCATATATATTTTTTCACACAACAGAGAGAGATGTAGAGGTAGGGAGCAGAAAGAGAAGGTTGTGACCAGTCTAGAGATGTAAACTTTCTAGAAACCTGGGGTGGGGGGGGGGGATACAAGGAAAATACTCTCCCCACCACCACCATGTTTTCCATTTTTCTCCAAAGATTCCCCCCCCCCCATGTCCTGTTGCTGTTCTGTTTTTCAGACTCAGACTTCCATTGGCCCAGCCAGCAAGGCGAGGATAATGGTTCATTAGCATCTGGAGGGTTGCACATTCAAAACTGTCTTCAGCTGAATTGGTGCTGTTTTCTCCACAGGCTGGGGTGAATTCTCCCTTTTTGAGAAGCTCCAGCTGTCCGTAAAATAATCATCTGTCTGGGATCCCCAAAGAGATGATCTCAGAAGCAATTCCCAGTTCAATATGAAGTGAACACCACATGCAGCCTGGCTGTCCTACCATGTATGAACTACCCTGGAGCCAATCCTAGGGAGGTTCTACAGAATGGCATTGCAGAATGCTGAGTGACTGTTTTTAAAAAGAACATCTTTCACCATGTCTGAACTTCTGGGACCTGCTTTGAAGAAGGGGGATTGACTGCAATCGAAAGCTTGCAATGTTCCTTTTTTATTTTTAATTGTGGCCCCTGAAGGTTATCGCCTGTAACCTATTTTTGCAATTGTGTTTTGTGACGGCCACACGGCTCAACTCCTTTTTGCCTTGATTGTTTTTAAAAAAGGTCACTTGGCTGATCCATTTTGTATATTGACAACTGAAATCCAGCCTTCTTGATTCCCCTTGCTTTTTCATTTCTTGTCAGCATCCAGGGCTATGTGATGCCAAGGTGCTAAGGTGATGTTAAAGGAAGTGAGCCTGGAATGTATTGAGCAGGGGGCATGCACTGGATTTAACTGAATCCCAACCGAATCAGCCTAGTTTGGGCCATTTTGTGAGAGGTCCAGATCAAAAAGAGATACAGTGGTACCAAGGATAACAACTGCCCCAGATAACGAATAATTCGGATAACAACTGCAAATTTCCGGGTATAGGGCTGCCTCTGATAACGAATTTTCCCTATGGGCTGCCTCGGATAATGAATTGCAATTCCTAGGTATAGGTCTGCCTTGGAGAACGAATTTTCTCTATGGGCTGCCTTGGATTACGAATTTTCCTATGGGCTGCCTCGGATAACGAATTTTCCCTGTGGACTGCCTCAGATAATGAATTTCAAGCATGCATCAGTAAAAAAGTTATCCCAGGTGACATTGCATCTGTACATTTAAAGTGCACTTTTTAAAGAATTTTGAGCAAAAAAAAGCAGGTGTCTGTGCCTTTTTCCTAGACTTCAGAATGGATTAAACGGTTTCCCATTCATTCCTATGGGAAACTGTGTGTTGGATAACGACGTGTTTTGGATAACAACTAACCTCGGAGAACGAATTACTGTCGTTATCCGAGGCACCACTGTACATTTAGCATTAGGACAAAGCGAAAGGCTCAAGAGCAATTTGGAGGGACTTTGAAGGGGGGAACAGCAACAAGTCATGCGGGATGGAAGGGCTGTGTACATGAGGGCAGGACTGGGAGCAATTGTGTGAATTAGAGACAAACTGGTTTGTCCCGGTTCATTCCAGTTTGTTAAGGCAGCAGCACAAGTTTCTGTCTTGTCTGCCCCTAGGGAGCAGAGAAGACTGTTCTGTTGCGGGGTGGCTGGGAGATTAGCCAAGGAGGCGCAAAAAACAGGCACGTTTGGTCCTGTGACAGGCTGGTTGGCTGAAGAGACAGGGAAGAATTGTGGTAGTATCTGCGCGGCTGCCTTTATGAACTGGAGCGAATCGGGAAGAACTGGTCCATGCCCATCTCTAATGTAAATACAAATTAAGATTAATTTGAATGAGTGAACTGAAACCCACTGGTAGTTGAGGTTTTAAGGGCACCGAAGGATGAATTGGCAAGATTCCAATCTGAGCAACAGCACAAACTTAGAACATAAGAATATAAGAAGAGCCGTGTTGGATCAGGCCAAAGGCCCATCCAGTCCAGCTTCCTGTATCTCACAGTGGCCCCACCAGATGCGTCTGGGAGCACACAAGACTAGATATCTGTCTCCTGATACCACTCCCCTGTGTCTGGCCCTTGAAGTACCCTGGTTTTAAGCCTGGAGATAAAACACATCTCCATCATGGTTTGGAACCTGTGATGGAATTTTCCTCCAGGAATCTGCCCAATCCCCTTTTGAAGGCATCCAGGCCAGGTGCCATCACCACATCTTGTGGCAGAGAGTTCCACAGGCTAACAACACGTCGGGTGAAAAATATCTTACTCTCCCAGCCCTCAATTTGAGTGTACGTCCCCTAGTTCTGGTATTTTGTGAGAGGGAGAAGAGCTTCCTTCTATCCACTTTACTCATGCCTTGCATTATTTTGTACATCTCAATCATATCCCCCCTCAGGCACCTTTTTTCCAGACTAAGGAGCCCCAAATGTTTTAGCTTTTCCTGTTGCAAAATCTGGTGCAAGGGATTGATGATGACACTGATAAAGCAGTGCTTCCCTCTCTCTTTCCTTCTTGCCCCCGTCATGGAGCAGATAAAGACACCTGTTGTGGTGGCAAAGCTGTTTGCTCCCTTATTTACCTTCCTCCTTTTTTTATTTCACTTTAGAGGACTCAGGGTAGAATTGACATTTCTTTCCTCTGTGCCTCTCACTCTCTCTCTCTCTCTCTCTCTCTCTCTCTCTTGCGTTTGGGTCTCTGGGCGCTCCGTTAAAGCAGGCGGCGGAATGGACTCGCCACAAATAGACGGTTGATAAATTGGGCAGATAACACAGCCGCGTGTTCTGGTTTACCCCTGCACGCGTGGTAATGAAAAGGATCTTCTGCCTCAGAAAGGTCACCATATTGACAAGGGGAATGAAGGCGGAGATGGCTTTTTGCCGGACGCCTGTCACTGAGCAACACCCGCCAGTTCCAAAGCCGTGCCTAGAAAGTAGTTACTCTTGGCTATTTTCCCCCTCTACCCAGAGACAGGCGAGAGAAGGAAGACGGGAAACCGCCCACATCCCGACAACAGAGCCTCCAGATTCTGCAACGTGCTTCCCTTTTCATATGATTAAACTTCAAAAAGGCCTTTAAAAACCTTGCTTTTCAGGGAGGCATTTGGCAACCTGGTTTAGGGTTGTTGTTGTTTTGCGCCGTCTTGCTGATGACTGTGGACTCTTTTGTTGAGTTGTTTTATGCAATATATTATATTATATATTAGATTATTCTTTCATTTTCGTTTTTTATTTCCGTTCTAACTGATGTATGGTTCCTTTTGGGTCTCTTTTGTCCTCTTTGTTCACTGCCCGGAGCTCCTTTGGGAAGACGGGCGGTATAAAAACGAATGAATAAATAAATATAAATAAATAAATATGCTCACAGAATACACCACCAGGGTGTGCACCGTAGATACATCTATGTACCTGCAAAGAAGCAAAGCAAAGTGTTCTGCTTATATACCACCCCACACCACTTCAAGTAGTCTCTGAGCAGTTTACAGTTTTAATTACAGTAATGCAGGCTACACATTGCCTCCCCTGCCCACCCAGCAAGCTGGATACTCATTTTACCGACCTCGGAAGGATGGAAGGCTGAATGAACCTTGAGCCTGCTACCAGGGATTGAACCCAAGGTCGTGAGCACAGTTTTACCTGCAGGACAGGCATTTATCCACTGCGCCACGGGCAGTAGTGCCATCTTCCAGAACGCCTTGTTCTGCTTTGTGTGTGTAGACCGTAGCACCCAGTGCATCTGCAGAAATGAACTGCCGGTTCAGGCATCTTAGCAATGTGCCACCCAGTTGATACCAATTTATGGTGACCCTTTCCAGGGTTTTCCAAGTATGGTTTAATCATAAATAGGTCCCCAGGCCATCTTCTGGGGATATCCCAGATGAGCCTCGTGGCGCAGTGGTTAAAGGCCTGTCCTGCAGGTGAAACTGTGCTCATGACCTGGGGTTCAATCCCAGGGAGCAGGCTCAAGGTTCATTCAGCCTTCCATCCTTCCGAGGTCGGTAAAATGAGTACCCAGCTTGCTGGGGGGGGGGGCAATGTGTAGCCTGCACACTGTCATTAAAATTGTAAACTGCCCAGAGACTACTTAAAGTGGTATGGGGCGGTATATAAGCAGAACACTTTTTGCTTTATATCCTGGGGCAGCGCAGCAGGACCAAAGCTACATAGGCTGACACTTTTCATGGGGGGGGGGCTTGTTGAGGAATTCGACCACCAACTTCTTCTAGTCCTGCGGCCAGACATCTAACTCCCCGAACTGACTCACCCAGAGAATCAAAATCCACTTGCTAACTCACAATCAGCAACTGTGCCCCTGCAAGCTTATACCGGGTGAAACTGGTGAGCCTTTAAGCCACTGGATTCCTTGTAGGTTTAGCGGTAGAAAAACTGACACAGGGACCTCCCTTGAGTTCTGAAAGTTTGGTAAGGCCTAAAAGAAGATGACGGTACTACAGTATTTATTTATTTATTTATTTATTTATTTATTTATTTATTGGCTGCCCTTCTTCACTGAAAGACCACTCTGAGCAGTTCACAATCAAACAAGAGATAAAATAACAAAGAGCAAAATTTCAAAACTTAAAAAAAAAGGATTCAAAAGAAAGGACCCTGAATATGTGTACACCCAGCGATATTCAATCGATAAATATATTTTGTTTATTTATTTAGTTTTATACCACCTGCCTTCCGAAGGAACTCCGGGCGGTATATATGGGAGGATATCCTGAAATGCCTCCCTGAGGAGCAAAGTTTTATAGACTTCCTGAAGATTCAGAGGGAAGTGACCTGGCACAACTCCACAGGGAAAGCATTCCATAAAGAAGTGGCCATCACAAATAATGCTGGGCTCCTAATCATAGACCTTCTGGCGACCACCTGCAGCATCAATGCCGGGATGATGTGAGTGGCATGAGAAGTTGATCTTATGGAGAGACATTCTGAGAGGGGAATTAAAGAATTTTCCCTAAATTCTTTGGTCTCTTTCCATCTCCTGGACCAAATAATCCTGATGTACTATCTTGAAATGGCTTTCAAAGTGCTTCTCCCTCTCACAAAATACCAGAACTAGGGGACATCCACTCAAACTGAGGGCTGGGAGAGTGAGAACAGACAAAAGGAAAAAAATCACCCAGCGTGTTGTTAGTCTGTGGAACTCCCTGCCACAGGAGGTGGTAATGGCATCTGGCCTGGATGCCTTCAAAAGGGGATTGGACAGATTCCTGGAGGAAAAGTCCATCCCAGGTTACAAACCATAATGGAGATGTGTAATCTCCAGGCTCAAAACCTGGGATACTTCAAAGGCCAGATGCAGGGGAGTGGTATCAGGAGACAGATATCTAGTCTCGTGCACTCCCAGACGCATCTGGTGGGGCCACTGTGAGATACAGGAAGCTGGACTAGATGGGCCCTTGGCCTGATCCAGCAGGGCTCTTCTTATATTGTTACGTTCTTATGTTAATTCATTTTTCCTTCCTTCCTTCCTTCCTTCCTTCCTTCCTTCCTTCCTTCCTTCCTTCCTTCCTTCCTTACTTACTTACTTACTTACTTACTTACTTACTTACTTACTTACGTACTCACTTCCTGTGGTCTTGGGCAATCAAGAAATAGTGAGGAAAAACAGATGCCTTCCCGCCTTGTGTTGCAAATCTGTGTGGCCCAGTTACCATCATAAGAACATAAGAACATAGGAAGAGCCTTGCTGGATCAGGCCAAAGGCCCATCTAGTCCAGCTTCCTGTATCTCACAGCGGCCCCACCAGATGCGTTTGGGAGCGCATGACACTAGATATCTGTCTCCTGATACCACTCCCCTGCATCTGGCCCTTGAAGTACCCTGGTTTTAAGCCTGGAGATTACACAGAGGCAGGTGCATAGGTCTCCCACTGGGGAGCTAGCAAGGGGCCCTAAATATTTTTTTTGTTGATAATTGGGTTTAGTAGACATCCCGACCACCTGACAGCAGTAATCGCTTTGTAGCAGTTGACTTAAGATGGAAGGGAGCTGCTCCCACACCGCGTTGTGAATCCTGGCACATTTATCTTAATAAATTTTATTACAGCCTGCCAGTTTAAAAGTAATGACTAATTTATCGTCTAAAATACCAGCAATATATTTTTTTGATTTTGCTAATTAATTATCTCAAACAAAGGTGATATTTATAAAACTGTCCAGAAATGGTATGTGCAGTAAAATTGGCTTGCAGCGGGAGATGAAATTATTACTAATATGGGATAAAATTATTACTGTATTGACTTAGTTACTTTATTACTCAGTAATGGATTTCTTCATTATTTTTCCTCAGGATTGTCGCATTCATGATTGCATTAAAGTCTGTTAATCTATGCAAATATCATTAGAAACTGCTAATAACCACATCGACATCCCTCCATTTCAAGGGAGAGGGCTAAATACGCTCTGTGTGCGTTGTTATGTTCCGTTAGTGTGATGGGATTAACTGGGGTTTGAATCATAGAATCATAGAATTATAGAGTTGGAAGAGACCTCAAGGGCCATCTAGTCCAACCCCCTGCTATGCAGGAACCCCCATCACAATATTTCCGACAGATGGCCATCCAGCCTCTGCTTAAAAACCTCCAAGGAAGGAGACTCCACCAGCCTCCTTTGTGGCAGCATATTCCACTGCCGAATAGCTCTAACTGTCATGAAGTTCTTCCTGATGTTCAAATGGAATCTCTTTTCCTGTCGTTTGAAACCATTGCCCCGAGTCCTAGTCTCTGAAGCCATGGAGAACAAACCTGTTCCCTCTTCAATATGACATCCTTTCAAATATTTAAACATAGCTATCATATCCCCTCTCAGTCTTCTTTTTGAAAGGCTAAACATTGAAATTGGTGGGACAGTGGTAGGAGCAGGAGACGCAAGGGGGGGGGACCGCGACACATGCTCCCCAGAGGATCAAGCTGAAGGAGTCGGTTCTGAACCACTGGACATGCATTCGTAGAAGTGGGAAGACCTGCTTCTAATTTTAACGTCCTTTGGCCATGCATTGTGAGCTTCTGGGCATTGTCAGCTGCCTTGAGTCTTTGCACTGTATTACGGTGATCAAGATGAGAGAGGGTATGCAGTGGAGTCTTTGCTAGTGATGTATGAATTTCTCTCCATTCGGTTTTCTTAGAAGAACTTTCTGAAAAATGTTTTGTAACTACAATAGGAAAAAGGAGGTTTTTTCAAGAGAAAGGACTATAAGAGGGAAAATGATTATTTCATCAATAAACGTGGAAGACAGATATTTCGTAGTTCTTTCAAGTTTGACTTTGCATCTCTGTCCAAGCTTTTGATGATGCTGAATTAGGATTGTCAGGGTTTTTCTTTCTTTCTGGAGGAATATCCATCTTTAAGGTGGCAGGTAGTTACAGGGGGAATCATCTCTGTTCCTGAAACAACTACGCTTACTGGATTTGCTGAGCGAGGCATTTGTTGGTTCTCTTTTTGTCAGGATTTACCAAAACTTTATTAATTTATTCATTAAATCAATACTTATTCATTTGTCTGTTTAGAATCATAGAACCATAGAATCATAGAATCATAGAGTTGGAAAAGACCTCAAGGGCCAGCCAGTCCAACCCCCTCCCATGCAGGAACTCCCATCACAGGACGCCCAAAAGATGGCCATCGAGCCTCTGCTTAAAAACTTCCAAAGAAGGACACTCCACCACCCTCCTTTGTGGCAGCATATTCCACTGCCGAACAGCTGGATAAGGCCAAAGGCCCATCTAGTCCAACTTCCTGTATCTCACAGTGGCCCCACCAGATATGTCTGGAAGAGCACGAGACTAGATCTCTGTCTCCCGATACCACTCCTGGTACTCCCCTCCCCTGCCCTTGAAGTACCCCGGTTTTAAGGTTGGATATGACACATCTCCATCATGGTTTGTAACCTGGGATGGCCTTTTCCTCCAGGAATCCGTCCAATCCCCTTTTGAAGGCATCCAGGCCAGATGCCATCACCACGTCCTGTGGCAGGGAGTTCCACAAAGAGGAACAACTCTGCTTTAGGGCCCCGATCCTTGTCACTCAGTGAGGCCTTCCCCAGGGGGCCCATTTCCGGGAGTGAATTTACAACCTTGGTGGTCACTCCAAGCTGACGTTCAAGGCAGAAAACAGAGGTGGAAATTCACAGTGATGGGGGAGGGGGGTCCCAAATGGACCTGAAAAGTGAATATTCTGAGCACTGCAGGGCTGACTGAATCCCTCGCTCCCTCGCTTGTTTTCACCAGGGTTTGAATTTTAAAAAAATGGTCATTTTCCTTCTCTCTCCTTTCATCTCCGTCATTTTAATAAACCATTGGGGCTGCGGAGTCTTCCACCCCGTGCAGTCTAGTTAATTTTAATGAGACTTCAGCTGGAGCGCAGCTTTGACATTCAGTTGGCAAATCTCTTCCTCTTCCCGCTTTTAGACTCCAAACTGATCTCTTATTCTAAGCGCTGTAGCCTGAAACACGCCCTCCCTCCCTCGGCCCGGCTGCCCATCCCACATCTTATGCTGCTGCGCTTCATCTGTGCTGGCTGATGGATTCACCCTGGTGCTTCAGAATATCACCCGCAGGTAGATATTCAAATCGACCTTAAAACTACCCCTAAAAAACCTCATCTTAAGTCCAATTATCAGAGGCGCTGAACTCCGAGCGCCCTTTCTCTCCCTCCGTCGTCGGCGAGTGCGCCGGAGCCAGAGATAGGAGACAGGGCTTTGCAATTCTGCAGGCACCCAGCTTTGACACCACACCATGCTCCGTGCTCGTAACAAGGACACCAAGGTTCAAGGGGTGAGGAGCAGAGTCTGCAACCTCAGGAAATGAGAGGCTCTTGGACCAATACAGATCTCTACGCACTCAGAAGGTATCCCCACACTCAGGGAGACACATTCAAGTACAACCTAGAGCTCGTGTGAAATTCAGAGCCAGAAGAAAAGGCATCAGCAAAAGAAAAACTGGGATTAACCATTTGCACCTCTGTAAATGGATTAAAAAATGCGATTGTTTGCTGTTGAGTTGACAGTCTCCATTTGTCTTGCAGAAAAGGACAGCCTTGGCTTACAATGGTGTTTAAAGGTTGTGCTACAGACACTGACGAATTTCTCAGATCTCCTGAACACTTGAGTGGAGGCTAGGGGCCCATCTGGCAAGAACCCTTATGGGGGGGGGAGGTTACATAATCCTGACTTTTTTTTTGACGCCTTAGATGTCATCCATTGTTGGGCGATACTCTGATTTCCCTCTTACAATGGCTTTGGGTAAATTGGTGTTCCTGTGCTCTTAGTAGTTCTGCCCAGTGGGCTGTGAAGTAGTCACCGCCTGCCATTTTGTGGTTCAGGTACTGCAGTCCCACTATGTCGTGGATTTGCAGTACCTGCGGGGGGCGCAGCGGGGAGCGATCACATTGCTCTCCGCCGCCGCCCCCAGACCCATCCGGGAGGCCTCGGACCCACGCAGGGGGCAGCAGGGAGTGATCGCATCACTCCCCGTAGTCCCCCCCAGGCCCCTCTGATCGCCACCCGCCCCCACCCGCCCCGCTTCCGCATATCGCAAATTTTCATGTATCGCGGGTCGGGTGGGTCCCTAACCCCCGCGATAGGTGGAGGGTTACTGTATTTAACACAGCACATCCATCCAACCACCTGTGTACAGAACTGCTGCAAGAAGATTTGGCCAAGTGAAGGTGGGTTGCAAAACACACACACACACACACACACACACACACACACACACACACACACTTGGGACTTCAGCTTGAGAACATACATGTGAAAACCTGTTAGAGCGAACCATTAGAAAATACGGGTGTTAGGGCAATTACTGATAGAATGATTGGTACTTTCTGTAACCATGTTCGGAAGGTAGTTCTTCCAACCAGGTGGTTCTAGGCAGAAGAGACGTGCATTGCGAAAGAATGAGAGTGTCTGGGTCCAGGGTCAAATTTCTCTGACATGGTTTTAAGCAGTAGTAACTGATTGATAGTTGTTGTGAGTTTTTCTGGGCTGTTTGGCCGTGTTCTGGAAGTTTTTCTTCCTGACGTTTCACGAGACTCTGTGGCCGGCATCTTCAGAGGGCAAGGAGCTCAGGGAACGAGGAGTTCTGTCTGTGCTCTGGGGTATAGAGTGAGTGAGACTGTGGGGTTTTAAAGTTGTGGGAAACTTGTCCTATGCAGGAGAATAGGTGTTAGTCATTGTATTGTGATGGAGGGATTAAGAAGTTTCAAGGCCATCAGGGGAGGCAGCGATCCTTCTCTGTGGTTGATGGGTGTCCTTAGCTGTTCTTTTGTGTGAACTGATCACTGGTGCTTGTGGCTGGGTGGCAATCATTGAACTTTGATCTTTTGCAGGCTGTAGTTTTCAGTACTGAAAGCCAGGCTTTGTTGATTTTTAGACTTTCTCCTTTCTTTGTTGAAACTGTGCTTGTGTTTGTGGATTTCAATGGCTTCCCTGTGCAGTCTGACATAGTGATTGATAGTGTTGTCCAGCACCTCTGTGTCCTGGAAGAGGATTTCATGTCGATTTTGTTTCAGGATGTGTTCAGCTACTGCTGATTTTTCTGGTTGTTTTAGTCTGCAGTGTCTTTCATGTTCTTTGATTCTGGTCTGGATGCTGCGCTTTGTGGTCCCAATATACACCTGGCCACAACTACAAGCTATCCAGTATACCCCCGCAGTTGTGAGTGGGTCCCTTTTGTCTTTTGCTGACCATAGCATAGCATCTGTTGTATTTTTTGTGTTGGGTCTAAATACTGTTTGAAGGTTGTGTTTTTTCAACACTTTGCCCATGTGGTCCATGACTCCTTTTAGGTATGGCAGAAATACTTTGCTTGTTGGGGGCTGTTTTTCTTCTTCATTTTGGTGTTGTTGTTCTTGATTATATGGCTCTTTTTTCTGATTCAAACTAGGAGTAACCAGTTCTAGTAATCGATGCTATGATCCATTGAAAGGCTGGTTCCTCACCTAGTCCTGCCTTTTCTTCTCTCTCTCTCTCTCTCTCTCTCTCTCTCTCTCTCTCTCTCTCTCTCTCACACACACACACACACACACACACACACACACACACACACACACACACACACACACACACACACACACACATGTTGCAGGAGTTTCTGTTGTGCTATGAGCAAACTCCAAGAGCAATTTACTGTTTCGTGGAGTTGTAAGGAAATAACAAGATGTTTCTGGGGTTGAATCTGGCAGGGAAGAGGAGGAGGGGGGGAGAGACTGGGGATGTTTTGGAAGCAAGAGAGGGAGGAGAAGGCTGTCACTGCTGTTGCTGATGCTGAAGGATCCAGCATGCTCAGGGGCTTCCTTTTCCCAGGATCGCCCACAACCTGTCAGGAAGCAAAGCATCCACCCTGCCTGGACCCAGGGTGACGTTTCCCATCCCTGACCATCTGGAGGTTGCCCAGACCTGCCAAGTTGATGCGAATCTTGCACCTGCTGAACAAACAAGGTGAGATTCACACTTTCTTGGCAAGCTGGTCTTCAGGGGGTTACCTGGAAGGCCTCGCAAATCCAGTTGTCAAAAAAACGGACTTAGCCTTAAATGGACGTTTCCCTGAAAGGAAAAGGGGATATCTTTGTGATGAGCAGGCACTGGGATTCTCCCCCCGTTGGCTTTCCTGCCTTAATCTCCCATATCAATGTGACCCTCCTGAGATCTCAAGCAACCCTTCTAGGCTTCCCCATACATCAGCAGAGTTCTGATTTCACAGGGAGGTTGCTCAGAGTTTTAGTCCGAACTTAACTAGGAGCTATGTCTCACATACTGAGACCTAACCCCTTGAAAAGATTACCAACGGCCCAACAGGCTCAGCAGTCAGCACCTTAGGTAGCCGTTTTAAAGTTCAGACTGAAATCCTGAGCGAGTTCGCCAGCACACACCTAGCCGTCCCCTTTGCCTCGGTGCTGCTGTCCAGAGCAGTCGAACAGGAGAAGAAACTGTTGAAAGGCAGAAGATGGTTGCTACCAATCCTCTTGGTGACACCAAGGCTGGCACCATTGGTCTCCTAGCTTTAAATCATTCACAAACCCACTCCACAGCTCTGACAGTCTCCCACAGGATGGAGGAAGAGTCCCAGGAGCCGAGAAGGAACAAGGGAGCTTTAAATTGCCTCCTAAAAGAAGGTGGTATGATGATGAAAAATGACATCACTGAAGCGGCACAGCGCTATGTTGTGCAACCGGATTTGAAGCAATGTGTCAATGATTAGCACATTCGCTTTCTTTTACTTCTCCTGATATTTATCAGATTCCTCCTCATTTAGTAAATCAGCATAATAATTCCAGAGCTGGAAGGGATCCCATGGCAGAGGCGTAGCTAGAGTTTGGAGCACCTGGGGATAAAATCAGTTTTTGTGCCCTCTCCTCTCCCTCCTCCCCCCGCAACCATATCTCACCCATCCAGCTTGGTCCCCGTGCTTTCGCTTGGTCACTTGTTTGCTCGCTCTCCAGGGGCCGAGGGTGTGTGCCAGTCTCCCCGATGGGACGGGCACTACCTTTGCTCCGCCCACAGCAAGAGAAGGTCACCGGGTAGGCAGGTGCATGGACAAAGGAGGAGTGGCCCTGGCTGCCGTACCCAGGGAGGCCCCAGGCATCGAGGCCAGCTGGGTGGAGCCACCTGCAGTCATGCCTCTGTCTGGTGAAATCTGTCCCCGGGCACCGGTCTGATGGAGCATGCTGCTGCCAGCCCCCGAGAAGCCCCGGACCCACGCCTGCTTGTATGCCAGCCCCCCCCTGCAATCCCAGCTGAGGGGTGCACTCCCACTGGATAGTGCCTCTCCTCCCCTCCCCCAAGAATTGCTAACCCTTAGCCGGGGGGAAATGAGGACTCCTGGTGTGAGGGCACATGGCTTCTTCCTCCTCCCCCCCTTCCAGGTGCCCCAGATTGCTGTGCCCCAGGGCAAATGCACCCTTCCACCCCGACCCCCCTTAGATACACCCTGTCCCATGGATCATTGAGCCCAGCCCCTTTCCAGGAGGCATGGTGGGGAATCGAACTCCCCACCTCTGGCTGTGCCACCAGATGCCTATCCACTTTACTCATGCCCTGCATTATTTTTTTATGTCTCAATCATATCCCCCCTCAGGCACCTTTTTTCCAGATTAAAGAGCCTCAAATATTTTAGCCTTTCCTCATAAGGGAGGTGCCCCAGCCCAGTAATCATTTGAGTCACTCTCTTCTGCACCTTTCCCAGTTCCACTATGTCTTTTTTGAGATGTGGTGACAGGATGCCTGGCTTTACAGAATTGTTTCAACCAGTCTCATCTTTATAAGCCAATTTTGAGTCTAAAGAAAGACAAAGGCTTGCTTTTAAACTACTTGGGTTGACAAAGGAGCACTTAATGTAAATCCTCAAAAGGGAAATCCAAGTTTGGGGATCTGATGCCTGGGTTTGTGTCTTTCCCAAATAGTTGTTTGTAAACCGTCCAGAATGACCTCGTTGTCAGATGGGCGGTATAGAAATCAAATCAAATCAAATCAAATCAAATCAAATAAATAAATAAATAAATAAATAAATAAATAAATAAATAAATAAATAAATAAAAAAATTTTCCATGTCCCAGTTTGAAAGGGGGAAAAGCAATTTGGTTTAGAACAGGAAAATGGAAAATAATTGTAAGCATCTTCTTCCTGCTACTACCACCCTGCCCCCATAAACCACACATTCATTGAAGAGAAATAAATCATTTGACAGAACGAGTCCCCCCCCCCTTTAAAATTTTAACACGCCGATTCTCAAGCCATAGGAAGCTCTAACTGCATCCAGCATTGACATTCCTCATGCCAGGTAATTGCATTTTTATATGGAATACAGCAGTGCATTTAAAACTATCCTCAGTAGAGCCATGTGAAGCTGGAATGGGCGCTGACCGTTCCGTTTTATTTTTAAAAAAAGCTCTTGCATTACTCATTACAGTACTTTTCTGTGGACAGACTTCAGCCATCATCATTGTTATTTCCAGTGGCACAAGTAAGTCAGTCGGTCAATCCATCCATCCATCAATGTATGTACTTTATGTTCATAGTCACAGGGTAGAAAAAATACAGGTAACAGTCTGGTTCCCCCTGGTGGTCAATTCTGATATTACACCATGGGTTTGTTTCGAAAAATACAGAAAAATAAAAGAATACTTCTCGAAGGCTTTCACAGCTGGGATCCAATTGTTGTTGTGAGTTTTTCAGGCTTTTTGGCCATCTTCTGGATGTTTTTCTTCCTGACGTTTCACCAGACTCTGTGGCTGGCATCTTCAGAGGTCAAGGAGCTCAGGGAACTAGGAGCGCAGAGAGAAACTCCTTGTCCCCTGAGCTCCTTGCCCTCTGAAGACGCCAGCCACAGAGTCTGGCGAAACGTCAGGAAGAAAAACTTCCTGAACATGGCCAAACAACCCAAAAAACTCACAACAAAGGAATACTTCCTTTAATCAATAAGAAAAGTGCATCAAACCAGAAAATTATCCTCTCAAACTGCTTGTAACATGCCCAACATTTTTTTTGAAAAATATCTTTTGACACAACTAGGTGTTTTTTATTTTTGAAAAAACCATAACTCATGGCATACTCTTTAGAAGTCACTTTCAAACTACTCTTTAAGGTAATCTTTAGCTCCAAAAGTAAAGAGAGTTAAGTAAGACTGCAAATAGAAATGGTCCGAAACCCAGTCGCTCAGAACAGTGGCATGCTGCAACCCCATTTGCACCGTCTGGGTGTTGAACTCACCACCCCGTGCCTTCTTTGAGGAAAATTGGAAATGCAAGCGGCGGTCGTACGTAGCGCAATCCAAACCCTAACACAACAGACACCTAATGTATTAACAAATACGGACTGCTAATATGCTAAACATTTTCTCCCATGCATTAATATTCCATTAGCCAAATTCATTCTTATGCTAAGATGACTGATTAAAAAGGAACACTGTAATTAGGCCCGCCACATCGCTGTGGCATGGAGGCACTCTGGCTGACCTTAGCCCGTGCTTATTTTCCCAGCAGGATTTCATAGAGCCCTCGAACTGTGGAATCCGGAAAAAGATCCAAGGGGGTCACCCAGCCCAGCCCCCTACTCCCAGGCACAGAATGTTAGGAGGGGTGATTCTTCATTTCTTCCGTTATTAAATAAATAAATAGGTGACCTTCTCTAAAAAAAATTTCCCACTGTCTTTGAATGAATGGATGAATAAATAAATAAATAAATAAATAAATAAATAAATAAATAAATAAATAAATAAATAAATATTAAATTGTTTCCCTGCTCCATCATTCCTACGGCAACAGAGGAGGTCCCATCTTTACTGATGTACTGAAACATGTGACATTTTAGCAGGAAAACCTGTGTTTGGGGAGATAGTTTTGGAGAAATGGGACTCCCACTAGCGGCCAGGTTGGGTTGAGATTCTGGAGTTTTTTCTCCAGAATCTGCATTTGCCAGGCTCTAGGAAAGATCCAAAGGCATCCCTTGATTTGCCTTAAAAACATAACCATGGCTGGAGGGTTGAGAAAAAACATGGCTTCCCCAAGGCCTTTGAGAACCAGGAGGGACCCATGAGAGGCTCTTTCTCTCAAGATCTGTTTGTTTTTTCCTCTGGATTTTCCCCAAGATCGTTTCTGAGCTTGTCCTTACAGGTTGCCTTTCAGTTGGAGGATGGCCTTCTGTTGTGGCTGATATGGTTATCTATCTATCTATCTATCTATCTATCTATCTATCTATCTATCTATCTATCTATCTATCTATCTATCTATCTATCTATCTATCTATATCTATTTATTTATTTATTTAACCCTAACCCTAACCCTAACCCTAACCCTTACAAATGAACGACCTCCAGAAGGTCCTGCTAGTCACTGTCCTGCTACCTTGAGGCCCTTGTTTTCTTTATAAAGTCAACTAGGTCGAGAGGCTGCAAAAGGAACTCAAGGCTGAACTCCTTCTCGAGGCAAAAAAACAAAACAAAAGAGTAAACTGAGACTCCAGTAACTTGGGCATTGTAGAAGTAGACGAACATCCCTGGGAAGTACAATGGTGCTACTGCTGCTGCTGTTGCTGCTGCTGTTGGACTTTGAGAGTGTGAAGTATTTAAAGTTTTAATCTTGTAAACTGCCAAGGGTAGCATTTGCACTGGACTTTGGGAATTCAATCTTCTATTAAGTCTAGTGGAAGAAGAGCCAGCCTGTGAAGCCTTGGGCAAGCTGTACAGTTCTGGGATGCCCCCTAAGCCAGTGGTGGTGAACCTTTGGCACTCCAGATGTTTAGGATCACAACCCCCACAGTCCTTTGTCATTGGCAATCTAGGCTCAGAATTATGGCCAAAACATCTGGAGTGCCAAAGGTTCACCACCACTGCCCTAGACGAATGGAATGGAGAATCACTGAATATTTCTACCTAGAGTATTTTCTACCTGGAAATCCCTGAGAAGGGGTCACCAAACTCACCATAAGTCAAAGCTTACCAGAGTGCTTATTATCTGGGATCTGGGAGTCTTGGTGGACCACAAATTGAACATGAGTCAGCAGTGTGATGCGGCGGCCAGGAAAGCCAATGCGATTTTTGGTTGTATCAACAGAACCATAGTGTCTAGATCAAGGGAAGTGATAGTACCACTCGATTCTGCTCTGGTCAGACCCCACCTGGAGTACTGTGTCCAGTTCTGTGCACCTCAATTTAAAAAGGACGTTGACAACCTCAAGCGGGTGCAGAGGAGGGCGACCAGGATGGTTGAGGGTCTGGAAGGAATATCTTACGAGGAACGGCTTAGGGATCTGGGAATGTTTAGCCTCTCTAAAAGAAGGCTGACAGGGGATATGATAGCTATTAGAGATGGGCACGACTTAGCGGTATTCCCGTTTCCGTTTCCGTTACTCGGTTCCGTTACTCTACGGAAACCGTAACGGGAATTACTCCGCCAGACTTCGAGCTCGAACCGACGAACGAACAATTTTGGTCTGATTTGTCGTGCTTGTTCCGCGATGCCACGTGGCACAGAAAAAAAGTTTTTAAAAGTTAAAAAAACCCGGTTCCCGGCCGAAAAGCAGGCGGAAAAATGCCTGCCGTGCCTCAGGGCACCTACCAGAGGGGTTGTTTCTGGAGGTCCCCGGCCTCCCCCCCCATCCCGCGTCCTGGGCTGCTCTGGTGGTGGGACTCGCCGCAGGCTCGCAGCCAGCCAGCAAAAAGCCCAGTCTCGCCGGCCGCCGGCCGCCGCAATTAAAGTGCAAGCAAGCGGCACGGACGGCACAGGAAAAAACTTTTAAACTCTCCCCCCACCCATTCCCGGGCCAAAAAAGCAGGCGGAAAAATGCCTGCTTGACTAAGGGCGCAGGGCACCTACCGGAGGGGTGGTTTCTGGAGGGGGGGTCCCGTCTCCCCCCCCCCGTCCTGGGCAGCCGGACTCGCGAGTCGCCATCGCCATGCCATGCGGTGCAGGCGGGGGATCCAAACTGGGGCAGCGAACGCAATATTGTTTTTGAAATCGTGGTCCAAAAACACACAAGCACAACAGAAACACGCGAAAATTTATAAACTGCCAGATTTTTCACAGTAGCAGTGGGTTTTTTCTTGCAACAAAATGTCTCTCCTCTCCTCCTCTGTCCTCCATTGATTTTATTTTATTTTATTTTATTTACACCTGTGCAATGATGGGCTGGCCGAGTGGCCAGCCACGTGGGAGTGGACGACCATGCAAATTTTTGGAGCCATCCCACCAATCGCATGGCCACTTGGCCATGGAGACTTCTGGGATGTGCCAAAAAGCCCCCTAAAACCTGCCCTAGCCCCCCTAACCCTAACCCTAACCCTTGACTCCGTACCCATACGTCACAGACTGTCTTCTTAGTGGGTCAGAGAGGCACCCAGAGGTGCAACCCACTAGCCCACCGTAACCTTACCCGTCACTAGCCTAACCCTAGCCCTTGCACTAACCCACCTTAAAGCCAGATCTACTTGCTTGCATTGCACTACACGCAGCAAGTACAATTCCCTTCTGTGTGAGACATGGTGGTGCGAGAGCCTTAGTTAGGCATCTCACTATGGCTCTGGGTTCAGTGCCATCCACTAGTCTTCACAGTCACTGTCTGCACATTCTGTTATGCAATATCCATATGGCTATTGCATAGCATTTTGCAGCAGCAGCAGGTGAGGAGGGGAGACCCCCATGTTGAGGGGTCTCTTGGAGCCTGCTTCCCCTTCCTAGTGGGTGAGGATAGGAGGCACCCACGGGTGCCTCCAGGAGCCCACTTTCCCTTATAGCGGGCCAGAGGAGGCACCCACCCCAGAGAGGTGCCTCCAGGAGCCCGCTCCCCCCCCAAAAAAAACAGTACTAATGACAACAAAAAAACGAACCGACTAATTTTTGCAAATTTTCGCGAAAAACGGAAACGACCCGAAACGGGACCGGCCCGACTGACAACTCGAAAAAAATTTTTTTCAAGTCGTGCCCATCTCTAATAGCTATGTTTAAATATTTGAAAGGATGTCATATTGAAGAGGGAACAGGTTTGTTTTCCATGGCTTCAGAGACTAGGACTCGGGGCAATGGTTTCAAACTACAGGAAAAGAGGTTCCATTTGAACATTAGGAAGAACTTCCTGACCGTGAGAGCTGTTCGGCAGTGGAATAATATGCTGTCCCAAAGGAGGGTGGTGAAGTCTCCTTCTGTGGAGGTTTTTAAACAGAGGCTGGTTAGCCATCTGTCGGAAATATTGTGATGGGGGTTCCTGCATGGCAGGGGGTTGGACTAGATGGCCCTTGAGGTCTCTTCCAACTCTATGATTCTATGATTCTATGATTCTGTCATCATCATCATCATCATCATCATCATCATCATCATCATCATCATCATCATCTGGCAAACACAGCTGCCAGGTGTTGAGCTGGAGTTGGCCTTCTCCAATGATCGAGCTCTTTCCAAGAGCCTAGGTCTGGATGACTGGAAATATCTTTGTAGAATACATGCTGTTCCTAATAATGTCACCATTTGTAGTTGACCGATGTTGATCTTGTCAGTGCCAAGGGTTTTCAGATGTTGATCCAGGCCTTTTGGGATTGCACCCAAGGTGCCTATTATTATTGCTATTTTTCTTGCTTTCTTATTCCATAGCTTTTTTATTTCTATTTCTAAATTCCGATATTTAGCGTTCATTTCTAACACTTTGCTGCTTGTGTTTCCTGGTATTGCCACATTGACTATTTGAACTTTGTTTTCTTGCTTATATGCTGTCGTGATGTCTGGAGTATTGTGGACAAGGTGTATTGCTGATGTTGTTATTTAAGATAAAGTCACTTTAGGGCAGGTTTATCTGGAAATTGAGTCATGGCAACTTGACTTCTTTTCTCAAGAAAAGAAGTCCAGTTGCCATGACTCAACTTCCAGATAAACTCATCTGGATGACTGAGAATCTTCACAGACATTTAGGACAGGTTAAATGTAAGAAATACTATTTTGTTCTTTGAAGGAAGACCACTTCAGAAGCGGAGCCAGCGGTCTCAAGAGCTTTTGGATTGTCAAGGCATGTGGTTAAAAAAGCTCATTCGGACGGGGGATAGCCAGGCCCAGGATGTGACCCAGGCCTCTAGCTGTTGCCCCTCTCATCTTTATGATTGCAGGCTCTTAAGCAGCTCACAGAGTGCCTCTTACATGTCTGTCTCTGGGTCTCTCTCTGTGTGTGCTTGCACACACACACACACACACACACACACACACACACACACCAGGCACTCATGAATAATTGAGTTTGAAGCTGAAACGGTCTCCCACCGTTCGTCATGCCGTCGCTCAACGTTCGTTTGATTACTTTTAGATGGGCCAATTAAGAATGAAAAGGGAAAGTGAACAGCATGCCTTTTTTTAAAAAAAAAAGTCATGTTTCCAAGTTTAGGAATGAAGAGCACCAAAATGAAGGAAGAAGACGAGGGCCTGATGATGGGCGGCGGGGATGATGATGGCACTTAATGCCATTCCAAACGAGAGGGACCCATTGGGTGAACAGGGATGGTTGCCTTGGCTCTTACTTTTCAGGCTTCCTTTTGTTCTGCACCACTTATTGGAGGACTGCAGAGCTGACAGGGCTCTTCTGGATCATCCAGCCCTTGTCAAGGCAGCTCGGGGGAAGGGGGGGAACTGAATTCCTTTCTTAACCTATGACACTTGGCGCCCAAAATTACATTGTTTCTGTGACTGTTTGCCTCCGGACCCAGTTCAGAGTGCTTAACTGCCGAATATGCTGCCACAAAGGAGGGTGGTGGAGTCTCCTTCTTTGGAGGTTTTTACGCAGAGGCTGGATGGCCATCTGTTGTGAGTCCTGTGATGGGGGTTCCTGCATGGCAGAAGGGTTGGACTAGATCAGGGTTGGCGAACCTATGGCACGGGTGCCAAAGGTGGCACCCAGAGCCCTTTTCTGTGGGCACCCAACATCACCCCTTCACAGCCACCTGGATTCAGGTTAAATTTCTGTATTGGCACTTTGCGGAAAAAAAAATAGTGGGCTTTGAATCACAGTTTGGGCACTCGGCCTCTAAAAGGTTCGCCACCACTGGACTAGATGACCCTTGAGGTCTCTTCCAACTCTATGATTCTATGATTTTATGAACATTTAAAGCCCTTGATCCCTGATCTGAGTGCCTCTCCCTCAAAACGCCTATCCACCGCACCCATATTTCGTACACGGAGATATAGTGGGTAGCGACCACGAGGGAGGCCAGAAAATCTGCTGCTCAAAACCAGGCCTTTTCGATGGTTACTCCATTACTTTGGAACTCGCTGTCACTGGAAGTACTATTATCCCCTTCTCTCCTTGGTTTCAGGAGACAAGTTAAGAAGCCGGCTTTTCTCACAAGCCTTCTATGGCCTTATCCTGCAGTAATCTTGCCCATTGATTGAGTTTGTTTCTCCCTTGTTTTAACCACCTTTATTGTAGTTAGTACTTTTGATATTTCATAGTCTATTGTTGGGGTTGTTTGTGTTATTCTGACTTGAGTTGGATGGATGGATGGATGGATGGATGGATGGATGGATGGATGGATGGATGGATGGAAGGATGGATGGATGGAGAGAGAGAGAGGGACAAAATGTGCAACACAACACCAACTAGCATTGAGTTGCAGCCAGTTTACAGTGGGACAATCCCCCTCCAGAAAGGACATCTGCCCGATACTTTGAAACCTAACAACATGTCCAGAAAGCAGCTTAGTCTTGAGATGCTTTGGCCAACTTCTGTAAACAAAAAACGTCATGGAAGGGAAGGTGTGTCTGTCCATCTCTCGTGCTACTGAAAATTAAAATCATTCAAATGAAATTGATCACCAGTAGTGATGGGCACGAAACAGAAATAGACTGTGTCATTTCATTCTGTGTCATTTCAGTCTTCATTTCATTTCATTTGTAACTGATTTTTTTAAAAAAGAATTTTTATCAAAACATGAAATTATTCATAAGGCTATAAATCAGGGGTCCTCAACCTAAGGCCCGGGGGCCGGATGCGGCCCCCAGGGTCCTGAATCTGGCCCCCGGGACCTATTGCAACCCCCGCACCTACCCCCTGCTTTGTGAGCAAGCCAACCTCCGCAGCTGCTTCTATTGCTGAGGCCGTTCAAAGCGGTAGGCTGTCGCTTCTCCACTCCCCCCTACTACTGCCTAGATGATTGGCATGCTGGCTAGTGGGGCATTCAAAGTGGGAGGGCCACAGCAAGGTCCCCCGCTCCACCCACTTGCCCCTTCCTTCCCCCCCTTTTTTCCATGTCAGCCTTTTTTTTTTTACTGTGCTCCGGCCCCCAGTGGTGTCTGGGGGTTGATGGACCGGCCCGCTGTTTGAAAACTTTGAGGACCCCTGCTATAAATAATGGGGAGCTTTCCTTTTTGTAATATTTAACAGGGAGCCCACTGCCCTAAATCAAAGACCCTCCTTAAAGCTTCCAATCGATTTGCTTTCAAACAAAGAACCCTCCATAAACAAGCAGGAAACCTAAGGGCTAGCTGCTGCACGGAGAGATCGGAGAGATAAGCTTAACAGCTGATTGGCGCAGGGAGGAAGGAAAATATAAAAATAAATAACCTCCACATCTACAGTCCTACTTAATCAGGAAAGTTAGGGAAACAACCGGTTTAAACTTTAAATCAACTTGCAGATACAGGGACAGCCAGTGCAGGGAAGGAAGGGGAAGACCTCAGCTGCTGGCTAGCTGCAGGCAGGCAGATCAAGATCGGAGATAAGTAACAGCTGAAGCACGGGAGGGGAGGAAGGGAAGCAAATCAATCAGTTTAAAAGTAAACCTACTGTTCTCAAGACGGCCAGATCAAGAGGCTTCTTGCCACTAGGACAAATCATTTCATTTCCGAAACAAAAAAATGGTGTTTCATTTCATTTCTTGACAACACGCTGTTTGCTGATTTGTTTTGCTTTGTAACGTTTCATAAGCTTACAAAACGACGAAACTGCACCTTCGTAAGGTGTCCATCCCTAATCACCAGGCAGTTCAGAAGAAGAGAAAATGATTCTTCACACCATGTGTGATTAATTTTTGGAATGACTGGCCCACAAATATACTCATGGTCACCTGATTAGTTGGCCTCAGAAGATGGTTAGAGTAACAAAACCATGGAATTATAGAGTTGGAAGGGAGTTCATAAACCATCTAGTCCTTCTCCTTGACAGTGCAGGAAATCTGTTTTTCAGACACCTTTGACTAGCCTGGCCATCTAACTTCAATTTAAAAACCTTTCATGATGGAAACTCCATCACCTTCAAAGCAATCTGTCCCACTGTCAAACAATGCCTACAAGCTCAAGGAAGACTGATCTGTCCTAGAAAATCATGATAGCTGCAGAGAATCTTTAAGTCCAGAATTGGCATGTTACCAAAATGCTGGGGAACAACCAGTCAGGGTAGGTTTATTGTCTTTCGATTGTTGACCACTAGAGACAAGGATGAACTGGTTTGTCCATGTTCGTGCTGGATTTGTCAAAGTGGCAACACAGCCCTAACATTCCTCCACCTCCCCAGATGATTAGGCACTGCCCAAGCCCAGCCTCCTTGCATTTTCCACCTTCTTGGCTAATCTTACAGTCACAAGCAACAGCACAGACGTCTCTGCTCCACTCTTTGGTCTGAGTGAGAGATCAGCCAAGATGGCAGCTCAGAGAAGCCTCAACTGTTGCCAGGGCTGGAAGATCAATTGAGGAGGTGCAGGAAGAAAGCACTCTGGCCCTGGTAATTGGCTGATTGAGCCAGATTTAATCCAAATCAAAGCTGATCAGTTTTCTTTTGAATGCCTCCAACATTGGAGTACTCACCATCTCCCAATGTAATGAGATCCACGGTCATACTGTTCTAATAGTTAAGATGCTTTTCAGGGTGTGCATCCAAATTTTGGCTTCCTGTAGTGTGAGCCCATTATTACATGTCTCGCACTCTGGGATGATCAAGAAGAGATTTTGACCCACCCACCCCCCGGCATGACTATCTTCCAAGTATTTGAAAAGTGCTCTCCCATCTCCACTCATCTTCTTTTCCCAAGCCTACACCTGCCCAGTTCTTTCAACCTCTCCTCCCAGGGCTCCAATTCCAGTTCCTTGATCATCCTTGTTGATCTCCTCTGAACTGGATCCTCTTTGTCAGCATCCTTCTGAAAATCTCATGTCCAAAAATGAGGTGGAGGGCACAGGTGCGCTCATTGGCTGCCGCTGATCTTCCTGGAGGCAACGGGATTGCCACTTTGGGAAAAGAAGGATGACCTCCATAGGCTTTGGACTGATCAAGTAAAGTTGTTCTCAAGTACTTGTGTTGTGGTGTTGCCATTGGTCAGGCAACCCAGCCCATGATTTGTTTCAGCAGCAGCACTTTGTCAGGCTCTTCTTGCCTCCTGTCCTTTTCTCAGGTGCTTATAGAATCAGAGAATCAGTGAATCAGAGAGTTGGAAGAGACTTCAAGGGCCATCTAGTCCAACCCCCTGCCATGCAGGAACCCCCATCACAGTGCTCCCAACAGATGGCCATCCAGCCTCTGCTTAAAAACCTCCAAAGAAGGAGACTCCACCACCCTCCTTTGGGGCAACTGTTGAACAGCTCTAACTGTCATGAAGTTCTTCCTAATGTTCAAATGGAATATCTTTTCCTGTAGTTTGAAACCATTGCCCTGAGTCCTTGTCTCTGAAGCCATGGAAAACAAACCTGTTCCCTCTTCAATATGAAATCCTTTCAAATATTTAAACATAGCTATCATATCCCCCTCATCCTTCTTTTTGTAAGGCTAAGCATTCCCAGTTCCCTAAGCCGTTCCTCGTAAGATATTTCCTCCAGACCTTCAACCATCCCGGTTGCCCTCCTCTGCACCCATTTGAGGTTGTCAACATCCTTTTTAAATTGAGGTGCACAGAACTGGACACAGTACTCCAGGTGGGGTCTGAGTAGAGCAGAATAGAGTGGTACTATCACTTCCCTTGATCTAGACCAGGCATGTCCAAACTTCAGCCCTCCAGATGTTTTGGACCGCAACTCCCACTGTCCTTTGTCATTGACCATCTAAGCTTAGAATTCTGGGAGTTGTAGTCCAAAACATCAGGAAGGCCGAAGTTTGGACATGCCTGATCTAGATCAAGGGAAGAGATAGTACCACTCTATTCTGCTCTGGTCAGACCCCACCTGGAGTACTGTGTCCAGTTATGTGCACCTCAATTTTAAAAGGATGTTGGCAACCTCGAATGGGTGCAGAGGAGGGTGACCAGGATGGTTGAAGGTCTGGAGGAAATGTCTTATGAGGAACGGCTTAGGAACTGGGAATGTTTAGCCTTTCAAAAAGAAGGTTGATGGGGGATGTGATAGCTATGTTTGGACATGCGTGATCTAGACACTATGCTTCTATTGATGTAACCAAGAATCACTTGATAGTCAACTCTTGAGAATGGCCTGAACTCACATGATTGAAGGCCCCCGTTCTTCTGTCCAGACAGCCAAATGTTAGATGGTGTTACTGCTCTCCCTCCCTCTCTCATTCTTTCTCTCCCTCCCTCCCTCCCTGACATCCATTAGAGGAGTAAACTTCTAATGAAATCTTTTGCGCCTCCCTACCCCTGTGTTGCATCCCACCAGCCAGGCCTTGACAGGACGCACCAGTCAATAACGATGCAATATTAAAGGGTAATGACACAGCCATGCAGATAATGAGAGAAAGCAATTTCTCTCACTATTTAGCCATTTACCAATCGATTGGTTTTGAAGGCACCAGGTCGAAAACACAGACGGTTGGCCAAGCCTCGGCTGGAGCAGCAGGCTTGCGGCAGGCGAGCCTGGGTCCACAGGATGCTGCGCACTTGCCTCGGCCGCCCGAAGATGAATAAAAGGTGCGAGGCACAAGGCATGGATTAATCGTACGCTACACCTCCAGGCCTGGAGATAAAGCCAAGTCAACGGGAAAGGAAGGGCTCCAGGGCCAAACCCAGGCCCAACGGCAGAGGCCAGGGTAGCACATGCTGCAACCTTGCCTAGCCATAAAGTAACTCCCTGAATTAGAGATCAGTAGTATTGAGTCCATGGACTGAATCTCCATCTTCTTCTCAACATCAAGAGTAGCCAAATGTCACATTAATCAGCATCCTGGTCTCTGAACCCCAGGCTTGAAGCTTGGAGGCAAGGGGCAAGCTCTTATGATGCCACCGGTTGGATCCATATGATGTCATATGGAATGACCACGCAAGACTCTTTCTCGTTTCTCTGAGGGGTCCATGATCAGTCTTGGAGAGAGGAAAGAGGGGTATGAAACGGATTTCCCACGTTCATTCTTTCTTAAGTACAGTATGTTCACTAAGGATGGGCACAAACATGGAAAATGGGGGTTTGAAACGTCTGGAAGTTGAGTCATGGCAACTGGACTTCTTTTCCTTGAGACACTGAAACGTTTCAATCTCTCAAGGAATGGCCCATTGCCATGACTCAACTTCCAGATAAACTCAACTGGATGACTGAGAATCTTCACAGGGTTTGTAATGGTTGGTGGTTAACCAGAAACCACATCCCGTGGACCACCACGAACCATCGTGCCTGGTGGGGAGGCTGCCTGCTCCTGTCCCTCCACCCCTGCCATCCCCGCCAGTATACCTCTGCCATTGTGTGCTCTCCCGCATTTATCAACTGGTGTGTCTGGGGCATGTGCAGAGGCAGGAGGCTAAGGTCCGGGCCAGGAGACAGCCCACTAGCTCTGGGGATGGTGGCAGCAGCAGTGGTAGTGGTGGTGGTGGTGGTGGTGGAGGAGGAGGAGGAGGAGGAGGAGGAGGAGGAGGAGGAGGAGGAGGAGGAAGCAACATGAGGAAGACAGGTAGGGAGGTGACATGGTTTTCCAGGTAGAGAAGACTCAGATGTGGTTTCCCATTCCCTTCTTCTGGGGGCATCCTGGGGCTGAGCAGCTTGCCCAAGGCTACCCAGGCTGGCTCTTCTCCCTGGAGTACCTGGGGGTGGGAACTGAACTCCCAACCTTTGGCTCCGCAGCCAGATACCAACCAACACCCCCACCCCCGAGTTATCCATGCACTTCAATGATACAACGGGGCTATAAATAAAGCCCTATGAGGAGCAGGTGGGCATGTTTCATTTCAGGAGGAGATGGCCGAGAGGTGGTGGGCTGATAGTCTTCAGCTTTGTAAAGGCCTGTCACCTGGAAGACGGCAACAAGCTGGTTTTCTGTTGCTTGACGGGGTAGGACTTGTCCTAGTGGATGCCAGTAAGAAGGCAGCTTTCATTCCTTCGCTGCTCTTCAAGGTAGACTCTTCTTTGCTGGAGATTTAACCAGCAGAGTTTGGGTGGCCGTCTCTCTGTCAGGGACGCTGGAGCTGCCCTTGGCACAGGGTTAGAAGAGGGGTGCCTTCCAAGCAGGTCTGTAGTTTCAACTACAGCATTTGTAGATGTAGACTACAACTCCCTGAATGCCCCAGAATACATCCACAGTCAACCCTCTACTTCTCTGACCCTGTTCGATGTCTCAATGACTGGACTCTTATAGAATCATAGTGTCATAGAAGAGTGATGTTGGAAGAAGCCTACAAAGACATCCTCTGCTCTGTGCAGGAATATTTGCCAGATGGTTGCCATCAGAACTCAACCGCGAGTCATTCTGCCCACTCTCAGAACTGGATGATATTTGGTTGGTTGGTTGATGGATCGATCGATCGATTGATGGACCGATCGATGGATGGACGGATGGATGGAAACCTTGTGAAGAGGATAATCAGGACCTCCTTCACCCTTGCTAAAACCTTTTTAGAAGATTGGTTCTCTGATCTAGTCATGAAATGGTGCTTAGAAAATGTTTCCCCTGGACAGAGGAGGTGGTGTGTCCAGGATGAGGGAAAGATCTTCTGTGGATGCATGAACTTTTGTTCCTTCTGTGGCCACGAAAGGGTAAAGTGGATCCAGAGAGTTACAAAGGACGGCAGGCAGCAAAGAGCCCAGCAATCTCTCTTCCTCCATACAGTGCAGGAGAATAGCAGGTTTGGGGAAGAGGGCCATTGCTATAATAAAACCTTTGAGTGGAACGCCGTGTGGTGGGGGAGAGAAAAAGTATCGGCCCAATGCTGGAGATTAGAAGAGGACGATAGTCCACGGTGCAGCCTGAGTGGCTTCAGGGACGAGAAAATGGGAAAGCCTGGGGAGTAGAAGGCAAGCCGTGGGAGGCAGGGCCAGGGAGAGGGGCCAGAGGGGGTCTGTTTCTGTTTCCTTTGCTCTGAGCTGATTATATGAGTAATCCGGCAACTGCAGAGAATAAATCCGGTACAAGTGGCAGCGATTATTACAGCTGGAGGATATGCGCGTACCTATGTGCATGCACGCCCAGACACTCGCTTACAGGGTTTGCACACCGGATTCAAAAGCAAAAAGCAAAGTCTTCTGCTTATATACCACCCCATAGCACTTCAAGTAGTCTCTGGGTGGTTTACAGTTTAATTACAGTATGCAGGCTACACATTGGGATCCACAATTGGGACCTGAATCAAACTGATGCAGACCAGTCATTGTGAGGTCCAGATTAAAGGTTAATGCCCAGACCTAGTTCCAGGCTGAAGCCCATTCACAAAGTGAATTTACAAATTTATTTTACAATTTTGAATTGGATGGGGCACCGATCAGCTTCCTTCCTTCCTTCCTTCCTTCCTTCCTTCCTTCCTTCCTTCCTTCCTTCCTTCCTTCCTTCCTTCTTTCCTCTATTCATCTATCCATCTATCCATCCCTTCTTTCCTCCCTACCTCCCTTCTTTCCCTTCCATCTGGGGAAAAAAATCTCATATTTGCAGGTACCTAAATGCAGAGCCCTGAAGCTAACTGCTCTATGAAACTTGCTGTTTTTCCTCCCCTCTTTGCGAGAGGATCTGCAGCACAAATTGATCAAATTGAGTCCATAGGACTCTAGAGCAGTGGTGGTGAACCTTCTGTACACCAGATGTTTTGGACCATAACTCCCAGAATTCCAAGCCCATATTGCCAGTAGAGATGGGCACGAATAAAAAAAATGGCGTTTCATTTGTCGTTTGTCGTTTAGGGGGTCCGTTTCGGTTCGTTTCTGTTTTTCACGAATTTTTGCAAAAAAATCATTTTCGTTTTCGTTCGTTTCGTTACCGTTTCGTTACCATTTATTTCAATTTTTGTGATTTTATTTTAGCATTTAAAGAAGTTCAATGTATTGCCATAACAAAAACGAAACGGACGACAAAATTTCTGGTGTTTCTGTTCGTTTCGTTTCATTTTAGAGACAAAATTCGTTTGTCATTTCGTTACATAACAAAACAAAAAAATGAAAATGGAAACGAAAAATTGTTCGTTTCGTGCCCATCTCTAATTGCCAGTGGCAAAGGTTTGTGGGAGTTGTGGTCCAAAACATCTGGAGTGCCAAAGGTTCGCCACTGCTACTCTAGACTGATGCACTACAAAACCCTTATGCAGCATTCAGGAAATTTTTTTTGGGGGGGGGGCTCTGGACAGTCCAAAATGGGATTCCTAAATGAATTTAAAAATCAAACCACAAACCAGTCCAACTCATCAGCTTTTCAGGATCATGGGTGGGTTCGTACCCATTGCCAATCAGAAGAAATCACTAGCAGACCCTGGAAATGTTGCTTTTTCCCATCAAAAAAGGTAGCATTTTCAAGCTCCTGCTGTTGGGATTATCCCGGGTCTGATGATCAACTCTTGCAGTTCAGCCAAATGGGAATAAAATCAAGCTACTCCCAGCATGATCCACAGAGGAACCGACAGTATATCCCTACTTACCCTCCTCCCAAAAAACATTTCCTAACGCGAAATGAGAATGTAGCCCAGAGGGCTCTGAGTCATAAAGAACAAGACCATCAGACGATCTGCGTACATTTGAATACGTTCTTTTAATTGATTTGCTTTGTTTGCCATGGATTTTTTTTTCATCCGTCAGATTGACTGACTTTTCTTGCTAATATTTGTCTGTGTAAAGCAGGCATGTCCAAAGTCAGGCCCGGGGGCCAAATGCCGACCGTTTTCAAATTCTGAGCAGCCCGCAGCCGCTTCTCCCCGCCGGCTCAACCTGTCATGGATCCCCATCAACTGGCCTCTCCCCATACTGAATGGAGATGTCAGCTTACAGTTTTACAGTTTGCCTGCCCTCCCTGCCTCCATCTGCCGCCCTCCCCCCAGCAACCTGCCCAGCCTACCTGCCCCTGGCTCTGTTGCTCCAGCATCCTCCCTGCCTCCTTGCATGTTCTAAAGGCTTGTCCAAAGTCTGGCCCAGAGGCCAAATGCAGCTGAATAGTCAGTCCCCACACCAGAACTAGGGGACATACACTCAAATTGAGGGCTGGGAGAGTAAGAACAGAGAAAAGAAAATATTTTTTCACCCAGTGCATTGTTAGTCTGTGGAACTCCCTGCCACAGGATGTGGTGATGGCATCTGGCCTGGATACCTTCCAAAGGGGATTGCACAGATTCCTGGAGGAAAAGTCCATCACAGGTTACAAACCATGATGGAGATGTGTAATCTCCAGGCTTAAAACCGGGGTCCTTCAAGGGCCAGATGTAGGGGAGTGGTATCAGGAGACAGAGATCTAGTCTCATGCGCTCCCAAATGCATCTAGTGGGGCTACTGTGAGATACAAGAAGCTGGACTAGATGGTCCTTTGGCCTGATCCAGCATGGCTTTTCTTATGTTCTTATTTCCATCTCACCAAATCTGGCAGTCTTTGCAAAAAGTTTGGACACCCCTGGTGTAAAGCCTTCTGCCAGCCCAGGCTGGTTGTTCTCTCCCATCCTTGAGTGGAATCTGTGTTTAAGATAAATGAATGAATGAATGAATGAATAAATAAATAAATAAAAACTCCTTTCTTCTTCGGGAAAGTGGGGGGGCGGAAAACCCCTTTGATTTTCTCCTTGGGAGCTAAGGACAAACTGGCAATATTTTACGTTATAGCACGGTATTAAAAAAAATACATTGCGCTATAAATTATAATCTGAGTGGCGAAATGCTCAGAAATATGCCACACGCAGGTGGAAATCCCATTAAACAACAGGGGTGGATGGCAAAGCATTCCCCACAGAAATCTTAGGCAGCTCGCATGAAGCCATCTGGTCGGGTGCGAGGAGGCATAATGTAACAGATCAAATGCATAATCAGTCAACTAGAGATATGAAATTTTTACAAATGCATTAAAAAGAAAGGTGACTTCAGTTTAGAGCGAAATCAATTTTCCGATGGAGCCACCAGGAATATGGAAATGGAGGCTGTGTGGCTGGAAGGGAAGAGACACCCACATAGGACACAAGGGCATAGGACAGGCCGGTGGGTGGCGGAGGAAGTATCCATGGGAGATGCCAAGGAATGCCCTTTGGGAAAGACCTGAGAATAATGCCACTGATCAGAAAACTTGCTTTTGGGGGGTCTACAACCCAATACTCTTAGAATCATAGAGTTGGAAGAGACCCCAAGGGCCATCTAGTCCAACCCCCTGCCATGCAGGAACCCCCCTCACAGTGCTCCCAACAGATGGCCATCCAGCCACTGCTTAAAAAACCTCCAAAGAAGGAGACTTCACCACCCTCCGTGGCAGCATATTCCACTGCTGAACAGCTCTAACCGTCATGAAGTTCTTCCTAATGTTCAAATGGAATCTCTTTTCCTGTAGTTTGAAACCATTGCCCTGAGTCCTAGTCTCTGAAGCCATGGAAAACAAACCTGTTCCCTCTTGAATATGACATCCTTTCAAATATTTAAACATAGCTATCATATCCCCCCCCTCAGCCTTCTTTTAGAGAGGCTAAACATTCCCAGCTCCCTAAACCACTCCTCGTAAGACATTTCTTCCAGACCTTCAACCATCTTGGTTGCCCTCCTCTGGACCCATTCAAGGTTGTCAACATCCCTTTTTCAAAAATTGAAGAGCGCAGAACTGGACACAGTACTCCAGGTGGGGTATGACCAGAGCAGAATAGAGTGGTACTATCACTTCCCTTGATCTAGCCCAGTTGTTTTCAACCTGTGGGTCCCCAGATGTCCCTGGACTGCAACTCCCAGAAGTCTTCATCACTAGCTGAGCTGGCCAGGATTTCTGGGAGTTGCAGTCCAGGAACATCCAGGGACCCACAGGCTGAGAACCACTGATGTAGTCACAATGCTTCAATTGATGCAACCAATCCATGCTTACAGCCATCATGTCTACTAGGGTTCTTTGAGCCCTCATCCTATAATGTAACTTTCCTACCTTTGACTGGAGTGCCATCCAGCTGTTGATCAGCCATTGTTGAGGAGAGAAGGGGACAATTTTAAAAAAACAAACCAAACCCACTAACATCAGAGGTCTCTGAAACCTAACAAGTTTACATCTCTGTACAGAGTTGTGGGTGGAAATCAAGTTTGATACCTTCAATCTATGTTGTTGATTTTGGCATCATCAAGTCATGTTTGACATACAGTGACCCTATGAATGAATGGCCCCCAGAATATCTTACCATGAACAGCCCTGCCCAACTCCTGCGGACTCAAGGCCATGGCTTCTTTAATGGAAACAATGCATCTCATATTAGCTCTCCGCCTTTCCTGCTGCCTTCCACTTTTCCTAGCATTATTGTCTTCTCCAAGTGAGTCTTGTCTTCTCCTGAGGTGCCCAAAGGATGATAGTCCCAATTTCCTCATTTTTGATTCTAAAGAGAGTTCAGGCTTGATTTGATCAAGAACCCAGATATTCATCTTTCTGGTAGCCGAATTTTCATCTGCCTGTCTTCCAATTGTTCTGGACTCCAGCTTCCAAAATCTGGGCATCTTAACTGTGGCTGATGGAGATTGTAGTGAAACACATCCACATGGTTAAAGATGACACTGCCTTTACAGAATCTATTCTGACTCAAAGTTCTTAGTTAACAGTATAGCACTCCATATATGCACAAGAAGGAGGCATTAGCAGGAGTCTTTAACCCTCAAAAATCACCACCAGGTCGCTGGTAAAACTGCACCTATATGATTTTGTTAACTATTTAATTTATTTATTTATTTTATATTTATTTATTTTAGTGCTTATATACCACCCATCTTCCAAAAGGAACTCCGGGCGGTTCACAACAAAGGAAAACACAACAATTTAACAGATTTTCCTTTATCACAGATGGATCAGGCACCTAACTCCCGCAATAAATGGGGCAGTACTGTATAATGTTATCATAGAATGATAGAGTTGGAATGTGGCCTATAAGGATTCCTGCTCATAGCCGGAAATTAAATCAAAGCAGATAGGACACGTGCATTCTTGGCGATGGTTAAAAAGGTGCTAGGATGCTTCTCTTAAGTCTAGGTCAGCCTGCCTTTGGACCCTCAAGATCTCCACCAAGTTGCAGATTCCATGACTCTGGTTATAAGCATACAAAACCTAACCTGACAACCCAATCAATGGCATGAAAGGCAGTGCTGAGCATCCGATTGAACTGACCTTCAGGAAAAAGCTTTGTGCCCGACCAAATCCCTGATAAGTTGTGAAATGCAATGGAAAAATCACTCAGGGGGAATAGCAGAGGCACCAATTTTGTCTAGGTTTTATAGGGTCAGTTAAACTAAAGTATCTTGAGTTTCCTCCTCTCTCTCTTTCTCTCTCTCTCTCTCTCTCTCTCTCTCTCTCCCTACCTCCCTCTGTGTGTTTCTTTCTCTCCCACCTTCCTCTTCCTCCTCCTTGCTTAATCAATAAACATATTTATTTGTAGAAAGCATATTAAAAAAGCAAGAAACCAACAGCCCAATCTAAATGGTTTTCAGATTTGCAGAATGCATGTGAATCCAAGTTGTTGTGGTTGGTGATCAAATTCAGATTTGTAAAGTTTATGCAATAAAGGGAGGATTGGATTGGCAATATTCTGCATGTCTAAGAGAGCAACAGTTTCTTTATAATGGTGCGTCTGACGTATGTTGACCCCAGCAGGTTTTCTGAGGCAGGTGAGATATTTAAGGAGAGGATTTACCAGTCCTACTCCCCAATGAACCTAGTTTGAACCTAGTCCAAAGCTCTCTCTACCGCACTCGATCAGCTCACTTTCTTTGTCACCAGGTTCCCCGTGTGTGCTGTGGAATCTGCAGTAGTTACTAGTTAGTAGAGATGGGCACGACTCAAAAAAATGGTGTTTCGTTTGTCGTTTGTCGTTTGTCGTTTAGGGGGTCCGTTTCGGTTCATTTTCGTTTTTTGTGAATTTTTTGCAAAAAAGTTCGTTTTCGTTTCATTACGTAATGAAACGAAAAAATGAAAACAAAAACGAAAAATTGCTGTTTCATTAGCATTCATTACAGTTCAATGTATTTGCCGCAACGAAAACGAAACGCATGACAAAATTTCTGTTGTTTCAGTTAATTTCGTTTCATTTTGGAGACAAAATTTGTTTTTTGTTTCGTTACGTAACGAAACGAAAAAACAAAAACAAAAACGAAAAATTGCTCGTTTTGTGCCCATCTCTACTAGTTAGTAAATCTGGAACTAATGAGCAAAGGAGAAAGTATTGTATTAGTTGGGTTTCTGGAGCTTCCTGAAAAGGCTGGCCCTATTGTTGGGTAAAGGTGGAGAGTTGCCTCACATGGTAAATCCCAGGGAACATCATAGGTTGTGCAACAATGGGCTCAGGTTAAGAGAACCCAGCTTTCGGCTGAATATCAGGAAAAACTTCCTAACTGTTAGAGCAGTACGACAGTGGAACCAATGACTTCAGGAGGCGGTGAGCGCTCCTCCAACACTGGAGGCATTGAAGAGACATCTGGACAACCATCTGGCAGGCATCCTTTGATTTGTATTCTGACAAGGAGCAGGGGGGTTGGACTTGATGGCCTTGCAGGACCTTCCAACTTCACTATTCTATGATTCTATGACATAAGGAAAGCCCTGCTGGATCAGGGCAAGGGACCCATCTAGTCCAGCTTCCTGGATCTCCCAATGGCCCCACCAAATGCCTCTGGGAGCACATGGGAAAACTAGAGACCTGTCTCCTGATGCCACTCCCCTGCACCTGGCATTTTGAGGTCACCTCCTTTTAACCCTGGAGATAGCATGTTTCACCACCATGGCTTATTTATTTATTTTATTTATTTTTAGCTCTTATATACCGCCCTATTCCCACGATGGGGACTCAGGGCGGTTAACAACATAAAAGTAGAAAACAGATAAAATCAAACACAGGCAATGGGCAACAAATTTGCTAAAAACAATTAGATCCAAGATTAAATAGGCGGAGAGGGAGGAAGGAAAAAAAAAAAGGGCAGGGTCCCTAACCCTCGCCGTAGGCCTCTCGAAAGAGCATGGTCTTAAGGCTCTTCTTAAACGCCGCCAGCGAGGGAGCCAGCCGTAATTCACCTGGGAGTTTGTTCCAAATTGCCGGTGCCGCCACCGAGAAAGCCCGACCGCGAGTACGCACTTTTCGGGCTTCCCTCGGGGGGACCGTCCGCAGGGAAAGGGCCACCGAAGCACGGGTGGGCTGGGCCAGGTCTAATTGTCGGGGAAGACGCTCCGCCAAATAAGCTTGTAACTTGTAATTTAGTTTTCCTCCGGGAATCGGTCCAATCCCCTTTTAAAGGCATCTAGGCCAGAGGGTTGCTGCCTAGATGCCCTGAGCACACCCAATCTCGCCTGATTTCGGAAGCTAAGCAGGGTCAGCCCTGGTTAGTACCTGGATGGGTGACCACCAGGGAATACCAGGTGCTGTAGGCGCCTGGAGTAGGAACTGGCAAGCCACTCCAGTATTCCTGCCAAGAAAACTCCATGGACATGGGGTCACAAAGAGTTGGTCGCGACTGTAAGGACACACAACACACACGGGCCAGAGGGTTTCACCGCTAGGAAGATGCCATCAGTGGCAGCTCTCTAGCTGCTATTCCCAAACTCCTCTGTGGTGCTTTTCTGTTGCAGGGCCATGTTGCTAAACTACTTTACTGTGTTGCATGGGGCAACCTGGAAACTGACATCTGTATAACCTTTCCCACCTCTGTAATTCCATCTCCAGGAGGGAAACGGCAGCGGCTAGTGTGAGTCATCCATTGCTTCCCTTGGAAAGCAGTCCATTGTTCAACCACCATTATCGCAGTGTCATAGCGCTATACTGTCATAGCACTGAAACTTCTGTATTCCTTTTTTTTCCCCTGGGCCTCGGAGCTGTAGGTTACACCATAATTCAGAGCAACCAAATTTCCTCCCCCATATTAATTCTCTCTCCCCCCCCCCCCAATATTAATCCATCCTCACCTCCATCGCAGCACATTTCAAGAGGAACATTTCGCCCATGGGTAAATGTAGGTTTAAGGCCAAACTTTCTGACATCCAAGTCGAACATTGATTGAATAAGCTTTCATACTCCTTGAGAAATTAATGGGAAGGGGGTGGTTTATATTTCCATTTGCTCGTAGAAAAACTGGAAATAAAATATAGATACGTATATTTTTCATGTATTCCTAAATATCTCTTCTGCCTGTCAGAAAGAACCTGGCATGGGAGGGGAGCACTCTCCTGCTATCTGCAAATGTGCAGTGCATGGATCAGGCGCTTGCGTATGCAAAACAGGGTCATAAACATGTCTCCGTGTATTTGATAAATCCATCTTCCTCTTGTCATTGTCACAGAGAAGCCAAGATGATGGGAGATTATGCCGTCAAATCGCCGCGGAAACGCCTGCAGAGTTTATGAATTTTCATAGGACGCGAATCATCTTTAATAGGAAACCGTGCTTAGGAGAAAGGCTGATGCCTTGCGAAGGCCTGGGCCTGCTCTGATGGGCAAGTGCCTGGACGGCGTAAAATCATGTTTGGCCTTGGTGTAAATTTGCACCAGCTCCAGAGATCAGCCTTGGATTGTTTCTTGCCCTGGTGACCAGGACTGCTGGGAAATGGTTATCCTATGCAAAGCTATGTTTGGCTTAGAAAGACTTTTGCATCGATCAGAATGCTTAGGTGTGGTTTGTTTTTAGTACAGTATTTATTTATTTATTTATTTATTTATTTATTTATTTATTTCTGGAGACACACATCCCCATATCTTGCCAATGTCATGAGAATAGGAAAGGAGAAGAAGCCACAGACAATTGGTACCATGTTGAGGGTGGTACAGTGGAACCTTGACTTACATACTGCTTGACTTGCAGCATATTTGACTTGCAGCAAGAAGGGGCCTGTTTGACTTGAGTCGCAGGCTTCGACTTACAGCTTGGAGCCCCGGCACAAGGCACCGGAATCGGGCGGCAGCCACAACCCAGCATCACGTCTGCCGCCTCCAAACTGCTCCTGCCTTCTTCCCCTCCTCCAGCAGGAGCGGCGGCTTCGGCGAGGCCAGCTCAGAGCACCTGGAGCTGGTCCTCGGCCTCACCGAAGCCGCCGCTGCTGCCGGAGGAGAAGAAGGGCCGGGAGCTCGGGGCTGGCCTCGCTGGTTAGACAGTCAGCTCAGTCTTGTAAAAAATCTGGCTGCAGACGTCTGGTCCACAATGGAAGCATTTTAGTTGGGGAGCTGTACAGTTGTGCGACTCAAATGGTAAGCATAGAGTTGTTCAGAACTTGGAACATCAGGTTAAAAATCAGTAAAACTTAAATGTTAGACATTGTTGCCATGAACATTAAAAAGTGGAGGCATATAACTTGTGGACTATAATTCCACTGCCTCCTCCTCTCTTTGAAGAGACATTTCATTTACATCCCCAGAAGGAATCTCCTATCCTAGTCAAATTTGTGTTAAATTGCTGTTTTCGGGGGTCTTTTTTTCATCATCTGAAATGGATTAATCTGCTTTCCCATTACTTTCTATGGGAAACGTTCGTTTGACTTAAGTCATGTTTGACTTAAGTCTAGACCACTGGAACGGATTAATGACGTAAGTCAAGGTTCCACTGTACTCACATAGTCATATGGTCTTAGATAACTCCCTGGCAGCACCTTGGTGCACCATCTCTATATACAGTCTTCAAAGGCCGCCCCAAGTGGAAACTCCTGAAGTAGCCTAGTAGTTCTTCAGTCTCCAGGCCATAGTCTATGCTACCATTTGCCTTTTAGCTAACCAAATCCCTTTATCTTAGGTGTATGAAGCTTCAAGGTTTCAGCTGACATCCAACATGTGTGCATCTGCAGTCTCATACACAGAGATACACACACACACACACACTACATAATACCTCTGCAGGATGTCCCATGGACAGATGAGTGCTGCATTCACTTATCCGCTCTCACATGGCGTGTCTCTCTAGGCATAAAACAAAGGAAACAGGCCTGTTTAACTGAGTCAGATGTCACTCGGAAGATAGGAAAACTAGGCCTGAACTGAATTCTCAATGAGAAAATTGCATTTTTGAGGGGCCCAGGGAAGAGGCAACAGAGAGAGAGATGAACCGGGGGGGGGGGATGAACAAGAGAGATACCTTTCACTCATATCTCCAAATTCACCTTGGAATTAAGTTTCAAGTAAAACTTCTTATCAACTGCAGCTGATTTTTATAGAATTTTTTTCCTCAGATAAAATTCCAGAGGTGCTTATTTTAGCTCCTCACATTGTGAGAAAAAAGCCACCCTGCCCGCCCGCCTGCCCGTGTGTGTGTGCGCGCACACACACACACATATCCAAGGCCCCAGAATGACACTTTTTGTGTGTGTGACACAAATTTAGATTGCACTAAATAAATAAATAAATAAATAAATAAATAAATAAATAAATAAATAAATAAATAAATTTCCAACGTTTGTAACTTCCAATCTCAGTAGCAGAAGGATGCAAAAATCTGAGGGTGGGGCAAACATCAATTCATTGAATAATACTTTTCTTTTCCCCGACCAAATTTTAATGAAAGGGTGGAGCATTTCAAGATGCCATTTTTGCACTTATCTGCACCTGGAAAGGGCGAGAAGTTCATCTGGTACGTTTTTAAGCTCTTTTTGCAAAAAAAAAAAAAAATACTAAGCCCCAACCAGCTTAAGAGAGGAACTTGAAAACATTCAAAAGTGGAGAAAGGTGAAATGGTCAAAATCACCCACCCAGGTGGAGGAACACTGGTAGTCAGTTGACCCTTAGAATTCTTCGTTATCCAGCCATATTTGTGGTGACGAATGAGTTTATCATTCTTCCCCTCACCTTTAGCAATGACACAGACAGCTGGTACAATATGCCTCCTTCCATATTGGAAACAACTAGTGGCATTGGCCTGTACAATCCAAGGATGACCCTGGAAGAAGGGGAGTCTGGACCACTTCTGGGTACGCTCTACCTGGAAATCCCTGGAAAGGGACACCATACGTCAGAACTGACTTGACGGCACGTGATTATTTCATACCTGGTAATGTTGGATAGTGCCATGACGGACAATGTCATCCTGTTCGTTTCTTGCGCGAAATGTTCCAAAGACCCGAATTTGAGAGTGGAAAGAGCATCACTGGATGTGGGAGAAAACAAAGTATGGTGATTTGAGAAGTGCTGGTGCACACAAGTGAGGAAGGCACACACCACATATTTAAGCAGCCTAGGCTGTGGCTTTCTACTGCATGAGACACTTGGTTCATCAGGCCCAGCGTTGGCAACTCTGATTGGCAGGCACAACTCTTCAGGTTTCCGGCAAAGGCTGTTTCCTAGCCCTGGCTGGAGATCCCATCTGACTCTCGCCTAGACCTAGCTGGTGATTCCGATCCTTCTAAGCTTCCAGAGTAACACCCAGCCCAATTTGTTCAGAGCAGTACAGTTGGGTGAAAAAATAGACAGAGAGATCAATAAAACTTTTGTGACTCACAACACGCCACTTCCCCAGACACTAACAGACTGCACAACTCAAGTGGCTCGATCACTGCAGATACAAGTGAGCTAAGGAACACCCGACAGCTGGGGAGGTCAGTCACAGTCCACGAAATCCCACGTCGAAACACGTCCGTTACGTTTGGAAAGTGCCACAACTCTTGTTCGAGGCTAGAACTGACTGGGGCTCAGAACGTTCTGGGATATCCTATTCCAAGCCAACGCGTCTTGCGCTTGGCTGGCCGTTTGGCTTTAACCCCAAATTATGAGGCGTCTCTGCACCGTGATGACGTCTTTGGCCCTTCCCCCCCCCCGGCGCCCCATCCGTCTTCCCAATCGGGACGTCGCGCCTCCCTTCCTCTTCTAGCGGGAGCGCCACCTGTGGCCTCAGCTGCTTTCCAAACAGACCTAATAGCTGTGGTGTGCTCAGACAAGCATGATGGGTAATAGTGGAGCAGATTGAACTATATTGTCCTGGGAGTTCATATATTTTTATACACTCACAGGGCAGGCATCATCCTGCCACTGCCATGATGCTAAGTCAAGCATCGCCACGATGCAATAAAAGAGATTAAAATAGTCTCCTTTCACTCATTTAGCAGGCAGGGGTGTGGGTTTCCTCCCCTTCCCCGGCTTTTCAAATGAGGCTAATCAGCGAGAGCAGACTCTTTAGTATCCCACTTCAAAATGAAACTTCCTTTGCGACCTTTCCCTGACGTTACGCCTTGTTTCTTCTGGACTCGCCAAGATCTGGGGAGAAAACAGGCAGGGTTTTCAAGAAAAGCAAGAAACGGGCTGAAACTCAAGAAGGACTATCATGGACTATCAGGGTATCAAGAGACAGATATCTAGTGTTGTCTGCTCCCAGAGGCATTTGGTGGGGCCACTGTGAGATACAGGAAGCTGGGATGGGCCTTTGGCTCTTCTTATGTTCTTATGTTCTTATAGAATTAGCTAAAACACTGCTTCTGGTGTAAACAGGATGTAGTAGTAGTAGTAGTAGTAGTAGTAGTAGTAGTAGTAGTAGTAGTAGTAGTAGTAGTAGTAGTAGTAGTGATGGTGGTGGTGGTGCTGGTGTCACCTCTGACTTATTGCAACGCCATGAATGAGTTGCTCAGCTCTTGTAAATGCAAGCCTGTGGCTTCTTTTAGGGAGTCAGTCTATCTTGCATCTGGTCTTCCCTCTTTCCATGCTGCCTCCCGCTTTTCCCAGCAGGACTGTCGTTTCCTGGATAATTCTTTGTTTTTGTGATGTGCCCAAAGGAGGACAGCCTCATTTTCTACATATTTGCCTTCAGAGATCATGCAGGGTTGATTTGCTTGAGAACCCACTTGTTCACCTTTCTAACAGGGCCAACCTTTGGGGTGGGGAATAGAGATGGGCACGGAACGAACATTTTTTCGTTTCCGTTACCGTTTGTCGTTTCCGTTACGTAACGAAACGACAAACGAAAATTGTGATGAAAATGAAACGAAACGAACAGAACCACGGAAAATGTGGTCGTTACGTTTCGTTTCCGTTAATGGCGACGCGCAATGAAATGAGCTGTTTTAAATGTTAAAAAACGCCCTGGACATCCGTAAAAACGCAGCGATAATTATTTATATTGTCTGATAATACCTACCAGGGGGGTTGGGGTCCTTAAAACGTTTGTTTTTGTCTTCTCCCATCGCGATGTATTTTTCTTTTCCCTTTAAAATGGATGTCACCACCAGCCACAAAATGGAGGCAAGCCATGTGATGGGATCATGTTCAACCAATAGCATGCCCAGGTTGCAGACTGGGCGGGCAGGTCTGGCAACCACAGAGGGCATAAAAAGGCCTGGCAGCCCCCGTCCTCCTTGCAGTCTCTGGTGGGAGTTAGGGTGGGATTGCTGTTTCTGCGACTCTAGCTTCAGTCCTGCAGCCTCCCTGTGTGTGTGCGTGCTGCGTACCTCTCGGTAAGTACTCTCCCTTGTCCCACTGTGCAGTCACTCTGCGGCTGCCTTGCACCCTGGGCAACGCCCGCCGCTGCCTTTGCAGCCTCCCTGCATACGTAGTCTATACTGTGTCTCTGCCAGCATCCATTTTTTTAGTGTTTCCCCTCTGGTCTGGGGCATTGGGGGATGCCTGCACACGGAAATGCTTTAAAAATCGTGCAAAAGCGGGTAGAAACGACAAATGAAAAAACAAAAAACGGTAACGAAATTTTTCAAAAAATTCACGACAAACCGAAACGAACCGAAACAGACCTCTAAACGACAACCGACAAACCGAAATGCCATTTTTCTGTTTCGTGCCCATCTCTAGTGGGGAAATCTTACACAGAGAAATGTTCCTATACAAGAAAGAAGCCTAGGAATTGTAGTCAGAATGTTTACTGAAGTACAATGGCTGTAAGTGACCTGCATAAAAACTTGACCTGCGACGAAATGTTGCAAAATAGAAAAGCACTCCTGTAATTCAGAATTCTAGCCACCTGTCTTTTCCATTTATCCCCCCCCCCGTGGGTTGCGTCATTACCCCATAGCGGTCAATATATATCCCATGCCCACCCAATGGGCTTGCTTCCTATAAGACTGTTTAGTGGTCTCATAAATTGTGAGGGTTTTTATACCTATACATGTCTATATCTATATAGATGCAAATGTGGACCTCCGTAAACCTCTGTTACATTCAGTCTGTTAGTTCTGCTCTCCAGTTCGTTGGTGCCGCTGCTTTTTCTAGCTAAGGAGAGAACAGAATTGAAACATAGAGTGGTTTGGTTGTGTGGAGCTTCCAAAGCCAGGAACAGCATACCAGGGAGAAGAAGCCCTTGAAGCCATACCTTTTGAGTTTCCGAAACCCATTTGCTTCAGGAAGGAAGATGTGTTCACTCCTAAACCTTGTGACACAGTGGTTAAATGCCTGTCCTGCAGTTAAAACTGTCCTGCAGGTAAAACTGTGCTCACGACCTGGGGTCCAGTCCCAGGTAGCCAGCTGATGGTTGACTCAGCCTTCCATCCTTCAGAGGTCGGTAAAATGAGTACCCAGCTTGCTGGGGGGGGGTGCAATGTGTAGCCTGCATAATTAAAAAACTGTAAACCGCCCAGAGACTACTTGAAGTGGTATGGGGCGGTATATAAGCAGAACACTTTGCTTTGCTTTGCTTTAGGTCTTTAAAAAGATTTGTGGTCTAGTAACTTGCATGGGCTTGCCTACGATGGCTGGTTCTCTCTCTCTCCATGCGAAGTGGCTTTGCACTGTCTTTCAGGACCGTTCCAAGGGGCTGGGGCTAAAAATACTGGATGCTTGTGCACAGCATGGGATTAAAAAAAAAACAAGAAGGCAGCCCATCACGGGCAAAGCCTCCCCTTGTTCTATTTTCTTGCCTGCTCTCAGGACGAGTCAGCCTGGCCCCGTGGAGTGTGGCATTTAGACTTGGTGTATCAGCTGTTTGTGGCTTTCCATTTCGGCCGGCTTGGCAAAGATGAATCGGCCAGCAGTAGACCTTCAATACCTTCCCTTTGATTGTTAATATCTCCGCCATGCCATGCTGGCATGGGGATGAATTGAAAAGGCGACGGTTATTTTAACTGGTTTTGCTTTCTGTGAGGCCATCCAACTTCATTTAGTAAATCAGAGGTGACAGGAGAAGATTTTATGGCCATTCATTGCCAGCCTCGCTCCTTTCCAGATTGTTTAGTTATGTCGAACAGAAGCAGCATTGAATATATCCCTGAGACGTAAGATCCCATATCTCTTCAACCAATGGCTTCTCCGACTCCTGCCAGGGTAGCAACACATTTCCGGAGGGAAATCAGCCATTATGGAGACACTGTTCTTTGAGAATTATGGGACGTACAAAGCCAGAAGAGAGAGAGAAAGAGAGAGAGAGAGAGACCAGGCCGGGAAATGTTCTTCTCTGACTGCAGTCTCTGGGAGAATCCAGAGCAGATGGATGCGCTCTTATGTCTCGCCTTGCATTTATTGTGTTGATCCCCTAAATTTATCCCCCTGCCTTTTTTTTTTCTGAACAAGAACTCCAAGTGGGTTACAACCTCATGTAAAGCTGCCAGAAAGCTTCCAGAAAGCTATCCGTTCCAAGGACAGCCAAAACACAACAGCCACAAAACTTCCAAGACTGACACCCCCCCCCACACACACAGGGCTTTGACTCTGGGGTGTTAATGGGGAACCACCATCTCCAGGAGTTTCTCAGGGCTGATAGTCAGAAAACTTCCCATACCTGAAACTATGGATTTAGCTTGGGTCAGGTTCTTGATCAATTCTTTAAGGAAAACATGGAGGAAACATTATTTCCTTCTTTTTGAAAGTGAACTGTTGATTCAATTTTATAGAGGTGTCATTGAATCTATCATCTGTTCCTCTATAACTGTCTGGTTTAGTTCTGCGACTAAGCAGGACAGATATAGGCTTCAACGGATAATTGGAACTGCAGAAAAAATATTGCTACTAATTTGCCATCTATTGTGGAATTGTATACCACATGAGCTAAAAAGAGGGCGATGAAGATATATACAGATTCCACACATCCTGGACATGATCTGTTTCCTCAGGGCGACGTTTTAGGGCATTGCACACTAGGACAACTAGATATAAAGATAGCTTCTTTCCAAGTGCTATCAAACTGTTAAATAATTTTTTTCTTCTTTTCTTCCTTTTTAAATAATAAGTTATACAGTGGTACCTTGTATAAAGGAATTAATTCGTTCCAATTAATTCTAGTTGCTGCATTTGGATCCTCAATCCTATTGGTTTCCGCCAAAAGGCAGCTTTCTGATTGCTTGTAATTGTTCCCTCCAAAATGTATCTTTTCTTAGCCTGTCCTCGTTCCTATAAATGTAGCTCCCTCGCCCCAGTCCCGAGCCTTGTTCTCTCCCTGAATAAAGAGTTGTTACCATAGAAGCTGTCTCCAGCCTACTATGTCACAGAGCTGAAATCACTAAACCCCACGCTTTCACAGATATCCTGAGGTGGTTCACTTAATTAAGCCACTTCAGGATATTGGGAATTCCAAATCAAGCAGCTTGAGAGCTAGCAAGATTCACTTGGGGGTCCTTTCCCAGCATTCATACTATACATGTCGGGAAAAGACCAACGTTAGAGAGGTCCTGCCCACACCCCCAAAATAGAAGCCCCTGCCAGGGGTCGAAAACAAAGGTGCAGGTTAGAAGTGTTTTGGGTTTGTGTCAGTGAATTACATCATGCAGTCAATGGGGAAAATAGCAAACCAAGCCATTCCCAAAGCAGACCAAACAGAGGGGCCAATGCCCTTCTAATCGAACCCTCAGTTAAAACTGGGGAGCCTAACTCTTTGACTGGAAAAACCCTCAGATCTTTAGGGGTTTGCATGCACAGCACTGCCAGAAAGAAGCAGCTCTGTGCTTAGCAGATGTTAGAAGTAGGATCATAGAATCAAGGAGTTGGAAGGAGCCTGTAAGGCCATTGAGGCTAATCCCCCCCACCCGCCCCCCACTCAAGGAAGAAATCCAAATCAAAGCCAACCTGACAGAGGTTGGTCCAATCTTCTCTTAGATGCCTCCAGCGTTGGATTCAGGATGCATCACTCGATTAGAGCCAGTGACGTTTCATGATGACAACAGAGGTGGACAGCTTCTGATCCTCCCGGTGGGGTGGTACTACAATTGCCATCTGCCCTAACCGCCATAACCAATAGCGAGGGATAATGGAACTTGCCACCCCCATTAACATCCACCTGGCCAAGTTTCTCTCCCTGTTGCCTACTAGGCTGGAATGTTGGAGAAGGGCTGAAGAGATAAATAAATAAAGGCAGCTTGGCATTCCCACTTGCGGTGTGAGTTTAGGTCATGGCACATTCTTTCTCAACCAGCTTGCACAGGATTGTCAGGTTGTCAGGAGAGCTGGATTTGACATGTTAAGACCAAAGGCAGAAAGGAAATACAGCTAATAACTGCATTAAAAATACTAACTTTGGCCTACCTAGAAATCTCAGTCCCTCTTTTCTGTTTCATTTTCTCCATCTCCTGCTTTCTTCATGCTGATATGCAGATGTCTATGCCTGTAGCATGGCCTCCAGCCCGCCGTCACTGTTTCCTAAACTAAAAAACAAACAAATCCAATATAGTTTAGCTTCCTTCATTCTTTCTTTCTTTATCACTTAGGCCACTACCACACTTCCTTGAGCAGCCGCTTTTCATTTTGCATCGCCTTCTCTCCTCCCGTGGTCCCATGGTCGCTACAGCGGTTCGGCAGTCCGCACTTCAGCAGTGGCTTAGCAATCGGCTTCCCCGTTTGCACTTGGCTGAACCGCTTTAAACTACGACAGGGAAACGGCAGAAACAGGGGGAAACCGGAAAAAGGCGGGGTAACATGTCCGCAAATACAACCCAATCGCTTAAAAAGGGGGTGCAGGAACTGATTTTTTTTTTAAAAAACACCACCCGCAGTGGTCGTCGCAAGAAAAACCGACACAGTAGTCAAAATGGGCGTGGCCAAGGGGGCTCTTCAGGAAAAGTGATTTGAAAAGCGGACAGTGATTTTTAAGGCGATTTGTCTTTAAGGAAAACTTGTTTCAGATCTAAATTGTGATAGTGGCTAGTTTGTTAAATTCGCCATCCATCTTTCCTCTAGCAAGGATTGATGACCCTGCCCCCCCCAACCCCCAATCAAAATAACCCTTTTAGTGAGGTCCAGGATGACAGAAAGCACAAACAGCCTGCATTCGCCCTGTGAATTTCAGCCTTCAATGGGGGACTATAGAATGCCTGGATCCCACCAATCCCAGTTTAAGCACCCTAACCATTACACCACACTCCCTCTACCTGTAAGGAAAGCTTTCCTGTCCCTTGATCCTTTTATGATGGCCTTATTCTCCTCTCTCCCTCTTTCATGGCACAATACGCTTGTCCCGCGCTGCTCCCCTCCCCCCGCCGTCCTCCCCACACACACCCCCATTCTTCTTTAAAAAAAGGAAAGGAAAGGAAAAGGAAACCCTTGACAATATACTACAGGTGGAGAAGAATGGCGCCCAAGTGCCATGAATACGATCTATCGCCGCAGCGCATAATCCATCAGTCCTACTTATAACATAATAGCAGTATAACTCACACAAGTCATTGACTCATGTAAGGCATGGAGGTCTACATTGCACTAGGGAGGCATGAAATAGGCAGCTACAGTACCCACCCACTGCCCGGTGCAGATTAGCCCACGAGTGGCAGCCTTGGCGCAGCACAAAGGCCAGAGGAAAACAACCGAGAGCTGCAAAACGCTGAACCGTGTCAACCTTCCTGGCCTCTGATCCCCACCCACCCCCCAAGAAAAATCCTGCCATTTTTAGCGGGAGTGAACGTATCTACATAGGATTCTGCCGGATTCTAACTCCCTAACTCTCATCAGGTGAAGAGTAATACAGATACTATAGCTCAGTCACTTCTTTTCCCTCGTTTCCAAAAACTCACAGGGAGAATCTCTCTCTCTCTCTCTCTCTCTCTCTCTCTCTCGCTCTCTCTCTCTCAACCTCCTCTAGTCTTGAATGTCTGAGTGGAGACTTTTCTCTTGGTCTCCTGTAAAACGGCTGGTTATCAAGCCACCTCAGAGTAAGAGGGAGTTCCTTTTTGGGACCGGACCATCCAGAATGCATCGGGTCACCTGGGTTCTGGGGAATGTCCTGGGAAAATAGGAATTTTTTTCCTTGCTCTCGCCTACAAGGTGGTGTAGAAGTAAGGATCCCTTGTGTCTTTCTCCATTGTTCTTAAAAAAAATAATAAGAAGGGAGGGATGCTAGCTGGGTAACTTTGAAACAAGATCCCAACAAGTCTGAAGATTCTCAGTCTTCCAGGTGAGTTTATCTGGAAGTTGAGTCATGGCAACTGGACTCCTTTTCTTGGGGGAATGAAACCTTTCGCTGCTTATCCAAACAGCCTAGTCACTCTGAGGAAAGCTATTTGTGAGCAAGAACATAAGAAGAGCCCTGCTGGATCAGGCCAACGGCCCATCTAGTCCAGCTTCCTGTATCTCACAGTAGCCCCACCAAATGTGTCCGGGAGCTCACGAGACTAGATATCTGTCTCTTCATACCCCTCCCCTGCATCTGGGCCTTGAATTACCCTGGTGTTAAGCCTGGAGATTACACATCTCCATCATGAGTCCTCCCTGAGGACAGTTGTGCAGACTCTGGTGGTCTCGAGGATCGACTATTGCAATGCCCTCTACGTGGGGTTGCCCTTGTCCCTGGTCCTGAGGTTACACAATGGGTGCAAAATGCGGTGGTGGGTGCCCGTAAATACGAGCACATCACCCCAGTCCTGGTCCACCTGCATTGGCTTCCCGTTGCCTTCCGGATCAGGTTCAAGGTCTTGGTCTTGATTTTCAGGGCCCTCCACGGCTTGGGACCAGAGTATCTGGCGGAGCGTATCTCCCTGAGGGCATCCGGATCCAGACCCACGAGATTGTCGCAGGCGCGCTCACTGAGAGTGGCCATACCCAGAGAGGCGTGGAAAACGCGCACGCGCAACCGCGCCTTCTCTGTGGTGGGGCCTTCCCTCTGGAACCATCTTCCCAGTGAGCTGCGCCTGCTGGAGTCCCTGCCTGCCTTTAAGAAAGCTTTGAAGACCTTCCTCTTTAAAGAGGCCTTTGGTGACCTTATCAGTTAGTTTTTTTTCCTTTTTCCTTTGGTTTACCTCTTTCTTCCTTCACTCTCTCCACTCCCGCCATCTTACCCTCCGCTGTTTTCTGTTCGGGGTTTTTATTGTTTTTGTTTTTGCTTTGTTTTTTTGTTTTTTTCCCTCTTATTTTATATGCTTTTTAACATTGTTAGCCACCCAGAGTTCCTGCCGGGGAAGATGGGCGGGATATAAGTTTATAAATAAATAAATAAATATTGTTTGTAACCTGTGATGGACTTCTCCTCCAGGAAAAGGTTGAAATGCAAGTGGTTCTTATCATCTGTTACTTTTCTTGATGTTCTTTCATGTTCTTGCACCCACTTCAGGACATCTGCCCCAAAATTCCAACAAATCAAACCCCAACACATTCAATGAAGACATCTCGCAATCTCTTCATATGCTCAACTTTGATATGGGTGGAGTAGGCAGCCCGGTGTAGAGACAGGCTTCTGGAGTGAGGCTGTAATGTATACCCCAGACAGAATTATTGGGTGCGTGGGAACTGCCAGGGCTCATTGCATCATGCTCAATGTTTTCTGTTGAACCAAACAGAGACTCCATATAGGGGTTGATGACATAAGAGATTTCTCAGCAGGGTTTTATGCCACTTTCAAGAAAAGTTCTTAATACAGGCTTGCAACAGCCTTTCTCCTTGTCCAAAGGAATCGAGAAAGCAAGAGAGCTGCTCATAGGTTAAAGCAAAGGCAGAGTCATCATAAATTGCTCATTTATTTATTTATTTATTTATTTATTTATTTGTTAATCTTATACCCCGCCCATCTTCCCAAAGGGAACTCTGGGCGGCTTACAATAAAAACAGGTACAACAAGCAAGCACAAAACAAAAGAAACCACAAAAGAAGAAATAGTAATACTGTATACAGAAGGGGCGTGGTGGCTGAGTGGGCTAAAGCGCTGAAACTGTCGGCTTCAAAGTCGGCAGCTCGGCGGTTCGAATCCCGGGTGCCATGCAGTGGAGCGAGCTCCCGCTGTTAACCGCAGCTCCTGCCAACCTAGCAGTTTGAAAGGCAAGTAGATAAATAGGTACTGCTGTAGAAAGCGGGGAGGTAAAAAACAGAGTTCCATGCACGGAAATGCATTCAGCCATGCCGGCCACGTGGCCACGGACTTGCACAACACTGGCTCTTTGGCTTGAAAACGGAGATGAGCAAAGCCCCTAGAGTCGGAGACGACTAGCACTCATATGCGGGGGGGGGGGGGGGACCTTTACCTTTACTTTATACTGTCTACAGATGTTGTGGTAGTCGCTGATCATGAGCAGCCAGTGCTGATGAGGAGGTCAAAGAAGAGATGAATCAACTTTGGACACATTGGCCCCAAGTCCTGTTGGTTAGCACAGGAAATTGCATTAGAGTGGGCCCATTGTATGAATGGGGATATCCATTACAACGGGCCTACTCTAATTGCAACTGATCATCCTATTCCTAATTCATATTTTACTTTAGCGGAATAAACTGCAGGGAAAGCTGACCACTAGTTTGAATCAAAGGATGCTGTGGAGGAGATGGCCTGCTCTAATGCAATTCACTATGCAAAGCAACAGGATTTTGGCGCATATATGCCTTGGAAAAGTACTATATATACTCCAATATGTCTAGTTTTTCAGCCCTAATTTTGGGCTGAAAAAGGGGGCCCTTGATTTATATTCGGATCAATACTTTTAGCCACCGAGGCAAGTGCTTGGGTCGGTGGCTAAAAGTCATTTTAAACATTGTGTGCTGCTTCTCCTGACCCCACCCCACCCCCTGCGTTGCAGGGGAGCGACATGCAATGTTTAAAATGACTTTTAGCCACCAAGGCAAGTGCTTGGGTCAGTGGCTAAAAGTCATTTTAAACATTGCACGCTACTTCTCCTGACCCCTCCCCCCCGCATCACAGGGAAGTGGCGTGCAACGTTTAAAATGACTTTTAGCCACCGAAGCAAGCGCTTGCCTCAGTGGCTAAAAGTCATTTGAAACATCACAAACCACTCCCCCAGCTCAAAAAAGGAGGAGCTGCCAGGCCCTGCTGCATTTCCCACCCTAGGCTTATACTCGAGTCAATAAGTTTCCCCAGTTTTTTTTGGGGGGGGGGTTAAATTAAGGGCCTCAACTTATACTTGGGTCAGTTTATACTCGAGTATATACAGTACTCATTCTCTGGCAGTGTTATCCTCTGGTTTATTGTCCAAGGGTTTTCCACCAAGCTTCCCACTTTCTGCTCTTGGAATGGGCCGAGCTTAAGATCAGGTGGGGGTTTTCCACTTTTCAGTCTATGTAGGAACTGGCACGTTCCGATAGCTATGGAGAAAAATATGAGCATCCCTCGGGTTTTGCAAGACTGAAGAACTCCCGCTCTTAAGCGGCGGGCAAATAATTCATCTTCATTTCATTTCTTTACCTCTCGCAAGCGCAGTTTTGGTTTCCTTCGGCTTTCTCGCTCGGCTTTTTAAAGAAAAGGCAAAATGAATAAGTGTAACATTGGCCGTTCTCCAAATTCTGTTGAACACGCCACCTGGAAGGAACAGAGACATCTGGAAAAACCCTTCCCGGTTCTCTGAGGAAATTACAAAAGAAATACCGGATGATTGGAAAGATAGGTCTTTATGGGATTCTTTCGTTATCAGCCAATTTTGCTTTGAAATATTTTTTCCCCGAGTAACATATGCTCAGGATTTTAATAGGAAATCTTTGGGTGCTGGTTATTTATGAACTTCATAAAAGAGGACTATTTAGAAAACTTTCGCAGGAGGAAAGAACATGGCGGCGGGAAAAACTACTTGCAAAGTCCGTAAGAATAAGTGAACTAGGTTGAAACTTGCTAAGCTGCCCTCCCGCTTCCCTGGGAGGAAGCGTTGACTACTAAAATAGATAGATAGTGGGTATTTCTGCTAGAACAATCCTACCACTGAGAATGAGAGATCCAAAGATAGAAGAACCATCACACCCCAAGCCCTCCTGGTAAAGGGGTTTTAAAAGGGTGTGATGTACATAAGAACATAAGAAGAGCCCTGTTGGATCTGGCCAGAGGCCCATCTAGTCCAGCTTCCTGTATCTCACAGTGGCCCCACCAGATGCCTCTGGGAGTGCATGAAAATAGATATCTGTCTCCTGATACCACTCTCCCTGCATCTGGCCCTTGAAGTACCCTGGTTTTAAGCCTGGAGAGAACATGTATCCCCATCATGGTTTGTAACCTGTGATGGACTTTTCCTCCAGGGATCTGTCCAATCCCCTTTTTGAAGGCATCCAGGCCAGATGCCATCGCCACATCCTGTGGCAGGGAGTTCCACAGACTAACAACACACTGGCTAAAAAAAATATTCTGTAGGAGATGTAGGAGATCATTCTTCCTCTCCCCTACCTCTGGTAACCCACCCACCCACCCACCCCGCTGACAAAAGAAGACTGAGGGTAGATAGTATTTCTAATACTTGAAAGCTAGTCATGCAGAGGAGGGGCAGCATCTGTTCTCACTCATCCCAGAGTGTGGTCTCAAATTTCAGTCTCTCAAGTCTATCAAAGAAAAGAAGTCCAGTTGCCATGACTCAACTTCCAGATAACTGGACCAAAGAAAGAAAGAAAGAAAGAAAGAAAGAAAGAAAGAAAGAAAGAAAGAAAGAAAGAAAGAAAGAAAGAAAGAAAGAAAGAAAGAAAGAAAGAAAATGTGACAAATCAAAATTGGCTAAAAACTCGTATTCATCAGGGTCATCATTTCTGAAGAATATGAAGTGATTCATTTTTGATGAATTGGCGATTTTCGATTAAGATCGTGATTTGTTTTTAGATTCATTTCCATCTTGGCTGCTGATCCAATCAACTTGGGAATTGGAGACAGATTTCCCCATCTCTAAGCAGCCGATTAAAAGCAGTTCGGCCCTCATCTGTTTTGACAGGCATTTGCAAGAATCGGATTCCTTACAAAGGAGACAGCCATTCCTCGGAATCGGCAGATTCGCAAGGGGAATCATATTTGCTGTGAATCAGATTTCAGGCCAGAAGACGCACCCTTAGCCTTGCCACAAAGGCCTCCTAAATGAATCCTCTGCCCCATCTTCAAGTCATAAATACAAGCCGTCAAACCATCCGGCCAACTTTCTCTCATCTTCTCCGTGTAATTTCCTTCCCCTGTTTTCCCTCCTTAACCGAGGTGGGGTTGAATGACAGGAGGGGAAGAGATATTATCTCTGGTTCATAAACATCTTGAACATTTGGAGGCTTTTAAGCAGATGCTCTCGCTGGCAAACGGTTTTCCCAAGCAGCCACCTGCATATGTTGGGGGTTTTTTTTCACCCCCTTATTAAGATAGCCTCCAAAGATACGGATTTACAGGTGGAAGCTTAGAGGATCCTTCCACCAAAAGCTGCAATTTCCTCCACTTCCTTTGTGTGTTTTAATCCTAAAACTGTACAGCCGCCGCAGCCCTCGTGAGTCAATTTGCTGAACAAATACATGCACACTCACATACAAATAGAGACTCGTGGAGGGAAAAGAGAACAATGAGGTATGACTCCGAAATCAACCACCACGAAGAAGGGAAAAATTCATTACCGATAGCACAGATCTTAACATGCAGACAGAGCTGTCCCTCTTGGCTGTGTGCGTTATTCGCAAGAGCATGTTCAACAGCTGCTCTCTCCTGTTCGGGTAGGCTTCTATATTCGCCAAAGGATGCTCCTTCTGTAAAAGGGGTTTCAGTAACATAAAAAAACAGGGTTCTAAAGGGAAGTGTTTTCATTTCCCATTGGACTCCCCCCCCCCCCCAGCATTCTGGCTTAACAACAACAACAACAAAAAAGAATGGATGTGGAGAATGGATGAATTAGGAAAGATACTGGCCAGTTGATGGCTTGTTGTGGGATTTTGAGAGTCTTAGTCAAAAAAATGTTTCCAAGCTCTGATAGACTGACCTGATCCAGCTTCTGAACCATTGAGCTAAATGCAATCCAGAAACTGTGTGTCATGACTCATTGAGGCCTTCGTGAACCTCTTGCTTTTATTAAAGCTTGAAAACATGGCCATGGTAGTTAAGAACATAAAAAAACATAAGCAGAGCCATGCTGGATCAGGCCAAAGGCCCACCTTGTCCAGCTTCCTGTATCTCACATTGTGGCCCCATCAGATGCCTCTGGGAGCACACGAGACTAGATCTCTGTCTCCTGATACCACTCCCCTGCATCTGGCCCTTGAAGTATCCCGGTTTTAAGCCTGGAGATGACACATCTCCATCATGGTTTGTAACCTGTGAATCTGTCCAATCCCCTTTTGAAGGCATCCAGGCCAGATGCCATCACCACATCCTGTGACAGGGAGTTTCACAGACTAACACCACGCTGGGTGAAAAAATATTTCCTTTTGTCTGTTCTTACTCTCCCAGCCCTCAATTTGAGTAGATGTCCCCTAGTTCTGGTATTTTGTGAGAGGGAGAAGAGCGTCCCTCTGTTTGCTTTGTAGGCCAAACAGGAACTCTTCTGGGCTCTGGTTTTGTTTGTTGTCTGTAGATACAAAAAGGAAACTGATGGTAAAAGGTGGGAGTTGCAGGGCACCTAGACAGCGTTTGACCTCATGGGTGGATGTAGGGTTTCCTTCATCGTGGTTATTCAGGCATCAGGTGTAGCTGGCCAGCCAAGAATAAATATTAGAGAAAATTCAAAACTAGGTCTTGTTGCTACGAGAGCTCATTTGAAATGGAAGTCAGTCTCTAAGATGGCCAGGGAATCTCCTTCACTGAACATTTTCAGTGAGTGGATGAATTTTCACCAGTTAAGGACCCTTAAGTTATAAAATAATTAAGCCTTGCTTGAGTTCTTCTGAGTGTTAAAATAGGCAGCCTCTCATTGTGGTCCTGTAGAAGGTAGGACTCCATGCTCATATAATATGGAGAGCAAAATTATTATGGAAAGGTTTGGACTACTGCCTGCGTGCCTCACAGAGACTGTGAGGAGTTCTCCATCAACCTGTCCCACATCTTCATCTTCTTCAGTCTAGACCTGCCTCAAACCTCCTCTCCTCACAAATGAAGAGATAAATTCATGTCTTAAAAGATCTCTTGTCTATATTCATAGCTGGCAGGGCTAGACGGTCACAGAAGTTAGTAAAGGCTGGTTTTTATTTTTTTTATATTTTTTTGAATGATAACTGATTCTGATCATTGGGGTCCCCTTTTCAACCTCTTTAACTTCATCAAGGAAAGTCATCCCAGAACCTTTGTCTTTTCTGTATCCACCCCACCCTTTGATGTACGGAGAGCCACCTTGGTCTTCAGTTGAATTCCACAGCTGTGTGTCAGTGCAGATGCAACCATACTCTGTGTAGGTGATGGAGGACAAAGCAGAGGACGGTGACACGCACAGGTCCTTGCATGGGCGGCTTTGAAGACTCTCGCAGGAACAATAGGTTGGAATTTGGAAGGGCAGCAACAGACAAATAACAGTAGGATATTTCTGGCATCCACCTACACTTTACCTTGGGCGTTAGAAGCTGGATTTGTTGATATTGTTTGGATCAAAGATAGACCAGAAGAGGAGGGCTTAGATGCTATTGAAAAACTCTGATGAAGGATATATATATATATATTATCTTTCAATATGGGATGCCAGCAGAGGAAGGATCTGGCATGATGGCTCCTCTGAAGGTCAGTCCTTCACACAATACAGAAACTCCCCTGGTGCATTGTTGGCCGGGACCTGTCTGAGATAATCCCAGCCTCCACGGTCCCCCTGCCTTTGATAAGGCTCTCTTTCTTCTCTCCCTCTCATGACCTTGCAATTCAGCTCTCTGTGAAGGAACGTGCACACATCTGCCGCCTCTTTTGTTTCATTTATAAATGCACTCCCAGACGGCGAGCAGAATGCGCGTAAGCCTGCGAGGTCACCACCGCGCCAGCCAGCACAACCAATACTCTACTTGCTTGCCAATGGCCTAAGAGGGAGGGAAAGGTCCTTTCTCATTCATTTGCTGTACAATGGCTGGCTTGTGGACAAGGGATAAAGAACAGCAGAACAATGGGCCTGTGAATGACTCTAGAAGCAGTCCTATGAGAAAGCATCTGCAAGGTTTAAACCCAGTTGTCAGTTGCAACGAGAACAGACCTATGGAATCAGTAGGAACTTTTTTAAGTCAACGCTCATGCAAGTTGTATTGATTCAACGGGTCAGCCCTGCGTGGGGATTAACAACTGGGAAGTAGGCCCGAAAATGTGGTGATACTGTACCTTGCTTAGCACTCAGGATATGTTGCAAGATAAAATAAAACACATCCAAATGGAAGAGTAACTGAATCAGTGCTAAATGACGTAATTTGAAGAAACCAGCATCAAGGGGGCACACTGGGTTTAAGGTGTCCCAGAGGTCTGGGCTACCTGCTTTAGGTAGACCAGTCCTCCATGAAAGACCACCTAATGGTTGCCCGAACATGTGCGCCATAATGAATCAGAGCTAATTGGGGCAGCACTCTGCAAGGTTCGACTTTATTTCTACCGTTAGTCAAGCTATCTGCTATGAATAGAGGTAGAAGCATGCCACAAAAGAGATAGCACGTTGCACTAATGATATCTGCACCTCTTTTGTAGCAGAAGACTGTGGCGCTTACCTGAACGATGCCTTCCACTTTATAGATCTCTGCAACCAGGAAAAAACAAGCAATTCCTTGTTTCTGTTTATGCCATGGAATCTGAAGAGGCTTCCACTGCACAGAGGCCCATGGGTATAAAGCAGCTTCTGGTGCTATGCTGTGAGATGCATAACATAGAGAAAGGGTGAGAGAAATTCATCTACTATTATTCCCATCAACCAACTTTTCAGACAACAAGTCTAGTGGCTCAGCGACATAACCCACAGTGCCACCCATGTACCATTTTGTAATTAGCATCAAGTAGTTAAGATTAAGTACTTAATGTACTCACCTTACTACTTTTTCTGGTGGAAAACTGTATTTTTCCAGTGGTAAAATAAAAACCTTTCCTGAAGGCTGTGCCTAAGTTCAAAGAAGGATCTGATCCTGAGGTGATTGCTCCAGATGTGTCTGACTTGGAGAAACCTCTCAATGGAAAAATGCTGGGGTGAAGCAGGTTCTTGGACATCTTCCAGCTTTTGGCTGATGTCTTTGAACTGATTTTAAATGATTCCAGCTTTAGAACCCAACAAGAGAATAATCTACCACAAGTAATTCCGATTAATTTTAGCAATTAATGGCCAACCAGTATCCTTCAGAAAGAGAAGTGAATGGGCTCAAATCATTTCATTCGATCAGGGCCAAGTCAAGGACCCTAAAGCTTGATTGCATTGGCCAACCATGTGACCTTGGTGTTCTCTAAGCATGCCTACGTCCATCCGCCCGCAGTAATGGCAAGTGCAAAAGCAAGCTGATGGGTTCTACTAGTGACACTGTCATGACCTTAGGCTGGTTTGCGTCCAGAATTTGTAATACACAGCCTATTGCTATGACATCTATCCATATTGCTGCATTTATGCACAAAGTCTTATTGGGGCAACTGTTTATTGTTTATTCATTTGGCCTTTGTCTTCTGCTTCTGCCACCAACCTCTGATGCGGTTTTAATGGCCACAGGGTCATACGTCTGGCTAACTTGACCCTGGTGGTGGTGGGGACATGAATCCATGAGTAGAAAAGACATCAACATTGCTCCCTGAAAATAAAACTTTAACACAGCGAGAACTGAGGTAATGAATCCTGCTGCGGATGGAAGAGATAGTGGCTCTTCCAGGCTTATTTCTTCCAAAGATAAACAGCAGAGGTAGTGGTTTCCATAATCTCCAGAGCCATACTTCCCAACTTTTATCCCTAGATGTTCTTGCAATGAAACTCCCAGAAGCTTTCACCACTAGCAGTGCTGGTCATGGTTTCCAAGGATTACAGCTCAAGAACATGTAAGGACCCAAGGTTGGGAAACACTGCTCCAGATGAATATAGGATGTGCCGAAACAACTTAGACCAGTGGTTCCCAAGCTGTGCACCCTGGCACCTAGGGGTGCTGACAAACCCAGACAGTAGCACCTCAAAAACTGCTTTAACAGTCAGGAAGTTTTCCTGATACTGATCTAAAAGCTGGGTTCTCTTAATTTGAGGCCATTGTTGTGCATCCTGCACTCTGGGATGACTGAGAACAGATTCTGCCCCTCCTCTGTAGGACAGCCCTTCAGATATTTGAAATGTGCTATCACATCATCCCTTAATCTTCTTTTATCTCTGCTAAACATCCCCAATTCTTTTAGTCTTTCCTCACAGGGCTTAGTCTCCAGCCCCTGACCATCCTTGTTGCCTTCTTCTGAATATGTTCCAGTTTGTCAGCATCTTTCTTGAAGTCTGATGTCCAGAACTGGACACAATATTCAAGGTGAACAGAGGGGGATGAGCACCTCACAGGATCTGGAAATTGTACTTCTGTGAATGCAGCCTAAAATAGCATTTGCCTTTTTTGTGACCACATCACACTGTTGGCTCAGCTTGTGATCTACCCAAATTCCAAGATCCTTCTCACTTGTAGTATTGCTGAGCCAGGTGTCTCCCGTCTTGTAACTCCGTGTTAGGTTTCTTCTTCCTAGGTGCAGGACTTTGCACGTCTCCCTGTTCAATTTCATCCTCTTGGTTTCAGCCCAGTGGTGGTGAGCGACACACTTTTGTGGTGCACTAGGGCTACAAGATCTGTAAATGTATAGGCTATTGGAGGTTAAACCCACTTGGATTTTCATCGCCAGTGCAGTCATTGGGAAATGGTGCCAAAAAACAGCAGCAAATGAGGCAAAGGGGTTGTGAACTGCAGCTTACTTGTTGAGTAGGCGCTTTGCCTTCAGAAAGACTATGACCAGTTGGAATACACCAAGATTCTTGAACTTGGTGTTCTGCAGATATATTGAAATGACAATTCCCATCATCTCTATCTAGGTTAGGCATGGGGGATTGTTATTCTTGCATATCTGGACACCAGCTCAGGGGAAAACCAATAACCAGGGCTCTTCTTGGTTCCTCATGGGTTCTGCCTGAAGGGCAGCTTGGTGCGTTAATCTTATCAGAATGTTCCCGTGTGTCCAAACAGTGCTCCTCAAATCTCACTTGTATCATTTCCTTCTCAGGTTGCCATAGCTTTTTGTTTCTTGATAAGTGATGGTTTGTTTGGGTGTTTTGTGCCGTTTTCTTCTGGGGTGGAGTTTAGCACGATGGTGCTTCCCACCCATTTTAGCGCTAATGCAGAGTGAGAGCCAGCAAACAAACAGTCAAAAAATGACATGGAAGCTCATGTCAACTGTAGTCAACAACAGTGGAAGCTTCCATGACATGAGAAAGTTCAAGGTTAGCACTGACTCACTAAAGCAGCTCAGCACCATATGATTAGCCGTTATGAAGCAAGTGCTGATAACTCCTCCCATCCACAAGTCACAAAAAAGAGGGAAAGGCAAGAGAAGACAGAACAGATTCTGCTGAAAAGGGTCCTGGTGGACCTGTACTCCTAGCAACACGAAAGCAATGCAACAGTAAGGCAAGCAGAGTGAGGCTGCTATTTTCAAATGCATCTCAAATCCAGAGAATATCCTGTGCTGCCTTGAAAAAAGGCATGGTATCAAGAACCTTCCAGTTCCCAAACACTTCTGGTCTCGTCTGAATTTAATGTTGCATCTGCTTCGTGTGTTATCACCTGTCAAGTCACATCCAACTGATGGCGACCCTAATTAAGTATTCAGGTTTAGTGAAATATGTAGAGAAGTAGCCGTACCAGTGCTAACTCCTTCTGGATTTCCATAGCTAGTCGGAATTTGAACCCAGAATACTAGAATCCTAAACTTTACTTTACCGGCTACACCTCGCCCTCTAATGTGCACGTTGCGTGACGAGCCTTACTTCACGGGCACTTGTCTCGAAACAGGAACCGAGACAAGAGAATTCCCAAGGTCAGGGAGAGGTATGGCTCATCATGCTTAAATCCCAGTTCAGGGGGGTGTGTCGGGACGAACTCCTGCCATCACGCAATGGACGTGCAGTAACATTTTTTCGTACCGGTCCCAAGCGGGACTGCGAACCACGATGAAAGGGATGTGAAGTAACTGTCTAAGTCTTTGATTTGGGTCCTGATGTCAAGCAGGGTGAGTGAGAGGAAGCTATGTTGGGATTGCTGCTTTGCTATACACTGTTCCTACCTAAGAACACATCTGATTTTTACAGCAAGAAAACAAAGGATTTTGTGCCTTCAATGAGGTCTCATTTCACACACACACATACACACACACACACACATACACACAAATCCTTGTCAAAAAGGAGGGTGTTTGCAGAGCTGGGCGCTCCAACATGAGTGTGCAACTGCTCTTCCTTGAAAAGTTGGCCACGGACAGGTAGCAGAAGCATTAAGTGACCAAATGAAGGGAGGAATGAAACTGACAGGCAGCAGATGCAAGTAGAGTTAATTTGGTGGGATAACCCACCAAATTCTATTTTAATGAACTTAGTTTGCTTGCTTGCCAAGCAGGGTGAATCTGCCAGCCAGAAGACAGGGAGATGTGGAGGGGACGGCAATCGCGTGGTGCAGAGGTGCAGGCTTCCAAAGAGAAAAGGCAGCAGCCTCTGAGCTCCTTACAGTGCAGCGTATGTCGCTATGAGCCAATCATCTCGCCTGGCATTATGCGAGTGATGAGAACCGCCATGAAACCAAAGGTACTTGTCGAAATGTTGGTGCTCACCGAACAAAGTAAGAGAAGATGTGAGGAATAAATTATACATCACTGCTTTGGAAGAAAACCCTGGGAAAAGTTGATATAAAAGACGAGATGAATTCATTCTTCCTTCCCTAGATAATAGATTCCTCCACTCTGCCAGTTTCACACCTTATGTGATAGTAAAGCCTGCCAATGTTATTATATGCACATTGTGAACACTACAGATCCCGTGGGGTGGTGTACCTGGAGAGCTTTGCACATGAATTTCTTTATACATCAGATGTGCATTCCATACCTCCCCCCCCCCAAAAAAAAGGATTCAGGGCAGCGTGTTTGGGATTATTCCTTTTTTTTCTCCTCATAAAATCTCTGCGGATTTGATTACTAATAGGTATACATGCTAACAGACCCAGCAAATGCTAATATAGTCTCGACATTTCTGGAGCAGGGGGTTTAGGGATCGTAGATCAGTGGAACTCCGAGCAGATTTATCTGTGGGGATTAGAGTGTGTGCAAAATTCCGTTGCTTCAGCCTGCAGCCACGGCTGCTAGAGGTTGCCAGATCATTTAATTTAGAGCAATGACCCATGAAAATCCAATATGTAACTAACATTTGGCTTCAGCTGCTTTTGGAGAAAGAAACTTCAAGTCCTCATCAGAGAAGCTCAAAACAGGCCCCAGATCATTATATTCCGGGGGAAGCCAAACTGTCAAATAAAAATATACAGCCCCACAACCTGCCTCGGTGGATCTAATGTAGATGTTGAAATGCAGGTGGAGTTGTTTGTAATCTTTAATACGCATGACAGTTTTCGAGGAACGGAAGTTCATCCGGTTCTTCTGCCATGCCACGTCTATGTGGCAGGCTAGACAAACTGCTGTTATCCTTTCTGCACCAAGATGGCCTAATGGTAACATGCCTCTTCTAATTCATTGTTTGTGAATATATCTTAAATGTTCTGGGTTGTAGATTGCCCTTCACTATGGTAAGCTTCCTTGGGTCCTTTTCCAAGGAGAAAGGCGGGGCAAAAATATAAATAAATAAATAAATAAATAAATAAATAAATAAATAAATAAATAATATAAATAAATAATAGTTTTCCAGAGTCAAATTTCCCAGTGGACTCCACTCTGAATCAGACCTAATATAGTAATCATGTGCCGTCAAGTCGATTATGACTCATGGTGACTTGGGATGGGCATTTCATTTCGGAATCAGTAGGTTACGAAACGAACCAGGCGAGCCCAGGTGGTCCTCAGAACCGGCTAATACACGCAGATCCAATTGCTTTACCTTTCTCTGTCTCACACAGGGTTAAAATCCTATGAGGAAACATGCTGCGACATCATCTGTGCTAGATCTCTGATGTTGGCCAATCAGGAGCTGTGCAGGGACAGGCATCATCCTCCCTCCCTCTCTGATTGGCCAGCAGCACGAAGCAGGAAAGATGACGTTGCAGCGTGCTTCCTTGTTGGATTTTAATCCTGTGTGAGACAGAGAAAGGTAAAGCAATTGGATCTGCATGTATCAGCCGGTTCCAAGGATCACCTGGGCTTGTGTGGTTCCTACCGGTTCCGAAACGAAATGCCCATTCCTAATGGTGACCCTTGTTCAGGGTTTTCCAAGTAGGGAGTCCTCAGGAGTGGTTTACCCTTTCTCTGGGGGCCTCCTGGAACCATACAGCGTGCCCAAGGTCACATAGATTGGCTCTACTCACAGGAGGCCCAGGGGGGAATTGAACTCCCAACCTTCGACTCCGCAGCCAGATACCTAAATTGGACTATAGATCAGGCGTTAAGACAACACAGTCACCAGACAAAGGATGGACAACTTTCAGCCAACCGCTGTGTGCAAAAATTGTCCCAACCAATCTTTTGCTCTTAGCCATTTAGAGACAGTACTCTTCATTCCCAGCCGGTGAGATCAAAATGTCCCATGCAGTTTTGTCAGCAAGCCATGTTGCTGAGTATTTTGGCCCCTGAGGCTATTTCCCTTGCAATAAAAATGGAAAAAACAACAAAAACAAAAACCTACGATGTGTTCCTCTTATGCCTTCACCTTCTATCGCTGCCGCTACCCCCTCCCTTCTGCTGGCGGTGCTTTCTCCTTTCTGGATTAGTCATGTGAGTGAGCAGGCGATGAATGGGATCACATCAAAATGCTTAGCTAACTGTTCAGGCGAGCGAGAGACCCGCAGAAGGGAATAAATAGATGCCGTTGTTGCAAAGTGCCCCAAATTGCCGAAAACGGGAGCCCGTTTGCAGTAACAAGAACAAAAAAAAATATGCACAGTTACAATTTGGCTGTTAGAGAGAGGTGTGTTCCTTTAGAAAGAAAGAAAGAAAGAAAAAGAAAGAAAGAAAGAAAGAAAGAAAGAAAGAAAGAAAGAAAGAAAGAAAGAAAGAAAGAAAGAAAGAAAGAAAGAAAGAAAGAAAGAAAGAAAGAGAAAGAGAGAGAGAGGGAGGGAGGGAGGGAGGGAGGGAGGGAGGAAGAAAGAAAGAAAGAAAGAAAGAAAGAAAGAAAAAGAAAGAAAGAAAGAAAGAAAGAAAGAAGGAAGAAAAAAGAAAGAAAGAAACAGAGAGAGAGAGAGAGAGAGAGAGAAAGAAAGAAAGGAAGGAAGGAAGGAAGGAAGGAAGGAAGGAAGGAAGGAAGGAAGAAAGAAAGAAAGAAAGAAAGAAAGAAAGAAAGAAAGAAAGAAAGAAAGAAAGAAAGAAAGAAAGAAAGATCCATTTGATTAGCCTCTTAGTGGTGGTTGGATATGATGCCTCTTTGAATATGGATGAGGCTGCACTAGAAGGATGATGTGCCAGGAGGAGTTGTTACCCGGGAAGTAAGTGATGTGTAAGGTCAAAGGTCACCTGTCTTGCTGGCTAATGAAAGGAATCTAGGAGACAGAGCTTTTTCTCGCTGATTAATGCAAGGGCTGCTACCCGTGGCCTCTCGCTCCCAATCTTCCTTGGCCTCCCTTTCAAAAATATGCCAAGGCTTCCCTTCTTCTTCTTCGCTGTTCGCCAAGGCAAAAAAGTGTGCAAAGCGGGAGGTGAAAGTCCATGAGAAGATCTGCTTTCTAAGGAATCATGTGCTGCCTTTAAAATAAATAAATAAATAAATAAATAAATAAATAAATAAATAAATAAATAAATAAATACAGGCATCCCTGTGACTATTAAAATCACTCCTGCAAGCCCGAGTACAGAATTTGCTTGGTGGAAAGAAAAAGGGATATTTACTAATCTGCATACTCCCTTAAATTGGGGGGGGGGGATCTCTCTTTCCATCTCAAAAAGGACCTGCCAAGTTGGGGAAGGCCCTGGTTGAAATAAGGATGGGCGTTTTTTATTTCTTGGACTACAGACCCCACAATTCTCCATTCAGGCCGGGGGGGGGGTTACTTGACAGACAGGTCCATCTGGGGAAAAGACCTGGATTGGCAGGCCTTGAGACTTAACTAGGCTTAGCTTTGATGTCAAGCTAAGCCACCAAACTTCCAGTTGAGTCTTTTGTTCCAGGACAGCAACGTCTAAGGGTGCTTTTACACGACCCCTAAGATCCGCTGGCAACTTAAATTCAGACCAGAGATCTTGGGGATTTGTCGCTCTTCCTGTGTTCCCACCCCTCCGCACTCCCTTGCTCCTGTCTGCGTGAGGGGAGGGAGAAAAGAATGCAGGCTCACCTCCGCTCTGCCGTCGGGAGCTGCCCCGGGAAGCATTCCAGTCTCTTCCAGTCTCTTAAACGGGCGGGGGGGGGCAATAAAAAACAAACAAACACAAGGTGAGGAGAGCCCAGCACTCACTGCTTTACATCCGCATCAGAAATTTTTCACCTTCGGAAACCAGGTACTTGGAAAATGTGCTGGGACGCACTTAGCTGGGCGTGGTCGTACTTAATTTTTTTAAAAATCTGGAGCTGGTGGGAAAACAATTTTAAGCTCCGGATCTGGGAGCCCTTTGCCTCGGATTTTAGGGGTCGTGTAAAAGTGCCCTAAATGTCTGTAAGGTTCCTGTCTCTCATGAGATCTCCCAGAATGGACAGCTGGAGGATTTGCACTGCCAGAATTTTTGTTTTAAAAAAATCCCTTCATTGCTTCTTCATTTGCAAGGTTTTCTGCTCATTTCTTCTACCTAGGAGCGATTTCATGGCAGTCACCTAATTCACTTCAAAACCTTACAAGAGAAAGAGACAAAGCCATAGGTAACCTCCTCCCCCGTGGGTCAGCACGGATGCAATTGGTTTTGGGCAACACAAACACAATATGGTGGTACCTTGTATAAAGGAATTAATTCATTCCAAATGAAATTCTGTTAAGCAAGTTTTCCTTTATGCAAATTTCCCATAGGAAGGCATTGAAAATAGAGTAATCCCTAATCGCAACCATTTTTATATTGTACGGATTTGCCCCATAGGCGATTCTGCTAAGCAAATTTCCGCTATCTCCGGAATATTTTTATGTTGTACAGATTTTATGTTATACAAATTGTTTGTTATACGGGTGTCCACTGTATTAGTGTTTGGGCAGAGAGAGAGAAAAGACTCAGGATAAGGATATCAAATTTAAGTTGGTTCAACAACAGCTGAAGTTCAAATGGACCCATGGTTATCAGTCAAATTCAAACCATACATTACCAATTTGACGCCATTTAAAAAGTGAATTTCTGGACTGCTGAAAGAATTTTCAGGGAAAATGCTGTTCTGCCCCAGAATTGTAATAATCCTGCACAGTCTGCCATTCCTCCAGAAATGTTGTCAAGGAAACTTCTGCAAAATTTTGGATGCGATTTGGAAGGGGTTGAATTATCCAAGGAGCACACTTTAAGGAGGGAAGAATATCTCTGTAAGAGAGAGAGGGGGGTGGGGTATTCCCCTCCCTGCCTTTGATTGTTACTGGACAAAAATTTTACATGCTGTATCTCGCAATCTGCAAACCAGCTTGCAAACGGTGACAGTTTGTCCTTGGTCAGGCATCATTTGCAAAGCTGGCTTCGCAGATGGGAAGATCTGCAGGAATCACGTCTCTAGAACACTATCAGGATCTCAGTGAGAAGAATGAGCTATGGAAGCACACAGCCTGATTGGATCTTGAGCAAACAGTGGGTGATGGATAACAGAACTGGTCCTTGAACTTTCCTCTGCTTTTAAGCTATCCATCAAAAACTTTGCTAGCAGCCCATCCATCAGTACCTACACAGCTGAGAAAGAAATACATTGGCTGGCGCCGACAGTCCCAACACACCACATGTATAGGGATAGTTATGGAGCGCTCAGCACAGTGTGATCCATGCGCCCCAAGGTATAATGTGCATGCAGAAATACCCATCTCCCTGTCCATGGCACTGGAAGCAGACTAGCCTCTGGGTTCTTTATTCTAGCATCGCTTGACAGGAAGGGGTTGTACGCAGCTATCTTGCACCTGGGTCTAATTTATTCTCTTGGTATTGTAGTGTTTTATCAGTCCCTGGCTTGAAATGATGCCACGGCAGAATTTATTAACAGGATTTTCGCTTTCCCCCATCAGAAAGGGTTTACTTAGCACCAGATAAAGGTATGAGCTGGAAAGGAGTTAGGGGCTTGTGATTGTTAAATGGATTTTATCTTTTACAGATAATTTCTGCCTCTCCCGTTTCCCCCTTCCCTGCTCCCTGCTGCCCCTTACTTTGTGCTTATACTTGCCTGAAATGTTTTCCTTGTGGGATTTTAGCCTTAGGTTATGTTCCGTGACCCACTGGGGCGGATTGTCATCGTTGTCCATCTTGTATCATAACGAGAACCACAAGCGCTCTTAAGCGGGGGATTTTATTCATTGTTTCTTTATTTATTCATTCATTTTGGAGGCCCACCGCCCTCCTCCTGTTTAGGAGCTTGGTCCATTCACTTTGCATTCAATATGGACTGATTTTGCAACAGACAGAGATAAAGAGGTAGATCTGAATAGACGCAGTTTTGAATATAGACATAGAGGAAACATTGCGATTTCCTCACCGTAGTTTCTCAATCAGTGTCACTAAGCCGTACTCTGCAAGGCTGAATGGCTATTGAAAACACATCTCCACTCCTCTGAGTGAATTGGAGCAGGAGGGATTTCATTGTTGACTTTTTAACAAAATGGTATGGAAATCACACCATGTTGTGCTAAAGCACCCTCTGGGCAGCTGACACAATAATGCTGCAAACATGAGGCGAGGCATTTTGTAAATTGCTTTGTGTCCACATTTTGTACAATTTTGCTCCTCGGAAATTGTATAAAACAGTATAATTCCACTAACAGTTTCGTCCAGTAGAAGATCGCTCGTGGTGTATCATTTGCTGGTATCTCAGTTCACTGTAGTTCATGGTCTTGAGGATGAAGATTCAGTGTGCGTTGGACCCCCCCCCCCCCCCACCTCAAGAAAACTCCCCTTTTAAAATGATTGCGGTGGCTGAGGCATGTGGGAAGTTGTATTGATTAAAAACAAAGTTTCCAGTTTCTGTTTGGGTGTCGTGTGCGAATTTTCCGTGTGGGAAAGCTACATCTTGGTACAGATGCAGGAAAGGGAAGATGTTTTCTGAACTCTGTAGCAGAGGACGATGCAGATAAAAGCAAGGAGAATGAGGGAAATAGAATGTATTCTCGAAGGCTTTCACAACTGGGATCTGATAGCTGTTGTGAGTTTTTTGGGCTGTTTGGCCACATTCTGGAAGTTTCCAGAATGCGGCCAAGCAGCCTGAAAAACTCACAACAATGAAACAGGATGTTTTAAGAGAGAAAGACCAGGGGTGGGATAGGGTGGAAGTTTCCAGAACATGGCCAAGCAGCCCAAAAACTCACAGCAACAAACCAGAATGTCTTAAGAGAGAAAGACCGGAGGTGGGACAGATGGCTTCCCCCAACCTCCCGACACCACCAACCATTGTTCCCAGAATACTCCAGGGAGCCTGAACACTGGTTGTGTAGACTAGGCTGTCCTGAGAACTGTTGTCTGAAAAAGTTACTCTTCTCCACTCTGATAAAGAGTTGGGGGGCATGAAAAGGGGGGATGAGAAAAGGAAGGGTGAGAGTGAAAAGGGATGGACAACACTTACAGTGGTACCTTGTATAAAGGAATTAATTTGTTTCAAATGAAATTCTGTTAAGCAATTTTTCCTTTATACAAATGTCCTATAAGAATGCATTGAAAACACAGTAATCCCTAATCGTGACCATTTTTATGTTGTACAGATTCGCCCGATAGGCGATTCTATTAAGCAGATTTCCCCTATCTCCGGAATTTTGTATGTTGTACAGATTTTATGTTATACAAACTGTTTGTTATATGAGGGTCCACTGTATTCTCCAACTTACTTCTTTGCTATGCTAGCTACATTTCCTACCCGTCTCCCTCCTGTGGTGGCATCTCATAGTACCACAACAAAATCAGTCTACAACTGCCACTCACATCCACATCCTGTGAAATTCTCTGATTAAAAAGCCAGAGCCTCAAGAGCCATCGTGTGTAATAATGTCCATTCACTGGCTCCTGTCCTTCGCTCAGCTGCATCCCAAGATTCAGGGCCAAACCATGAGAAGGCTGACAGGTCCTTATGATGTCACCCAATGGGGGAGGAATCCAAGTGTCCACACTCACAGCCTTTCAAATTTATCATGTATATATTTATTTATTGGATTTCTATACCGCATCCATCGATCAACAAAGGCCACTCTGGGCGGTTTACAAAATTAACAAAACAAAAACAACCATAAACATTGATAATGCATAGATAACAACAATAAACAAATAAACATAACTGAGTCAAATTTAAAATCAATAAAGGGCAAGAATAAACTAAAGAATTGCAGGCAAAAATCAAGGAAATGCAAAACAAAACAAAAGACACAGAACATGTGGCACCTTAAAGACTAACTTTCAGATTTTAATTAACGTTTAGTGGACTAAACCTCCACTTCTTCAGATAGATAAAGTCTGAAGAATATAACTAAAGGTGGATCAAGAAAGGGTGAATGAGCAGCGAGTCCAGATCGTATAAATCTTTCGCCTTTCTATATAGCCACGTCTTGAGATGTTTCTTAAAAAGCAGACAGCGTGGGGGTCAAACAGATCTCAGGCGGGAGTCGTTTGCAAAGTCAAGGGGCCACCACTGAAAAAACCCAATTCCTTGTCAGCGATTCACAGGCCTCCTTCAGTGATGTCAACCTCACATGCCCTGCCTGAGACAACCAGGTACAATGGACAGTACTCTGTGATAGGAGCCGATCTGACAAATACTTGAAAAGCTCTCCTACAGACGATGAGGAAAGGTGTGTTCTCAGAGTGCAGGACATATTGACAACAGACTCAAGTTACAAGAAACCCATTTGGGGCTGAACATTAGCAAAAACGTTGTAACTGCTAGAGAAGTACAACAATCAAACCAATTCTCTGGAGAGGTAATGAGCACTCCCAACACAAGAGACATTCAAGAGAGAGGACCACTTGGCAGATATTGCTGCCTAGAGCAAGGGATTGGATTTGAAGGCCTTGTAGGCCCTTTCCAACTTCATGATTGTATGATTCTATGATTCCTCCCTCTCTCCACCTTGCTCCCTGTATTTTAGGGTGTTGTGTGGAGGCAGAACACACCTCCAGATCCTATTACGTTGAGCCAGAGGAACTTGGTGGCATCTGGGAAGTGGTGGCAATGGAGGCCAAGGTTTTGAAGGGGACTTCATGAGCCAACGGCCCTGATGCTGGGAAAAATCGAAGGCAAAAGGAAAAGAGGACGACAGAGAATGAGATGGTTGGACGGTGTCATCGATGCAACCAAAATGAATTTGACAAAACTCCGGGAGGCAGTGGAAGATAGGAAGGCCTGGCGAGCTCTGGTCCATGGGGTCACGAAGAGTCGGGACACGACTGAACGACTGAACAACAACAACATGAGCCAAACTTTATCCTTCTCTGATGTCACTTACCCTATATTTTGTCTTGCTTTCTGGAGACCTGCTAAAACAGAAGAGTGCTCCCAGATGTCATCGGACAGCTCAAAATCGGGCGATACTACTGGATTTTCCCAAACACATACTGAGCACTCAAAAACACCTCCATAAAGTGACACAACTTTTGGACATTGGTGGGAAAACCAGAAGGACGTTGCTGCAAGCCCTAAGAGACAACGATAGGTCAAGGAGTGGAGATAAACAGTAGGGTATCTTGCTTCCGTATCTCATGGGCCTTACAGAGGAAGGAAGAATCCGGAGGGTTGAATAACCGTGGCTTGGTTTTTGCACAAAGCAGAGGCATATATAGTGTGTCATTGACTTCCGACAGAGGACAAGCTCATTCTTTCTCATCCAAAATACCCGGAGAGCAAACGTGTTTATCCTGGTGAGCCATTGCCAAGCTTCCATGGGGAACCCTTTGATCTCTGCCTTCAACCAGCACCCACGCAATACGCACAGGGGGGAGCGGAGGAGGAGGAGGAGGAGGTACCCAGCGAGTCAGGAGGACTCCTGAATTTAGAAGGTCAAAGAGGGACTGGAAAGGGCTGAAGAGACAAGTCTTTCTCAACTTTGTCTTACTGGAGTACCCAACTCCCCCTCCCCCACCTCCTGCTTCTTTATATTTCTTTCAATAGAGAACACGCAGCCATTGAGCAGTTCAATTATGCAGCTCCGACACTTTCAAATGAAGCCGTTTCTGAAGAAACATATATCATTCCCCAAGACTTTCTTGAGCTGGGAGGGGAGAGCTAGGATTTGCATCCTGAAAAGGACAGGCGGAAGGAGAGACTCTATCTCGGCTGCGCCTTCATTTCCCCTCCTTCAATTTCGTTCCCTTCTTCTTTCTTGGAATATTGGTTTGTCTTGTCTCTCTGTGTGTGTGTGTGTGTGTTTGGTGGTGGTGGGGTTTGGCTTGTCTTCTTTGACCCCTCCCATCATCAGCAAGTGACTCGATGAAAGTTCACCGTGCCTGCTTCTCTCCAACACCACCTATTAGAAGCAAAATGCTAGATAATAACCCCCCAACAACAAACCTAGCGAACTGATCCAAAACAAGAGGAGTGAGTCATTTATTTTAATTAAAAATCTCCTTCCATTGATTTTTTTTTTTGAGCTTGAAGAAAAGCTACATGGCCCGCTCCCCATCCGAGGGCCCACGTGTCCGCTCGTAGCTACAAATAAGTCCTTTGATCATCTTTTCTCTGGCTATGAAAATAAAATAATTTCCTGGGTTATGCTTGTACACTTGTAAGAATCAAATCACCACTCTTGAGTGGGAGGTGTTGCAGATTCCGATTTTTGCTCTGCATAATTGAGTACTTTGTCCTAGGAAATGGCAAGAAGAAAGGAACTTTACCGTTGTTAAAATGAACTCGTGCTGAAAAGGAACTGGGGGAAATCCATCGATTGGATATAGCACTTTAAGCGACAGAGTGGAAAAGATCAGGCCATGCCCTATAAGCCATGTTAGGGTGAGGTTTGGGGAAGATAATATGGTTCGTACGCAAGGGGACACAGGGGATTCTTATAATCTCCAATGAAGAGGACCCGAGATGCCATCCATGTTGTTAGTCTGTGGAACTCCCTGCCACAAGATGTGGTGATGGCATCTAGCCTGGATGCCTTCAAAAGGGGATTGGACAGATTCCTGGAGGAAAAGTCCATTACAGGTTACAAACCACGATGGAGATGTGTAATCTCCAGTCTTAAAACCAGGCTACTTCAAGGGCCAGATGCAGGGGAGTGGTTGCAGGAGACAGAGATCTAGTCTCGTGCGCTCCCAGACGCATCTGGTGGGGCCACTGTGAGATACAGGAACATAAGAACATAAGAAGAGCCCTGCAGGATCAGGCCAAAGGCCCATCTAGTCCAGCTCCCTGTATCTCACAGTGGCCCCACCAGATGCTTTTGGAAGTGCATGAGACTAGATATCTGTCTCCTGATACCACTCCCCTGCATCTGGCCCTTGAAGTACCCTGGTTTTAAGCCTGGAGATTACACATCTCCATCATGGTTTGTAACCTGTGATGGACTTCTCCAGGAATCTGTCCAATCCCCTTTTGAAGGCATCCAGGCTAGATGCCATCACCACCTCCTGTGGCAGGGAGTTCCACAGACTAACAACGCGCTGGGTGAAAAAATATTTTCTTTTGTCTGTTCTTACTCTCCCAGCCCTCAATTTGAGTGGATGTCCCCTAATTCTGGTGTTTTGTGAGAGGGAGAAGAGCTTCCCTCTATCCACTTTACTCATGCCCTGCATTATTTTGTACGTCTCAATCATATCCCCCCTCAGGCGCCTTTTTTCCAGACTAAAAGCTGGACTAGATGGGCCTTTGGCATGATCTAGCAGGTCTCTTCTTATGTTCTTATGTTCTTATCCTAAAATTCTGCACTGGGCTTGATAGATGAAGACTGGGAAATTCTTAGGGTCAGGCACAACATTTTGTGATAGGAGTGTTATGCAAGCCAGGTTTGGAACCCACTTCCCTTCCTCCTAACCTGACGCACCAGCATCAGGTTAGGACCACAGGTCAATTCACCTCTGGTGCTCACATGTATCATACCTCTAACAAATGAAGGCTTATTCTAGCTAGGATAGCTAGAAGTCAGCTGTTCCTGCCCCTTGTCAAATCTAAACCTTGGGCTGCAACAAGAAAAATGTGTGTGTGTGTGGGGGGGTGCAGTTTGGTGATCCTTATGGTGACTAGGGATGGGCACGAAACGGGAAAATAATGTTCCATTTTGTCCCCTTTTGTGCTCACCCCGGTTTGTTTCGTTTCATTTCTTGTGAATTTTATCTAAAAAAAATTCATATGAAATGAAATGAAATGAAATGGCTCCACTGGGTCCTAGAGGCACCAGATTTGGTGCCCAGGATTCCAAGAGCCATTTTTAAAGGGCTCCTGCTGAGTTGTTATTGGCTGGACCCCTTTAAAACCGGCCCACTTGACACCAGGGCGATCCCTTGGTGCCGACTGGGCCAGGTTTAAAGGGGTCCAGATACTGACAGCTCGACAGGAGCACTCAGAAAACGGTGGGGAGGGCAGTGCGATTGCCAGAACTGCCCTCCCGACCGTTTTCTGACAGCTGCTGCCAAGATGTCAATGTCTGGACCTCTTTAGTAGCGTCACAAAGACTCCACCCACTTCTGCTCCTTGGGCAAATCTACGGTCGGCGTCAACCACGCCAGTTCATCTGATCCTTCTCAGAGGCTGCTCTGCCGCAAGATCAATGCAGGATAGTAGCAGTGGACATCTTCTAGCTCCAAATAGGCATCCTGCTGGCCACAGGGCAGGAGGGCAAGGTCAACCCACACCTTCAGAAAACTCACTGCTGCATGCCACTGAGTGATGCAGCCAACGCTGGTGTCCCACCACGCTGTTCCCAGAACCTCTGATCTCCTCTGATTTGAGACGCTGATCAGACCTGGCCTCCTTGTTGCTCAGATGGGGAACCCTCAGGAAATGTCCAAGATTGAACATAACATAAGAACATAAGAACATACATAGAGCCCTGCTGGATCAGGCCAAAGGCCCATCTAGTCCACCTTCCTGCATCACACAGTGGCCCCACCAAATACCTCTGGGAGTGCATGAGACATTTGGGGCTCTTTAGTCTGGTCCCCACCTGCCACGTGCTTTTCCGCGTACAAGCCCCCCACCCTAAGCCCAAGATCTGTTATCTGGTTCGTGGCAGCCCTGCTTCGATGCTGGTCCATTTGCGACATATGGGCTGAGATGTACTTTCCGAGACCACTTCTCGGCACCTCCCATTTCGGCCGAGAGCGAGGCACGTAAAAAAAGCTTCTCCTCATCTCCTGGCTTTCTCTCTTCTTTCGCAAATTGTCATGAAAACATCTTCCTCTCGGCTTTGAAAAGGCAAATTGCCCCAAAAACCCTTTGCCTGGTTGTTTGGCAGAGACAGAGAGAAGGCGGAAGATTGTTTAAACGAAGTGATTTCGTCAGAAGCGTTGCTATATAAAAAAAGCATTTCTACCTGGAGTGTCAGAAACGGCAGCGTTTATGGGCTAAATTTATTTTCAGTTCTCCCATGCTAGATTTGATGGCAAATAGATTGATGCTGTACATTTGAGCCTGGGCCTAGTCTATAGTGATTGATGACTGCTTAATGGCATATATCAAATAAGTTTCTGATCAATGGTAGCCAATTTCAGAGAGACACTCACATCCTAAAACTTGACAGCCACAAGCTGAGAAATTACAGGCGCCGGAGATTTCAAAAGCAACTTTCCAAACAAGCCTGGATTGACCGTTTAAGTCAGGGATTTGGGAGCATCCCTCCCCCAACCCCAAAGCCATGGCTTTGAGTGCCTCTAACATCCTTCACTCTCGCGATTCATTCACTGGAGAAAAGAGGAAAGTAAACAATTCAGGCTCTTGATCTTCCGGATGAACTCACCTGGGTGACTGAGCCTTCAGGCTTTTGAGGGTGTGCATGTCCAAACTGGGAGAATCGGCTGCCCAATGGCAAATGCGTTTCAATGTAGGAAAATGACAAATCATGCATATTGGGGCAAAAAAAATCCAAACTTTATCTATCAACTCATGGGCTCTGAGCTATCCGTGATGGATCAGGAGGGAGATCTTGGTGTGCTGGTGGACAGCTCCATGAAGGTGTCTCCCCAATGTGTGGCAGCGGTGAAGAAGGCCAATTCCATGCTAGGGATTATTAAAAAGGGGACTGAAAATAAAACAGCCAACATTATAATGCTATTGTACAAGACGATAGTAAGGCCCCACCTGCAGTATTGTGTACAATTCTGGTCACCGCTTCTCAAAAAAGACATAGTAGAACTGGAAAAGGTGCAAAAGAGAGCAACTAAAATGATGGGCTGATGGACCTCCCTTATGAGGAAAGCTTAAAACATTTGGGGCTCTTTAGTCTGGAAAGAAGGCACCTGAGGGGGGATATGATTGAGACATACAAAATAATGCAGAGCATGAGTAAAGTGGATAGAAGGATGCTCTTCTCCCTCTCAGAAAATACCAGAACTAGGGGACATCCACTCAAATTGAGTGTTGGGAGAATGAGAACAGGCAAAAGAAAATATTTTTACACCCAGCGCGTTGTTAGTCTGTGGAACTCCCTGCCACATGAGGTGGTGATGGCATCTGGCCTGGATGCCTTCAAAAGGGGATTAGATGGATTCCTGGAGGAGAAGTCCATCACAGGTTACAAACCATGATGGAGATATTTCATCTCTAGGCTTAAAACTGAGGTACTTCAAGGGCCAGATGTGGGCGGGGGGGGGGGGGAATCGGGAGACAGATATCTAGTCTCTTGTGCTCCCAGAGGCATCTGGTGGGGCCACAGTGAGATACGGGAAGCTGGACTAGATGGGCCTTTGGCCTGATCCAGCATGATGGCTCTTCTTAGGTTCTAAGGTTCTTATGGTGTTGTACGGCAAGCAAAACCCTGCACAAGTGTTTGCCGATTTCCGTTTCTTTGACATACAAGGCTAAGAAATTCTTTCCCGTTTCCACCTGGAGCCAACCCACATGCTCTTAAGCATGCGACATGAATGCATTCAATTCCTACTTGCATTCACATCACCTGCAAATGCCTTGATAACCCAACTCTGAAGCCCCCCCCCCCCCGGCTTGTTCCGCTATCTGGGATCCGGGATGAGAGTGTTCCGTTGTCGCTCCCAACTTGCTTCCATCTGTTTGCTCAGCGATGCTAGCACAACTGAGGCACACGCCTGGTTGCCAACAGTGTGGTTGTACAAGGAAATCCACCTGGCTGCTCTCTTCCTCTCGTCTCCTTTAATTACCTCCCATTCATGGCAAACACACGCGTGATTAGCCTGGACGGGGCTTGCCTTCCTGCGTCCCGTATAAATACATATGTATGTGGACTTTTACATATCAGTTCTGTGGGGCTCAGAACTTCAAAAGGAACCTGGATAATCACAGCAGAAGATATAAAAGATCAAACAGAATATCTTTTAAACAGATCTGAGAAGATTAATTTTCATCCAATGTTACTGCAGGAGCTTTTTTCTCTCACCCACCCACCCATCGCATTCCCTCCCCCCCCCAACTTCCTTTTGTGGCTTTGATCTGTTTTGATGTCTTTTTCAGCTCGTCTTTCAAATGAAAAAAGTCTGTCTAAATTCTCTTTTTTTCCCCTTTCATTCTTTCTTTCTTTCATTCTTTCGTTCTTTCTTTTCCTATCCCCCTTTTTTTACTCCTTCCCCACATAGTAATGCACACATCTGAGGCTAAGGAACCAGCTTTCTTCCCTCTCAGCTTCTCTCTTCTTTTTAGAATCATAGAATCATAGAATCATAGAGTTGGAAGAGACCTCAAGAGCCATCTAGTCCAACCCCCTGCCATGTAGGAACCCCCATCACAATATTTGTGGCAGATGGCCATCCAGCCTCTGCTTAAAAACCTCCAAAGAAGGAGACTCCACCACCCTCCTTTGGAGCAGCAGATTCCGCTGCCGAACAGCTCTAACTGTCATGAAGTTCTTCCTAATGTTCAAATGGAATCTCTTTTCCTATAGTTTGAAACCATTGCTCTGAGTCCTCGTCTCTGAAGCCCTGGAAAACAAACCCGTTCCCTCTTCAATGTGACATCCTTTCAAATATTTAAACATAGCTATCATATCCCCTCTCAGCCTTCTTTTTGAAAGGCTAAACATTCCCAGTTTCCTAATCCATTCCTCATAAGACATTTCCTCCAGACCTTCAACCATTCTGGTGGCCCTCCTCTGCACCCGCTCAAGGCTTCTTTCTGGCAAAGATGTCTCTGAGTCATCAAGAAGACGGGCAGAATCCAAACAGGCCGAGCGTGAACTGTTCTTTCAGGGCCAACAAAATCCAGAATAGCAAAAATGTTGATGACAGTAATGGGTAGGTAGCGATGGGGTTGAAATGGCTTTCAAACAGGGCTGAGGGGGGATATGGGGAAATTGTACATGGATTTTTAGCAGCTAAAGATACCTGTTGGGTAGCTCTGTGGCTTAGGTTTCCGACTGCAGAGCCAGAGGATGGACGTTCGATCCCCCACTAATGCCTCTTTGATGGTTACTTCACGTCCATTCTCGTCCCGGGAGGAAGTTCGTTGCGTGTTGATGTCGGTTGCCGTCACGTGGTCTTCTTCCAGTTCTGTCCCTGTTCCCGTGTATGCATGGGCGTGATGGATGATACTGGCATGACTGTTACCGCACTTCCTCATTCCGCAATGAGACGTGAAATTCCATGCCTTTGTTCTCCATTTTTTTCCGGCCCAACCTTCCGTTTTTCGATGTTTCAATTCTCCGAAGCCTTGCCTTCAATGCGTTATGGAGCTAAGTTTGAGGCATTTGTCTTTTAATCTCCCTGCACTACGTTGGTGACTCCACAGGGAATGTACTGGCGAATGGCACTTCGCACTCCTGCCACTAGATGGAGAATGGCACGTTGCGTGAAGAGCCTTACCTCACGGCCACTCGTCTTGGAACGAGAAGCGTGACAAGCAGATTCCCAAGGTCAGGGAGGGGAATCTCTCATCCCGCTTAAATCGCAGTTCAGTGGGCTTGGTTGGGATGAACTCCCCTCGTCCTGCAATGGACGTGCGGTTAGATTACTTCGTACCGGTCCCAAGCGGGACTGCAAACAGTGATGAGATGGACGTGAAGTATCAGCCTTTGAGAGGAGCTGCTCGATGGTTCAGACTCCAGAAGGTCCCTTCCACCTCTGCAGTAGAAAGGTTATCATTATCACAGCTAAAGGAACCTCCATATGCTGGAGCAGTATTACCTTTGAAAGACATATAGATGCACACCGGTGGGGTTCTCTTGCCTTTGTGTTCATCTGGCCAGCTTTCCACGGTGGCTCCCTCAAAACAGTAAAGAGAGAAATGAAATACAGTGGACCCTCGTATAACAAAAGGTTTGTATCACATAAAATCTGTACAACATAAAAAATTCCGGAGATAGGGGAAATTGGCTTAACAGAATCACCTATGGGGCGAATCCGTACAAGATAAAAATGGTCGCGATGAGGAATTACTGTGTTTTCAATGCATTCCTATGGGAAATTTGTATAAAGGAAAAATTTGCTTAACAGAATTTCATTTGAAATGAATTTATTCCTTTATACAAAGTATCACTGTATTCAAGGTTCACATTTCCGTGTGGAAATCTTTGATCTACATGTGGCTAAATAAGAACACACACACACACACACACACACACACACACACACACACACACACACACACACACACACACACAAGCTCAGTCACTTCTGAGGCTGTCAGAGAAACTACACACATGAAACTACGCATACCTTTCAAAATGGTGTGTTACTCAAATCCATCTGCTTGAGAACGTCACACAGACATGCTTCTCTGAACAGGCAAAATGTGTTTTTTAAAATTAACACGTACCATTCCAACCATGTGTGTGGAAGTGGGTGGAAGTAAGGCATGCAAATGTGTGCAATATGTCATTTGGAATGGGTGGAGGAAGTTCCCCAACCTAATATAGAAATGAGATGACTGGAGGAAAAACAGATTTTTTTTTACATAGAAAGAATTCTTAAGGGCTGAATGTGATGGATATCACAGCAGGAGTTTCTTGCTCTGTGCAGGCTATTGTCCACCTAATGAGTCTATTGAGACTGTTGTCCACCTAAGGAGCCTATTCAGGCCATTGTCCATCTTATGAGCCTATTTCAGACCAGGGTGACAGGAGTTCAAATTGAACTATAAAATGGAGGTCTCTCAACTAGCTTTCCTCAGACTGAGAAAGCTGTTTGGATGAGCAGCAAAATTTTTCACTCTCTCAAGAAAAGAAGTCCAGTTGCCACGAGTCAACTTCCAGATATACTCACCTGGATGACTGAGAATCTTCACAGACTATGCAGAGTTTAGAAATTAGCCTGCTCTGTGGTGTGATTGGTCTTCAGGATTGATTCATTTGAAGTCTGGTTTCTCAAACACAGAAATTGGCTTGACGCACGTCTCTCCGACACTCTTTCAGTTCTAGTTATCAGCTATTGTGTCCGATTGTGTTCTAAGATAACTGGCAGGTTTTCAGGTCACTTCCAGACATCCGTTTTCATCTTGATGCAGGCATGGAGATTGTTTTCTCAGTTTCTTTAAAACTCCCTTTCTAGTTGGCTTCCTGGTTTGTTTGTTGAGTGTTTGTGGAATCCACACAAAGCCCATTATTCAGATTTCACAACTCCAATTTTGCTATGAAAAAGCAAAACAGACAGATTCACTCATTCGTGGCCCAGATCAAAGTTCACGTTGTTTGTTCCTTTGTTTAAGTATTAAGGACAGTGACTACAAACGAAAATCTACAGCAAAACATTTCTAATTTCTTTACGTTTTGTTATAACTATTGCAATATCCTTCTGTAGCGTTATATCGGAGAAGACATTACAATGGTAAATGTTCAAATGTCGATTTCTGAAAAGCCCTACGTGATACAGAAATTACAATTACATACTTGTGTTCAGCAAAGAAAAATCTATTACTTCACCCAAAATTGTAGAGGAAACAAAATATTTCATAAAATGTGTTGGCCAGTGTAGGCTGCCTTTCTCCTGAAAAGGATCAAAGGTCAGTTACAGTATCATCATCATCATCATCATCATCATCATCATCATCATCATCATCATCATCATCATCATCATCACAGAACTGCAAAGCAGGAAGGGACCCTATGTATCACGGACTCTAGCTGCTGAGTCAAGGAGGACCACTGGAGAATCAAACTCCCAACCACTGACTCCGCAGGCAGAGACCTAAACCACTGAAGTATCCAGCTCAAACAATAAAACCTTATAATGTTTTGAAAAGAACTGAGCAAATTTAATGTTAAAATTAGTATATAAAGACAGTAGTAAAAACGTATTGAAAACAACAACAAAAACACAGCAGTCCCTTTTTAAAGGTGCAAAGGAGAGCGACTAAAATGATTACTGGGCTGGGGGACCTCCCTTATCAGGAAAGGCTAAAACATTTGGGGCTCTTTAGTCTGGAAAAAGGCACCTGAGGGGGAATATGATTGAGACGTACAAAATAATGCAGGGCATGAGTAAAGGGGATAGAGGGAAGCTCTTCTCCCTCTCAGAAAATACCAGAACTAGGAGACATACACTCAAATTGAGGGCTGGGAGAGTAAGAACAAACAAAAGAAAATATTTTTTCACCCAGCGCGTTGTTAGTCTGTGGAACTCCCTGCCACAGGAGGTGGTGATGGCACCTGGCCTGGATGCCTTCATAAGGGGATTGGACAGATTTCTGGAGGAAAAGTCCATCACAGGTTACAAACCATGATGGGGAGATGTGTCATCTCCAGGCTTAAAACCGGGGTACTTCAAGGGCCAGATGCAGGGGAGTGCTATCAGGAGACAGATATCTAGTCTCGTGCGCTCCCAAACGCATCTGGTGGGGCCACTGTGAGATACAGTAAGCTGGACTAGATGGGCCCTTGGCCTGATCCAGCATGGCTCTTCTTATGTTCTTATGTAAAAGAAAAACAACTCTCTTAATTCTCTCTCTGATTTCTATAAGCGGACCTGTCCACGAAAGTTCACATTAAAATGTAAGAGTTCATCTTTAAGGCGCCACATGCTTTTGTCTGCTTTTGTTTTGTTTTGTTTCATTGGATTTTTCCTTATAATCCTGCACAGATTTACACAGCTACCTCTTCTAAAACTCCTTTTACTAGTTTCTTTTTCGCACAGTTGACCGATATGAACCTAAGAGCCTGAAAATTGGATACGAAATCTTTCCAATATATGTCCCAAACAAAACAAAACAAAGCTATCACATAGCAAGCAGAATTGTTCTGGTACACAAAAGATAAACCAAGGCGGGGTTTATAGTCCTCATTCTCTTTTGGCTGTTCCAAATGTTGCCTCTATGCTGCATTCTGTAGATTTCTGGTTTCCCAAACTTCTGCTCACCCCTTCACAAAACTAACCTTTCCCCAGACCTGTGTGAAGTTTCGGTCGCTGCAGAACTGGACAAGACTACAAACTTCTCGAAAGCTTTGCCTTCCCCTGAGTAGCTGGAGTGTTTCTGAGCATTCCGTGCCAACTCATTTGCTCAGCCAATTAGCGCCACCGCCTTCGCCGCCGTAAGTGCAGTACAATACAGGTGGGACACTGCAATCAGGTGCCTTGTTAGCTGAGGACGTTATATGAGTCGGGGGCGAACCTGAATGCGACCATGTTTCAGGGGAGGTGGGAATACTTCGCCCTTCCCCACCCTCTGCTTGTTTTGTTTTTCTTGTAAGAAAGAATAATTTCTTATCTGGCCACCGCCTACGAAGTGTAGAGCTGATTTTCCTGCCAAGCCAGCTGGGCTGATCTCAAGGCAAGACACAGGGTGCCGGATATTTAATCCTGGATTTCCCAAATCTAATCGAAATGGCACAGGGCTTGATTAATAATTTACCACTTTATTACTGATACGATGCCTCGGACCATCACAGCATCTGAATAATTGATCTGCCAAAAAAGGGGGTGTCTCATCCTTGGCTAAAGCGGAGGCAGTGGGAGCGGAGCGTTATGGAGAAAAGCGGGATAAATGCATTAAAATAGATTTCAGCTTGGCGATCCGAAATCCATGCTCTTGACCGTGAGTTAGGAAGGCGAGATAGGTTGAAACAGAAGGACTGCCGTTTCGCCAGAGGGAAGTGACTGACAAGCATAGAGAGCCATAAAGAAATATCCTCTGAAAGCGGCGGCAACTCCTGCGGTTCAAGCGTTGTGGTTTGTCTCAGGGAACCGGTTGAAATCTTGGGGGAAGTGGCTGTGCTCCTGGAGGTTTCCAGGCAAGGGTAGCTATCTCAGAGTGGGAGGTGGGATGGAGGAAGAACAAGGTAGGTATGGAGCCCTGGCACCTACCTCTGCCTTTTCCCATTTGGTGGCCGGTTTCCATGGCTCAGATGTAGCTGCCCCTGTGTGCGTTCTGATTGTACATCATCAGATATCTAGGAGAGGAGGATATGGACTAGGGAGAGAGAGGATGAATAGAGACCACTCTATTCTGCTCTGGTCAGACCCCCACCTGGAGTCCTGTGTCGAGTTCTGTGCACCTCAATTTAAAAAGGACGTTGACAATCGTGAATGGGTCCAGAGCAGGGCGACCAGGATGGTTGAGGGTCTGGAGGAAATGTCTTATGAGGAACGGTTTAGGGAACTGGGAATGTTTAGCCTTTCAAAAAGAAGGCTGAGGGGGGATATGATAGCTATTAGAGATGGGCACGACCAGAAAAAAATTTTTTCGAGTTGTCGTTTTTCGGGGATGGGTCCGTTTCGGGTCGTTTCTGTTTTTCGCGAAATTTTTAAAAAATTTGTCATTTCGTTGTGTCGTTTGTCATTTGGCGTTACCGCCACCGCGATTTCGCATGATTTGACGTCCCAGCGAGTGGCGTCCCGCCAGCGCTAGGTGTTTTTGCGCCCTAGGCGGCAGGCGGGGTGGCGGGGGGGCATGGGCGGGCGGCGGCAGCGGCAGGGGAGGGGCGGGCGGCGGGCGCGCGGGCGTGGAGGCGGCGGGCGGCGGGTGCGGGTCCCGCAATGACCCAGAGCAGGCGGAAAACACTTTAAACTGACTTCCTGCACAAGACTGCATCTAATAAAGCAATTGCAATTTTTGCAAACAAAGTGGGCAGTGCACCCACAGCAGAGCTGCAGGCAGGGTATGAAAGGACCTTGGCTTGCCACCAAGCAAATGAAATTTTTAAAATAAATCCACACCTCCCTTCCCACTCAAACCTCCCCCCCTTTGAAGCACTATCAGAAAAGAAATCCTAACAAACTGCAGGAGAATAAAAAAGAATAAACTGTGTTGCTATTCCCCACAGCAGACAGAGAATGAAAGGAATTATTATTATTTCCTAAAAATTTAATTGAATCAATTCCCTCCCTCCCTGCCTAACTGAAATCTAAAGGCTCCGCGAAATCAAAACTAGTCTAGCACAGCAGCCAGCTACACACAGCCCTCTCCCACCCACATCCAAGCCCAGACTGCGACTCTTCTGGGAGTGCCTCGGCTTTTTATGCCCTCTTGCACATCCAGAAGTGTCAGTCAAAACCTGGCCATGCGATTGGTAGAATGGGTCCAAAAATTTGCATGGTCCCATCCCATGGCCAGCCCATCATTGCGCAAGTGTAAAAAATAAAAATAAAAATAAAATAAAATAAAATAAAATCAGTGCGACCTTTTACTGCTATAAAAAACCCACTGCTGCTACTGTAAAAATTCAAGCATTTAAATTAGCTAATTTTCGCATGTTTCTGTGGTGCTTTGGTGGTTTTTTGGACCACGATTTTAAAAAATATTGCGGACGCCATTTTGGATCCCCCCGCACCGCATGGCAAATGGAGACGCCGAGGATGCCCCCTCCCAGCCCGGTACCAGCAGCCCAGGACAGGAGGGGGGTAAGGCTGGGGACCCCCCCCCGAAACCACCTCTCTGGTAGGTGCCCTCAGGCAGGCATATTTTTGCCTGCTTTTTTGGCCGGGAATCGGGGTTTTTTATTTTAAAAACTTTTTTTCTGTGCCGCTTGGCATTGCGCGATCGCCGCACGATGCCAGGAACGACAACGACAAATCAGACCCAATTTTTCTTTTTTCGGTTCGAGTTCGAGTTCTGACAGCTTAATTGTCGTTACCGTTTCCGTTACGTAACGGAAACGATATCCGAAAACAGAAACAACAATTTCGCCAAGTCGTGCCCATGTCTAATAGCTATGCTTAAGTATTTGAAGGGGTGTCATATTGAAGAGGGAGCAGGTTTGTTTTCCATGGCTTCAGAGACTAGGACTCGGGGCAATGGTCTCAAACTACAGGAAAAGAGATTCCATTTGAACATGAGGAAGAACTTCATGACAGTTAGAGCTGTTCCGCAGTGGAATAAGCTGCCCCAAAGGAGGGTGGTGGAGTCTCCTTCTTTGGAGGTTTTTAAGCAGAGGCTGGATGGCCATCTGTCGGAAATACTGTGATGGGGTTCCTGCATGGCAGAGGGTTGGACAGGATGGCCCTTGAGGTCTCTTCCAACTCTAGGATTCTATGATTCTATGATTCTATGTGTGCAAACGATGGGCTCCATCCTTCCACTTGGAGGTGAAGCTCCTCATGACCATCTGTGAGACCACAAGGATCCACCCTTGTAGAGTCACAAGAGCCTGCCCTGCTGGCATCATGAAAGTCCACCATTACCACCCTGGTCTCGGGTTTTGTCCCTGGGTTCCCAAGTGGAAGAAAGAGTCCCAGTATTTATCCTGCTGAAGTCCAGATCAAGGGTTCAAAGGGTTCGTCTGAAGATGCAAGAAAGGGGAAAGTTCTAACCCTGAAGCATCTGAAGAGGGCTGCATCCTTTCCATTCAATCAACTGATTATTCAGGACTAGAGATGGGCACGACTAAAAAAAATGGTGTTTCGTTTGTCGTTTGGTCGTTTAGCGGTCCGTTTCAGTTCGTTTTCGTTTTTGTGACGTTTTTTGCAAAAAAATTCGTTTTCGTTTCGTTAGGTAACGAAACGAAAAAACAAAAACGAAAACAAAAAATTGCTGTTTCGTTAGCATTCTTTTTAGTTCAATCCATCTGCTGCAACGAAAACGAAAAACACGGCAAATTTGGTCGTTTTGTTTTCGTTTTCATTTTTTTAAAAAAAATTCGTTTCGTTTTCGTTGCATAACGAAATGAAAAAATGAAAACGAAAACGAAAAATCGCTCGTTTCGTGCCCATCTCTATTCAGGACCCACCCACCCCTCAAAGTATGGGGAACCTCCACATGTAACAGGATCCCTCCCCTTCAGGAGGCTTCTCTCCACATATGGAGAAGACACCAAATGCAAGCCAGACTAACACTCTTCCTGTTCCTCAGACTTCGAGATCAACCTCTTTGTTTTTTAATGTCTGCATAGGACCTGAACTAGAGGCAAAAGAGAAATGCTGGCTACTAATCTTCAGGGTTCAGAGTTTCCGCCCAGTGCCTGAGGTGGCATGCCAGTTACTCACAAATAGGACTTGATGGTCCTGCTTGTGATGTTTCAACCAGCACTTGGTTGATCATTCTGAGAAGAGAATGACAGATTGAAACCAGCACTGAGTTCAGATTCTATGGTAGATTTGGGTCTTTCCACTGAAAACGTTTCTGTTGAGAAGTGGACTATACCTTTATGAAATGCATTTAGGAGTTAGATACTTTTATTCCACAAATGTAAACAAATGCAAACACCTTACTTCACCCCTTGTCCTCCAGATCACATAATTCTGTGTCACACTGGAGGATATCTTGGCCATGAAGCACACTGTTGTGTACCTGAGATGTGCCCTGGCATCAGATTACTTAGCTGCAGTTAGTCACCACAGACTACGCCTCCTCTGGCTCACTCACCTGTTCCACTTTCCATGATCTTCAACTGATCTCCCAGCCCCGGCAACAGCTCAGGCTTCTCTGCTCTGCTCTCTTAGCTGATCTCCCACTCAGACAAAAGAGTGCGGCAGAGAGATCTGTGCTCTTGCTCATGACTGGGAGATTAGCCCAGGAGGTGCAAACGTGAGCAAACTGGCCCTGGTGAGTGGCCGATTGGCTGAGGAGGTGCTTGAGGGGAGCTGCTGCCTTTATAAACTGGGAAGAACTGGTTTGTGCCCATCTCTAATAGAGATAGAACCATGTCCAACCTCATGTGCTACTTAACTGAGGGAGAGGGGGTGGAGAGAGAGAGAGAGAGAGAGAGAGAGAGAGAGAGAGAGAATGAGAGATGGGTCCTTCATTTCAGAAGGAGACTGGTTCCTAAACATGCCGCACTCGGAACCCAATCCCGCCCTCCAGAACAAAATCAAACACTGCCTTGCCTAGCCGTAGTTCACGCTGGGAGAAATTCCAACCAGGAAGCAGCCTCCAATGCGTCATCTTTCCCTCTCCCTGGCGCTGGCCAATCAGGAGCTGGGCAAGGACATGCATCATCCCACCTCCCTGTCTGATTGGCCAAGGCCAGGGAAATGGAAAGATGATGCATTGGAGGCTGCTTCCTGGTTGGAATTTCACCCAGCGCAAACTACAGCAAGGTAAGACAGTTGTTGATTTTGTTCTGGAGGGTGTGACTGGGTTCTGAGCGCCAGCTGTGTCGTTGTGTTTTGTTTCGGAAACAGTTCCCTTCCAAAATGAAACACCCATCTCTAACAGATAGATGTGCTGCTCTGTGTGATCCGCCAACTTCAGTTATGCTTATTTTCGTTATTTCACTGCACTTCATTCACACCCAAAGTCCATCCTGCCCTATTAAAGATCATTAGCTATATTTTAACTGTTAACCCAAATTGCAAAGCTCCGTCTCTCCTTTTTATTTTTTTTCGATGAGACAAGAGGCGTTTGACACCCAGCCACAGACCCCGAGCAGGATCTGAGTAACGCTTTGTGCAGAAAGCTGAACTGGGAAAGGAAGGGTTAATTTAATAGGGACCAAGAAATATTGGTAGAGAGAATTTGCCATTTCTTCCCCCCACTCCCTCCTCCCTCCATGGCTTCACTCTCCCTCTCTTCTACCGGTTAAATAGAAAGCAAGCCGGGCCACCTTATTACTATCATTGTGCCGCGATATTGCATTAAAGGAGTTTAGGGTTTCAAATTGAATGTCAAATATAATATTGCAGGAAGCGCTTGAAGTGTGTGCCAGGGAGCAGCTCAGCTCCAGCGGTTGCTCGGGCTGTTATCATATCTGCCCAACAGTGTGCTGAACAAGCGATCTGCCGCCCGGCCCGCCAGCGGCTTATCTTTCCTCACCAGCCGAAATGCAGGCAAAAGAAGGGAAGGGGTGGAGGTGTTAGGGGGGAAGGGCGGGTGTGGTGCTGGAGGAAGTTTGGGAAAGAGAGGAAGCAAGTGATCCACTTGGGGAGACAACCAATAAAAGTGCATTGCTTGGACCATTCTGGTCCAGGTTTCACTTCACGATGAGCCCTTCCGGACCGGCACTCCCAGGATTCACCCGGAACCCATAAGAACATAAGAAGAGCCCTGCTGGATCAGGCCAAAGGCCCATCTAGTCCAGCTTCCTGTAACTCAGAGTGGCCCCACCAGATGCTTTTGGAAGCGCATGAGACTAGGTATCTGTCTCCTGATACCACTCCCCTGCATCTGGCCCTTGAAGTACCCTGGTTTTAAGCCTGGACATTACAGATCTCCATCATGGTTTGTAACCTGTGATGGACTTTTCCTCCAGGAATCTGTCCAATCCCCTTTGGAAGGCATCCAGGCCAGATGCCATCACCACATCCTGTGGCAGGGTGGATTGGACAAGTTCCTGGAGAACAAGGGTATCCATGGCTATCATTATGGATGCCTAAGGACAACCTCCGGGTTGGAGAGAGAGGCAGGATATCTCTCAATGCCATTTGCAGGGAATCGTAAGCAGGTGAAGACATCTGCTTGGGAATACCCTGAAGCAAACGGTGAGCCACTATGTGAGACAGAATGCTGGACTGGATGGGCTGTGGCCTCTTCCAGCAAGGCTGTTCTTATGTTCTTAAAATCCGCTGCTAGTGGGAAAACGATTTTGTGCTCCGTATCTGCGAGCCCTTTGCAGCAGATTTTAGTGGTCGGGTGAAAGCAGCCCAGGTCTTCATGAATGTCTCTACTTTTCCAGGATCACCTCTTCCTAATGGGACCAATGACCTTGAGTGGTAGTGAGGGTTCCAATATGACCAGAAAGAGAAGCTTCAACTTCTTAACTGTGGGAAAACTCGGTGGTTTAGGCATCTGGCTGCAGAGCCAGAGGTTGGGAGTTCGATTCCCCTCTGGGCCTCCTTGACAAGGGCAGTACTTGGTGATCCATGGGGTCCCCTTCCAACTCTGCATTATTATTATTATTATTATTATTATTATTATTATTATTATCATCATCATCATCATCATCATCATCATCATCATCATCATCATCATCATCATCATCATCATCATCATCACACAGCAGACAAGATAACTACACTGGATTTTGTATTACCAATCACTAGTCAAACGCTTCCCAAGCGTTTAGGACTATGTGATGTATCGGTGAATGATGCAAGCAGATCCCAGTAAGGCGGCTTTCTGCATCTGACTGATGGTGACTTTGTCAACTCCAATTTCTTCTAAATACTTGCTTAGCTCTTTAGGCACCACACCCAGCGTGCCAGTTACCACTGGGACCACCTGTACCAGTTTATGCCAGAGTTTCTGAAGTTCAGTTTTCAGATCCTGATATTGGCTAATCTTTTCAAGTTGTTTCTCGGTGACTCTACTATCACCTGGTATAGCAACATCCATGATCCACACTTTTTTCTTCTCCACAATCACAGTATCTGGGTTATTATGCTCCAAAACCCTGTCTGTCTATATTCGGAACTCCCAAAGTAATTTTGCATGCTCGTTTCCAATCACTTTTTCAGGCTTATTATTATTATTATTATTATTATTATTATTATTATTATTATTATTATTATTATTATTATTATTATTATTATTATTATTATTAAACTGGATTTGCACCACTGAAGTGAATGATAAACCCCATCATCTCCCGCATGGTGCTCTGTGAATTAGCTCCAAGGGGAGCTATGGTCAAGGAACACGTGGGGGACCCATGAGTTGCCTATCCTTAGCTGTAGAGATGGGCACGGAATGAACATTTTTTCATTTCCGTTACCGTTTGTTGTTTCTGTTACATAACGAAACGACAAACGAAAATTGTGATGAAAATGCAACGAAACGAACAGAACCACGAAAATTGTGGTCGTTACGTTTCGTTTCCGTTAATGGCGACACGCAATGGAATGAGCTGTTTTAAATGTTAAAAAACACCCTGGACATCCGTAAAAACACAGCAATAATTATTTATATTGTCTGATAATACCTACCAGGGGGGTTGGGGTCCTTAAAACGTTTGTTTTTGTCTTCTCCCATCGTGATGTATTTTTCTTTTCCCTTTAAAATTGATGTCGCACCAGCCACAAAATGGAGGCAAGCCATGTGATGTGGGGTCATGTTCAACCAATAGCATGCCCAGGTTGCAGACTGGGCGGGCAGGTCTGGCAGCCACAGAGGGCATAAAAACTCTGGCAGCCCCCGTCGTCCTTGCAGTCTCTGGTAGGAGTTAGGGTGGGATTGCTGTCTCTGCGACTCTAGCTTCAGCTCTGCAGCCTCCCTGTGTGCGTGTGTGCTGCGTACCTCTCGGTGAGTACCCTCCCTTGCCCCGCAGTGCAGTCACTCTGCGGCTGCCTTGCACCCTGGGCAATGCCCGCCGCTGCCTTTGCAGCCTCCCTGCGTACCTAGTCTATACTGTGTCTCTGCCAGCATCCATTTTTTTTAGTGTTTTCCCTCTGGTCTGGGGCGTTGGGGGATGCCTGCGCACGGAAATGCTTTAAAAATCCGCAAAAAGGGGTAGAAACGACAAACGAAAAAATGAAAAACGGTAACGAAATTTTTCAAAAATTTCACGACAAACGGAAACGAACCGAAACAGACCTCTCAACAACAAACGACAAACCGAAACACCATTTTTTTCTTTTGTGCTCATCTCTACTTAGCTGATATATCTAACTCTATGCCTTGAGTTTCTCACATCAGCCTACACCTATTTCTTTTTTGCAAGGGGCACCTCCACCAGAGATGCTAAAAATGTGCTGCTCTCTGTTTTACATTCCCACCAGCATGGCTCACACCTATTAGTCATCCTTTACAGTTTGCAAACTGGAGGTTTACCGTGCTCCTGATGTTTGCTGCAGATGTGACTGATGGACCCCTCGCCTTGGTGAGTGGGAAGATACACAGGGCTTCGGGAATGCACAAATAAGTCTCCATTAAGCAGTGCCTTGTTAGTGGAACCCACAAGGGTGGCAAAGCCTGGGCCTTGCCCCTTTTCCCTTTAACTTGTTACCGTATATCAGGGTTCAGCCCCCCATTGCTGGGTGGGTGCGATGTGGGGGGGGGGGCGACAGGAAGGTCGCAAAAATGAACTTTGTCCCCAGGCGCTCCTAATCCTGGCTACGCCTCTGTGCGTGAATGCGGACAAAGATGGAAGCCAGGCAGGAGAGATCTGTGGGCAAACATATGCAAAAATGATACGGACCAGACTGATTTGCCCTTAGCCATGTAGTTTGACTTGAGCTATTATTACTAGCTGGGGAAAAGGAACACCAGATTTAAAATTGTTTTGAATTTACGTGTTTTCTTAGTGCTGGCATTTGCTCTGAGCGAGTTGAAAAATCAAAGTAAAAACCAAGTGGAAGGAAACATCTTCTTGAGTTAATGCCTCTTCTTTTGTTCTTTTGGCTTTCCTTTATGAGTGCCAATTAAAAACCAATAGGGCTGCCACCTCTCTTGTGAAATGTGGGCCCATAGGATGGGCGTGTGAACCAAATCCTCATGGGATACTTTTGGAAGTCTCCTTAACAGACAGATCTCTCGGTCTCCAAGGGCGTTTGACAGCCAAGCTCTTCCTAAGTTGAATTCCAGACATGTGTCTGTCCCCCCTTTGGGGAACAAGGAAAAATGTTACACGGTTGGACAGGAGACAAGAGAGGCAAAAAAAATGCAACAATGTTCCTTCCCTGCTCTTCCCTTATGTTCCCCTAGCTACCACATCCATAGATGTGGGTTTTTCTTACTGCATCCATTTCAAAGAACGGCCAAACGGGAAGGTGCGTGCACATCCATGGCCTGTGTCTCTTTGTTTGAAGAACTGGCAGTTGATATGCAGTCCACTGCCGCCCCTGCTGTACCTTTCAAACCACTCAAATGCTTCCGGCATCTTACCTGACTTACATCTAAGAAGGACATGCCTGGCAAAACCCAACTTGCCATGATGTTTTTGACTTAGCATCTAAGAGTAACTCTCCTGGCCAAAAAAAAAAAAAAATCCATCTTGCCATGACCTTTTGGACTGGAAGTTCTTCTCAATGGGACAAGCTTGAGGAAGTGGTCTCAATCCATGGAAGCCCATGGATTGTTTGATGATTCTTGAGTGGTCTATAACGGGACCAGCTACTCTTGCGTTTGTATTCTATCCATAGAAAAAAAAGGCAATAGCATCTGTCTTACCGAGAAGTAGTCAGCGTAAGCGCCACCTTAAGGTAGCCTTCAAGAGACAAGGCTTCAAAGGCCTTGACTTTGGGTGATGTTCAACAAGGAGCCCCTACTTGCCTTTTGGAACCAGTAAGAGGTTGTCATGTTTCCTCTCCTCTTTTCTCTCTCTCTCTCTCTCTTTCTCTCTCTCTCCTCTCCAACAGCACAAACCTTTGTTCCTGCCACCATGTGGGCACCAAACTGTCACCTTGCTCATCTCGGGGAAATGCAAATCATCAGACACCCAAGTGCATGCTTGTCACACTCCGTGATAAACTGGGGAGGAAACGGCACAGACATCTGTGCCCCTGTCAGGGTATGCTGGTGGAAGCCGAGGGAGAAGGGAACTATAGATCTTATTTATGGGCCCACAGCTTGCTTCTGTCATCATCCTCATCATCAGGATGGCTTCCCAGCGGCTGCCTGTTACTAGGGAGTGATTCTCTGGCAAAAATTTCCATCTGTCTTGATGCACAGAAGTTGATGCAGGCACGTGGGGGGAAAGCCCATCTAAATGTCTGGGAGGTAAAAGAATAGGTGTCCGATCCGTTGCCAACTTTGAGTGGAAGGGGAATCGTGCGGTCTTCTTCTCCCACTCTGAGGGCATCCCAATGGAGTCATGTGGCCAAACTTGCAACCCCTGGGAGAATGGACACATGACAAAGGTAGCTCACATGATTTCACCTCCACTCAGCTTTTAGACAACAGGAGACTAATTCTTGTTCTTGTTGATTCAGGCTCTTTCACTCGGTGAAGAAATTTCAAGCCACACAATATGTGGATCTATGTATAGAAACTAGTGCCCTTTCCCTTTGAAAAGAAAAAAAATGTGTGCCTGCAGGACTAGCTGATTGCTCAGAAAGGTACGAGCAACCCATCCAGTGCCTCTGAACATTAAAATGCCTTCCTCATTTCTTCAGTTTGACTTATTTGCATTAAAAGTGTCATTTCTGCATTTTTGCTTACTTCTTACTAGCCCAAAATAAAGTTCTTGTTGTCCTTCCTTTCTCTTGCTGAGAATTATGGAATGTCTTAGCCTCGTGTGCATGACAAGTGAGGAGTGATACACAAACAAACACACAGCACAAACTTTATGTGCATAAAATCTGACATGTTGAGTCAAAAATAAGTGGTAGATTCCTTGATATTAATCCAGGGTGTTATGCTGATAATTTAGATATGGGTGCATCCCAGGTGGGTGGAAGGGGTAAGGACCTTGTTACTCTGACTTACCTGGTAAGCTAAATCCAACATTTTGAATCTACCATTCTTTTCATAGAATTAAAAAATCATAGAGCTGGAAGAGACCTCAAGGGCCATACAGACCAACGCCCCTGCCATGCAGGGAACCCCAATCACAGTGCTCCCGACAGATGGCCATCCAGCCTCTGCTTAAAAACCTCCAAAGAACGAGACTCCGCCACCCTCCTTTGTGGCAGCCTATTCCACTGCCAAACAGCTCTCACCATCATGAAGTTCTTCCTAATGTTCAAATGGAATCTCTTTTCCTATAGTTTGAAACCATTGCCCAGAGTCCTAGTCTCTGAAGCCATGGAAAACAAACCTGCTCCCACTACAATATGACAGCCTTTCAAATATTTAAACATAGCTATCATATCCCCTCTCAGCCTTCTTTTTGAAAAGCTAAACGTTCCCAGCTCCCTAAGCCGTTTTGTAGAAGCTTAGCTCACAACTGTGACAAAGAACATCTCCCATCTCTTTTAACAGACATGTGTATCTAGCTAATATTGCGCACAGGCTGTTGTGTTCTCTCCACAGCATATAACTCAATTATTGGGAAGACCCATGAGTTCCAGATGTTGTTAACAATCATTAGTAGATCTCAAGAGCTGGATGGCCCTTCTGTTGCTCATCTGTCAACCAAAGTCACTACAACTCTGTCCTTGTCTTGTCTACTGCCATTCCCTGGTTTGTCCATTCTCTGAGGGTCCAACCACATCAGCCTGTCCTGTTTTTTGCAGAGGTGCTCCTCACAATGCATGAAAAATATATGGTTGTAGTTGCATCCTTTGTGTTGCACCTCCTCTGTGATGATAGAAATTTATTAATGTATTTATTTATTTATACAACTGATATGCCACCCACTACCCAAAGGTCTCTAGGCGGCTTACAATTAAAATGAATAATTAAAACAGCTAAAATGTTAAAAAGGCAATGGACAATTAAAACAATAAAAACATTTAAACACAAAACACTAAAATTGCCACCAGGACCCACAATCTATGTTATGTCAATCTAAAAAACTTCAGAAACAGGAAGGTTTTTACGTGACGCTGAAATGTCATCAGTGTTGGTGCCAGGCAGATGTCAATTGGGAGGGCGTTCCATAACCTGGGGGCAGCTGCCAAGAAGGCCCTAGCCTAGACCTACAAGCCATCCCTTTCACCTCTTTCAGGGATGGCTCTCTCAGGAGAGTTCCCTGGCTAGATCTTAATTGCCAGGTTGGTTCATATGGAAGGAGACGGTCCTTCCAAACATGCCTGCTTTCAGCAATTGTTTCATCCATTCATTTGTTCATTCATTCTTCCATTCATTCATTCACCGAGCTAGATAAATCAGTGGTTTCGGTCTCTGGCTGTGGAGTCAAAGTTTTAGAGTTGGATTATGCACTGTGCCAAATATAAATTCAATAAACCAAGAAGCTGCATGAAGAGGATGGTGTAGCATTTGCAACGTTCCTTATGACCCTTGATTAACTTAGCACAAGCCACACCATGACATGAGTCAGCATATGCTTCAAGGATGGGAGAGCGAATGCGGGTGTAGATTGTCCTTCTTTCCCTGGTCTACTCCTAAAGCAAGAACCAATGTGGTGGATCTCCGAGGCTAGCTCCACTGCTTAGCATTCTGTTTCCTCCTGTGAGAACAGGCAAGGGGAAGGGAGATGTGTTAAATCCAAGATGTCCACAAAACAAATGGCTAAAAAGGTGGGAGGGTCCTTTGTAGTCTTGCAAAGTCTTGAAGTTTTGGTTAAATTCCTCTAACTGCACAGAAGTGGAGGGACTCACAGAACAAGAACAGCTTAGTCCATCCCTTCTTCTCATTCACTGGCACTTACGGTCCTCAATAACTCACTCTGAGGCCTTAATAGTAGAAGAATAAAAACTATGTCCATTACTCCCAGTGTCAGGACATCAAACAGCAAATAGCCAAACATGGCTGCTTTCAGCAATAGATTCTAGAGAGGGGGAAAGCTCTCAAAAGAGGGGCATTCTGAAATTCCTTATCTGGAAGTTGAGTCATGGCAACTGGACGTCTCAAGAAAAGAAGTCCAGTTGCCATGGCTAAACTTCCAGGTAAACTCCCCTGGATGACAGAGAATATTCATAGACATTCTGGAATTCATTAGTGCTGTATATGACAAGGGAATTATTGGTTAGTGCTATATAGACTGACAACCACCCTAACTCGGGGGGGGGGGGAATCGCTCCTTCTCCCTCAGTTATAGCTTCTACAGGCTGCATGCAAGGTTGTAAAAAGCTGCAATAGGCAGATCTCATGGAAGACACTTCCTAAAGAGGCAACCGAGAAAGCAGTCATGAAACAGATTGTCACCCCGCACACAGTGAGCAAAAACAGTCTTCCCGCTCTTCATTCTCAACTCATGGTGGCTGTCCTTGGCTTCTTCCGAGGCAGCCTTCAATTATTCAATAGAACAGCCTCTTTCCCTGGTACGTCAGCGTGGACTGTGGTGTGTGAACATTTGCTCACGGCCATTAATGCGGCAGTGGCACTTGAGGGGACAATCGGGGACTTCACTCACTTTTCCTGGTCTGAGTCCAACTTCAACAACTCCTTCAGGCCGCCGGCTGGCCTGCCTCGAAGAGCCGGCTGAGCTCAGCTTGCACATGGCTCTGGAGTATTTTTAGCATAAAGTGTGAAACAAGCTGCTACAATCTGTCCCCTGATGTGGCTCCGCTCAGGAAGGCGAGAGGAGAAAGGATCCTGAAGGCGAGCAGGACAAATTAGACGGAATCGGGAGCTAAGTGGTTCCAGCTAATATTGGGGTGGGCTCTCTCCCAGAGATCCAAGACATAACGCCTCACTCACCGATCGGGCCATGTGTAACCATGTCCCTGGAATAGCCCATTCTAAGTTTTTGGCTGGACTGCAAGGAGATCAAACCTATCCATCCTGAAAGAAATCAACCCCGAATGTTCCTTGGAAGGACAGATTGTGAAGCTGAGGCTCCAGTACTTTGGCCACCTCATGAGGAGAGAGGACTCCTTGGAAAAGTCCCTGATGTTGGGAAAGATTGAAGGTGAAAGGAAAAGGGGATGGCAGAGAATGAGATGGTTGGATGGTGTCATCGATGCAACCAATGTGGATTTGACAAAACTCCGGGAGGCAGTACATCTGTGAAGATTCTCAGTCCTCCAGGTGCGTTTATCTGGGAATGGAGGCAATGACGGAGTTTATTTTCTTGGGCTCCTTGATCACTGCAGATGGCAACTGCGGCAATGAAATTAAAAGACGCCTGCTTCTTGGGAGGAAAGCAATGGCAAACCTAGGCAGCACCTTAAAGAGCAGAGACATCACTTTGCCAACTAAGGTCAGGATAGTCAAAGCTATGGTTTTTCCAGTAGTGATGTATGGAAGTGAAAGCTGGACTATAAAGAAGGCTGATCGCCGCAGAATCCATGCTCTTAAGCTGTGGTGCTGGAGGAGAGTCTGGAGGAGAATCCCCTGGACTGCAAGGAGATCAAACGTATTCATCCTGAAAGAAATTAACCCCGAATGTTCACTGGAAGGACAGATTTTGAAGCTGAGGCTCCAGTACTTTGGCTACCTCATGAGGAGAGAGCAGTCCTTGGAAAAGTCCCTGATGTTGGGAAAGACTGAAGGCAAAAGGAAAAGAGGACGGCAGAGAATGAGATGGTTGGACGGTGTCATCGATGCAACCAACATGGATTTGACAAAACTCCAGGAGGCAGTGGAGGATAGGAAGGCCTGGCAAGCTCTGATCCATGGGGTCACGAAGAGTCGGACATGACTGAACGACTGAACAACAACAACAACAACAACAACAACAAAGCTTTTGATTTCATAGCAGGTGTAATCTGCCTCATGGCCCCCATGTAGATGTTAAACTAAAGGTGCAGCTGCCACAAATTCCAGCAGCAGGACAGGGGGCGCTCCCCTCTACATCTGAATAAACATGTTGTGATCCTCTCTCCTCTGCACAATCAGGAGCCTAAAAGGTGCATTAGTGCATGGCTGCAATTGGAGGGAAGAGCTAGCAGGGTACGTGTTCCCCGGTCACCACACAGGGGTGTGTGTGCCAAAATCAGTTTTCATTAAATTAATGTATGAGAGAATAATAAAATTTGCTGACACCTTCCTCAGCAACTCGTGGGGAGGATATGGAGTCTACATTTCCCTGGGTGACACCCAACCTAGTTGCGGGCCTATAGAACTGGTGCCTTAATAAGTCTCTTAGGCTGATACTTCACTTCCATCTCATCACTGTTCACAGTCCTGATGGGGACCAGTATGAAGAAATCAAACCGCACGTCCATTGTGGGATGAAAGGAGTTCGTCTTGACCACACCACCTGAAATGCGATCTAAGCGAGATGAGAGATTCCCCTCCCTGGCCTCAGGAATCTCATCTCACTTCTTGTTCTGAGACAAGTGGCCGTGAGGTAAGGCTTGTCACGCAACGTGCCATTCTCCATCTAGTGGCAGTACATTCTCTATGGAGTCAGCAACTCAGTGCAGAGAGATTAAAAGACGAATGCCTCAAACTTAGCTCCGTAATGCATTGAAGGCAAGGCTTCAGAGAATCTAAACATCGAAAAACGGAAGGTCGGGTAAAAAAAATGGAGAACAAAGGTATGGCATTTCACATCACATCACGGAATGAATACATGCGGAAACAGTCATGCCGGTATCATTAATCACACCCGTGCATACACGGGAACAGGGAAAGAACCGCAAGAAGACCACGTGACCGCGACCAACATCAACACGCAACGAACTTCCTCCCAGGACGACAATGGACATGAAGTAACTGTCTTAGTATCAGGGTGGCATTGCAGGAACTAAGTGTCAGACTGCACGATGGCTCTCTGCAGAAAAGCTCTCTCCCAGGCAGCAAAAGATGGCTGTTTGTCCCAGCATGAGATGATTCCCATCTGTGTATTTTGGATTTGGTGTGTTTCATTTTGTGATTAGTAGTGGAAAAACAAACAAGATTTTCTGCAATTTCTGATTGCTGAAGCACTGATCTCTAAGAAACTTCCTGTTATTTCAGGGAAGCCAAGCTCAGCAGGGGTATAACACCTTGCCATTCTTATTCTTGTGTACAAGAAAATCACAGGTGTCTCCTCCTCACCTGTGAAATTGTGTGATATTTTATTGTGCTTCAGAAGGGAGCACTCTGCACTTGCAACAACCATTGGGGCAACATTGGTACAAATTAAATTCATTCTACGAGATTTACCAAAATGCAGTGGGTGCGACATTGGAGCATGGCCTTTTCAAAAATCCTGGGATGGGTTGCTTGCATCTTTTTTAAAAAAATCAGTCCACCAGATTTTCTTTGTCTCCTATGTATGCATTCTGGCTTTCACACATGGAAAAAAATGGGATTGCCCACTATGGCAATGGTGGTGAACCTTCGGCGCTCCAGAATTCCAAGCCTAGATTGCCAATGACAAAGGACTGCGGGAGTTGTGGTCCAAAGCATCTGGAGTGCCAAAGGTTTGCCACCACTGCACTATGGGTATGGTGTGGCGTGTTGTGTACATGTTTACATTTGCCTTCAACAGTCCCTTCTTTTACCCATTCAGTCACGTCTGACTCTTTGTGGATCAATGCTCTCCATGTCTTTCTATCTCTTGCAACTTCTTTTGGTTCCATTAAAGTCACTCCAAGTTCCCTTCTGACGGTGTCAAGACAGTGAGTCCTTGGGTGGGCCCTTCTTCTTTTGCAACTGATCAATCCCAGCATTATTGTCTTTTTAATAAGGACCAAAGAATGAGTTTTTGTTTGGCGATCTTGGCTTCCAAAGAAGCCCCGCAAGAAAATAAGTCCAGTTGCCATGACTCAACTCTCAGATAAGCTCTCCTGAATGACTAAGAATCTCTACAGGAATCTTCCAGAGATTTGTTTGGTTGGACTCTGTTTAGGACTTCCTTGTTGGTCATCCTGGCTGTCTATGGGATGCATAGTAGTCGTCATTAACACCACAATTCAAATCCATCTATTTTTTTACTATCTATCATCCTCAAACCCCAATTTTCTCAACATTTAACAACTTCAACAGTAAAGAACTGAAATCTGTAGCCAGGGCCGGCTCGTCCATTAAGGCGAAGTAGGCAGTTGCCTAGGGCGCCAAAATGGAGAGAGGGCACTGGCCAGCCTGCTGCCCTCCCCCACCACCCGCCCCCCGCCGCTGTCCACCGCTGTCCATCCCCCCACCGCCCGCCAACTGCCCGTCGCCATCCGCCTGCCGCCCTCCCCCCCATGCCCGTCGCTGCCCCTCTGCCACCCCACTCCCAAGCCACCACCCCACCCCCACGCCCCTTGCCTAGGGCGCAAAAAAACCTAGCGCCGGCCCTGTCTGTAGCACGTTACCAATTCCCATAAATAGTCAGACTATTTTAATAGAAATTGTTTAGTAGGGCAACAAAGTTGCTTGTATGTATTCTGTGCCATCAAGTGGGAGCCATCTTGAAGCAACCCTAAAATAGTCTCCACCGCAACACAGTTCAGTCTCAGTATATGAAATTTTTTCTTGAGAGAAGCAGGCTTTCAAAGAGAAGTTTTTAACCCCCTCCTGACACTTCAGCAAACAGACCTGGGACTGCTCCTGCCGGCTGCTCTTGCAAGTAGGTTTTTAATTCCCTCCTGACACCTCAGAAAACAGACCTTGAGCTCCTGGCACCAAGGTTTGCTGAGGTGTCAGGAGGGGGTTAAAATCTCTCTTTGCAAGTGAAGCCTGCAGGAGCAGCCCTTGCTGAGGCATCTTCATTTCGCTTCCAAAGAGAGGTTTTTAACCCCCTCCTGACACTTCAGCAAACAGAGCTGGGGTTGCTCCTGCCGGCTGCATTTGCAAAGGCAAATCAACCCAAACTGACCTTGGGCTGCTCCACTGCTGTTTCCAAAGAGAAGTTTTTAACCCCCTCATGACACCTCAGCAGACAGAGCTTGAGCTCCTGGGAGCAAGGTTTGCTGAGGTGTCAGGAGGGGGTTAAAAACCTCTCTTTGGAAATGCAGCTGGCAGGAGCAGCCCAAGGTCAGTTTACTGAGACATCTGCATTTGGGGGGTTTTCCTTTATCGTGAGTGGATCAGGCTCCTAACTCTGGCAATAAACCAGGGAGTACTGTAGGGCTTTCAAGGTGAGATATTGCAGGAATGCTTTTATCAATTCTGTTCTGAGTGGGGATTCATACTCTGTTCCCATCATTCTATCCATTGTACCAGCCATGCTCAACCTTTTTCTTTCCCCATGGCCATAACTGCAATATGAAAGAAATAGAAGTCATATCAGGATTGTATATGTTGCATAATGAACCTTATAAGGTGGTATGTGAAAAATTGTTTCCAGATTGTGGGACCTCACAAATGCACCAGGCCCTCCAATAACCCCTTCACCCGGTCGAGAATGGCTGCAATTACAACACACTGGGTGGCCAAGTGTGTGTGTGTCGTGTCGTTACAGTCATGACCAACTCTTCATGACTCCACGTCCATGGAGTTTTCTTGGCAGGAATACTGGAGTGGTTTGCCAGTTCCTACTCCAGGTGCCTACAGCACCTGGTATTCCCTGGTGGTCTCCCATCCAAGTACTAACCAGGGCCGACCCTGCTTAGCTTCCGAAATCAGGCGAGATCAGATGTGCTTATAGGGCATCTAGGGGTGGCCAAGTACCAGCCTCCTAAACTACAAAGGAGCATGTCGCTGTTTGTTCAGATTAAATGGTTCTCTTCACCTTTCAAATAGATACCTGGACTCATAGTTATTCTTTTGGGTACTGTTTTACTGGGTAGTCAGAATGACGTAAACACTTGCTCTATTCGCATTTTTGACTCAGTTTCTTAATTGTTTTGCATTTGCTTTTTTCATTTGTGTCCGAAAGTGGTTCCTTTGCAAGGCAATGTTAGTTTGCATCATCCTTGACTTCAGATTTCCCTGGAGAGCTGACTGATGGCCCTGCAGTAACACTGATTGATTGATTGATTGATTGATTGATTGATTGATTGATTGATTGATTGATTGATTGATTGATTGATTGATTGATGTTTAAGCATTTAGTAAACTGCCATCCAAGCCTCAATTTTTAAAACACGATGTACTGTACATTTTCAGGTTTGCCTTTTCCACAGTCCTCTTAGTTATTGTAACACTTCATACATTCATAATCTCAAATCTTGACAGTCTCCCGGTGACACAAAGTACATAGAAGCATTGTAATAAATTGATGGTAAAACTGACTATGCAAGGCATAATTCCCCCCCACACATACACACACACAAAATGAGTGAGTGTAAGGAGAAGCAACAGCAAATGTATACAATTTTTCATACCGACTTATTAAAACAAGATTGCGAACTGATTGCAGGACAAAACAGAACCAATGTGAGATTGGGGAAAATGAAAACGATAGAAATCAAGCTATTAGATGAATCCTTTGACTTGGATTCCTGCCTTGAGTAGTGGGTTGTACTCAATGGACTTACAGTCTCCTTTCAACTCCATCATTCTAGGATGCTGTGGATTGTCTAAAGATGATCATCCGGGGGCAGATTTTGCTCCGGCTAAGCTGAATTTCAGTTGTTATGAATGGGCAGATCATGCTTTTCTCCGAAATCTCTTTTCCAACCTTGTTACGTCTGTGCCTAACTCTGTACTTCCAGCTTCTTTGAAGTCAAAAAAGACGTGAATACTCCAGCAGTCATTTGCCTTGTTAAACACAACTGACAACAATGGAATGGAAAGCCGGCTGCCTTGTTGTCTATTCTAATTGCATCGTATGGCCCCTACTTTAGCCCTTAAAAGAAAAGAGCTCCCAGTATTTTCAGCCTATTTCTTTATTATTGCCTGTGTCACTAATGAAGACCTTTCGGGAGCCCAGTAGTAGGATGAGCAGACCTCTTGCTGCTAAATTCAGTGTCACAAACAAGACTTGGAGGTCATTTCTTTCTACATGGGTACAGTGGCATCCAAGTTATTAATTAATGAATGTGTTTGTTTGTCAGCCCAAGGAGATAGAAGAATTAGGGGGGCAGGAGGAAGGGTGAGCATTTAATGTTCTGATTATTTTATTTTATTTTATTTTATTTTATTTTATTTTATTTTATTTTATTATTTTATTTTATTCTGCAACAGAACATGCTGTCAACATTCCTCAAGAGCTGGCGATGCAGAAGCCTTTGTAGAAGGGCCTTGGGGAGTGATTTATACAAGGGGCTGATACAGTAAATGCAATTTGTTTTAATTAAGGCGATGGGCTATTGCATAATCCACGTGACTCCTGCTAAAATGACCACACGAGGCAGTTTTGGAGAATTACACGTCGTTCTCATAAATTCCATTAAGTATAATGCAGCAAATGTTGCAGGCAACCGAGAGAGAGCCAGCGAGAGGGAAAGGGCTCCGTCAGGAAACATAAATGCAACATTTCTGTTTATATAATAGAAACAGCTCTGGTGTGTGTAGACTCCTCGGCAATAGAGCTCTATATGAGTGACAGAAGGCCTCTAAATGAGAAGCAATCTGGAGCAAAATGGCTTGGAATGAGAGGTGCCAACAGGGACAACATGTACAGGGACGGATGCCCGGCTTTCTGGAAGCATCTGGACAGGACCGGAAAATAGGGGATCCTGGCCTATATGTAGCATAATTACGCATACATAGAGTTTGGGGTACAACCATCTCTGGTCCCAGGCTGCGTGTCTCTGTGAGTGAGTGTCTGCATGTCTCTCTGTGTCTCTGTGTGTCTTCATGAGCTGCATGAGTGTGTGTGTGTGAGTGTCTCTCTGTGTGTGTGTCCGTGTGAGCTGCCTGGGACTCAGAGGTCTTTATTGATAAGAGTAAACAAGTACACACAATGGGAATAATGCATTGCATTCCATTGGCGGGGAAAGAAATGCACCTTATCTGGAGGAATATACTCAGCTAGTGGGGGTTATTGATAAGAGAGGAAAGGGCTTTTGGGCTTAGGTCACGGAGCAGATGTGTCCTGATATCCTGTCATTGTTTTTCTGGCATTGCCATCTGCTTTGCTGCCTCCTTGAGCTAGTAGGTCAGCTCAGGGTTAGCTTAACCATGCACACTGGGTTCCTGCTCAGTCTCTGGAAATCTCTGGAAATCCAGGCCTTCAGCTTCCGTGGGTGCTGGCCAACTTATTGGGGTTCAGAGCCTATCGTGGTATGGAATCCCCACACTAGTCCACTGTCCCATCGTCTGAAACTACAGGATGGTTCTTGTACTTTTATTGCAAGAGTAGGCAAAGCACAGGCTGGGTCCCACTTACAGTACACCCCCCTTGGGGGGTTATAAAGGGTACCACACCCCTCTCCACTCCTGGCCAAAACCCAGGCTCTGTGCACACCACCAAAATGTCTTTCCATTTTCTTTCGTTTTTGCAGTTTCGTGGACGGTTGTGCAGGAAGTGTTCAGGCCTCTGTGTGCATTACTTCAGGCAAAATAACCCGCCATTGTTCGTGCACATGACCACCGTGCAACATTCTGCTTTCACAACGGTCATTGCTCCTGCACCCCCTTTTAAAAGAAATAGAAACATCAATTGTCAATGAAATGTCAATATTGTTCAAACACAGATTGTAGGCGTACTGATATGTTGTTGTCAATGGCAAGGAGCCGCCGCTGCATTGCCCGTCATGATGCGCGGCCAGTGGGGCCAGGGGTCTCTGTGTTTCAAGCTGCACCATTCTCTCTCCCTTCTGATTTCTCTGGTGTAGTCTGTGGACATCAATGTGGTTGATCATTTGTGGGCAGATTTGTAAGACCCTCCCCAACAAATCCTCCTTTCAAATCAAGAGAATCTTTCCTTGGCTTCATAGAACCACCTTTCACGTTCTTCTCACTTGACTCACTACACCCTTGCCGGAATACCTAACGCACGTTGCCAGTTGACATAAGGAGGAATTGACACACCACTCGGTGCATGGGAAAAAGAAAAGGAGAATGTAGGCGAGAAAATTAACAGCAGGCAAAGGGGGGGGGGGTTCTAAGGCCAACATGCAAAGAAATAGTCTCAGACCGTGGGTTCAGCACACTTTGTCATGGATTCAGCACACTTGGGGGTTTGAGGTACAATGTGCACTGCATGACACACACACCCCAAAAAATAACCAGCCCGAGATCAATGAGGGGAACTGGAGAGACATTTTGAATGCCTGAACACAGACTATTATTATTTATTTATCATATAATATAATTATAATATATATATTATATATACTATCTATCTATCTATCTATCTATCTATCTATCTATCTATCTATCTATAATGTAAAGGTTCCCCCCCCCACACACACACATGTGCACTAGTCATGTTCAACTCTAGGGGCGGTACTCGCATGGCTGAATGCATTTCTGCAGACGGAACACTGTTTTTACCTTCCCGCTTTTTACAGCAGTACCTATTTATCTACTTGCATTTACATGCTTTTGAACTGCTAGGTTGGCAGGAGCTGGGGTTAACAGCGGGAGCTCACTCCGCTGCATGGCACCCGGGATTCGAACCGCCGAGCTGCTGACTTTGCAGCCAACAGTTCCAGTGCTCTAGCCCACTAAGCCACCTCACCCCATTTTAGATAGATAGATAGATAGACAGACAGGCAGGCAGGCAGACAGATAGACAGACAATTTTATTTAAACAAACATATAAATAAATAAACAAATAAATTATAGTTGTCATGAGTTCCTTGCCCTCTGAAGATGCCAGCTACAGAATCTGGCAAAACATCTAGAAGAAAAACTTCCAGAACACAGCCAAACAACCCGAAAAACTCACAACAACTATCAGATCCCAGCCGTGAAATCCTTCAAGAATACAAATAAATATATTTTTTATTAAAGGGCATATTTTCTATTCCCAGAAGGCTCTGGGAGCAAATGGTTCATACTCAACTCCTCCATCCTTTTAATTTCCCCTTTTAAAAAAAGAAATGCAACTGAAACCAGAAACCCACATCTCCTTTCTTATGCCCCTTTCCTCAATTCCTAACTCGGTACTTCCAGCTTCTGTGAAGTCAAAGAAATATAAACACTACAATGGCCATTTGCCTTGTTAAGCACCACTGAGAACAATGAGATGCAACAAAATGGTCTCTACAACATAGTCTAATTGTATGGTATGGTGTGACATGTCCTTCAGTGAAGAGCCTCGTGGCACAGTGGTTAAATGCCTGTACTGCAGGTAAAACTGTGCTCACGACTTGGGGTTCAATCCCAGGTAGCCGGCTCATGGTTGACTCAGCCTTCCATCCTTCCAAGGTCAGTAAAATGAGTACCCAGCTTGTGGGGGGAGGAGCAATGCGTAGCCTGCATACTGTAATTAAAACTGTAAACTGCCCACAGACTACCTGAAGTGATATGGAGTGGTATATAAGCAGAACACTTTGCTTTGCTTTGCTTTTTCCATGGGGGAGGGAGGATTTGAACCCTGCTCTTCAGGGCCCTGGTCTGTCACCCTATCCACTACAGCCCACTGGTAGTGGGGGGGGGCAAAGTCCAAGCCTCATAAACTACCAAATGGACCTTTTCCCAAACTGTGCTGTGGACTTCAGATTCTGCAGAGAAGTAGCCTCTTATTTGGGGGGGGGGGGGTGATAGAAAGACGAGCAGAAGATGGCACGCTTTAAAAATGGTCATTTCATTTTCCAACGTGATGCACGGGCAACGAATGGGGGTTGGGGGAGGTATGTAATATTAATAATTGTAAAAGAGTGATGCCCAAACTCCTGCCTTCACATTTTACACTGTTGGGATCCCAACTGGCAGTGATTAATCCCAGAAAGAGGTTTCGGGGTCACGGTAGCAAAGCGAACTGAAAATGTCAGTGCCAATGAAAAAGACAAAGTCAATATGATGAATGATAAGGGATGGCCATTGAAAAAGCGTGACAGCTGAAAGCCAGATGCCATTATATACATACGGCGTGCAGTTCTCTGTCATCTTGTCTCAAAAACGATATCGCGGGGTCGCCGATGTACAGAAAATGGCAAATAAAATGATCAGAGGGTGAAGTTGAAGCTTTCTCATTTAGAAAGGAGTCCACTGGGGTGGCCCGGAAGAGACTAATAAAATTATGAACACGGTGGAGAAGAAGGAGAGACAGGGGTTTTTTTCCTTTCTTCCTCAAAAACAATGAGCCTTGCAGTAAAACAGATTGATAGTGACTTTAAGAGAAGTGAAAGTAAGCAGTGCATACTTAACCTGTGGAATTCACTGCTGCAGGACGTGACCCTTGGCACTAGCAAAGACAGCTTTAACAATAATTAGATTCGTTCTTGAATGGTAGATTCCCCCCCCCCCCCCAACAGCTTGATGTGAAAACTCCATGCCTTACAGCATGGTGCATGGTACTTTTTTTTTAGCACCAGAAGGCAGGAACAAAATGAATATTTAAAAAAAAATCCCTGCAAGGCTTAGATACCTGAAGGACCACCTCCTTCCATAAGAACGTACCCAGCAATTAAGATCGAGCCAGGGGGCCCTCTTGAAAGAGCCATCCCTCAAGGAGGTGAGAGGGATGGCTTGTAGACACAGGGCTTTCTCGGCAGCTGCCCCCAGGCTATGGAATGCCCTCCCAAGTGAGATCCGCCTGGCGCCAACACTGATGACATTTTGGCGCCAAGTAAAAACCTTGTTGTTCCAGAACTTTTTTAATTGACACAATATAGATTGTGGGTCCTGATGGCAATTTTTAGTGTAATGTTTTTATTATTGTTTTTATTATTTATTGATATTCTATTTTTAACTATTTTTAAACTGTTTTAATTCATTTGATTGTAAGCCGCCCAGAGACCTTTGGGTAGTGGGTGGCATATAAGTTGTAAAAAATTAAATTAAATTAAATTAAATTAATAAATAAATAAGATGATGGGGTTTCAACCATGCATGCTACCCTTGAACAGGCTTCTGCTTTCTGTCAGTTTGGGTAAATCAGGACAGATTGCAAGGGTACTGCCTACTACAGATCCTACACCTCCCATCTGGCATTTGTAGGGTTAAAAAGATGCCCCCCATGGTTCGAACTGAGGGAAGCCATAGAGGGGAGGGAACTGCTGGCTTCTGAAGTGGAGGAGAGAGGGAGAGAGAGGGAGAGGGAGGGAGGGAGGGAGGGAGGGGGAGGAAAGGAGGGAGCGAGAAAGAGAGGGAGAGGGAGAGAGGGGGGAGAGGGAGAAAGAGGGAGGGAGGGGTCCACTGGGGTGGCCCGGAAGAGACTAATAAAAGAGAGAGAGGGAGGGAGAGAGGGGGGGGGGAGGGAGGGAGGGGTCCACTGGGGTGGCCCTGAAGAGACTAATAAAAGAGAGGGGGAGAGGGAGAGGGAGGGAGGGAGGGGTCCACTGGGGTGGCCCGGAAGAGACTAATAAAAGAGAGAGGGAGGGAGAGGGAGGGAGGGAGGGGTCCACTGGGGTGGCCCGGAAGAGACTGATAAAAAAGAGGGAGGGAGGGAGGGAGGGAGAGGGAAGGAGGGAAGGGGGGAGGGAGGGGAGAAAGTGAGAGATGGGGGGAGGGAGAGGGGGAGGGAGGGAGGGGTCCACTGGGGTGGCCCGGAAGAGACTAATAAAAGAGAGAGGGAGGGAGAGGGAGGGAGGGAGGGGTCCACTGGGGTGGCCCGGAAGAGACTAATAAAAGAGAGAGGGAGGGAGAGGGAGGGAGGGAGGGGTCCACTGGGGTGGCCCGGAAGAGACTGATAAAAAAGAGGGAGGGAGGGAGGGAGGGAGAGAGGAAGGAGGGAAGGGGGAGGGAGGGAAGAAAGTGAGAGATGGGGGGAGAGAGAGGGAGGGAGGGAGGGAGGGAGAGGGGGAGGGAGGGAGGGAGGGGTCCACTGGGGTGGCCCGGAAGAGACTAATAAAAGAGAGAGGGAGGGAGAGGGAGAGAGGGAGGGGTCCACTGGGGTGGCCTGGAAGAGACTGATAAAAAAGAGGGAGGGAGGGAGGGAGAGGGAAGGAGGGAAGGGGGAGGGAGGGGAGAAAGTGAGAGATGGGGGAGAGAGAGGGAGGGAGGGAGGGAGAGAGAGAGAGAGAGAGAGAGAGAGGTGAATCATCCAATAAAGCCAACCTCTGCGCAGGACACTCCAACCCCGGTGGGGCACTAGGGAAGATTCAAGTGTAAGTCATTGTGCAAATGCATCCGTCTCCTTGTAGCTGCTCTGCCTTCCATGGGGCAGAGTTGTAAGGTAAAAAAATGCAAGATTTCCATTGGTGTTTAAACAGCCTCCCCCCCACACACACACACCTGCAATATTCTCTTTTCTGTTCATTCTCCTACTTATCCCAGTAACTGAGTTTTACTGTAAACGTTTTACTCTTTCAGGATTGCGTGATAGATACTAGGGATGGGCACAAAATAAAAAACGATATGCTGTTTTGTCGTGTCTTTATGTAATGTAAAAATGAAACAAAGTTAAACGACATGAGGAAGCAGCATTTTACAGACGAAACGAAATGGTGATTTTTTTTATTTTTTTTTTGTTGAAATGAACCATTTTGTTCTGTCTGTAAGCTGCTTGGGGGAGGAAAAGGTTTTTTAAAAAATTTAGGTTTTTTTTTAAAAAAAACTTTTTTCCTCCCCCACCCCCAAGGCCCACCTGCCAAGTGATCGGTGCTGGAGTGGGCAGGCGGGCTTGGGGGAGGAAAATAATTTTTTTTTTAAAAAAAAGCCCAGAGCTTTTTAAAAAAATTTGTCCTTCTGCCAATTTCCAGGGGGCCCCCCCCATTAACCACATCATTAGTGGTTTCTTTCGCATGTTTTTCTCTCTCTCTTTTTTTTTTTTTTGAAAATTTTGTATGAAACAAAATGGGGGGAAATGTGGGGGAGAAGGAAAGGAAATGAAACGAAATGAAATATGTTTGTTTCGTGCCCATCTCTAATAGATATAGATGCAGAGGTATAAAAACACACATATAATGTCGCAGACGTAGGGAAATGGACCAAGCTGGGTTCTCTCTAGGTCTTTGATGACCAGCATATCCTTCGTCTGGGTACAGAATGGTTCTGGAACTGTTCACATCCTTCCCATGGAATCTGCACCCTCACTCGTTCAGAGAATCATTGTCGAATGGAGGGATGTTCATCCATTCATTCGTCCTCTTGTTCGTTCAACAAATTCAATCAGTTTTTATTTATGTATTCATTCAATATTTATATACTGCCCAGTCAGCATTCGGCACTTTGCACAGGGCTAAAAAACTCCCACACCCTCCATACACCACCATAACAAAAAAATACAATTAAAACAATACAGCAATAGAACAGGCAATTATTGTAATCATAAATTATGAACAACCCTATGAAAAGTCCAAAATTGATTAAAACATTTAAAAATCACAAAATCATTGACAGCGCTCAGGGGGTTCAGTAGAGAACGACAGCTTTAAATAATTCAGTTTTACAGTCTTTCTACAGTCAAAGGAGGGAAGTGGTCCAGCATGCCTCAGTCTGCATTTTCTTCCAGAGACTAGGGGCCACAATCAGAAAGGTGCGATTCCTTGTATTCCTCTTTTTGGTCTCTCTCCGTGTAGCAACTTTTAACTGCATGGATTGAGAGAAGCGGGTGAGAAAAAGAGCTGATTTATGGGAGAGATGTTCTGACAGGTCCTCGACCATGAAGGACCTTATAGGTCAAAAAGAGCGCCTTGAATTGAGCATGGGAACTAGCAGGGAGTCAGCAAAGATATGTCAAGATTGGGGACATGAGACCAAGTTCATTAGTTCCATTGACCATATGGGTCACTGCATTTTGGACCTGCTGAAGTTCCCTTGCTGTTTACAAGGGCAGCCCTGTGTAGAAGGTGTTACAGTAGTCTAATCTCAGGAGTACCAATTTGTGAATGTGAACTACTGTTGCCAGGCGTTTAGCTGATAAAAGGCACTCAGCATCTGTGGACGGTTGAAGAGAAGGAGAGAGAGAGAGACAGAGAGAGAGAGCCTTGCCCATCTACTTGAAAGCTATTTAAACGTGCTTGGTTCCTTCTGCTAGAACATTAGTCAAGAGCTTTTTCCGAATTGGAAAAGGCCAGTGATCTGAGAATGTGGAAAGGCCAGTCATGAGAATGTGGAAAGGCCTGGCAGGCATAGTAGTAGTAGTGAATGCCAGAATGCCACGGTTTCATCTAGTTGTCAAAAAGCATGGGTGAGATTGTTGACCCTTGTCACACCCCATAACGGAGGTCCCTATGGGTGTATGTGGCATCTCCAAGATCTTTCATTTCGGACTGGGCATCGAGAAAGGACTAGAGCACCCAAGCATGGTATTCTATTCTATAAGCTTGACAGCCATCCGAGGAGGATACTATGGATGATGGCATCAAAGGTTGACGCAAGATCCAGAAGGACCACCAGGATTACACTCCCCCTGCCTGCCTCCCCTGAGAGATCATCTTGCAGGCAACCCGTACTGTTTCAGTGCCATGTCATGGCTAGAGTGCCACAGCAATGCCTTGGAAGTCAGGATTGGCCTGCAGGGTGGCATAACATGAGTGGTGTTGGCTCATCACCAGAGGTAAAAAAAATCCTGTTCGTTCATGCCATTCACATGGTCTGTTGTGGGAAGAGTGGGACAGTGTCTGAGCTCACAGAAGGAGGCATTTATGGGTGGCTCCAGGCATGAAATTGTCCAGCCACTTGTTCAACAGGCCGCCACTGCCACCACCACCACCACCACCACCATCGTAGAACGGCACAGCTAGGAGGGACCCTATGTATGATTGAGTCCAGATGCTGTTGTGGAGGCTCAGTGGGGAATCAAACTCCCAACCTCTGGCTTCGCTGCCAGATACCTAGATATTTAAAGCTAAGAACAATGAGTGAAGAGGCATCTTGCATCATTAAAAGGCAATATGAAAGCTAAGAACAATAAGTATGCAAGTAGATAAGGAAAACAGCTGTATTCCGTGTCACACAACACTAGAACTAGGGGGCACTCCGTGAAACTTTTGGGTGCTAGATCTCAAACAAGTTAGAGGAAGTTCTTTTTCACCCAGAGGATCACTGGTCTGTGGAACTCCCTGCCAGAAGAAGTGGTGACAGCCGCCAGCCCTGACAGCTTTAAGAAAGGATTGGACAAGTTCATGGAGAACAAGGGTATCCATGGCTCTCATGATGGATGCCTAAGGACAACCTCCGGGTCGGAGGGAGAGGCAGGATCTCTCTCAATGCCATCTGCGGGGAATCAGGTGAAGATATCTGCTTGGGAATACCCTGAAGCAAATGGTGAGCCACTGTGTGAGACAGAATGCTGGACTGGATGGGCTATGGCCTGTTCCAGGAAGGCTGTTCTTATGTTCTTATGTTCTTAATTTTTTTTAAAAAAGATTGCAAACTCTTGTTATAAGTAAACTGCAAAGCGCTGTACAATGTTTGGGACCTTTGTTATATGTCCAGGTTCCCAGTCATCTGAGCAACCAAGTGATTCATCTGGGCTTGTCTGAAGACACCACAGAGAGGTAGGTTAAGGATCCACAGCAGTTAGGCAATTTAGAGTTGTCAGTTCAAATATATTCTAGATGTTAAAGCATTCTCTGAGCCAGTCAGCATAGACATGGGCTGTGAATAATATTCCTACAGAGGAGGGAAGCCAATGAGAGAGGGGATTTTCCCCAACTTAAGAGTGAGCAGAAAAAGAATTATATGGGAAGTCATATATTGGACACAAGGTCAATACTTCTACAATCCACAAGCCAAAATAAATCGGACTGATTACTAGTATTTGATAAGTTATTGATAAACAGTTGTATATTAGACAAGCTGAATAATGTCTAGATGCACTTAGAGGAAATTCATAAGCTGCTGTCTCTATTTTGTGTGGCCTTGGACATCTCCTGGAAAGCTATTTAAACTTGCTTGGTTCCCTGTGCTAGATAGAACATTAGTCAAGAGCTTTTTCAGAATTGGAAAAGGCCAGTGATCTGAGAATGTGGCGAAACATCTATCCGAGCTTGGAAGTGGACCGAGTTCAGGAAACATCTGTCAGAACAAACAAATATTTGCAAAGCAATCCTATAAGGAAGGAGAAGACACTGAATCTAAAATTATACAACTGTGGAGCTGGAAGGCACTTGAAGGGGTCCTGTAGCTTAGCTGCTCAGCCAGGCAAGAAAAGGACAGCCGTCCATCTATTGCAGGGCTGTTCAACATTGAAGAAGAGAAGGTCTACTTTTTCTGGCCCAAAGTGCCTGAGGGCTACTACATTAAAGACTCTACTTATGAATTTTATCCGTTCTGAGCACTTGCTCATAAGTAAAAACTTTTTTAAGTAGAGCAGTGGTTTCCCATAGGAATGCATTGAAAACCAATTAATCTGTTCTGGAGGGAACAGATTTCAATGCGCCATGGACCTTGAACTGCCCCGCTCGGCTGAGACAGTGGGGGCTGGCAGACCCAGAACTTTGCTGGGGCAGTGGTGGTCCTTGGAATGGGGGGAGGGAGGGGTGGAGAACTTATCCCCTCACTTTTTAAAATTGATGGCCGGCGGGCTACTTTTGAACCCTTTGTGGGCTACCAGTAGCCCACGGTCTACCTGTTGGGCAGGCCTGGTGAGACGAGGGAAGTCCCGTGCCAAGGAAAGGGAGAAGCGGGAATATAGGAGAGAACACAAGCAGGGAAGTCCACAGCAATGCCACAAAGCAGCCCACGTGGTCCAGAAGGGTCCGGGAAATCCTGAGCCATGAATTCAGGCACCCAGGAACAAGGTAGAGGCAGTCAGGTGCGTTGATTCCAACAGCGTCCAAAGCCAACTGAACGTTGAGTTCTAGTTGTTGGAGCCTGCATCTGCAGATGCTGTGGTGGCGGCTTTTCCCCCCTGAGGCTCGTTGGGAGAACAAGTTCACTTGAGGAGTATGTTCATGAAGAGACTTCCACTGAAGCTGAGCCTTTCACCTTGGGGTTTCAACCAGGCTTGTGCCTCCAGCCTTCTTTACTCCTAAGGACTGGGAGGTCATCCCACCTCCTAAACCCCCATCATCCATAGGGTCAAGCTCTTCTTCTGAGGATCCCGGGTATAGAGGGCTAACCTCCTGGTTCCCAAAGTGTCCAGGATCAGGCTGGTCCTCTACCCCACCAGAAATTGGTCTGCCCCATTTCCAAGATTTATCTTTACTGGAGGACTCCTCTGTGAAGATCATGACAATATCTAATGAAGAAGCATCCTTATTCTTCCAGAGTAGATCCAATGGTGCTTTTTGGCTACTAAAAGTTTCCTTTCTCTGTCCCTGCCCCAAGGCTCCCTAAAGCTTCCTCAGTGATCCAGTCATGACGATCTAACGAGCTGGATTCGGGTGGGTGGCTGGGGAGCTCATCTTGAACCCAGGATTAGAGATGGGCACAAACCTGACCATAAGAACATAAGAAGAGCCCTGCTGGATCAGACCAAAGGCCCATTTAGTCCAGCTTCTTGTATCTCACAGTGGTCCAACCAAATGCATCTGGGAGCGCACAAGACTAGATCTCTGTCTCCTGATAGCACTCCCCTGCATCTGGCCCTTGAAGGACCCCGGTTTTAAGCCTGGATGTTACACATCTCCATCATGGTTTGCAACCTGGGATGGACTTTTCCTCCAGAAATCTGTCCAATCCCCTTATGAAGGCATCCAGGCCAGGTGCCATCACCACCTCCTGTGGCAGGGAGTTCCACAGACTAACAATGCGCTGGGTGAAAAAATATTTTCTTTTGTTTGTTCTCACACTCCCAACCCTCAATTTGAGTGTATGTCCCCTCTGGTATATTGTGAGAGGGAGAAGAGCGTCCCTCTATCCACTTTACTCATGCCCTCCATAATTTTGTACATCTCAATCATATCCCCCCTCAGGCGCCTTTTTTCCAGACTAAAAAGCCCCAACCACAAACCGGACAAACTGATGGATTGAGTTGGTTCATGGTTCCTTTCACAAACCAATTTTGGATTATCCCTTTTTGCCCAAACAAGACGAAGGGCCAAAGCTCCCCCCCCCATCATTTCATTTTTTTCGGCAAAAGGAGATGCCCACCTCCCCCCAATCACCTCCAGACCAGGTACCGCCTTCTCTCCCACCACCATTTTTAGAGGCGACAGGCTTGGCTTCCCTGCCCAAAGCCAAGCTTCCTGTTTCTCCCCAGGCACCTACAGAAGGGGAAGAGTCTTGGGGGGGGGTAGCAGAATCTAAATCCCTCTGCAGGCACAAATCAGAAAACCAAACATTTTTTTTCCTGGGGGTTCGTGGCTAGTCGTGAAGCACGAATTAGCCTGACTCATCGTTTTTCCGGTCTGTGCCTCTCTCTCTCTGCCCAAGATTCTCCCAAGGATGTGCACATGGCCCCTCCACCTGTGAGCTGGGTGCTCGTTTTCCAAACCTCTGAAAGCTGAAATGCTGAGTCAACTTTGGGACGGCTACCTGAGCCTATCAGGATGCCAGGACCCTGCCTGTCACAGAACCTGAATTTGAGGGGTTAAATGGTGAAGAGCTGCTGGAGGAGCCTTGCAGCTCAAACCAGCAGGCCGCTGGGTCTGATGACTCAGCTGAAAACATATCTTCTCCCCCTAGAAGGGCCATGAGCAGGATTCTGCAAAGACATGCTACCAGGAGAGCTAGGGAAAGGGTCTTTGATGCTAGACGGGGAATCAGGATGGGAAGCCCTGAGTACTAGCAGAAGCCTTTCCAGGAGTAAGGGCATGTTCCCTCTTTTGGGATAAAGCTGGCAAGCTTACCTTGAGCTCTCTGTGGGAGCAACGCGTCATTTGAACTTGCAACCACGTTCCAGTCCTTGGCTCTGTTTCCTGACTTTGGATCGGCTTCCAGGACAACGGCTTGACGTGTTCCCTTGGGTTTGGCATTTGGTTTCCGTGAGAGACTTGGACTGGTAATTGCTGGCAGTTGGATTCTGTTATCTATCTGGCTTTCCACTAAAGATCTTGGCAAAGAACTGAACTCTGCTTGTGTGTGTGTTCTGTGTGCAGGGCTTGACACAGGATTGAACTCGGGTGATGAACAGAGTCATGACTGCAGTGCTGCAGTTTAGTTACAGTACCCCAAGGCACCTCTGGGGAAAGCTACTTTTGGGGAGTGTTTATAACCCACAGGGAATTCTGGGAGTCTAGAAAGGTAACTTTCCCCAGCTCTCTTGGGGGATCTATTGCATTGCTTCCCCTTCTTTCTTCCACTGTGTGTATGTGTGTGTAGATGGCAAGTCTTTTAGTTCAGTGGTGTGGCACACTGCCAAAGAGTGAAGTATACAGAGAGAAGGAGTCAGAACAGCAATGGAACTGCCATCCACTTCCTGTAAGTGTTCTGATCTCTGCTTTTTCAACCCCTACAAACGCTCATGGCCCTGCTGCCCACCCTCAGACTCCGCCTGGGAAGGGCGGCGAAGTATGTCAAGTCATTCTTAGACAGCCACTCCGTGTAACTCTAGGGGTCATCCCCTGTTTTCGGTGCAGTCAGTCAAGGCTGCCTTCCCGTGTGACAACCGTGTGTCACTTGCCATCCCCCAACAAATAGGGGAATGATGAATCCATGTCAGGAAGGAGGGCACCGTCTCACCTCGCGCTGCCCCCTTCACCTCCAGAACATGATTGTAGATGACAGGGACACGAGGCCAGGAGTAGGACAAGGCAGGCATCTCCAGCGCGGAGGCCATGATGGGACTGTTCCAGGATGTCTCCCGTGACAGAGGAAGCTGTGAAAATTTGGGTCATGGGAACTGAGAATAAAAACAATGCTGTTAAGCAGATGGCTGGCTTCTGATACTGACCAAAAAAAAGAATAAAGAAAAGAAAACCAAGAGAAACATCCTGAAAGCATCAACAAGCCAGCATCTGAAAACCAAGGATTATTCCTTCTCACTAGTGGATTCCTCCAGGTCTCTCACACAAAATTAACTTTGCCAAGCTCAAGATTAGAGCCAGTTGCTAGTGGGTGACCATTAATTTAGGAAACGTCATAACTAGAGATGTGTAGAGGGGAAACCTTTGGTTTGCTCTAGTTCCAGGTTTTTTCAGCGAGTTCTTCTCTTGACTTTGGGTTCTTCATGGTCTTGGGCCTTTCAGCACCCCCCCCCAAAAAACTGAATCGTTTGGGTTCCTCCGTTTGAGGTTTCTGATGATAACGCCAATTCAGCCCTGCAGAATCCTCAAAACTAGTCCAGAAAAGCAGGGACAAGGCTGGAGTATGTTGTTGCATACTCCAAAAGTATGCAACAACAACACCATTTAATGAGCAATAATCAACATTGTTGTGTCGTTACAGTCGTGATAGACTCTTCATGACTCCATGTCCATGGAGTTTTCTTGGCAGGAATACTGGAGTGGTTTGCCAGTTGGGAACATTTTGCTCTGGTAAAAAATGCAAGCCAGAAGTCCGTGGGAGTACGCATATGATCTGGTTTCCTGCTTCCCCCCCCCCCAGCCCCGACCAGTTCATCCTGGGGCTCGTCAGTGCTTTATTTATTTATTTATTTATTTATTTATTTATTTATTTATTTATTTCCCCCCTCCCCACAGCGCTGATCAGTTTTCTTAATGTTGATGCAGACTCCAAAGTGGTTAAGGCAGTCATTTCATGTCCGAACTTGCCACTGCAATTCATACCTAGTGATAGTAGCAAGCATGGTATCATTGTTGTTGTCGTAGAGCATGGTCCAGAGAGCCACAAACTCAACTACAAGTCAGGAAAACCAACAAATCAAGCTGATTCGTGGTTCGGTTCATGACCTAGTTTGCTGATCATGTTTTGCCAAAATGGAACAAACCATCAAAGTTTTTTCATGTGGCAGCACGACAGGAGGAGGCCCAAATCATCACGAACCACAATTTTTCAGATTTGTGCCCATCTCTAATCCGTTTTGATCTAACATCTCTGTATAACTGTGTCTACCATCAGTTCCCCTCCCCCCATGCTTTATAGGGTTCCATAACAGGCCAAACTTAAACAGATGGATTGTTTGGATGGAAAGCACCGAAGGCTGCAATGTCACCAGTCCTGTTGGCTTTAAAGACCTAGGAAACACATCCAGAGTTGGTGGGACGGGGGAATAAATGGCAGGCTTCACAACAACGTCGCTCTATGTCAACCCAAGAGGAGGGTCTCCTTGGCAAGGGACGCACCCAGGCCGACAATGTCACCCTGTCGAAGGGGACCTTGTCTTCTTAGAAGCACAGTCAGGCTGACTCTCCGAGACAGCAGCAGCTGGACGGAAAATAACAGTAAAATTCTATAGCAGCAATAAAACGCATTAGCCATCTGAACACTCGTTTCCGTCAAATAATGCAGCCCATTCATATTTAAACAGGAAATATTGTTTAATGTTTATGGTAATGACCGCATCAAATTTTAAAAATTAAACATGGGATTAAACATTAAAGAGAGGCTCCAGGATTTGGGACACTGAGGTATGTGTGTCATGGGTGTGGAAGGACAGCTTGTACCGCCCTGTCCTCCAAGAGACGTTAGCATCCCTGAACGGAAAAGGGCAGGGCAGGTTTGATCAATATTATTGATATTTGTGAACGCCTGTCCTGATTTTTGCTGCTTCCGGGGGGGGGGGGGGGCTGGAAAGAAGGTCAGAAAAGGTCACAGTGCAGCTCCACCCCTCAATGTGCATTTGGAAGGAAGGCCGCATTGTACTGCCTTCCCTCTGAATGGGCTTTGTGATCTTTCCAGCCCAAAACAAAGTCTGCTTGAAACGTTATGACATTCCCTTGGACTAGGCGGTTGCAAATAAGTGGCTGAAGTGTTCTGAACAACAAATACGGCATGTCCACACACACACACACACACACACACACACACACACACACACACACACACACACACACACACACACACAAACTAACTGTGATTGTTTTACAAAATATTTGAAGTTTCTGACACCCTTTTGGCTCTAAACATGTTTGTAGGCTACTCTCTCCACCTGGTACAAGTGATCTCCTTTTGTTCCATTCCAGGAATCTGTCGGATTTTGTAAGTGTCTTGCGGTAAGTCATGGAAATAAAATAGAGAAGGTGAAAGTGCAGAATGATATGGCCAAGACAGCGGTTCCCAGCCTTGGGTTCCCAGATGTTCTTGAACTAAAACTCCCAGAATTTGTGCTGGCCAGAGTTTCTGGGAGTTGTAGTCCAAGGATATTTTAGGACCCAAGGTTGGGAACCAATGGGCAAAGTAAACGAAAAGTAAATAATTGCAAGTAACATGGTCTCCTACAAGTAGTTGGATCATGAGAGTGTAACTAAGCTACGTGTCAAAAAATAACATAATTGCAAATTTACTTTTTGTTGTAATAAACAATGGCAGAACAGATTAGTAATTTGTCTGTGGAGATTCTCAGTCATCCAGGTGAGGTATTCTGGGAGCTAAGTCATGGCAACTGGACTGATTTTCTTGTGAGGAGGAATGTCTGCAAAGATGAAGCTGTTTGGATGAGCAGCGAAACTTTTCAATCTCTCAAGAAAAGAAGGAAGAACATAAGAACATAACATAAGAAGAGCCATGCTGGATCAGGCCAAAGGCCCATCTAGTCCAGCTTCCTGTATCTCACAGTGGCCCCACCAGTTGCCATGACTCAGCTTCCAGATGGGGAGGACGAAATGTTTCTCTACTCATCCAAGTAGCTTCTTCAGTCTGAGGAAAGTAGGTGGGAGGCCTCCAATTTATAGTTTGCCTTGGTTTCATGCCACCCTGCTCTGAATAGGTTCATTAAGTGGACAACGTCCTAGGCTGTGTGAAAGTCACACCTATGCAACCCTTCGCAACACCCATTAAGGATGGGTTGTTAGGAGTGGCCTTCCTGGTGGAGGTGTGAAGGGGCCCTGATTTTTCTGGGGATCGAGTAGGCCCATTGAATCAGTGAGGACTTGGCGGTTCGACACCTCCATCATTTTTAGCGGTTCAAATGGCCCCATTTTAGCTGTAACTACACAATGAGCCACAGGACTTCTGCCATTGTGTTCTGTTGATATTCCAAAGTTACTTTTCTGTGTTTTTTTGAAGAGACATCATGACAGGAATTTCTCAGGTTCATAGTGGTAGCCTGTTTCTTTTTCTTTTTCTTTTTCTTTTTTCATTTTTGTCCAGTTCTCTGTTATATTCGAGTAGCTCTCTTTCTAAGAAACCAAATATTATTTCCTCCCTGCCTCTCCATCTTGAAAACAACTCACACATCCTGATCTGACCCCTGTGCAGTGAGAGAAGGCTGGGAGTGAACTGAGCTTTGCTGGCAGCTAGGTGTTTAAAAGACAGAAAAAATTAGTCAGGCAAGCGCAGGGAAAATGGCAAATTTTATCTTAACCTGTAACTATCTCACTCCTCCTCGTACCGTGTACTTTAAATTGGATTGGTATCCTCTAAGCAGCTGTCAAGGATTCCATTTGTTCTGCTTGACATACAGATGTAGAATTGGTAAAACTGCATCTTATCTTCGTAATTGTCTACACTCTAAGCCGGCGCCTAGTTATTGACTTCAAAAGTCAGGCCTCAGCCATGCAGCTCCTTGATCCGACATCAGGGCCATGCTTTCTCCGTCTTCCCCAGCTCTCCTCTGGACCAGCTCTCTCTCTGTGTGTGTGTCTCTTCAGGTCTTATAGGGCTTTGTTTTATGTGCAGGTATATGGTAGGATAACAGCCATAGTCGCTTACTATTATCTTTACAATTATTCCCAACTAATGAAGAGAATCTTCAACATAGGCAATGTAAACAGGAGTTCTGTTGTAGTTTTAAGAAGAGGCAGCCGTGTTAGGCCGTGCATTTATATCAGGCAAAACCCAAAGAAAAGACCACAGAAAACATGTGGCACCTTAAAAACCAGTGATTATATTTTGATCTGAGCTTTTGTGGGCACCTTCACTTCATCAGGCAGTTATACAGTAGGACCCCAGTATCCGCTGGGGATTGGTTCCAGGCCTTCTCGTGGATAACGAAAACTGTGGATAAGAGAAAACACCTGCCCACCCACCCCCAAACTGATGTTTCCTGACAGTAGCTTGCTATATGACTGCTCTTTTGAGACAGTAGCTTGCTTTATGGCCGCTGTTTGTGACAGTAGCTTGCTTTACTTATGCTATTTGTGACAACAGCTTGCTTTACAGATTGCTTTGTGGTTGCTGAATTATTATTTTTTTCCTCTGCCAACCGTGGATAACTGAATCAGTGGATAATGAATCACTGGATATGGGGTGTCCTACTGTATATGTAAAACTGGTATTTCATTTCATTCTGTTTTCATAACTCTTACAGAGCAGATGCGTCCACAAAGAGCTCACTTTAAAAGGTAATAGGTAGCCTTTAAGACACCACATGTTTATGTCTTTCTTTTGTTTTGTTTCTTTGGATTTTCGCTTGGCGTTTTCTTGGTTCCTACACCATGGAGCAAACAGCTGGCAGGATTGGTCAGTGGTTTAAGTATTTGGCTGTGGCGCAGGAGGTTGGGAGTTGGATTCCTCCTGGGAGAAGAGCCAGCCTGGGTGGCCTTGGGCCAGCTGCATCGTCCCAGGACATCCCCACGGAGGACATGAGGGGGGGGAACCATTTCTGAGTATTCTCTACCTGGAAGAAAAACTTGATATGAGGTCACCATATGTCAGAATTGACTTGTCGATTGTAAGGCCATGCCTGGAGTATTGTGTACAATTCTGGTCACTGCATCCAGGGCCGGTGCGTCCATTAAGGCGAACTAGGCAGTTGCCTAGGGCTCCAAAATGGAAAGAGGGTGCTGGCCAGTCTGCCGCCCCCCCACTGCTGGCCACCACCGTCTGTCCCCCCGCCGCCCACCAGCCGCCCTTCGCCGTCTGCCCATCGTCCCCCCCGCACCCATCGTGGTCCGCCCCCCACCCCCACCCCCGCGCCCATTGCTGCCCACCCCGCCCGTGCCCGTCACTGCCCGCCCGCCGCCACCGCCACCGCCCCCTGTCATCCGCCCCACCACCACCCCACGGCTGCCATCCACCACCACCCGCCACCCGCCCCCTGCCCCACCCCACCCCGCCACCCACCCCACCCCTCGCCTAGGGCGCAAAAATATCTAGCGCCGGCCGTGACCGCATCTGAAAAAGACATAGAGGAACTGGAAAAGGTGCAAAAGAGAGCGACTAAAATGATTACTGGACTGGGGGGCCTCCCTTATGAGGAAAGGCTAAAACATTTGGGGCTCTTTAGTCTGGAAAAAAGGCACCCGAGGGGGTGTATGATTGAGACGTACAAAATAATGCAAGGCATGAGTAAAGTGGGTAGAGGGACACTCTTCCCCCTCTCAAGAAATACCAGAACCAGGGGACATCCACTCAAACTGAGAGTTGGGAGAGTGAGAACAGACAAAAGAAAATATTTGTTTTACCCAGCGTGTTGTTAGTCTGTGGAACTCCCTGCCACAGGAGGTGGTGATGGCATCTGGCCTGGATGCCTTCAAAAGGGGATTGGACAGATTCCTGGAGAAGTCCATCACAGGTTACAAAACATGATGGAGGTGTGTCATCTCCAGGCTTAAAACTGGGGTACTTCAAGGGCCAGATGCAGGGGAGGGGTATCAGGATCTAGTCTCGTGCACTCCCAGAGGCATTTGGTGGGGCCACTGTGAGATACAGGAAGCTGGACTAGATGGGCCTTTGGCCTGATCCAGCATGGCTCTTCTTATATTCTTATGATTATTAAATTACCATTAGATGGCCATGTGTTCTCTTTTAGGGAGGAAATTTCTCCATTTAAAGAACCAGCCAGTCCAAAAAAATGTTACCCAAGGACCTGGAAGTTGCCCAGGGCTGGTTCTCCCAATAAGCAGAGTAAAGCAATTGCCTCGGGTGGCAGATATTGGGAGGCAGCAGCAAGACTTCAAAGGAAAGAGCTGTTTGCCTGCTAGACTGCTGCACTTGCCTGAATTGCTAACCCATAGATTGTTCTCTCATCAACGGCCCTGTTTGAAGTCTTAGAAACTGAAGGCCATGGCTTCCTTTTTGATTGATCCATCTCATTATTTGGTTTTCCTCGTTTCTTGCTGCCTTCAACTTTCCCTAGCTGTATTGCCTATTCTGATATTTGTATGTGAAGAGTCTCAGTCATCCCGGTAGGTTATCCAGAAGTTGAGCCATGGCCACTGGATTTCTTTTCTTCTGAGATCTAAACATTTCATTACTCATCCAAGCAGCTTTGTCAGTCTAAGGGAAGTTGCTGCCAGGCCTCCAATTTATAGTTCATCTTGGTTTCACATCACTGATAAGTCTTGCTTTTTGGGGATCTGTCCACAGTACAAGATCCTCGACCGAGGCATGATCAAGTCTAGAGAAGTTGAATCTTGATTTGATCTAGCACCCACTTATTTGCTTGCATGGTGGTCCAGGGTATACAAGACTGTACCTCAGGGTGTATTCAAAGTGGGCACTGGGTGGGCAGGTGCCATGAATTTCCATGCAGACAACAAGGATGATTTTACAACCCGATCCAGGCCTGGGGTGGGAAGAAAACCCCCCAAAGTCTCCCGTAGCTCCACAGGATTCTGAGAAACCCAATAAAAATCAGATCACTGTTGTGAGTTTTTGGAGCTGTTTGGCCATGTTCTGGAAGTTTCCCTTCCTGGCGTTTTGCCAGACTCCGTGGCTGGCATCTTCAGAGAACAAGGAGCTCAGGAAACTCGGAGTTCTCTCTGTGCTCTGGGGAACTCCGCTGCGTGGCACCTGGGATTCGAACCACCGAGCTGACGACTTTGCAGCCGACAGTTTCAGTCCTCTAGTCCACTGAGCCACCTCGCCCCATTTTAGATAGATAGATAGATAGATAGATAGATAGATAGATAGATAGATAGATAGATAGATAGATAGATAGACAGACAGACTATTTTTATTTAAACAAGCCTATAAATAAATAATACTTCTTCTGAGTTTTTCGGGCTGTTTGGCCGTGGTTCTGGAAGTTTTTCACTAGATTCTGTGGCTGGCATCTTCACAGGGCCAGGAGCTCCAGCCACAGAGACTGGTGAAACGTCAGGAAGAAAAACTTTCAGAACATGGCCAAACAGCCCCAAAAAAGCTCACAACAGCTATCAGATCCTAGCTGTGAAAGCCTTTGAGAATCCAAAAACAAGATTGATCAAGCTTGCCGGGGGCAGGGAGGGCTGACCCTTTCACTCTTTGTACTCCTTGCCTGGTTTACTTGTAAAATCCACTGGCTGATTTATTTGCCAAATCTTCCTCTAGACTTCTACCCAAAGGAAGAGTGCTGGGCAAGGGTGCAGCTCACCTGCCAGTCAAGTCTGAGGAAGGAAGAAGAGCAGACCCAGAAGGCATCAGAGGTTGAAAGTGGTCCCCTGAGGCCTTGCGGGCCTTGGCAGCAGCCCAGTGGCGCCTGCCTTGGACACTAGTTCCAACTAGAGATGGGCACGATACGAACTTTTTTTCATTTCCGTTATTCATTATTTGTTTTGTTATGTAATGAAATGAATAACAAAAATTGTGATGAAATTGGAACGAACCGAACAGAACCACAAAAATTAGGTTCGTTGCGTTTCGTTTTCGTTAATGGTGACGCGCAATGAAATGAGCTGTTTTTGAATGTTAAAAAACGTCCTGAATATCCGTAAAAATGCAGTGATAATTGTTTATTCTGCCTGATAATACCTAACACGGGGGTTGGTGTCCTTAAAACGTGCATTTATGTCTTTTCTCAGATCGCTGTATTTTTTTCCTTTAAGGGGAGTTAGGGGACATTGACCCAAAATGGCTCCCAGATGCCTGATATTGATTTCTTGGGTATTAAAACGCCCTGGACATCCGTAAAAATGCAGCGATAATTATTTGAAAGTATTACCTACCAGGGGGTTGGGGTCCTTAAAACTTTTGTTTTTCTCTTTCTCCCATCACAATGTATTTTTTCCCTTTGACACAAAATGGATTCCACAGTCTATAGTTTATACTGTGTCTCTGCCAGCATCATTTTTAAAGTGTTTTCCCTCTGGTCTGGGGTGTTGGGGGACGCCCGCACACGGAAATGCTTTAAAAATCATGCAAAAAACGTGTAAAAAAGAAAAACGAAAAACGAAAATGAATTTTTTTCAAAAATTCATGAAAAATGAAAACGAACCGAAATGGACCCCCTCAACGAAAAATGAAAAAACCCGAAATGCCATTTTTTCATTTTGTGCCCATCTCTAGTTCCAACTAATGGAGGAAAACAGTGGTGCCTCCAGCACATTGCTTTCCTCTCCTTAAATAGCATTGGGGAAATGGCAGGTGGAAAGCCTCCTTACTCCAAAAAGTTCCCCCCACTCTTTGCCTCTGAGCTGAGCCAAAAATAATCTGGGCTTTAAATAGACCCAGTCCCTCTCTGAGCCTTCCTCTTAGGTGCTTCGGCACAGGGCCAGGGAGAGACTCAAAGGAACCGTGCACTACCTCCTTCTTTGGATCGGGAGTCGGTGGGCCTCGGTGGGATGGTGAGCAGGAGAGCAGAGGAGCGTTGCTTTCAGCACATCAGGAGTTGGCTTCAGAGAAGGGAAGTCTCTCTTGGCACTGCTGAGAAGAGGTCTGGGAAACTTAAGTCTACACTTTGAAAGCACTGTTTCTCTGACTACAGAGGGACCGTCAAGTCACACAGCTCGGAGAGAGACCCGCAGGCATAGATCCCCTGAATTTTTCTCTTGCGTGCTTCCTTATGCTTTATTCTCACCATCAGCCTACTTTCTCTCTCTCTCTCTCTCTCTCTCTCTCTCTCTCTCTCTCTCTCTCTCTCTCTCAGCCTTCTTCATTACTAGAGGCAGGAAGAACGGCATAAGAGAGTCACTTAGGGACTGCTGGTGGAAGGGAGGACCTGGAGGAGAATCCAAAGAACTCAACGAGTACTACATAGTCCCTTGGCCTCTTGCCGGCAGGAAAGATGCAGGATTGCTATAAATTCCACTTGCACAGGGAGGGGAGGGAACTCACACGCTTTCAGGGACATTCATAGCCTCCAGAGTTCTGATCAGAGCAACAGAATCATATAATCACAGAATCATAGAATTGGAAAACACCTCAAGGGTCATCCAGTCCAACCCCCCTGCCGTGCAGGAACCCGCATCAAAGTACTCCAAAGCAAAGCAAAGTGTTCTTCTTATATACCGCCCCATACCACTCACTACAAGTAGTCTCTGGGCGGTTTACAATTTTAATTACAGTGCATGCTACACATTCCCCCCCCCCAGCAAGCTGGGTACTCATTTTACCGACCTCGGAAGGATGGAATGCTGAGTGAACCTTGAGCCGGCTACCAGGGATTGAACCCAGGTCGTGAGCACAGTTTTACCTGCAGGACAGGCATTTAACCACTGCACCATGAGGCTCTAACGGTGGCCATCCAGCCTTTGCTTAAAATCCTCCAAAGGAGACTCCACCACCCTCCGTGGCAGCATATTCCACTGCTGAACAGATCTAACTGTCATGAAGTTCTTCTGAATGTTTAAATTGAATCTCTTTTCCTGCAGTTTGAGACCATTGCTCCGAGTCCTAGTCTCTGAAGCCAATCAAACCAGTGTCCTCTTCAATGTGACATCCTTTCAAACATTTAAACATGGCTATCATACTCCCTCTCAGTCTTTTATTTTTTGTAAAGCTAAACATTCCCAGATCCCTAAGCTGCTCCTCGCAAGACATTTCTTCCAGACCTTCAACCGTCCTGTAGTTGCCCTCCTCTAGACCTGTTCAAGGTTGTCAACATCCTTTTTACATTGAGATGTGCAGAACTGGACACAGTACTCTAGGGCAGGCCTGCCCAAAGTCCGGCCCGGGGGCCAAATCCGGCCCGTCAGGCCATTCTGAGTGGCCGTGGCTGGCTGGCCTGCCCCTCCCTCCCCCTTCTTCGCCCCATGTTTTTTTAAACAGGCTCCCTGTGCTTCCTTTGGTGCCCACCTTCCTTCCTCCCTCCCTTCCTTGTTCCCCATCTTCCTTCCTTCCTCTCTTGGTTTCCACCTCCCTCCCTCCCTCCCTTGGTCCCCGCTTTCCTTCCTGTGGGTGGGGTTGCAAGGGGTCAGTGGGTGGGGATTATGGGTCAGTAGGTGGGGCTTGCAGTGGGGTGGCAGGGTCGGGGAGCAACCGGCCCCTGACATATTCTCAGCCACCAAATCTGGCCCTCCTTACAAAAAGTTTGGGCATCCCTGCTCTAGGGAGTCCAGGGAACTTTGCATTTGATACTTACACAGTTTAGGGTTTGGGGACATGGAAAGGAGATGCTCCAACGGCCATACCACACTTTCCCCAGCAAAGTGCAGCCCTGGAAAAACTGCTCGATTTTTTTCCATACCAAAATCCCATTTGCATGTCTGGGGTGTATGTCCCTGCTGTACTATCTTGGCCCAAAAAAACTTCAAGCTCAGTTTTCATACCTTAGTACCTTTTCCATTAAGGTCATGTGTGTAGATTCACATAATGCTGCATACGTAGAACCTTTGTGGAAACCAAAGCAGTTGAAGAATTTGCTTGGGAATACCCTGAAGCCAATGGTGAGCCACTGTTTGAGACGGAATGCTGGACTGCATGGGCTGTGGCCTGGTCCAGCAAGGCTGTTCTTATGTTCTTAAATGCACTCACTCGAAGGGCTGGAACGACTCCTTTGCAATAATCTGGAACACAGGCTGCACCGCGGCAAACAGGCATGAGCTCTTTTTGCAACACACTCACCAGGTTTTAATGTGTATAATGCCTGGATCGTGCAAAGCAACCGAGTGTTAAGGCAGGCCAATCAAGATTCTAAAGGTGACTGCCCAAAAGGTGATGGGATGGGAGACGGGGATGGAGGAATGAAAGAAAGACTGAGCCTGGAAAGCTGGGGATTTGGGTAGAAATGATGAGAGGCAGATGCAGGAGAGCAAACAGCCTGTTCCCATTGAGAGAATAAACCAGCAGCAGACTTTATGTGAACGGTATTTAGCCCCAATCCAAAAAAATTTGTGTTGGTGTGTAAAGCCATGGTCAAACACAGTCAGTCAGGGGTAGCATACAGGTGTTGGGAATAATTGAGACGGTGATGGGGGGGATGATCTGTTAGGCAATGTGGGTGATCAGGAAGGCACTGGAGGGCTTCAGAGTTTTTACAAGCACTGGCTTTTATTTTTTAAAATTCCTGCAATCTGGTATAGCGCTATATCAGAAAGCAGTTTTTTTTTAAAGCAGCAGGTACATTCACATATGCCCACATATACCCACATCCACCTCAAAATAAATGGACCTCTAGCAGGAAAACAGAATAACACACTCCCCTGGTATAGCAGTTCGCGCATGTGCATGCCTCATGTTTATGCTAACAATTAGATCTGGTTTTATTGTCTCCTCTTGAACCAGGGTTTTATTGTCAGTGGGGTTGAGCCCCAAGTCCCAAGGATAAGTGATCAGTAATTGGGTGATTTGGCAGCATTGCAGCCATTTGAGTGCATGTGTCTCCACTTTTCTGTCTCTTCATGAGCATTCTCTGGCCTTCAATTGCAAGGACCCTTTCAAGGGGCCTAAAAGCCAGAGTAGAAAATTGTGAACTGAGCCTTGATTCTAAATTGGAGTATAAAAGTGTGATTGCCATTTCTAAGGTGCAGTAGTACCAATAACATGCACCGCAACAGGAGTCACTGAGATTCCCCACCTGTCACTTCAGGGATGTATCATTTCGACCATGACTTGCCTTTCTGATCAATGCACACGTGCACACTATTGGAACAGATGGGATGAAAGATACAAACAAAAATGATACAAAGCAAGGAAAGAGCAAAACATGCTGCTTATTTATGTACCACTCCGTAGTGCTTAAACCACTTTCCAGGCAGTTTACAGTTTGATTATACAGGCTACACATTGCACACACACCGCAAATTATGCCCTTTCTTTTCTGCCAGCAGAACCCCACAAGAGGATTGTGTAACAAAACCACCGTCACTAAACAGACATTCTAGGATTGAGCAGTCATGCTTGCAAATGAAGTCTGGCCACCCATGCAGTTTGGAAACTGAAAGAGGAATCGGAAGCTCCGACCGTGCCAATCAGATCCTCTTCACCCTTAAGGGGTTCCGTCTTCAAATCATAGGCTGTGGATAAAACATAGCTAGGATGTCCCTTATGTCAGAACTCAAGAGGTGTGGAAAAGAGGGCAGGAAAACCTAAGGAAGGACAATTGCATGGAATATGGCAACTGATTCTTCCTGCTTACTCCAACAGGTGTGGGTAACCTGGGGAAGCCCACTAGTGATAAGAATCAGGGATTGCAGTTATGCAGCCTGGATGAGAAATTCCCCATTGAGTGCAAGTCATAACTGCTGCTCTATTTAAAATAGCTTTAGATAGAAACCAGTTCAGGCTACTGATCGCCAACGTTCTAGGAGGACATGTCACTTGAAATTGAAGAAGCAAGTCATAAGCTCACTTATGACTGTAATTAAAACTGCAACCCACCCAGAGACTACTTGAAGTGGTATGGTGCGGTATATAAGCAGAACACTTTGCTTTTGCTTTGCTGTGCTTTGCTTTTATTAAATCCCTGCCCTTTGCACACACTGACCTTCAGTGCTACCGATTGGATGGTCTGGTGAGGTGCTAGGATCAGGCCACCAGGGTTGGCTCTCACCCTGTAAGAGCACTAACTAGTCATGTGACACCCGAACAGTTGGGATTAGCGATGGGCACCTTACGAAAAACAGCATGCCATTTCGCCATTTCATACGTTTATGAAACGTTATGGCACAAAATGAAACAGCAAACAGCGTGTCGTCAAGAAATGAAATGAAACACCATTTTTTGTTTTGGTAATGAAATGATTTGTACTAGTGGCGAGAAGCCTCTTGATCCGGCCGTCTTGAGAACAGCGGGCTGTCCCTGTATCTGCAAGTTGATTTAAAGTTTAAATTGAATGTTCCTTTCCATATTAAGTAGGACTATGAAGGTAATTTTTAATGTATTTTCCTTCCTCCAGCCGATCTGCTGTTGAGCTTATCTCTCTGATCTCTCTAGCCCTTAGGTTTCCTGCTTGTTTTCAGATGATTCTTTGTTTGAAAGTTTAAGGAGGGTCTTTGGATTTAGGGAAGTGGGTTCCCTGTTAAATAAAAACAAGAAAGCTTCCCCTTATGAATCGTTTCATTTTGTGACAAAAATTCTTTTTAAAAAATCTGCTATTAATGAAACAAAATGAAATGAAGACTGAAATGAAACAAAACAAAATGCTATATTTCCATTTTGTGCCCATCTCTAGTTGGCATCCAATCTCTTAAGAGATATCAAGTGATATTCAGCTCCCTGGTATGAATATGACATCCATTCAAACTGTGGGTTGGTTGGGAGAGTGAGAACAAACAAAAGAAATTTTTTTTTTACCCAGCGTGTTGTTAGTCTGTGGAACTCCCAGCCACAAGAGGTGGTGATGGCATCTAGCCAGGATGCCTTCAAAAGGGGATTGGACAGATTCCTGGAGGAGAAGTCCATCACAGGTTACAAACCATGATGGAGATGTGTCATCTCCAGGCTTAAAACTGGGGTACTTCAAAGGCCAGATGCAGGGGAGTGGTATCAGGAGACAGAGATCTAGTCTCGTGCGCTCCCAGATACATTTGGTAGGGCCACTGTGAGATACAGGAAGCTGGACTTGATGGGCCTTTGGCCTGATCCAGCATGGCTCTTCTTATGTTCTTATGTTACGCACCAACAGGTTTTGGATGCCCTTAGATGTCCAGAATTGCGTGCCTGCTACACTGGTTCTTGGGTTCCAGTTATGCAATATCAAGAAACATGATTTTTAGATCCCTGGATAGATAGATAGATAAGTATTGATGCTAATACAGAATGATCCATGTCCTTTATGGAGGAGATATTTGATGTGTACTGTACATGAAAACACCCCTAATTAAGACTGACATTTAATATGGGAGGACAGCCATAAGGATGGGATGTTGTTGTTGCAGAAGGCAGAAAGGTGGTGGGGAGGACCAGAGGCATTCCTGACAGCCGTCTCTTTCACTTCCAGATCATGCAATGATGCCCAATCATGTCCTGAGAATGTGGCCTAAATGTGTCCTTTTGTACTCTCCGCTGCTGCCGATCTTAACGTATCAATAAGGAAAAAGACTGGGATGGGTGCGGTGGAAATATGGGGTTAGTGTTCAACTCCCTGGGAACAGACCAAAGGCTGACCTAGTCCGACATCCTGGTCACCCCACTAGTCACACACATGTTTCAGGGAAACCCACAATCGAAGCATAGTTCTTTCCAACTTCTGATTACTCGATAAATTGTTGTTGTTGTGTCATTACAGTTGTGACCGACTCTTTGTGACCCGATGTCCATGGATTTTTTTCTTAGCAGGAATACTGGAGTGATTTGCCAGTTCCTACTCCAGGCGCCTACAGCACCTGGTATTTCCTGGTGGTCTCCCATCCAAGTACTAACTAGGGCCGACCCTGCTTAGCTTCTGAAATAGGCGAGATCAGATGTGCTCAGGGCATCTACCATAGACTTCCAAAAATCAAAAACGCTGGGTGAGTGCTTTTAAAGCAAAGAGCTAGTCATTCTGAGCTCATGGTTTGTGTATGTGTGTGCTTTACTTCCAAAAGATACAAATGACAAGTATCTTCCAAAAAACTAAGCGCTCCAAGTGCCTACAGCACCTGGTATTCCTTTGTGGTCTCCCATCCAAGTACTAACCAGGGCCGACCCTGCTTAGCTTCTGAGATCAGGCGAGATCGAATGTGCTCAGGCCACCTAGGCAGCTCGACTCAATGAATTAATGCCCTCCAAAAGACCTGCCGAGGTCTTGCAAGCTCAAGATTTTGCTTTCTTTATTGAGTCAAGTCATCTCGTACTGGGTCATTCTCTTTTCCTGCCACCTACCACTCTCCACAACATTGTTGCTTTTGTCAGTAACTCTCATATGTTTCATTATATCCCCCCAAAGTCTCTCTTCCAACTCTATGATTCTATGATTCTATGATTCTATAACCTTGGTTTAGCCCTGCCAGAAATTGCTTGGTGGGGTGCAGGGCGACCACCATGAGAAGTTTGTTTTCCATGGCTTCAGAGACTAGGACTCGAGGCAACGGTTTCAAACTATAGGAAAAGCGATTCCATTTGAACATTAGGAAGAACTTCCTGACGGCGAGAGCTGTTCGGCAGCGGACAATGCTGCCACAAAGGGTGGTGGAGTCTCCTTCCTTGGAGGTTTTGAAGCAGAGGCTGGATGGCCATCTGTTGGGGGTACTTTGATGGTGGTTCCTGCATGCCAGGAGGTTGGACTGGATGGCCCTTGAGGTCTCTTCCAACTCTGTGATTCTGTTTCTATGAGCCTTTTCACACGACCCCTAAGATCCGCTGGCCACTTAAATTCGGACCAGAGATCTTTGGGGTTCGTTGCCCTTCCTGTGTTCCCACCCCCTCCGCACTTCCTTGCTCCTGTCTGTGTGAGGGGAGGGAGAAAAAAAGAGAGGAAAAAATGCTGGTCAAGCCGCCCCAAGCCCCATCATCGTCCTGATTCCTGTCTCTTAAAGGGGTGGGGGCAAAACAAACAAACAAACAAACAAACAGAAGTGAGGAGAGCCCGGCACTCACTCCTTTACATCCGCATCAGGGATCACCCCCAGAGAGCAGGTACCTGAAAAGTGCGCTGGGACGCTTAGGTGGGCATGGTCGCACTTAATTTTCTGTAAACTCCGGAGTTGGTGGGGAAACAATTTTAAGCTCCGGAGCTGGGAGCCATTTGCCGCGGAGTTTAGGGGTCGTGTGAAAAGGCCCTATGATTCTAAGCAGCCTTTGGTAGACTTATTCACCACAGATTTGTCTCTTCTCCCTTCAGATGTCATATTCCAGGAGGGAATTTTCACAACACTTTGGGGTAGGGTGGGGTCAGATTCACCACCAAGCTGAGTTGCATGGAAGACATTGTTGGTTGAAGATGGATCATGGGCCTCCCAAACCTCAATTCCTAGCCGTACAACAAGTTTTGTTGAATACTGCCGTTTCATGAGCCGTATCACCACAAGATTGCTTATCTAAAGGGAGACGGTGGTGGATCATTTAAAAAGGGCATTCCATGCACTGATGGGAGATGCCTGAAGTCCTGTTGTGGTGATTGTGAGTTGGTTCTGTCTGGGGACCATGCAACAGCACCAACAGCAACAAAAACAAAGCTTGTGCAATGTTTGTACATGTCTTTATCGGTTGATTTAATCATGGAAAAACCTTGATAGGGTGTTCAGCTTGTGCCAACGTGGCTGCCCTTACTTTTCTGATGGCTCTACATTTTTTTTCAGATCTCTTTCAAAGGCAGGCTCTATTCTGTCCGCCTCGCAACAGAAGCTGCTCTGCTGTCCGTGGCCTTTGACGTTTCCCCCCCCCCAGCCCTGAATCTATTCTGTGTTCAGGAGTGTGTGTGTGTGTGTGTGTGTGTGTGTGTGTGTGTGTGTGTGTGTGTGTTTGCACGCGCATGCAGACGCTTTCCCCTCCCTTCTGCATTTTCTTTAAATGCCAAACCTCAGGCCAACCACGCTCCAGCTGAGACTTAAGATGTGCCAGATAGGATATATACATTTATAGACAGTGGAACAGATACGGAAGATTATAGTGGACTCTCACAGTGGGGGGGTTCCTCTGCTTTTCCCTAGACAGCTGATCATCCGGAGGGCAACTGTCATCCTAAATTAGTTTGTCGCCTTCTGCCTCGGCTCACTCCTACGCTACAGTGCGGTTGGGATTTCTGTAAAATAATAATAATAATAATAATAATAATAACCGGCTTAAATGCTGCATTATAAAACGTTGTGATGCCTCCGTCTTCCTCGCCCCAGTCCCGCTGCCCACAATTCACCTGCCCTGTAAGGAAGCATGGGGTGATCCATCCTGACACATGTCAAGCAGGATCACGTCAGGGGCTCAGCTGTGTCACCCCAATGATATGGTAGGGCGAGATCAGTCCTTGACTGTATTACACCCACTTGTGCCCGGAAGGGAGACGGCTCGCGTTATGCTAATTGGTTTGGATACTCGGCAACCTAGTTAAAAAGAGGACAAATCAGGGGCGGGATGGGTCGCCATCATCCCATGCAACGTGCCAGAGATGTCTCTTCCATTCAGAAGTTCTCCAGGCTGTCATGTTTCCTCCCAGAACCGACCGTGCATCTCCCCCACCCCCCACCCCAAAATCTTTGATGACAGTAGTCAGGAGGGTCTAGGGTAGACATTGTCAACTGTGTTTCGGCCACAGCCATAAACATCATACGAAAGAAATGTCGGCTGAATCGGGGATTGTGTCCGTTGCATCAACAACCTTGTGAGGTGGTGTGTGAATTGCTTCCAGTCTGTGACCCCCTTCAGATGTGCCGAGGGGCCTATCCAGAACAGCTCGATGGGACACCGAGTTCAACTCTTTGGCACTGGAGCCAGAGTTTGGGAGTTTGATGGCTCTGTTAGGAGAAGCTGGGTTGCAACCAACTGGAAGATGTTAGGAGGAGAGTTTGGCCTGAGTACAGCTTTCTAGGTCGTAGCACTGGAACTGCTGGATAGCTCAAGGGCTTAGGTCTCTGGCTGCAGATCCAGAGTTCAGGAGTTCGATTCAGACTGATGGAGCTGTTTGAATGAGCAATGAAATGTTTCTGCCTCTCAAGAAAAAGAAGTCCAGTAGCCATGACTCAACTTCCAGATAAACTTACCTAGATGACTGAGAATCTTCAGACAGTAAGAGCTGATAGTTCCCTCTCTGCTTCAGATACTTCTTCCCACTTTCTTTTCCTGTCAGAAGTGACAGTCAGGATTCTGTCAGATTTAGTTATGGGGTCTGTCAGAAGTGGACAGTTTGAGTGATGCATCACATAGGCTATGTAGCCCGTCAGTTTGTCAATGATGAATCTAGCTAAGCAGTTAAGCTCAGTATTGTAACAAGTTAACATTGGTTTGCAGAATATGATGCTTGTTTGCTTTTACCTTTGAGGAACTGTAATAAATAGAAACATTTTATTCCTTCTCACTCCCCGCATCTCTGAGTGGAATGTGTTGAGACAATAAGTGCCAGTTGAGGTAAACAAAACAAATAAGGGGTGGCCTACTGAGGGAGATTTGAAGCCAAACCGCTCTGTAGGTTCCAAACAGATTTTTTTTTCTCCTGAGTAATTAAAAGAAAGGTTTTGATACTATTAAACGACACCCAATCTCTCGCACCATTCTGCCCCAAAAGAATCTTCTGTCTGTGTTACAGTCAGTTAACCAAAAAGCTGTGATTGCTCTCCCACCCACCCCACAAAGCCTTTTCTGCCATAATGCCTCTGTGATATCCCACAGGCCCAACCCGTAGTCTTAAAGCTTAACCTTGAAGTCTGAATCAATAGGGTGCAACTGACTTGTTCACACTAGCAGAGGAGGCAGAGGAGAGGAGATGAGTAGGGTGTGACTTCATTATAGCTCTTCCTGCAAATAGAGAACCAACGAACGTATGCAACATGGTCAGAGTGTATTTTTCCCCCCGCTTGTCTTTTCTCGACCCACATTCAGACTGATGCTCTCACAACCTTCTTTCTTCCTTTTTCTCCCCTGAGATCTTTTCCCTGTTCTGAGCATCACTTCCCCAGCTTTGTTACGGTGGGTGACAGCCATCCATGCAAACGTGGAAGCCCAGTCAAGCAGCTCTGTTAGATAAGCTGGGTCGCCCTCTCATTCCTGTTCTAGCCTTCGACAAAACATCTTCAGTAGAGATGGGCACGAAACGAGCAATTTTTCGTTTTCGTTTTCGTTTTTCATTTTGTTACGTAACGAAACGAAAAATGAATTTTGTCTCCAAAATGAAACGAAACGAACCGAAACAACAGAACTTTTGTCGTGCGTTTCGTTTTCATTGCGGCAAATACATTGAACTGTAATGAATGCTAACGAAACAGCAATTTTTCATTTTCGTTTTCGTTTTTTCTTTTCGTTACGTAACGAAATGAAAAAGAATTTTTTTGCAAAAAATTCACGAAAAACAAAAACGAACCGAAACAGACCCCCTAAACGACAAACGACAAATGAAACACCATTTTTTTGAGTCGTGCCCATCTCTAATCTTCAGCAATCACCGTTTGCTTCTTAGGTGCTGCCTGCCTCCTAGGTGCCGGCTCCTTTTCACAAGTCTCAGCCTCGGCCGGCCATATGCTCTTGCACATTGGGCTGGTAAATAACACCAAATTATCCTGACATGGCGAAGGAGTGAGTCACTGAATCACAAACAGCCGAGCGAAGTGTCAATGTGGATTAAGGAGGTGTGAAACCTTACCAATTATTTTCTGCGGCTATTTTCACCTCGCCTAAAAGTAAGAGCTACTGCTGCGGACACTAATTCACAAAGGTGGATTTGTAATTTTCGCAGGGTGCGGGGTTTCCCTCTCGTTCTTTCAGCTCAGAAACAAACTCAGGCAGAGTCGGCCTAATATTGGCTTACAGAGTAGAGATGGGCATGAAATGAATTTTTATTCATTTTGTTATTTGTTATTCATTTTATTATGTAACAAAACAAATAACGAACCTAGGAGCAAAATCTAAACGAACCGAAACAAATTGGGAAAAATTGGTTCGTTATGTTTCATTTCGTTAATGGCAACGCATGAAGAAATGAGCTGTTTTTAAACCCTTTAAACGGATGAGAAAAACATCAGAAAATATTGTAAAATTTTTAATGCCTGATTATAGCTATTAGGTTGATGCCAGCGATGTAAAAACATCTAAAATGTGTTTTTAAAGATATCTTTTTTTAAAGGGGACAAAATGCCTGCCGCATACTTTTGTTAATGGCGGTGAATCTGTGCAGAATGGCATTTTTAAGGTATTAAAATGCCCTAAATATACTTAAAAAACCAGCGAAAATTAATTTTTCTGCCTGATAATACCCAGCAGGGGGGTGAGGAGTGCTTAAAACGTCCTTTTATGTGTTTTCTCAGATCGCTTGGTTTTGTTTTCCTTTGTTTTTGAATGTTTTCTGTTTGGTCTGGGGCGTGGGACACCTGCGCACGGTCAAATGGATTAAACTGCGCAAAGCGGGTAAAACAAATAACGAACCAATGAAACAATGAAACAATTTTTTGAAACAATTCATTAAAAATGAAACAAAACAAAACAAAGCCTTAAATGAAATGAAACAGAACAAAACACCATTTTGTCGGTTCGTGCCCATCTCTATTACAGAGGTCCCCCTTGGAAGAGGCACCAGGCTGGTTCTTTCCCTTAGTAAGGACACTAGAGTGGTTTAGGCGCTTGTCACTATGGGGTGTTTTATCTGACCCCTCTTGATTGCCTGGAATAAGTAACTTTTAAGGACAAAACTGCCAGAATCCACCCAACCAGGATGGTCTTTGGGCATTCTGGTAGTTCATAAGCCTGTGCCGTCAAGTCAATTTTTGACTAATGGCAACCCAATTTCAGCGGTTTTCTGGGTAAAGAATACTAGTAGTTTACCATTCCCTTCTTCTGGAGGAAACCTGGGACTGACTAGCTTTCCCAAGGCCACCCAGGCTGGCTCTCTTCCCAATGGGGAACCGAATTCCCCCACAGCCACCTACTTAAACCACTGAGCTACCCACCTCTTAGAGTCCCCCAAAGTAATTTTTGTCTATCTCTTTCCAAAAAGAATCCAAGATGCCTTAGAAAATGAGAAATATTTAATACCGTTTCTCAGGCTGGTTCTTGCAAGAAGGCAATATTGATATTCCCAGCCTGTCATCCCCTTAAATATACGTGGATGCCTGGGCTCTTTTAGAGACTGTGATTTTTTATCTACTGTAGGTCTACTGTTACCTTTTAATGTTCTGAGATGCCTTTTCTAATTCCCTGTTCTTAACTTGAATATGTCTCAAATGTTCTGGGCTGTATATTAAGAACATAAGAACATAAGAACAGCCATGCTGGATCAGGCCAAAGGCCCATCTAGTCCAGCTTCCTGTATCTCACAGTGGCCCCAACAAATGCCTCTGGGAGTGCACGAGACTAGATATCTGTCTTTTCATACCACTCCCCTGCATCCGGCCCTTGAAGGACCCCCAGTTTTAAGCCTGGAGATTATACATCCGCATCATGGCTTATAAACCTGTGATGGACTTTTTCGTCCGGGAATCTGTCCAATCCCCTTTTGAAGGCATCCAGGCAGATGCCATCACCACATCCTGTGGCAGGGAGTTCCACAGACTAACAACATGCTTGCTAAAAAAATAAATTCTTTTGTCTGTTCTCAGTCTCCCAACCCTCAATTTGAGGGAATTGCCCCTCATTATTTCAAGCCACCTTGAGTCCTTTTCCAAGGAGAAAGGTGGGGTAAAAATATTCAAAATAAATAAATACATACATACATACATACAGTAAATTATTTTTCCTCCCTTGCCTTCTGATTGGAAGAGCTATCTGAAGGCTCCTTCCAAAGTTCAGATCCCAAAACAAAGAGCAATTAGAGAATGCCTGACCTCCTTTGTGCCCCTAGCAAGAGAGCTGTATGGCCACTCTGGAGATATTGCAGCCTCACGCTGTCTGTTTCTCAAGCATGACTTCAGCAGGTCAGTGATGTCTTCACCAAATAAGAGGTTATCTGGGCTTTTCTTGAAAAAAATACAGTGGATTCTCGTATAACGAATGGTTTGTATAACATAAAATCTGTACAACATAAAAATTCCAGAGATAGGGGAAATTTGCTTAACAGAATTGCCTATGGGGTGAATCATTACAACATAAAAATGGTTGCAATTAGAGATTACTCTGTTTTCAATGCATTCCTATGGGAAATTTGTATAAAGGAAATTTTGCTTAACAGAATTTCATTTGGAACGGATCGGTTCCTTTATACAAGGTATCACTATATTTCCACCTGCGACTTTTACTGGAAAATCCTTCCCCACCCTCTGTGTTCTGAAGGCAATGCGGCTGAAAAACATCCTTCGACTGGAATCAGACATGTTAATTAGATGGAAGGAAGCCATGTGTTTTTTTAGATAGTTCAGTTTTGTAGGCTTTCTCAAGGAAGGAAGGAAGGAAGGAAGGAAGGAAGGAAGTTGAGCATTAAAGCAAGACTTTATCATGGATAAATGGTATTAAAGGGGCAAAGGTTGTTTTCTGATAAAATGAAAGGCTGTCAAGCCTGCAGCAGGAGCCCATCAACCGGAGGGAAAGTTGTAGTTTCACAGATGACTGACAGGGGTTAAAAACTTCCCACTTTCTCACTGGCGCTGCCTCCCGAATCGGAACTGGAGTCTTATCTCTCAACCCACTGTTCTCGTTCCAAAGCATTCTGAGAGGGAAACCTGCACCTCTGTGGTTGTGGTTTCTTTCATTTTTCTCCCCAGCCAGAATGAGGCAACCTTGGGTGGGTCCATGATGGGGGCCACTGAGTGGGACCTTCCTGGAAGTCAGTATGGCCCGGGGCCTTGAAGCTGAGAAGCCATGTTCTCATAAGAACATAAGAACATAAGAGGAGCCATGGTGGATCAGGCCAAAGGCCCATCTAGTCCAGCTTCCTGTATCTCACAGTGGCCCCATCAGATGAGTCTGGGAGCGCATGAGACTAGATCTCTGTCTCCTGATACCACTCCCCTGCATCTGGCCCTTGAAGTACCCGGGTTTTTAAGCCTGGAGATTACACATCTCCATCACGGTTTATAGCCTGTGATGGACTTTTCCTCCAGAAATCTGTCCAATCCCCTCTTGAAGGCATCCAGGCCAGATGCCATCACCACATCCTGTGGCAGGGAGTTCCACAGAATAACAACGCGCTGGGTGAAAAAAAAAATTTCTTTTGTCTGTTCTTACTCTCCCATCCCTCAATCTGAGTGGATGTCTCCCCATCAGGGAGACAGAATTTGCTGCAACTGTGGAACACTGTTCTCTTGGAGAACACCTCTCATAATCACCCATTCAGAGTGAAGGGATTTTGGGATTTGTAGTCCCCCAAACAGTGTTTCTTTTGGGCTTTGTCCGATTCTCAGCCATCTCCCGGCCAGCTGAACAGAGGTAGGAAGGTGGGAATGATTACATTCCCTCCCTCCAGTTGATCAGTAGTATCAACAGAGAATGGCCTGCTCCTTCTAGAGCAGTGGCTCCTAACCTTGGATTGTTGTTGTTCAGTCATCCAGTCGTGTCCGACTGTGGGTGACCCCATGGACCAGAGCACGCCAGGCCTTCCTGTCTTCCACTGCCTCCCAGAGATTGGTCCACTCCATGTTGGTTGCATCAATGACACCCGTCCAACCATCTCATTCTCTGCTGTCTTCTTTTCCTTTTGCCTTCAATCTTTCCCAACATCAGGAACTTTTCCAAGGAGTCATCTCTCCTCATGAGGTGGCCAAAGTACTGGAGTCTCAGCTTCAAAATCTGTCCTTCCAGTGAACGTTCAGGGTTGATTTCTTTCAGGATGGATAGGTTTGATCTCCTTGCAGTCCAGGGGACTCTCAAGACTCTCCTCCAGCACCACAACTCAAAAGCGTCGATTCTGCAGCGATCAGCCTTCTTTATAGTCCAGCTCTCACTTCCATACATCACTACTTGAAAAACCAGAGGTTTGACTATTCGGACTTTAGCTGGCAAACTGATATTTCTGCTCTTTAAGATGCTGCCTAGGTTTGTCATCGCTTTCCTCCGAAGAAGGAGGCGTCTTTTAATTTCATTGCTGCAGTTGCCATCCGCAGTGATCAAAGAACCCCATATAATCATCAGCATCATTGTCATCTTAGATCTGCAGTGTTCTTTGAACTGCAGTTCCTAGAAACTCCAACCAGCACTGTTGGTGGTGAAGGCTTCTGGGATCAGCAGTCCCAGTACAATGAATTACCCAAGGTTGGGAACCACTGCGCTACAGCCAACCATCAAATCCACCAATGCATTTTCTCATTTGGAAAATTGGACGGACGGCCTTCACCAACTTCAAGGTGTCCCATCCATCCTGAGGCAGTGGGTGTCGCTGCAGCTGGTGTCCTGTTCATAGAAACATAGAAACATACAATCATAGAGTTGGAGAAGAGTTGGAAAAAGACTGAAGGGCCATAGAATCATAGACTCATAGAGTTGGAAGAGACCTCAAGGGCCATCCAGTCCACACACACACACACACACCATGTTCATTTCATCTTTTCTAAAAGACTGGATTTCAGAGGACTCAGTTTGCGAGATTTTGATGGAGCGGCTTGGCCAATCCACAAGCAAGGGAGAATGATTCCCTCCTTCTGGGGTAGGGTAGAGTTTCAGGGTTCAGGGTAAAAGCCATAATGAAGAGAGTGCCTTTAAATGTGTGCAGAATTTCTTCCTCTTACTCCTGGAAAGCTCACCCTACACTCCTCTTTCTACATCTCACCTTAAGGAAGCAGGTTTATAGGCTAAGTAACGGTGAACCACCATGTAACAAAATTCCCCCGTGCTGGGATCTAAGCTGCCTTGCCACCTTCCTTAGCTCCAACAGTTGGTCTCTGACTCCAGCCTACCTCCAGAATTACCCGGTGAACTGTGACCAACAATGTCCATAAAATGTTTGGCATAAACAGAGCGAGATCTGTCAGAGCACTTTACTGATTCCCTCGAGCCACATTCCATCCCGTCTTCATTAGCAAAACACTTAGGCTTTTGAATATAATGGCTCTGTGCGGAATAACGTTTTCCTTCGACGGGGCGAAACCAGCGCCTCTTTCCCTCCATTGGCAAAGCGATACATTGGCAAGTCACCACCACCCCATCAGCGCCCCAGTCCCTTAGGGATGGCTCCCACTTGGGTGAATCATCCATCTACCGGCATTTCCAAAGAAAAGGCGGGGTGCGAATGAGCCTTTGTCGCTCTGCATCCCGCAACTGCAGGCTCCATTTTGCAAGCTAATGATGCCTTTGCCGAGGGAATACAGGTGCAACTCAATTGCGCATGCCGTAATGTTGCATCTGACCCATTGAGTGTGTGTTAAATGGGTTTCACTTGGCTGAGATGCAGCATTAGAAACACTTTTGCACTTTACAAACCACAACATTCAATTTACAGGGATGGAAGCCGGAGATGAATAAACATCATATTTCGTGCGTTTTTCAGTTTAATTGTATCGAATTATCCAATTGGTTCCTCCAATAAACAAGGCACAGCTGATGATCAACAGGTTCTTTTTATTTCTTTGGAGCATTCCAGTTATTGTTGTAAGACTCAACATTTATTTAAAAGGCTTCAGATTCGAGACGCAAGAGCTTACGGCACTGCTCCATTGCCAAAGTTTACGGCACTTCTTTAAAACCTAAAGGAAGCTTTGGAGGACATTGACAAAGGAAATAAAAGGTTATCCAGCAAAGCTCATTGGGCAGAGGTGTCACTCCTAGCAGGACTGTACTTGCCAGACTGTTAGGAAGAACAAGGGATCTCTGAAAACCTTTTAAAAAAGCGTCCCCCAGAAAAAAGGGAGGGGTGGGTGGGGTGTGGGGTTTGAGCCAATATGGGCCTCCATTTGATGAGAAGCCCAGAGAGTCTCTAGAAGAAGTCCAATATCTAATCTATCTATCTATCTATCTATCTATCTTATCTATCTATTATCTATCTATCTATCTATCTATTATCAGAAGTCACAGTTATATATGGTGTGTGTGTGTGTGTGTGTGTTAGAAAGAAAGAAAGAAAGGAAGAAAGAAAGCAAAGAAAGAAGAAAGAAAAGAAAGAAGAAGGAAGAAAGAAAAGAAAGAAGGAAAGGAAAGGAAGGAAGGAAGGAAGGAGGAAGGAAGGAAGGAAGGAAGAGAAAAGGAAGGAAAAAAGGAAGAAAGAAGAAAGAAAAGAAAGAAAAGAAAGAAGAAAGAAAGAAAAAAAAGAAAGAAGAATGAGGCAGGGAAAAGGGAGGAAGGAAAGAAAGAAGAAGGAAAAGGCAGGGAGAGAGAGCGAGAGAGAGAAGAGAGAGAAAGAAAGAAAGAAAGAAAGAGAAGAAAAGAAAGAGAAGAAAGAAAGAAAGAAAGAAAGAGGAGAAGAACGAAAAAAGACAGACCAGGAAGGCAGGTAACAGAAGAATGGAAGGAAGGAAGGAAGGAAAAAGAAAGCGGAAGAAAGGATGGAGGGGAGGGAGGAAAAAAAAAGGAAAAAAAAAAGGCAAGGTAGGGGGAGAAAGAAAGAAAGAAAAAAAAAAGAAAAGAAAAGAAAGAAAAGAAAAAAAGAAAAGAAAAAAGAAGAAAAAAAAAAAGGAAAGAAAGAAAGAAAAAACTATATATCTGGCCGGCTATTAGTTTAAATCTAAAGCCATGAACGAAGTCACACTGTCCTGTAATTTATGAGGAGTTGTCAAGGCCTGAAAAATTCCTTTTGACACCAAATTTTCAGTTATTCCATGCATTTCTGCAGGGTGAACAGTTTGTAATTCTGTAGGGAGGTTTCACGAGAAGCACATAAAGGCAGAGGGCAAGCGGGCTCTCTTATTATCTGTTCACTCGCCTCTCTTCTTCCTCCTCCGTCCTCCCCCTCGCTCTCCCCCCTCCCCTCTCCCCCCCCCCAGTGCCACCCCCAGCCCATGCCTTTCAGTCTGGGTCTCTCCCTCCCTTTCGCTCTCTCCCCGACAACCCTTTCCATCCTGGGCTGTGTGGAAGATCTTAATCTGAGGAGTGGGGGGAGCAACCTGGACAAGAAGGATGGGCTGTTTTCTCTTGGGAAAGGCTACCCCACAGTTCAGGTGCAGGTCCTTTGCCCCCTCCAGTGCTGCTCTCACTTAGCTATCAAGGGACATTGGGTCCAAAGCGAGAGCAGAGTTGGCCGTGGCAGGATCAGAACTAGATCGTCTGGGAAATTGTCTTAAATTAACATGCAATGAACATACTCCCTCCCTCCTTCTCGTTGATTAGTTTTTTTAATGTGTCATGTGCCAGTTGGATGAGTTTCGCTCTTATAGAGAAGTTAGATAGTTAGATAGATTAGATAGATAGATAGATAGATAGATAGATAGATAGAATAGATAGATTGATAGATAGATGATAGATAGAGTAAGGGAGGGAGGGATGATTTGACATCCCTGTCAGTTAGACATGGGCACGAAACAGAAAAATAGTGTTTCGGTTTTTTCATTTGTCGTTGAGAGGTCTGTTTCGGTTCGTTTCCGTTTGTCGGGAATTTTTTGAAAAATTTCGTTACTGTTTTTCATTTTTTCGTTTGTCGTTTCTACCCGCTTTTTGCGCAATTTTTAAAGCGTTTCCGTGCGCAGGCATCCCCCAACGCCCCAGACCAGAGGGAAAACACTAAAAAAAATGGATGCTGGCAGAGACACAGTATAGACTAGGTATGCAGGGAGGCTGCAAAGGCAGTGGTGGGCGTTGCCCAGGGTGCAAGGCAACCTCAGAGTGACTGCACTGCCAGGCAAGGGAGGTACTCACCGAGAGGTACGCAGCACGCACACACACAGGGAGGCTGCAGGACTGAAGCTAGAGTCTCAGAGACAGCAATCCCACCCTAACTCCCCACCAGAGACTGCAAGGAGGACGGGGGGACTGCCAGACCTTTTTATGCCCTCTGTGGTTGCCAGACCTGTCAGCCCAGTCTGCAACCTGGGCATGCTATTGGTTGAACATGATCCCATCACATGGCTTGCCTCCATTTTGTGGCTGGTGGCGACATCCATTTTAAAGGGAAAAGAAAAAGATAACATCGCGATGGGAGAAGACAAAAACAAACGTTTTAAGGACCCCAACTCCCCTGGTAGGTAATTATCAGACAATATAAATAATTATCGCTGCGTTTTTACGGATGTCCAGGGTGTTTTTTAACATTTAAAACAGCTCATTTCATTGTGCGTCGCCCATTAACGGAAACGAAACGTAACGACCACAATTTTCATGGTTCTGTTCATTTCGTTTCATTTTCATCACCAATTTTCGTTTGTCGTTTCGTTACGTAACAGAAATGACAAAGGGTAACAGAAATGAAAAAATGTTCATTCCGTGCCCATCTCTACCTGTCAGTCATTTCCCCATGCCTAATCTAAACTTAACTTTATGTTTGATTTTTTTGGATCTTTGCCGCGATCTCCTACAATTCTAGAAAGCACAGTAAACAGCTGCTCTGGAGGTACTAGGAAGAAAAATAAAACACCAAGGGTAGATGGAATGCCAGTAAAACCCCAACGAATTCTGGATCTGCCCAAATCGTAGCAACACTATGCCAAGAAATGTGGTAAACAATAGTACGCAGACTAACAATGAATCTTCAATATATTGTGTATTCCTATTCTCCTCCCCCCTCAAAAAAAAAGATGCCAAAGAGTGCAATAACTATAACCCATGCAAACAAAGTAATGCTCAAGGTGCTGTAACAAAGGCTTTTATACTTATATGGAGTGAGAAATACCTGATGATCAAGCTGGGTTTCAACAAGAACGAGGCACTTGAGACCATATTTAAATATCTGCTGGCTACTAGACAGCACCAAAGATTTCAAGAAGATCAGTCTCTATGCTTTGTAGACAACAGTAAAGCATGTTTCATGAGAAACCATGTGTTGTTCTGAAAGAAGTGGATGTGCCTCAGCAGAATTACATCTTTGAATCGCAACCTGAATACAGACAGTAGAGATATCAGCCCTGATTTGTCATGTCTTGGCCTGGAAGGAAGGGGGACTTACAATGTTTTCTTCTCTGCAGATGTGAAAAAGATGAGGCATTCCCTGTCCCTCTAAAGAGCATTGCTCAGAATTTTGCTCAGAAATGCCCCCTTTTTGTACAAAATGGCACGGCTCACACAAATGCACAAAAATGTATTATTTAGTATTATGCTATTTATTTGGTGTCTTGCGACATTCAACTGGGAATAACACCCAGATCTAGCAAAAGCATATTATAGCTTACAGTACTAGAACACTTTTTAAAAAGACCAGGATTCATTTGAAACAAGCACTGAAATATAGTGTCCATGTTTCTCGCTGTACACAGCCACACGTGGTTCGCTTGTGTCCGCCTGACATTCCAACAAGCATACTTGGCACTAGAGATGGGCACGAATCGAAAAAAATGACGTTTCGGTTTTTCATTTTTTCGTTGTGGGTCCATTTCAGTTCATTTTCATTTTTCATGGGTTTTTTTTGACAAAATTTCATTTCGTTTTTTTGTTTTTCATTTTTACCCGCTGTTTTGCATGACTTAAAGCATTTCCGCACAAGGATGTCCCCCAACGCCCCAGACCAGAGGGAAAACACTAAAAAAATGATGCTGGCAGAGACACAGTATAGACTAGGTACGCAGGGAGGCTGCAAAGGCAGCGGTGGGGCATTGCCCAGGGCGTAAGGCAGCCGCAGAGTGACTACACTGTGGGGCAGGGGAGGGTACTCACCGAGAGGTACGCACACACACAGGGAGGCTGCAAGAGAAATCTCTTCTTTTTCTCTCCCCTAAGAGCCAGGCTGCAGCCAGCAGGAACACAGAGACACACACCTGCCTGGCTGGCCTAAAGTAACGAGTCGCAGAGACAGCAATCCCACCCTAACTCCCACTGCAGACTGCAAGGAGGACGGCGGTTGCCAAAGCTTTTTATGCCCTCTGTGGCTGCCACACCTACCCAGTCTGCAACCAGGGCATGCTATTGGTTGAAAATTGTCCAAGAATTTACACGATCCCATCACATGGCTTGCATCCATCTTGTGGCTGGAATCCATTTTGTGTCATCCTTAAAGGGAAAAGAAAAAATCTATACATCGCGATGGAAGAAAGACAAAAACAAATGTTTTAAGGACTGCAACCCCCTGGTAGGTAATAATTTCAAATAATTATCACTGCGTTTTTACCGATGTTCAGGGCGTTTTTTTAATACCCAAGAAATCAATATTAGGCATCTGGGAGCCATTTTGGGTCAATGTCCCCTAACTCCCCTTAAAGGAAAAAAAAAAATACAGCGATCTGAGAAAAGACATAAATGCACGTTTTAAGGACCCCCAATCCCCTGGTAGGTATTATCAGGCAGAATAAATAATTATCGCTGGGTTTTTACGGATATTCATGACTTTTTTTAACATTTAAAAACAGCTGATTTCATTACGCGTCGCCATTAACGAAAACGAAAAGTAACGAACCTAATTTTCGTGGTTCTGTTCGGTTCATTCCAATTTCATCACAATTTTCATTATTTGTTTCATTACGTAACAAAACAAATAACTAATAACGGAATGATTTTTTTTCCCATTTCGTGCCCATCTCTACTTGGCACTTTCCACAGGCAAAGCTGCTACTGAGTTACAATAGCTTCCCGTTCATGCCACTTATATGCCATTTTGGGAAATGGAGGAGGTTGAAGGGAGTAAGGGGGAATCTCCCAAAATGTAGAGTTCCCTTGTATGTTTGTGGCAATTCCTCTTTCTTCTCTTCATCTCCCCACCTGGATTCAAGTCCAAACCAAGGGCCAAGAAAAGGAGAGAGAGAGAGTGAGTTTAGTAACAGTTAAGTAAGCACAGGTTCATAGAATCATAAAATCCTAGAGCTGAAAGAGACCTCAGGGGCCATCCAGTCCAGCCCCCTGCCATGCAGGAAACCCCCATCACAGGGACAGCCGACAGATGCCCATCCAGCCTCTGCTTAAAAACCTCCAAAGAAAGAAACTCCACCACCACCCTCCGTGGTAGCATATTCCATTGCCAAACAGCTCTAACTGTCATGAAATTCTTCCTAATGTTGAAATTGAATCTCTTTTCCTGACATTTGAGGCCATTTGCCCCACGTCCTAGTCTCTGAAGACATGGAAAATAAACCAGTCCCTCCTTCAATGTAACATCAGCTGCTGATTCTGATTCGTTATCAGCTGCTCTCTGTTCACCTTGATGGCTGGAAAGCACACATTTCAGAAAATGCATGTCCTTTTGGACAGAGAGCCATTGGTTGGTGACATCACTCTTGCAGAACATCATGGGTTTGATTCCAAGCTTCCTGAGTAAGGCTTGGAAGGGGCTCTGAAGAAAATCCTCAAGATCTTCAAGCCTAGCTTTTTTTTCAACTTACCACTCTCCAGAACTACTCCCTGGACATGAGAGGCATGTTAGACTACAACTGGGGCATGTTACCATGGACCTGCTGCATGTTACATGGAGCTGGAGTGTATCACATGCAGCAGATGCATGTGACACGGACCAAAATCCTGCCTGGCTCAGGAAAAGAATATTCTTTGGACTACAGCTCCCAGAATTGCCTCAAAGAATGTGGTCAGGAGCTGCCATCTCAATCCAGTAGTTCATCCAGGCCAGGGGGCACCCACTATGGGAGCCTGCTAAGTCAACACTTTCCTCAATTCTGTTCATTCAGTGGGTCTACTTTACTAGGGACAAGGCTGGTGGACAAGAGACCCACGGAACAACCCTTGCTCTTGGCTGGGCCCAGAACTACCGTTTGGACTACAGTGCCCAGAACCCACAGTAGCAGGGGATTCTGGAAGCTGTGCTCACAAAAAAAGTAGACTGAAGTCCAACCCTCCACAAGGCTGGGCAACTAACACGCTGTAGTCTTCAGGACTGGTTTTGCCCAGGTTCCATCCAGTCCACAGCTCATTCCAGGAGTTACTTAAGGAGGAGATTTAGCAGCTTTCATCCTTTGCTGCTGGCAGAGGCTTAGCTAGGATCTTCAGCACCCGGGGACAAAGTCAGTTGTTGCTCCCCAAGAGATGGTGAGGGGCCAAGGCGCCGCGGAGCCCTCTGAGACAGCTCTGGCAGCCCGTCCACGATGCCGTTCCCATAGATCCTGGGCGGGGAGCTGTTTGTCACCCAATCTGGTGCACCCAGAAGCTGCACCCGGGGACAGTTGTCCCTCCCTTTCCTCCCTAGCTACGCTACTGGCTGATGGTGCTGCTACCTCAGGCTTGAAATCACAATGTTTCAGATGCCTTGGGGGGGGGGGGAATCTGAGTTCCCTGGAGTTTCTTGGGAAGGGGTAGGAGGGAGAGAACGCCAAGACTGTTTATCCCTTTATTTTTCCAGTGCTTTCTCCTCTCCCTCTCTGAACGCAATTGTTCTTCAGTTTGGGAAGCAATTCTTCCACCACCTACCACCCCCACCCACATTCCCTCCCCTCTCTCTTGTTCCTTGATTTGATTTCTCACTTACAGCCCATAAACCTGTTTACCATTCAATAACCACTCGGAATGCATTCAGCCAAGTGCAGCCGAGATTTGGATTATTCCTTTTAAAACTGAGAAGGAACCAAGGCGGCCTCCATTCCCCCCTCCTTCCTCCAATCCACTTTTATACGCACGCACACACACACACACACACACACACACACACACACACAAACACACACACACACACACACACTTTGTGAAGCTCGGCATCTATTTCCCCAGAATATCAGCCAGGGGAAATCTTTTATTTTAATTTCCCATTTGATGAAGAGGCCAATAATTCTAAGTGCCTATTACTGAGAGCAGCAGAGGGGGCAGCGTTCATGTGAGGAAGTGAATTTTCCTTTTTAATTTTTATTTTATTTATTTATTTTTTCATCCTAATGGCGCAATCTGAAAAGCTTCTGTTTAGAGTGCTGGCCAGCCAGTGGTGCCCTTTGGGGTGGGGCACAAAATTCCATTCCTCATTGCTTCACCCCACAATCCATTATCCATTCCCATGGCAGTCACTCGGCATTATCCCACAATTTCTTTCAAGACTCTCTGTAACAATGTTGGAAACAAGAACAGGATTGGGATTAGAAGTACATAAAAACCATTTTCTCCTGGTACAAAAAAAAAAGGGGGGGGGGCTATTCATAATCTATCTTATTTGCTCTGCAAAAACCCAACACTGCATACACAATGGTTCATGGTCCTTGCTGCAGTCCCTGGTCATAGAGTCAGTGGTGTGCCCGTGTGCATGACATTACTATCAGAAAACTGGCGAAGAAAGTAGAAGAAGAAGAAGAAGAAGAAGAAGAAGAAGAAGAAGAAGAAGAAGAGAAGAAGAAGAAGAAGAAGAAGAAGAAGAAGAAGAAGAAGAAGAAGAAGGAAGAGGAGGAGGAGGAGGAGGAGAAGAAGAAGCAGAAGCAGAAGAAGAAGAAGAAGAAGAAGAAGAAATCTTCATGGACATGATATGTCACAATAGGCTTCTGTCCAGTGTAATTAGATCTTATGCCAGGTCATCTAATAGACAACACAAGGACTTGATACAATAAAAAGGTCAGCAGAAAGTAGTGGAATCAGAGTCCTCACACTCGGCTGTTTTTCTTTTGATTTGTTTCTTTATTTAGTAAGTGGCTTAAAATTATTTTTTTAAAAAAACAGAAAAGCAAACAGTTCCAATGGAAGCCATACCCACAAATGCGAGGGAACTTAAGTCAGAGATCAAATTTCTTCCTCTTTCAGCATTATAATGTTGCAGCTTTTCTGTCCCTTAACTTCCACCCAAAGTAGACACTACATCATAAACCCACCCATGTCTCTTTTTAGATCATTCATCCCTGAACCCCCGGGTGTTGCCTCACCCCCCAAAAATGACCTTTTTAAAAAGCTGGTCATAGCACCCTTTATGAATGCTTCACTAAACCAAATTTTCACATCATCTGTATCCATCCTAAAGAATTCCAACTGGGCTGGAAATATATTCCTTGTTTGCTTTCAAATTATCATTTCTCTTGACATAAAATACCTCTTTTTCCTACTAGCTCACGGGACAAAAAATAAACTGTTATTAACCCATATTCATTCACAATTGGCAGCGCAAACCAGTAATGGGATTCTGTCAGTAAAAATACATGAATGCTAAATTAATAATACCTCAGCATTGCTCCCTTGAAAAATTCCTTATGGCCTGCAAGAGTGTTACCCTGTTCACTTTTGCAGTTCCTTACAAGTTTACCATCATCTTCCTCTGTCGGCAGGTCTAGCAAAATATCAGCGACGGTTGAGATAAGAGAACTTCCTTACAGCAAAGCTGAGGGAGGAAAGCTTATAACCTGTATTAAAATCCACAGCATAGATTATCCGTCAGGCTCAGAACATGTAACAACAACTATTTTAGACAAATACTAAACGGGCTTAAAATGCATGAAAATATACAGCTCAAATCCCTTAAAAAACCGACCACAAGAACCAGTTTAGAAGTGACAGAATATGTTGTGTTTTTCTTTTTCCTCTTTTGTTGCTTATCTGAATGGTGGTTGTATACAATTCACTATTTTAATTCCTTTGTTTTGAGTGTTGGTATCTGCCTGGAAGGTTGCTGGCAAAGAGAAAAGCAGGCATGTCTATTTCAAGGAAGGAAAGAGAGAGCAGCAAGGAACCTCTTGCCATCTTATTTTCCAGTCTCACATGGAAACCTACTTGCTTGAGGTCTCTACATGGCCCCAAATCCACCTGTAGGGGAGAATGACAGTGGGGCACTAGGTCCATGTTGGGTTTTAGCCTGAGCTTTACAGAAGCAAGCCAAGGTATGGAACCTTGTAACTCAAACAGGTTCAGTACCTCAGAGAGCACCTGCAAGTTCAAGTTAAAACCTGGCGTGGACTCAATGCCACACCATGCCACACCACGTTGTTCCCATACAAGTCACGGACAATGTCTGGTCAGGCTGGAAGCATAAACAGCTGTCTTCCAATTGAAGCCAAGCAGGTCTGGGTTGGTGGAGCCGGGTCCTATTATCAGGCAGGCTCAAGTGACCATCGCAGATGACAGAAGGAGTGGCCACCACCTGGTTGGTACTCCAGGATTCCACTGTTGATCCCATCAGCCACACATGTGGTCCTGAGCACTAGGACTCGGGGCAATGGTTTCAAACTACAGGAAAAGAGATTCCATTTGAACATTAGGAAGAACTTCAGGACAGTGAGAGCTGTTCGGCAGTGGAATATGCTGCCACGGAGGGTGGTTGAGTCTCCTTCTTTGGAGGTTTTTAAGCAGAGGCTGGATGGCCATCTGTCGCAAATATTGTGATGGGGATCCTGCATGGCAGGGGGTTGGACTAGATGGCCCTTGAGGTCTCTTCCAACTCTATGATTCTATGAGTCTATGATATGTCATAGATATCCAAGATTCTATGTCTTTGCCCGTGTGGAAGCAACACGCGTTGGCTGGGTTGTCTGAATGGAACAGGAAAGGATAATTACCCCACCCTTTTCTTCAGGTTGCATGTTGCCTGTAGCGTTATTATTTACGTGTACACAGAGTTTTGGGGTACAATCATCTCTGGTCCCAGGCTGCGTCTCTGTGCACGGGAGTCTGCGCGTCTCTCTGTGTGCCTCTGTGTGTTTTCATGAGCTGTGTGTGTGTGTGTGTGTGTGTGTGTCTGTGAGTGCTGTGAGCTGTATACGCTGCCTGGGACCAGTGGTCTGTCTTTATTGATAACAGCAAAACAATAGAGAAGAGACAGAGGAAGTATGCATTCCATCGGTGGGAGGGAAAATGCACCTTATCTGGAGGAACATATTTGACTTGTTATTGATAAGTACAGGAAGGGGCTTTGGGGCCTGAGCAGATGTGTCCTGAGATCCTGCCATTGTTCTCTGGCCTCCTGACCTATGCCAGGTCAGCGTCAGCTTAACCACGTACACCAAGTTCCTGCTCGGTCCTGGGAATCCAGGCCTTCAGCTTCCTTGGGTGTGCTTTGCCATTTATTGGGGTTCAGAGCCTATTGGGGGGATGGAATCCCCATAGTTGCCAAAGGCGGCTTCTGTGGATCTGCTCCAAGCCTGGAAGACAGAACACGTTAAAGGTTTACTTGTGTATAGTATGCGCTAGCAAGCCGCACCTAACTCATGGCAACCCTCATTGAGTTTCCAAGAGATGTAAGGCAACGAAGCAATGGTTCTACCAGTGCCGTTTGTCCAGGATGTTCCCATGGCCAAGGGGTGGGGTGGGGGTGGATTTATACTCAGGTGTCTTGAGTCCTGGTCCATCACTGTATCCATGATGCCAGTGGTCCCCACCCTAATTTAACCCAGGGGTTCATGAACCACAGCACCCAGAAGCCTTCCCTACCTGTTATGCTGGCTTGGGTATGAAATGTTTTGGGCTGCATATTGTTATTTTATGATGCCTTGGACTCTTTTCCAAAGAGAAAGGCAGGGTAAAACTATTCTAAATAAATAAATAAATAAATAAATAAATAAATAAATAAATAACACCTGTGTTTACCCAAGGGTGCGAATCACTGCACTACGCCATGATGACTCTCAAGGCCTACTTAGCCTCTGTGATTTCCATCTAGGAAGGCAGGTGGGATCTACTCCAGGCAACAAAACACCAGGTAATTCAGTTGTTTTGCACATGCAGGAGAGTGGTCCAGGTTGTGCTCTGCAGGTTACCTGTGTTGTGGGCTAGCAAGTCAGAACTTAGTAGTTCGAACAAGACTTTCAGGGTAACTGAGATTTTTACAGAGTTCAATTCTCCCACTCTGCATCCTGGAAGAACCATCCTGTGCAGCCTTGGACGAGCTGCACCATCCCACGATGCCACCCAGAAGATGGGACCAACAAACTATCTCTACCAAGAAAATGGTTGCCATAAGGTTAGAGTTGGCTCCGTCCTCTTCTTCATCTTAGAACTGGAGAACTGGAAGGGCCCCAGTGGTTCATCTCAGGGAGGCACAGTGGGAAATCTAATGGCAAGCTTTCCAACACTGGAGGCATTCAAGAGAAATTTGGCAAACCTACTTTGCTTTGTAATCCTGCAGGGAACAGGAGGCTGGACTTGATGGCCCCTTCCAACTTCACTATTGTATGATTCTATTGGGCTTGATAGATTAACGCAGGCATGTCCAAAGTCAGGCCCAGGGGCCAAATGGGGCCAAATGGGGCCCGTGTTCAAATTTCGAGCGGCCCACAGCCTCTTCTCCCCACCGGCTCAGGCTGCCACACATCCCCACCAGCTTGCCCCTCTCCATATTGGATAGAGATGTCGGTTTGCCTGCCCTACCTGCCTCCGTCCATCCTCCCAGCCACCTGCCCAGCCTACCCATCCCCAGCTCCGTTGCTGCAGCATCCTCCCACCTCCTTGCATGTCCTAGAGGCTGGTCCAAAGTCCGGCCCGGGGGCTAAATGCATCTGAATGCTCGGCCCCCGCAGATTTTCATCTCACTAAATCTGGCCCTTCTGGCAAAAAGTTTGGACAACCCTGGATTAAGGGCTTGCCTTAGTATAATGCCATGTTCATTGTACACACGGCCAGAAGGACCCATACCTCTTGAAGGGAAATAATGTTGAAGGTTATGCATTGTTCTTTCTTTCTTTCTTTCTTTCTTTCTTTCTTTCTTTCTTTCTTTCTTTCTTTCTTTCTTTCTTTCTTTCTTTCTTTTCTTTCTTTCTTTCTTTTTTCCTTTCTTTCTTTCTTTCTTTTACCTCAGTCAGTTTTCAATGAGAAGCAAAATGGGGAAACTTACAGAAGCAGGACGAGAAGAGAATGGCTTTGGGTTTTCTTTTCTTTTTGAGGAGGGGTTTGTCTTTAATCGCATTCTGTGTAATTCAAAAATGAGACAGGGCAGCTCTCGCTCTCTCTCTCTTTAAGAAAAAAAAGGAATTAGCCAAAGAATTGGGGGTAGGGGGGTTGAAAAAAAGAAAAGAAAAGTGGAAATGTGGAAAGAAGCGTGTGGATGAATTTTAATGCAATCAGAATGCCGTAATAATAGTAATAAAGGAATACATTCAGACGTCAAGAGAGGCAGAAGGGAGCAAGCCCCAGCGATGCCAGAATTTAAATCAGGCCTCCGCGCTACGTTCTCGCCCTCCGTTCTTCAAATGAAGGAAATGGAATTTTTAAGCACAGCAAAAGAGGGATTAACAATTGGCAGGTTTTTTGGCCTTTTGTCTTTGGGTGAATCCCATTTAATCACCACCTTTAATATTAAGGAGGCGGGGGCCAAGCGATGCAATGTCTTTGGCTGAGGAGGAGGAGGAGGAGGAAGAGGAGGAGGAAAGGAATGCCAGGGGTGGGGGAGTAAGAAAACCCCTTACAAGGAAGCAACTTTCAGGATATGTTTCCCTTCCCACGACCCAAATCTTTAAAAACAGATGTTTAATTTGATATGAAACTTCATCAAGAGTGCCAGTGGAAGGAGTGAGGGTGTTTTCCCCTCACCCACCTCTCCTTCCTCTCTTTTCCCGGTTAATCTCTCTTCTTTCCATGCCCTGCTCTATCCATCCCATGCGATTCAAGGCATGCAGTGGTACAGTGTATTAATGCTATGGCCTTTTTCATTTCTGGAAGAAGGGGTGGTGTTTTGTTTTGTTTTTTTAACCTCCAAAGCCCCTATAGGTCACCGGTTGAAATGAGTTTAGGTGCTCTCTGAGTGGGAGACCACCCAAGAATGTGGGGTTTTGAGATGCCAAACACCTGCTTAGTCAAGACACTAACTAGCATGAACATTCTTGATGGTGGCTCCATTCCTTTGGAATTCCTTACCATCTGGTCATTCTCCAGGGCTCATCCCTCCTTACTTTCAAACAAACAAATAAAATTTCAGATGGAGGCAACTTCATGAATACCTGGGTTGTTCCAGGCATCTTCCAGCCTCCTTCTTTAAGAACACAAGAACATATGAAGAGCCATGTTGGATCAGGCCAAAGGCCCATCTAGTCCAGCTTCCTATATCTCACAGTGGCCCCTATTCTCAGTGGTGATGTTATGGCTTCAGAAGGTAATCAACACACTCCACCCATGTTCAGATCTCAAGGAAGGAATTTTAACTTAGCGGTTTATGGTTTCCATCTTTCCTCTATCCCTCCCTGTGCCTTGGGACCATGTCTTGAATCTTTTTATTTCTCCTTGTAGTCCCATAATGCCCCTTGTGAAAGATTGTTCTGATAGTGATCTGCCTCGGCTCAACCTGTCTTAAGTTCAGTTCAACACGTCTCCCAATGGTGACTTGAAACGTCTTGAAGAATCCTGACCAAGATAAGCCCAGGCAAATTTGTCATGATTTGAGCTAGTCTCAAGAACTCTGTTTCTTGCCAGCCACCTCCTCCAATGCCTAACAAACACTTCTAGGGAAGGGTGTTTTTGAATCAGAAAATAATAAGGCTTGTAAGTCCAACCCTTTACTCAAGGCAGGAATCCAAGTCAGAGCAGGGAGGGTGGTCCCATTTCCCCTCGAATGCCTTCAGTGTTGGAGTGCTTCCCCCTTCCAACAAGGTCATTGGTTCCATTGCCATACAGCTCTAACAGTTAAGAAGGTTTTTTCCCCCTGACATTCATCTGGCTTTTGTGGAATGATGCTGTGTGCTCGACTGCCATGTCGGATTGTTGTGAGCGTACCAGCAAGAGCAGAAGCTGCTTTCTGTTCCAGACCGTGTCCTCGGCTCACTGTCGAGGCTCACATTTCAAATTAAGAATAACCCGAGGAGACTAGGAAACGCCTCCAGTAAATCATTTGCTTTGAACTAGTTTCACATCAGTCTGCTGGGGACCCGTGGTGCTTAGAAAGAAGCCCGTGATTTAAGGAGCAAGGGTAGAAACAGATCTCTCTCTCTCTCTCTCTCTCTCTCTCTCTCTCTCTCTCTCTCTCTCTCTCTCTTTCTCTCTGTGCTCACCTCAGGTTCCGATCGATTCAGTGGTTGCAGTTAGCCAGAGTGTCTGGAAAGTGCCACAGGGCAGAGGGCACAAGGTCAGCAGAATGGATGGTGAGGGTCTTCTAATCTGAGAAACCCAGCCAGGCACAGCTCCAGAGGCTGAACAGAAGGTCTCCTTCAGAGGGACTGCCCTCACCTCTGGGACCCAACAGATCATCAACAGATATCTGGGGTCATGAAGACTAGATGTTTCCCTCTCTCTACCCAAACAGAAAATATTTTCATTTTTCATTTTCCCTTATTCTTCCGATACGTGTGTTAGGTTGCACACAGGCTGGATTGCAGCTTTGGCTTGGTTGGCATGTCCAGAGGAAGATTGCAAACTGCAATGCATGGCTTGTGGTTCATAGAAAAAAAATTAAAGCCCAAAAACCAGACTCAAAGACTCATATGCATTGGGCATAGATTAATCTAGAATTATTGTCTTTCTTGGGTTCTCCGTCAGTGCGGGCCCTACTATACACCAGAGCAAGGCAGCTGGGGTGTCATGAAATGACAACCAATTTCTTAGCTAGTTGGCTAGTTCAGTTAATTTCCATTTTTACAGTTAGGGGAATTGTTGGTTTCTCTCCCTCATGTATTTTCTCCCTCGTGTATTACAATCATCACCACCGCCCCCATGATTACGGGTCATCGAATCCAGATCCTGTCAAGGAGGCAGAGTGGGGAATCGACCCCTCCCCAACCTCTGTAGCCAGATGCCTAAACCCAGTGGTCCGCAACGTTGGGTCCCCAGATGTTCTTGGACTGCAATCCCCAGAAACCTTCCCCATCAGCAACTTCTGGGAGCTGCAGTCCAAAATCACCAGGGCCACCCTTGCGCCGGAACCGCATTGACCAACCTTCCTTCCTTCCTTCCTTCTTCCCTCTCCCAACTGAGACTTCATTATTCTGGGAAGATTCTGTTGTTCATATAATTCCGGCACTTGGGCTTCTATATATCTCCATATATCATGGAGAAGCTCACATCCATTTATATGATAATGCAATCTAGGGGAGCCCGATTCTACGGCTACCATTCACTTCTCTTGCGCGGCGATTCTGGTGACCTTATTGCCAACTGTCCAGCCACGCAGGCCCACAAGGACTTCTTCACCTTACCCTCCTGCCTTGTTAATTGGTGATTGTCCCGTCTCGGCTTAACTGGGCCTTTCTCTCCCCCGCCCCCACCGCCCACTTCCCTTTATTTCATGCTGTCTTGCTGTCCCAGCCTGTCTGACACCTCTCTGGCTCACAACTTCTCATAAAAACACAGAACATTTAAATACAAATAGAACAAGGAATAATTTAACCCCTGTTTGCACCGGAGAAGGTGCAGGGACTTCCTATAAACACCAGGAGCTCAGTTTCCACAACGCTGCATATTTAATCTGACACCTTCACCAGGCGACAGAGAGAGAGAGAGAGAGAGAGAGAGAGAGAGAGAGAGAGAGAGAGAGAGAGAGAGAAGCAGGATGGCACATTGACAGCCCCGATGAAAGGCAGAGGGCTGCAAGTTGAAGGGGGCCGGGAGAAAGCCTCAGGCGTTCAGCCCCTGAGAGTCAGATTCACAGAGCACCCCCAGCAGGACGTCTCTCCAAAAGGGATGGCGTCAGGGAGTCCGGCACAAGCAAAACTGAAACGCGGGCTCCTCCCTTGCAGGAGCTTCTGGTTCTGAATTAAGAGTTGCCACTTCTATTTCTATCTCAACCCACCACCACCACCACAGGTATAAGGAAGGCAAATAAAATATGGGCCTTCCCTGGAGAGATCTGATCTGGCCACAGTGGCACATGCCTTAGTTGCATCCGGGCTGGATTACTGCAACGTGGTCTCCATGGGGCAGAAGTAAATAAATAAATAAATAAATAAATAAATAGGGGCACGGGAGAGGACCTTCTCTGTTGCTACTTCCAGACTTTGGAACTCCCTCCCACTGGAGGCCAGGCTGGCCCCATCTTTGCTGTCCTTCCATGAGCAGGCAAAGACACTTTGCCTTCAGATAAGCTTTCCCTGAGTGAACAGCTGCCTGGGTGAAATTTTTAAACAGGATTGTTGTGCTTTAACTGCTTTGAACATTTTTTTTTGTATTGCTTTGGTTTAGCATTTCTTAGATTGGTATTCACTTGATCCATCTAATATTTGCATATTTGCATATTTGCATATTTGCATATTTGCATATTTGCATATTTGCATATTTATTTATTTATTTATTTATTTATTTATTTATTTATTTATTTATTTATTGTTCTTAGCCTGAAATATTATCTTTTAATGACGTGAGCCACCTTTGTATTCTTATTGTTTTCAGCTTTGCATTATTTATTTATTTTTGTTATTGATCATGGTTCCCTTTTAAGGAGGAAAGCAGGGCAAAAATATATTAAATGCATAAACTAAGGTAAATGGAGAAACGAGCTGTATCTATCCAGATTTGACCGCGGCAATTGGAAAGGTGTTGCAATTGATTTCTATGAGATACAACCAAAGGTTGCCAACGTCTTTGCCAATCAGGCAGAAAGAACTTGAGATTTCTATAAAAAAAAAACTCATAATGGCAATCACCCTGTCTGAAATCTTGTGCTTTAACACTATGCCTCCATGATGCCACCATCTTGTAGAGATTGGACAGATGAGTGGGGTGGTGGTGGTGGAACAAGATGTCCAGTGCATCATCCCACACGCGCAGCCACCTCAGGGTGGAACACTCGCGGCCGGGTTTCTCATCCACACCTTTGATTTAGCACTGCTCAGCTGCACAGAATGGATTAAAAACCACCCCTGCCGTCTTCTTTTGCTGTTGTTGTTGTTTTTATTTTTACTTTTTGAAAAGTAAAAGAAAGAAAGAAAGAAAGAAAGAAAGCCTGGCGAATTTGCTTATTTGTTGACAAGGATTCATTGAGATTGGTTACAGCTGTTCTGTAAATGTCTCGGGGGGGGGGGGGGAATCACTGCCCAGAAGCATTTGCATAGCATTTAACAAACTACAAATTAAGCATGTATTTCTCTTGTGGGTGGGTGGGGGGGAGGCTGTGGAGTGGTCTTTCTCTTTCCTTTCCTTTAGAAAAAATGTCTACAGTCAGTCTGGAAAACCTGGGATTTAAAAGAAACGCACGCGCACGCGCGCACACGCACACACACACACACACACACACACACACACACACAAAGGGCAGACTATGCCTCTATTTTTGAAATTCTCCTTTTTAATTTCTTCCTTGGTCATTGACTTGGGACTACAGTAGATACCCTGTATCCGTGGGATATCAGTGTGAAGGCACACCCCCAGAGGGTGCAAACAATAGCAAATACTGTTATAATAGGGAACACTATACATAGCATCGTCTCTAGTGGCTAGTTCTGGTAGTGGCAATTAGACATGGGCACGGAGTGGCGAAATTCTCGTTTCCGTTTTCGGTTCTCGTTATCATTACATAACGGGTAACGGTAACGAGAATTACTCCGCTCCAGCTCGAACCCGAACCGAAAAAGAAAAATTGGGTCTGATTTTTCATTGTCGTTCATGGCATCACAGCGATCGCGCGATGCCAAGCAGCACAGAAAAAAAGTTTTAAAAATAAAAATAAAAAAAACCCAATTCCCGGGCAAAAAAGCAGGCGAAAATATGCCTGCCTCAGTGAGGGCACCTACCAGAGAGGGGTGGTTTCGGGGGGGGGGGGTCCCCGGCCTCCCCCCCCCTCTCCTGTCCTGGGCTATTGGTACCAGGCTGGGGGGGGGGGATCCTCATCGTCTCCATTTGCCATGCGGTGGGGGGGGATCCAAAATGGTGACCGCAATATTTATTTTTAAATCATGGTCCAAAAACCCACCAAAGCACCACAGAAACATTTGAAAATTAGGTGTTTTAAATGCCTGATTTTTTCTAGTAGCAGCAGTGGGTTTTTCTTGCAATAAAACGTCTCCATTGATTTTATTTTTTTATTTTTATTTTTATTTTTTTACACCTGCGCAATGATGGGCTGGCCATGGGATGGGACCATGCAAATTTTTTGACCCATTCCACCAATCGCATGGCCAGGTTTTGACTGAGACTTCTGGATGTGCCAGAGGGCATAAAAAGCCCACTAACCCTAACCCTAACCCTAACCCTAACCCTAACCCTAACCCTAACCCTAACCCTAACTAATACGCCAGTACACTGTCCTTCTTAGTGGGTCAGAGGCACCCAGAGGTGCAGCCCACTAACCCACCCTAACCTTAACCATAACCCTAAGCCTAGCCCTTACCCTAACCCCAACCCTAACCCAGATCCGTATGCAAGTACACTTTCCTTCTTAGTGGGTCACAGGCACCCAGAGAGGTGCCTCCCACAGCCCACTGTCCCCTACCCCTATCCCATTCCCTAACCTGTACGTCAGTACGCTAGTATGCTCCACTTCTTAGTGAGTCAGAGGCACCCAGAGAAAGAGGTGTCTCTGCCACCCCACCCTAACATAATGTAATGTATGGTACGCGGCGGCTTCGCGTTACGATTCCCTTCCCTTCCCTTCTTAGTGGGTCAGACATCAGAGGCACCGCCAGAGAGGTGCCTCCCAGAGCCCACTTACCCCAACCCTAACCCTAACCCCAACCCCAACCCAAACAACAAACGACAAATGGAAACGACAAATTTTTGAAAATTATCACGACAAACGGAAACGACCCGAAACAGACCCGCCCCGACAAACGACAACTCGAAACGTCATTTTTTCTGGTCGTGCCCATCTCTAGTGGCAATCGAGATAGATAGATAGATGGATAGATAGATAGATAGATAGATAGATAGATAGATAGATAGATAGATAGATAGATAGATAGATAGATAGATGGGGGTGTTCTTTCCATATTTTTAGACTGTGGACAAGTGGATGCTGATCCTCGCAGATAAGGAGATCTGTCTGTCTGTCTGTCTGTCTGTCCGTCCGTCCATCTGTCCGCCCATCTATCGATCTATCACTCTATTGATCTATCAGTTATGTAGCCCAGAGGTTGGACATGGTTAGGCCATTCAATGGAAAGCTCAAACTTCCAATGGGAAGCTTAAAAATCAACACAGAGGTGATCGATGCAGATGAGCTGATGCTGCAAACATGAACCCTCTCAATCTTCTCTTCCCAGGGAAACTTAGAGAGATTTTAAATCTGTGGGGATCATTCCAGGAACCTCTTGCTTCCAATGGTCTTTCCTCTTAGCACTCAGACTTGCTAATGAAACGCATGGCCACCTTCTAACAATCACTCACAATGCAGCATGCCAAAGGCAAGGCACAGAGTCCAAGACATGTCTATGACAAAAAGACATTTTTCACCACATTGAAGGAGCACTCCTTCTAATAGGGGGCTACGTGTGTTATCTATTTGGGACCCAAGCTACAATTTGCAGTTCTGAAGTTTGTGGTCGAGGGCTGCCTCAGCTCATTTATAAGCCCAAATACGAATAAATGTTTCTCATACCTTGATTAAAATTGGTTGGGTCATTAGAAAGATGCAAATTGAACTGCCATCTGGAGACAAGAGTCCCAGTGGGCCATCCTGCGATCATGACAGATCTGCTCTGCCACTGTGTTGTCATGTTCGGACGCCTTGAGCGCGCCGTCCTCTAAAAATCTGGCCCTAAGGTTGATGCCTCCGTGCATGGTGTTAATTGCTTTCTGATTCCTTCTGAAATATGGTAAGCATCTCTTAATTTTGTTCCAGAAGACAGAAAACTGTTTGTGGGCATGCTGAACAAACAGCAGTCGGAAGATGACGTGCGCAGGCTATTTGAGGCGTTTGGCAACATTGAAGAGTGCACAATCCTCCGAGGACCGGATGGCAACAGCAAAGGTAAGCATGGCAGGGTGATGGCTGGGCTCAAAGGACATCACCTGAAATGACTCCGCTTCACATGGAGGGCAGCTGCCCAAGCCCGCTGATGACCCATTTGCAGGATAAAGGAGCACAGCTCAAGAATCAGGGAAATGCAGCCAGGCTGCTGTCGAGCTCTTCTCATCCTTTAGGTGTCATTGGAGGTTAAGAACATAAGAACATAAGAAGAGCCCTGCTGGATCAGGCCAAAGGCCCATCTAGTCCAGCTTCCTGCATCTCTCAGTGGCCCCCACCAGATGCGTTTGGGAGCGCACGAGACTAGATCTCTGTCTCCTGATCCCACTCCCCTGCATCTGGCCCTTGAAGTATCTTGGTTTTAAGCCTGGAGGTTACACATCTCCCTCATGGTTTGTAACCTGTGATGGACTTTTCCTCCAGGAATCTGTCCAATCCCCTTTTGAAGGCACCCAGGCCAGATGCCATCACCACATCCTGTGGCAGGGAGTTCCACAGACTAACAACACGCTGAGTAAAAAACAAAATTTCTTTTGTCTGTTCTCACTCTCCCAACACAAGGTTGTTGGAGTCTAGGCATCCACTCTGCTTTCAAGGCATGCCTAGGTTTTACTGGGTCATGTTCATCCCAAAATCTGAAATCTCTGTGATGTCATGCAAGGTGGTCCTCAAAACAGGGATACACACAAAGTTCAGTACCTCTAGTGGTGATGGGGGAACCCAATGAACAGTTACAAGATGGGGGACACCTGGCTCAGCAATATAAGTGAGCAGGGTCTTGGAATTCTGGTAGATCGCAAGCTGAATATGAGCCAACAGTGTGATGTGGTCTCACACACACAAAAGGGCAAATGCTATTTTAGGCTGCATGCACAGAAATAATTTCCAAATACCGTGAGGTGCTCGTCCCACTCTATTCAGCACTGGTTAGGCCTCCACTTGAGTATCCTGTCCAGTTCTGGACACCACACTTCAAGAAAGATGCCAACAAGTTGGAACAAGTTCAGAGGTGGGCGACAAGGATGATCAAGGGGCTGGAGACCAAGCCTTAGGAGGAAAGACTGAAAGATCTGGACATGTTTAGCCTGGAGAATGGTTGATGGATGTGATATTACAGAGGGCAGATATTTCAGTAGTTATAAAATGACATGGTATGGGGGCATGGCAGGAAAGCCACACGGACAAGCATTGAATATTCTGAGAGCTGTGATGTCATGCTCTCAAGAGGATGACATCTCAAATGTCTGGGGAATGTCCTCTTGAATGTTTGTGCATGTGTAAGATGAATTTGAGGAAGTTTATCCCAGTGATTAATGAGGTGCTATTCACATGATAGTCATAACTGTGCACCTTCAGTTCCTCTTGGGTGTACGTAAATATCTGTAGGGTTTTAGCCACTTTCCAGAGGAAAGTGTGTTCTTAGAAGGAAAAGGGGAACTATATTAATACCTTGGTTTAAGAGTAACTTGGTTTAAGAGCATTTTGCAAGACCAGCAAATATTTTGTCTAAATTTTGCCTTGATCAACAAGCAATGTCTTGAAAGACAAGCACTGGAGCAGGTCACATGATCACAAGTAAGCCAATTCTTTCTTTCTCTCTCTCTCTCTCTCTCTCTCTCTCTCTCTCTCTCTCTCTCTCTCTCTCTCTCTCTCTCTCTCTCTCTCTCTCTCTCTCTCTCTCATGCTGGATTGTGGTAGATTGTCTGGAACATTTTCTCTCAGGCAGACCTCCAAAGCTTAGGGAGGAGAGAGAGGAAAGGAGATCTCCCTTGCACCCGCCAGGAATGTTTTCAAAGGGTTTTTTTTTTTACCCAGCATGCTGTTATTCTGTGGAACTCCTTGCCACAGGATGTGGTGATGGCATCTGGCCTGGATGACTTCAAAAGGGGATTGGACAGATTCCTGGAGGAAAAGGCCATGACAGCTTACAAACAATGATGGGGATGTGTTATCTCCAGGCTTAAAACCAGGGTGCTTCATGGGCCAGATGCAGGGGAATTGTATCAGGAGACAGAGATCTAGTCTCATGCGCTCCCAGACACATCTGGTGGGGCCGCTGTGAGATACAGGAAGCTGGACTAGATGGGCCAGAACTGGTTGAGATCCCGGAAACAAAGAGTAGGTGTCAATGGGAAATTTTCACAATGGAGAGAAGTGAAAAGCGGTGTGCCCCAGGGCTCTGTCCTGGGACCGGTGCTTTTCAATCTGTTCATAAATGACCTGGAGACAGGGATAAACAGTGAGGTGGCCAAGTTTGCCGATGACACAAAACTTTTCCGTGTGGTAAAAACCAGAGAAGATTGTGAAGAGCTCCAGAAGGATCTCTCCAAACTGGGGGAATGGGCTGAGAAATGGCAAATGCGTTTTAATGTAACCAAATGTAAAGTAATGCATATTGGGGCAAAAAATCCAAACTTCATCTATCAACTCATGGGCTCTGAGCTATTCGTGATGGATCAGGAAAGAGATCTTGGTGTGTTGGTGGACAGCTCCATGAAGGTGTCTCCCCAATGTGTGGCAGCGGTGAAGAAGGCCAATTCCATGCTAGGGATTATCAAAAAGGGGATTGAAAATAAAACAGCCAACATTATAATGCCATTATACAAAACAATAGTAAGGCCGCATCTGGAGTATTGTGTACAGTTCTGGTCACTGCATCTCAAGAAAGACATACTGGAACTGGAAAAGGTGCAGAAGAGAGCGACTAAAATGATTACTGGGCTGGGGCACCTCCCTTATGAAGAAAGGCTAAAACATTTGGGCCTCTTTAGTCTGGAAAAAAGGCGATTGAGGAGGGGATATGATTGAGACATACAAAATAATGCAGGGTATGAGTAAAGTGGATAGAGGGAAGCTCTTCTCCCTCTCCCAAAATACCAGAACTAGGGGACATACACTCAAATTGAGGGCTGGGAGAGTAAGAACTGACAAAAGAAAATATTTTTTCACCCAGCGCGTTGTAAGTCTATGGAACTCCCTGCCACACAATGTGGTGATGGCATCTGACCTGGATGCCTTCAAAAGGGGACTGGACAGATTCCTGGAGGAAAAGTCCATCCCAGGTTACAAACCATGATGGAGATGTGTAACCTCCAGGGTTTAAACCAGGGTACTTCAAGGGCCAGATGCAGGAGAGTGGTATCAGGAGACAGATACCTAGTCTCATGCGCTCCCAAACACATCTGGTGGGGCCGCTGTGAGATACAGGAAGCTGGACTAGATGGGCCTTTGGCCTGATCCAGCATGGCTCTTCTTATGTTCTTATGTTCTTATGGCCTTTGGCCTGATCCAGCATGGCTCTTCTTATGTTCTATATGTTCTTACACTACATAGATCTCAGAAATGCTGCTTGGGAGGATAACGGATATCTTCTCATCACAAAGATTGAAACTTCTGTTAAACCTCCAGCACCCCTTGTCACCATGCCTTCCACGTGAACAAAAAAAAAGGGCCCATGTTAACTCATGCTCACAGTTTTCCTTGTTCTAGAAATAAAGCATGCAGTGCAAGGGAAATCAGATGCAGATAACAGATAATTGACAAACGCTGCAGCATTTAGAGAAAAATCTGTTACCAGGGAGGGAATATGAAATGGACTTAAAGGATGTCCATTCCTTTTTCTCCTTTATCTTGGAGGAATGAGGTCTCTTATTTGTTTATTTATCTATTCAGCAGATTTATATATCCCAGCTTTTCGGCTGCAAGGGGCCTCGAGGTGTGTTATACAATAAAGATGAAAAGCATATACAATAAAGCCACCGTGCTATCACAGTAAAACACAAAGGAACTGCCGATCTGCTTGGGAACCTGTTGGCTCAGAAGTCTGTCTGGCCACGCACTTGTGCTGAGACACACGGCAGGTGGGGAGGGTGCCACACCTGCCAGCCGGTCCGATACGGCCACCTGCAGGTACGGCACTTTGTTCTGTCGCTCGCGAGAGGCGACCGACACACCTGCCAGAGTCTCAGTGGCAGCCGGAGGAACAACTTTTTTTTGGGGGGGGGAGTTGTGTTCACAGGTGGAGGAAATGATATCATATAAAATAAAGAATTTTTAAGCACAGCAAAAGAGGGATTAACAATTGGCAGGTTTTTTGGCCTTTTGTCTTTGGGTGAATCCCATTTAATCACCACCTTTAATATTAAGGAGGCGGGGGCCAAGCGATGCAATGTCTTTGGCTGAGGAGGAGGAGGAGGAGGAAGAGGAGGAGGAAAGGAATGCCAGGGGTGGGGGAGTAAGAAAACCCCTTACAAGGAAGCAACTTTCAGGATATGTTTCCCTTCCCACGACCCAAATCTTTAAAAACAGATGTTTAATTTGATATGAAACTTCATCAAGAGTGCCAGTGGAAGGAGTGAGGGTGTTTTCCCCTCACCCACCTCTCCTTCCTCTCTTTTCCCGGTTAATCTCTCTTCTTTCCATGCCCTGCTCTATCCATCCCATGCGATTCAAGGCATGCAGTGGTACAGTGTATTAATGCTATGGCCTTTTTCATTTCTGGAAGAAGGGGTGGTGTTTTGTTTTGTTTTTTTAACCTCCAAAGCCCCTATAGGTCACCGGTTTGAAATGAGTTTAGGTGCTCTCTGAGTGGGAGACCACCCAAGAATGTGGGGTTTTGAGATGCCAAACACCTGCTTAGTCAAGACACTAACTAGCATGAACATTCTTGATGGTGGCTCCATTCCTTTGGAATTCCTTACCATCTGGTCATTCTCCAGGGCTCATCCCTCCTTACTTTCAAACAAACAAATAAAATTTCAGATGGAGGCAACTTCATGAATACCTGGGTTGTTCCAGGCATCTTCCAGCCTCCTTCTTTAAGAACACAAGAACATATGAAGAGCCATGTTGGATCAGGCCAAAGGCCCATCTAGTCCAGCTTCCTATATCTCACAGTGGCCCCTATTCTCAGTGGTGATGTTATGGCTTCAGAAGGTAATCAACACACTCCACCCATGTTCAGATCTCAAGGAAGGAATTTTAACTTAGCGGTTTATGGTTTCCATCTTTCCTCTATCCCTCCCTGTGCCTTGGGACCATGTCTTGAATCTTTTTATTTCTCCTTGTAGTCCCATAATGCCCCTTGTGAAAGATTGTTCTGATGGTGATCTGCCTCGGCTCAACCTGTCTTAAGTTCAGTTCAACACGTCTCCCAATGGTGACTTGAAACGTCTTGAAGAATCCTGACCAAGATAAGCCCAGGCAAATTTGTCATGATTTGAGCTAGTCTCAAGAACTCTGCCGATCTGCTTGGGAACCTGTTGGCTCAGAAGTCTGTCTGGCCACGCACTTGTGCTGAGACACACGGCAGGTGGGGAGGGTGCCACACCTGCCAGCCGGTCCGATACGGCCACCTGCAGGTACGGCACTTTGTTCTGTCGCTCGCGAGAGGCGACCGACACACCTGCCAGAGTCTCAGTGGCAGCCGGAGGAACAACTTTTTTTGGGGGGGGGAGTTGTGTTCACAGGTGGAGGAAATGATATCATATAAAATAAAGCAGACATTCGTGAGCTTCCCTTCTGAACGGTATCAAAGTGCAGACAGCAAGGGTTGAAAGAAATGCATCGCGTTTGGGCTGTGTACACCACCCCTGCTTCCTTCTCCTTTATACCATCCTGCTTTTGATCGCTGCAACAATGAGGACTAGCCCTTTGATTTCTAGCTTTTTTATTTATTTTTTATTTTTTATTTTTTTATTTTATCCAGCGGGGCTTTGCAGAGAGCAAAGAAGTTCACACCGTTTCCGCCATTATTCTCAGGTGGCAAAAGGGCAGAGGTACTAACGACAGCTTCCCGAATGGTCCCAAAAGACATATTAAATACTGATGCTGGAAGCTTATTTGCTGGGACAGCACTTACAAGGATCCCCCCCCAAAAGGGACTTTTCAAAGCTCTGGTTATTTCCTAGCCGGTTGAACCACACGCTCATGCTTCCCTCCCCTTTCTCTGTCTGCTTACAGGGTGTGCGTTTGTGAAATATTCCTCGCATGCGGAAGCCCAGGCAGCCATCAACGCCTTGCACGGAAGCCAAACCATGCCAGTAAGTATCCTACTTTTATGGACGGACGGCTGAGCCCCTCTCTATGACTTCCTGTTGGGCCTTTTTCCCAGGTGAGCCATAGGGAGGGAGGTAGAACTCCTAGAATTATGGTACAGTTGTCCCCCACCTTTTCGCGGTTCATATACTGCGGTCCCGGTATATCGCAGCTCTGCAGTATATGAAAAAATGCCTCCTTGGGTAAGGAGAAAAGGCCTTCCCAGGCCCGCCAGAGGCCCCAAAAGTGCTTCCCTGCAAACCGGAAGTGACTTCTGGTAAACCGGAAGTCACCTCCAGATAATTAGAAAGCACTTTGGGGGCCTCCGAGGGCCTGGGAAGCCCCTTGCAGGCCCGTTCGGGGCAGTGCTAGGACTGGGGAAAGTACAAGAGCCCCCAGAGAGCCCCCCTAGACTTGACCTGACCCAGCATCCACATATAGTGGATTTTCAATTATTACGGGTCGGGTCAGGTCCCTAACCCCCACAATAGGTGGGGGTTTACTGTATGTGTAGTCCAGAGCAGCCCAAAATCCCATCCCTGGTCATCATGCTTTGAAATGGATTGCACGCCTCTTAAAATGACAATCGGTGGATTTCTTGAAGGTGCTGCTGTGCACCTTGGCTGTGGTGGGTAACAGCAGAGGGGAGGCTCTGGGTTGCGCTACTAAAAAATAATCAGGAGGTAACATTTGCATAGTGTTTCACGGGCATTAGCTAGCAATATTGCTTGCGGTCGCCTTGTGAACGAGAGGCAACTCATTCTGCAACCAACAAGGTGGATAGATAGTAATCTTGAGGCTAGACTACTGCAACGCTCTCTACATGGGGTTGCCCTTGACCCTTATTCAGAGACTTCAGCGGGTACAAAATGCCTCACCCAGAGTGGTGGTAGGTATGGGCAGATATGACCGCATCACCCCAGTTCTGGCTCGCTTGCATTGGCTGCCCATTGCGTCCCGGATAAAGTTCAAATAAATAAATAAATAAATAAATAAATAAATAAATAAATAAGGTACCACCTGATAGCACCTCCAGCATGGGTCTGTGGTTTGGAGCTTAACTAAGTGCAGTTAACTCAACTAATACTTGACTGGATGAAATGCTTACAAACCTACTTCCCCCTCCCCTCCTTCCTACGTTTCGCAGCACCCAGGTGTATGAAGCTTTTGGAAGGACTCAAGAGTATGCCTTTTCCTTTCCTGTTTCTCTTCTCTTTTGATATTTTGGTACCCTGGGAAAACTCTTATTTCAGGATGTGTTTTCCCTCCAACCCCATCTGTGCTTGAACAAGAGCACATGGATGGTTTCCTGTCTCCACCCTGTGCTTTTCAGGAGATACTTGGAGGTTGGTTTATCTTGGTCATTTCTGGAGCTTGTTCTGTTTCAATGAAGAACTGTGGAAATCATCCCAGATTTATTCATTTTGCACATGTTTCTCATGAAGTGAAGACATGTTGAGGAGAACTCATTGTTTGACTTCTCAGTACTAGGCTGATAGAAATAGGGTGGCAGTCATCTGCCTTCATATGTCTTATCTCACAGTGAATGAGGAATTTACTCAGATTTCTTCACATCCCAGGTCTCAGCTGAAATTCAAGAGAACAGCCAAATTTCTCCGCATCTCCAGGTCCAGTTCTTCAGAGGGCAATGGGTACAATAGACTTTTGTTGCCCTCTCCGTGCATGTACATCTTGAGCAGAAGGCTGGGATATCTCCATATCTTGAAGAGCCTTGTGACACTGTGATTAAACTGCTGTACTGCAGCCATAACAGTGTCCATGACCTGGAGTTCTATCCCAGGTAGCCAGTTCATGGTTGACAGGGGCAGTAGCTTTACTGCAGTACCGCAGGCAAGACTCTGCTCACAACCCGAGTTCAATCAGGTAGCTTACTCAAGGTTGGCTCAGCCTTCCATCCTTCCAAGGTCATAAAAATGAGTACCAAGCTGTCTTGGGAGTGTGGGGGGGGGAGGGGCAATGCGTAGCCTGCATAAATAAAGTGTGGGCAGCCCAGAGAGTTCTTTAAGCACTACGGGACGAGATATAAGCGGAACACTTTGAGATGTGTGCATGCGCTTTTCTCCTTCCCATTTGTCTCTTTCTGCGGCTATGCCAGCAGAAAAGTTCCTCCATTTATTCAGCCAATTTTGGGGCAGTATCTGTCTCATCCTCACATGGCATTCATCATCATTCTTGTCAGAACTCCAGCCATTTGCTGCTATGGTAGGCTCTGGTTCCTCCACAGCTGTCAGGATTATCGCTCCACTGTGGCTTCCTCTTCACACATAGCATATGTTGCCTAATAGTTTTCCCCCTCCCACATCTCTCCCCCCCCCCCGCCGCCAAAACAGCAGCTTGGCTTGATTAAAGTTTTCCTCTTTTCCTCACTTTCCTCTTGATGGAGATCAGGTTGCCTTACACCCACCCAGGGATATAGGCTGGCCAAGGACGGTGCTGAGTCAGATAGGAGGGGGGCTTCACCTGCGCGGCAGCCTGTATCTGCTGGATGCAGATATTCATTGTCTCAGCCTCCGGCAATCTTCAGGTAGGAGACATCAAGCAAGCCAAGGCAAATCAATTACACTGGGTTAGAGAAGTTGTGACATGGGCGGTTACTTCACGTCTATTTTGTCTCTGTAAGTGTTGCGCTTTGGACTGGTACAAAAAAAATCTTACTTCACATCCATCGCGCAACAGCTGAAATTTGTCCCCCGGAGTGGAATCAGAGCGTGACAATACTGTAGCTAGTGCTGGGTTGGGGTATTCCCTTGTCACGGTTCGTTCCCGGTTCCTGTTCCGAGACAAGGGACCCTATGGTAACAACTGTCACGCAACAACCAGTGCTCACCTCGTGGTCAGTGGCTGAAGCGGCATTCGACATTATTTTCCCTATGGGAAACACCATGCAGCGCTAATGTACATTAAAGAAAGCACTGAAAAATTTGTAGCATTGACGTGTAAATCCCGGAAGACCAGTAAATCGAAATATCGAAAAAGTTTTCTTTACGATATTTTTAAAAAGGGTTAAGAAAGCAAGACAAATTCAGAATTTGTTGTGGAACAAGACAGTGAAGTAACAGTTGTCACGAGACAAGTTATCATGACCGTGAGAAAACGGAAACAGGGACTAAACAGGGACAAAACCACGTGATCGCAACCAACGCTGTCACGGTACAGAACTAGTCGCGGAACAAGGAAGGACGTGAAGTAACCACCACGGTGGAAGGCAATTCCAGTTTGGAAGCACATTGCTCATTCAGATGACAACTCCCGGAATATTCCAATCAGTATGGCCAAAAATAAAGAGACAAAGAATTTAACATGCAAGAATTTTTTTTAAAGGAGAAGGTGTCAGGGATTAAATGATTATTCTTTGGGAAGGAGAATATTTAGCAGAACGAGGTGCAGGTTTTGCAGACAGAAGAATGAAGCATTCAGGCCTAGAACAGCATCGCCGAGTCATGCGTTTGCATCCTGGAGTATGTGGTTGAGAAGTTGGCAAGTCCGTGCAGAAGTGAACGGGTCTGCAAGGCTGGAGTGACGGAATTCTTACCTGTCAAAAACAAAAGAAGGCATTTTGGCATTTTAACACATTTTCCAGAATAGGTATCAAGGTTCATATTTCAAGTTCAAGTCGAACCTATGCGAGTGGGGGGAAACAGTGTCAAGTACTGGCCAGTGGTACTGTCTTTTCTACTCAGTGTGAGAACCAAAGACATGAACATTCTGGCCGATGTCTTCATTCTCACAGTGGAATCCAGTGAACCACTCACTGGGACAAGGTGGTTTCAAACCCTGCAAGATTCTTGGCCTCCAGGCGGGAGTGTGACCAAGAGTAATCAAACCATTCTTGTCAATGGTTTTATTACTAACGAGCCTATTCAGGCCATTGTTCATCTTATGATCCTATCTCAGACCAGGGAGACAAGAGGTCAAAGCTGACTATCAGATGGAGGACTCGCACTAGCTGCATTCAGACTGATGAAGCTGTTTGGATGAGCAGCGAAACGTTTCTATCTCTCAAGAAAAAGAAGTCTGGTAGCCATAACTCAACTTCCAGATAAATTCACCTGGATGACTGAGAATCCTCACAGACATTCTTGTCAATGTTGGCCTAATTTGAGCAAACTGTCTCTGCGCAGCCTTAATGTCCTTTGACTGTGAGAAGCAAAGCACGAACACATTGGCAAACATGAAAAGATGGGTTGAGTGTTCATAGTGAGGCAAACAATCCCTCCAAAGGTTCAAATTTTTAAAAAGCCCATGCAACTACGCCACAGCAATCTTCAGTTGTGCCCTCGGTGTGATTGTTAGTAAAGCATTACTTAGTCTTAAATTTTCTTCTTTCATGTGAACGTTCCTCTCCTTTTCTTCTTGCTCCAACATTCCATGGGGAAAACAGTTCCATTGGTTTATTTTTCTGTGGATAAGTTCCCAGGGTCCATTCCTAGCCTCTATGGCCAATAGCCATGTTAGCAAGAAGGCTCTAGAATAGTGGTGGCGAACAAACATCTGGTAGTGGTCCAAAACATCTGGAGTGCCAAAGGTTCACCACCACTGTTCTAGAAGCTGTAATTCATAAAATCAAGGGTTTGGATGGCGCCTACAAAACAGTTGAGTCCAATCCCTTGCTCTATGCAGGAATCCAAGTAAATCAGATCCGGCAGATGGTTGTCCAATTTTCTCTTGAATGCCTTCAGCATTGGCGTGCTCACTATCTCCCGAGGTCATGGTACTCTTCTAACAGACTCAGGTTCCTTGGGCACAATTTTGGGAGGTTAGACCAGTGGTTCTCCACCAGTGGGTCCCCAGATGTTCCTGGACTGCAACTCCCAGAAATCCTGGCCAGCTCAGCTAGTGATGAAGACTTCTGGGAGTCGCCGTCCAGGAACATCTGGGGACCCACCGGTGGAGAACCACTAGGTTAGACCAACAACATGTGACCATGAGGAAGTGGTGTCCCCCAAGTATCACACAAGGGGAACAGGATACCCCATCCATTATCCATGGAACCCTAACTATGGAATAGCCTGAAACTCACTAGAAGAGAGGGGGCATTACGATGGAGGTCCTTGACCATCACGGGGGCCCCTGTGCTGTAGATCAGCCTTGATATATATATATTAACAATTATTTTGATATAAACAGCTCCAAGCTCGAGAGGCACCATGTAAATGGAAAGCAGTGGGGCTTGTAATTAGATTTGTGTACACTTTCATAAATTGCTGGGAAGCATCAAAGGCTGTGGCACACTTTATATATCCTTCTTCTGTTAATTGAACAGTTGATGTGTGCATGGGAAAAGTGTTGGCTTTGCGGCGTGCTATTTACAGACCTGCTGACAGCTGCGCTGCGAAAATTAACAGGAACAGAGCAGCCTCTGTCACCATTCTTCACCAGAAGGGACTGGTCTCAAATTGGATTGTTGCTTTCAGAAGAGAAACTTTCCACATCCCTCCCTCCCTCCCTTCCTCAATCTCTCTCTCTCTCTCTTTTTCCTCATTCTCACCTCTGTCCCTGCAGCCTCTGCAAACTCCTAACCAGGGTGGCGTCCCTTCTCCCTACAGGCAGTGAAGTTCCCTCTCTCGACGGGGAAATTGGAGATGATCATTCCACTTGCCCAGGGCCTTAACCCACACTAGAAAGAGAAACCAGGGAGGGTGAAATAAGATTGCTCTTATTGCTGCATTTTTTTAAAAAAGAAGTTTTTAACTTATTATTCCATCACACTGTTTTTTCAATAAGGCTACCAGAGATGGCATGAGGGCATGGTGGCTCAGCAGGCTAGAGCACTTAAAACTGTTGGCTGCAAAGTTGGCAGCTCGGCGGTTCGAATCCCAGGTGCCATGCAGCGGAGTGAGCTCCCGCTCTTAACCCCAGCTCCTGCCAACCTAGCAGTTCGGAAGCATGGAAATGCAAGTAGATTAATGGGTACCGCCATAAAAAAGCGGGAAGGTAAAGCAGTGTTTCCTTGCAGCCATGCCAGCCACCTGGCCACGGACTTGCACAACACTGGCTCTTTGGCTTGAACAGGGAGATGAGCAGCGCTCCTAAAGTCGGACACAACTAGCACACATGTGTAGGACAAGGGACCTTTACCTTTACCTTACCAGAGATGGCAGCCCAAGTCACATGACTCATTGTCCAGTCAGACTTAAGACACACTCGACTCTGACTTGACTAAGGTCAAAGGTTTGGGCTCGGAATTGGTAACAAAGACCTGGACTCAGATTTGGGACCCAGACCAGACCCAAGACTTGGCAACATCTCTGAAGGCTTCACACACCGTGCCATTGTAGCCGACAGGTTGATCTCTAGATCAGGAAGTCCCTGGTGCTGCCCTCATCCTCATGATTTTGCTCTGTCTCCCAGCTTTCACATACACACACCGCAATCCATCTCACTTGCAAGACAAAAAAAGATGCAGAACTCTTCTGGGGGTTACAAGACAGTGCTTGGGATCTTGTTTGGTCTTTCTGGGAAGGCAGAGCTCTGGCTGCAAGCGCTGCAGTGGAAGTCACATGAGACAACCACTGTTGAAACATTTATTGGCTGTAAGAACGTGATACCAGCCGATCACTGCAAAGTGTTCCAAACACTCTAAACCAGCAGTCCTCAACCAGGGAGGCATGTAGTTTAGGCAGGGCATGGGGTTTCATAAATATTGCTAAGAATTCAGTCTTCTTCCTTGAACGACAGCGCCTAAGAGGTGACCTGATTGAAATTTATAAGATCATACATGGTATGGACAAAGTCACACAACACTAGAACTAGGGAGCACTCCATGAAACTTTTGGGTCCTAGATCTCAAACAAATAAGAGAAAGTACTTTTTCACCCAGAGGATCACTGGTATGTGGAACTCCCTGCCAGAAGAAGTGGTGACAGCTGCCAGCCTTGACAGCTTTAAGAAAGGATTGGACAAGTTCATGGAGAACAAGGGTATCAATGGCTATCGTGAATGATGCCGAAAGACAACCTCCAGGTTGGAGAGAGAGGCAGGATATCTCTCAATGCCATTTGCAGGGAATTGCAAGCAGATGAAGACATCTGCTTGGGAATATCCTGAAGAAAATGGTGAACCACTGTGTGAGACTGCTCTTATGTTCTTATACTCCTTCTTTGGGTCCTTCGGAATATACATGTGATGGTAATATCCTCCCAACCCCACTGGCCCTGGATTGCCCATCCGATGGTCATATACTGTAGTCCACTTCCAAACCCATGATTTTCAATGAGTGCCTGTAAACCTATCAATGCCCTTCTTGGGATAAGTGGCTTTTTATTACCCTAATGAGATGCATGTCCTTTGGTGGGACATAAATTAGGAGAGATTGGGAGCCTCTAATAGTTTCAGCAAACATGGAATCATGGAAGAATTGAAGAGCTCTCAAATCTGGAAGTTGAGTCATGGCTACTCCATATTTAAGAGTAGTATATCCAGAGCTGGGAAGAGGAGTCCTGTTTTGTACTACAGCTCTCAGAATCCCACAATTGAGAACATAACATAAGAACATAAGAACATAAGAGCCATGCTAGATCAGGCCAAGAACATAAGAAGAGCCATGCTGGATCAGGCCAACATAACATAAGAACATAAGAAGAGCCATGCTGGATCAGTCCAGCTTCCTGTATCTCACAGTGGCTTCACCAGATGCCTCTGGGAGCGCATGAGAATAGATCTCTGTCTCCTGCTACCAGTCCGCTGCATCTGGCCCTTGAAGTACCCCGGTTTTAAGCCTGGAGATTACACATCTCCATCATGGTTTGTAACCTGTGATGGACTTTTTCTGACCAATCCCCTTTTGAAGGCATCCAGGCCAGATGCCATCACCATATCCTGTGGCCATGCTGACCAGGGAATGAGGAATTATAATTTGAAAAAGGAGCTTTTTTTCAAGGTCCATGATATCTCCAGTTTATTGTCACTTAGGGGCAACAAAAGAGGGGAGCAGTGACCTTCTCATCCTATGATGCAGGATGTGTCGTAACAGGATCTAGAGGCATTCAGGAGGAAACGGGACAGTTGACCATCAGATCTGCTGTGATTTGGTGTCTTGCGTTGAGCAGGGGGTTGGACTTGATGGCCTTTGAGGGCTCTTTTTCTGGATGACTGAGAATCTTCACAGACTACTGATGCTGTGATTTGGTGTCTTGCCATGACTCAACTTCCAGATAAACTCACCTGGATGACTGAGAATCTTCACAGACAAAGAGCCCTCAAAGGCCATCAAGTCCAACCCCCCTGCTCAACACAAGACACCAAATCACAGCAAAGATCTGACGGTCAACTGTCCCGTTTCCTCCTGAATGCCTCCAGTGCTGGAGCCATTTCCCCTGATGTTCAGCCAATATCTGCCTTCCTAGAACTAGATCCCATTACAACACGTCCTGCATCGTAGGATGATCGAGAACAGATCCTGGCTGTATAACAGTCACAGCAGCAGCAGAAATAAAACAGCGCTCCTAATACTGTGGCTGCTGTTATATTTAGCATAACGCTTATGCTCTGCTCTGCTCTGCTCTACTCGAATGGCGCCAGTTGGCAGAGCATCCAGGCAGACCATGGAAGTTCTTTTCTTCTCACTCTATAGAACTGACATCAAATTAATTGCCAGATGTTGTGCTAATGGCCATTAACTTTGATGGGTTTGGAAAAAGAAACAAAGCTGAATAAAATAGCTAAAATAAGGTTTGGAAGTGCCACACAAGACATTTAGAAGTCATTGGCTTGAGAAAGAACAGCCTGTCCAGTCTGGTGTCCTCTTTCTGAGACTGGTGAAGGTTTTCTAGAAGGACAACGGGCTTTGTGAGAAGTTCACTGCTCCCCTCTTTTGTTGCCCCTAAGTGACAATAAACTGGAGATATCATGGACCTTGGAAAAAAAGCTCCTTTTTCAAATTATAATTCCTCATTCCCTGGTCAGCATGGCCACAGGATGTGGTGATGGCATCTGCCCTGGATGCCTTCACAAGGGGATTAGTCAGAGAAAGTCCATCACAAGTTACAAACCATGATGGAGATGTGTAATCTCCAGGCTTAAAACTGGGGTACTTCAAGGGCCAGATGCAGGGGAATGGTAGCAGGAGACAGAGATCTAATCTTGTGCGCTCCCAGAGGCATCTGGTGGAGCCACTGTGAGATACAGGAAGCTGGACTGATCCAGCATGGCTCTTCTTATGTTCTTATGTTATGTTGGCCTGATCCAGCATGGCTCTTCTTATGTTCTTGGCCTGGTCTAGCATGGCTATTCTTATGTTCTTATGTTCTTATGTTATGTTCTTAATTGTGGGATTCTGAGAGCTGTAGTACAAAACAGGACTCCTCTTCCCAGCTCTGGATATACTACTCTTAAATACGGAGAGTCCTTTTAGCCATTATAGTTGATAACCACTGATGCGCACACCCCTACTCCAAGGATTACTCCAATTCCCTTTTCAAATCTTCCAAGCCATGAGCTTTTCCTTCAGGGGAGCAAATTCCAAATGCTAAAAACATAGACCCACAGAATCATGAAGTTCGAAGGAGCCTATAAGCCATTAAATCCAAACCACTTGCTGAAGGGTTACAGATCATTGAAGATAGTCCAGAGAGCTGCCAGTGCCCAATCTTCTCTTGATTGCCTACAGAGTTGGAGTGCTCACCACCTCTCTAGGTCATCCACTCCATTGTCTTACTGCTCTTACCTTTGGGAAGTTTTTCCTGATAATCCGTCTGAATCTGGTTTCCTCTTACTTAAGCCCATTCTTATGTATTCTAGAGTCTGGTAAGAGTGAGAACAGCTCCTGCCCCACCTCTGTAGGACCACCTTTCAAAGATTTGGGATGTGCTGTCCTCTCTCTAAAACATGTGGGGCTCTTTAGTCTGGAAAAACCTTTGGGGCTCTTTAGTCTGGAAAAAAGGCGCCTGAGGGGGGATTTGATTGAGACGTACAAAATAATGCAGGGCATGAGTAAAGTGGATAGAGGGACACTCTTCTCCCTCTCACGAAATACCAGAACTAGGGGACATCCACTCAAACAGAGTGCTGGGAGAGTAGGAACAGACAAAAGAAGATTTTTTTTTACCCAGTGTGTTGTTAGTCTGTGGAACTCCCTGCCACAGGAGGTGGTGATGGCATCAGGCCTGGATGCCTTGAAAAGGCGATTGGACAGATTCCTGGAGGAAAAGTCCATCACAGGTTACAAACCATGATGGAGATGTGTCATCTCCAGGCTTAAAACCGGGGTACTTCAAGGGCCAGATGCAGGGCAGTGGCATCAGGAGACAGATATCTAGTCTTGTGCACTCCCGGAGGCATTTGGTGAGGCCACTGTGAGATACAGGAAGCTGGACTAGGTGGGCCTTTGGCCTGATCCAGCATGACTCTTCTTAGGTTCTTAGGTTGTCTCTGCTTTGCCTCCTTTCCTCAAGTCTCTCTCAACAGGCCAGGAGAATGCTTCATGAGAAAGGTTCCCCTGCTTTCTTTTCCTTTCTTCCACTTGATTTAGTGCCCCGGGTTTAGCTGTCCAATGTCTGGGCGAGCCTTTCATTCTTCCCAACTTCACCCCATATCTCGTGACACTCACCAGTGGCCACCGGTACTGCAGCCTCATCTCACACTAATGGGCCGCCTCGTGCCTTATCTCTGTGTCTGTCGGCAAGCAGGTACTCGCGGGTCTATGTCTTTTTGCTAATCCATAGGACAACTTCCTCCTGCCTTCCTTCCCTGGCCTGCCTCCCATAGGCTCCATAAATGAACCAATAAATCAGATGTTCTGGAGCCCCAGAATAGAAAGCTAGGCAGCCCGGGCTCTTGACAGGGGGTATGAATCATCCCAGATTCCAAGGCAGCCTTTGGGGGCATAAAGACTTCATTGGAGCTGCTTTCCGTCACATCTCAGGAACAGTGCAGGCATCTGGCAGGACAGCTAAGAGGCCCGGGGAGACTTCACCAGGATTTTTTTTCTCTCCATCCTTTCTCTTTCTCTTTTGTCCCTGTGTGCTTCTCTCTCTCTCTCTCTCTCTCTCTCTCTCTCTCTCTCTCTCTCTCTCTCTCTCTCTCTCTCTCTCTCTCTCCCTCTCTCCCCTGTTCTCCTTCAGTGTCTTCTGCCACCGCCAAACCCATTACCTACCAAGGGTATAAGTGCTGTAGAATCAATGGCAGGATTTATGGCAGTGTCACCCGAGACAAGAGCAGCCCTGGCACTCTCTCGGCCCTTTCTTGGCCCAAAGAGAGGGCCAAAAAAATCATGCAGGCATGCCAAGTGAGCTGGAGGAGGTTGGGGAGATGTCCCTCCCCCCCCCACAAGATGCCAGAAGTCACTTAAGACAATCTGGTTGCTCCTGAAGATCTGACCCACATGGGCATTCCATCCAAGCAGCTCAGAACCCTCATGCATGACCTCTGCCGGTCAGGTCAGCAGGAGAGTAGTTCCAAGCATGATCACTATTGGATTGGAGGTGACCATAACCAATCTGTATTTGCACTCATGCACTAGAGACTGGGTTTTTTGGATTTCTTGGACTCCTAGAACAGGGAATTGTGGAGTTTGTGGTCTAAGCAAAAACCCCATCCCCACGAGGCACTGTCATTGCAAAACGGGTGCTGCTGAGTCTTTGCAAGGGCCGACTTTGTTGAGAAAAAGGAAGATGGAGACTGCGTGGCATCTTAATTCAGCTCCTTTGAATGAATGTTTGCCTCTTCTAATGTGCTGTGCTTGTTACTCTTTGCAGCATTTATTTAGGCTGTAGCTGCCCTCTGTTAACAGGGGGTTTGTCAAAGAAATACAGCAACATTCACAAAACAAAACAGAGGATGCACATCTCTGCTGCGGATTGCAATAACTGCCCCCCCTCCCAAAATCAGCAATGATGGTCTGCAACTCATATCTCACTCGACCTCCTTTCCTCAACTCAGTTCCATAAGTAAAGCTTGTGAATTTCCAGGTCCAGTCGGTACCTTGCATCTCGCTGTGTCCCAACCTTCACCTGCCATCCCTCTGCATTGGCAGAATTCTGATTTGTTCGATCTTCTAACAGGGATGAATGGCTGTACATTTGTGAACAACCCTAAAGCAAGGTTCTACTAATCTTACTTCTCCCAGTTTGGCAGGAAGGGAGGGTGATTCCATTACACACCATTGGCTAACTCCCCACTATCCAGCTAGAAAACCCAGTCTTTCTTGAAGATGACAAGAACATGTGATCTGCATGCTAGGTCTGCCCACTCTTTCCTGCTGACTCCATTTTTGCAAACTGAGTCCAAAGCATTCAAGACAAGAAGTTTCCATTTGAATGTCATCCCTGAAGGGTGTAACTTTGACTTTCTAAAGTTTCTAGTACCTCCTCCCTCAACAAACAAACAAACAAACAAACAAACAAACAAAAGCGTAGAATCATAGCAGGGCATCTTTCTTAAGGAATATCATTCCATGTTGATAGAAGGGGAAAGGACCAATCAGGGCCCACTTGAGACTTTTTGCTGCATCAAGTGACAAAAAAGTGGTGTCCTCTTCCATTCTCGTGGAGATGCCAACAGGGTTGCCTGTTGACCCTTGCACAGGGAGGAGCCAATGTAATGCCACCATGACACAACACTTGATCTCCTCTGGTTTCAGAAACGAAGCAGTGAAGCCATGCTGTCTGGCCACAGACTGAAGCCTTCCGTGAAACCTAGGTCTTGGTTGTGGGGCTTTGACCCACTGCAGTTCCATCATGTTGCCTTTAGCTGAATGTTTGGAATCTAAGCAGGGTCCATCTTGGTTGGTACCTGGATGGAAGACCGCCAGGGAAGACCAGCGATCTCCAGGTGGGGCTAGCAAAGAATCCCCTCTGAAGCTTTGGAAAGCCATGGCTGCCAATCAAAGCTGACAGTACTAGATGGACCAATGGCAACACTCAATGTAGGGCAGCTTTCTGGGATTCCTCCGAGTCCCTATAGGGGTCACAGGGCAGACCTCATAGCACATAAAATGTGGCCTGCCTGGATCTCCTTGCATCCACTTGCTCAGCATTTGCTCCGGCACCTTTTCTCTGCCTTTGGCCCAAACAGATGCTCTAGTGCACCAGGACACCTCGTTGCATCAGGACACCTCGCAGGAGCAAAGCCACTAGGGATGGGCATTTCATTTCAGAACCAGTAGGTTACAAAATGAACCATGTGAGCCCAGGTGGTGCTAGGAACCGGCAGATACACTCAGATCCAATTGCTTTACCTTTCTCCCTGCCGGCATGGAGCTGAGCTGCAATGAGGAAGCACGCTGCGACGTCATCTTTCCTGCTTCATGCTGCTAGCCAATCAAAGAGGGAGGCGGGATGATGCCTGTCCCTGCACAGCTCCTGATTGGCCAGCATCACAGATCAAGCACAGATGATGTTGAAGCATGCTTCCTCGTTGGAATTCAACCCTGTGCGAGACAGAGAAAGGTAAAGCAATTGGATCTGCGTGTATCAGCCGGTTCCGAGGACCACCTGAGCTCGCGTGGTTTGTCTCGTAACCTACTGGTTCCAAAACGAAATGCCTATCCCTAAAAGCCACACCTAGGAGTGGAGGTTCAATTTGCACTGGGTGATAGTGAGGATAAGCCAGACCAGCTGGGGTCCTGCAAAAACAGAGAATTCGCACGGAGACCCCTGGGAGAGGCGATGTTTTGAAATTTAATGCTCACGGCCCTGGCGCTTCTGAGGGACACAGAGCTGCCTAATTAATAGAAAGAAACAGCAAAGTGTTTCTAGTATTATACAAGGGGAAGTATGAATGCATTTAAATATAAACAAGATGAAAAATGCAGGCATATTTCAGTAGATAAATGGAAGGTTGTTTCTCCAACATCGTTTGGTGTAGCAGGTGTTCTGCGGAAATGGAAAAGAAGGCCAATACCAGGCCAGGTGCGCTTTCTCTGTATTTCCCCCCTGAACCTATATTTAGACTGCTACTGTTACACCGCCTTCCTCCTTCTCTATTTTTCTTGTTTCTCCTTGCTTTTCCCTTTTAACAAGATAGGGGGAAAGCACACAGGGTCTCTGTGGTGCCTGAAAGCAGACCTGTCCGTATGGAAGACAGGCATAGGGGCTTCTCGTGGGGCAGTGGCTTTACTGCAGGACTGCAGGCAAGACTCTGCTCACAACCTGAGTTCAGTCCTGATGGGTTCAGGTAGCTGGCTCAAGGTGGACTCAGCCTTCCATCCTTCTGAGGTCAGTAAACTGAGTACCCAGCCTGTGCGGTGGTGTGGAAAATGTTTAACCTGTATAATTAAATTGTAATGCCCCTGGAGGGAGTGTCAAGCCCTAGGAGGAACTATATAAGTTGCGCATTTTGCTTTCTCTACCTGAGTTTAGCAACCGTTTCCTTCTGCACTATCCTTACACTGGATTCCCTGAGTCGATCGATAGTCAAATTTGCTCTTTCGGCTTTGCTCCCAGTGTCCCGGCTGGTTATTGCTGCATTCACTTGTCACTACTCCCCGCAAAGCTATGTGCTCCTCTGTAAAATGGCAAATAATCTTTTTCCCCACCCCCACCTCCCACTTGGCTACCTAGCAGAGGAAGGGGATCTGGCTGCAGCGTCTCAGCCAAAAGTTAAGCACAGGAAGTAGCCACAAGGCAAGATTACTCACAGTCTCCGTGTTCATTGTGAGGCTGGACATTCCTCAAGGCGGAGGTCGCCTCTGGCGGTTGTGCCCCCCCTTTGCTTATGGGAGTCTTCAGGGCACATTAAAATACTTAGAGCTGCTCGGAGGGGCTTCCAGGGTTATAATTTCCTTCCCAATCTCCATTTCTTACAGGCTGTCACTGCAAGCTACAGTATAATTACTTTCTGCAAGAAATGGCTGGATTTTTAAGCTGACAGAGAGGTCAAGCCTACTTGTAATGGGCAAAGCTGCTCTCCACCATGACCGGTTCAGCTCACTCACCTCCCCAGTTGACTTTTTCCCCAATGAACAGAGAGGTAATGAAACCACTCTGCAAAAACAGTGTCCATTTTCTCTGGTTCAGATTGCTTCAGATTGACAATGGTCCACCTTACGTGGGAAGCTATAGGCTGCGTTAGAAGCTTCTGAAGGATCTGGTGTCTGGACATCTCATAGAACAAGCATGTCCAAACTTCAACCCTCCAGATGATTTGGACCCCAAATCCCACAGTCCATTGCCATTGGCAATCTAAGCTTAGAATTCTGGGAGTTGCAGTCCAAAACATCTGGAGGACCGAAGTTTGGACATGTCTGTCATAGAATCATAGAGACCTGAAGGGCCATCCAGTCCAACCCCCTGCCATGCAGGAACCCCCCATCACAGGACTCCCAAGAGATGGCCATCCAGCCTCTGCTTAAAAACCTCCAGAGAAGGAGACTCTACCACCCTCCTTTGTGGCAGCTTATTCCACTGCCAAACAGCTAACCGTCACAATGTTCTTCCTAATGTTTAAATTGAATTTCTTTTCCTGTAGTTTGAGACCATCGCCCCGCGTCCAAGTCTCTGAAGCCATGGAAAATAAACCAGTCCCTTCTTCAATGTGACATCCTTTCAAATCCTTTCTGGTTTTTTGTTTGTTTGTTTGTTTGTTTTGCAAGTATTGCATTCAGTCATATAATCTGGAAGGGACCCTGAAGGTCTTTCAGCCCTGCCCAATCCTCACTGCAATATAGGAGGCCTTTTATAGAGTTCTGATGAGATGGCTACCTCGCCTGTCTTCAAAAGCATCTTAACAGAGCCAATCTACCACCTCCAGTTCTATTGACAAATACTTTTTTTTTGCTAATGTTGAGCCAAAATTCCTTTTCTTTAACCCTTTCAACATTCCTTTAAATCCTCCTATGGAATTGTATTCAAGCAACAAAAAAAAAGTGAACCCCTAATTCCTGGGAGCCTCTAGGTTTTGGAATGCTCTCTCATGAGGGATCTATCTGTCCCCCCTCCCCTTTTATCTTTCTGCCGACAGCTGAAGACCATCTTTCCAGGCAGGCTTTTAACAATCAGGACAGAGTCCCCAAATGCCTTTTTAAAGTTAAGATAGTTTTTAATGTTTCCTTGCTTTTAATTATTCAGTTGCATTTTAATTAGTGCATAGTGTAATTGGTTTTTTTTAACAAAATGTTTGACTTGTTATGTTTTGATTTCATTTCTTTTTAATATTGTGAGCCGTCTTGGGTCCCCTTATTGGCAGAAAGGTGACCTTAGTTAGTTAGTTAGTTAGTTAGTTAGTTAGTTAGTTAGTTAGTTAGTTAGTTAGTTAGTTAGTTAGTTAGTTAGTTAGGAAGGAAGGAAGGAAGGAAGGAAGGAAGGAAGGAAGGAAGGAAGGAAGGTTGGTGGGTAGATAGATAGATAGATAGATAGATAGATAGATAGATAGATAGATAGATAGATAGATAGATAGATAGATAGATAGATAGATAGATAGATAGATTTTGCCAACATGTTAAAAGCCACGAAAGGTGTAATTGCTTCAAAACGGGACTACAGGCACAGACATCTGATAATAACTGTTTTACCCAATTCTGTTCTTTGATTTTATTGACAGCCTGGAGGCAAAATGTCTTCTGTATTTTCAGGCAAGATCTCCTTTTTTTTTCCAGGCAAGACCCGAGCAAACAAAATGGGCAGAGCTGTTGCTGTGCATAAGCTACACACTTAACAGCTATTCGGTTCTGTTTTAAGGGTCCTGGCTCCACCCTCTCAAATCCTGGGGCGTGGACTTCAGTGGCACATTATGCCTTGATCCTCCGGCAGGGTCCCTCCCCAACCTCAAGCCCTCCGGATTCTACAGGATGGAGACGTGGTCGTTGAAGTGGGCTCAGACAGCGGTCACTGTGCGAACAATTCTCCCGATGTGAGGATGAACATTCTGATGAATCTTGTCAGGGATAATGAGATAAGTGGCAGGCGGGTTGGACTTCAACAAAGAGAGATGTACAACCTTGCACATGGAGGAAAACCAGAGTTTGAGACACTGTTTTATTGGACTCGCATGACTAGGATTCTGGGGATGCGTAACCCAAGATGATAATCTTCTGAGTGAAGTACCTTAAGAGGAGAAGGCAAGTGGGCGGCCTTAAGCCGGAACCACAGAGGGCTCTCACTCTTTCATGGAATCATAGACGAATGGAAAGGGCATCGAAGGGCATGGAGTCCAACCCCCCCCCCCTGTTCAAAGCAGGAATCCAAATCAAAGGATATCTGACAGATGGTTGTCTAATTTTCTCTGGAATGCCTCCAGCGTTGGAGTGCTCACCACCTCCCAAGGTCCTGGGTTCCATTGTTGTACTGCTCTAACAGTTAGAAAGTTTCCCCTGATATTCATCCTGTAGCTTCAGGCCATTATTATGTGTCCCACATTCAGAGACGATGGAGAACAGATACTGTCCCTCTGCTGTAAGACTTGAGACCATGAACCTTTTGTGTTCTTCAGACTGCGCTCCTGATTTTTACAATGGACCATCTTTGGTGTTGGGGTACTGTTGCTCTTATACAATTCTATGTGTGTTTTGTGGACGTGTGTGTGTGTGTCTGTGTGTGTGTGTTCTGCTTATATACTGGCCCATACCACTCTGGGTGGTTTACAATTTTAATTACAGTGTGCAGGCTACACATTGCTCCCCCCCCCCCAGCAAGCTGGCTGGTACTCAATTTACTGACCTTGGAAGGATGGAAGACTGAGTGAACCTTGAGCCGGCTACCTGGGATTGAACTCCAGGTTGCGAGCCCAGTTTAACCTGCAGGACAGGCATTGAATCCCTGTGCCACGAGGCTCTTTTAAATTTTCAGACTCCTTTCTGACAAGGGTTGTCTCCTCAAGAGGATATGATTTGCCCACCGCCTTCCAGCAAGTCGTTCTCCCGAGGCAAAGTTGATGTGCCATGTGCATCCCGAGGGCTGGGCTGCCACTCAGGGGGAAGCGGGAAGCGGGAAGAGTGCAGGCGGAGGGGGGGGGCAGATTTGTTTCTGTGGCTTTTAATGAAATATCAATGGATGGATATTTTATTTTGCTGTGAATATGAAATTCCACCGCTGACCTGTCAAGCTCTCATTTTCAAGAAGAACTTTATTTCACACCTCCAGACAGGCTGGGAAATTAGTTTTTCCCCACCGAGGTCTCTCGTTAGGGATTACAAAGTGAACACCAGCGCGGGGGCAATTGTGGCACCATTTTTATGCTCCCCTCGTGAGTGTGGACTTGAGCGTGCCGAGCCTGGCGGGGCTAAAGGGAGCAATAGATTGCCAGCCGCAAGAAAGCAGGCGAGGGAGTCGCATCAGCTGGTCCTACCAGGTGGAGAGTAATCGGGTTTTCATGAGCTCTCCATTTAACTGCTTACAAAACAGATACTGGGGGTGGGTGGTGGTGGGGGGGAGAGAGACTGCATCCCGATTCGAGGAACTCAGTCACTGGAAGTCAATAACGAAGATCTTAGGGCGTTTATACACGACCCCTAAGCTGCGCTGCAAATGGCTCCCAGCTCCGGAGCTTAGAAATGTTTACCCACCAGCTCCGGAGTTTGGAGACAATTAAGTGCGACCCCGCCCACTTTAGCGCGACCCAGCACACTTTCCTTGTACCTTCTCTTTGGAGGTGAAAAATATTTGATGCGGATAAGAGTGCCGGGCTCTCCTGGCTTGTCTGTTGTTTTTTTGCCTCCCGCCCCTTTAAAAGAGCCCCTTGAGAAGGAACCAGGAAGTAACGGTTCTCGTGACAACTTCGACCAGCACCGGCAGGTTAGTAAAGGCTTCTTTTGTCCTTTTTTCCCCCTCCCTCCCCTCACACCGACAGGAGCAGGAAGTGCTGAGGGGTGGGGACGCAGGAACAGAAACGAACCCCCAAGATCTCTGGTCCGAATTTAAGGGACCAGCGGATCTTAGGGGTTGTGTGAAAAGGCCCATAATTGGCTTGGACGTGCTCAGTTCTGATCTGTAAGCTACAGTCTGTGGCTGGGCACTGACAGACTTTTATGTTTCGCTTTGTGTACTCATCATTTCCCCCCCCCCCAACACACACACCAGTGCAAGCTGATTCTGTCTTGTTTCTACATTGGTTTACCAAGTGAGATGGGTGTGAAGCATGTTGTTAGTCTGTGGAACTCCCTGCCACAAGAGGTGGTGATGGCATCTAGCTTGGATGCCTTCAAAAGGGGATTGGACAGATTCCTGGAGGAAAAGTCCATCACAGGTTACAAGCCATGATGGAGATGTGTAATCTCCAGGCTTAAAACCAGGAGACTTCAAGGACCAGATGCAGGGGAGTGGTATGAAGAGACAGCTATCTAGTCTCGTGTGCTCCCGGACGCATTTGGTGGGGCCACTAGATGGACTAGATGGGCCTTTGGCCTGATCCAGCACGGCTCTTCTTATGTTTTTATGTTCTTATGTTCATGGCAAAGGATTTTGTGCTGAATCGCACATGTAGCACCACCAATGCCACACATAACCTTCCCTATGTCCAGCCAGCCCATTAACTGTTGTTGGCGCACTGCTGGGGTCCTCCTCCTCTGGTGGTACACCAATGCAGGCAGGAGCTTCCGCTGGCCTTCCCCGCCTCCTCAAGCAGCTGACCAATCTGATGAAGAGGTGGGAGGTGGACTCTCCCCACACAGCCAATGAGTGATTAGCTGCCAAGGGAAGTGGGGAAGGGCAGCCTGAGCTTCGCCTGGAGTAACCTGCTGCGAGGGAAGGAGGACCCCGGCAGCATGCCAACAACAGCGAGTGGACCAACTGGCTGTGAGGGAGGTTACATGTGGACGTTACATGTGGTTATTACCATGGTGCCACACATGCAGTTCGGCACAAAGTGCTTTGTCATGCTTTCATGCCCATCTCCGTTTACCAGGATTAAGACAGCCAGAATTAATACTGGCAAGAATTTTGATACTTTTTTCCCTCATGCACATGAAAATCTTCATGTATTTATTCATGCAATCTCCTCATGACGCGGGTCTTATTCTCATGAAATTCTCCCTAATCTGCACATTTCTGGATTGTTTTAAAATCACAGGACTGTGCCGTAAAATTTGGAGAAAACTGGAGGACTGTTGCATTTTATTACTCATTCCCGCACCAGCTAAGGAAGTGTGAATTTATCTGGATCGTAGGTAGCATAAGGGAAACCAAAGGAATTTCACCCCATTGCCTGGAGTGTGTATGTGGGGAAGGGGGGGGAGGGAATGGATTATATACTCAGGCTCTTTTATGAACATGTAAATTAATGATGTAGCAATCACGAAGAGGAGAGGAACCAGGGTTTTGGGCTAAAACCTAGAGGGAGAAACACTTGGCTCTTGGGAAGGTGCAAACTATTGGCTGGGATTTTCCAGAGCTTTGATTTTTTTTGGTGGCATCAGTATGCTGAGGATTCCCCACCCCACCCCAATTTTCCTTTCCAAAGAAGATGTTTCTGTCCTAAAACCAGTGCCTGGGGGCCACAGTAAACGGAATGGGAGCAAATGTGTTGAAGCAGTAAGGCACCAAGAAATGGTTGCATTTTTTTATCCCAAGTCTCCTTTGTGGGGCATGAAATATACAAGGTGAAATACCCTCCCATGAATACACTAAGCACTGTGGCTCTTTTGCTAAGGTGTCTCTCCAAGGTCTACCTCCAAGGTCTACCAACCAGAACTGTCTCTACAAATCAAACTGTTCTGCTTATACACCGCCCCATAGTGCTTACAGCACTCTCTGGGCAGTTTTCAATTTAATTTTGCAGGCTACACATTCCCCCCCACCCCAGCAAGCTGGGTACTCATTTTACTGACCTCGGAAGGATGGAAGGCTGAGTCAACCATGAGCCGGCTACTGGGATTGAACCCTAAGTTGTGAGCACAGTTTTAGTTGCAGGACAGGCAATTAACCACTGCGCCACGAGGGCCTTGTTGGTGTTAGCCCCCATGTTCTCCCATGAAGAAAATAATTCAGCCTCTTCCAGGCTCAGGTTTGGTTATGGTTTCTGTATCCTGTCCCTTCCGTTAGTATCTTTTGGAAGATGGACTTTGATTTCTGTTCTGAAACCAAAACACAACATCCTTATTTCAAGTTGTGACAAATCATCCACTGATGTGCCTTATTTCCATCCTGCCTTTCATCTGGAAGCACAGAAAACGAATGGATAATAATAATAATAATAATAATAATAATAATAATAATAATAATAATAATAATAATAATAATAATAATAATAATAATAATAATAATGGCTCACCAATCGAACACTGAAATAAGAGACAGAAGCCCTTTTGCAGCTCAAGAACAAGCTATCAGAACAAATGCAGTTAAGGCTAGAATAGAAAAATCAGCTGAGTCCCCCACATGTAGACTCTGTAAATAGGTGGATGAAAATATTGACCATATATTGAGTTGTTGCAAGAAAATTGCTCAGACTGATTACACACAGGGCCATAATGAGTTGCTCAAATGGTCCACTGGAATTTGTGTCACAACTATCATCTGCCCGTAGCAAAGAACTGGTGGGATCATAAGCCTGAAAAGGTGATTGAAAATGAGCATGCAAAATTACTTTGGGACTTCCGAATATAGGCAGACAGTTTTTTTGGAGCATAATACCCCAGATATTGTGATTGTGGAGAAGAAAAAAGTGTGGATCATTGACATTGTTATACCAGGTGATAGTAGAGTCACTGAGAAACAACTTGAAAAAATTACCCGATATCAGGATCTGAAAATTGAACTTCAGAGACTCTGGCATAAACCGGTACAGGTGGTCCCAGTGGTAATTGGCACACTGGGTGTGGTGCCTAAAGAGCTAAGCAAATATTTAGAAGAAATTGGAGTTGACAAAGTCACCATCAGTCAGATGCAGAAAGCCACCTTACTGGGATCTGCTCGCATAATTTGCCAATGCGTCACATAGTCCTAAACGCTTAGGAAGTGTTCGACTAGTGATTGGTAATGATGATGATGATGATGATGATGATGATGATAATAATAATAATAATAATAATAATAATAATAATAATAATAATAATAATAATAATAATAATAATAGGGTTGTCTTCAGCTCAGCCTTTCAGATTCCTAGATGGCATTTCTTTTTAATTCTTCCTTGCCAGCTTCTCCTGCTCAGCTGGGCTTTGGCATTCTGAGCCACTGTCCAAATCGGGAGCGGTGGGTGAAAGCCAGGTCCCTACCTCGACCGCTGCCAGCTTTGCGCCTGCCCGCCGGCCTTCCCTGAATCCTGCGAGATGCCCTCAGCTCCAACCATCTCTGCAGTCTGTGGAGATGGCCTTGTTGTGGAGCCTGGTGAACAAAGAGTCTCTCTCTCTCTCTCTCTCTCTCTCTGTCCAGGATTAATTAAGCGAATCTTGAGATCTCATTAAGGACCGGACTGTTGAAAATTACCAGGAAATGTATGCATTAAAAATATTCATTTGTCAATGAAGTGTAATTAAGAGCACTGTTTGGGAAAGGATCAATATCTAGGTTTTCGAGAAGGGTCAAGAGAGAGACAGAGAGAGAGAAATTAAGGGAAATTCCTGAATCCCTACATGAATCAAAAACCTTGATTGGAGATGGTTCTTCCCTCAATTTCCTTTCTTAGTACCTATTGCCCTGCATCAAGGGCTTCTCCTCTCCCTCCCTCCCTCCCTCAATCCCTCCCTCAATCCCTCTGTCCTTGCTCTTTTTTTGTGTGCAACCATTTGTTTTTGCTGCATTGTTCAAATGGGTTATAGATTTATTAGAGTGGGATATAATGAAGGGGCCAGCGAGAAATTGGGGGGGGGGGGGAGAGAGATGGAGGGACGGAAGGACGGTAAGAGATAGCCACCAACGGAAGCCACTTCATCCCAGTAAATGCTCTTAAAATCCTAGGAACGGGGTTCTTCCTATGCCATTCCTATGCCGTGGGAGACGGGCTTCCCTTTTGCATGTCTCTCCCTCTCCTCTTGATACTGGAGCACTATGGATCTAGAGAGGCTTTTGTATGCACAGAGAAGAGATAGTTCTAAGCAGGCAAACCAGCACCCCTCGGAACAGAGGGCACAACTCTTTGCTGACTTTGTTCTGGTCAGCAAGGGGGAAACATTGAAAATGTTTTCTCCCTGCTTGCTGATATGGCCAGAGGTTTCGTGCCTTCCTCCTGCTTTGCACTGTTTTTGCAAATCATTTGAAGATGCATCTCTGTACAGAATAAGGCCTGTATTTTGTGCAGCAGACAATGTATTTTGAATAGGAAATTGTTTGTTTTGCCCAAAGAAGCCTGTTGCTTTGCTCTCTCTCGCTCTCGCTCTCTGACACACACACACACACACACACACACACACACACACACACAGAGAGAGAGAGAGAGAGAGAGAGAGAGAGAGAGAGAGAGAGAGAGAGAGAGAGAGAGAGAGAGAGAGAGAGAGAGTTCTGCAGGATAGTTCTACATCAATTCCCACCCACCCACCCCCTGAAGAAATCTCACAGTAAATGTTGGAATATCTCTTGGAAGAACTGAGATTTATTTATTTTATTGAAGACACTCCAATCTTAGATGCAATGTCCAAGGTTTCCACACAAAGCACTCAGGCATTGGTCTTTGGACTCTTACCTTTGAGCAAAAACTCTTGCAGGTGTTGGCCGTTTGGGGGGACTGGGTGTCTTGATGTGTCCAGCCATCCCTTTGCTGTTGTGGATGAGAGCATTTGAAAGAATGGATTGCGTCCTTAGAATAGACTAGGCAGCAGTAGTGAGCGAGCTTTGGCACTTTGTCTCATTCACACAACAGAATGCAGTTGTCCGTAGGTGTATCATTGGGTTCGAGGAACTCTAGGTCTGAGTCATGCACTCAAGATTTGAACTCGGTGCTAGACCACCTATGCGGCTTTCCTCCTCGCCACCACAGACAATCCATCCCTACCAACACTGTGTGGAGGTACTCCCTTATACGGGCACGTTACTGCTGTCAGAGAACAAAGATCTCTCCTTATAAGCTTATTTATATCTCAAAAAAGACAGAGTGGAAATGGAAAAGGTGCAGAAGAGAGTGACTAAAATGATTACTGGGGTGGGGCACCTCCCTTATGAGAAAAGGCTAAAACATTTGGGCTCTTTAGTCTGGAAAAAAAGGCACCTGAGGGGGGATAGGATTGAGATGTACAAAATAATGCAGGGCATGAGTAAAGGGGATAGAGGGAAGATCTTCTCCCTCTCAAAAAATACCAGAACTAGGGGACATCCACTCAAATTGAGGGCTGGGAGAGTGAGAACAGAAAAAAGAAAAATATTTTTTTCACCCAGCATGTTGTTAGTCTGTGGAACTCCCTGGCACAAGATGTGGTGATGGTATCTGGCCTAGAGGCCTTCAAAAGGAGATTGGACAGATTCCTGGAGGAAAAGTCCATCACAGGTTACAAACCATGATGGAGATGTGTCATCTCCAGGCTTAAAACTGGGGTACTTCAAGAGCCAAATGCAGGGGAGTAGTATCAGGAGACATATCTAGTCTCGTGTGCTCCCAGATGCATCTGGTGGGGCCACTGTGAGATACAGGAAGCTGGACTAGATGGACTTCTCTGCGTCTGTCCCGGCTTCCTTACTGCGCATATTTTCCCCCTGCTTTTCGAGCTGATTCTCTCCATCACATAGCCAGGTAACAGTTTTTCTTCTTAAAATTTATTGTAATTGTAGGTGGAAGGCCAGTAAAAATTGTGCCAGCATGGTGGTATGCCACCAATTCAGTAGCATAAACAATAACCAAGGCAAAACTACAGGAAGTGGCAGAAAAAGGGGGTACGAATCTAACTGGTGCAAATTTTCTGGGGTCGCATCTCGTTTGATGCGTTAACAAGTACGCATCAATAACAGAAGTATTTTAACACAACCCCTTGTGGTGGTACAAAATGCTGCGGTTAAAGTGCGCTTCCGAGGGCATGGTTGGTGGGGTACCAAAATACTGCTCTTCAGAATGAAGGCACAATCTTTTGCTGCGCAGTCTTTGGCAGCAAAAAGAGCAGCAAAATCGTTGTGAGACCGGGGCCATTCTTTCAAGCTCTCTGCCTTCCGCAGGTATCAACGAAAAGTGGAAGAGAAGAGCGCCATTCCTTTGTCCTTCTGGTGGATGCATTAATAGGTGATCTTCTCTTTCTTTTTTCCATGTTCCCCTTCCGTTCCTACAGGGGGCCTCGTCGAGCCTGGTGGTCAAGTTCGCCGACACCGACAAGGAGCGTACAATGCGACGCATGCAGCAGATGGCCGGGCAGATGGGCATGTTCAACCCGATGGCAATCCAGTTTGGAGCATACGGCGCCTACGCACAGGCAGTAAGTGTAGACACAGCGCGGGGCGGGCTAAAAGGGGCTGGGTTGTGCCCAAGATCTGCAAAAAAAAAAATTAAAAAAGAGGGATGTTGCCATTTCCTTGTGAAAAAAAAATATGAACGCCCGTTCTTCTCTTTGACTGCTCATAAATGGTCTCAGAGAAGCAGAATTTGTTGATGTTATTGTAATTGTTATTATTATTATTTTGATGATAGCTCCCCGAAAAACCCAACGGCTACTGGAATGAACATTGTCTCTAAGGTATCCAGAGAAATTCTGGAAGCTAAAAGCAGCCCCCCCACCACCACAAAAAAGAATAATATGTCTGAGATCCACAAAGAACTGATTCATATGGGCAGAAGCAGCGCAACGTCTGTGGCTCTTTCGAACCACAGGTGGGGAAGAAATACCGATCTGGAAGTTTCTCCATGGGAAATGTGCAAATAGGAAATTCTGATTCATGTGCAGGAGAATTTGAATAGCTTAACTGACGAGCTTCCCCTTCCACCTTTAGCCTGGAGTGGTACAGCCCAAGAAGGCTTTTACTACTCTAGGGGCTACCGTGCCGTGCGCGGCATCTGTGCATTTGCATCTTAAGGATTTTAAGGTAAGTTAACAATGCTTCGTCTTGGTCATTCAGAATTGGGCAGAGCAAAGGGAGGAAAGGTACGGCATGCAGGGGTACAGAAGGAGAGCTCCCAGGCAGAAAGGAAGGAAACAGACGCACTGCGGGGTCTAAGTCAGGCATGTCCAACTTCGGCTCACCAGATGTTTTGGACCGCAACTTCCACAGTCCTTTACCATTGGCAACCTAAGCTTAGAATTCTGGGAGTTGTGGTCCAAAACATAAGGAGGGCTGAAGTTTGGACATGCCTGGTCTAAGTTGTTTCACACATAACCAAGCAACAAGACTGGATGTCTTCCATGTCTTTTGTCACCTTGACTGGGTCAAGGTATTTGGGCATAAGCTGCACAACGCCCTGTCCAGGATCCTTTGGGGTTGAATGCCTTTTTCTGGTGAGAAATGGACTTCTAACCATTTCTAGAAGCTTCATTTCTGGTGAGAGTTTTTTTGCATTAGCCATTTAGCATTTCAGAAATTGTCCTCTGCTCCTGTGGTGCTGAAATCTCGCCCTCAGCTCATTACATCATTTGTTTAGATCGGTAAATTATTTCTTTGTCAAGGCTGAGGGGGGATATGATTGAGACATACAAAATAATGCATGGCATGATTAAAGTGGATAGAGGGATGCTTTTCTCCCTCTCACAAAATACCAGAACTAGGGGACATACACTGAAATTGAAGGCTGGGAGAGTAAGAACAGACAAAAGAATGTTTTGTTTTGTTTTGTTTTGTTTTGTTTTACCCAGCATGATGTTAGTCTGTGGACCCCCTGCCACAAGAGGTGGGGATGGCATTTAGCCTGAATGCCTTCAAAAGGGGATTGGACAGATTCCTGGAGGAAAAGTCCATCCCAGGTTACAAACCATGATAGAGATACAAACCATGATCTCCAGGCTCAAAACTGGGGTACTTCAAGGGCCAGATGCAGGGGAGTAGTATCAGGAAACAGATATCTAGTCTCCTGCGCTCCCAGACACATCTGGAGGGGCCACTGTGAGATACAGAAAGCTGGACTAGATGGGACTTTGGCCTGATCCAGCAAGGCTCTTCTTATGTTCTATGTTATGTTTTTAAGGCTGTCAGAAAGAGGGTATTGTGAGATTCAGATGAATAATTTGAGAGGCAGCATTTTGGGGGAAGCCTTGGACACCTTTTCAACTGATTCTTTTGTGACGGCCTGGTCTAGCAGAGGCAATGGCCAACTTCGGCCTGCCCCCATGACTCAAGGCATGCACCAATTCTGCACCACACAAAACCCATCAGGAGACTCCATGGGGAGAAGGAGACAGCAAGGGGCAGGGGGTCGGGCTGGAGCACGGGTTATTACCAACCCTTTCAGAAATGCCTAAGCAAATCTTAAGATGTGGTAGGCAAACAGAAGCAAAAGCCAACATTGCTTAGCATTTAAAAAAAATCTACTAAACTCACTTCCAAGTCAGAGTCATGTCCTTTCGGAGTGTCTCGACACAACACAGTGATTGCAACAGTTTGTTATCACTTTGCCTGCCATAGCTCCGTTTTCAGGAAGCTTGGGGTTTGTACTTTGATGAGAATGTGTAATCTACTGGGCACAAAGTCCAAATGGGATCCAGGAGACATGGGTTTAAATCTCTATTCCTCCGTGAAAACTGCGTGGAGGGCAGTACTAGCAAAAACCACCCCTTAAACATCCTACACACTTTGGAAATTCTACTAGGATCACCATAAGTTGGCATTGACTTGACGACACATAACGTCCGAGGCAATAAGAATTCTCTTCTGCCAAAGAATTCAAAGTACAGTGGTACCTCGACTTACAAATTTAATCAGTTCTGAATGCATGCTTTTAAGTTGAACTACTCTTAAGTTGGGGTACCTATCTAAAAAAAAAAATTAAAAAAATGAAAAAATTATTTGTAAGTCGAGCTGACCATATCTAAAATTTGTAAGGCGACAGTTAAAATGCCAACAGTTTTCCACTCTTAAGTCAAATTGCTCTTAAGTCGAGCTGCTCTTAAGTCAGGGTACCACTGTACCTCTATGAATTAACATCCCGTGAATGGCTCCATGATAGTTAAAATGGGATCAAACTGTGATCATCAGAGTTTTTGCACTGTTGAGCTACTTTTCTACATACTAAGTGGTACCTTGTATAAAGGAATTAATTCGTTCCCAATGAAATTATGTTAAGCAAATTTTCCTTTATACAAATTTCCCATAGGAATGCATCGAAAACAGAGTGATCCCATTTTTATGTTGTACAGAATCGCCCCATAGGTGATTATGTTAAGCAAAACTCCCCTATCTCCAGAATTTTTTATGTTGTACAACTTTTATGTTATACAAACCGTTTGTTGTACAAGGGTCCGCTGTATTAGGTTAAGAAGGGAAGAACGTTGGGTATTTAGCATCTCAAACTGTGAGAAAGCATCACACACACACACACACACACACAGAGAGAGAGAGAGAGAGAGAGAGAGAGAGAGAGAGAGAGAGAGAGAGGTATTGACTTAGCTATGACAGGTGAGTGGCACCCAGGGGAGCTGTCCAACTGACAGGAACACGTTGCACCCCTTGGGGTCAGCATGCCAGAGAAAGGCCTGGTGCTTCTTTCTCTCTGTGAGGCTGGTTAGTTATCTCTGCCATTCTGTATCTGTTTTCATCTCGAGATCATATACAAGGAAGATGACTGGGGAGATATCTGCTGTATTCTATCCCAGCAGCTCCCAAGTTAGCCCCATGAGGACACCCGCTCAGAGAGACAAAAGGGACTGGCACCTTAGAAATTGCGTGTGTGTGTGAGAGAGAGAGGGGTGGGGGGTTTCCATGAGGTTCAAGAAAGAACAGACAGTCATGACTGTGTCTTAAATCAGACATGTCCAAGCTTTGGCTCTCCTGATGTTTCGGACCACAACTCCCAGAATTCTAAGCTTCGACTGCCAATGGCAAAGGACTGTGGGAGCTGTGGTCCAAAACATCTGGAGGGCCAAAGTTTGGACATGCCTGTTCTAAGCCTTCCGTGGATAATGGAAACCGTGGATAAGAGAGAATGCCAAAATTTCAGCTGAGGTGTAGGAACTTGGTTGGTATTGAAGCCCCAGGTTGTGTTGTTGGTGGTTTATTTTTATTTTTATTTAAATTTGAAAGGCTGGATTGCAGCTCAGCCATTCTTCCCTCCCTCCCCTTTCTGAATAGAAGAAAAACCAACTTTGGTAGGGGGAAGAAGGAAAGAGAGGGAAGGCCTGACTGATTTGTAGGTTGCTCCGAGAACTCCAGTCTGGAGATCTACACAGGGCATCTTGCCACCAACCCGATGCAAGGTGAATTGTAGAAATGTAAAATTTGAAGCCAGTCAAATTTTAACCCGTGAGGAACACCCTTCCACACCTGTGCCAGAAAGAAAAAGCTACCAAATGGCCATCCCTCAAGTAAAGCCCTCAAGTCTTCTCCCTGTGAAGAGTTTTCCTTTTGTTCTGCCTAATGGTAGACCTGGCCTTGCATCGGGTTAGTCTTTATCGGTGGCACAATTCTGCTCCAGCTGAGTCTTCCCTTTCTTCCAGCCAAACTCCTCTTACCTTCTTAAGCAAGGGAAGTGGGGGAATTAAATAAATGAGGGTTCAGCAGTCCCTTCATCTCAGGGCAGAGAGAGGCAAGGATGCGACCCAGTGCGTCTTTTAATGGCCTCGTGTCAAAGGAAGGCACGCTCGAGAGGTTTAACACGAGACAGCCGTGACCCTGGCGGGAACTCGCTCACCTCCTATAAATCTTCCCAGAGAGACGTCCCTCGGGCTGGCTCTCTCATTTGTAATTCTCCTCTGGCTTTCCAGGGGCGAGAGGTCTGCTTTTCCATTGTGGTCCAATGGGATGGCTCTGGGTAGCACCTCCTCCTGCCCAAATATTCTTTTGCATTTAACTCGTCCCACAGAGATAGTAGCCACAAAATATAAAGAGGAAAGGAGAGAAATTTGTTTTTTTGGGGAATACTGGCTATCACGTGGCCTGGGAACCTCTTGGAGTTTATTTTTATTCATTTTTTTATTTTTTTTTTATTTTAGAGTACAGTGGTACCTTGTATAAAGGAATTAATTCATTCCAAATGAAATTATGTGAAGCAAATTTTCCTTTGTACAAATTTCCCACAGGAATGCATTGAAAACAGATTAATCCCTAATCACAGCCATTTTTATGTTGTATAGATTCACCCCATAGACACCCCATGTTAAGCAAATTTCCCCTATCTCTGGAATTTTTTTATGTTGTACAGATTTTATGTTATACAAACCGTTTGTTATACAAGGCTTCACTGTATTTTATCCCACCTTTCTCCTTGGAAAAAGGACCCAAGGTGGGTTACAGAATGAGGGATAATATACAGTCCAGTACACTTAAGACGTGTTCAATTATTGAGAGCAGGGAACTGAGGGGCATCTTACAGCATTAATAGACAACATTACATTAAAGCTATAAGAGAACACGAGCAGTTAAAGTTCCACGTAAAGTTATGAGTGAAGGAAACTAACATTGAAAACACAGTGTCAATGTAAACCCATAAGGTTATAAGTAGTTATAAACACAATGTCTATGTGATCTTTGTGTGTGTGTGTGAGTGTGTGTGTGTGTGTGTGTGTGTGTGTGTGTGTGTGTGTGTGTGTGTGATTACAGTCGTAACTGACCCTTTGTGACTCCATGTCCATGGCAGGAATACTGGAGTGGCTTGCCAATTAGATTCATATAAAAGACACATGGTAGGTAGTCCATCTTTCAAGGAAAGCTTGCCTGAAGAGAAAGGTCTTTGCCTGTTTCTGGAAAGACATCAGGGATGGGGCAGTCCTGGCCTCTAGTGGGAGGGAGTTCCAAAATCTGGGCACAGCGGCTGAGAAGGCCCTTTCATGTGTTCTTCTGAGATGCACTTGTGAGGGTGGTGGGGTGCAGAGAAGGGCCTCTTCTGATGACCTTAGCACCTGAGCCGGTTCATAATGTGAGATTCAATCTTTGAGGTAGCTTGGCCGTACAGTGCTTTGTAGGTCAAGGTCAGCACCTTGAATTGTGCCCGAGAGCTGATTGGCAGCCAATGGAGCTGCTTTAATAGGGGTGTAATGTGATCTCTGTATCCCACCCCAGTCAGCAATCTGGCCACTGCATCGGACCTATTGAAGTTTCCTGAGGCTTTTCAGCAGTATCCCCACCATCAATAACCCCCAATAGCATAACTAATCATCATCATCACCATCACCATCATCTTAGAAAAGCAGACCTGGGAGGGGCCTGTGGACCATTAAGTCCAACCCCTGTTAAGGAGGGGACTCAAACACCTCACCTCTAGCTCCGCAGCCAGAGACCTCAACCACTGAGCTATCCAGTTTCCCAATGCTTTGTTCAGAAAGCGGCTACGATGGCTACCAAGGGGGAAGGGACCAGTGTCATCCGTCCTGCCAGGATCACCCAGAGTGGTTGAGCCCATGCAAAAATGGCATACACTCAATGCCCACACCAATGGCAAATGCACAGATCAATGAGTGTCCCACTCCATTGACTTTTTACCTTCCAACTTCTGCATCTGGTGTTGTTGTTTGTGCTTGTGCACTGTTGAATCAATCACGATCTACAGCAGTGTTGGCAAACCTATGGCATGGGGTGCCAAAGGTGGCCATCGGAGCCCTTTCTGTGGGCACTCAACATCGCACCTTCACATCCACCTGTATTCAGGTTAAATTGCTGTATTGGCACTTTGCGAAAAATTAGTAGGTTTTGAATCGCTGTTTGGCCACTCGGTCTCTAAAAGGTTCACCACCACTGATTTACAGCAATCCCATGAATTCATGACCTCCCACCATCATTGAACCTGCTTAGGTCTCGCAAACTCCAGGCCGGGGATTTCTTTTTCCAGTCTGTCTATCTCATATTCAGCCTTCCTCATCCCCTTCTGCCTTCCACATTTCCTAAAATCCCTGCCTTTTCCAGTGAGTTTCATCCTCTGATGCACCTTAACACACGAAAGCCTCAATTTAGTCATTTGCATTTCTATCAAGAGTTTGGACAAGTTAGTAACAAGTAAGAAAAGAGTTAGTAGCCCTTATGTTCACCCCCAAACTGATATTTTGAAGTGACCCAGGTGATCCTGTTTACAACAGCCCTGTGAGGTAGCTCCTTCTAGGCCCAGTGGTTTACATAATGATGGAGGCAACAGCTGTCCTTGAGGTATGAACATGCAACACTTCCTTTTTTCTGAATCAGGACTTAGGTTGACTTTGACCGTTGATATAGTCCATGTCACCCAGGAGTTCTCTCGTGAACCGTAACTACGAATCGTTCTCTACCTTGTCGAATCATAGAGTCATGGAGCTGGGAGGAGGCACTGAACCCTATCCCAGGTTCAATGCAAGGATCCAAATCAAAGCAGATCTGATGGATGGTGGTCCAATGGTGACTTCTTCCATTGTCATATTGCTCTAACAGTTGAGAATTCTTTTCCTGATAGTCAGCCTAAATCTGGCTTCCTGTAGCTTTTGCCCTGGAGCCCTATAAGTGAGGGTCTTTACTAAGCCTTCCCAGAACCTTCGAAACGTTGGCTTCTGAATGCTATCTCATAGAATCCCCCAGCGGGGAGTGCCAAAATATTTGACTCCTTCTTCGGTGACGCCTGCGACAAAATCTGGCACCATCCACTACAGTGGCCTATGGAACTGGGACCCTTTCCCGTCCCTTTCCCTGCTTAATTACCCTCTTAGCTACAAGACTTTTCAAGACAAGCCCATTTCTCTCCTCCTGCCTGCCTTCTTATTTTGGTGTGCTCTAGAAAATCACTTGCTCTCTGGTTCATCTGTAGAATAAATTCCAGGTGAGAGCAAGGTACTGGTACTGATCTTTTTAAAAGGGACTTTGCACCTGCACAGGGGAAAAAGGACTGCTATTGTGCAACAACAGAAAAGGGCTCCTAATCACTCCATCTGTAATTACAAAGAAGAGCAAATCACTAATTAAAATGTGAAAGTGGCTTGCAAGGCAGGCTGTAAGAAAGGGTAATTAACAATCAAACAGGAAGGCTCCACCTTGACACCCAGATGATGTGTGTGGAGATACAAGAAATCATACCAAGGTCCAGTTTTTACTTCATTGCTTTCATATCCAACTGATCTGAAGACACCTCTAATTTTTTTTCTAATGCAGAAACCTGATTTTGGTGAAATTCATGAAAGGAAGGGCAATGTCTTCCCAGCCTAGCAACAGCAGCCAATTAAAAGTTACAGGAAAGAGGACTGGGAAGTTGGAGTGATGCCTTTTACTTGCTTACTTATACTTATTTCCTCCCTTGCTGTTGGGTGCATTGTGCAACAAGCGTTTCCCATCAGGTCCTGCCTGTGGCTTCCGCTTCTTCCTTTTCCCCTGTGATGTTCAGTCTTTAGATCTTCATAGAAAGTTGTTCATCCTTTAGGACAGTGGTCCTCAACCTGTGGGTCCCCAGATGTTCCTGGACTGCAAATCCCAGAAGACTCCACCACTTACTGTGCTGGAAGGGATTTCTGGGAGTTGCAATCCAGGAACATCTGGGGGCCCACAGGTTGAGAACCACTGCTTTAAGTTTAGGAGATGTCCAGAGCCTTGCAGTCTTAGAGATCTGGTGTTCAGGGCATCAAAGAATGTGCCCAGCAAGGCACACCCAGCGTTCGGTCACTATTTCATCCAACTTTTGGATGCTACTCCTAAATTTTCCACCTCTAAATTGAAACAGTGGTGGCAATGAGCTATGAGAAGAGCCATGTGGAACGCCCATCTGTTTATATTTGGGGAGGCAAAATACTGCTTTTGAAGGGGAACATCTGGAAGCTTCTCCTACATCCACACTAAATTTGTCCAAGCCTGCAATGCTTCTCACGATCTACTGAAGCTCCCAAACCATTTTAGAAAGGTTTTCCCTTTTACAATAAAAGACCTTGGTGATCCTAATCAGGTTAGGGACTAACGCAGTGATGGCAAACCTTTTAGGGCCTTTTTACACGACCCCTAAGATCCGCTGGCCACTTAAATTCGGACCAGAGATCTTAGGGGTTCGTTGCTCTTCCTCTGTCCCCACCCCCCTCCACACTTCCTGGTTGCTGGCTGTGTGAGGGAGGGAGAAAAAAGAAAGAAAAGAATGCCGGTTTACCTCCGTTTTGTTCCCGGCAGCATTCAGATCTCTTAAAGGGGCGGGGCGCAAAAAAAGAACAAACAGAAGCCAGGAGAGCCCCGCACTCACTATCCTTACACCGGATCAAATATTTGTCACATCGAAAAAGCAGGTACCTGAAAGCTGCGCTGGGACACGCTAAAGTGGGCGGGGTCGCACTTAATTTCCTCTTAACTCCGGAGCTGGTGGGTAAACATTTTTAATCTCCGGAGCTGGGAGCCATTTGCCCTGGAGTTTAGGGGTTGTGTATAAACGCCCTTAGAGAAAGAGTGCCCAAACTGCAATTCAAAACCCACTATTTTTTTTTTTGCAAAGTGCCAATAACAGTAATTTAACCTGTATACAGGTGGCTATGAAGGGGCGATGTTGGGTGCCCACAGAAAGGGCTCCGAGTGCCACCTTTGGCACCCGTGCCATAGGTTTGCCATCACTGGACTAAGGGATGGACAGGATGGCCTCCTAAGGTATCAGATTGCCTCCCCCAAAAGAAGCCACGGACTTGCATTTGCAAGATTTGAACAAGTCCATTGCAGGAAAGATCTTCTAGAGATCTTTCCTTCATTAGGGTGGCCCTACATCAGGAGGTGATTTGACATTAAGTCACAACAGCAGCAACGTGAGTGCACTCACTCCATGAGCATCCTAGCATGCCCCCCCATCATCACATCTGCCACCCCTGGACATGTGGAAGGAGGGCAACAGGTGCCCACTGGGGCAGGGCTCTGCTACCTGGATAAACTTTCCACGGGAGACAAGACCCTGGACAAACAGGCTTCCTGTGTCATGTGGAGAATGCCCAAGGGTAGATGAACTCTCTCTCTTTAAAATTGTCCCCTTGCCTCATTCAGGATTATGAACTGTTTAATTATAATAATTAAGTGCCTTTCGGTCAGTCATGGATTTCTTCTCTATTAGACCTGGATAAAGCTGATGTCAGCCAGGAAGGGTTGTTGCTGGAGGTGCTGCCCTCCGTCACTGTGAAGGCCCTTTGCACACAAAAATATCACAAAACGCTGTCAAAAACGTTTGAGAATATCCTATCTCTCCCTCTCTCCCCCTCTGCCGGCTTCACCTTAGCTTGGTGCTTCCTGCCATTCAGCCGGAGAAACCTTAGCCAATTAATTGGTTGCATTTTAGCCTAATGGTCTATTAGTGGACCAACTCCATCTGCATACATTTGCAGAGGAGAATAACGCCATCTTTCAAACAGGAGACACAGAACTTCTTTTTGTTTTCCAATGAAGCGAACACATGTTATCTTAGAAGGCCACCGCATTTTCTTCCACACTTGCTCAGGGAAGACTGCTTTTTCCACATACAGTACAGGGAGAGGGATTGAGAGAGAGAGAGAGAGAGAGAGAGAGAGAGAGAGAGAGAGAGAGAGAGAGAGAGAGAGAGAGAGAGAGAATCACAGAATCATGGTTGGGTTGGAAGGGACCTTGAGGGTCTTTGAGTCCAATCCCCTGTCCAGGGCAGGAGACCTCATATCATCCCGGACAGATAGCTGTCCAATCTCTTCTTGAAAACCTCCAGCGATGGGGTGTTCAAGTATAAATATGGGGGGGGGCTGGATAGAGGGAGGGCAAAGAGATAGCCCTAATCTTTGTAGTAAATCATATTTTCCCACTCACTGCTTTACAACCCAAATCACCTGCTTTTGCTGACAATCGCCATCTTGGAACTGCAGAGCTATAGCTGACCCTCAGGCATGTCTAAACCTTGGCCCTCCTGATGTTTTGGACCACAGCTCCCAGAATTCTAAGCTTAGATTGCCATTGACAAAGGACTGTAGGAGTTGCTGTCCAAAACATCTGGAGGGCACTAGTTTGGGCAGCAATGGCAAACCTTTTAGAGACCAAGTGCCCAAACTGTGATTCAAAACCCACTCATTTTTCGCAAAGTGCCAATATAGCACTTTAACCTGAATACAGGTGGCTGTGAAGGGGCCATGTCAAGGTGCCCACAGAAAGGGCGCCGAGGGCCACCTTTGGCACTCGTGCCATAGGTTCACCAACACTGCTCTCGGTCATCAAGTCTAGTCCCTGTCAAAGAGGAACCATGGGGAATCAAACTCCTAACAACTGGCTCTGTAGCCAGGGACCTCAACCCTTTTGCTCTCCAGCAGTTGTTTTGACATATAAATCGACCCATAATGTGAAATCACTCTCCCAGTGGTTTATGAAAAAAATCATGCAAACAACAAGTTCGTGTATATATCTTTATTTCAGCCTTGCCACCTTTCCTTCTGTGGTCCCTGACATGACGGTTGCCATGGGGTGGATGCGGTGACAACCCCTTGCCTAGCCAATGAGGTTTGGCTGTGCAGCAGAATCCCTGAAGGCATAGAACCCCCCCACGCTTGGCTCTCTCTTTGAATTGGATGGGCAGGAGGCCTGGTTGCTAAGGAAACCATGGCCCAGCTCCTGCAGTGGCCAGAAGTGCTCACCCTGGAAACATGCCTGGGGGATTATGGGAATTATAGTCCCTAAAGAAAGCACTTCCCAACTCCTTGGTTCTGTACTGCAAAAGGTTTCCTTACATCTCCTCATAACTGATCAGGGCACAATTGTATGCTGTTTGGCAACAGAAATACCTTCCTCTCCCCTTGGGCCCATTCACAGTGAGGGTGGTCGAATCCACACCGAGGTCATTTTTGCTCTCTAGTTCCATGCACAAACTGGATTCTGTTTGGTAATGTGAGTACAATTTAAACCAGGCATGTCCAAACTTCGGCCCTCCAGATGTTTTGGACCACAACTCCCACAGTCCTTTGCCTTTGGAAATACAGGCTTGGAATTCTGGGAGTTGTGGTCCAAAACATCTGCAGGGCTGAAGTTTGGACATGCCTGGTTTAAACATTAGGAAGAATTTCATGATGGTTAGAGTTGTTTGTCACTGGAATATGCTGCCCCAAAAGAGGGTGGTGGAGTCTCCTTCTTTGGAGGTTTTTAAGCAGAGGCTGGATGGCCATCTGTTGGGAGTCCTGTGATGGGGGGGGGGTTCCTGCATGGCAGGGGGTTGGACTGGATGGCCCTTGAGGTCTCTTCCAACTCTATGATTCTATAATTCTACAGTATGTGAAATTGCAGTTCAAAAATAATAAACGGGAAGACTACAAGAGTAACATATCCACAAATTTGGAAGAAACACCAAGGGTCATTTAGCCAGACTTTCATAGAGGCAAGAATAATGTAGGAATTTTGTAGTTACTTTCCTTGTCCCTTTTACGGGCAGTTAAGTGGAATGGTCCAAGTGTTAAGCTACTCTTATATCAGTCTTTTAAAAGGTAAATAGCTACTTGAGTTTCCTTTAATAATATCTTCAGCAGAACAATGACATAGACAGGACTGAGCCTAATGTATCTGAGACGTGATAAAGTATTATCATCGAAATGTGGCGGATTCACTCGCGGAGCGAGGATTTCAACTCTGTTAGCCATGGACCGGTTTTTCAGCAGTTTTGCCTGTCTTAAAATTCTGATGAGGCTTTTAGTGGCTCTCTGTCTCCACCCCTCATTTCAGACCCACAGAGTCACAAGTAAAGCTTCAGTTAATTGGTGAGAGCCAATTTCAATCAGCTAGAGCAAATATCAGTTGAAGAACTGGTGAGTTAAGGACCCGTGTCTGAGCTTCAGTTCAAGCGTACTTTCGCTAGAGCCATTGAAGAAGAGGACATATTAAATGCAAACAAAGAGGGGGGGGCTCTTGTTTATAAGATGGCACGCTATCTCACACTGTCTTCCATATCTCAGACAGCTTTTGGAATTATGCAAATGTGTTTAAATAGAATGTCATCAATTAAGGGGAGTCATGGGCTAAAAGGCAGAGGATTAATCATCTCAAAGTTCTTTAACTATTTGACAGTCTAGTTTTAAAAAACCTCGCTTTCAGAAGGCAAAAATCCGAAGCAACGTCCAAGGCCCCTGGAAACTTGTCACGTTGACGGCTCCAGCGTTGTCCCTCAGTCTGGGAGCGGGGCGGGGCGGCCAGTGAATGCGTGATATTTTTTCCCTGTTCTCTTTGTTCCAGCTGATGCAGCAACAGGCGGCCATCATGGCATCCGTGGCTCAAGGCGGCTACCTAAACCCCATGGCGGCCTTCGCCGCAGCTCAGATGCAGCAGATGGCGGCGCTCAACATGAATGGGCTGGCTGCCACCCCCATGACACCCACCTCAGGTAAGCGACAAGCCAATGAGGGACCTTCTGCAGATGATGGGTTTCATGAAGCCAATCCAACTTGTCTAACCCTTCTGTTCCGGGAGGTGTCTTCTCTCCCCACATTTCCAGGAAACTTTATTGCCCTTCTCTCTCCTTTTTTTTTTTAATACACTGCTGAGCCACTTCCCTGGGCTTCTCTTTATGATCCTCTGGGATTTGCGTGGACTCTAAGGTTGGATTTACGTGGACTGTGTGCACCGGCTGCCCTTGGCCGCTCAAAAGCCGTGCAGGCAAACCTTTCTGTCCCTCCCATTTTGGGGTGGAAATTTACCCAAAAGAAATTGTAAGGAAGTTGGAGACTCTGTTTCTTTTTTTCTTCTTCTTCTAAAGTGAAGATTATTTTCGGTCATGCTCTTTTATCTCTGTAAACAGCTACAATTGTGAGGCTCCCCCCCCCCCGCTTTTTGCTCTTGTGGAGTTTTTCAGATTTTAAGTGTTAATTTTGTGAATCACTCTGAGTGGTGCTTGCACAAATGGGACTCTCTCTCTCTCTCTCTCTCTCTCTATCTATCTATCTATCTATCTATCTCTTCCTTCCCCTCTCCTATCTATTTATCTATCCCTACCCCTCTATCTGTCTGTCTTTCTATCTATCTATCTCTTCCTTCCCCTCTATCTCTCTATCTCTCTATCTCTCTATCTATCTATCTATCTATCTATCTCTTTATTCCTTCCCGTCTCCTATCTATTTATCTATCCCTACCCCTCTATCTGTCTGTCTGTCTATCTATCTATCTAACATGAATCTGAATTTGCAACAATAGTGTTCTCATCTGTCTGTCTGTCTGTCCCATAAATGAGTTCCTGTGTGAACTCCTAGGACTACAGCTAAGGTTAAGAATATGTCCTGTGGACAGCATAGCCTCCCTTATATTTGCATGGTCTGAAACATTCTTTGGTACTGTTGAGTTCAGGTTACTTTTAGGAGCAAACCATCTTGCATTTTCATCGATTGCCCCTCTTTGAAAACTGCATTTCCTAGTATGACCCCTTCCTCCATGCCACCAGGCCTGAAGGCGGGGGACAGCCAGCAACCCTCTGAAGCAATAGGTATGCAGGATGTGGCCAGAGCATGGAAGGCCACGGAACGGGCAGGGGCAACTTGCCAGAAGGCACAGATGACCTATGTAACCATCCCATGCATTCTGTCTTCTGCCTCTCTCCTCTAGGTGGCAGCACGCCTCCGGGCATCACCGCACCAGCCGTGCCTAGTATCCCATCTCCCATTGGAGTGAACGGTTTCACTGGCCTACCGCCACAGGCTAACGGGCAACCTGCTGCCGAAGCTGTCTTTGCCAACGGCATCCACCCTTACCCAGGTAGGTTGGACACACCTACTCGACTCTCCGGTTCCGGTCGGCCTTGAGACTGACAAAGAGGAAAGTGGTCTGCTTATATACCGCCCCATACCACTTCAAGTAGTCTCTGGGAGGTTTTACAGTTTTTAATTACCGTATGCAGGCTAGACAGCCATGGCTTCTGCCAGAGACAAGTGATCTTGCCATTACCAAGGGCCAGTTTCCAGACTAAACAGAGCTGTTCAACCTGGGCTTTTATTTCTAATAAATAAAACATAACCCATAATTTAGCAGAGTTTGAGTACAGCAGCTTGAAGTGTACAGAGTTTTAACAAACCCTATTGTATGATGAAATTTATTGTTCTCCCTTATGGGTATTTGTGCCAGCAACTGATATTAAAACAATTACTTGTGCCTTGGTTAAAACACGAAATAACTTTTAGTATTTATATAAACATCTATAAAATATAACTTAACTCATAGTGCTTAGACATTTGATATGACAGACCTATTTTCTCTGGTGAAGAGCTAATTCTCTCAGCATTATACTAACACATTTGTAAGCCTTGTGTGTCTGTATTACATATTTTAGTCCCTGTCACTTATTGTTTATTGTCCATATCAGCCCTGTCAGCTCTATCTGTATTACATATCATGTGAGACACTGCCTGACAGACGTCTGACTGACACCTGTCTTATATAGCAGGCTGGGTAACACATTCTGATTGGTTAGAATGGTACGCTACACAAATACAACAATCTGATCCCATCCAACACATTTATATATACTGTGTCGCAGAATTTTATATACACATTGGCACTCAAGGGGTCATGGCCAAAGAGGCTGATTTGCCTATAAAATTCCAAGAAGTAACTCACAAAGTAGTTAGGTCGAGTGCTGTAATTTCCAAAGTTGTAGTTTCCAAAAACTTTTCAAAAATAATTTTGTACTGGCTGTCAGTGAAATACTTCCCCTTGTCAAGTCAACTTCTTGTGAGCTAATTCAGAGGAGAGTGCTGGTGTGATATAGATGAAGATGATGATGAAATCAAAACTTTATTCTTTATGACCATAGGGCTTTACAAGTACACAATGCATAGAACCAAAGAGATTTCAGCATTTAAAAATCCGTTTTAAAAACACTAAACATGATTTAAAAGTATTAGCCACAGCTCCCACTGAAATAAGGATCTTTATGTTGGGTGGCATTTGAATCCTTGAGAAACCCAGACCTGAACTTCTTAGCTGCCAATGCAAAGAGTGCTACATTATATAAGTAATGAATGGCTGGTTCTCAATGAGCAACCTTACTACTGTTTCTTCATGGGTACAATTAGGGAACATCTGGGTGATAGGCAATAAAAATCTATCTCTAGTGTTCTTGTAGAGAGGGCAGAATAGTCAATAGTGGATTATGTCTTCTATCTGATTGCAGCCGTAGACACATTTACGTTCTAAAACAGGAATTCTTTTGTATCTCCCTTCAAGGTAAGCAGAGAGCATCTGTTGAAATCTAAGTTCAGTGAAAACTCTGCAAAGCTGTGGAAAAGAGAGTGTCTCAAAATATTGTGGCCTCATATGGTTGATCTGGATTTTGGGATACCACATTGAGAATCGAGAATCAAAAATTCTGGCCCTGTCTTGGCAAGCGTCAATATCAAAAATCCAGTTCCATAGTGTGTTAAAACTAGAATCTTGACTAAGAAATTTTTCCGTAGTGAGATCATAGATCTTTAACTTATCTTCACACTGCTTCGCCCAACCTTCAGTCCACAGTTGTTCTAGCCAACAGCTCTTAGTTAATGATTGGTCGTCCAGGCCATTTAGCCTATGCCAGTATCTAAAGTGATATAGTACATAGTAGAGATGGGCACGACTCAAAAAAATAGTGTTTCGTTTGTCGTTTGGTCGTTTAGGGGGTCCGTTTTGGTTCGTTTTCGTTTTCGTGACGTTTTTTGCAAAAAAAATCGTTTTCATTTCGTTAGGTAACAAAACGAAAAAATGAAAACGAAAATGAAAAATTGCTGTTTCGTTAGCATTCTTTTTAGTTCAATGCATCTGCTGCAACGAAAACGAAAAACACGGCAAATTTGGTCATTTCATTTTCATTTTCGTTTTGTTTTTAAAAAATTCATTTCGTTTTTGTTGCATAACTAAACAAAAAAACGAAAATGAAAAATCGCTCGTTTCGTGCCCATCTCTAGTACATAGATTAGGATGCAGAAGACATGAGTTCAAATGCCTGGAAAGATATGTGGGCACTGGTAGAGCTGCTCCACAGGCATCTCCCATACCTCAGAAACCCAGTCACAATCAGCATAGGTAGGAAGCAGAGAAGAAAAATCCAAATATGTGGAGCACCCCTGAGAGTTCCTACCTCAATCATGGTGAACCTTTTAGAGACCGAGTGCCCAAACAGTGATTCAAAACCTACTAATTTTTCACAAAGTGCCAATACAGCAATTTAACCGGAATACAAGTGGCTGCGAAGGGGCGATGTCGGGTGCCCGCAGAAAGGGCTCCGAGTACCACCTTTGGCACCCATGCCATAGGTTCGCCAACACTGTCCTAGCTCCAGAGAGTGCTGCCCACTAGTTCAGCACTCTCCAGAAATCCATGGGGTCCACCTCACCAGAGGCAGCCCTACTTACTATAAACATTAATCAACCTACAACCTGTGTGATCATATTAGGATGTTTCTTCACCATTGATCGCTGTCCTTACACAACGAGGGCTGTCTCCATTCCAAAGGATTATTACACTTGAACTCTCTTGCGTTAACTAGCCATGGAACTACCCGCTGTTGTGACTGGGATTGCTATTTGGCCAGTAAGAAAGTGAGAATGGGATGTAACAGCCAAAAATTCCCATCCAGTCCCAAAGTGACTAGCTACTGAGAAAGGGCCAGCAAATGCAGGGTTTGTGCTGCATTTCTCAAAACCTCATCCTTGCGAAGCCAAACGAGGAGGGCCTTTAAAAAGCTAAGGCCTGGACGCCATTTCCTGCCGGCTCAGTGCATTCTTTCGGTTATTGCCGTTATTGTTGTGTCTGAATGCCTAATTAATTACAACAGTAAACACGCACTTCTTTAATCATTGCATCAGCTGTCCTAATCAATCTTCATAATACGGAATCCGTAGTATGGCACCCATGAATTTTAATCTACATAAATTTCATAGGACCTCTCGCAAGTTCGTTGTACCAAATGATATAATTATGGATATAGATTAGGCTTGGGGAGAGTGATTTAAATTGGATTTAAGCAGAAGGTGAAGCTTCCCCCCCCCCATTTATTTATTTATTTAGATCCTGACCTTGCCGAGATAGATTTTACTGTGTTCTTACCTCTCATCCTTGACACTTTTGACCCAATACAGCTGGATAGAGGCTGTACCTGATCTAAAAGGTCTACATCTCCAAATGAGATTAGTTGTATTGATCAGGGGTTTGGGCTCTTGTTATTTTCAGTGGGAAAGACCATTGGAATGTTATTGGTAAATCTATAGAATTTCCACGACATTTTTCCCCGGTGCTCTCTGGATGCTGATTGTTTCACTTATCCTACCCAAAAACACTGGACTGGATGAGAATGATGTAGGGTCAAGTTCATTAGAAGGGAGATGTATCACCCCAACAACACAGCATAGCAACATGTAACATCTACATAGCAGATCTAAATAGTACATCTTATAGTAGACGTTCCAGAGGAGATGAATGGGTCCCTCATGAGGGAAAAGGTAGCGTATAAATATTAATGAATCAACAAATCAAAGAATGAGAAAGCAAGTTTGTGAAGACAAGCGGTAAATAAGGGCAATGGCAGCATTGCTTTGTTCTGGTGTGTGATAACTTTAAAAGACTGGAGTCACCCTGTATTGTACCATCCCAGACCTACCCCCTAGATGAAGGGACTGGTAAGCCATGTCTGAGTCCTCTCTACCTGCAAAAGGGCCACCATAAGAATAGAATAGAATAGAGTTTTATTGTCATTATGCATATGCAAAAATATGCACAACGAAATTAGAGTGCTGTTCCACTACACACTCTAAGCATACAAAACACATAAAACATATAAAACACCATACAAAATATTAAAAACTCTTAAAATTGCTTACAAAATTTAAAACACTACTTAAAACTGATTAAGATAGTGCTAAAACTGTCGCATTTAGCTTGGATACCGCTCTGTGATAAAAACTGTTCTTTAGTCTATTTGTCCTTGACCTAAGAGTCCTGTATCTCCTGCCAGACGGCAACAGTTCAAAAAATTGGTAGCCAGGATGCGAAGGGTCTCTCAAAATTCTAGATGTCTTCCTTGAGCATCTGGAGTTGTATAATTCTTCCAAAGGAGGAAGAGGACAGCCCACTATCCTCTCAGCAGTGTTTATGACCCTCTGGAGTGCCCTTCTATCTGCCACTGTGCAACTGGAAAACCAGACACAGAGGCAGTAAGTGATAGTGCTTTCTATAAAGCCCCGGTAGAAGGTTACCAACAGTTTCTTAGACAGTTGTTCCCTCCTGAGAAGTCTCAGAAGATATAATCTCTGTTGGGCCTTCTTAACCAGTGCTTCAGTGTTGGCACTCCAGGTCAAATCCTCCTGTAGAGTCAGAGTCTGACTCAACCACACTTGATTATTATCCTTACAGAACCAGGCTAAGATCTTCAGAATATGTCTCTGGTGACCAAATGCATTATTCGGCTCAGTGAAACATGTTACTGCACAGAAGAACTAAATACACAGTTGAGGAAATGTTCTAAGCTTGACCGTTGTTGCTGCTACCACACAACAACCAACAGGTCTAAGTAGAAGGTTTTGTGTGGACAGAAGTTGCCCATGAGACCAAGAACCCTGACTTTCCAGAATTCTTGCTGTCGTGGATTCCCAACACCAGGTTTTTCATCTGCACTTTACGGAAGCTATCAAGGGTGCTAAACAAAATTCCCAAAATCATTTCACCACTTTGAATAAGTCCTCCATAAAAACTGGAGTGGATTCATAGCAACTTCTGACACTGGAGCAACCAAGGGGAAGGTTTTATCTTCAAAATTGTTGGCTGTTGCAGAGTATAACTAATGATAGGTGGGCAGGATGACAGAACTCTCTCTTCCTTGTCCTGTTATTCTACATCAGTAACATTTAGGGGCCTTGTGACACAATGGTTAAACTGCAGTCCTGCTGTCAAGCTTCTGCTCACGACATGAGGTCAATTCTGGTGAGTTCAGGCATCTGGTTCAAGGCTGACTGAGCCTTCTGTCCTCCAATTTATACTCCATGTTGGTTTCACTTCACCCTGGCCTGAGGGTGAAGTGAAAGCAATTGGTAGGAGACTTCCAGTTTATATGTGGAGTATAAACTGGAGGTCCCCTACCAACCTTCCTCAGACTGAAGAAACTCCATGGATAAGTAGTGAAACGTTTTGACCTCACAAGAAAAGAAGTCCAGTTGCCGTGAAGTCCAGATAATCTCACCTGGATGGCTGAGAATCTTCACTGACATCACCATATCAAGGAGAGACCAGGGTGATATGAAATCAAAGTGAACTATAAATTGGAGGTCTCTCCACTAACTTCACTCGGATTAATGAAGCTGCTGAGATGAGCAGGGAAATATTTCGACCTCTCAAGAGAAAGAAGACCAGTTGCCATGACTCAACTTCCAGATATGAAGGAGAGAAAGAACATTACATTTTAAGATTGGAAAGGCAAAGTACCCAGAGATAATTTCCTGGCTCTTCTTCAAGGTAGAAGGCTGCATTATTTCCAGTGCTCTAGCACCTGGAGTTCTCCCCCCCCCCCCCGAAAACATGGCATAGCATAATGAAGCATTTTGCAACCTGAAGCATCTTGCAACTGATAGCCAATGCTAGGAAGGAGAGATATCAGTGCAAAGGGAGAGAGGCAGACACCTGTTGCTTTCTTTGGTGCCTTCGTGCCTCTTACAACATTTCCTTCTCTAAAGCAGTCTGTTTTATACGTGGATCAGTTTGATCAGCGTGAACTGCAGAGGGCTCGTGGCGTTTCTAACGGAAAATGGTCCTGTCGAAGGATAGCATCCTAGCCATCTCCCCGCCTGTCCCTTTAAGTCACACAGGTCTCTCTTGATGGCAGATAACTCTATCAGCGCTGTAGGTTTGCTGAGGCTCATTTCCAGGCAAAGCCCTCCTTGTCAAGATGACTTTGGGAGTGGGGCTTTTTTTTTGGCACCAGAAAGAGTTGAGGGAGAAAGTAACAATAGCAGATCTTCTTTCTCTGAAAGACTTGGGAGTCGTTTCTTGACTCCTGCCTAATGAATAAGTGCTGCCTTCCTTAAATTTAAATTTATGGCTGCCGAGGAGGTCATAAGCTTGTTTTATGTCTCTGGTTTTGTGGAAGGTTACCTGCCGTGGAGAATATGGAGAGACAGGAGGGTTTTCCCTGGGCAAAGGTATCCAACAAGGGAGCATTTTACACCCTTATATGCTTAATTTGTATGCAGGAAAGCCAGACTTGACTCAGATGAAGCAGGAGGGGGGAATAGGTGGAAGAAACATCCACTTAAAATACAGTGGAACCTTGTATAAAGGAATTAATTTGTTTCCAATCAAATTCTGTTAAGCAAATTTTCATTTATACAAATTTCCTACAGGAATGCATTGAAAACAGGAATCCCTAATCGCGACTGTCAAGCCCCGCACACAGAGCACACACACAAACAGGGTTCAGTTCTTTGCCAAGATCTTTAGTGGAAAGCCAGGCAAGTTCAAGTCCTTTGCCAACAATCAAGTGCCAGATAAATAACAGAATCCAACTCCCAGCAATTAACAGTCCAAGTCAAAACCAGACTATCTCACGGAAACCAGATGCCAAACCCAAGGGAACAGATTAAGCCGTGGTCCAGGAAGCCAATCCAAAATCAGGAAACAGAGCCAAGGTCACAGACAGGAAGTGGTTGCAAGTTCAAATGATGCATTGCTCCCACAGAGAACTCAAGGTGAGCTTACGAGCTTTATCCCAAAACAGGGAACACACCCTTACTCCTGGAAAGGCTTCTGCTAGTACTCAGGGCTTGCTGCCCTGATTCCCCATCTAGCATCAAAGACCCTTTCTCTAGCCCTCCTGGTAGCATGTCTTTGCAGAATCCTGCTCATGGCCCTTCTAGGAGGAGGAGATATGTTTTCAGCTGAGTCATCAGACCCAGCTGCCTGCTGATTTGAGCTGCAAGGCTCCTCCAGCAGCTCTTCACCATTTAACCCCTCAGAATCAGGTTCTGTGACAGGCAGGGTCCTGGAAGCGGCCATTTTAATGTTGTGTGGATTCGCCCCAAACCGTTTGTTATACGAGAATCCAATGTATACAGGTGACACCGTCTCACTGGCAGAAAGCAGCAAGGACTTGTAAGGACTTCTAGGGGACGTGAACGAAGAAAGTATCAAAGCAGAACTGAGGATGAATCTTAAGAAGACCAAAGTCATCTGTACAGGAAACTGAAATTATGAACATAAGAACATAAGAAGAGCCCTGCTGGATCAGGCCAAAGGCCCATCTAGTCCAGCTTCCTGGATCTCACAGCGGCCCTACCAAATGCGTCTGGGAGCACACGAGACTAGATATCTGTCTCCTGATACCACTCCCCTGCATCTGGCCCTTGAAGGACCCCGGTTTTAAGACTGGAGATTCCACATCTCCATCATGTTTTATAACCTGTGATGGACTTTTCCTCCAGGAATCTGTCCAATCCCCTTTTGAAGGCATCCAGGCCAGATGCCATCACCACATCCTGTGGCAGGGAGTTCCACAGAATATCTTGGGTCAGTTGTCAATCCAAATGGAGACAGTAGCCAAGAAATGAGAAGACTGAGGCTCAGAAAGGCAGTGGTGAAATAACTAGAAACAATTCATCAAGTGTAAAGATGTAACACTGAAAACCAAGACCCAGGCCACGGACACTCTTGTATTGCAATTCTGATCACCGTGTATGAGTGCAACATGCTTAGAGTCAGGGATGTGGGTCTCATAGGCTTTCACAGGGCAAAAAAAACCCTGGCAAAGGTGGGAATGAGACTTGGGCACGAACCTTGGTTCAGAGGTCCGTGCCCATTCCCTTCCTCTGCCTCCGCAGCTATTGACCCACTCGCCAGTTAGAGTGTGCCCCTCTCCTCCTCCTCTTCAGATGTTCAACCAGTCTCCAAGAGGAGCAAGGGTTTGCCTCTCCCGCCTCCTTCTCTGATTGGGCAATCAGCTGAGGAAGTGGGGCACAGATGCTTGTGCTCCTGCCGGGGACTGGACAAGCAGTTGAGGAGGAGGAGGAGGAGGAGGAGGAGGAGGAGGAGGAGGAGGAGGAGGAGTGTGTGTCAGCAGGTGAGTGGGAGATCCAGCTGAGGATGAGGGGAATGGAACATGCAATAGCTGTGGTGCTGTGTATATGAGATGGCATTAACCTCTGAATTGAGGTTCATGCCTATCCCTAGTAGGAATACACACACACACACACACACACACACACACACACACACACACACACACACACACACGTGTTCTGCAAGATAGTTCTACATCAATTGCCATCCACCCACCCTCTGAAGAAATCTCACAGTAAATATTGAAACATCTCTTGGAGGCATTGAGCTCCCCCCCTTTGAAGACACGCCAATCTGTGCAGAATTATTACATTTCTATGCAGGATGACTGAGTTATTGCAATACCCGTGCAGAATTATTACAAATGCTGAGCCAATTGGCCTCTTGTACAGGACTCCTCACGTGCAACCTACCCAGGATATCCACGAGACAAGCATTGGGCCAGGCAGAAATTGGGCTTTTTTGCTTTATGAAACTAAAAGCAGGTGAAAAACAAAAGAGAACCAAATGGAGAGGAAATAATTAGACTGGGTCTCATTTTAGCACAAAGGTATGAAATCTTGCTAGCATGGAGGAGAGCCTCCGTGGGGATATTAGCAAAGCAAGACTCATAAAATTTCCCAGGCTGAGAAAGTTTTTGTGTTCCTATCTTCCTTCAGTGTCACTGGGGTTAAGGGTGCCATACTCCCCCCCACCCCATGAAGTTCAAAATCTGCATATAACTGTTGCGTCCCCAAAACACACAACTACAGAACATAAACAGTTGATTCACACACACACACACGTGTGTATATGGAACAGATGAGTTCACTTATATTAACTATACAGCCTACCTTAGCACCCTCGCCCGCCACCACATGGAGCTTCCGTGCCAAGGGCCGGGGCCGGGGGTAGTAGCCAAAATCCATGTAAAACCCAAACCGCATTGTTCATACCTGTGCAGTTCAAGAGGGAATGTGTATTAGTCACATTTTTCTTGCTCAGGTTGTCTCACCACCAACTAGCTTCACAACTCCTTCAAGCCTTTCATTATATATCTATCCACTTGCTGTCTGCATGGACTATGGCTGGCAGCAAAGGATGCCAGTCCAGGACTCCTGAATTTGAGATGTCATAGAATACAGTAATACCTCGGATAAAGAATGCCTCGGATAACAAATTTTTTGGATACCAAATGGAAATTTCCAGGTATAGGGATGCCTCGGATAGCAAATGCTCCCTTTGGGCTGCCTCGGATAACAAATGTTTCATAATGCCTTGCAAAAAATGTGTACCCTGCATGCATTGCAGGATGCATAGCTTGTGGAGGGGTGGGAAGAGTTAGAGCGTTTTAATGGTGTTTCGGAGCCTCTCTGGACATGTGTTGCTGAGGGATTTGGATCTTTTGAACTTGGTAAGATAGGGAGCTAGCTTTTATTAATTTTTGCACTGTTTTTCTTTGCATTTTTGTCTGGAAGAGGCTGGGGTAGTCTTGCTGGTTTCATTTCTCCATGCTTGCAGTCTTTTTTTTCATTGCTCTGCAGGCAAAAATGGGCTGGATTTTTCTTCCTGCTTATGTTTGTTTATTTGCAATCCCCCCCCCCATTGCACTTTGGGTAGGAACAGGTTGGGGTAGTCTTGGTGGTTTTTCTTGTCCATTTTTGCATTGCACTGCAAAGGGATGTTTTTTTTTGGGGGGGGGGGTTGTTCAAGCACTGCAAGCTTTTAAAGTGCATTTTATAAAGAGGTCTGGAAACACCCCTACAGCTTTTTTTTTGCCTTTTTTCGGACCTCCTGAATGGATTAATCGGTTTCCCATTCATTTCAATGGGAAATAATGTTTCGGATAACATTTTTTTCAGATAACAAATGGCCTCTGAGAATGAATTAAATTCCTTTTCAGAGGTACCACTGTAATTGGGTTGGAAGTGGCCTTTAAGGGCCATTGAGTCCAACCTGCTGCTCAGCCCAGGAATCCAGGGTTTGGAGAGGGATCTGGGACCTTTGCTCTGTTCCAATCTTTTTCAAGTCTGGGTAAATACCAAACCCTTCCTAACTTATTTGTTCTCATTGATTTCAGCTGCCTCAGTTTGACAATACTCTTCCACCAGGAATGTTCCACCCCTGTAAGATTTTTCACTTCCTAGTGAGACTGAGAGAAAGGAAGCATTGTTGTATTTTTTTTAAGTTTCTCTAAAGTCTTCCAAAACCTCTGCACAAAACATGTATCCCTTATCTATACATAAACAGAAAGAGAGAGAAAGCACACAAACACAGAGCAATGGGAGTTACGAAAGAGACACCCTCTCATACTCGTAGTTTTCAAATCCTTAAATTCCATGCAATGAAGTAGCAGCTGTTGTCATTTTGTACAAGGTGTGCTATCGCTTCTGAAACATTGTTTTGTGGGAGTCTGCTTAATTTGCACCCAAATCTTACGAGTTCTCATTCTGTTCTTTTGCTCGGAGCACTACAAATTACCTAGCTCTTTGGCAGCATGAAAAAATATAATTTGGCAATTCTCGCCCTATGAGGGTGAGACACACAGGGATCTACATTGTATGTATGTACTGTAGTCTAGTGTGGTACCTTGAGTTTAAGTACACACTGAGGAACTGCAGTGCTAGGAACAGCCTAGGAAATAATTCTATGTACCTTTCCAAATTACAAAGTCCGGCAGATAAAACCACTGCAGCTAAAGTGGCATGAAACTGCTATCTTGATATGATTTAGATCAGTGGTTCTCATCCTGCGGGTCCCCAAATGTTCCTGGACTGTAACTCCCAGAAATCCTGGCCAGCTCAGCTCGTGATGAAGACTTCTGGGAGTTGCAGTCCAAGAACATCTGGGGTTGAGAACCCCTGATTTAGATAGTCTCTTGACCGTGGGCAATGCAGTTCAAAATTGCCTAAAGGGCTCAGCCCTTTCAAACATAAGATGTGTTTGTCAGAGACAGTGTGGTCTAGTGGTTAGGGTTTTGGCATGGGGTGCAAGATGAAAACTCGTGGGATGGATCTGATTCAGCCAGGTTGGCCCAGCCTGACTTACCTCACAGGGGCGTTGTCATGGAGATAAAGCTGAGGGGAGCATTACATATGCTGTCTTGATCTTATTCATCTAATTGAGCCTTGTGATGCAGTGGGTAAAGTGTAGTACTGCAGCCCAAACTGTGCTCATGCCCTGGGGTTCAATCCTAGGTAGCTGGCCCAAGGTTCTGTCAGCCTTCCATCCTACTGAGGTCAGTAGAATGAGTACCCAGCTTGCTGGGGGGGGGGGGTTTGCCAGTGTGTAGCCTGCATAATTAAATTGTAAACCGCCCAGAGAGTGCTTTAAGCACTCTGGGACAGTATATAAGCAGGGTGCTTTGCTTTGCTTTATTTGAGGAAATGTAGATATAAATATGACCAATGAATTACTAAGAAGAAAGAAAGCAGTAAAGCTTGATCAGAGCTTTTGGTGCTAATTCAGGGAAGAGGCTCATTGCCCTAAATCCGTCTGAGAAGAGTTGGCTCAGTAATACTATGAGTGGCAAGGATCTTGGACGTGTTCTGGATCACAAGCTGAATATAAGGCAACAGTGCCATATGGCTGCAAAAAAAGGCAAATGCAATTTTAGGATCCATTAAGAGAAGTGTAGTCTCCAAATGCCGGGAGGTGCTTTGTTGTCTCACCACCTTTGAAGGCAAAAGGAAAAGAGGATGGCAGAGAATGAGATGGTTGGACGGTGTCATCGATGCAACCAATATGGATTTGACAAAACTCTGGGAGGCAGTGGAAGATAGGAAGGCCTGGCGAGCTCTGGTCCATGGGGTCACGAAGAGTCGGACACGACTGAACAACAACAACAACAACAACAACAACAACAACAACAGCAAGGCCTCGCCTTGAGTATTGTGTCCAGTTGCGGACACCACACTTTAAGAAGGATGCGTAAAACTGGAACAGTTTCAAAGGAGACCAACAAGGATAATTGGGAGCTGGAAATCAAGTCCTACGAGAAAAGACTGAAAGAACTGAGCATGTTTAGCCTTGAGAGAAGAAGAAGACCGAGGCGAGACTGGAAAAGAGTTTTCAAATACATGATATAAGGAGGGTAGGAAGGATCTGTTCTTCATCATTCCAGAGGGTAGGGCACATATTAATGGGCTGAAATAGCAGGAAGACAGATTTCAGCTGAAGATTGGAAAAAAAACTTATGAGCTGTTAGAGTAGTACGACAATGGACTCAATTATCTCAGGAGCGGGTAAGTGCTCCAGTTCCAGAGGCATTCAATTGGACAACCATCTGTCAGATCTCCAGTGCTCACCAAGGGTAACTGTAGGTTTTTACACAGCAGGGCCTAATTTGCCTTGGAATGTGTGTTTTGCACCCTTTGTTGACCCTGGGTTTAGCATGTGCCTTTAATATCCTTCTCTTTTGTGTCTCCACAGCACAGAGCCCCACTGCAGCTGACCCCTTGCAGCAAGCCTATGCCGGAGTACAGCAGTATGCAGGTCGTTAGTATTAACACTTTCCCCCAATAAACCTTTCATGTGTGTGATGCCCACTCTTCATAACTGGCTGCATGTGCACATACTTTGCATTGGGAAGTCCTTGGTTGCAAAACCTGTCACACTGAGGGACAATGACTTTATCAAAACTCTCCTTAAATATTCATTCCCTTAAATGTTCATCCTTTTAAAAGAAACTAACAATAATATAGTTTGCATGGGGAAAACTATCTCGAGTGTGCAAGATAAGGCATAATATAACCAATCAGTATTAAAATACAAATTTAAAAAAAATCTTGACTCTGCACAATGAGCACTGACTGTGGGTCTGTTTGGCAAACAAATTGATCAGAAAAAAAATACTGGCTGAGCTAAATCAGCCACTGGTCTGGCTTACTTGCTGAAATGTAGTAGTGTGTCACCACTAGAATAGATCCAACGAATCAATCAGGATTTTGTGAATTGACTCCTCTGTGAGTTTCATTGATTCAATGGGCTTTGCTCTAATTGTGTCTTGCTACTGGATTACAGCTACTTTAAGGCAGTGCCTTCCAACCTTTGTTAACCCAGATGTTCTTGGACTGCTGTTCCCAGAAGCCTTTACCACCAGTTTTGCTGGCCAGGGTTTCTGGGAGTTGAGGTCCAAGAATATCTGGGTAATCAAAGTTGGGAACTATTGCTTTTTTTCTAAAAGCATCCCACTGCATCCTTAAGATTGCTAAACACTACACTATACAACACAGCACAACAATACAATACAATACAATACAATACAATACAATACAATACAATACAATACAATACAATACAGGATGGCAGATTTTGACTCAATTATCAGGAAAAAACTTCTTAACTGTTAAAGCAGTGCAACAATGGCATCAAAGAACTTGGGGGTCATTCAAGAGACATTTGGACACCCATGTCAGATATGCTTTGATTTGGAGTAGAGATGGACACAAATTTTAAAAATGAATTGCAAAATTCATTCATAAAAAGCTAATTCACCCATTCATGTCCATACAGATCCATACAACTTGATCTTTCAATGGAGACAAATTGATGAATTTTAACTATTTTTGATTTGTTGATGCACTGAGCTATAAAATTGCACCCAAAGCACCTAGAGATGCCACATTTGCAGAGTTTGGCAAAGACTGGATCCTTCCCAACCCAGTTGCCAAAGGGCACTTTCCAGGGGTGGGGGGGCAGATCTGTGGGTGTATATCTCAGGTGTCTAAAACCTAATCTTCACCAAAACCGGAGGGATTAAAGAGGAGAGTCATGGAAGGCTTCCTGGCAAATTCAGTGTTACTAGGTGCTTGGCAGGCCATTTTATATGGTTTTAATGTAAAAAGCAAATTTATTAATCGCTTCATCAACTCATCAAGGAAGCATCTCTAAATTCATTTTCTGTGATTCACTGACATTGACAAATCATGAATCAAAATGAATAGCTATTTTATCCTGATTTACCCCCATGGCTAATTTGGATTCCTGTTTTAAGTAGGGGAATTGGACTCCAACTCCATGATTCTATGGTTATATGAGTACAAGAGCCCATTCACCAAATGATCAGTAGCCCTTCGCCAGAAATCTGCTGAAATGTAAACCTAACCAGAAGATGCTTTTTTCTGGAGAAAATTTCAAAACATCACTTGGGGAAACAAAGGACACAAGCCCATGATACAGATTTTCATTAACGACCTATTAGGTTTCTTAAGGGCTCCTTTGCACAAATCAAACTTTCCACATTGCAAATTAGTGAGTTTAATAATTAAGACCATATGCTGCAACAAAAACATATTTACACACTGTGTATTAAAAGGAAAGCATTTCACCTGATCAGCTATTTATCTTTAAAACAATCCCCCACATGCTTCAAGACTTTTAAAATGTGTGTATCTGGAAAAGCAAAGGGATTAAACATTCCCTTTAAATGTACAGGTTTTGGCTTGCCAATTTAGGAAAAAAAACATTGGTTTAATAAGCAACTTGTCCTGTTATAAACAAGACAAGTTTGAAGTGAGCTAAAGCTATGGTGACATCCTTCCCACATACACAAAGGTTCAAAAGAAGCCTTGTTCAAAGAATTGTAACCAGACATGTCCATGGTGTAAATTTGGGCTTTTCTGAAATGGTTTGTGAGCAGTACTGAATAGCTATCAGAACCACAATCCGTTTGATCATACAGTGGCCAGAATTTAGATGCAGAATCACACTGGCCTAATTATGTTGGCATAAATTTCAGCTGGAAATAGCCACAATTTCAGAAGTCAACCAATAGATGCCTATACCCATTTCCTAATGTGTAGGGACCCACAGCTAAGATGAACACTGGAATTTCATTGATGGACATAATTCATATGACCCCCCCAATATGAATACTACGCTGGGGCACCTCCCTTATGAGGAAAGGCTAAAACATTTGGGCCTCTTTAGTCTGGAAAAAGGCACCTGAGGGGGGGATATGATTGAGACGTACAAAATAATGCAGGGCATGAGTAAAGTGGATAGAGGGAAGCTCTTTTCCCTCTCACAAAATACCAGAACTAGGGGACATGCACTCAAATTGAGGGCTGGGAGAGTAAGAACAGACAAAAGAAAATATTTTTTCACCCAGCACGTTGTTAGTCTATGGAACTCCCTGCCACAGGATGTGGTGATGGCATCTGTCCTGGATGCCTTCAAATGGGGATTGGACAGATTGCTGGAGGAAAACTCCATCACACGTTACAAACCATGATGGAGATGTGTAATCTCTAGGCTTAAAGCCAGGGTACTTCAAGGGCCAGATGCAGGGGAGTAGCATCAGGAGACAGATATCTAGTCTCATGCGCTCCCTAACGCATCTGGTGGGGCCACTGTGAGATACAGGAAGCTGGACTAGATGGGCCCTTGGCCTGATCCAGCATGGCTCTTCTTATGTTATATGTAATTTATTTATTTACCTATTCATTCATACATTCATTCATTTACAAAAAAAATTAGCCATTCCACTGCCAGATGGTTTCTGGGTGGCATACAATATATGAAAACTATAAAACAACATAGCCATTAAATTCTTTCAAAGCAAGAAACAATTTAAAATGATCAATATGTGAATAACAAAATCCTGCTGCTTATAAGCCCAGCTTTCTAATTAAAATGCAGGTTGAACAATAAGGTCTTTGCCTGGGGCCGAAAAGCCAAAAGCGTTGGCGCCAGGCGGATCTCTGTCGGGAGGGCCTTCAAATGTTGGGGGGACAACGGCTGAGAAGGCCCTGTTTTGACTTGCCACCCCCCACACACACACACACCTCTTTGAGAGATGGCACCTTCAGCAGGGCCTCCTGGCCTGGTTTTAGGGTACGGGCAGGGTCGTATGGAAGAAGGTAGTCCTTTAGATCATCTGAGACACACTTTTCTTTCTCATGGCCCACATTACACAGGGGTAGAAAAATCCCATGCACATCCTGCTATTTTTGGCAAACACTACATCCCTGTTTATTTCAAACCCACAAACACACTAAGGCAGAGACTTGTCCACCCAAAAGATCCGATACCAAAACATAAAAGGAGCAATATAGTATATGCGGTCCAATGCAGTGAGGAGTGTTCAGACCTCTACATCGGAGAAACTAAACAGCCATTAAACAGAAGGATGGCCCAACGTAGGAGGGGTAACAGCTCAGGACCAGAATCAGCAGTATACCTCCATTTGAAAGACAAAGGGCACTCATTCAAAGACGAGGATGTACACATATTGGACAAAGAAGAGAGGTGGTTTGAGAGAGGAGTAGGGGAAGCCATTCATGTGAGCATCAAAACCCCCTCCCTCAACAGAGGTGGTGGGCTCAGGCATAGTCTATCTGCTACTTATCAGGCTGTGCTTTCCAAAGTACCCAGACAAATCAAAAAGTCTTCACCACCAAGGCCATAGCTGATGGGTTTCAGCACCTTAGGCCATTGTTCACCTTAAGGCTATGGATACTATTGTCTCCCTTAACGAGCCTATTCAGGCCATTGTTCATCTTATGAGCCTAATTCAGACCAGGGTGATAAGAGGTCAAAGCGGACTATAAGATGGAGGACTCGCACTAGCTGTATTCAGACTGATGAAGCTGTTTGGATGAGCAGCAAAACGTTTCTATCTCTCAAGAAGAAGTCCAGTAGCCATGACTCAGCTTCCAGATAAACTCACCTGGATGACTGAGAATCTTCACAGACATCCTGCTAGGGTCTAGTCCAGCTGAGATTCCCAGTTAGAATTTGCTCTGAACTGTATTTTGCCTCTGCTGTGGAGGTGGTCACTTCAGTAGCTTCAGAAAAAAATAACTGGGAAGTATGGCAGAGCCATCTGACCTATAATGAAAAAGTAGGGCTTAAAATCTATTTTGGGGGAACTAGCATGCAAAGCATGGGGGAAGAGAAAGCTCGGGCCACGTTGCAGGTAGCAGGTGAGAGTCTAAAACCCTGTTTACAAAGCTCTTGTAGGGGAAGGCCAGGCAAGGTGTTCCTTCCTGAAATGCAACATGCATGGAGATTTTTGCCGCAGCTCAAAAGCCAATGGGAATCAGATTGAAAATATTGTGCCGAGATTTCAGAGATCTGGATTTGAGCCACCACTGAGCCACACATCTCACTTGATGGCCTTCAGGCAATCACACATCCTCAGCCTAACCCACTGTACCGGGCCTGTTTTCATGGAAACAAAGCAGGGATGAGGAGAGCCGTTTTCTGCACCTGCATCTGAGTATAGGAAAGGCAGGCTATATTTGCAAAAAAAAAAGAGAGCCAGGCAGGCAAATGGAAGGGTGGCTGGAGCTGTCCCTGCACCTTTGCTTTTGGTAACGGAGCAGCTCCATTTAGAATACAGCACAGCGTATTTAAAATAAACCCTTATTTTCTCTGCATTGTTGACTTCCTGCAGTATAAAGAATAGCTGCCATCTCCTGCCAAGCAATTGTGGAGGTGGTTTTTGAGTCATCTTATTGCCGGCGAGGTTTGGAAGTTAGGCCATGCTCAAGACCTTCACCTCCAAGGCTTAGAGCTCTTAATTAACTCCTGGGCATGCAAATTCACCCCTCACTTCCCCCTTTGCAAAGTTCCCCCACCCACCCACCCACCCAAAGGAATCATCCCTTCAAGTTGTGTGTTTGCAATGGAATGAGCCAGAAGGCTGCTGTCCGTGGTGCTGATTTGTCCGGTTGCCCTGTGGCTTAATCCATTGCCCTTTTCCTTCTCTGAGGAAAGCGTGGAGAGCCAAAGAAAACAGAGCTGATACGCTTAACTATATCGTGGGCATCTCTTATTTCCCAGCCATGTCAAAGAGCCAGATCACAAGCTAATGAGGACAGAGCAAAGGTTGGGTAGTAAGTAGCCCACAGAAAAAAGTTTGCACTTACAAATAATGCTGGCAAGCTCAGTAGTTTAGATCTCTGGCTGTGGAGCCAACGGTCCAAAATTCAGTTCCCCACTGACCCTCCTGGACAGACGTTGGGCTTCTGGATCCATAGGGCTCCTCCCAGCTGTGCAGTTATATAGTTATCAATAATAAATTGTTTTGTAACTTGCTTGTCCATGTAGGCTAATTCACTCCCACCGATGGCCGACCAAGCTGAATACAGCTCCCTTTGACAAGGCTCATAGAACCTCATATTTTTCGTACATGGTTTATTTCACTCGTGTGCTTCCATTTAGAAAGCTTAGGTAGGTTTATATGGAGCTCCCTCCAGACACTAATCCAGTTCACACCAACTTAGCTTCGTCCAAAAACTGTCCTAGACTCTTTCCTCAGCCCTCAGTGTTGCCTTCCTAGAACTCAGCAAATGAACTGTAGATTGACCTTTTGTGATGCATTTTCCACTGCAATCTTCAGAGTTGCACAGGTGTGGACAAAATACAGCAGGAGTAGGTTGGCTTTGAGCTTAACGAGGTCACCAGCTTTTTTTTTTAACCTGTGGAACCTTGATGTCTGCCAACGAGATCCTGATGCAAAACGGCAACAGAGGAAGGCTTCTAGATACTTAGAATTAATGGGCAGGATGTCTGTAAGCCCACCCACAGACCATAGATTTTTTTTCTTTTCATTAATAAAACTAAGATTACGCTCTCTTTTACACGCAAAGTACCGTTTCCAGGTTTTCCTCCAAGCTGCCTTTGTCAAAACAACTAATTAGAAGAAGAAGAACAATTTATTGAACGGAAAGCCCTTTCACTGTTGCTGTGGCCGAACACCAGGGAACCAGAAAACACTCACCTATCCGATACACATGATCTATGGTCTATAGATCATGCTCCTCTACCTTCTGCCCACTCCGGGGCTAAAGATAAATTATGCACGCTCGTAATTTAATGACTGCCATCCTCAAGTTGCAAAACGGATGCTTCTCCAAGGAGCCAGCTCACATGCTCAGCCTTGACACTGAATGCGTAGATGTGTAATGGGACTGCATTAAAACACACACACACACACACACACACACACACACACACATGGCTACTACATCATAGGGTTTGGGGCAGGCCATCCAGATTTCTAAGTCTCAAGTTCCTTATGTAAGGAACTACTCTTTTCTGCACTAATGATTTTTAAAACTTTGTTGGGATCATTATCAGGGGTGGGCTGGGGAAATGCGCTGGCTGGGAGATGATTCTGAAATCTTCCTCTCTCTCTCTCTCTCTCTCTCTCTCTCTCTCTCTCTCTCTCTTTTCCCCCCTCCTGTTCTCCTTTCCCCATAGCTGCTTACCCGGCTGCATACGGTCAGATAAGCCAAGCCTTTCCACAGCCACCTCCCATGATTCCACAGCAACAGAGAGAAGGTAAGTCTTGGGGATGTCCCACTGACCCCGTTTATCTCTCCTTGAATCTGGGAAACTTGGGTGGTGGTGACACTCCCGTCCTGGATCCCACGCCTCCATGCCATGCCACACACACATGCATGCTGTTAAAAATATATATGGATAGCCATAGAAGGCCGGCCCAGGAGATGGTGGCAGAAAACCAAATAGTGCACCCTACTTGCTCTGCATACAGAAGTTCTCTGAGCCAACAATGGGCTCCCGTTTCAGCATTGATTATGGGTTGGCGTTCGTCCATCCTCCACTAGAAGGGAGCAGTAAATTCATGAAAAGCAGCGTGGCATCGCCACAGGACTGCCCTTCGAGAAACTAGATTGATAGAGGGCTCCAGTGAAATGGATGGGAGCAGCTGCTAGGGATAAAAATCCTCTTTCTTCTCATCCTATAAGACAAGGATGAGGAATTTCCCCTTTCCAGGAAAGAAGTCCGGTGAGGAATTTGCTGGGACTCTTAGCATAGTTTTTAGATTAGCAAGAATGCTATTTTGCACCATGCCTGCTCATTTTAAAAAAAAAGGAAAAATAGAAATCACTTATTTGGGAGCAAAGTCACAAAATGTTCCTGTTTTGGCATAGAATTCTGAAGCCCATTGCCCAAGAACAAGGTGCCCTCTGCTTTATTTCAGAGTTTGAAGCACAGGATGGGTTGTTTGCCTCTTTCTTGCCAGTCGTCCGATCTGTCTCTGCTTACTGTGTGCATCCTTGTGCTTTGCTTTTAACAGTAGAAAGGAACTAGAGAGCTATTTTTGCGCAAAGACTTCCAAGAGGCGATTGCCTAGGGGATTGTTTTTAGATGGAGAGTGGAAAACCCTTGAGGCTTTCATGATTCCCATTGAGGGGTTTTATGTCAGATTCACCTAAACCACTGGTTCTCAACCTGTGGGTCCCCAGATGTTCCTGGACTGCAACTCCCAGAAATCCTGGCCAGCTCAGCTAGTGATGAAGACTTCTGGGAGTTGTAGTCCAGGAACGTCTGGGGACCCACAGGTTGAGAACCACTGACCTAAAATGACAAGAGTAAGGAAAATAGGAGGCATTCTTTATATTCCTGGCCAATGCTCACCTCCTGCATCTTCTGCTGGAGACAGCTGACTCACTTTCCTTGATAGCAGGGCGTGTGAAGGAGCACCAAAGCTCTCACAAGTGTACAGAATAGAGATGGGCACGAAACGAACAATTTTTTTGTTTTCCGTTTTCATTTTTTCGTTTCATTACGTAACAAAATGACAAACGAATTTTGTCTCTAAAATGAAACGAAACGAACAGAAACACCGGAATTTTTGTCGTGCGTTTTGTTTCCGTTACTGCAATATGAGTGAATTGCTTAAAATCCTTTAAAAATCACAAAAAATTGAAATAAATGGTAACAAAATGGTAACGAAATGAATTTGCGAAAAATGGAAACAAACTGAAACGGACCCTCCAAACGACAAACGAAATGCCATTTTTCTGATTCGTGCCCATCTCTAGTACAGAAATCATAACAAAAGAATGAATGGGGTGATAAAAATTGTGTAAGGGAATAAGCAGAGGGCTGGTGGCTTTTTTTGCAAGGAACTTCTAAAGAGGTGAAAAGGACTTTTTGCAAGGTAACACTGCTGTAGTAAAAAGCATTGCTAAGGATTGCAATCAAGAGCTGTTAGGTTTACAAAAGACACAATGGAGACAAAAATTACTAGAACACATCTGTTAATGTGGACTGTCTATGGGGACTACCATAATGAGTGCTTTCAAATTTGTCCCTACCTCCCTGCTGAAAGATTTTTGTTGGAGAACCATTGTTGGAGAACCAAAAACCGGATATATGGTCTCCTGATACTTTACAGTGCTCTGATTCTATAAGTGTATCTACACGCTTAATATCAGTAAAGCTGACCCTCTGTAGAGAATCCTGGGATCATGGTTTGATAAGGCCCTTGGGACTTGGTATGGAAGCCTGTGAGAGAATGTGGGACGCCTCCTCTAACAACACCTCACAGGACTGCATGGGATGCAGCCACTAATACCTCTGCTTACGAATTTTATCCATTCCAAGCACATGCTTGTAAGTTTTTTTAAAAAATGTAAGCAGAGCTGTGGTTTCCTATAGGAATGCATTGAAATCCATTCCCTCCGGAACGGTTAATTGATTTTTTCAATGTGTTCCTATGGGAAGGCTGACCAGGCACACACTTATCTTGCACCCGCTTGATCATCTGGCCAGTGGAGTGGGGCGGACAGGGGACCATGCCATGGCCCTTTAACTGTCCCGCTCGGCTGAGACACTGGGCTGGCAGACCCAGAACTTTGCTGGGGCAATGGTGGTCCTTGGGATGGGGGAGAGAGGGGTGGATAACTAACCCCTCAATTTTTAATTGGTGGCCGGTGGGCTACTTTTGAACCTTTTGTGGGCTACTAGTAGCCTGTGGTCTACCTGTTGTGCAGGCCTATCCTAGAAACAGAGAGGCACTGGCTGTGATTCCCTGAACTCTGCAAAGATGCCCCCAATCCTAATTAGCTCCTTTGCAGAGCACACTAATCCCAACCCAGTTCCACCAAATTGGAAGGAACCCAGATACCCCCCCCCAACCCCATGGCCCCAGAACGATGCAAGGAAGGGAAAGTTTGTGGTTTCTTTGAGCCACATCAGAGGGGCACAGTGCTTTGCAAAGACTTCATTTGCCATTAATCCAAAAGAAAGAAAGAAAATGTGAAGGCACAAAGTGCCTTCAATCACACCAAGGCCCAGGAATTTTAATGAGCTGTAAATGGGCATCTGTCAGATCCCTGACTCTGCGGAACTACCCCTGCCAGCCGAGGCAATGAGTAATAGCCAATAAAAAGTGGTGGGGGGACCACCTTCGTGAACTCCTCTCTCTAACAGGAAAGGGAAAGTTGTAATTTGCTGTGTTATGACACTGTAATTATGCCCTGATGAAGAAAGCGAGAACATTAAAAACTCCTTCTTTTTCTGTGTCGTAAGTCCCTCCTACCTTTCCCCCTCTCCCACCACCCAGTTAGGAAAAAAAAGACAGGTTTAACCTGTGCTTTGCCAGATCAATCTCTTGACTTCTCATTAAGACCCTTGGATAGTCGGGAGTTGTGGGTTTGTTGTTGGCAAAAACGAAAGCCCGGCCATGAATTAAAAACTCAAAATTGGTTAGAAAGGGGGGCTTAAAGTAACCTTTTTTATGTTTTCACACCTCCCTTAAAGCTGACGCGCAGACTTCAGCAGGTACAGAATATGGTGGCCAGCTAGGTGATTGGTACGAGCAGATTTAATCGCATGACCCTGGTTCTGGCTTGTCTCCACTGGTTACCCTTTGAGTCCCGGATCAGGTTCAAAGTTTTGAATCTCACGTATAAAGCTGTTGACAGTTTGGGACCATGTTACGTATCAGAGCAACTCTCCCCAGTGTCAACTGCCTGGCTCATCAGATCTTCCAGACCAGGTCTGGAAGAAATGTCTTATGTGGAGCAGCTTAGGGAGCTGGGGATGTTTAGCCTTACAAAAAGAAGGCTGAGAGGGGGTTTGATAGCCATGTTTAAATATTTGAAAGGATGTCATACTGAAGAGGGAACAGGTTTGTTTTCCATGGCTTCAGAGACTAGGACTCCGGGCAATGGTTTCAAACTACAGGAAAAGAGATTCCATTTGAACATTAGGAAGAACTTCATGACAGTTAGAGCTGTTCAGCAGTGGAATATGCTGCCACGGAGGGTGGTGAAGTCTCTTTCTTTGGAGGTTTTTAAGCAGAGGCTGGATGGCCATCTGTCGGAAATACTGTGATGGAGGTTCCTGCATGACAGAAGGGTTGGACTGGATGACCCTTGAGGTCTCTTCCAACTCTAAGATTCTATGATTATACGATCTCAGATGAGGCTCTTCCAGGTAGCCACCCCGTGGGAGGCCCCACAAATCCTCTACATGATGACTCCATCTTTGTGGAGATGGTGGCTTCACCTGGCCTCCCCCCTCCTCCGGTTGAAATTTAACTGGTTATTGAAGACATAGCTCTTCTACCACTCTAGCTGAGTTGAGGTGATACACATTTCTGTCCAGTTACTCCTCTTTATACATTTATTTTCGTTTTTATCCGAAATTTAGTTTCATCATTACTCAGGTGCCTTCTGTCTTTATGTCCTTAGATCTTTACATGGGTTTTCTTTTATATCATTCATTCTCTATGGATTGTGTGCATTATTGCAAACCACCCAGAGTGATGCTGCTGCACTAATAGGAGTGGTATATAATTTAAAGTAATAAATAAATAACAAATAATAATTGTTTTTAGGAAGGCCTTGGCCCTTTCTTTACATGTCGTGTTCAAATTTTAAGGTCTCCTGGTTGCAACTGGAGCTGTTAGCAAGACTGTGACCCCAATGAATAGAATCTTGTTGTTTAGCACAAAAACTAGCACTAGAGTATGCCTATTGAATCCATGAAGATTTAGTAAGATTTAGTAAGCCAATTGCCATAATAAATCACATTAATTTATGGAATCTGGGGAAGAATTGACTCACCAAATCTCCACTGATTTCGAGGGCCTACTCTAGTGCAAATTACTGTGCCAAGAAACATAATTTCAGGCAATTTAAAAAACAGAATCGAAAATTATATTAAGGAAAAGGCATATGTGACATTTATTATATATTAAGTCAGCTAAAATGTACCCTAACTTGTTTAGCTAATTGAAGAATTACATACCAAGCTTGAGTATACTGTCAAGATCTGATGGGCTAGTTCAACATTGTATTTTGCTATCTCTATCTTTTGTATTGGATGGAAATAGATGTAAGTAAAGATACAGTAATTCCCCGCCTATCATAGGGGTTAGGGACCCGACCTGACCCACGATGATTGAAAATCCACTATATGCAGATACTGGGTCAGGTTGGGACTGGGGGGGGGCTCTCTGGGGCCTGCTACACTTACCTGAGGCCTGGCGCTGCTCCGAATGCGCCTCTGACAGGCACCCCGGGCCTGTCGGGGGCCCCATAAGTGGTTTCCAGTGATCCCAAAGTCCCTTACGTTTCACCGGAAACCACTTCTGGGGCTTCTGATGGGGCCGGGAAGGCTATTGGAGGCCCGTTCGGGGCAGCGCCAGGCCTGGGGTAAGTGCAGGACGCCTGAAACAGGGATATACTGGGACCACAGTAAATGAACCGCGAAATGGTGGGGGACCACTGTAGACAGGATATGGATGGGATAAAAAATGAAATTAAATATGAACGTATGTTATTTTAAGATGGGAAAGGACCTATGAATTACATGGGTCGGAAATGTTGGGGAGGAAATTGTGATTGATTTTGTAATACAACAGGAGACAAGCAACATATTTGTTTTATTTTGTTTAGTGTAGAAAATAAATAAATTGGGTTTTTTTTCAAAGGCATATATGCAAGGGTGGGTTTACAGCAGCCACCAGTCCTTTGCACAATCACATGACTGGTCCTGTGCCTGATTTGGCAGCCAGTGTAGGACTAAACATGCGGAGAAGAATCTGCTTGCAGGGTGCAAATCTGACAGAACTGCCCGTGCATAATCATGTCAGTGAACTAAATAATGGAAGTGAACAAGATCCAAGAGTAGAAAGTCTAGTAACGTTGCACTTCCACCTAAACACATCAGGGTTGATTTGTTTTCAGTATTAAAATGTTTAAAAGGAAACAACAAGGTTGAGTTCCTTGGCATGGCTTGTAGTCATTGTAGCTGTGCGGTACTTCCAGGATGGATGATCCACAACTGGAGAAGAACTGGAGAATGGAGCCATTGCTCTCACTTCCTGTTTGTGGACATCTTAAAAATTGCGGGTTGGTCACAATGAGAGACAGGATGCTATCAGCCTGTGTAGGATGGCTGTTCTCCATAGTAGGCTTATGTTGGACTGATTGTTCTCCTCAGACGGCCTCTGTAGGATGGCTGTTTTTCTCTGAAGGCCTCAGTTGGAACTGGTTGTTGTCCTCAGAAGGCCTGTGCAGGATGGCTGTTTCCCTCAGTAGGCCTGTGTAGGATGGCTGTTGTCCTCAATAGGCCTGTGATGGACTGTGTGTTATTCTCGGTAGACAATCCTTCCTTGTCCTCCACCTTCCAGATCACGGGGCAAATCACCACTTCTACTGAGCTATCCTGGCTGGCACTTCCAGGGCACAACTGGAGGACAGCCGAGTTAGGATGGCTGAATGACTTTTATTTTGATCCGGGTGCAGCCTTCATGCATCCGATATAGAAAGCAGTACAGAGGTGAATGCAGGAGGGTCACGTGGCTTATACTTTTTCTCTCTTTGCATCTTCTCAACAGAATTTGGAAATTTATTCAAGCATGGCATGGAGGCGGTTAGCAGCTTCCAGCTTTCTCTGTACTGGAAGGATTTGTTTCTTTTGATGTGGGGGACGAAGGGAAGGTGGTTGGCATGCATCTTCCTGCACAGATCCCTTACCAGTTTTTCTTCTCGCTTTCTCTTTTTCTTTCTCCTCCATCTCCTTCACAGGACCAGAGGGCTGCAACCTGTTTATCTACCATCTGCCCCAGGAGTTTGGGGACGCTGAGCTGATGCAGATGTTCCTGCCATTCGGTAATGTCATCTCCTCGAAAGTGTTTGTGGATCGGGCGACAAACCAAAGTAAATGCTTTGGTGGGTAAAGATAACAAAACAATTAGATTCATCCAGGAAAGGAAACTTTTTTCTGAACTACTTTGACCTTTTCTCCCCTTCCCTCTCAGACTGCTTTTTTAAAATAAATAAATAAATATATAGCTTTACTTGGCTGCTTCCCCCCTCTCAATTTACCTTTGTTGATCTCTCTCTCTCTCTCTCTCTCTCTCTCTCTCTCTCTCTCTTTCACCCTTCCTCTCCGCTGCCCCAACCACCACCCCATCTGCTCCCTTCTGACTGTCTCATCCTCAGAACTGTTATGCCCCTGAATATTGAGGAAAGGATCGTTGGGGCCAGGAGGTTTTGGGAACCAAGTCCCTAAATCCTGGTTCGGGGGGGGGGGGATGGAAAATCACTGTGCCTTTAAGGGAAGGGAACAACAAAGTCCATAACTGGAATCAGGGCAGCAGGCGGGACTGGAAGGCCAAATCGGAGATGGGGCGGCAGGAGAGCAGGGAGCTTATTGGAGGAGCCTTAGACCCCCTAGCAGGTGGGCTGACTATGGACACCCCCCAGCGAGCAAGGCATCTGTTGCATTTGCCAGGAAAGAAAGGTTTTGGATTAGAGATGGGCACGAATCACAAACATGGTGGTCTGTCATGATTTGTAATTCGTCGAGCTCGGTGAATTACGAATCACATTTTTTTTTTGAAAAAAACTGACGAATCGATTTGGCAGTTTGCCTCACAAAACAAAAAGCCCAAATCCCCCAAAGCCCCCCAAATTGAAAAATTAAAAAGCTCAAGACATTATAAAAAGCCCACCCACCCCCCAAAAAAATCCAAGAAAACAAATCAAAAATCGCTAAACATTCACCAATTTCTATTGGTGCCATAGCCAATGAATATGAAGCAATGAAGTTTAGATGGATCAGCAATTTTAGACCAATTTGTTTTAATTCATCTAAAATTTGGGCCCATCTCTAGTTTGGATTCAGGATTGGGAGGGAAATGCATGTTGGAGCATGTGGTCCTAGTGTCTGAATTCTCTGTAGGTTGTCCCCAATCCTCACTCCTTTTTCTTCTTGTGCTACTGTTAATTGTACTGGATGTTATGTTGTGATGTGGGGGGGGGGGGAACCTCGTGTCACATCCTATATCCATCCACCTCCCACTGTCAGCTCAACCATCTCCTGCCATCATTTCACAACCCTTACATAGTCCCAAACAAAGAGGCCTAACGCACTTAGGTTTTGAATCACCTTATACTTAAAGTCAAATTGCCTTAAAAATCACTTACCGCATTTCCAATCACCTTTTCCACGGAGCCCCCTTGGCCATGTCCCTTTTTGGCCGCTGTGTCGGTTTTTCTTGCCACGGCCACCAGGGGTGGTGTTTTTTTAAAACTGATTTCTAGACCGCTTTTTGAAGCTATTTGGCTCAAACTGCTGACACCATGCACCGTTTTTTTCCGGGTTCCCCCTCTGTATGCCTTATCCTGTCTTTGGAACAGCCAAAAAAGAAATCCTCCTGCAGTGTAATCATTTCCGCTGACTTCTCCGGTCCTTCTACTTCCTCTTTTGGGTACAATTTTGCTTTTTCTGGTCACGGAAGTAGGCTATCAAAATCAATGCATCGCATTGTGAGTAATGTAAAGGGAGAACCTGAAAAATAGCTACATTACTTTGAATGGAAGAACAAAGGCATGACGTTATCCTAAAAAATAATTTCCGAAATTGAACCAGATAATGGGGAAATGTCAGACTAAATCGGAACAAAAAGCGGTTCAGCAAAGTGCGGACGGGGAAACCGGTTCTTGAGAAAACGCCCAAGTGCAGAATGCTGAATCGCTTCAGCAACCACGTGACCGGGGGAGGGCAAAAGGCGATTCTAAACAAAAAGCAGGTGGTGTTTGAGGTGCGGTAGCGGCCAAAATCTCTCTTCTTCTTCTTCCTCCTCCTCCTTCCATCAGCATCCCTCTCTTCCAGAGCTTGTCTGCCTGGCATGGCCAAATGGGTCATAAATCCATGATTGTTGAGGAAGCGGCTTCCATTTTATTGGTATCATCCACCATCTTATTCCAATAATTATTCCTCTGAGCCATGTCAAAATCAGAAGTGGCCATGCAATGAAACGCCTTTGAAAAGCGGATCCGTCCATCTCCCCACCTCCCCCCAATGGAATCTGGTGGCTCCAAAGTCAATGGGGTGGTGAAGCCACTCTGGGTTTTCTTCCGAACTATACCAGAGCTATCCAGAGTGTTAAGCCCTGTGCCCCAAAATGTGGGCTGTGGATCCAGCTGGGCCTTTTGATTAATTTCAGTAGGAGTAAGTATCTGTGCAAAGTACCAAAGTTTTGTGTTTATTTTTATTTTTTCAGTGGAAACATAAACCACTCCACCTTTCCGTCGTTGGTAGTGCTGGTGATGAAGGAAAACCAACAGAAACATGTATTGGATTTAACGAGCTAATACTTGGGTTGTTTTATGCCTGATTCCTTACCAATCTAACAGAAACATAATTAGAAATAAAAGAGTGCTACAAATGTCATACACTTTTTAATGATAACAGTGAATGCCATTGCATATTGTCTTTCCCTCGTCCTCCATTTCTACAATCCAATTCTGCTCAAAACCAAATATGGGAGTGGGCATTTGACCACTCAGAAAGGCTCTTGAAGAGCTGTGCCATGCAAAATACCTCAACAGAGTGGTTTAATCTGAATTCAGGTGGGCAGTCACACACACATGAGCTATACCTGTTTCAGCTTTTTAATTGTTTCATCTTATTTGTTGTAAACCGCCCTGAGTCCCATGTCTGGTGAATAGGTGAGGTATATAAATGTGAAATAAATAAATAAATAAATAAATAAAATACCTAGAAAGTGATCCACACCAGGTTCTCTATCAAATCCCTTTACAGGCTTTCATGTCCCTGAGAGTCAAAACAGATGGAGTCTCAGCTTTGCTATTAGAAAGTGATAAAACATTATTCATCCCAAGACACCTCATTTTTCCCTCAAACTTTCCACTTGCAGATAGAGCCTGGAGTTGTCTCCTAACGACCCGTCCCTGAACAAAAGGAAGCTAATGTTCAGCTTAGGGTGGGAAAAAAATCAAAATTAATTAATTAATTAAGTAAACTTTAGCTCTTAAGGGAGTCATCTTCTCATTGCAAAGCTGCATTTGCTTCTGCTCTGATTAATCCAAATTTGAAACAACAGCAATGAAAAAATGTTTCTGCCACTCCTAAACAATTTACTGCAAAGTTTTCGTTTTGTGAAGAGGAAATGTTTTACAGTTTTTAAAATACATTGGGGTTGTCTCTAAGGATATTTGGCCAGAATCAGAAGGCTGTCAACTTTCCACGTTGGGGTATCTTGGGTATCTTTATAACTGAATCCGTGTGTACAAATCTTGGGTTTTAAATGGCTTACTTCTTCGAAAAGATTCAGTAGGGAAAGCAGTCCATAAGGAAGCTGGAGGCAGGGCTGCTAGCAGGGCATGTCGATAGGGCATGTTGATAGAGAGCCCCAGAGGGCAAAGGATCAGGAGGACACCCCCCCCCACTACCTAAAGAGTGGGGTCTTTTTCACCCTATGCCCGGGGTCCTCAAACTATGGTTTGTGGGCCAGATGCTGCTGCCAAGGTCCTAAATCCGGCCCGCTGGCCATTGCAGAACTCCCCACTTGAACCAAAAACTCACTGTGCAGCAGCAGCAGCAGCTATTGCCTCAGCTAACAATGCAAGGGCAAAGCCCACAGTTGCCCGTAGCATCTCGCCGGGTGGGGCGTGAGCAGGATGGGTCCTCCCCTACCCCCCCTTGGAGCCCCGGGAGAAGTGGGGCCGCCGTGCAGGCCAGCAGACACTGGGCTGGGGGCAGGGTGAAGCAGGTGGGACGTTCCCTACCCCCCCCCTTTAAAGCCACGCCGGGGAACTGCAGGGTCCAGCCCCCAACAGTGTCTGAGGGACAGTGAACCGGCCCCCTGTTTAAAAAGTTTGAGGACCCCTGCTCTATACACTCAACACTTGTCTCCCGATTTCAGGAAGCAGGAGTCGGAAGGGGGAAAGTACCAATTTTGTAAATTCCTCCCGCTTTCCAAGAAATGCCTCTTTTAAAAAAGAAGTAAACCAAGATTTGTTTAAGAAAGCTCAGAAGGAAAGTAAAAGGAAGGTTGGGAATCTTACTAATAGCTCTTGACTAGGGAACTACACCAGTCTTGTTGGAGCTGCCAATGTCCTAATCCCCTCCCCAATAATTAATAAGTTAAAAAGATCCCAAACATACGACAGCTCTAAGTGCTGGCCATTGTTGGATATGCTTGCCTTTCATTGACCTTTAAGTGAAATTTAAGCCCACTGGAGCACTTCAAAGTACAAGTACCTGGAAGCTGCTAGGCTGTTTACCCTAGAAGGGAGGCGCTCCGATACGGTGGGGAGGTATGAACAGGAAAACCCAGACTCATAAAACCCCTTGCCTTCTGCCCACAGGCTGCAGCAGGTTCCAGGCAATCAGAGGAGATTTCCATGGAGGGGGTGGGGGTGGGATGGTGGGGGTAGAAGAGGAGGAGACGGGAAAGCGCCAGCGAAGTATTAGGGCTGTGAACCACTATTCATTTTTACAAACTATAATTAATTTGATGTTTAGATTAATTTCTGATGTGCTCTCAAAGGTGCACGGAAAGCATTTTTCCTTTATTATAATGTTGATTGCTTATTGGGGAGATAAATCTAACTGTCAGTTATGCACCGACTTACCAAAACTTTCAGTCGCAGCAAGCATGTCTGCAGAAAAGAACAGCTGTTGGTTGCTCCGCTGTTTAAAGGAACAGTCCTGTTTCTTCCAAAGAAAGTCAGCACGGCAAGGCCATAGATTGGGTGTAGAACTATCCTTCCTTCCTTCCTTCCTTCCTTCCTTCCTTCCTTCCTTCCTTCCTTCCTTCCTTCCTTCCTTCCAGTATTGCTATGCTCATCGTTTAGAATGAATTTTATTATTTTTTCATTGATTCTTGAGCCGATCCATCTCCTTGTCAAGGAAAAAAAAAGGTCACAATTTCTCCACTTTCAGTTCAACGGGGGTGTATCGGGGTGGGGGCAGAAGGGTACATGCTCCCTGGGCATAGCAATCTGGGGGCACCTGGAAGAGAAGGAGGAGGAAGCCCTGTGCCCTCCCGCCAGCAGCCCTCAGGCTTGGCGACAGGACCCAGTCCATTGCAGCCGCCTCCGCCGCCACTGTGCACCATGTGAGCGGCGAAGCAAGCAGGCAGGCAGGTGTGTGAGCGCGGTGGCTACAGCGCCCTACCCCTCCTCCTCCAACTCGTCTTCGCCTTGCTCTGGGCCACCGCGGGAGAGGAAATGTGCATGTGCACTAACACACGTGCGCACGCACCCACAAATGTCCCACCCCATGCCCACAGGATTGCCCCCCCCCTTGCTGGGTGGATGCGATAGGGTTGGGGGAGGCCGGAGGGGTGCAAAAACAACTTTGTCCCCAGGCGCCCCAAAACCTTGCTACGCCACTGCAGTTCAAAGGCAAAATTTGAAGACTTGGGACGGAAGTTTTTGGTGTCATTTGCGCCCTTTTTAAGGAGCACTGATGACACCGGAGTCATTGTGACCCAGAACCTTACTAATGGGAACTGTGCTGGTTAATTTCCATGAAGCCATCCAATTTGTGTGCAGTATGGGATTCAACTAGTAATTCTTATTAGCAGCAGCTAATTAAGGAGATCCTACTTATAGTCCACGTCATTTCCCTCACACCAGCATACAGTACACAAGAGGATGTAGTGGGTAGTGGGCGGCATGTAAGTTGTATAAATAAATAAATAAACCAGATTTACGAAACGCTCTAAATATCAAATACAGTCACACACACACACACACACACACGCCATTTCGCGGTTCAGGTACTGCAGTCCCACTATATCGTGGGATCGCAGTACCGGCAGGGGGGTGGCGGGGAGCGATCGCATCACTCCCCGCCACCCCCACCCCCTCTGGGAGGCCACAGAGATGTGCAGGGGGGTGCGGAGCGATCGCATAGCTCCCTGCCACCCCCACCGCCCCACTTCCGCATATCTCAGATTTTCATGTATCGCGGGTCAGGTGGGTCCCTAACCCCCGCGATAGGCGGGGGGTTACTGTATGTTCTAGGTGAATTTTGAGGTGTGGGTAGTAGTCTTTCTGAGCTAATTAAAACCTCCATCTCTATTCGTACTTCTCTGTCCTTGCTTTTGTCACAATCCTTGTCACTGTGTGTAGTAAATCAGAACTAGAAAAGGCCCGTTGAAGCAATGTTAGCATCTCTACCCCTGCACAAGTTCTCTTGATTCAATCGGCCTACGCCTGTAGCAACTCATGTGTTGTGCTAACCAAAAGGATAGCAGCTGATAGAGGTGGAGTATGAGAGCTCAGCTGCCCATAAGGACTGCCCCACATGGAACACTGATTTTCCCAGGGTCTCCCTCTTCAGTTTCATCACCCTCCATGTGTAGCAGGGAGACAGATGGATGAGAATGTGACCTTCTTTGTATGAGAATTCACCACCCTTCTGATCAACTAAATACGGCTTGTGGGTCTATGGAGAGCCTTTCTGTTTTTCACCAATCCAAGATCCAAGTCCAGTTTGGACATTGCCCTTCTACTTCTCCCAGCTGGATGGTTCAATAGATTTGGTCTCTGGCTTCAGATCTAAAGGCTGAGAGTTCAGTTCCCCATGGCGCCTTCTTGACAGGGGTGGACTTAATAATGACCCATAGAATCATAGAACCATAGAGTTGGAAGAGACCTCAAGGGCCATCTAGTCCAACCCCCTGCCATGCAGGAACCCCCATCACAGGACTCCCGACAGATGGCCATCCAGCCTCTGCTTAAAAACCTCCAAAGGAGACTCCACCACCCTCCTTTGGGGCAGCATATTCCACTGCCAGACAGTTCTAACCATCATGGAGTTCTTCCTAATGTTCAAATGGAATATCTTTTCCTGTACTTCGAGACCAAACTACAGCTCAGCAGTTCTAGACGATGATGATTTATTTGTTTGCCTTCTGTCCCAGAAAGAAAGGTATAATGTGTTCATTATATAGGTATGCCACCAATGCCTTATACTTTCTACTAGGGATTGCAGATGGTCTGCTCCTATGTCAAACTATCAGTAAGCTTTGGAAATCTACCAAAAATGCTCCCACTTAACGGGGAAGATGGTGTGCAGTTAAAAGACCAGCGCAACTGAGGTACACTGATGTTTCCGTTCTGCATTTTCTTTAGAAGGAGTTTGCTTTTGAACGGGGACCTGCGGTGAGCAATTAGAAATAATAATCGGCATGGAAAAAATACAGAAGGTTGAAGTTTGCATTGCAAAAAAGCAGGCCTTTGCTTTTACAGAAGGTGTAGTACTAACAAAGCAAAAATTTGGATGGAAGTAAACAGGTGTAGGATTGGACCATCACTTCACCGAGCACTTACCAGCTCTGAAGTGGCGTGATCACACCGTTGATATTGCAGTGAAATCGGAGGTTTCACGGTGGTGCCGGTGGTGACAGTGAGACCACTAATATGATTGGCTGAGGTACACCCAAATAACAAGTTTCAGGGTGAAGAGTGGTCACAAAAATCTCTTGTTCTCAGTAGTCTTCCAACTCTTGCTATGGTGAGACTCCCTGAAAAGATTTCTCACTGCTTCATCTTCCCACAGAAAGGAAACTCTAGTCTCATTTTCTCTTGTAAGTTTCTCCCCATTTTTTTACCCATATGTTCTGCATAGGAAACTGCCACATTCTATATTATGTAGTACCCTTCCAGTGAGTCCTGTGAAGGACAGGTGTTACTCTATGCAGAAATTGAAATAATTCCAGGCAACTTGGTGGCAGATTCCAGGAAAATTTTGTGGAGCAAGGAAATATAATAACACAGGAAATATAACAACCCTGTATAGCCTGGTCTTGCTTGAGCGCTTTCCCAGATGAATCCTGTGCAGGAAAGATACTGTTCTGAACAAGAATTGTAAAATCCAGGGGCATCTTCCCATCCCCCTCCCCCCTGAAATAATTGCCACAATGCTTTCCAGATTTCATGTGAAAATTCCTGTAGGATATGGAATGGGCAAGAAAGCATCTCATGCAGAGGGCAAAAGAGTGATTGTTTTTTTCAGTTCCTTTCTAAGAATGGGAGGTTGCAAGCCCTATGAGGAAAGACTGAAAGAAATAGGAAAGCACTTTTCAAAGACTTCACTGTCATCCGAGGAGGGGCAGGATCTGTTCTAAGTCACTCCCAAGGGCAAAAATGAGCTCAAGGACCAGGAAACCAGAATTCAGTTGAATAGCAGGAAAAACTTCCTAACTGTTGGAGTAGTACAACGATGGAACCCATGGGAGGTAGTGTTGGAGTAATGCAACGATGAAACCCATGGGAGGTAGTGTTAGAGTAGTACACTGATGGAACCAATGGCAGGTAGTGTTGGAGTAGTACAACGATGGAACCAGTGGGAGGTAGTGTTGGAGTAGTACAATGATGGAACCCATGGGAGGTAGTGTTGGAGTAGTACAACGATGGAGCCAGTGGGAGGTAGTGTTGTAGTAATACAACGATGGAACCCATGGGAGGTAGTGTTGGAGTAGTACAACGATGGAACCAGTGGGAGGTAGTATTGTAGTAATACAACGATGGAACCCATGGGAGGTAGTGTTGGAGTAGTACAATGATGGAACCAGTGGGACATAGTGAATGCTCCAGTGCTGGAGGCCTTCAAGAGAAAATTGGACAACCCTCTGTCAGAATTACTTTAATTTGTATTCCTGCCTTGAGTAGAGGACTGGACTTGATGCACTTAGAAGCCCGTCTCAGATTCTATGAGTGCCATAACACATTCATGGAGGCCTTGGGCAGCTCTTGGCTGTCCTTTTCAGATTCTGGAAGAGGAAATAGAAAGAGCAAGAGATGTGTGGAAAATAGAGGGGGCCAGATGAGTCAGATAACTTCAGATGACCATGAGAAGGTAGATGACAGAGAAGATGAGACGAGGCCTCCAGGATGAAAAGGGTTAAGACTATGGGCAGAGCATGGAAAACAAGAGAGCCCAGAGGTTTAAAAATTGGTTGAGAATGAAGAAGGGCCAAGTGGATAAAAACTAGAGAGGCGAGGTGAGCTAATGCTTATACTTCCTAACTTAGCCAAATATCTGGCTAAGAAAAGGAAAAAACAAGTCTTGTTTTGCCAGTCATATATTTCCAGAACAAGCAGGCACACTGAGAATTTGAATGATATTGATTTGCAACAAAGGAAGCGGTGGGGTGGGGTGGCTCAGTAGGCTAGAGCGCTGAAAACTGTCGGCTGCAAAATCGGCAGCTCAGCGGTTTGAATCCTGGGTGCCACTGAGCATAGCAAGTTCCCCCTGTTAACCCCAGCTCCTGCCAACCTAGCAGTTCAAAAGTATGCAAATACAAGTAGAAAATACAGTGGTACCTTGTATAAAGGAATTAATTTGTTCCAAATGAAATTATGTTAAGCAAATTTTGTGTTATACAAATTTCCCATAGGAATGCATTGAAAACAGAGTAATCCCTAATTGCGATGTTTTTATGTTGTACGGATTTGCCCCACAGATGATTCTGTTAAGCAAATTTCCCCTATATCTGGATTTTTTATGTTGTACAGATTTTATGCTATACAAACCGTTTGTTATACAAGGTACTACTGTAGATAACACTATAAAAAGCAGGAAGGTACACAGTGTTCCGTGCACAGAAATGCATTCAGCCACGCCAGCCACATGGCCATGGACTTGCACAACACTGGCTCTTTGGCTTGAAGACAGAGATGAACACTGCCCCTAGAGTCAGACCAGTAGGCACGCATGTGCGGTGGTGGTGTGGAGGGGGGGGGGCTTTACCTTTACATTTAAGCTGAGGCATACAAGTCAAAAGCTTTGGGGTCTGCAGACCCCATCCATCACTGGCTTATATCTACAGTACTTGCAAATGAGAGTTTGGTTTTGCAGGAATACATGCCAAGAGGAACCTCTCAGAGGCAACGGCAAGGACTGAAGACTAATGGAGGTGGGAGGAGTCTCTAAAGCCACCCTGTCCATACCCATGCTCAAGTGTGTGTGTGTGTGTTGTGTCATTACAGTCGTAACCGACTCTTCATGACCCCATGTCCATGGAGTTTTCTTGGCAGGAATACTGGAGTGGCTTGCCAGTTCCTACTCCAGGCGCCTACAGCACCTGGTATTCCCTGGTGGCCTCCCATCCAAGTACTAACCAGGGCTGACCCTGCTTAGCTTCCGAAATCAGGCAAGATCGGAAATGCTTAGGGCATCTAGGCAGCTCACCCATGCTCAAGACAGGGGCACAAATCAAAGCACAACTGAGTAACGGTGGCTCACACCTACCTGGGTTCCATTGTCATACTGCTCCAACAGTTTAGAGGGTTTTTCTTGATATTCAAATTAAAGCTGGCTTCCTTCCCTCTGGGGTGATCGAAGACAGATCCTTCCCTTCTTCTGTAGGACTGCCTTTGAAGACTTTGAAAAGTGCTCTCCTCTCTCCCCAATGTCTTCTCTGTAGCCTATAGCATGCCCAATTATTTCAGCTTTCCTTCACAGGGCTTGGTTTCTTGTCCCCTGATCGTCTTGGTTTCCCTGCTCTGAACTTACTCCCTGTTCCTGGCATACTTCTTTAAGTTTGTGGGGGAAATGGAAGGGCTTTTTCCTCCCCGAAGCAGACAGTAAATTCCCATACACCATGGCTGGCAAAGGTAGGGTACTCGTAATCTGAGAAAATACAGCGGAAGGTTGAGTTAGTTGGGAAGGCATCGAACAGGGTTAGAGAACGCCCATGTCATCCTGGGAGTGATCCTAAAGATGTACCTAGATCTGTCCAGAGTGGCCAGATGGCCAGATGGGTGGGATATAAGTTTAATTAATTAATTAATTAATTAATAATTGGGATGAGCAAAGAGCAACTCTTTAGGTCTCTCATAGATTTCAGCTTACCCTGCCTTCCCCAGCGCTGGCTGTGTGCTAGGACTCACGTGAGCAACACCAGAAGTGTTCTACCTTGCCCGCCCTACCCATGTCCTACTATTTCCCATAAGAGCCTACATCCACCACTGCTGCCTATTAGATGCAATCCATTATTTATTATTTACACTGCTTGCTTTTCCCCCAGTAAGGAAGCTGCCTTTAATTCCATGTGCCTGAGAGGCAGCACTGGTTCATTTTTTAGGGATTATGCCTCGGCTCAAACTTGTTTATTTGTATTAAATTTGGATTTCATTTAAATCTTGACATACAGATGGTCTCACACACACACAACACACACACACACACACACACACACACACACACGACAGAGAGAAATTCTAAGTGTAATTGGATTTTTAAAAAAAAAACTAATTTAAATCTAAAACATCCCATTTTAATTTTTGTTAATCATTGATTTTTGCCCAGCCTGCCACAGAGTGATTTTCTTTCTCTCTCTCTCTCTCTCTCTCTCTCTGCAATTATTCTGTAGTTACTCTTTCTCATAAATGAACTCCTGCATGGGGAAATTATGTGACAAATCAATGAAAACCTTGCTTTGCATTTTTACCTGCTTCTGCCGCAGTTTCCCCTTGCCAAAGCTCATATATTAATAAGGGGTGAAGGCCTCTGGCAAGAATTTTGGAGGTTCAAGGCACACATTCTTACTTTGTCAACCATGTGCGGGGTCAGTTATAATTTTCACTTCCAGCCAATAGAATTCCAACCAGATTCTCAGCCTGCAAACTAATATTTATTCACATTGTCAGGCAGGGGATTTCTCCTTTATTATGCACATTTTCTTTTCAAAACAATAGAGAATTCCTTTTTTAAAAACAATAAGTTATAGGGATGGTGAGAAAGAGCTGTGTTAAGTGGGCTATGAGAAAGGGGAGGTATTCAAAGTTCATCCATAATGTTTGGGTTCCTTAATAAAAATTTGCACCTCCCTCTGCTTCTTGGACAAGAACAGTTAGAATCTGCTAGGTAGGGTGGCCATCCAACTGCGGCCCAGAAAAGTAACTTTTCTAAGTTCTGGGAACACTAGGTCTTTATAGGTGACCACTGGGACCTTTGTCTGTATGTAGCAGGGTTAGGAAACCTCCTGCCCTCCACCAGATGACTTGGACGACAACTCCCATGACCCCTGATCCTTGCCCATGCTGGGAAGAGAGAGGGGCACAAACCAGTTCATCCATCATGTCTAATAGTTGTTTCTGCAGTTCCCAGACCAACCTCTTCTGGCGAGATTTTAAAAGGATGTTGACAACCTTTATGCGCGGGTGCAGAGGAGGGCTACCAGGATGGTTGAAGGTCTGGAAGAAATGTCTTATGAGGAACGGCTTAGGGAACTGGGAATGTTTAGCCTCTCTAAAAGAAGGCTGAGGGGGAATATGCTAGCTATGTTTAAATATTTGAAAGGATGTCATATTGAAGAGGGAACAGGTTTGTTTTCCATGGCTTCAGAGACTAGGACTCAGAGCAATGGTTTCCAACTACAGGAAAAGAAATTCCATTTGAACATTATGAAGAACTTCATGACAGTTAGAGCTGTTCGGCAGTGGAATCTGCTGCCATGGAGGGTGGTGGAGGTTTTTAAGCAGTGGCTGGATGGCCACCTGTCGGAAATATTGTGATGGGGTTCCTGCATGGCAGGGGGTTGGACTGGGTGGCCCTTGAGGTCTCTTCCAACTCTAGGATTCTATGAGTGCCCACCTTGAGCCAGCTCCCCAGCTTTCCTGCCCCAATTCCTCTTGGCATCTGGAAGTTGAGTCATGGCAACTGGACTTCTTTCTCTTGAGAGATAAAAACATTTTGCTGCTCAGTCAGACTGACGAAGCTGTTTGGATGAGCAGCGAAACATTTCTGCCCCTCAAGAAAAAGAAGTCCAGTTGCCACGACTCAACTTCCAGATAAACTCACCTGGGTGACTCAGAATCTTCACAGACATATTCCTCTTGGCACTTCCTCTGAGTGGGTGCCCGTCTGCAGAGGCAGGGCCCAGAACTGTGGAAGACCTCTTGGACCAATGAACGAACCAGCACAAACTGCTGCCCGGAGGTTCGTGCCCATCTGTACACATGGGGCCGGGGTCTCTCGCATTTGGCTTCTGTTTTCGTCATCTACTCATCTGCAGCCATTTGCTCCAGTGGCAACCAAGTGCAGGATAGATGCAGAGCACCTTTCGACCAACATCCTGGTTGCTACTTTCGTGTGAACTTTTCCAAGCTGCTTGAACGGATTTTGGGGGCAAGGTTCTGCACCTGAGGGTACGGTTATACTGCTGATTTATATCTTTGGTTCTGATGTATTTTAAATCAATTTCTGATCACATGGTTTCTGTATTGCTGTGCATGTTCACGGTGAAATTTTTTTGCTCCAATATAAAGTAGGACAGTGGTTCTCAACCTGTGGGTCCCCAGATGTTCCTGGACTGCAACTCCCATAAGCCTCTACCACTTGCTGTACTGGAAGGGATTTCTGGGAGTTGCAGTCCAGGAACATCTGGGGACCCACAGGTTGAGAACCACTGAAGTAGGGTCTTAAAAGGACTTCAGAAAACTACTAAAGAGGCTTTAAATTATTTCATTAACCAACATGTTTCCAGACCGTGTTTCAATCTTGTGTTACCCTTCCTCCAGTTTTCAGTATTTCCTTTGGAATACCTACATTCCTCTATTTTTTTGAAAAAGAAATTAAGTAGCATAGTGATACAGTACCAAAGTTAAGAAAACATTTTTTAAAAATATTTGGGGTAAACGGCAGTGTCCCTGCCATTCAAAACCTGTGGTCACCTACAAAGTCAGCGTTGAATATGACAGGCGCATTCTCATCGCCTGAAGTGACTCATAAAGAAATATTTCAGAAGCATGTAAACTTAAAATGCCTCTTCAAAAAAAAAACATACACCCACCTCTGTTTGCACAAGCAAAGCAGGCTTTGTGGTACCTCGTGTAGCCGGGATTTTTAAAATCGATTTTAATTATGCCCAACCCAGCAGGCTCTGTGGTGCTTCGTGTAGCCAAGATTTTTAAAAAATGATTCTAATTACGCAAAACCCAGTTCAACAGCAATTCTAATTGTCAGAGTAACCCTGCCCTTAGATAGCTTCTGTAAAGTACTGACTAAAACCTTCAAGGGACAGCCGCTCCACTGATGCCGCAGCCATCAGCCTCTACTGGCAACAGAACAACACAACAAGTTACTTTTAAAACATCACAATGAGGACAAAGACTTGTGTTTTAAACCCTGCAATGACTAATGGGGAGCCAATTCCTTTCAGAATGTAACTTTTCTGAGCTATGGAAGAATTATAGGCAGGGAAGAGGGTCAGGAGTCTCTGTCCATCTCTACAGCCATGGAAAGTGTAGCTTCTAGCACAGGCATGTCCAAAGCAAGGCTCAGGGGCCAAATGCAGCCTGTTTTCAATTTTTGAGCGGCCTGCGGGACTAATTGCAGACACACACACACACACACACACACACACACACACACACACACACACACACACACACACACACACACACACACACACCCTGCTTTGAGAGCAAGCAAGCAAACCGGCTTCCATAGCTGCTTCTATTACTGTGATGGGCTGTGTCACTTCCCCCACTCCCCACCCACCCACTGCCCAGATGATTGGCGGGCCGGCTAGTGGGCCATTTCAAAGCAGGAGGGCTGTGGTGGGCTGTGTCACTTCCCCCGCTCCCTCCTGACGCCCAGATGGTTAGGGCGCCTGCTACTGCCAAGTGGGGCACTTTAAAATGGGAGGGCCGCGACAAGGTCCCCGGCTTCATCCATGGCCCGGGGCCCCTTCCCTGCTCCTCCTCCTCCCCGCCCACCTGCCTTCCTTGTGTGGCTGTCACTGCTGTGTTATTATGGTTGTGAGGACGGAAGGCAGCAGGCGGAGGCAGCACCAGCCAGCCATCCAAGCAGGAGCAGCCGCAGCAGTGGACTGACAGAGGGGCAGGCGGCGGGTGACCAAGGGGTGATTTCCTGCCTGCCCAGCCCCCTCCGAGCTGCCGCCTTGCTCCATGGAGGAAGGGAGAGAGAGGGAGGGGAGGGAAGAGAGGAGGGAACCCAGCCATGGCCAGTGGCGGAGGCTGCTGCTGCCCCCAGTTTAGTGACTGGCAAGGAGGAGGAGGAGGTGATGGCAGAGAAAGAAGAGAAGGGAAGGCCAACGGTGGCCCGGGCCTGGTTCCTGCGAGGCTGGTTCCTGGGAGGCATTGGTCCCCACTTGGTGATGGGCAGGATGGCAAGCCAACTGAGCACCGCAGCCTGGCTGGGCTCGGCCAGTGAGTGGGCTGCGGGTGGCTTTGGGCAGGCCTTCCTGCCTCCCCTCCCTTCTTGCCAGCCCTTGCTCCCTCCTTCCCTCCCTCGCTTGCAGCGCACCAAGACAGGCCTGGACAGGACAGGAGAGGAGGTGGCTTTCCCTCCGGGGCGCAGCGAGGGCATGCTGGCCAGGGTGTATGGCCAGATCCATGTGCAATGGCACCAGCCTTACCGCCCCTGCCATGGCTGCTCCTCCTCATCCTGAGTGGCCGCCCAGGAGGCGAAGAGGGGCTCAAGTTTGCCTGGGCTGCTGCCTCCTTCCCAACACAAGGAAGGAAGGAGAGCTGCTCCAAAAGCCGCCACCACCACAGGAGGTGGAGGAGGAGACACACCAGAGGGATGCCAGTGGCAGCACCTCAGCGCGGTGATCCGGAGCAGGAGACGCTGGGGCCCCAGAGACGCACCAATCATGGTCCAGTCATGGGGGGACTCCGTCCACTTGCCCCTCCTCCTTTTTTCCATGTCGGCCTTTTTTTGGACTGTGGTCCGACCCCCAGCGGTGTCTGAGGGCAGTGGACAGGCCCGCTGTTTGAAAACGTTGAGGACCCCTGTCCTAGAGGCTTGTCCAAAGTCCGGCCTGGGGACCAAAACAGCTGAATGGTCGAACCCCCCCCCCCCCACACACACACACAGATTTTCACCTCACCAAATCTGGCCCTTCTTGCAAAAAGTTTGGACACCCCTGTCCTAGCAGATTCCTGCCTGGGTTGGTTTTGTAGCCTCCTGTTAGCCTGGTCATTCCCTTTGCATAAGAATGCCCATATTTTAAAGCTGGCAAGTTTGCCGAACAAGGGAGATCAGTTGCCATGAGCTGCAACGTTTGCACATTTCTTGATCCTTTACTGCCTTGCTAAATCATTTATTTAGCACAGCCTTTTTACATAATCCCTAGGAAAAAAAACATAAAATAGATTTATCACAAAACCCTGTCCTCCTACCAACCATCTCCAGACTAGTACATATATTTCACTGATTATTAATTAATGTAGGGAGAGAAAGAGCAGGGAGCTTTTTAACCTCTCCTCCTCTCCTTCCCGCTTTGTTGTCCAAAGGGGAGCTTGTCCTCCCATGTAGTTCCCCCGACTTAGTTACTGCTTTGCACGACCCGATGCAATGCTAGGCCACCTGCACGCCCCCACCCCCCAATCACATACTAGGTGGGCCTTACAACTCCTTGTGGGAAGGGAGAGTTCCCATGCTTTATTTAAACATGCATTGAGGAATGAGCTCTGTCTGAAGCAGGCCAGTGGAAGTGCTCGGCCACCTTGCCCAAAGAATTAAACATCAAAGCAGAATTGATAATCATGTGCCTCCCAGTCAATTCTGACTAGAGGTGGGCACGAACCAGAAAACCCATGATTCACGTTTGTCTGGTTCGGGCCCAGCCTTGGTTCGGTTCAGGTTCGGGTTCATACAAAAATATTTTTTAAAAAAATTGTATGAACCCGAACAGATCCGAACCAGTTCGGGTTCTTACCAGTGGTGGTGGCCCGGCACTGTCATCGGCCACGGGGAAGATCCCTTTAAAGAGACCCCGTTCTTGCCTCCACATGCGGAGGTGAGAACGGGACTCTCTCTAGACAGTTTTCCCTGCAGCTGATGACAGCGCGCGGCTGCTGTCATCAGCCACGTAACGAAACGAAATGAAACAAACCAATTTTTTTTCAGTTCGGTTCGGTTTGTTCTAAAATCACTGAATGAGATTATAAGATGCCTGCTTCTTGGGAGGAAAGCAATGGCAAACCTAGGTAGCATCCTAAAGAGCAGAGACATCACTTTGCCAACTGAGGTCAGGATAGTCAAAGCCATGGTTTTTCAAGCAGTGATGTATGGAAGTGAGAGCTGGACTATAAAGAAGGCTGATCGCCGCAGAATTGATTCTTTTGAGCTGTGGTACTGGAGGAGAGTCTTGAGAGTCCCCTAGACTGCAAGGAGATCAAACCTATCCATTCTGAAAGAAATCAACCCCGAATGTTCACTGGAAGGACAGATTTTGAAGCTGAGGCTCCAGTACTTTGGCCACCTCATGAGGAGAGAAGACTCCTTGGAAAAGTCCCTGATGCTGGGAAAGATGGAAGGCAAAAGGAAAAGAGGACGACAGAGAATGAGATGGTTGGACGGTGTCATCAATGCAACCAATATGGATTTGACTAAACTCCGGGAGGCCTGGCGAGCTCTAGTCCATGGGGTCATGAAGAGTCGGACATGACTGAACGACTGAACAACAACAACAACAACAACAACAACAACAACAACAACAACAACAACAACAACCTAAGCCACTGAGCTGTCCATACAGCTAAACCAGAATTAAAAGCAAGGGAATGATAAAAGTACAGAGAAGGGGGGGAGGGAGACCTGCTGATGATTTGTGACCCTCCTGTTCTTCCCACCTTTTACCCAAGAATCTGTTTTGAGCAGGATTGGGACTGGGGAAACATTATGAAACCAAGGCACTGAGCTGGGGTAAATGCAAATGCTCTGTCATCGGACCTCGCCTCCCAGGAGATTGCAGGTAGTGTGGTTGTTTGCGGTACAGCTGGGGGGGGTGAAGGTTTCACTTAAGAGACTTTGTACGCTTTGGCCAAAGTCCTGTAGCACTGCTAGGCATGTGCAGCTATGTGCAAGCGGTTTAAGGCAGAGGCGTAGCCAGGATATGGAGCGCCTGGGGACAAAGTTCCTTTTTGCACCCTTCCTGCCACCGCTGCCCCCCACATCACACCCACCCAGCAACAGGAGGCCAAACCCTGCAGGCGTGGAGTGGCTGGGAGTGCACAAGCAGATGGGCGGATGAGCAGACAGGCGGATGTGTGAGTGGGTGGGTGGGTGTGGGTGGGTGGGTGAGTACACACGCCTTACACCACTCCCACATATGCCAGGAAGAGGAAGAGGAGGCCACCGCAGCCACCGCGCTCCTGCCTGCCTGCCTGCTTCGCCACTCGCCTGGTGCGCAGCGGCGAAGGCGGTGGAGGGGGTGCCGTCGCCAAGCTTTAAGGGAAAGGAGGACTGCTGGGCAGCGGGAGTGTGCACAGCTTCCTTCTCCTGCTCCCACTTCAGGCACTCCCCCCCGATAAGCCCCTGGTTTATGGTTGTCCCCTAGTTCTCAGTAGGAAGTACAACAACTCCAAAAACCCCGCACAGTTGGTCATGCTGAGAAGCGCAGCCCCTTGTAACGCTCAGTAGAGATGGGCACGACTTGAAAAAAAATTTTTTCGAGTTGTCGTTAGTCGGGCCGGTTCCGTTTCGGGTCGTCTCCGTTTTTTGCGAAAATTAGCCAAAATTAGTCGGTTCGTTTTTTTCGTTTTTTCATTTTCATTAGTACTGGTTTTTTTGGGGGGGAGCGGGCTCCTGGAGGCACCTCTGTGGGGTGGGTGCCTCCTCTGGCCCGCTATAAAGGGAAAGTGGGCTCCTGGAGGCACCCGTGGGTGCCTCCTATCCTCACCCACTAGGAAGGGGAAGCAGGCTCCAAGAGACCCCTCAACATGGGGGTCTCCCCTCCTCACCTGCTGCTGCTGCAAAATGGTATGCTCCATATGGATATTGCAAAACAGTTGTGCAGACAGTGACTGTGAAGACTAGTGGATGGCACTGAACCCAGAGCCATAGTGAGATGCCTAACTAAGGCTCTTGCACCACCATGTCTCACACAGAAGGGAATTGTACTTGCTGCGTGTAGTGCAATGCAAGTACATCTGGCTTAGGGTTAAGGTGGGTTAGGGTTAGGGCTAGGGTTAGGCTAGTGACGGGTAAGGTTACGGTGGGCTAGTGGGTTGCACCTCTGGGTGCCTCTCTGACCCACTAAGAAGACAGTCTGTGACGTATGGGTACGGAGTCAAGGGTTAGGGTTAAGGTTAGGGGGCTAGGGCAGGTTTTAGGGGGCTTTTTGGCACATCCCAGAAGTCTCCATGGCCAAGTGGCCATGCGATTGGTGGGATGGCTCCAAAAATTTGCATGGTCGTCCACTCCCACATGGCTGGCCACTCGGCCAGCCCATCATTGCGCAGGTGTAAAAAAAATAAAAAAAATAAAATCAATGGAGGACAGAGGAGGAGATGAGAGACATTTTGTTGCAAGAAAAAACCCACTGCTACTGTGAAAAATCTGGCAGTTTATAAATTTTCGCGTGTTTCTGTTGTGCTTGTGTGTTTTTGGACCACGATTTCAAAAACAATATTGCATTCGCTGCCCCATTTTGGATCCCCCGCCCGCACCGCATGGCATGGCGACTCGAGTCCGGCTGCCCAGGACGGGGGGGGGAGGCGGGACCCCCCCCTCCAGAAACCACCCCTCCGGTAGGTGCCCTGCGCCCTTAGTCAAGCAGGCATTTTTCCGCCTGCTTTTTTGGCCCGGGAATGGGTGGGGGGAGAGTTTAAAAGTTTTTTCCTGTGCCGTCCGTCCAGAAACAACCCCTCTGGTAGGTGCCCTGAGGCACGGCAGGCATTTTTCCGCCTGCTTTTCAGCCGGGAACCGGGTTTTTTTAACTTTTAAAAACTTTTTTTCTGTGCCGCGTGGCATCGCGCGATTGCGCGATGCAAGGAACAAGCACGACAAATCAGACCAAAATTGTTCGTTCGTTGGTTCGAGCTCAAAGTCTGGCGGAGTAATTCCCGTTACCGTTTCCGTAGAGTAACGGAAACGAGTAACGGAAACGGGAATACCGCTAAGTCGTGCCCATCTCTAACGCTCAGCACAGGACACTGGTGTGACTTCGTATCACGGCATCACAAACATGATACTGACCACTGTGTGAGTTTAAAAGAGATATTGTTTATGATACACGGGGTAGATTTATTGAATGTGTACTCGTAAGAAATAAGGGTAAAGGTCCACTGCAACAATCAGTTCAGTTCTGGAAGGGAGGATAATAAGGGACAATACTGTTTAAGAGGTCCCGCCGGTGGAGGGGAGCACTGTTGTTTAGTGTTATTTCAATCTTTTTATATATGTTTTGTATTTGTATTTTGTAATAAAATACTTTTTTAAAAAGATACTGACCATTGTGGTCCCCAGTAATGATGGGGAGGAAATACTGACTTAGTTCCCTATTTGTTCAGGCTGCCTTTGTGGGATGAGTTGCCTAAGCAGAGAATTTTGAGTCCATATAAAAATGCCTCCCTTTCGGCATGAGAAGGAGATGGTTATGCAAAATGGTTCTGGGGCAATCAGGACAAACTTTTGTTCTTTCCCTTTAAGAAGCAATGTTCAGTGTTTACACACAGAGACAGAAAGAGAGAGAGACAGACCAGATAGAGGACTCTGTGTGTGTGTGTTATGTCATTACAGTCATGACTGACTCTTCGTGACCCCATGTCCATGGAGTATTCTTCGCAGGAATACTGGAGTGGCTTGCCAGTTCATACTCCAGGCGCCTACAGCAGCTGGTATTCCCTGGTGGTCTCCCATCCAAGTACTAACCAGGGCCGACCCTGCTTAGCTTCCGAAATCAGGTGAGATCGGATGTGCTTAGGGCATCTAGCTGACTGTTTAAATAAGGGGGGGGGGACCCTCTTAGTTGTTCCAGGGTTTTAAGGGTTGGTGATATGAAGTAGTAACAATTAAAAGTGTATGCTGTAAGCTCATGCTACGGCTAGATGGCTTAGTTGTTTAGAAATTGGGAGTTCAATTACCCACTAAAGATGGCCTCAAGCCTCAGTTTGGAGGCTCATGTCAGTTTGTACATGCAGCATCACAGGTGTTGTACATTCACTTCCCCTACTTCCCCAGCCAAAGATCCACTCACCAGCCAGGGCACGCTCCTCTCCTCCTCCTCCTCCTCCTCCTCCCTCCAGTTCAACCAGTCCCTGGCAGGAGCATGTGCGTGCCTGTTTCACCTCCTCTTCTGAGTGGGTGATCAGCCAAGAAGGTGGGCGGGGAAAGACATGCTCCTGCCTAGCAGGAGGCGAAGACAGGGGGAGCAGAGGAGCGCGGGCTTGCTGGTGAGTGGCGGATCCAGCTAGGGAGGTGAGGAAAGGGACAAACACATACGAACCAATCTTTGTGCCTATCTCTATTCCTACTGTGCCTCCTTGACAGGTGTTGGACTCAATGATCCATAGGATCTCTTCCCGTTTTGCAGTTCTGAGATGATGATTTATTTATTTTAGATTTAGAGTATTTTTACCCCATCTTTCTCCTTGGAAAAAGGACCCAAGGCAGCTTACAGTAATAAGGGATAATATACAGTCCAGTACAATTAAGACATGTTCAAGTTGATGTTGTAAACCTCCTGGAGTTCCTTCAGAAGATGGGCGGTATATAAATAATAAAATAAATAAATAAATAAGTGTTGAGAACAAGGAATGGAGGGACATCTTACTGCATTAATAGACATTACATTAAAGCTACAAGAGAGAATGTGAGCAGTTAAAGGGGAGTAAAGTTCCATGTAACGTTATGAGTGATGATGATGATGATGATGATGATGATACATGCTTAAATTATGAATTTTGCATAAAGAGAATCAAGTCAGTCCCAGACAATGTGACTGACCTCCGGTAGGTGCCCTGCGCCCTTAGTCAAGCAGGCATTTTTCCGCCTGCTTTTTTGGCCCGGGAATGGGTGGGGGGAGAGTTTAAAAGTTTTTTCCTGTGCCGTCCGTGCCGCTTGCTTGCGCTTTAATTGCGGCGGCCGGCGGCCGGCGAGACTGGGCTTTTTGCTGGCTGGCTGCGAGCCTGCGGCGAGTCCCACCAGAGCAGCCCAGGACGGGGGATGGGGGGGGAGGCTGGGGACCTCCAGAAACAACCCCTCTGGTAGGTGCCCTGAGGCACGGCAGGCATTTTTCCGCCTGCTTTTCAGCCGGGAACCGGGTTTTTTTAACTTTTAAAAACTTTTTTTCTGTGCCGCGTGGCATCGCGCGATTGCGCGATGCAAGGAACAAGCACGACAAATCAGACCAAAATTGTTCGTTCGTTGGTTCGAGCTCAAAGTCTGGCGGAGTAATTCCCGTTACCGTTTCCGTAGAGTAACGGAAACGAGTAACGGAAACGGAAACGGGAATACCGCTAAGTCGTGCCCATCTCTAACGCTCAGCACAGGACACTGGTGTGACTTCGTATCACGGCATCACAAACATGATACTGACCACTGTGTGAGTTTAAAAGAGATATTGTTTATGATACACGGGGTAGATTTATTGAATGTGTACTCGTAAGAAATAAGGGTAAAGGTCCACTGCAACAATCAGTTCAGTTCTGGAAGGGAGGATAATAAGGGACAATACTGTTTAAGAGGTCCCGCCGGTGGAGGGGAGCACTGTTGTTTAGTGTTATTTCAATCTTTTTATATATGTTTTGTATTTGTATTTTGTAATAAAATACTTTTTTAAAAAGATACTGACCATTGTGGTCCCCAGTAATGATGGGGAGGAAATACTGACTTAGTTCCCTATTTGTTCAGGCTGCCTTTGTGGGATGAGTTGCCTAAGCAGAGAATTTTGAGTCCATATAAAAATGCCTCCCTTTCAGCATGAGAAGGAGATGGTTATGCAAAATGGTTCTGGGGCAATCAGGACAAACTTTTGTTCTTTCCCTTTAAGAAGCAATGTTCATTGTTTACACACAGAGACAGAAAGAGAGAGAGACAGACCAGATAGAGGACTCTGTGTGTGTGTGTTATGTCATTACAGTCATGACTGACTCTTCGTGACCCCATGTCCATGGAGTATTCTTCGCAGGAATACTGGAGTGGCTTGCCAGTTCATACTCCAGGCGCCTACAGCAGCTGGTATTCCCTGGTGGTCTCCCATCCAAGTACTAACCAGGGCCGACCCTGCTTAGCTTCCGAAATCAGGTGAGATCGGATGTGCTTAGGGCATCTAGCTGACTGTTTAAATAAGGGGGGGGGGACCCTCTTAGTTGTTCCAGGGTTTTAAGGGTTGGTGATATGAAGTAGTAACAATTAAAAGTGTATGCTGTAAGCTCATGCTACGGCTAGATGGCTTAGTTGTTTAGAAATTGGGAGTTCAATTACCCACTAAAGATGGCCTCAAGCCTCAGTTTGGAGGCTCATGTCAGTTTGTACATGCAGCATCACAGGTGTTGTACATTCACTTCCCCTACTTCCCCAGCCAAAGATCCACTCACCAGCCAGGGCACGCTCCTCTCCTCCTCCTCTTCCTCCTCCTCCAGTTCAACCAGTCCCTGGCAGGAGCATGTGCGTGCCTGTTTCACCTCCTCTTCTGAGTGGGTGATCAGCCAAGAAGGTGGGCGGGGAAAGACATGCTCCTGCCTAGCAGGAGGCGAAGACAGGGGGAGCAGAGGAGCGCGGGCTTGCTGGTGAGTGGCGGATCCAGCTAGGGAGGTGAGGAAAGGGACAAACACATACGAACCAATCTTTGTGCCTATCTCTATTCCTACTGTGCCTCCTTGACAGGTGTTGGACTCAATGATCCATAGGATCTCTTCCCGTTTTGCAGTTCTGAGATGATGATTTATTTATTTTAGATTTAGAGTATTTTTACCCCATCTTTCTCCTTGGAAAAAGGACCCAAGGCAGCTTACAGTAATAAGGGATAATATACAGTCCAGTACAATTAAGACATGTTCAAGTTGATGTTGTAAACCTCCTGGAGTTCCTTCAGAAGATGGGCGGTATATAAATAATAAAATAAATAAATAAATAAGTGTTGAGAACAAGGAATGGAGGGACATCTTACTGCATTAATAGACATTACATTAAAGCTACAAGAGAGAATGTGAGCAGTTAAAGGGGAGTAAAGTTCCATGTAACGTTATGAGTGATGATGATGATGATGATGATGATGATACATGCTTAAATTATGAATTTTGCATAAAGAGAATCAAGTCAGTCCCAGACAATGTGATGCTTTTGCAGGGCAAGGAGAAGGAAAATGGTGATTTTTTCATCCCTGCCTGCAACCATGAGACAAGGAAGAATTGACATCCCTAGTAATCATATGACAGCCTCTCTGCCCTTGTCATAATGGCCCATCATGTTTGAGTGGAATGTGGAGTCTTCATTTCTTAGCAACAAAAATCATGTGCATGGAGTGCAAGGAAAATATGACTTTCCCCGAAGCAGACTATGCTTTAAAGGAAGAAATGTGGAAGCATTAGAATAGTGACTCTCAACTGAGACTACATTTACCAGCAGTAGAACACAGAGCTCCTCTATATGGGATGCTGAGTTTTGCACAGAAATGGCTAAGAATTTGCTGTCTTTCAGGCCCCCTGCCCTCCTGCAATTATGACCTTCTGTCTCTTACCACTACCCCCTACCTGATGTGAGTTTGCAACATTTAATGTTTTTCTAATCACCTGATCCTTCCTCCCTCGCTCGCTCCAAATAGCTTTATATAATCAATATAGCACCTCTAAATATATATGTGACCGTTGTAATAAAAATGGATGCTTTTTCTGCCCTCCCATGGTGAGATGCAACGGGGCCTGCCAGGTATGTGTGGGACTAAAGTCTCCTCTAGAACAGCGGTTCCCAACCTTGAGTCTCCAAGAGGCTTTTGGACTACAACTCCCAGAAATTCCAGCCAACACAGCTAGTGGTGAAAACATTTGGGAGTTTTAGTCCAAGGACAACATATAGGGATCCATGGTTGGGAGCCACTCTTGTAGAGAATGTAAGAACATAAGAAGAGCCATGCTGGATCAGGCCAAAAGCCCATCTAGTCCAGTCTCTCAGTGGCCCCGCCAAATCCCTCTGGCATACAAGATACAGTATCTGTCTCTTGATACCACTCCCCTGCATCTGGCCTTTAAAGTACCCTCTTTTTAAGCCTGGAGATTATACATTGTAACCCGTGATGGACTTTTCCTCCAGGAATCTGTCCAGTCCCCTTTTGAAGGCATCCAGGCCAGACGCCATCACCACATCCTGTGGTAGGGAGTTCCACAGACTAACAATGCTCTGGGTAAAGAAGTATTTTCTTTTGTCTGTTCTCACTCTCCCAACCCCGAATTTAAGTGTATGTCCCCTAGTTCAGGTATTTTGTGAGAGGGAGAAGAGCACCCCTCTATCCACTTTACCCATGCCAGCATAATTTTATATGTCTCAATTAATTCCCCCCTCAGGCACCTTTTTCCAGACTAAAGGGCCCCAAATGCTGTAGCCTTTCCTCATAAGGGAGGTGCCCCAACCTAGTAATCATTTTAGTCGCTCTCTTCTGCACCATTTCCAATTCCACTATGTCTTTATTGAGAATACTCCAGGTGCGGACTTACTATCGTTTTGTACAATGGCATTATAATATTGGCTGTTTTATTCTCAATCCCCTTTTTGATATCCCCTAGCATGGAATTGGCCTTCTTCACCATTGCCACACACTGGGTAGACACTTTCATTGAGCTATCCACCAGCACACCAAGATCTCTTTCCTGATCCATCACAGATAGCTGAAAACACAGGAGTTGATAAATAAAGTTTTGTGTTTTTTGCCCCAATATTCGTGGTGGACTCGGTGGTTCGAAACCTGGGTGCCACTAAGCAGAGCGAGCGCCCGCTGTTATCCCCAGTTTCTGCCAGCCTAGCAGTTCAAAAGTATCTAAATCCAAGTAGATAAATAGGTACGGTGGTAAAAAGTGGGAAGGTGAAACAGTGTTTCCTTGCAGCCATGCCGGCCACATGGCCACGGAGTTGTACAACACTGGCTCTTTGGTTTGAAAACGAGATGAGCACCGCCCCTAGAGTCAGACATGACTAGCATGCCTGTGTGGATAGATAAAAGTTTTGATTTTTTGCCCCAATATGCATTAGCTTACATTTTCCTACATTGAAATGCATTTGTCATTTCGCAGCTCATTCTCCCAGTTTGGAGAAATCCTTCTGGAGCTCTTCACAATCTTCTCTGGTCTTCACCATCCAGAAAAGTTTTGTGTCATCTGAAAACTTGGCCACTGCTTATCCCTGTCTCCAGGACATTTATGAACAGATTGAAAAGCACCAGTCCTAGGACAGATCCCTGGGGTACACGCTTTTCAATTCTCTCCATTGTGAAAATTGCCCATTGACACCTACTCTTTGTTTCTTGGATCTCAACCAGTTCTCAATCCATAAGAGGACCTGCCCTCTTATCCCCTGACTGTGCAATTTTCTCAGCAGCCTTTGGTGAGGGACTGTGTCAAAAGCCTTCTGAAAATCCAGATAGACGATATCCACTGGTTCATCCAAATCCACATGCCTCTTGACCTTTTCAAAGAATTCTAAAAGGTTTGCCTTCCCAATTTTTAAAATGGTACCTATTTATCTACTTGCATTTACATGCTTTCGAACTGCTAGGTTGGCAGGAGCTGGGGTTAACAGCAGGATTTCACTCCGCTGTGTGGCACCCCGGATTCGAAGCACTGAAATGCCAACTTTGCAGTTGACATTTCAATGTTCTAGCCCACTGAGCCTCTCTAACGTCACTCGTTAACCATGCCAGCACCCTCTTGGACTTAGAGGAGCTCTTCTTTCTTTGTGGTATGCACTTCTGCTTCGCTTCTACTACTGTTGTTTTAAACAGGCAGCATGCACTCTAGAGAGATTGCATTCTTTTTACCTTCCCTTTCAATTTCTAGAGGAAGCATTTCTTCTTAGTGAACAGGATTCATCACTGGTCACAGCCCCCTCCCCCATATGAAGTTAGGTTTATCTCAGAATGCTCTGTGACAAAACCCATGATTTTGCAAGCTTTTTTTCTTTTTTCTTTTTTCTTTTTCTTTTTTTGCCTTTCGTGAAGGCTTGCTTTATTTATTTATTTTGGTTTGTCCCAGACAGCAGGGGACAGAGTTTAGCACCAGAGTGCTTCCCATTACATTCATTTTCGTGATCAGAGCTTCCTGGTATAAAACTTTTATTTTTCAATTGTCAATCAGTATGGCACACAAACACACAGCTGCAAATGGAAAGCTGTAACAGAGTATCATTCTTTCCAGTTATTTTTGAAGATTTTCTTGATTTTCATTGGGGAAATAGGCCATGTTCTGAGGTTGCTTTTGACATTTCAGTTTGGACAAATCCCACAAATCATATAATTCCTTGCATGCCTTCATAACAACCCAAGCCAAACTGGGATAAAAAGGAGAACATTTTCCCCCTCTTGGAAGATCTGGAGGTGCTGCCTTAGAGCATCTTACAGCTACAGTACTGATATACCAGTTACCCACAAAACATTTCGTAGATGAAAACAACCATGCTGGCTGAGCAGAAACAGACAAATCCTCAGTTCCCCTTATCCCACATAGAAGTCTGTAGGATTTCAGATGTCATCAAACTTTATGAATTCAATGTTTTTTTTTAAACATACTGAAGGATATTCTCCACCCCTCCCATGTATAAGCTTAGTAAGTAACATCTGTTCTCATATGGAGAAATCCACATTGTGTCTGCCTGCTATCAAAAGAGGAAGTAACTGTGTTATTCCGTTGTAGCATATCAAGCCAACACAAAAGAAAAACATTTCGATCTCACAAGAAAAAAAGCCCAGTTGCCATGACTCAACTTTACCAAGTCAAGGACAAAATTTTAAGTTCGAAACACTCTATGTCCTTTGTTGCTTTCTAGTAGAGGCAAAAATGCTAAGATCCAGCATTCTTTCCATCAAACATCTTTGAAGATTCTCAGTCATCCAGGTGAGTTTATCTGGAAGTTGAGTCATGGCAACTGGACTTCTTTTTCTTGAGAGACAGTTTCGTGCAAACAGTTAACTATGTACTAGGTACCCACTAAACCTTCCATAGATGAAAACAGAGGTATACTGTACGGAGGCTTAGTGAGGGATTTTAAAAGACAACATTGCCTAAAATGTGGTCTCTGTAAAGGGTGTAATAGCATGTGCCACTTCACACACCTAGTAATCATACACCCAGATTAAACTTAATAGGACTGCAGTGCTGAGTAGACAATGCATAGGGGCACCTTGTCAGAAACAAGCATCATCAATTCATCATCATACAACTGTGGAGCTGGAAGATACTCTATAGAGCATGTTACTTGGGTGTTGAACCTTGAGGACAGAATCACTGCTCATAGCAACATTCTGATAGTGTTTATCAGAGGTGGGATGATGATAATGAACTGCCATCAAAAACTTCATTTACAAGGAAAGCAGCCATCGTAATGGGCATAAGGTGCTGTTTGCCCCGTTACTTCCAGTTTCAGAATAGTCCCATTGATTTACATAACTTGGTGTCCTCTTTTGAACAGTCATGGCCATGTCATCCTGGCTCAGGAATTCCTGCCTTTCGGGGGCCAGTCTGAAGCCCAAATGCTACCCAGCTCTTGTTTATGCCACTGAATTGGGAAAGCAAGCGTTTAAGGCCCAGTTTCAATTGTTACTCTCAACTGGAGTAAACTCAATGGGTGCCTGGATAGCTCAGTGGGTTAGGCATCCAGCTATGGAACCAGAGGTTGAGAATTCGATTCCCCACTGGGTCTCCTGGGAGAAGAGCCGGCCTGTAGAGCCTTGGGTAAGCTGGACAGAGTTCCAGGGTGATCCCCCCCAAGAAGAAGAGAAGGGTAAATGTCTCTGCTTGGAAAGCCCTGAAAATGGTCACTATTGGTATTGACTTGGTAGCATAAGATTGTTATTATTATTCAAGTCCCACTGATTTCAGTGGCTCTTCTGAAGTCAGAACTAACATTGAATTTAGGTCAACAAGTGGTACATCAAGGTATGAGTATAGAGGAGGCGCAGGATGGAAAAGGAAAAGGAAGCCAGAGAGGCAGAGAGGAGAATTTGTGAGGTATGTGTCATTCCTAATTTGAAAAATGTACAGCTTCTTAAAAGTGGGTAATTGTCTTCAGATGTCAGAGGGCCTTTCTTTGGTTGCAATTTGGCTTCTACACCTACAACATAGAATTTCAGGCAAGTATTATTGCTCTGCAAAGGTCTATCTTAATCACATCTCTGAGACAATAATGATTTTAATAACGAATTGACTCTTACTGTAGGCTGGTCCCTAGCTGCACCTTAAAAATAAGAACATCAGAACATCAGAATAGCCATGCTGGATCAGGCCAAAGGCCCATTCAGTCCAGCTTCCTGTATCTCACAGTGGCCCCACCAGATGTGTTTGGGAGTGCACGAGACTAGATATCTGTCTCCTGATACCACTCCCCTGCATCTGGCCCTTCAAGTACCCTGGTTTTAAGCCTGGAGATTACACATCTCCCTCATGGTTTGTAACCTGTGATGGACTTTTCCTTCAGGAATCTGTCCAATCCCCTTTTGAAGGCATCCAGGCCAGATGCCATCACCACATTCTGTGGCAGGGAGTTCCACAGACTAACAACACACTGGGTTAAAAAAAATCCACCTTCCAAGCTGGTGGATGCCAAGTATCAGTCAGGGTGTGGTAGTGGAGACGGTTTCAGAAATGTCTGTCCCCTTGGTGGCCGTACAGCCACAAACATACTTGGGCTCATAAATCAGACTGCTGTTTTGTGGCATCTTGCTCAGACTCCTTCATGGTAAACCACATGAAACAATGTCCAGAAAAACAAAGGATTGTCCAGATGCATACAAAGCTGCATTGCCCGCGTTTGCTGTATTGAGATCATCTCTATGTAGGATCTCCATCTTGTATGCAGCTCCCACTGCCCATAGTGGTCGGGTGAATCAGCTGATGAGCAGAAGCTTGGGCGACCTTGCCAATGAATCCTGATTCCTGATTCTTCCCGTTGGAAATTCAGGTGAAGATACCTGATGAAAAGACAGAGGGTGACCTTCAATAAGCCGCTCTGTCTGTGCATTTCCACCATGGCCATGACGTATGGTAGATCCCCAAGATCTTGGTGGTGTCCATCTCCTATTCTTCTCGATGGACCACTTGTTTCTTGCCACCATTTCATGACATTCTCCAGAAATCCTGGCCAGCACAGCTCATGGAGAAGGCTTCTGGAGGTTTTAGTCCAAAAACATCAGGGAACCCATGGTTGGGAACCACTGCTCTAACCAAAACCTAAATTGATTAGCTATGAGGCACTTGCATGCTGGACAACTGGTGTGCGGCACATGCCAGTGTGGAATATTCCTCTCGTGTTTCAGGAAAAAATACAGCTCTTTATTCAGTGCAAACCTTTCCTCCCATCTCCTTCCTGTATTGTTTCCATTATAAGAAAGCACTACAGCTCAAGATTAAACCTTGTGCACCATAAGGCCTTGGTCCCTTCCCCCAGTGTTTAGAATCTAATTGCCCCATGACACTTTTATCTTTTATAGGTCCCTTTGCCTAAACCCAACTTCCCATTTGCTTGCTTTCCATGTCACCTCTTGGTCCATGCTCCCCAGAGGTCCGTGTTTGAGCCGTCCAGTTCACCCCATTTCCCATCCTCCCCGGCATGACAATAGAGCTGCTGGAAAGGCCTGCCTAGAGCACCGTCTGGCAGCGTTCGCTCTCTCTTCCCCCTCCACCTGTACTTCTGCCCGCCCTCCATGTCCATTCTCGGGAGTAACCTGTTGGCAGTGGGGAGGGGAGGGATGATCCAGTCACCACCACCCCCCTTCAGCTGGTTAAACCCTGCACCTTGCCTTGTGTTTTGACAGGCTTCGTGAGCTTTGACAATCCTGCTAGCGCCCAAGCCGCCATCCAGGCTATGAACGGCTTCCAGATTGGCATGAAGAGGCTGAAGGTGCAGCTGAAAAGGCCAAAGGATGCAAACCGCCCCTATTGAAGATCAGTGGGACACACTGGATGAGCAAGGTCTAGCACAGGTAACGGCTCAGAGGGGGGGGCGGGGGCAGGGAACATCACCTGTTGTCCAACAGCGTCTCTTGTGTCGTGGACCCTAACCCTTGACTCTCCAAGGTTCTGCCTTCTCCTTTAGAACATTCCAGAAGCACACCTACGAAACAGGAGCTGGTGGTAGAGGGGTTGTTGTTGGTGAAGGAAAGACAGGTTCAGGGACCCTGCTTTTGCCTCTCCCTCTTTGGTGTCCATTTTCTCGTTGTAGGGTTGGGTTTATGAGATGTTGAGATGGTCCTTCCTCTTTTGGGTTCGGTTCCCTCCTCCCCTCTTGGGACTCAAAAGAGAGACAAGCCAAAGAGACACTTAACAGGATAGGGAGCCATCTGTACGGATCATACCTGAACTGACTGTCACCCTCAAGGCTCATTCCCAGGGTAGTGGCTGCAGAACATAACAGAAACGTACAGTAGGACCCATGTATCCACTGGGGATTGGTTCCAGGCCTCCCCGTGGATAATGAAAACCATGGATGAGAGAGACCGCCTGCCCACCCACCCCCAAACTGCTGTTTCCTGACAGTAGATTGCTTTATGACTGCTGTTTTGAGACAGGAGCTTGCTTTATGGCTGCTATTTGTGACAGTAGCTTGCTTTACATATGCTATTTGTGACAATAGCTTGCTTTGTGGATGCTGAATTATTTAATTTTTTTTTCCTCTGCCAACTGTGGATAACTGAATCAGTGGATAAGGAATCAGTGGATACGGGGGTCCTACTGTAGGTCACCAGGAAAGGCTGTTCTGTGAGTTTCCATGAAATGAAGGACGTTTGCTCTGCAGCACTGATGCACTGATGCACAATTTTGTGTTAGGCCACTCTCGTTCTGCTCTGAAGGGTATTGTCAATGGACTGTGAATCCTGGCATCAGTGAAGGTGTAAAGACACAAATTATAGGCAGGAGAACCTATTTGATCCATACGTACTGCTAGTCCTCTATTACAAACCTGTGAAAACATTTTCTTTTCCTTGAAAGGGGCTCTCTTGAAAAAAAGCAAAAGCAACAGCAAAGTGTGTTACTTATCTACCTCCCCGTAGCACACAGTTGACTGATCTTGGAAGGAGGGAAGGCCAATTCAAGATTGAGAAGGCAACCTTGGATTGACCCCTGTCATAAGTAGAGTTTTGTTTGCAGTGCTGCAGTTTGATCACTGTGCCACGAGGCTCAATGCCTTCTCATTAAGGGGATAAGGAGATTCTCCGCCTAGTACTTCTGTAAAATCTCCATTTATATCAATAAAGCATAGGAAGGAGCACCGGTTGGTGATCTTGATTAGCAGTACAAATGCATGTCTATGGTATCCAAGCTGCTGGGTATCCATCTTTGGTTACAAACCTGCTATGCCATCAGAGGATATTGTCTTGTGGATATTGAGCTAGTGTTTTTCTCCTTTTGCCTAGAGCTGGCAAAGTCAGCTTTCCCTGGGAGAAAAGGACAGATGTTGTGTTTTCCTCTAGAGAAAGAATGGAGTCTGCAACACAGATGGGTATGGGAAGGTTTTGTGAGCCCAGTAAGACCTCCATGACCACTGGGGATTGGTTCCAATCCCCTGCTGTGGATACTGAAAACTGTGGATAATAGCAAACATTATTTACATAGTGTGGTAAAAGGGGGGGAAATAGGGGAAATTATTTTCACATGCAGTACCAGAAATGCTCAGTAGAGGGTGATCATGCAGCCAGGCAGTGGGCGGAGAATCACGAAAAGAAAGATCCAGCCAATGCCCTCCCCACAACCCACAGACAAAGTAGGGGGTTCCACTCCAGGGAGGGAAACGGAACTTTTTCTTTCATGTGAATGACATCCAGGATAGTGCAATGAATACAGATTGGCTCTGGACTTGAAGAGATCCTGGCATAGTGTCTAGATCAGTGGTTCTCAACCTGTGGATCGCCAGATGTTCCTGGAGTGCAACTCCCAGAAGCCTCCACCACTCGCTTTGCTGGAAGGGATTTCTGGGAGTTGCAGTTCAGGAACATCTGGGGACCCACAGGTTGAGAACCACTGGTCTAGATGAAGGGAAGTGATCATACCATTCTATTCTGCTCTGGTCAGACCCCGCCTGGAGCACTATGTCGAGTTCTGTGTGTCTCAATTTTAAAAGGATGTTGACAGTCTTGAGCAGGTGCAGAGGAGGGCGACCAGGATGGTTGAAGGCCTGGAAGAAAGGTCATATGAGGAATGGTTTAGGGAACTGGGAATGTTCAGCCTTACAAAAAGAAGGCTGGGGGGGATATGATAGCTATGTTTAAATATTTGAAAGAATGTCACATTGAAGAAGGGACTGGTTTGTTTTCCATAGGTTCAGAAACTAGGACGTGGGGCAATGGCCTCAAAGAGATTCAATGTAAACATTAGGAAGAATTTCATGACAGTTAAAGCTGTTCGGCAGTGGAATATGCTGCCCCAAAGGAGGGTGGTGGAGTCTCCTTCTTTGGAGGTTTTTAAGCAGAGGCTGCATGGCCATCTGTTAGAAATATTGTCATGGGGGTTCCTGTATGGCAGGGGGTTGGACTAGATGGCTCTTGAGGTCCCTTCCAACTCTATGATTCTATGATTCTGTGATTCTAATGTCCCCCACCCCCACCCCCACCCATGATTTATGAAGAAAAATAAATAAATAAAGGTATGACACTTTTCTGAGCCTGGTCCACCTCTCAGGGAGCATAAAGGTTGTGAGAATAAAATGGAGAGAAAGTAATCCACACAGGTTGATTTGAGCTTCCTGAAGGAAAGGTAGGCTAGAAATACATCATCATCGTCGTCGTCGTCATCATCGTCGTCGTCATCATCATCATCATCATCAATCAATCAATCAATTCTGACTTATGGTGACCTTTTCTAGGAGTTTCTAGGTGCTGAAAGTGGTTGACCCTGTCCTTCTTCTGGGGCGCTCTGGGACTACTATGCAGCTGGCCCAAGGCCACGCAGGCTGGCTCTGCACACAGGGGGCTCCATCGAGAATCTAACTCCCAACCTCTAACTCTGCAGCCAGTGACCTAAACCACTGAGCTATCCAGCCAACTAATTATTATTATAGCCGACAACAAAACAGGCCGATAGGAGCCTGAAAGGCAGACTGGCTTCTGAGCCCTCTAAAATATATATAGGGTAGCAGTTTAAAAACTTAGAAATGTGGGGTGCACAGGGAGGAGAAGGCTGTCTTTTGCCCCTTCCGCCATTTTGAATGCCTCTCCACCACGCCTGCAAAACCTCCATGGTACCACTAGGATCCTGCATGGCAGGTCTGGAACCCAAACAAGGTGAGTCCTCTTAGGTTGAGGAGATACCCCTACAACAACATCATGATTCTTTTCTGTGCACATCTCACTGGCAGTAATAATAATAATTTTAAAAAATTAAATTAAAAAAACAACTCATTTCAAGCGCTTTCTCCCCTTTGCCTCTTTCTTTATGCTTTCCAAAAACCCCAAAACAATCTGGCAGGTCTAGAAGGGGGATTAGAGGCCAAGCTAAGTCCGTCACTGGAAACAGTGATAAAAATGTCCTCTGGAGCCCAGAGAAGCTGAGATGAGTTTGGGGACCTGGAAAAGGCTTGATAAGGGCTTTAGGATATGGTCCATGGGCGGCGGCTTTGTTGTTCTTGAGTGACAACAAATTACGAAGCCACGGACAAACTTTCAGAGTCGAGCTACCCTAATCGGATTTACCCAGCAACACAATGCTTTCGGTTGAGTGTTCTTTGCCTCTCATGACCCTCAAGACAGCCAGAGAGAATTATCCAGAGGGAAGAGTGATCTTTGATAGAAGTCTCATTCCTTGGGGTAATGGACTCCTGACTACAATTATCCCATAGTAATTCAGTTAATACAGGTATCTCTTGTCGTCTTCTTTTGGGGTGGTGGTGGAAAAACGTGCTTTTAAAAGTTGGTCCTAGAATCTGTTGTGACTTTTTTTGTTGTTGCAGGCTGTGCCTTCCTTAATGTGATAATAACATTCCTAGGGGATCAATGCTGCAACGCCAAGTATTCACTTAGATTTCCCACAGGTGACACAGCTGAAAAGAGACTTGTGCAGGGCAGCTTTCATTATCTCCTGATAAGCCTCCGCTGCGACCTTTGGGCTTTCAAGAAGGAAACTGCCCTGGCGGTGGCTCGGAGTGGCAAGGGTCCATGGTTACGGCGATCCCCCGCCTGTTGTGGGGGTTAGGGACCTGACCCAACCCACAATAATTGAAAATCCGTGATATGCGGATGCAGGTCAGGTCAGGCCTGATGCACCTAGCTGGGGGCTTTTGTATTTACCCCCAGCCTGGTGCTGCCCCAAACGGTCCTGCATCGGCCTTCCTGGGCCTTTGGGAGCCTCCAGAAGGCTCAGGAAAGCCCTCACAGGCCCGTTTGGGGCAGCTCCAGTAAGTAAGGGAGGCCTGAAACAGGCCTTTCCACCCCTGACCCCAGGGGGCATTTTTTTCATATACTGTGGTCCCGCGATATAACAGGACCGCAGTATATGAACTGTGAATGGGCGAGGGACCACTGTACTGCAAGTGTGGGTCATTGGTCCTGCCCGTTTGGCTCTATAGAGGGTGTCCCCAAGGAATTAGCCAACTTCTTGGATGGAGATTCTGGGTGAGTTTTGGGAATTGCAGTCTTCCCCCACCCCTACCCCCCCAAAAATCTGAATATATCAACCTTTTTGGTGCAAATCTGAGCTTGAAAAGGCTACATTTTGGGGAGCGGGGACCGCAGCTGTAGAATTCTTCAGCTGAGAATTTGTATTCTGGAAGCTTTAGTTTTAAAACACATACCGTGGTACCTCTACTTACGAGCGGCTCAACTTAAGAGCAATTTGAATAAAGAGCGAAAAACTGTTTGCGTTTTAACTGCTACCTTACACATTTTAGATGCGGTCTGCTCTACTTACATTTAATTTTTTTTTATTTATTTCTTTATTTTGATTTATTTTTTTAGATGGGCTGCTCTGCTTAAGAATTGTTTGACTTAAGAGCATGCATTCAGAACGGATTAAATGCATAAGTAGAGGTACCACTGTAGTTCTCTATCAGACAGTTCAGAGATGGCAGTCAAATTTCTAGGGATTACAGCAGCAGAATGGCCTTTTCCTGTGTTGCCGACCAACTATTGCACACCTACTATTAAAAAGCAGGCACACACACATGCAACAACCACAAAATTCTTAGTAGTTTCTGAGAGAAAGAACATCATGCTCCCAACTACAATTTAGCCGTGTGACGTTGTTAAGACAAGGTGTGTGACGGATTTGGAGCTTTTATGTCCTTTGAACTTAAACCCAAGTATAGTTTAATTTGGGCTACATACAGGCTCGTACTATGGTAGAAATGAGAGTCTAGATACCCTAAACACATCCGATCTTGCCTGATTTTGAAAGCTAAGCAAGGTCAGCCCTGGTTAGTACTTGGATGGGAAACCACCAGGGAATACCAAGTGCTGTAGGCGCCTGGAGTAGGAACTCGCAAACTACTCCAGTATTCCTGGCAAGAAAACTCCATGGACATGGGGTCACAGAGAGTTGGTCATGACTGTAACGACACAACACCCACAGTCACACATGGTAGAAAGAGAACAAGCCATGAAGTGCACTTGAAGGATCTCTTCATACTTGGTGAATGAAGTTCTACCTGGAGTTCTAGCGGACACTGTAGGGATCCTATAGGGCAGTGGTGGCGGTGAAACTTCGGCACTCCAGAGGTTTTGGACCACAGCTCCCAGAATTCTGAGCCTAGATTGCCAATGACAAAGGACTGAGAGAGTTGTGGTCCAAAACATCTGGAGTGCCTGAGATTTGCCACCACTGCTATAGGGGCATTCCCTGTTACAGTGGAGCACACCCATCCTCTTGAAAGCCATAAACACCAATTGTCAAATAAATTAATAAGTCAAGGAGTTTTGTTTTGATGAAGTTCCATATATACTATGAACATCTCAAGGAATTGATAGACTCAAGGGCAGAAAGAAAGAAAGAAAGAAAGAAAAAGAAAGAAAGAAAGAAAGAAAGAAAGAAAGAAAGAAAGAAAGAAAGAAAGAAAGAAAGAAAGAAAGAAAGAAAGAAAGAAAGCAGGGAGGGAGGGGGACGAAGAGAAAGAGAGAGAGAGAGAAACCTTCACTCAATTAATTCTTCTGAGTGCCTTTTTCATCCCTTTGATCAAACCCCTCTTTTAGAACACAAATTGTTTTCGTCTACAGTGGTTTTAAGTCTTTTTTCGCGAACACACACTAATGCTCTCAAAGTTGTTTTCAGGCATTAAAAAAGATCACTGAGATGTGGTAGATAAGGTCACAAGCTTCAGCAAACAAAACCCCCAAGGATTTTGTGTGTGTGTGTGTGTGTGTGTGTGTGTGTGTGTGTGTGTGTGTGTGTGTGTGTGTGTGTGTGTGTGTGTCTGTGTCTGTGTGTGTGTGTGTGTGTGAGTGTGTGTGTGTGAGTGAGTGAGTGAGAAACCATTTCCAAAATGGCTGTCTACAGTTTTTTTCCCTGTGCAGGAAAGCACAGTCTGAAAAAGAGAGGTGTGTGTGTATGTGTGTGTGTGTGTGTGTGTGTGTGTGTGTGTGAGAGAGAGAGAGAGAGAGAGAGAGAGAGAGAGAGATGAGAGAAAAGATCATTTGAGGCAAATCTGCCAAAATCAATATATTCTATTTCAGATTCCCTGCTCAAGAGGAGGAGGCAAGGATTCATAGACACTCAATGTGTCTGTCAGATACGAGATGCACAAAATAATGAGAGGGAGAAAAACATGTGTGTCGCTCGCTCGTAGCTCATTGGGGTAATGCCTCCTCAACGACCTATCGGTGAGAGTTAAAGTCCTCAGACAGGCTGAGCCCGCAGTGAAGGGAGGCAAAACGGCAGCTTTTTTTTTTTGTGCAAAGGGAGGAGGTGGTGCATGACCATGGGATGGAAAAGGAGGACTCCAATACAATTTGCCCAGTCATAGAATCATAGAATCATAGAGTTGGAAGAGACCTGAAGGGCCATCCAGTCCAACCCCCTGCCATGCCGGAACCACCATCACAGGACTCCTGACAGATGGCCATCCAGCCTCTGCTTAAAAACCTCCAAAGGAGGAGACTCCACCACCCTCCTTTGTGGCAGCATATTCCACTGCCGAATAGCTCTAACTGTCATGAAATTCTTCCTAATGTTTAAATGGAATCTCTTTTCCTGCAGTTTGAGACCATTGCCCCGCGTCCTAGTCTCTGAAGCCATGCAAAACAAACCAGTCCCCTCTTCAATATGACATCCTTTCAGATATTTAAACATAGCTATCACAGCCTTTCTCCGCCTTCAGTCAGTGACACGGAGCTTATTATTGTATATCATGAGGTAGGTTGAAAAGGTCCAACAAGCCCATTGAGTCCAACCTCCTGCTCCATGTGGGAATTCAAATCGAAGGAGACCTGCCAGGTGGTTGCCCCAATTTGTCTTGAATACTTCTTGAGGTCAACATGAACGTGAGAGCCCACCATGAAGAAGGAAGTGGACAACGTCAGCCCTTTTAAAAAAAATAATGTTATACAATTCCCTTTCCTTTCAGAAAACAAAACTGAAGTAAGGCTAGTCAGTGTTTGGTGCTTGTTTTTCTAAAGCTCACTGGAACTTCATTTCTAGAGTTCGGTGCCGTCTACCTTTTAGTAACTTGAAGCACGCCCTTTGTCACTCCATCCAAGTAATGGCCCTGGCAAATAGTTACACAAGTCATTACAAAAAAAAAACCCTCTCTAATTGCTCAGTGCCAATTAATTATCTGCAGCCTGTCAAGGAGATTCCTAATTATGGTGATGCTATCCAGGGTTTTTCTAGGCATAGAGTTCTCATATGTGATTAACCAGTCCTTCTAGGCCAGGCATGTCCAAACTTTCGTCCTCCAGATGTTTTGGACCACAACTCCCACAGTCATTTGCCATTGGAAATACGGGCTTGGAAATCTGGTAGTTGTGATCCAAAACATCTGGAGAGCCAAAGTTTGGACATGCCTGTTCTAGATAGCTTGCCCAAGGCTACACAGGGTGGCTCTTCTCATTTGAGACACAGTAAAGAATCGAACTCACAAATGCTGCCTAGCTCAACACACTGAGCTAGTCAGCAAGGCTCAGTACCATGGGGGAACACCTCCCTCTTAATAAATCATTGTATTGCTCATTACTTTTTTGTTACATTAAGTTACCTCTTTCTCTCTCTCTCTCTCTCTCTCTCTCTCTCTCTCTCTCTTTTTTTCTGTATTATGTTTTTAATATCAAGATGAAACCTCATTCCCATTTGTGTTGCGCCTCCAGAATTGCTTGCATCCTGAAACCTGAATTTGCTAGAATCTGATCTGTGTCGATTTTAATTTTATTGGACCTTTCAGCTGCTTTTGACACTATCGGCCATGGCATCCTACTGACTCATCTCTCTGAAATGGGACTTGGTGGCACTGGTGGCTTAAGTCCTTCCTATTTATTTATTTATCTATCTATTTATTTATTTATTTAACTTTTATACTGCACATCTAGCCCTAGGGCTACTCTGGGCGGTTTACAACATGGAATCACATAACAAGCTAACAAAGGAATACATTAAAAAAACAAAAACAAAATACAAGGAGCATAATAAAACAAAATATATATAAATCAACAACAATAAACTAAAATTAAGCTAAAATGAAGATAAAAATAGCAGGAGATTGATAAAACGGGGGAGAGAGAGAGAAGATAAGTGATAAAATGAATGGTGTCTTATTGGATGTTTGAGAAATCAGGAGAGCAGGCAGAAAGTGGTGTTAGGGGACTGATGTTCTACACCACAGCCACTGACCTGCGGGGTACCTCAGGGTTCTGTTCTGTCTCCTATGTTATTTAACATTTATATGAAACCACTGGTGGAAATTATTTGGAGTTTTGGGGTGAAGTGTCACCAGTATGCTGATGACACTCAGCTCTGCCTCTCGTCACCTCCAGATTCCGAGGAAACTATTTCGACTTTAGATCAGTGCTTAGCTTCAGTAATGAACTGGATGAGGAAGAACAAACTGAAACTAAACCCAGACAAGACAGAGATGGTTCTGGTCAGTCAAAAAGGAGATCAAGGGATAAGGATGCAACCTGTCCTAGATGGAATTACCCCCCAATTGAAAAAAGAGGTGCATAGCTTGGGGGTGGTCCTGGACTCATCCTTGAGCTTGGATGCCCAGGTCACGGCTGTAGCCAGGAGTGCATTCGCACAATTAAAACTAGTATGCCAGCTATGCCCATTTCTTGAGAAAAACCTGCTCTGGCCACTGTAACACATTCCCTAGTGACCTCCCAGCTGGACTACTGTAATGCACTCTATGTGGGGCTACCGATGTGCATGACTCGGATCAGGTAATTTTCCATTGCATATTTTTTTTTAAAAAAAATAGGATTTTTTTTTAAATCAGGAAAATTACTGATCCGAGGCATGTGAATGGCAGGGGTACCTTCTGCAAGTGATTTTAGGGAACCCCTTGATATTTGGAAAGGTTTGGAGTTCAGGAAATGGAGTTATTAAACTCCAAAGGAGGTGCAGGGGTGCTTAATTGAAGGAGTGTGTTTGGCGTGCTTTACCAAAATAGGGTTAATTTACAGCTTCCCCTCTCCATTGGTGAAACACACCAGTCTGTTAATTAAGTACCACTGCACCCTCTTTGGAGCTTAATAACTGTATTCCCTGAAACCCGAACCTTTCCAAATTTCAAGGGGAGAGGCTTGAGGAAGCTCCCCTGCCATTTTCTCTGGAACAAATTGTTTCATTTTAGAGTGGGGGGAATGGTGTTTCATTGTCGCTTTGTAACAAAATGCTCTTTGTCTCGTTCAAAACATTTCTTAACCCTACAACACGACGAAACAGCATGTTGTTTTTTTTCATAAGGCGCTCATCCCTAATTTTAATTCATTAGAGGTTTCTGTTCCTTGGGAAGCTGGAGGGATCAGGGACCACCCTGCCTTCTATTCTTTGGGTATTTATTCCTTGAATATCTAGGGACGCATTTCTTTAATGCTGACACTATTTCCACACTCAAATTTTGAGTTCTGAATTATTTCTGCAAAAAGATATGGGCCCATACAACCTCACCCTTGATGCTTCTCTCTGTATGAAACTAGCAATGATGGGCTTTGGTGGACTATTTGAGTATTTGAGGACTAGATTCCCATCTGTTGGGAAATGCTTGGGGGAATTGAAGGAGCACCTCAACTCAGTGGTAGCTGGGGGCAACTCCAAGTTCAGGGGTGCTGTGAGTCCATCCCAGGTTTGACTCTGCACTTTATAGGAGGTATCCCAGGTGCTGAAACTATTTGGTGTGGGGAAAGGAGAGTTAGAATGCTATAGCAGCTCTAAAGGTCTGAATAGAATACAAGGTGGACCCATGGCGCCTTTGAACTTGGAGTCACCAACCACCACTGCTTCTATCTGAGCAAATAATAGAGAGGAGCTGCCTAGCGAGAAAATGGAAGACACACACACCCCAGCCAGTTTATAGGATCCAGTTCTTACTGATGAAGAAAAGGGAAGTAGGAAGGATGACCACAAATGTATTCAGTTCCAGTCCCCCCCCATTACTCAAGGTTTGGAGTGCCTGTGCTTTGTTTTCCAAGCACGATCCACAGCTCCGTTTTCCCCGAGTCCTCCCTGGAAACCCCAAGATCTGTCTGCTGCTCCCCGCCCAGTAACAGAACAGTCAAGCTGGTGGGTACAAGTGTTTGGCTGCTTCTGATTGACCAGAGAACCAACTTGAGTTGCTACCCAGTAACAGGAGGAAAGTCTGCTGAGAGGAGGGAGGGAGGAAAGGAAAAAGAAAAAAAGAAAAAAAACAGAGCACAAGCAATATCCAGTCAAAGTCCTGGTAGTAACTCGTGCTTATAACTTGACTTTACTGCACCCTGGTGGAAAATGGCAACCAGTGAGAGAAACCTCAGGAAACAAAACAGGGGACCTGTAAGTAGATTTCTCCATCTGGTTGCCTAAAACATTACTCACTTTTAAAAGCCATTTTTGTCCTTTTTAATTTTTTTTTCAAATATACAATCCGACAGCCCCCTTTTAAAATTACCAATAGCTTTCCTATTGAAGAGGACCGAATCTTCTCTCACGAACTGCAGAAATCCCGTTTGCTAATTATCACGGTTACACGGAGATTGGCATACAATCGCGCACATTGATGGGAAACTGCAATAATTAATTACCACGTTCAGTGGAAAAAATACAATCAGCAATTACCATATACTGAGGCAAAAATTCCATTCAGCGATACTTGCTGCTAGTTCATAGGGATTTTGATTTTTGTGTGTCAGTGTGTGTGTGTGTGTGTGTGTGAGAGAGAGAGAGAGAGAGAGAGAGAGAGAGAGAGAGCAAGCCAGCTATTTGTATAGAATATTCTAGTGGGCACCATAAGGAGACAGGAGGCAGAGCTCACCTTACATGCCTTGGAGAGACGGAGAACTCAATTTGATTAGGAAATAGTGCAGGAAATCAGAGCTATCGCAGTGTTTCCCCCCCTTTTTTTTTTCTTTTTCTTTTTCAGTATAGTCATCTTTAAAATGTAGACTCATAAAATCATATAGAATAGTTGAGTTGGAGAGGGCCTCTAAGGCAGGGCCTCAGTCAAAGCAGATCTCATATGCACATATATGTTTTTCTGAAATGCAGCATCTGGTGGTAATCAGGAGATCCAAATATCTTACACTTCCTTTGTGGCCATTTTCACTCGCTGACTGCATGCTACAGACAAGCCCTTGAAGTGCCGATATTAACAATCAAAGCCCTAAACAGTTTGGGAGCAGGTCCAAGGGGCGTGGTGGATCAGCGGACTAGAGTGCTGAAATGGTCAGCTGCAAAGTCGGCAGCTCGGCGGTTTGAATCCTGGGTGCCACGCAGTGGAGTAAGCTCCCGCTGTTGACCCCAGCTCCTGCCAACCTAGCAGTTAGGGAGCATGTTGTAAATGCAAGTAGATAAATAGGTACCACTGTAAAAAGCGAGAAGGTAAAACAGTGTTTCCCTGCAGCCATGCCTGCCACGTGGCCACGGACTGGCTTGAAAACAGAGATGAGCACCGCCGCTAGAATCGAACATGACTAGCACGCATGTGCGGGGGGGGGGGCAGACATTTACCTGTACCTTTTATATAAAGGGCCATCTTTAGGACACTGCTTGCAGACAGAGGTTTACTTTGAAAGCCCAGGATTTGGGTTATACGGGGGCCTGTTAGTGGTGGCCCCCACGCATTGTGATGACATGGCCTTAAAAGTGGCATACCAACGCATTATGAATCAATGAGTGAGTGGGTGAATGGGTGAGGGCTTAAATGAAGGGCAGTGTGATTTCCATCTTGGTTTACTTAGTTCTGATCCATCTTTTAAAATCAAAACAGATATAGTTTAGGATCTGGCCAGCATTCAATGTGCCAAAATGCAGACTGCTTGTAATGCAGAGATCTGTCAGTCCTTTTGCCCAATAATGCTTCCCCCCCCCAACCCAACCTACCAAACATTAGAAGGTTTTATTTGAGTAAAGAGATGGCAGGTGTTGGAGATAAATGCACATTCTTACTACTGTTGAGATCCGGTACACAAGCTGCTTGCTCAGCTGTCATCGGGCAGCATTGTGACATCACTGAGGATAAAACGAAGCCACAATTTCCTCTAAATTCTAATTAACTCAGCAGCAGATCCAGCCTCAATCAATGCACAGATACAACCCTCCCTGTGTGGAGAAACATCCATCACCTTCCTTTCTCCTAACTTATGAAACCATTTCCTTTCCCTTATTTGGCTTTGTATTGTTGTTGTCCCTTAGGATTCTTGACTTGATGTATGGCCCTTAGAATGCCATCAGAGGAATAATCCGCTCCGTTGAACCTCTGACCCATCCAGTTCTGGAGATCCTAAGGCAGTGTTGGCGAACCTATGGCACGGGTGCCAAAGGTGGCACTTGGAGCCCTTTCTGTGGAGACCCGGCATCGCCCCTTCACAGCCACCTGTATTCAGGTTAAATTGCAAAAAATTAGTGGGATTTGAATTGCAGTTTGGGCACTCAGTCTCTAAAAGGTTCACCCTCACTGTCCTGGGACCTTCCAGACCTCAAGTGCTGGGTTTGTAAATACCAATTACGAGCAAGGACTCTTGGTAGCAAAAAGAATAACTTACTCTTTGGTCCGTTAATAACTTATTCCATTAGGTCCATTTAGGGGTAGAGCAGGAGAAGAAGGTCACTGAACTTATTTACAGAATCTCTAGAATGGACGTCCATGCCGGCAGGTCCGCTCAGTCAATTGTTATGGCCGGGGTGGGGATGTTTTGGACCGCAACTCCCAGAATTCCAAGCCTGTACCGCCAGTGATAAAGGACTGTGGAAGCTGGGGTTCCAAACATCTAGAGAACTGAAGGTTCCCCACCTCCTGCTTTATGCCTGCCCCCCTCTTACTGGAAGAGAAAAAAGCAAAGAATGACCTAAGAGAAAGAAGGAGATTTACCCTATAAGTTGCAATCTACACACAGATTTAGAAAAGGAAACAGAGTGGATAAAATACCCCCCCCCCCGCCGCCGCCGCCTTTGTCTTCATCTTTGTTTCAGTCTATTCTCTGCACCCAACCCTGCTGGTGTAAATTACATATGAAGGCTCAGCCTCAAAAGAGCAGGCTCCCAACCCAAAATAACATTAACCATTTGGATGAAATGATGCTCCGTGGCTGCTTAGGTCTCAGGCAGCATAGCCAAACGTGAGGAGTTTGATTCCCTGCTGTGCTGCCTTGACAGGGGCTAGACATGGAGAAGATGCTTCCAGCGCTGCAGTTCTAAGATTATTGTTATTATTTCTCTCCTCTTGCTTGCTGGGGGATGGAAATAAAAGAAAGTGGCCACAGCAGAGCTGCGGAGGCATCTTCTTTTCTTTTTGATTCTGCCACCTTCATGACTGACCACTGAGTGCTCCAGCACAGCAGATGAATTGCATTGTAAAACTGCAGTTGCAGGCATCTCTATTGCCTACTCTATATGAACCTTCGGTCGTAGCAAACTCGGAGGGCTTGGACAATGGACATTTTCCCCCTCTTCTTCCAATGAATTGAAGGCTCTCCACAATAAAGAAATAGGCTGTGCAGCTTCACCTACTTTGAACAAGACAAAGATTTTACCTGTAACCATGAGGTTTACCCTTCGGAGGAGGCAGCGGTGGGGATATGGTCATAGAAGCAGCAGGAATCATAATGAGAAAGTTCTGAAGCATCCCATTACAGTCAACGTCAATGGATCCATTAATGGTTTTAAAACTGGTACCTGGTGTGATGTAGGGGATAGAGTGGGACATTAGGAATCAGGAGAATGTGGTTTAAATCCCCACTCAGCCCCTGACTCTTCCCCAGTGGGATGGAATGGAAACACTTGAAACCCCCTATTAGGGTGAGTATAAGTATAAGTCGGTATAAGTCAGAATTTGAGGGCACATAGCATATCAACTAAGGGGCACACTCAACTAAGTCTTGTTGGATCATATTGATTCATATTCTATGTTGTTTCTCAATAATATATTAAACTACTTGTATGTGTTTGGGGTGAGGTGGTTCAGCGGATTAAGGCTTCCAAAAACTGTTGGCTGTAAAGTCGGCAGCTCAGCAGTTCGAATCCTGGGTGCCATGCAGCGGACCAACCTCCCGCTGTTCACCCCAGCTCCTGCCAGTCTAGCAGTTCAAATGCATGTAAATGCAAGTAGATAAATAGGTACCACCATAAAGAGCGGGAAGGTAAAACAGTGTTTCCTTGTAGCCATGGCAGCCACGTGGCCATGGACTTGCACAACACTAGCTCTTCTGCTTTAATACGGAGCTGAGCACCGCCCCTAGAGTTGGACATGGCTAGCCTGTGGTGGTGGGGGGACCTTTACCTTTACCTTTTTATGTGTTTGGTAAAACTCTACACAATGGAGTGGCTGGGTCTCAGGGTACTTCCCACGGAGTTACCATATATCTCTGAGGCACTAGGTGGAGAGATAATTCTCAGGATATGAAGGTGGAGACAGTATGATTTCTGAGTGTGGGGTGGCTTTAAAATCTGGACATTCATCTCTACATATTCTCTGCAAGTGCCAGAGCTCACTGGCTTGGCATGACAAGGGATATTTTAGATGTAGGTTGCTGTACATAAGAACATAAGAACAGCCTTGCTGTAACAGTCCACAGTCCATCCAGTCCAGCATTCGGCCTCACACAGTGGCTCACCATTTGCTTCAGGGTATTCCCAAGCAGATGTCTTCACCTGCTTACGATTCCCTGCAAATCGTATTTGAGAGATATTCTGCCTCTCTCTCCAACCCGGAGGTTGTCCTTAGGCATACATAATGATAGCCTTTGATACCCTTGTTCTCCATGAGCTTGTCCAATTCTTTCTTAAAGCTGTCAAGGCTGACAACTGTCACCACTTCTTCTGGCAGGGAGTTCCTACATAACAAGATAGTTCCAAGGGCATGGGTCTACTAGCTCTTGCTCCCTCCGTAGCACCTTCCACTCATGTCTGTCTTTTCGGCATGCCAACATTAGCCCTGTTGCGCAGTTTGGACCAAAGAAAGAGGGTGGAGCACCAGCCTGGTGACTCATGAACCTCGGTGGAGCAGCAGAGCAAAACCTGGCCATGAACTCCACCACTGCCTACTCTGTTCCAAGGAGTTCCCATTAGTGTTGGAAGTCCCACATCTCTGACACTGGGCTCTGTTTTTGGCCACATTATCTGCAGGAAAGCAGAGCTATGGTGTAAACTAAAGGAACTCTGGTGCAATCCATATGAAAACAAAAACATAGTCTCTGATGAGTTATTTCATTGCAAACACAAATTCCAATTGCTTTTGCTCTTGGAGAATTAAGGCATGAGTTCTTGGATACCAGATGATCCCCTTCCGCCATCTAATATTCACCCTCTCATCTTAGGAGGAGAAAGACTGCCTGCCCCCCACTTGCTAGAATTGAGTAATGAGATAATATCACCCAATTTCATTCTATTGATCCTAGACCAAGTGCGTCATCTGAAATTTAACTCCAGCCTGGCTAAGGAGATGACCACCATGCTTTTTTCATTAACGCCTGCTTCATAGAATCATAGAATCATAGAGTTGGAAGAGACCTCAAGGGCCATCCAGTCCAACTCCCTGCCATGAAGGAACCCCCATCACAGGATGCCAAACAGGTGGCCATCCAGCCTCTGCTTAAAAACCTCCAAAAAAGGAGACTCCGCCACCCTCCTTTGGGGCAGCATCTTCCACTGCCGAACAGTTCAAACAGTCATGAAGTTCTTCATAATGTTCAAATGGAATCACTTTTCCTGTAGTTTGAAACCATTTCCCCAAGTCCTGGTCTCTGAAGCCATGGAAAACAAACCTGTTCAATGTGACATCCTTTCACATATTTAAACATAGCTATCATATCCCCCCCTCAGCCTTCTTTTTGAAAGGCTAAACATTCCCAGCTCCTTAAGTTGTTCCTCATAAGACATTTCTTCCAGACCTTATAAGAACATAAGAACATAAGAAGAGCCATGCTGGATCAGGCCAAAGGCCCATCTAGTCCAGCTTCCTGTATCTCACAGCGGCCCCACCAGATGCGTTTGGGAGCGCATGAGACTAGATAGCTGTCTCCCGATACCACTCCCCTGCATCTGGCCCTTGAAGTACCCTGGTTTTAAGCCTGGAGATTACACATCTCCATCATGGTTTGTCGCCTGCAATGGACTTTTCCTCCAGGAATCTGTTCAATCCCCTTTTGAAGGCAACCAGGCCAGATGCCATCACCACATCCTGTGGGAGGGAGTTCCACAGGCTAAAAACGCACTGGGTGAAAAATGTTTTCTTTTGTCTGTTCTTACTCTCCCAGCCCTCAATTTGAGTGGATGTCCCCTAGTTCTGGTATTTTGGGAGAGGGAGAAGAGCTTCCCTCTATCCACTTTACTTATGCCCTGCATTATTTTATATGTCTCAATCATATCCCCACTCAGGCGCCTTTTTTCCAGACTAAAGAGCCCCAAATGTTTTAGCCTTTCCTCATAAGGGAGGTGCCCCAGCCCAGTAATCCTTTTAGTCGCTCTCTTCTGCACCTTTTCCAGTTCCACTATGTCTTTCTTGAGATGCGGTGACCAGAATTGTACACAATACTCCAGGTGCGGCCTTACTATTGTTTTGTATAATGGCATTATTATGTTGGCTGTTTTATTTTCAATCCCCTTTTTGATAATCCCTAGCATGGAATTAACCTTCTTCACTGCTGCCACACATTGGGGAGACACCTTCATGGAGCTGTCCATCAACACACCAAGATCTCTTTCCTGATCCATCACGGATAGCTCAGAGCCCATGAGTTGATAGATAAAGTTTGGATTTTTTGCCCCAATATGCATTACTTTACATTTGGCTACATTAAAACGCATTTGCCATTTCTCAGCCCATTCCCCCCTGGTCACCCTCCTCTGTACCCGATCGAGGTTGTCAACATCCTTTTTAAAATGAGGCGCGCAGAACTGGACACAGTACTCCACGTGGGGTCTCAGCAGAGCAGAATATTTATTTATTTATTTATTTATTTTTACAACTTATATGCTGCCCACTACCCAAAGGTCTCTGGGCGGCTTGCAGTCAAAGAATTAAAACAGTTAAAACATCACATATCAATAAATAATTAAAACAATAATAAAAAACCTTACACTAAAATCATTACACTAAAATTGCCATCAAAGGACCCACAGTCTATGCTGTATCAATTAAAAAAATTCTGGAACAGGAAGGTTTTTACTTGGTGCCAAAATGTCATCAATGATCCCCTGGTGCTGACTGGACCAGTTTTAAAGGGGCCCAGATGATAACAGCTCAAGAGGAGCCCTTTAAAAATGGCTCCTCGGCACCAAACCTGGTGCCTCTAAGACCCAGGGGAGCCATTTCATTTCATACAAAAAAATTGTAGGACACTAAATGAAATGAAATGCTATTTGTCCGTTTCATGCCCATCCCTAGAACTGGGACTAATCCTTATCGAACTATTGGATGACACAGAATTCAGAGAGAGAGAGAAAGATAAAACATCTGAAGACAGAAATGACAATTGGTTTAGAGAACTCTGGAAAAAAAGAAAGATAGCCAGGAGTATAGTATATTAGGAAGGATTCGGCATATTTGGCCTCAGAGAAAGTGCACTTCAAAAGACTGAAGGCAGTGGTGACACAAAAGAGGGCAATGGTCTGAGGGGAGGCTTGGGTTGAAGAGCAGAAGAAAATCCCCGGTGGTAAGAGCAGCCAGTCAATTTCCCAGAGCAGTGATGGGCTTTGGTCCACAGGTCTTCAGGCAGAGGTGGGCAACCATCCATTGAGGAACCACTGCCTCTGGATTCTCTAAATTCTGTGGAGAGCTGCCCAGACAATCTCTTGTAAGGGGTTAAGCATGTGTAGCTTAGGAGATTTTGCAGGACAACCTCTGGCAAGGTCCTTGGAGGACACCACTTGGTGACTTTTTTGAAACCAGAAGCCTTGGGCCTTTGACATTTCTTGGTTTGGGAACAGAGTCACCTCTGCCACATGACTGAGGTAAACTCAAGACAAGTGCCCATGTCTCTCCGGTCCTGTTTTTTTCTTCAGAGATGATTATCTCTTCTCCTAACAAGTGTGTCGCCCATTAGCAGATGAAGAGTTGAAGCAACAGCCCAACAATGGACTGTGGCAGATTGTTGCTAAGCGACCTCAGTGCCCTCCTTTTTTTATAAAACAAGCAGACTGTAACCTTTGTACTCTCTGGCCAGCTTGTTCTACTAATGGGTAGCAATCTAAACGGCAAAGATGTGAGGTTTATGGATGTCCGTCTCTGCATAGGGTGGGTTGGGTATCGGTGCTAGGAGCACTCATAAATATTGAGTTTCTCAAGGGGGGCGGGGTATCGTTCCAATAAAGTACCCCCAATCAGTTGGCCAACATTAGGCACAAACTATTGGGCCGTTTTTAATAAACGAACTTGCAAAACCAGCAGGTGATATTTAAGAGAGACCACTTCCCTTCTGAAATGGAGCTTGTTGATGTGTCATCAGAAAAAAAAAACCTCTTCAGACATTGGTAATGTTTTTCTTCGGACACCAGTAACTTTTTCTTGGCAATTGTGAGTGAGTTGATCATGAGCCATTTGTCAAAACATCCCCACCTCAAATTGCCTTGAGGATAACCTCCCTCCCAAACAAGTAATTTGCTGCCTGGTAAGAGGAGATGGACAGGAACAGGCAGCTTGTGCTGGCTTGTTGATTGGCTGAACAGATTTTTGGTACTTTGAAGCCCCACCTCCCCTGGTGGGCACCCAGTTGGAGTCAACAGCATGGCTTCTCTGTACCGCCTCTTCCAGGAGCTTCCTCTGAGTGGACACCTGCTGGAGGAGGCGGTGCTTTGAAACACCAAACACCTGCTCTGCCAATAAACCATTGCGAACAGCCAAACTAGAAGTTCGTGCCCATCTCTACTGGTGAGCTTGGACCTGGCTCTTTCATTGCTTGACTGTTGGTAATGTTTGTCGGGGCAAGCCGTCTTCATGTCTTCTGAAGGAGCCTCGTGGCGCAGTGGTTAAATGCCTGTACTGCAGGTAAAAGTGTGCTCACGACCTGGGTTCAATCCCTGGTAGCAGGCTCAAGGTTCACTCAGCCTTCCAGCCTTCCGAGGTCGGTAAAATGAGTACCCAGCTTGCTGGGGGGGGGCAATGTGTAGCCTGCACACTGTAATTAAAATTGTAAACTGCCCAGAGACTACTTGTAGTGGTATGGGGCGGTATATAAGCAGAACACTTTGCTTTGAAGTCTCATGGGTTGGTCAAGACACAAATCTTTTGCAGAGAATTCCCTTCAAGCAAATTCACTGAATGTCACCGTGTGCCAATGGCCGAATCAACACCTCAATGTGTGGAACCGAACTCTGATCATCAGCATGACTCGTTTTCCTTGGGAGCAATTCACTGGAACACAAGGCACCCGTTTATGGCCTTGTAGCTGATTGAAATGGGGACTGTTTATGGTGATAAAAAGTTGGAAACAAAACAACGATGCATATGGCCCTAAGCTGGAGCTGAGGGAGATAGCTTAGCTATTTTGCCCTCTGCCTCAGGAATTGGATAAAAATGAATTTGGGGGGGGGGTTGATTTCATTTTGTAGCTCAGGTATCAACAGGAAGCCATAACGACGCTGGTCTTCCGATCCCAGACGCGGATGGCACCAGGATGGGCTTTTAATGAGCGCAACCTGATTATTCTCACGACCTGAGGCGAATCAGACTCATTTGTTTGCCTTCCATGGAGTGGCAGGGATCTGTTTGCAATCAGAATAATCCAATTTAAAGGAATGATTCATATTAGCGAACACATCTGTCTGAGGCCGGAGCAGAGCCCTGGTGTTAGTTTAATAAATGATGTTCATTAAACTCAGCTGAAAATATAATCTGGAGAGACTGATGGAGTGAACAGAGCAAAGAATAAGCAAAAGGAAAAAAAAAAGCTGGCAATTATCAGCCGTCATTTGTCCTGCCGGCACGGCAGAAGTGGGGCTTGTTTGCTGAGATCTTAATTTCATTTGGCCGAGGTGGAATCTATCAAATAGACCCATGCCGCAGACAATGGCCTGGTTACGGGAAATCTGTCATTGCAGCTAGGGACAGGTGGGTGGCAGGCAAGTTGTCAAGTCTTAGCTCTCAAGTCCCATGTCCAAGTCTCAGACTTTTGCCCCCAAGCCAGAGTCCTTATTAGAAACAAGCCTTTTTTTTCTGGGGGGAAGAGGGGGGTAGGTTCTGAGTCATGGGTCAAAGACGAATCATGGGGAAAATAAAGCCTGAATTGCTGATCTGACTTATGTCCTCCATGACAGCAACTCAGGTCCCCATTCCTGGCGAGTGGAGTTAGCAGCGATGCTTGTTCCCTCCTGAAGGATGGATAGAGGGACGCTCTTCTCCCTCTCACAAAATACCAGAACTAGGGGACATCCACTCAAACTGAGGGTTGGGAGAGTGAGGGCAGACAAAAGAAAGTGTTTTTTTTTACCCAGTGTGTTGTTAGTCTGTGGAACTCCCTGCCACAGGATGTGTTGATGGCATCTAGCCTGGATGCCTTCAAAAGGGGATTGGACAGATTCCTGGAGGAAAAGTCCATCACAGGTTACAAACCATGATGGAGATGTGTCATCTCCAGGCTTAAAACCGGGGTACTTCAAGGGCCAGATGCAGGGGAGTGGTATCAGGAGACAGAGATCTAGTCTCATGCGCTCCCAAACGCATCTGGTGAGGCCACTGTGAGGTACAGGAAGCTGGACTAGATGGGCATTTGGCCTGATCCAGCATGGCTCTTCTTATGTTCTTATGATGATCACAAATTCCAGTTAATGACGTACAGAAAAATGCTTTTCCTAAAGAAAAAAAAACCAAATGAATTCAATACCTAGGAAGCTAAACAAAGTGTGCTGCTTACTGCCCTTAGAGCACTCTGTGGGCGGTTTGCAAGCCAATTATGCAGGCTACAACTGGTTATTCAATTTACCAACCTCAGAAAGATGGAAAGCCGAGTCCACCTCAAACCTGCTACCTGGGATTGTACCCCCCGGTCATGAGTAGAGTTTTGGCTGCAGTACAGCAATTTAACCACTGCAGCACGAAGCTCAATAAGCCTGTGGCAGAATGTATGAGGACACTACTTTGAGACCACCAGTCCCAAAGTGGAAAGCAGTTGAGGTCTGTTTGATAGATTTCACCTACGTATCATGAGGCAGTCATATTTCACCTGGAAGGTGAAGGAAGAAATTGAGGGGAGACACGCTGTCGACATCTGCTCCCCATCAATGGCACGTGGTCCTCTCCCTTGTTCTTTGCTCTTTCCTTCCCAATGTTCTTCCAAACTGTTGATTCTACATGGGGACATTACCAAGCAACTGTGCATTTCTTCTCCAACTACAGGCAAGTTTTTTTTTTCTTTTTGTATTTTTGACGTCAGACGGAGCAGTCCTGTCTGGGTACGTTTTTTACACTCCCAAATCCTGCCAAACCCATATGGTAGGAATGTCAGTTTGAGAGGTACAGGGGCTGTCCGGAAAGAGATGGGCCTGTATTTGCTTTTCTCCAGTGCATCAGGGTTGGCAGAGGGAAGGGGGCATTGATTTATTCTCGATTGCACCTGAGGGTATGACAGGAACCAATGGGTGCAAACCCATCAGAGGGAGAGCCAACCTGGAAATAAGGAGAAATTTCCTGACAAGAGCCATTAAACAGTGGAACAGCTTGCCTCCTGATGTTGTGGCCACCCCATCGCTGGAGGTTTTCAAGAACAGATTGGGCAGCCATCTGTCCAGCATTATATGAGGTCTCCTGCCTTCGGCAGGGAGTTGGACTAGAAGACCTCCAAGGTCCCTTCCAACCCAACAATGATTCTATGGCTCTATGGGCCTTTTCACACGACCCCTCAGATCCGCTGGTCCCTTAAATTCGGACCAGCGATCTTGAGGGTTCCTTGCTGTTCCTCCGTCCCCACCCCCTCCGCACTTCCTTGTTCTGTCTGCGGGAGGGGAGGGAGGGGGAAAAAGCCTTAGACACGGACAAAAGAAAAAACCCTTACCTCCCGTGCGTGGAAGCTTGCTCCGAGCCCCGGTTTTACTTCCTGGTTGCTCTTAAAGGGGCGGAGGCGAAAGAAAAACAACAAAAAGAAGCAAGGAGAGCTCAGGCACTCTCCGCATCAAATATTTTTCACCTCCCAAAAGCAAGTACAAGAAAGTGCAGCTGGGTCGCGCTTAGGTGGGCGGGGTCGCACTTAATTGTCTGCAAACTCCGGACCTGGTGGGAAAACATTTTTAAGGTCCGGAGCTTGCAGCCCTTTGCCGCGGAGCTTAGGGGTCGTGTATAAACGCCCTATGACAAAGATATGGGATCATCTGTGACCAGTTGCCACCATCTCCTTCTAGGATGCCAGTTGGCTGGATGCTGGCTTGGCTGCAGTTTGGTCAATATGGCTTTTTTCCCCCAATGGCAGGCTGTATGAGACCTTTATCCCAACTTCTCCTATCCTCTGCACTGCTCCCTGGGTGCAGAACTGAAGTTCCTTTGGGACCCAAGAGATGTCTCTAATGCAGTTTAGGCTGACAGGGCAGGGCTCAGATTTCTAAGTAGCTGGACACCCCAAAATGAGAAGAAGACTAGAGAAGGAAGGCGTTACACTGGTACCCTGACTTAAGAGCAGCTCGACTTAAGAGCAACTTGACTTAAGACCGGGAAACTGCCGGCGTTTTAGCTGCCGCATTACAAATTTTAGATATGTTCTGCTTGACTTACAAATATTGTTTTCATTTTTTTGATTTTTTTAACTTATTTTTTCGATTTTTTTAGATAGGTACCCCAACTTAAGAGTAGTTCGACTTAAGAGCATGCATTCGGAACGGATTACATTTGTAAGTCGAGGTACCACTGTATTGACCTTGGGGTTAGAGGAGCCCATGGGGTCCACCACCTTTTCATCTTGAAGTCAGCTTGTCTGTGAAGTGGTTTCCCCCCCCCCCAACACACACACACACCTCCTTTCCTTTCACCCCCCCCCCAGTCAGTCAGAATCCTGAGCTTTCTTGAAAAGGTAAATGCTTTAAACGTTAGCTGTGTGGAGATGTACGGGGGAAAGAGCGTTGCCGGGCCTCGGTTTGGAAGGAATTTTTTAGATCAGGCGGAAAGGCCATTAAGATTCCCTTTCTTCTTATGAAAGGATCTGTTTCTTGTTGGGGGGCAGCTATCAACTTCTGTGTGTCGTTCCATTGATATGGGAGAAGGTGGCCTGACAGATAACGAGGTTTTAAGCCAGGCAGGGCTTTAACAGTTGAGCATCAGCATTTTGAGCTGAGCCATTGAAGTTGTCTCAAACAGGTGAGATACAATCCCACCACCTGGTCTCTGACAGCTGTGCAGCAGCTGCACACTGAAAGAACTAACTGATGCTTCTGGGTGTATTTCAAAGGCAGTTCGCGACTGAACGAACTGGAGTTACCCAGGCCGGATGGTGCTCCGAACGTGAAATCAGTGGTCCAACTCCCTCGGTCCAGGAAGAGGCTGTAGGCAATGAATACTCAGAAGTTCCATCAGTCATCTGAATCAATAACAAACCTATGATCATTCCCAAATTGCACACCTGATACCTGTAAGAAGAACACTCTGTCCCAAGATCTTGCAGTTGGAATTTATTTTAGGCTGAACGCTGATGTTTTGTTATCAGCCCTAGAGAGAATCATAAGAATGGATGCCTTCAAAAGGGGATTGGACAGATTTCTGGAGGAAAAGTCCATCACAGGTTACAAACCATGATGGAGATGTGTCATCTCCAGGCTTAAAACCAGGGTACTTCAAGGGCCAGATGCAGGGGAGTGGTATCGGGAGACAGCTATCTAGTCTCATGCGCTCCCAAACGCATCTGGTGGGGCCGCTGTGAGATACAGGAAGCTGGACTAGATGGGCCTTTGTCCTGATCCAGCAGGGCTCTTCTTAGATTCTTATGTTCTTATGTTCTTAACAATGGCTCATGACAACCAAGGCGACCGGAAGGCAATAGCCTTTTCACAGATGGTTTCATCAATGTCCATGCCCCCTCAGATTTGTCCTGTTAAAAAGGTTTGCTATACACATTTTTAACAGCACCTCAGTCATCTGGAAGTTGAGTTATGGCAACTGGACTTCTTTTCTTAAGAGATCAAAACGTTTTGCTACTCATCCAAGCAGCTTCAACAGACTGGCGACGCTGCTCGGATGAGCGGCGAAACGTTTCAGTCGCTCAAGAAAAGAAGTCCAGTTGCCATGAATCAACTTCCAGATGACCTCACCTGGATGCCTGAGAACCTTCAAACAGCACCTCAGATACACCTATGGCTATAGGGGAGGGGACATTCCCTTGAGGAGTAATATTTCTGGGTTTAAAAAACATAGTAAAGGAGGATGTAAGGAGTTGATGCAATCTGATTCAGCTCTGTGTTGTTTACTGTAGCTCAGAGGTGAGATCTCAGGGCGCCATCTCCCCAGCTTCTGCTAAGATCCCCTCTTCATCTGGCACTGACCTCTCACTCTGTCTGGAAGTTGAGTCATGGCTACTGGACTTCTTTTTGAGAGATAGAAACATTTCACTGTTCATACAAACAGCTTCTTGGGTCTGAATACAGCTGCCTCTCCACCTCCCTCAACAGAGGTGGTGGGCTCAGGCATAGTCTATCTGCTACCTATCAGGCTGTGCTTTCTAAAGTACCCAGACAAATCAAAAAGCCTTCACCACCAAGGCCATAGCTAACGACCCATTCTTGATAGGTTTCAGCACCTTAGGCCATTGTTCACCTTAAGGCTATGGATACTATTGTCTCCCTAACGAGCCTATTCAGGCCATTGTTCATCTTATGAGCCTAATTCAGACCAAGGAGACAAGAGGTAAAGCTGACTATAAGATGGAGGACTTGCACTAGCTGTATTAAGACCGATGAAGCTGTTTGGATGAACAGCGAAACATTTCTATCTCTCAAAAAAGAAGTCCAGTAGCCATGACTCAACTTCCAGATAAACTCACCTGGATGACTGAGACTCGTCACAGACCTCTCACTCTGCACCTACCAAACATGGCCTGCCCTCTGCCACGGGCCTGCAGCTCCATCCCATGCTTCCTCTTCTACAGCCCCAAAGGTTTGGATCGGGGCATGACTATTACGGCAGGGTAGCATTGTCTCCATGGAAAAAGCTAGTTTTGATACCTCTTTCCACCTGAGGGGGGGTGGAAACCATAGTCCCATTTTAATTGGGGATTGGATCATAGTTTTTAAAAATTATTTTCAGGTAATATTGTTTTTTCCCCCAGCTTCAGCAAGTCTGGTTTTTGTTCTGTTCTCTTGTTTGTTTGCTTTTTTTTTAATTTGGCTCACATCCTACCCATTCACCAGACACCCCCCACAAAAAAAAAAAGGATGCACCTACTTATAAGCACATGAATGCTCAAACTTATTTCAGCTATACCCATGCAATTATTAAATTTCAGAGGCATCATGCAAAGCAAGGCTTTGGAGGGTTTTTTTTAATGTAAAAAGAAATTAATAAAAGTTTAATAATTAATAGGTCTATGAAAGCTTATTGGGCCATCCTGGGCTTCAATCAATCTTAAACATATGGGGACACCGATTTCCACCTTACTTCTTCTAGCTGGAGGTGCATCCTAGTTTTAGTGCAATTAAAAATGAGTCGAGAAATATTTTTAGTTAATTGCATTGTACACCTTGAAGGTAATTTGAAGCTGCAGGCAAAAAAATAATAATAAAATACCCAATGTGCTAATTGAGTGTTGAAAGATTAGCATTAGCTTGTTTCCGCACAGCCGGGCTTGACTGTGAGCTATTGAGACTTAGTCTCGGTTTTAAGTCGATGTTGGATAGGATGGGAGGGAGATATGTCATGGGAGCATGACTCTTGCCTCACAACAATGGGAGCTACTGCAAACACTGTCCTGACTGAGTGCTGTAGTATGTGTTGGTAATAGTAAGCTATCGTTAAACCTTTTTGGTGAAAATGTCCCCTTGGGCTCAGTACGCTACATAAATGCCATTATGAAACTTCGGTCCCTCACAAAAATTGAAGTGTATGATGACAAAAGGGAGAGGATTCCCTTTAAGTCTTATGAGGAACGGCTTAGGGAACTGGGAATGTTTAGCCTTTCAAAAAGAAGGCTGGGGGGGATATGATAGCTATGTTTAAATATTTGAAGGGATGTCATATTGAAGAGGGAACAGGTTTGTTCTCCATGGCTTCAGAGACTAGAACGCGGGGCAATGGTTTCAAACTACAGGAAAAGAGATTCCATTTGAACATTAAGAAGAACTTCATGACAGTGAGAGCTGTTCAGCAGTTGCCGAATATGCTGCCCCAAAGGAGGGCGGTGGAGTCTCCTTCTTTGGAGGTTTTGAAGCAGAGGCTGGATGGCCATCTGTCAGGTGTCCTGTGATGGGGGTTCCTGCATGGCAGGGTGTTGGACTGGATGGCCCTTGAGGTCTCTTCCAACTCTATGATTCTATGATTCTATGATTCTCGGTCTCCACGAGGGCAGTGCAATATGATAAATACTGCTGAGTGTAAAGCATGGAACTCTTGAGAGATCCTACCCATCTGAAGGGAAATATAGGACAACCTTATTTCTATGCTTTCCCCCAAAAAATCTTTGTTTCTTTGATACGGGGGAAACCCAGAAGTTGGGTCTTGGCAACTGGATTTCTTTTCTTGTGAGATCAAAAGGTTTCACTACTCATCCAAGTAGCTTCATCACTCTAAGGAAGTCACCCCATGGCCACCTAACAAGCCTCTTCGGGCCTGTCTACCTAATGAGCCTTTTCAGACCAGGGTGAGTAAAAGCAAGGTGAACTATAAATTGGAGGCCTTGCACCAACTTTCCTCAGTCTGTCTGCTTATCAAGTGGTACGTTTATCAGTCCCCAGACAAATCAGAAGCAGTTTATACCTCCACCAGCAAGGCCACAGCTAAGGACCCATAAGGGGTGTTGGGAAAGGTTGCATAGGTGGGACTTTTACAAATCCCAGGCCGTTGTCCACCTAACGAGCCTATTCAGGCCACTGTCCATCTTATAAGCCTATTTCAGGCTAGGGTGACTTGAGGTCAAAGTGAACTATAAAATGGAGAACTTGCCACTAACTTTCCTCAAACTGACAAACCTGCTTGGATGAGTATAGTGGAACATTTCAGTCTCTGAAGAAAAGAAGTCCAGTTGCCATGACTCAACTTCCAGATCATCCCACCTGGATGACTGAGAATCTCCAGAGGTTGAGAGGAGACATTCTTTCCTCGTGAATGAGAAAGGAATTGAGAAGAGAGCTAAGATGAGGGAGGTATTCCCTTATTCCTCCACCACCAAAGGCCCAGACACTTTGCCCCCACAGTGGCTGATCCCATGCCTCTAGGAAGGAGTGTAGTGTCCAACAATGCTGGATGTTTTTATTCCATACTGGTAGACCAGTAGGAGTGACCAAGATTACTTGATGCTCAATCTGGGGTGGAAAGGATGTCGCGCAGGACCACAATACTTCTGTTCTGATTTCAGTGATAGCTAGATGGGAATTTGTCTCCAGATTTCAGTCTCTGAAGCATCTGGAAGCTGAGCTGCTCATGACGACTTCTAAACAAGCACTGCATGCCCCCTTCTAAGGTGCAGGGTTGGGACTGCTATTATTATTACCTGGAGAATATACAGTAAATATTCCACCAATCAAATTTTGGAGCACACCAGAGCACTGTGCGTCTGCTTCTGTATGATGACAACAGAAAGACCTACGTAAAAGGGAGAAGGGAGAAGGGAAATAGCCATGAGCCTCATGTAAACAATCCAAAGGCAAGGATGGGATATATCTTCGTAAGACCACTTGAAGAAAACATACACACACAATCATAAGATGGTCTTTGACACAGTACAGGTCTCCGTCAGAGTGGGCGCCCCAGAACTGTGAGTGGTGCATTTTAAAGAAAACACAAATTTTCAAAAATCATAGCCAGAACCTGTGTGTGCCAGGGCCCTTTGATAAAAGCCAAGTTTGTTAAAAGTTTCAAAATGGTGTCTGCAAATTCACATCAGAGGTAGTAGGTTTCATACTCCACCTGTGGTGTTTTTGATTATAACGTCTTTCCCGGAGGTGTTAGTTAAAGGGTTGCCAGTGGTAGAATCAGAGAATAATTGAGAGGTGCAGAGGAGGGCAACCAGAATGATTAGGGGATTGGAACACTTTCCTTACCACCTGAGGCTGCAACGGCTGGGCCTCTTCACTCTTGGAATGACGGTGCCGAAGAAGTGACCTGATTGAAGTTTATAAAATCATATATGTTGTGGACAAAGTAGATAAGGAAAAACTGTTTTTCCTATCGCACAACACTAGAACTGTGCCCATGAAACTTTTGGGTGCTAGATCTCAAACAAAGAAGAGAAAGTACTTTTTTGCCCAGAGGATCACTGGTGTATGGAACTCCCTGCCAAAAGAAGTGGTGACAACTATCAGCCTTGACAGCTTTAAGAAAAGATTGGACAAGTTAATGGAGAACCAGGGTATCAATGGCTATCATTACGGATACCTAAGGACAACCTCCGGGTAGGAGAGATAGGCAGGATATCTCTCAATGCCATTTGCAGGTAATCGTAAGCAGGTGAGGACATCTGCTTGGGAGTACCCTGAAGCAAATGGCAAGCCGCTGTGTGAGACAGAATGCTGGACTGGATGGGCTGTGGCCGGTTCCAGCAAGGCTGTTCTTATGCTCTTAAGAGTGGTGACCATCGAGTTCAACTCCTGCGCAGGAATCCAAGGCAAAGGCATTCAACATCTTCTGCCCTTCCCTAGTCATGTTGTACCTTCCTTCCACTTGTTCAGATAGCTAGAGGTTTTGACGTATCTGTTTTTACAGCCATCTGATGAATATTACCTTTTCGGCTGTCTTGCTGTAATTTGGGTACACTCCAAGAGCAGCATTGTCAGGATGAAACTACTCGAAGTGAAACCAGGATTTCTATGCATAGAATCGAGACAAATCGGCCAGTATTCTATGCATTTGCCATGAAATAAACATGGGTTTTTCATCCGCATCCATCCATGTCTATTGCTTTCAACTCCACACATCTGATGGTCAGGTTCTGCTCTGCAAAAGCTTATACAGGCCACCATGAGTTGGCTGGTCTTAAAAATGAACAGTTTAGTAAACGGATAGGAATTCTGATTAATAAACAGACTACCTCCCAACTCCCTGTGTTGAGTAATTTTCCTACATGCTTGTGGTTTCCACATAGGAACCTCTCTTGCACAATGGATATGTGGTATTTAACACATTCTTTTTATAAGTATCATAGATATTGTGTGGATGCATAGAATGCATGAATTAATCTTTTCAGTTTTCAGTCCCAGGAGCAGAGAAGTCATGGGATAATCATTCCATCCTTAACACTACAGTATTCACAGTGGTGATGTTAGAGCATGTGGGGTTGGGGGAAAACGTGTTCCAGACCAGCGCACGGTGTTGGTACAAAATGAAGATTGGCGCTTTCAACATCCCAATGAGGCTGCCCTAAAATACGCTAATTTCCTGACTCTTCATAACTGATGTGACTTGACTCTTGGGGAGAATACCCAGAACCCCCCACCCAAATAGGATCATAGTGGGGGTGGTCCACTACAGTTCTTTAAAATTATTTTGGAGGGATTGGTTGCATCAGAACCATCACACTGCAGGTATGGAAGTCCATGTTTATCAAGTCCTTGGTCCCCACCCTTTCTCAGAAATATGCTTTCCACAGCTATCTACGTGCTCACAGCCAGAGACAGCTTGTGGCCAAGAAACGCATACCTTGATTCCAAGGTGCCTCACAGAAACAGCCAGCTAACTTCCGTCAAGTTCTCAGGGAAATGGCTCAATGGCAACTCAAAGGAGGAAGTGAGCCAGGTTGAGGAAGCAAACTGGAGGTGAAATGGTGGGACCACCTCGAAACTAGATGAGCTAACATTCTGACTCCCTTTGGGTAGCAAGGGAATTTGCACGACCTCCGTATGTACAAAATGCGCCAGGCAGGTGTCCCCATCTTAGCCAGAGCCTTCTTTTCCCTTAGTGTAAATCTTTGGGTGAACACGACACCGGTTCTAAGCTCAGTTCCAGGCCCCTTCGGAGAACAGCCAACGGTTGAGGTTTGAAACCACATTCATGGACTTGGATAGAAATATCCCATCCATTTTAGGCCTACCAAGGTGGGCACTGCTAGGAAAGGACTGTTTCAAAACCAACAGGGATGGTTGGCCGCCAATATATTTTTCCAGTCAGTGTCCGCTGTCATCCATCCGACGCATGCTTCTATCAGCTGCCATGACATATTGTTCTGTTAATGGTCACTGTTTATTATGTGTCCACACACGAACTGTGTGTATACGTTGGTGTGTCTCGTGCTAGGCTTCCTCCATTCCTTTTTTATTTATTCCTTTTTGTTTCTCTCTCCTGAGTCTTTATTTCCGCCCTACCTTCCACCCCCACCTCGTCCAGTTGTGTGCTCATTAGAGCTTTTTCAAATGATGCTGTGTTTAGTGCTTGATTTTTTTTTCTGTTCGGTTTTTTTCAGTTCTGTTTTGATCTGTATCTTCCTTCCCGCCTTCCCTCCTTTTTTCCAAACTATATATAAATACAAATATATATATATATATATATATATAAATCTTTTCTTCTTTTGTCATTCAATCAAATTCCAACAATACCAACCAAGAGCCAGGCTAATCCACCACAGTCTCGCGCTGAGCTAGGAAAAAGGTTCACGTAATAACAGGAAAGTGGAGAAAACAGTCCCCCAGTCCGTAAGTTCAAATCAACTCAAAGTTGAAAGTGTGACATGATGGCGCCATGTAACGAAAGCTAAGAATTGGTTGCATGACATGCCGTCAAGTTTCGTGCAGGTGCCGTGATTGAAGCATTTTTTTTCTTCAATGTTGTATCAGTTGATGATTGGCCAGTCATGATCACATGTGCCTTTCTTGAATTCTGTGCTGCCACAGTTTTTATTGCTGTGCTCATTTTTAATTTTACTATTATTTCTTCGTTTTTTCTTTAGTGCTTGCAGTGGTTTCTTTGTCGTTTAATTTCTTGTTCAGCGGTTTATGCTTCTTTAGATATCACACGGAAAGGGGGGGGACATGAATTCCTAATTCTTTAGGAAAATGTGGGATTGTTAATAAATGTATGAATAATTTTCAGCAAAATGAAAAAGCTAAACAAAACACAAACCAGAAAAAATGTGTGATTGGTACTTTTGCACTCTAAAATTGTGTCTTTTTAAAATTGATAATTAGGGGCCTTTTTCAATTGCCTTTTATTTATTTCTTCCTTCAGAGATTCTAATCCCTCTCAAAAATTCAAAGAGTTAATCACAGTAGTTTTACAAAAGAAAATAGCTATATTACAAAGGAAGCTAGAAAATAAAACCAGTGGCTTCTAACATGCCTTATCGGAATGCCTAATTGTTAAGGTTTTTAGTACAATAACTGTAAAAAATATTCTGGGGGGGAGCATGTTATATGGGGGAGAAAAAAATCCTCATTCAAAAGTAAAATGCATTTTTTTCTCTTTTTGTTTGGTTACAACTGAAAAAGGGTCCTGGATCAGTGTTTTCTTTTTCTTTTTAAATTTCTTCTTCTCTCCTTATTATTTTTGGTGTTGTAATTGTTTAGACTGCTGTGTACGGTTTGCTGTTTGTTCAATCAACAGTGTGGAAAACCTGCCAGCATGGTTTGATATAACGCATGACACTTCTCCACCAGAGGGGAGCTTTGTGCAGTTCCTAAGTTTCTTGATGTAATAAATCACTGAGTGTATAAAGATGAGAAACCTGCTTGCTAGCAAGAGATAAGAGCTAATCCGTAATGATTAAGCAGCCTCCTTAAATGTCAAGTTTAGCTGGATCACGATTTTAAAAAAAAAATATTTAAGAAATGTTAGCTTTACATTTTTACATGTATTTCATTGCAGAGAGGGCAAGTTTATTCGAAGCAATGCTTATTTTTTCCCAGCCACCTGTTTGAAGTGTTTCTTTCTACCATTTTTGCAAAGGGGAAAAGATTATTGGCAGCTATCTGTCCATAGATAGTTAAGACGGAGAGGCTTAAATGTAACACAGTTTGTCCTTATTTGCTAGAGAGGATCAGAACAATCGAAAATGCTCTGTGTAAGGCTCCCCGGGCGATAATAGACCCAAATGCCAAAATTGGCATCTTGATTTTTCCGTAGTAGTAAAAAAAAAAACAGAAGGGGGTGTGCTCTATAGTTCTAAACTGTCACTCAAATGAGGAAAGACAGGAATTTATTTTTCCCACCTGTGAAACACTCCAGGGTGGAGGCAACCCATGGCTTTTTCTGAAAAAGTCAATGTAACTCCAAAGCTTTGAGACACACTCCATAACACATGGTTTAATTCTGGACATGGGGCGTGGCTTACGTTTTTCACGAATTCCACGGGGAGGTGGGGGGAAGCTTGGGACTTGTTCCTTTAGTTTGAAATACATTCCCCTATCATTTGGCTACGGTACTTGTGTGAAATATAGAAAAATGGCAGAGAATCCAGAAAATGGAAGGACTCCCATCCAATGCCTCATGGCATGAATGCCAATGGTCTACACCAAGGGTACCCCAACTTTGGGTCCTCCAGATGTTCTTGGCCCCCAACTGCCAAACGCCTTCCCCAGTAAAGCAAAATGTTCTGCTTATGTACTGCCCCATACCACTTCAAGTAGTCTCTGGGCGGTTTACAGTTTTTTAATTATGCAGGCTACACATTGCAACCCCCCCCCCAGCAAGGTAGATACTCATTTTACCGACCTCGGAAGGATAGAAAGCTGAGTCAACCATGAGGCTGCTACCTGGGATTGAACCCCAGGTCGTGAGCACAGTTTTACCTGCAGGACAGGCATTTAACCACTGCGCCACAAGCACGTAGTGGGGCTTGCCAGGATTTCTGAGAGTTGCAGTCCAAGGACACCTGGGGACCCACAGTTGGGGAACCACCGGTCTACCCAAATCTCTTGTGAGAGCACAGCCCACGTTCTCTTTGAAGGAGGACAGCTGCTTCACACATGCTGTGAGAGGGCGTGCCTCCTAATTCAAAGTGAATGGGTAAGATTTCACTAATGCGGCAGCCTCATGAGTTACCACACAGACAAGGACCCATATGATTATGGCTCTGTGTTCGTGTGTGTGTGTGTGTATGTCACTACTCCTCCTACTCCTCCAACTACAATTTTATTACACAGTGTTTTTATTTCTAAAATGGAAGAAACATTTCAGATTCCATCAAGCCTTCCTCATTGTTAAGTTGTTAGTCCTCAAGAAAGTACTGGACAGCATTAAGGAAACAGTGCATTATAAATGTGAGATAGATCGTGTGGTTTCTTTTAAAACTTAAGCAGTGTAGGGATCTGATCCTGAACCCGTTAACCAAATTTGCATTCCACAATGGGAGCAAGATTGTTTTGGAAACAGGTGTTCTCTTAAATTGTCGTTTTTACTTTTTTTTTCTTCCTTCCTTCCTTCCTTCCTTCCTTTTTAAGGTATGCCTTTTTGAATCCCTCTTCCCTTGTCAGTATTTCCTATCTTCCATTCCTTCTGTTTTGAATAAAAATGTGTATATATTTCGGCTTTTATTAAGCTGTGTGGTATAAAATTTCCAATGATCTTCTTTGTTTCTCTTTTAGGGCATCAGCTGAATGGGCCACATTTAGAGAAATATATATAAATATATATATTAAATAAATATATATACGAACGAGAACTGTTGGATTACACCTTTAACATATCAGCAAATATCTGTCAAGCTGAAGATTTCAGACGTACTCTCTTTCTGATTGTTTAGACTGTATTAACATTTCTTCAAGAAAAGTCAGGTCAGCCGGGTTCGAAGGACACACATCCTTGAGAAAACAACAACAACAACAACAACATTGCTAACAACAGAGAGAAACGAACAGACAAAAAAAATTCACGACAGGATCAAGATTGACTAGGATTTTTCCGCAGAGAAACTGGTGTCACCACTGCTGCTTTTTCTCCAAACAGGAAATGCAAACCTTGATACAAAAAAAAGAGGAGTGCCTGTTAGCCACCAAGGAAGCGGTTGCTATGGATACCCCATGGCACTAGGTCACTTAAGCATCTTTATCTGTCATTCCTTAGCTATATAGGGACCAAAGGACATAACTTTTTATCGCAGACTTGTAGCTGTATGTAAATTACAGAAGTACTTTCCTTTTTTTCCCTCTCTCGAGCTGTTCCTATAACAGTTTTTGAGAGAGCAATTATATGAAATATGTAAAAACTGGGTGGGGAACGGGGAACGCTTAAACGCTTTTAAAAAAATGGCAAGATAATAGTTCTTTGATACTTCAGGAGGATCTTTGGTTATACCTTAATTAGAGTCTATGAAACTTTCATATGCTTTTCTGTATAATATGTACGGACCGACTGGTGAAAAGGGGGGAGGCAAGTTAATGCGGGGGGGATCCGTGAGAAGCAGAAACAACCACTAGCATCACCACCACCGCCAGACATAAACAGACCAGTGGAGGGGAAAGTAACGGAGACCAACAAGAACAAAGGAAGAAAATATATGAGGAAAGAAAGAAAGAAAGGAACCGGTTTGTAAATGCTTTTGACTTCCCGTCCCCCCGCCGCCACCCCCACATCCTAATAGTTGTACAGAATTTAAAGAAGAAGTTTAAAATACCTATATAATGGGGAGGGGGGGATTAGATGACATAAAAAGAAGAAAAAATGCAAAAAAAAACCATAGAAGTTAGCATTAATGCTAAAAAGCAAAGCAAACAAAGATGTTGTAGAACCTGTAACTTTTGTAGAGTTTAGATTGAGATCAGTTCCTACTGCTCTCGTCCAACTGCCGTTGGAAGCTGTGTCTTATCAAGGGGTGGGTGGGGGTGGGTGGGTGGGTGGGAGGGGGTGGGTTGGGCAAGGAGAAGATGGCTTAACTGGGCAGCTTTTTTTATTAATCTGCAAGCATTCCAGCTAGTAATCAATAAACTAATACGCAAATTAAACAAACAAACAAAAAAAATCTCAGTTCCTGTAGACGACGCAAACCGAAAACTTAACTGCTGTCTTCTGACGGACTATCCAAAGTTCGTTCGGACTTGGGGGGGGGATAAATAAATAAATACAGAACCACAGCTAAGATGCTTTCATGGTTCCATAAAGCTGTTGCCAGCGACCTCTCATCATCTTTCGCTTCCGTAGCTTCCATATTTGCTTTAGAATCCTTCAGGACAAGGGTGAGGGGTGGGAACGGGGTTTAGCCTAGAACCTTAATCTTAAAAAAAAGCATATAAAAAAACAAAAAAACAAAAACAAAAACAAAAAAATTACAAAAATGCAATCTCTGAAGAATTTCTGAAACTGTTTACAAGGAATTTTGAAAAACAGGGGGATGTTTAAAAAAAAGATACTGGCTCTGTTTTTCTGTAAATAAATTTGCATATTTTGTAGGACTTTTAATTGTAATGATAGAGAAAAAAATCAAGGAAAAACTATTTAAGGAAAGCACGATATTTATCTTTGGTAAATGACTTTAGAGCAGTTAAAAAAAAGAAGTCGCTTTAAAATCTGAATTGGAAAATAGAAACATGAATTATTTATGAACACATATATTTTAAAGTATATCATATTTATTATAATTTATTTCCACTGTGTTAAGACTTGATTTTTAACAGTGTGCGTGTTTTTCACCTCCACCACACTTTCTCCATTTTACTAGATAAAGAAAATGACATGGTTCTTTCTGAATTAATTGTTTTCCGTTTTGTTAGATTTAAGGGATCATTTTTTAAAAAAATGTCATTTCTCTCTTTCTCCCTGTTGGGCTTGGACTTTGAAGTCTTGATACTGGCTAAACAGCCTCACATCTTCTCTGGTTGTTTGGCTGGGATAAGACCGCTGACGCCCCCTCCCCCCCCCCAAAAAAAGCCCGTATCTAGGTGTATAAATGCCGCTGCAGTTCCATACAACTGCTCTCTGATTCTCAATTCCCGAAAACTCCTTGTAATCTTCTGTAATTATTGAATGACGCTTACTGGCTTAGCCCTAAATAAAGCACAGTTTAAAAAAAAGTATGCATTACTTCTCAGTGGGTTTTTTTCCACCCTCCCTTAATGTGTTTGCTCTGAGAACCAAATGATTCTCTTTCGACTATTCCATTAATATACATTGTTTGAGTATCAGAACAAATCCCTTTGTTATATAAAACATATCTCATTTGGACTGAATTAATAGCATGGTTTCATTTAATGTCTGCTTGGTATTCCACAGTGATTTACCTTAAACCTACTAGGTGAGAAGATCAAACAAATTAGAGACAGGGCTTCTCCCACCTCGAGATAGCTGTTTGATTTCAGGTTTTCTGAGCTTTTTCCTGCTGATAAGGTAAAAGGCCAACGCTCATGACATCTACGGCTTTAGCACCAGGGTGTGTGTGTATGTGTGTGGTTGTGGTTTTGCCTTTCCAGCTGCTGCCCAATGGCACCCCTTCTGCTACAAGAACACGGGTGACACTTAGACCAGGCCTGCCCAAAGTCCAGCCCGGGGGCCAAATCTGGCCCGTCAGGCCATTCTGAGTGGCCCGCGGCTGGCTGGCCTGCCCCTCCCTCCCCCTCCTTCACCCCATTTTTTTTAAAGAAAGTGGGTGGGGCTTGCAGTGGGGTGGCAGGGTTGGGGAGCAACCGGCCCCTGACACATTCTCAGCCACCAAATCTGGCCCTCCTTAAAAAACGTTTGGGCACCCCTGACTTAGACGGAGGACATTCGCTGTCCTCCTGTTTTCCTCCTGTGAACCCAGCATCCTAGAAAGGGGGAAGGACCCAATGAACTAAGGGTGTGAACAGATGGGCATTGGCCCTATGGTTTGGTCCAACCTGGGGATGTCATAGCATTTCATAGAATCCTAGGGTTGGAAGAGACCTCAAGGGCCATCCAGTCCAACCCCCTGCCATGCAGGAACCCCCATCACAGTATTTCCAACAGATGGCCATCCAGCCTCTGCTTAAAAACCTCCAAAGAAGGAGGTATCTTCCTTTTCCTGGCAACCACGTGGTGTACATGCCAGCACGCCCCTAACTAATGCCTATCCACACATTTTTGGACCCCAGTCAGAGACTGCTCTTTTTGTGAGGGGTGCCTGGAAAAGATTGCTCCTTTTTGCTTCAATTCCTGGCAAATATCATCTTGCCAAGAACTTTACATCTAAGAATGATCTCCTTGCAAACCACATATGTTGCCATGTTTGGACATTTGATACATGCTGTGAAAAAGAAGGTATTGCCGTCAAAAGCTTGCAATGATTTTTTGTGTGTGTGATTTTATTAGCGGCCTATAAAGGCATCACCTATAGCCTAGTGTTGCATCTGGTTTTGATAGATCATTATCAATATTCTTAGAACGTTGCCTGATCCCAAAGCAAGCCATGAATCCAATTGGCACAACACCGCCCAGCTGCAGTCCAGAAACAAATAACGTAAAAGTTCAACCATCACATCCACAAGCACGCTTTGGTGGTTACTTCATGTCCGTGTTGTCTCTGTAAGTGTTGCACTTCAGACCGGTACAAAATCTTACTTCACATCCGTCGCGCAACAGCTGAAATTTGTCTTGACCACACCCCCGGAGTGGGATCAGAGCGTGATAATACTGTACCTGCTGCTGGGTTGGGGTATTCTCTTGACACGGTTTATTCCCGATTCCTGTTCTGAGACAAGGGACCATGTGGTAACAACTGTCACACAACAATCAGTGTCCACCTAGTGGTCAGCAGCTGAAGCGGCATTTGACATTAGTTTCCCTATGGGAAACACCATGCAGCGCAAATGTTTATTCAAGAAAGTACTGAAAATTCTGTAGCATTGACATGCAAATCCCAGAAGACTAGTAAATCGAAATATTGAAAATGTTTTCTTTACAATATTTTTTAAAAGGGTTAAGAAAGCAAGACAAATTCAGAATTTGTCACGGAACAAGACCGTGAAGTAACAGTTGACATGAGACTGTGAAAAAATGGAAACGGGGACTAAACAGAGACAAAACCTCATGATTGCAACCAACGCTGTCACGGTACAAAACTGCTTGCGAAACAAGGAAGGACGTGAAGTAACCGCCTTTGTAGCAGAACTCAACCATTATGAGAGCAACCCATGATCGTGTCCCTTTTAATTTGGAAGATAGCCAAAGTAGGCATTTCAGCCCAGTGGGATTTCTGAGTCGATCACATTCTGTTCCCTAGAGCCATGGGATTGGACAAGAATCCCCTATACAGTTGTACCCTATACATTGCTACTTAGAAGCAATTCGACAATAGCAGAAAACTGGTGGTGTTTTAATTGCTGCCTTACAAATTTTAGATGCAGTCTGCACTACTTACAACGGATTAAACTTGTTAGTACAGGTACCACTGTATATTAAAGTAGAAGAAACAAATCCTGGTGAGAGAAATAACTATTGGCAGTGAGGTGTGTTTCCAGGCTTTGCAGAAGATTCACGGCTCCCTCTGCTCGTGCTCCCATCCCTGTCTGCTCAGCCCAAAGTCAGCATGCCAAAAAGCTAAAAACCAGGGGAGGGGAATGGAGAGATGGATGGTAAATGATCTCGAGCCTATCCTGGTATTGGGAGCAACACGCGCACAGAACAGAAAAATACCGTGATGAATGGGAGCACCAGCACTAAGATTCAGGAATGGATATTTTTATGTGTCATGTGTTGGCAGGTGTCTCTAAAGCCCTAAAAAGACCCCTCAATTCCTGTCATTGTTTCTCTTAACAGGACTTGCTTTTCCACTCCGAACCGCAGGTTTTCTTGTCTCCATTCGCAACTCATGCTGATCCCAGGAATCCTGGGACCCATGGGAATGGGTGTCCTGGATTTTGATACTATAGGCCGCCTTGGATCCTTTAGGACAGGCCTGCACAACTGGTAGACCGCGGGATACTGGTAGCCCACAAAGGGTTCAAAAGTAGCCCGCCAGCCACCAATAAAAAAAGTGAGGGGATAAGATCTCCACCCCTCCCTCCCCCATCCCAAGGACCACCAATGCCCTAGCAAAGTTCAGGGTCTACCAGCCCACTGTCTCAGCCGATCAGGGCTGTTCAAGGGCCATGGGGCGGTCCCGTCCCCCCCGCCGCCCGCCATCCAGATGATGGCTGCGCTACTGTCTCATGACCAGCTGAGTTCCTGCCATGGAGCGGAGGGAGGGGAGGGGACAGTGAGAGACCCTCTCTGGCCTGGCCGAGCAGCCTTGCAGCTGCAACAGCATCCACAACAATGGAGGAGGAGGAGGAGGAGGAGGAGGGCCAGGCTGGGAGCTGTGCACACTCGTCCCTTTCCGGCCTGGCCAGGCGGCCACACACGTAATCCTGTACGTAGACCACAGGGGCCCTTGGGGAGATCGAAGTAGACTGCAGGGCCATTTGGGAGGAAAAAAGTAGACCGTGGACAGCCCTACTTTAGGAGAAAAACTGCCTATAAATGAGATTCCACTGCCTATAAATGAGATTCCACTCCTTGCAATAACACATCTTTGACCAGAAGAGATTCTAAGACAAGGCAAGTAAGAGCTTCAGACAAAAGCAGAGAAATAAAGACTTCCTGTTGGAAAATCGGAAGGACTAACACATTATCAGCCTTTTTGAAAATGACATCAAACAGGCTTAAATCCTATGTTACGTTAAATAGATAGCATCCAAGTTGCATTCCATGTGGCTTTGGCCTTCCAGGAATGCATATACTGACAAATGCTAAGACATCAACACAACTGATTTTATAGGATAGTGGTAAACCATCTGTGAAAAAACATAGTAACCATAGAGACCCACCTTCCATCACTCCTTTTGGGCGGAGGGCACCTTCACATAAGCTAGCTATATATGGCTCAGTGACTTAAGTATTTGGCTGCCGAACTAGCAACTGGATATTTTTCCCCACTACTGTGACTCCTGGGAGAAGAGCCAACCTGTGCAGCCTCAGGTAAGTGCCATAATCCCAGAACACCCCCAGAAGAAGCGAACAGTAGACAATTTCCAAGTATTCCCTCCCCGGATAACCCTGGAAAGGGAGAACATGATTATTATTCAGCACGTTCGAACCATCGCAACCAAAAGGCATCTCCTGATTCTTTCTTTGTGAAGCAAGCTCAGGAAGTGACACAAGGAGGTGGCCAGTCCTGCAGGCTTTTGGGGGGGGTCAGAAGGGGCTGCTTTCCATTTTCAGCAACAACTGGCAAGGCCACATGTGGTACCCACAGGGACCGGAACAACAAAGATAGAGGCCACGGTTGAAACAATTCGCTCTTCGGCACTCGGAAGTGAACTCCCCCCTTTTTTTCTGGCACATGAAGACATGCATGTGTGCCCCCCACACACACACACACACACTTACTTCTATAGGAACAGCACAATGAGAAAAAAATGGCTGCCCTTATCGCATAATGCACACAAATATACAGTAGGACCTCAGTATCCGCTGGGGATTGGTCCTAGGCCAGGCATGTCCAAACTTCGGCCCTCCTGATGTTTTGGACCACAATTCCCAGCATTCTAATCTTAGATTGCCAGTGGCAAAGGACTGTGGGAGTTGTGGTCCAAAACATCTGGAGGGCCAAAGTTTGGACATGCCTGTTCTAAGCCTTCTGTGGATAATGGAAACCGTGGATAAGAGAGAATGCCAAAATGTTCCCCAAAACTGCTGTTTTGTGATAGTAACTCGCTTTACTGCTGCTGTTTTGCAACACTAGCTTGCTTTGCAGCTGCTGTTTATGATAGTAGCTTGCTTTACAGCTGCTGTTTTATGACAGTAGCTTGCTTTGCAGCTGCTGAATTATTTTTTTATTTTTCCTCTGCCAACCGTGGATAACTGAATCAATGGATAATGAATCAGTGGATACAGGGGTCCTACTGTATTGCAGCACGCTGGGGGAGGGAGACATTTGCAGTACAAGGTACAGTGGTGCCTTGTATAAAGGAATTAATTCATTCCAAATGAAATTCTGTTAAGCAAAATTTCTTTTATACAAATTTCCCCTAGGAATGCGTTGAAACAGGGTAATCCCTAATCGCGACCATTTTTATGCTGTACGGATTAGCCTCATCAGCGATTCTGTTAAACAAATTTCCCCTATCGCTTGAATTTTTTATGTTGTACAGATTTTATTTTATACAAACTGTTTGCTATATGAGGGTCCACTGTAATTAGGATGCTTGGGGGGGGGGTGTTATGACCAGATTCCATCATGACTGAGCGCAGAGATACTTCCTATCAGGGAGGCAGGGGATGAAAAAACAATTTTTCTTTTGAGGCTGAACCACCCAAACGAGAGCCACTTAAGCATATCAATAAAGGCCATTTAAATCTTTGCAAGCACACCAGGCGTAACTTGGTTCCAACCAACCAAAACGGACATATATTATTTTCTGAAGTACATAAAGATGTTCCCCTTTACCGCTCTCTCATTACCTGGCCCTTCCTTAGAAGCAAAGTCTCTCTGCTCAAAGAACCTTCCCAGCGCTCCACAAAAGCTGTTTAAGCCCATTTGGCCAATGAACGAAATGTGGGGATTTAAATGCAAGACTTCAAAACGGAAAGGGGGGGGTTCTCATCCCCAATTTCATGGTTTACATCAGGGGTCAGGGACCTTTGCTGTGAAGGCCGAATCAGCCCCATCAGGCCACCGTTTGGTTTTAGGGTCACCTATATTTCGCCTATGCCCATAATTTTAAATTGTTCAACACTCCCGTACGAATGAAGAAAGACGGAAACGATATCCTTGCTCCCTCCACACGGGCCTGGAACAATCATTCTCTGAGGTTTCATACACTCTCTGCGTTCCTCCTCGATGTGGTGGGGGGGGCGGCGGCAAGGAGGGTTCAGCCCCTGCTCTCTTGGTAGCCACTTCTCCAAGGTGCCCTGAAGCAGCTGCAAAGAAGGGTCAAGTGAGCATGGGCTCGTGTGGAGGTGTGGATGCCCACCCTCTCCTAGACCTTAAAATAGAAGTGGTGGCTGTTTTGATTTAGTTTGGGGTCTTCTGTTTCTCTTTTTTTGTTTTTTGTTTGTTTTCTTTTTCTTTTTCTTTTTGTTTTGTTGCATCTAGTTGGTAGATTTGGTGTCACTACAGTAGCTAGTTAGTTTTCCCTGTTGTTGTCAATCAAAATGGTAAAGTTTATTTATTTATTTATTTATTTATTTATTTATTTATTTATTTATTTATTTATTTATTTATTTATTTATTTATTATTATTATTATTATTATTATTATTATTATTATTATTATTTACAACCACAACCACAACAACCACCACCACCACCACCACCACCACAACAACAACAACAACAACAACTGTCATCTGCCTATAGCAAAGAACTAGTAGGATCTGGCAAAAACTGGTACAGGTGGTCCCAGTGGTAATCGGCACACTGGGTGCGGTGCCCAAAGAGCTAAGCAAGTATTTAGAAGAAATTGGAGTTGACAAAGTCATCATCAGTCAGATGCAGAAAGCCACCTTACTGGGATCTGCTCGCATAATTCGCCATGGGAAGCGTTCGACTGGTGATTGGTAATACAAAATCCAGCGTAGATAGCTGTGTGGTTAATAATAATAATAATAATAATAATAATAATAATAATAATAATAATAATAATAATAATAATAATAATACTTACTGGGATCTGCTCGCATAATTCGCCGATACATCACGTAGTCCTAAACTCTTGGGAAGCGTTCGACTAGTGATTTATAATACAAAATCCAGCGTAGTTAGCTGTGTGATGATGATGATGATGATGATGATGATGATGATAATAATAATAATAATAATAATAATAATAATAATAATAATAATAATAATAATAATAATAATAATAATAATAATAATAATAGATAGATAGATAGATAGATAGATAGATAGATAGATAGATAGATAGATAGATAGATAGATAGCAAACCTCTAGTTCCCAAGCCAAAGAGAATTCTTCCTGCCCCACTCCAGCCCCTCCCCCCCGCCGCCGCCCCACACACACACACACACACACACACACACACACACACACACTACCCCAGCATAGTCTACCCTAAGGGTCCGGCTTGAATAACTCTGGATACAAGTGTCTCCTTTTCTTTTGAAAGAAATGTGGGCCTTTGGACAGATTCTCTTTGAAGAAGAGAAGAAGTTCATGCAACCTGCTCTTTTGGAACAGGAACCCCTGTAGTGGCTGGAAGATGTACGAAGCATGTTTTCACACACTACGTGTGAGGTTAGGGTGGGGGAGGGGGTTGACTTGGAAGGCCTAGTGGGGAGTGGTGGCCGTGAGAACTGCTGGACAGCTCAGTGGGTTCGGTGTCTCCCTGTGAAGCCTGAGGTTGGGGGGGTTGAATTCCCCACAGTGTCTCCTCAGAAAGGATGGCAGGAAAAGACAGGGAGCCATCGGCACAAGCACCAACTAGGCTTCGCTTAGAAATGGAAAGCTGACTGTGGGTTTTTTTCCCCAATGGATGAACAATCTCTCTAAAGCTGTTCAGTAACAAGGGGGCCGGTCCAGACGGTTGCATTGATCGCTGTTTAGTTTGCTGCTGATACAATTGGATGCAAACTAAATAACAGCATTTGCACACGTTTCTAATCAAAATCAACTCATCCTGCTCCTTCAACAGCTGGCCTTCTGGCACAGGGCTAAGGGCTTCTGAATTTTTTGTGTGTGTGATTGGTGATGGAAAGGGAAGTTTATTGGCACGATTATCTCCTCCCTCATGGATAACAGCATTGCCAGAATTCCACTGTTAGAAAATCCATTTATAGACATTAGGGATGCAGTGATTAGGAATACAGTAACACCTCACTCAAAGATGAGGATGTGTACACATTAGACAGAGAGGATAGGTGGGTTGAGAGAGGAATCAGGGAAGCCATTCATGTGAGCATTGAAAACCCCTCTCTCAACAGAAGTGGCGGCCTCAGGCACAGTCTATCTGCTGCTTATCAGGCTGTACTTTCAACAATACCCAGACAAATGAAGAATACTTCACACCTCCACCAACAAGGCCATGACTAATGACTCCTACTTTATGGGTGTTGGGAAGGTTGTAAAGGTGGGCCATTGTCCATCTAATGAGCCTATGGAGAGTATTGTCCACCTAACGAGCCTATTCGAGCCATTGCCCATTTTAGGAGCCTATTCCAGACCAGGGTGACATGAGGTCAAAGTGAACTATAAAATAGAGGACTCGCAACTAGCTTTCCTCAGACGGATGAAGCTGTTTGGATGAGCAGCGAAACATTTCAGTCTCTCAAGAAAAGAAGTCCAGTTGCCATTACTCAACCTCGAAACAAACTCACCTGGATGACTGAGAATCTTCCCGGACATAGGAATACAGTAAAAATTCTGGCCACTGGCTTTATTTTTGTCTATTCCAGAATCCAAACCTTAAAAATCCTGACTGAACCAGTTCAATTCTGGTTGGATGATAACTCTGAAGTCTCTTCTGACTGAAGGCACACTGTTATAAATTATAATATTATTCAAATCAAAACTGTTCTTAGCTGCACTTCTTTAGCTTAATGCCAATCCCAGAACATAGCTGCAAATCTGTAATAAGCAGGTATTTCAAGCCTTCACTGAAAGCCTAAATTGTCGTATCAAGTCAGGTTTCCCTCATACTTGATGCAACTATCAGCAGAAAGTGAGGCTTCTCTTTCAGCATCGTCCATCCGAGGAAACTCCAAAACTTAGCCCTGAATGCCAGTACTGTTTTTTACACTGAAGAGAAATTTTCTTGAGGGGACATGTCCAGAAGTTTTCAAAAGAAGAGGACGAAGGAAGTGGAAACAGAGAGAGAGAGAGAGAGAATGAGAGAGAGACAGACAGACAGACAGACAGACAGACAGACAGACAGACAGACAGACAGATTTCCAGAGGCAATGAGCTAGCTGCAGCCTGGTTTTGTAAGGCATAGAAACATAGCCCAGTAAAGAGAGTGACTAAAATGATTACTGGGCTGGGGCACCTCCCTTATGAGGAAAGGCTAAAACATTTGGGGCTCTTTAGTCTGGAAAAAAGGCGCCTCCAGGGGGGATATGATTGAGACGTACAAAATAATGAAGGGCATGAGTAAAGTGGATAGAGGGAAGCTCTTCTCCCTCTCCCAAAATACCAGAACTAGGGGACATACACTCAAATTGAGGGCTGGGAGAGTGAGAAGAGACAAAAGAAAATATTTTTTCACCCAGCGCGTTGTTAGCCTGTGGAACTCCCTGCCACAGGATGTGGTGATGGCATCTGGCCTGGATGCCTTCAAAAGGGGATTGGCCAGATTCCTGGAGGAAAAGTCCATCACAGGTTACAAACCATGATGGAGATGTGTAATCGCCAGACTTAAAACCGGGGTACTTCAAGGGCCAGATGCAGGGGAGTGGTATCAGGAGACAGAGATCTAGTCTCTTGCACTCTCGGGGGCTTTTGGTGGGGCCACTGTGAGATACAGGAAGCTGGACTAGATGGGCCCTTGGCCTGATCCAGCATGGCTCTTCTTATGTTCTTATGTTCTTATGGCCATCAAGAAACAGCCAGCGGTCCTCTGTCTTCTGCCCTCACTTGATCTGGGTCGTTGGATGGAACAGTTGCCAGCTTCTTACTTGAAACAGGTTGCTGTTTCGACAGAGCCCTGTGGAGGCTTTCATTCCTTAGGGCAGGAAGAGAGCCAACAGCAAACTCATACTACAGTGGTACCTTGTATAAAGGGTCTGGAAGTTGAGTCATGGTAACTGGACTTCTTTTTCTTGAGAGACAGAAACGTTTTGCTGCTCATCCAAACAGTTTCATCAATCTCAGACTGTTTGGATGAGCAGCGAAATTTTTCTATCTCTCAAGAAAAAGACGTCCAGTTGCCATGATTCAACTTCCAGATAAACTCACCTGGATGACTGAGAATCTTCACAGACATCTTGTATAAAGGTATTAATTCATTCCCAATGAAATTTTGTTTAGCAAAATTTCCTTTATACAAATTTCCCATAGGAATGCATTGAAAACAGAGAAATCCCTAATTGCGACCATTTTTATATTGTCCGGATTACAAGGGATTAATTCGTTCCAAATGAAATTCTGTTAAGCACATTTTTCTTTATATAAATTTCCCATATGAATGCATTGAAAACAGAGTAATCCCTAATCGTGACCATTTTTATGTTGTACAGATTCGCCCCATAGGCGATTCTGTTAAGCCAGGCATGCCCAAACTTCGGCCCTCCTGATGTTTTGGACTGCAACTCCCAGAATTCTAAGCTTAGATTGCAAATGGCAAAGGACTGTGGGAGTTGCAGTACAAAACATCTGGAGGGCCGAAGTTTGAGCATGCCTGTGTTAAGCAAACTTCCCGTATCTCCAGAATTGTTTATGTTGTACAGATTTTATGTTATACAAACCGTTTGTTATACGAGGGTCCACTGTACTTGGTCCTGCAGTTCATTCATTCATTTATTCATTCAATTTATATCCCACCCATCTTGCCAAGAGTTACTCCAGGGACATCACCTTGTCAACCAGGCATGGTCCAGATGCCCACTGTGGCCTCTCATACTGCAAATTAGAGATGGGCACGAATTTAAAAAATGGCATTTCGTTTGTCGTTTGTCATTTGGAGGGTCCGTTTCAGTTCGTTTCCGTTTTCCGTGAATTTTTTGCAAAAAAATCGTTTTTGTTTTCGTTCATTTCATTACCATTTCGTTACCATTTATTTCAATTTTTTGTGATTTTTTTTTTAGGATTTTAAGCAATTCGCTCATACTGCAGTAACGGAAACGAAACGCACGACAAAATTTCCGGTGTTTCTGTTCGTTTCGTTTCATTTTAGAGACAAAATTCATTTGTCGTTTTGTTACGTAACGAAACGAAAAAACGGAAACGGAAACGAAAAATTGTCCGTTTCGTGCCCATCTCTACTTCAAATACTACTCTAGATAGCAGCAGCGGCAGCAACAACAACAACAACAACAACAACAACAACGACAACAACAATGACAACAACAGCAACAGCAACAGCAACCATGTCAGCAACAGTGGCGGTGTCAACAAGGGTGATGGTGATGATGCTGTTCTACCAACTGGCCCAAATGTTTAAAAAATCAGCAACAAGAACAAAGACCTCCACCAGCAAGGCTGTTTTGTACTCAAAGAGATGAGAGAAATAGTAGCAGGGGTGTCCCATGGTAACCCCACTATGTGGAACCATCTACCCAGCGAAGTGCGCCTTGCACAGTCCCTGCCAGCCTTTCGGAAGGCTCTGAAAACGCTGCTCTTCCATGAGGCATTTAGGAATAGGAATAGGAATCTTTATTGTCATTACCCCCTTTCAGGAACAACGAAATTTAGTGACCCTGTTGAGTTTAAATTTTCCCCCGCCATCGTATTAATTAGTTAGTCTTATTATCTTAGTTGCCAGGGTTAAACTGCTGTTTTAATATGTTGTCACTCTGTTGATTTTATTGTTCTGAATTGGTCGTTGTTTGACCTACTGTTGTAAACCACCCGGAGTTCCTTTGGGAATAAATAAAAATAAATAAATAAACCTCCACAACTGCTGGTCAATTAGCAAACTCAATATAGATATCATAATCAGGAGGCACATGGTTTAGACAGGTTCACAGGATCATGCAGCTCCACCGGCTGTTGATCCATTTCCGGGCAGAATTCAAAGTGCTGATTTAAACCTATAAAGCCCTGCCTGAACTGATTGAGCCAGGCTATCTCAAAAACCACCTCTCCCTTTATGAGTCTGCCTGGACTTTAAGATCATCAGGGGAGGCCTTTCTCTCAGACCCATCACCCTCACATACATGCTTGGTGGGAACACAGGAGAAGGCCTTCTCTGCTGCTGCTTCCAGACTTTGGAACTCCCTCCCACTAGAGGCCTGCCTGGCCCCATCTTTACTGCCCTTCCACAAGCAGCCTTTGGCCTGCTCCAGCATGGCTCTTCTTATGTTCTAAAGAGCATTTGCCCCTCACAACTATTTATTTATTTATTCATTTATATATTTATTTATTTATTTATTTATTTATTTCTATACCGTCCATCTTCCAGAGGAACTCCGGGCGGTGTACAACAATCATATTTATAAAAAAAATATCATCCAATAAAAACAAACAAACAAAAAGCAAACAAACGCTGCAAAACTAGCAATGATGAACAGTCAGATGGCGGCACACACATAAAAAAACTAATGGTCGCCAAATGCCTTGTACTGGAATATGGGCTGTCCCTCTATCCAGATCCCATCTGCTATCATTAGAGATGGGCACGACTTGAAAAAAAATTTTTTCGAGTTGTCGTTAGTCGGGCCAGTCCCGTTTCGGGTCGTTTCCGGTTTTCGCGAAAATTCGCAAAAATTAGTCGGTTCGTTTTTTCGTTTTTTCGTTGTCGTTAGTACTGGTTTTTTTGGGGGGGGAGCGGGCTCCTGGAGGCACCTCTGTGGGGTGGGTGCCTCCTCTGGCCCGCTATAAAGGGAAAGTGGGCTCCTGGAGGCACCCGTGGGTGCCTCCTGCCACTAGGAAGGGGAAGCAGGCTCCAAGAGACCCCTCTACATGGGGGTCTCCCTTCCTCACCTGCTGCTGCTGCAAAATGCTATGCAATAGCCATATGGATATTGCATAACATAATGTGCAGACGTGAGACCAGTGTGAGAATGATAGGGTCATGCCCGCCCTTCACAAGGCTCTGGCACCACCATGTCTCACACAGAAGGGAATTGTACTTGCTGCGTGTAGTAGTGCAATGCAAGCAAGTAGATCTGGCTTTAAGGTGGCTTAGTGCAAGAGCTAGGGTTAGGCTAGTGACGGGTAAGGTTACGGTGGGCTAGTGGGTTGCACCTCTGGGTGCCTCTCTGACCCACTAAGAAGACAGTCTGTGACGTATGGGTACGGAGTCAAGGGTTAGGGTTAGGGCTAGGGCAGGTTTTAGGGGGCTTTTTGGCACATCCCAGAAGTCTCCATGGCCAAGTGGCCATGCGACTGGTGGGATGGCTCCAAAAATTTGCATGGTTGTCCACTCCCACATGGCTGGCCACTTGGCCAGCCCATCATTGCGCAGGTGTAAATAAAATAAAATAAAATAAAATCAATGGAGGACAGAGGAGGAGAGGAGAGACATTTTGTTGCAAGAAAAAACCCACTGCTACTGTGAAAAATCTGGCAGTTTATAAATTTTCGCGTGTTTCTGTTGTGCTTGTGTGTTTTTGGACCACGATTTCAAAAACAATATTGGATTGCCGCCCCATTTTGGATCCCCCGCCCGCACCGCATGGCATGGCGATGGCGACTCGCGAGTCCGGCTGCCCAGGACGGGGGGGAGGCGGGACCCCCCCTCCAGAAACCACCCCTCCGGTAGGTGCCCTGCGCCCTTAGTCAAGCAGGCATTTTTCCGCCTGCTTTTTTGGCCCGGGAACGGGTGGGGGGAGAGTTTAAAAGTTTTTTCCTGTGCCGTCCGTGCCGCTTGCTTGCACTTTAATTGCGGCGGCCGGCGGTGAGACTGGGCTTTTTGCTGGCTGCGAGCCTGCGGCGAGTCCCACAGAGCAGCCCACTAGGACGGGGGATGGGGGGGGAGGCCGGGGACCTCCAGAAACAACCCCTCTGGTAGGTGCCCTGAGGCACGGCAGGCATTTTTTCCGCCTGCTTTTTTGGCCCGGGAATGGGTGGGGGGATAGTTTAAAAGTTTTTTCCTGTGCCGTCCGTGCCGCTTGCTTGCGCTTTAATTGCGGGCGGCCGGCGGCGAGACTGGGCATTTTGGTGGCGGCGAGACTGCGGCGAGTCCCACCAGAGCAGCCGAGGACGGGGGATGAGGGGGGAGGCCGGGGACCTCCAGAAACAACCCCTCTGATAGGTGCCCTGAGGCACGGCAGGCATTTTCCCGCCTGCTTTTTGGCCGGGAACCGGGTTTTTTTAACTTTTAAAAACTTTTTGTCTGTGCCGCGTGTGGCATCGCGCGATCTCGCGATGCAAGGAACGAGCACGACAAATCAGACCAAAATTGTTCGTTCGTCGGTTCGAGCTCGAAGTCTGGGGGAGTAATTCCCGTTACCGTTTCCGTAGAGTAACGGAACCGAGTAACGGAAACGGAAACGGAAATACCGCTAAGTCGTGCCCATCTCTAGCTATCATTCAACCTCAGCTGCTGAAAGCAGGAATCTGGAGAACAAAAGGCCACGTGGATCCTTTACGTCTCCCGGCCTGGTTGTGATAGCTATTTCACTTACCAGAATATTCAACAGGCACCTTCACTTGAATAATATAAAAGCATTTATTTGGCTAATAGGAATTTCTCAAGAATATTCTCTTACTAAAAAATAAAAACATGATTTCCTTCCCTGTGGGAATTCCATTCCCCCATATAGCTCTGAACCACAAAAAGTGGCCAGCACACCCCAAGAAACTGAAGGCCTGCGGATGGCCTGGATTCCCAGAAATTCCCAAAGCCGAGCAGAAACCCCATGTGCTGTTAAGCTGACGCTGATCTAAGCATAGGTCAGGAGGCCAGGAAAACAGGATATCAGGATCATCAGGGCCCATCTGCTTTTGTGAGCTTCCTTCCCTCAATCCTTATCAATAGCTAGCCAAATATGTCCCTCCAGATAAAGGTGCATTTCCCACCCACCGATGGAATGTATACTGACCGTCCTTCCTCTGTCTATTGTTCTGCTGTTATCAATAAAGACATCTCGTCTCAGGCAGCGTACACACGCGCATGCACACACACACACACACACACACACACACACACACACACACAGAGAGAGAGAGAGAGAGACACAGACACTCACAGAGACTCACAGGCAGACATGCACGCACGCAGCTGATGCAAACAGACAGAGACACAGAGAGAGAAACATGCAGACACTCCAGAACAGAAACGCAGCCTGAGGACCAGAGATGATTGCATCCCAAGACTCTGTGTAGCATGATTGATAATGCTACACTTCCCTACACTTAAAAAAATCCATGACGCATTCACCCTCACTAACTACTTTTATACTACATAGCTAAGTATTAGTCCATCACTCCATCTTGCAGGCAAAATCCATTCAGGAAAAAAATCTCTCTGTCTTTGTCTCTCCCAGTCTGTTCACAGCATGAGAAAAAGTCACACGTCGCCTCCTTGATCAATCAGGATTCACTTGCTTCTGATGTTTACACAGACACTGAGATAGCAAATCTACAACAGTCTAGTGTGCACCTTAGTATTGTCATTATTTACATTTGGCCTTAGAAAAAGGCTTCCCTACTTCTAATATTTATTACATGCCTCTCTAAAAAGCAGGTTCTTAAGAGTTTTTTTGAAGGCCGGCAGGGACTGTGCTAGGCAAATCTCACTTCGCAGCTTGTTCCAAAGTGCAGGGGCAGCCACAGAGAAGGCCTGGTTTTGAGTAATTGATATCTGGGCGTCGCATGGCCACGAGGTGGAAATGCTGAACAGCCTAGTGCAATTTGTGGCCAATGATCAACATGACAACACAAAACATTAAGTACTGCACCCATCCTTGGGACTTATAAAGCAATGTCTCAGATTTCTTGATATCACACACACACAAAGCATGCTACTCACATACAAACCCATAGAACTTAAAGCATTCTCGGGGGGGGGGGCTGCAATTTAATAATGCGGGCTACACATTGCCTCACCTCAGCAGTACTGGCTAATCATTATACCAACCGCAGAAGGATGGAAGTCTGAGTTAAACTTGGGCCAGCTACCTGGGATTGAACCCAGATCATGAGCAGAGTTTTGGCTGCAGTACTGCAATTTAACTGCTGTTTCATGAGGCACACACACAATATATATATATATATTCCATTTCCAGTAATCAAACAGAGCTTGGACAAGGGTGTGGGGTATTTTTTTTTGGGGGGGGGGGGGTTAATACTGGAAATATAAGATCCCTGTTTGACCATTCCAACACCTTGGCTTTGTCTATGGCTTTCTGTATCCTTCAGGGAAGCCTGTCTTCAGATCAGGCAGGGAGGACCCTTCCCCGGAGGGTTTTCTGAGGGACATTGCTATGAAAAGTGGAAGATTTCCCAAGTAGTTCTTGTGACCATAGCTGTAACCAGTGATTTTGACCGTTAAAACCATTACACCCCCCAACGGAACAGTGATTTCTGTAGGTTCGTTATACGTTAACGTACAAAGGTGTCCATTTTCTTTCCTGCCCTCAGTCTGCTGTCCATCATTTTTATTGGATTTCTAAACAACAGTTTTTCAATTAATGAAAAGGAAAGGGGGGAAACCGCACCAGCTCGGAGTTGCGATTTCAATTCCGTGTGAAATGCACCTATTTCTTCCTTGTCACCTGCCCCAACCTTAGCAAATCATTGCACAAAAATCTGAATTCATTAAGAAAACCCTTCCTAGTTTGGGTGGTTGTTTATGGAGCCCCCCCCACTCTCCTCATCTCCTCATTTGAATATGCTGTAAACTTGATTAATGTTGACTCTTAATCTCTTTTTCTCTAGAAAGAACACCTGGAGCTTCTTTAACCTGCCTGAGCATTGGATATTTAAAACATGCACACACAATTTGGGGGGTATTCTAAGTATCCAATCCCCCTTCCTAGGTCGGACATCATAAAGGTCAATAACTTGGATGAGGAACTGGGGTACAGTCCTGGAATAGAGGGTGGGGAAAATATTATAATTCTCTGTACATACATCTCCAGGACCTGCTATTGTCCTATAAGGGTGGGAAGATTTATCGCTCGGTTTCCCCCTCCTCTCCTTCCCCTCCCCCTTTTGAGATGCAGGCTTCCAAAACCTTGTAGCCAGCCTCATTTTGAGCTCTGCCAACACACATTATTTATTGGGTGGCAATCCGGTTTGCCACATTCATGCCACTTCCGCCCATCCTTTATCCTTGTCAACCCAGGCTCCGCTTCCTTAGCTAGGAAGCCGGCAAGACATAAATAACACCAGGGACAGCTTCCTTGGAATCACTTCCCATGAAGCCTTCCACTGGCATCAATCATCTTTGTTGAACTAGAAGAGTTTTCTCATTTTAATTACACTAATGCCTCTGTAATTTCATCCTCGTTAGCAGCAGTTGAGCCCTGGACTATGCCCGATGCCAGAAACTGATACTTCCTAAAGCTCTTGGCCTTTCCTCTGGAGAAGAAGGTGCTGTCTTGGCCATCTGAAGACTTCTTCTGATTCAAGCGACATGTCCTCATAGAACATGGGTGATCAGTAAGCTGAACTGGTTTCTATCTAAACACTATTCTAAACAGAGCAGCTGTGCTCACTGCGGACCATTGGCTTAAGTTCTTAAGCCAGAATGTTATTCTCTGCCCTGGGCCATGCTTCCCACCTATTTCTCCTTGAAGGATAACCTGCAACAGATGGTATTTCATATTACACATTATGTATCCGAAATATTGCCATTTTCTTCTCTTGATGTCATGGAGGATCTCTAGCTTTTTATTCATGTACTCTAATAGAGACACATTGATGACTCTGGCTGTCCAAGGTATCTTCAGAATTCTTCTGTACGTCCACATTTCGAATGCTTCCAGCTTCCTGCATAATATATCTGTAAGGGTCCAAGTTTCAGCACCATAGAGAAGTATACTTAATAAAAGCAAAGCAAAGTGTTCCGCTTATATACCGCCCCATACCACTTCAAGTAGTGTCTGGGCGGTTTTCAATTTTAATTACAGTAATGTAGGCTACACATTGCCCCCCTCCAGCAAGCTGGGTACTCGTTTTACCAACTTCAGAAGGATGGAAGGCTGAGTCCACCATGAACTTGCTACCTGTGATTGAACCGCAGATCGTAAGCACAGTTTTACCTGCAGTACAGGCATTTAACCACTGCGCCATTGAAGTATTCGAGTATGAAGTCTGATAGATAAGTCCCGGTTTGTCAAGACGTTCCTCATTTTTCTGGAAGGAATTTCTAGCTTGTTCACTTCTACAATGGATTTCGCATGAATGGTCCCAGTTATCCATGACAAAGCACCCCAAGTATTTATAAGACGATACTCTCTCAATTATATCACTGCCAATCTTTGAGAAGTTTCTGTGAACCATTTTGTTTTTGACTGATAACCATCCGTTTTGTCTTCTTCACATCTTCATCTGAAGACGGAGCTCTGAAAAGTTGTGAGGTACGTCCCCGAATAAAATAGGACTCTCTCTTTTAAACTAACCCTCCTCCCTGCCCTTATCACTACTCTCAAAGAAACGATATCCACCTAGGTCTTAGGGTCAGGGTTCTTTAAAAAAATATTTTAAAATAAACAAATAATAATGGTAAATTATTCACTCAGAAAAAAAACACTCTGTCATGAAGCTCAGGTGGCTTTTAGACCTGTTGTCAGAAAACCAGGGGCCCGAGTCATTTCTTTGCCTTTCAGTGGTCTTTTAAAAAAACCCGCCACAGCTAAGCACAGCCTGCACTGTTGCTGTGAAATCATTTCTTAGAATCATAGAATAGTGAAGTTGGAAGGGGCCTCTAAGGCCATCAAGTCTAACCCCCACCTCCACGCAGGAAGACAAATCAAAGGATATCTGCCAGGCGGTGGTCCAGATTTCTCTTGAATGCCTCCAGTGCTGGAGCACGCGCCACCTCTCGCTGTGACTGGTTCCATTGTTGTACTGCTCTAACAGTTCAGAAGTTTTTCCTGATAGCTGGGGTCTCTTAACTTAAGGCCATTGTTGTGCATCCTTCACTCTGGGATGATCGAGACCGTCCGATCCTCTGTATGACAGTACTTCAAATATTTGAAAAGTACTATCATATTGTCCCTTTCTCTTATTTTCTCTAGGTTAAACATCCCCAGTTCTTTCAGTCTTTCTTCCTAGGGCTCATCCTTGTCGCCTTCCTCTGAACTTGCTTTTCCCTGTGAAACAAACAATTGCACTCACATGCTTTCCTTCTTCATTTGCACGCCAGACCCTCACCCGTCTACTGTCTAGGTCCCACACAAAGGCCCCCAAAACTCAGATAGCCTTCGGCAGTTACTTCACGTCCATTTTGTTTCTGTTAGTGTTGCACTTAGGAGCAGTACAAAAAAATGTTACTTCACGTCCGTCGCACAACCACGGAAATTTGTCTTGACCATGTCCCCGGAACGGGTGCTAAGCATGACAATACTGTACCTGGTGCTGGGGTAGGGTTTTCCCTTGTCACTCTTTGTTCCTGCTTTCTGTTCCAAGACAAGACACCGTGTAGTAACGACTGTCACGCAACTAAACATTCATTTCTCTCAGAAAACTGTGTTCGGGTTGTTGTTGTTTTTTCTTTTCAGAAGCGAAATGTAGAAAAAGAATTTTTAAGACACCTCTGCCTCAAGGGAAAAGGATGCTAGACAAATTCAGTGTTGGTCACGGTAGAAGACTGTGAGGTAACACTTGTCACGAGACAAGTTATCACAGCCATGGGAACACTGAAACAGGAACAAAGTCGTGTGATTGCAACCATTGCTGTCACTGTACAAAACTAGTCATGGAACAAAGAAGGACATGAAGTAACCACCTTTGACTGCCCAACAAACCCTGCCCATTGGCTGTGCCAGTGCAGACATCTGGGAGTTTTAGCTCAAGAACACTGAGGGTCCAGTGTTTAGGAACCACTTTGCTATCGTAACCATCCACATCCCCTTCCCCTTCTTTGGTCCCCCCCCCCTGCACAGAGCTACTGCTCGGAGAAGCATCATGTTGGATTTGCAGCGGGGAAAGAGAGAGCGGATGGGGGCAGCTTTTGCCATATTTATGCACAGGCCCTTGCAGACAATATTTTTTTCTGCCTGTAAAGACAACACTAATGTTTCCCTGAGCCGTGTGTCATTTTGAGTCAGCGTGTGGTGCCACAAGAGGGTTAAGACGGCTCCCCTACACTCTCGCCACTGACACTTTCTAAATTATGCTCTTAACTACTGTAGCATGGCTATAAAATATAATGAAGGCCCATGGAAAAATGCCAGGCTGGCTTTGCTTAAGGATGGAGAGAGAGAGAGAGAGAGAGAGAGAGAGAGAGAGAGAGAGAGAGAGAGAGAGAGAGAGAGAGAGAGAGAGAGAGAGAGAGAGAGTCTGGACAGCGTTTGGAACTTTGCCTCAAGTCTATAATTTCTTCTTTAATTGCTAGGAGGACAAGAGACCAGGGAGGCTGTGCATAAAATGTCTGAAGGCCTTTACTTCGGGTGATCGACCATAGAGATACTTGGCTACGGGAGGGAAGTTAGAGACTGAGAAGCTTCTATCATTTCATTCGAGTCTGTGCAACTTTGATTGATGCTAGCACTCTCCTTTCTAGTGGGGACAGATCGCTGGAGAAGCATGACACATCTGTCTGTGAAGATTCTCAGTCATCCAGGTGGCTTTATCTGGAAGTCGAATCATGGCAACTGGACTTCTTTTTTTGAGAAATCGAAACATTTTGCTAATCATACAAGCAGCTTCATCAGTCTGAAGAAAGTTAGTGGTGAGTCCTCCGTTTTATAGTTCACCTTGACTTCACACACCCCTGGTCTGAATAGACTCATAAGTTAGACAAAGGCCTGAATAGGCTTGTTAGGTGGACAATAGCCTGAATAGGTTCATAGGTGGACCATGATTAGGATAGGCTTCTTAGGAGCTGAGTTATGACCACTGGACTTCTTTTCTTGTGACTTCTCAGACTTGGATGAGGAGCGAAACATTTCGATCTCTCAAGAAAAGAAGTGCAGTTGGCATGATCCAATTTGCAAATATCCTTCCTCTACCTTCATTCTTGACTACAGTGGTCCCCTGCCCGGGGGAGGGGGATCAGGAGAAGTGGCATGCAATGTTTAAAATGTCTTTAAGCAATGGAGCCAAGTGCTTGGCTCCATTGCTTAAAGACATTTTAAACATCACACACCACTCTCCCGCACCCAGGGGGGAGAGAAGTGGCACAATGTTTAAAATGTGTTTAAGCAACGGAGTCAAGCACTTGGCATTTTAAACATTGCACGCTGCCTCCCCAGGCCCGACCTGACCCGCATCCGCATATCGCAGATTTTCAGTGATCACGGGTCAGGTCGGATCCGGTCCCCACCCCCACCCCATAGATGGGGGGATTACTGTACTACCACCTAATACCTGACACCGTTATCTCAAAATCTTCTGTTCAGCAAGAGAGGATGAGATGCCACCTCGCAAATGCCTTGTCTCTTCACTGAACTTGCACCCAATATTCTGCACTCATCAACAGATAGACAGACAGAGAGCCATAAGCCAATCCAAATTTTACAGCACGTATTTTACCTTCCCCATTCTTGATTTCTTTTTCTGTCATAATTCCCAATGAAGAATGCTGGATAATTCAAAAGCTGACACCAACTTCACCCCACTTTTGTAACCTGTCAGTGTTCCTGGTAAACATTAGACAACACCGTATTCTTCCTTTTCCATCTGGAATACTCATCTACTTTATAGTCGGTTGTTGTTTATGGCCTGTATAGGAAGCAAAGCAGGACCAAAGAGGCTCCCTCTGGACCAGTGGTATCTAGAGAGCTCTCTAGAAATCTTAGCCTCTGTCTGCTTGTTGGCCTGACCTCCTCTAGCTACAGCTTGTAAACAGCTCATAACTGCTGGATAGCTGGGTTTAGGTGTCTGGGTTAGGAGTTTGATTCCCCACTGTGCCTTTTTGACAGTCCAGTCCAGTTCTGCAGGTCTAAGGATATTATTATTATTATTATTATTATTATTATTATTATTATTATTATTATTATTATTATTATTAACCACACAGCTAACTATGCTGGCTTTTGTAATACAAATCACTAGTTCAACGCTTCCCAAGCGTTTAGGACTCAGTGATGTATCGGCGAATTATGCAAGCAGATCCCAGTAAGGATGATGATGATGATGATGATGATGATGATGATGATGATGATGATGATGATGATGATGATGATGATGACTATTATTAAATTAATCACACAGCTATCTACGCTGGATTTTGTATTACCAATCACTAGTCGAACACTTCCCAAGCGTTTAGGACTCAATGATGTATCGGCGAATTATGCGAGCAGATCCCAGTAAGGTGGCTTTCTGCATCTGACTGATGGTGACTTTGTAAACTCCAATTTCTTCTAAATACTAGCTTAGCTCTTTAGGCACTGCACCCAGCGTGCCAATTACCATTGAGACCACCTGTACAGTACCTGTTTATGCAAGAGTCTCTGAAGTTCAATTTTCAGATCCTGATATCGGGTAATTTTTTCAAGTTGTTTCTCAGTGACTCTACTGTCACCTGGTATAGCAACATCAATGATCCACACTTTTTTCTTCTCCACATTCACAATATCTGGGGTATTATGCTCCAAAACCCTGTCTGTCTGTATTCGGAAGTCCCAAAGTAATTTTACATGTTCATTTTCAGTCACTTTTTCAGGCTTATGATCCCACCAGTTCTTTCCTACGGGCAGATGATAGTTCTGACAGAAATTCCAGTGGACCATTTGAGCAACTACATTATGACGCTGTTTGTAATCAGTCTGTGCAATTTTCTTGCAACAACTCAATATATGGTTGATAGTTTCATCTTCCTCTTTGCAGAGTCTACATGTGGGGGACTCCGCTGATTTTTCTATTCTAGCCTTAACTGCATTTGTTCTGATAGCTTGTTCTTGAGCTGCAAAAATCAGGGCTTCTGTCTCTTTTTTATTATTATTATTAATTATTATTATTATTATTATTATTATTATTATTATTATTATTATTATTATTATTATTATTATTATTATTATTATTATTATTTATTTATTTATTTATTTATTTATTTATTTATTTATTTATTTATTTATTTATTTTTACAACTTATATGCCGCCCACTACCCAAAGGTCTCTGGGCGGGTTACAATCAAGGAATTAAAACAGTTAAAAACATCAAACAACAATAAATAATTAAAACAACAATAAAAACCTTATACTAAAATATCACACTAAAATTGCCATCAGAAGACCCACAATCTAAATTGTATCAATTAAAAAACTTCTGGAACAGGAAGGTTTTTACCTGGCGCCAAAATGTCATCAGTGTTGGCGCCAGGCGGATCTCACTTGGGAGGGCATTCCATAGCTTGGGGGCAGCTGCCGAGAAGGCCCTGTGTCTGCAAGCCATCCCTCTTACCTCCTTGAGGGATGGCTCTTTCAAGAGGGCCCCCTGGCTTGATCTTAATTGCCGGGTAGGTTCATATGGAAGGAGGCGGTCCTTCAGGTATCCAGGTCCTAAGCCATTTAGGGCTTTATATGTCAAAACAAGCACTTTGAATTGGGCTCGGGCAGCAACTGGTAACCAATGTAGGCTACGTAGAATCGGCGTGATGTGATCCCTAGCGGCTCCACCACTTACTAGCCGCGCCGCACGATTCTGAACCAGTTGTAATCGCTGAACCGTCTTCAAAGGCAGCCCCATGTAGAGCGCATTGCAGTAATCAATACGGGATGTTACCAGTGCATGCATAACTGTTATGAGGCTCCGTTCATCCAGGTAGGGGCATAGCTGATATGTTTTCCGCAGCTGGAGAAAGGCACCCCTGGCCACCGAGTCCACCTGGGCTTCCAAGCTGCGGACCCTGTCCCTTAGGGGGAGTGCAACCCCGTCCAGAACAGGGAAGTGGCCCTCTAACTTGTCTGGCGAAGCACACACTAACAGCACTTCCGTCTTGTCTGGATTGAGTTTCAATTTGTTAACCCTCATCCAGTCCATTATCTGGCCCAGACACGAGTTCAGCACAGAAACCGCCTCACCTGGATTGGTGGAAAACAAGAGATAGAGCTGAGTATCATCAGCATATTGCTGATTCCTCAGCCCAAACCTCCTGATGACCTCTCCCAGTGGTTCCATGTAAATGTTGAACAGCATGGGAGACAGTATAGAGCCCTGAGGAACCCCATGACATAAATGCCATGGGGCAGAGCAACTGTCCCCCAGCACCACCTTCTGGACACGGTCAGCCAGGAAGGAATGGAACCACCGCAAAGCGGTGCCTCCGACTCCCAACCTGGCCAGCCTATCCAGAAGAACACCATGGTCGATGGTGTCGAAAGCCGCTAAGAGGTCCAGGAGTATCAACAGGGTTGCACTCCCCCTGTCTCTCTCCCGGCAGAGGTCATCATACAGGGTGACCATGCCAGTCTCTGTACCAAAACCCGGCCTGAAACCAGATTGAAATGGATCCAGAAAATCCGTTTCATCCAGCAGTGCCTGGAGTTGCCCGGCCACCACCCGCTCCAACACCTTGCCCAAATAAGGGAGGTTCGCTACTGGACGGTAGTTAACCACCAGCCTTGGGTCCAGGTTAGGTTTTTTTAAGGAGTGGCCTAATTACTGCCTCTTTTAAGGCAGCAGGGACCACTCCCTCTCTTAATGAGGCATTTACAGCTTCCTGGACCCAGGTGCGAACTCCCCTGGCAGATCTTTCAATTAGCCAAGAAGGGCAAGGGTCGAGTGGCGTAGTGGTAGCACGGACAGATCCAAGCACCCTGTCCACATCCTCGGGTCTCAATAATTGAAACTCATCCAATAATACTGGACCTAAGCACGGCACACTGGACACATCCCTTGATTCTGCACCAATAGTGGAGTCCAATTCCCTGCGAATCTGAGCGATTTTTTTCTCAAAGTGAACAGCAAACTCGTCACAGCGGGCTGCTGAGTGGTCCAGAACCTCCATCGTATTTCTCGGTTGAAGAAGGTCCCAGACCACCCGAAACAGCTCTGCTGGATGGCACTCTGAAGAAGCAATACGGTTTGTGAAATATTGCCTTTTCGCAAACTGTATCGCCACGGAATAGGCCCGATAATGGGCTCTAAGCCGTGTTCGATCGGACTCACAGTGATATTTTCTCCACTTGCGCTCCAGCCGTCTCCCCTCCTGCTTCATTGCCCACAGCTCAGATGTATACCAAGGAGCTGTCTGGGCTCTGCGTAAGGGGAGAGGGCGCTTAGGTGCAATCGTGTCAACTGCCCGGGACATTTCCCTATTCCACAGGGTGACCTGAGCTTCGACAGGAGTGCCGACCATATCAGATGGATAATCCCCCAGAGCTTTCAGGAAACCATCTGGATCCATTAGTCTCCGAGGGCGGATCATCTGAATAGATCCCCCACCCTTGCAGAGGGTAGAAGAAGCTAATAGCCTAAACTTGACCAGAAAGTGGTCTGACCATGACAATGGAATTAGAACCAACCCTTCCACATCCAGACCACCATCCTCCAATCCCGTTGAGAAGACCAGGTCTAAAGTATGGCCCTTCTCATGCGTTGGGCCCTTGACATATTGAGGCAGCCCCATGGTTGTCATGGCGGCCATGAAGTCCTGAGCTGCCCCATTCAAGGCTGCCTCAGCATGGATGTTGAGGTCCCCCAGTACCAACAGCCTGGGGGTCCGCAACACCAGGTCCGAGACAACCTCCGTCAGCTCAGGCAGGGAGACTGTTGGTACGCAGCAGGGTGGGCGGTACACCAGCAGAATCCCCAATCTGTCTCGTGAGCCCAACACACAGTACAGGCCCTCCAGGCCTCCTCCCAAGGGGACAGGAAGTCTGGTCAAGGAGATAGAACTCCGATAGACTATAGCAACTCCCCCTCCCCGACCCTTCAAGCGACACTGGTGCTGGACCGAGTACCCAGGCGGGCATAGCTGGGAGAGGGGAACACCACCCTCCTCTCCCACCCAGGTCTCGGTAATACATGCCAAGTCGGCACCCTCATCCAGAATGACATCATGGATGAGGGCGGTCTTATTTTGTACCGACCTGGCATTCAACAACAGCACCGTTTGGCTTGTGGGCTCGCTGATATGGTCACCTGATTCCTTCTGGCTAGGGGTGGAACCAGAAGAGGGGATAGATGTAAAGTATCTAAACTCTCTTCTCCTAGGCGGGCATGTTCCACTCCTACCACCATACCTTCCCCTACCCAGCACAATTCCAATGGCTGCCCCATCCATTGCCCTCCCCCTTCCTGTTCCCTTAGTTCTATTGTGGGTCCTATCTCTTATACTTGATGGCAACAGGGACTCCAAGGCCAAACAGCACCCGCAAGGAAAAGCTGCAAGCAGTCCCTTCTGGCTCTCACCCAGAAGGCGTGGGGGTGGCAGATGTTGTTGGAGTCTCCCGGCACAGGAACGCTGGTCTGACAGCGTTTATTATTATTATTATTATTATTATTATTATTATTATTATTATTATTATTATTATTATTATTATTATTATTATTATTATTATTATTATTGAAGAGTCACTTATATCTTTGTATTTTAATGCAAAATTCATTATATGTTTTTCATCTCTGTTTCATTTGAGAACAAGGCATTACACCAATTGGTTCACCGGAGGAGTCAGTTTTAATAAATTTTCTGGGAGAGATCACAGAATCACGGACTATTTGACCTGGAAAGGTCACCAATGGCAATCTGGTTCAGCAACCGGCTGCCGCAAGGAATCCATGACTAAAGCAACCATGGCCAGTGTTTATCTCAACTCCGCTTAGATCCCTCGATCAAAGGCGAGTTCCATCCAGTTCCATGACATGCCATTTCACTCTCAAACCGCAGTTAATGTGGGGAAGTTCTTTTCAATGTTGTAATTTAACTCCATCCATTCAGGTCCTGCCTTCTAGGGACACAGAAAATGAGCTTTGCCCACCTTTGGTACAACAAAACTCCAGAGACCTGACATGAACTGTCACATCACCCATAGACGGCTCCATATTCCATGACCAAGCCTTTACTGAGCTCCCTTGCTCTTTTAGAGCAGAGAAAAATACAGGCTAGAGATGGGCACGGAACGAACATTTTTTCGTTTCCGTTACCGTTTCTCGTTTCCGTTACGTAACGAAACGACAAACGAAAATTGTGATGAAAATGAAACAAAACGAACAGAACCACGAAAATTGTGGTCATTACGTTTCGTTTCCGTTAATGACGACACGCAATGAAATGAGCTGTTTTAAATGTTAAAAAACGCCCTGGACATCCGTAAAAATGCATCGATAATTATTTATATTGTCTGATAATACCTACCAGGGGGGTTGGGGTCCTTAAAACATTGTTTTTGTCTTCTCCCATGGCGATCTATTTTTCTTTTCCCTTTAAAATGGATGTTGCCACCAGCCACAAAATGGAGGCAAGCTATGTGATGTGGGATCATGTTCAACCAATAGCATGCCCAGGTTGCAGACTGGGTGGGCAGGTCTGGCAGCCACAGACGGCATAAAAAGGTCTGGCAGCCCCCGTCCTCCTTGCAGTCTCTGGTTGGAGTTAGGGTGGGATTGCTGTCTCTGTGACTCTAGCTAGCTTCAGTCCTGCAGCCCCCCTGTGTGCGTGCGTGCTGCGTACCTCTCGGTGAGTACCCTCCCCTGCCCCGCAGTGCAGTCACTCTGCAGCTGCCTTGCACCCTGGGCAACGCCCACCACTGCCTTTGCAGCCTCCCTGCATACCTAGTCTATACTGTGTCTCTGCCAGCATCCATTTTTTTTAGTGTTTTCCCTCTGGTCTAGGGCGTTGGGGGATGCCTGCGCACGGAAATGCTTTAAAAATCGCGCAAAAAGCTGGTAGAAACAACAAACTAAAAAACGAAAAACGGTAACGAAATTTTTCAAAAAATTTCCGACAAACGCAAACAAACCGAAACAGACCTCTCAATGACAAATGAAAAACCGAAACGCCATTTTTTTTGTTTCGTGCCCATCACTAATACAGGCAGATCATAACTTTGGTGGGGAAGTGATCAGAAGAAGAGCCCAGCTCCATCAGATCCAGAGTCTCTTGTGCACATTATCCTGCATCTCCCAGTGTGGCCATCTAATGATGTCATGTGAAGTAGGCCTAGCAGTGCCTCAGAGGATTCCAGTTCAGGCTTTTCTCCCAAATGTCTGTCACAAGGCAAAACTCCCAGAACGGGTGGTGGTGGTGGTGGTGGTGGTATGGGATAGGTCAGGGGTATCAAAACTTTTTGCAAGGAGGGCCAGATTTGGTGAGGTGAAAATGTGTGGGGCCCCCACAAATATGTGGGGGAGAAAGGGCGTGGTCCGTGTGCATCTGCAACAGCCACAAATGCTCCAGTTTCAAAGGGCCCAAGGGCCCGGGGGCTGTTGCACGGCCCAGGAATCGGACCACACACACCCAAGACGCACCACTGCTTGTATATGCTGCCCTCCCTCGCAAGGGGGTGGAGAAGACACTGCAGCAACGGAGCAAGGAGCAGGTAGGCAGGGCAGGTGGCTGAGGGGAGGGACGGAGGCAAGGCAAACCATAAAACTGCAAGCTGACATCTCTAGCCAGCACAGGGAAGGGCCGGCAGGGATGAGTGACAGACTGAGCCGGCAGGGAGAGGAGGATGAGGGCCACTCAAAATTTTAAATTGAGCTTCATTTGGCCCGCGGGCCGGACTTTGGTCATGCCTGGGATAGGTAGTCTAAGAAAAGCAAAAATTCCATCCCTACTAATAAGGTTGCAAAACTGGGACTTTTGCAAAATATAGCACAAGTCAGGAAGTGCACCAAAATAATCTCTTCTTTCAGCTTCCAGTTCTGTGTTGACAGCCCTGGTCTAAACTGAACTTTCAGAAATATGTGGATCCAAGGGCTTGAGAGTTGACGAGACCTCCTTTAGAGGCTGGAAGATATACTGCAACGTGGTCAGCCCAGACCTGGTTTGTCCTGGCAGGAGTGCTTGGGAGCATCGTGTTAAAGAGGACAACCAATGTACAAATGAAATTAAATAAGATTAACTAACTAGCTGCCTCGGCTCCTTTTGGGGAGAGAGGTGATAAATAAATAAAAGCTAGAGACACAAAAACACTTCAGATGAATAGGACCAGACAAAGGCTAGGCTGGGGGAGCACATGTCTTCCTTGTTGTTTTGTCGGAAGAAAAGTCTCCCTAAACTTCTCTGCTCACACGTTTCCTCCAGATGATTGTACCAGAATCACGGGGTTTTGGAGGGATTTATTGTAACATTAGGTCTGGAACAATAGATTTGCCTTGAGAGAAAGAAAGAAAAAAAACTTCCAGCAGCAGAGGGAAGCGGGGAGGGAGCTCTGGATTTAGGAATATAATGGATGTGAGATTTGAAAGAACGGAGAGCTAAAATATGTCGACAGCAGTTTTTCAGGGTCCTTAACCTTGATGAATAAATGAATAAATCCCCCCTTTTTATTAAAAAAAAAGGCACTGTTTCCTCCAGGCTCCTTTCAGCATGTTAATGATCAACAGGAGAAGAGGAAAAGGGTGAGGAATGCAAACTTTTACTTTCAACCAGCTCCCAGTTTCCAAGGCTGAGGAAAGAAGGGCAGGAGCTTAAAAGGACCATTTTTGGGAAGGAGGAGAAGAGGGCAAAACATGGCACCCCTGTCTTCCCACTTCCTCTTGGATTATTCATTCTTAGTGAAGATGGGTCAACTGCTGGAGAGTAGACATGGGCATTTCATATTCTTAGTCACATGAATATGACGTGCAATGCCACAGGTGCCAGGGAGGTCTGTCCCTTGCCCTCAAATCAACCTGGTCCATTCTCTGGTCAGTGAGCACTGTGCCCCCCCCATCCTCATCAGGAATGTGTCAATCATGGAAGTAGCCAACACCATACACACTTCCCCACCTCCCTGCACAGCCGGCCACTCCAGCAAGGAGGAAAGTGAAGAATCTCCCTGCTCCGCTGTTGAGCAGTCATCTGTGCAGGGAAACAGGATACTTCCACTACTGGTGTGTTTGTGATGAGGATGAGGATGCACAGTGCTCGCTGGGCAGAGTGGACCAGGTTGATTTGAGGGCAAGGGACAGACCTCCCTGGCACCTGTGGCGTTGCACGTCATATTCATATCCTCAGGGATAGAAATATGAAGCCCATGTCTACTGGATAAATCAATACCAGCCTTTGGCTGCAGAGCCAAATCAGCCTTTGGCTGCAGAGCAAGAGGTTGAAAGTTCAATTTTATATCGACAGGGGCTGTATTTGATGACTCATAGGGTCCCTAACAGCTCTGTAGTTCTAAGATGCCAACAGAGATGCCAAGGGATGATGGAATTCCAATTTGTACCCCATTGCAACTCAGCATCAGGCATGAACCACAGGTTATCACACAGGCAGGGAAACTGCATCTTTGGATTCACCCGCCACCTGTGTAGCCCTTTGCACAACATCTGAATAGAAGAGGGCTGTAACACTGCCTTGAATTCTTTGAGACCGGCCCTACCATTCAGCCCAGGGAGATGTCTATCACAAACTGCTGATTTCCAGAGTTGGGTTGGTTGTTTTTGCCACAGATGGAGACGGATGTTCAGGAACTTTCTTCCCCTTATAGCAAAAAACATTTCTGGCTTTGGGTGTCCTTCAAGATTTAGACGGGGAACCATGTGCAGTTTATTACCTTAGGCAACGAGAAGGACTGCAGTAGCCCTGGAATTTTTGAAAACAAATCTACAAATGGTTGCAGGTACAGAATTCTGGTGCATGGTGTGGAACACCTCCTGGCTCCCCTTAGCCATACCTATTCATGTGCCATTCAGATTTCTTCTTTTTTTTTTTTTACTCCACCTTGCAGAATTCTCCATCCTGAGAACTCCGCCTGACAGACCCACGCTTACAGACACCTAAACGTCACTCACTTGGAGAAAGGCCAAGCTCCAGCCTAACTGTGGCCTAGTTTCCAGCAGGAATGTTGGCAAGTCTTTGTGTTCAAGTCTTTGGTACCAAATAGTGTGACGTGGTAGCCATGAAAGACAATGCGATTCTTGGTTGCATCAACAGAAGCATAGTGTCTAGATCAAGAGAAGTGATAGCACCACTCTATTCTGCTCTGGTCAGACCCCGCCTGGAGTACTGTGTCCAGTTCTGCGCACCTCAGTTTAAAAAAGGACATTGACAACCTCAAGCAGGTACAGAGGAGGGTGACCAGTATGGTTGAAGGTTTGGAAGAAATGTATTACGAGGAGCGGCTTAGGGAACTGGGAACTTTTAACCTTACAAAAAGAAGGCTGAGAGGGGATATGACAGCTATGTTTAAATATTTGAAAGGATGTCATATTGAAGAGGGAACGGGTTTATTTTCCAGGGCTTCAGAGACTAGGACTTGGGGCAATGGTTTCAAACTACTGTACAGGAAAAGAGATTCCATTTGAAGATCAGGAGGAACTTCCTGAAGGTGAGAGCTCTTGGGCAGTAGAATATGCTGCCACAAAGGAGGGTGGTGGAATCTCCTTCTTTGGATGTTTTTGGATGGCTATCTGTTGGGGGTACTTTGATGGGGGTTCATGCATGGCAAGGGGTTGGACTGGATGGCCCTTGAGGTCTCTTCCAACTCTTATGATTAGAGATGGGCACGACTTGAAAAAAATTGTTTTCGAGTTGTCGTTAGTCGGGCCAGTCCCGTTTCGGATCGTTTCCGGTTTTCGCGAAAATTCGCAAAAATTAGTCGGTTCGTTTTTCGTTGTCGTTAGTACTGGTTTTTTTGGGGGGGAGCGGGCTCCTGGAGGCACCTCTGTGGGGTGGGTGCCTCCTCTGGCCCGCTATAAAGGGAAAGTGGGCTCCTGGAGGCACCCGTGGGTGCCTCCTATCCTCACCCACTAGGAAGGGGAAGCAGGCTCCAAGAGACCCCTCTACATGGGGGTCTCCCCTCCTCACCTGCTGCTGCTGCAAAATGCTATGCAATAGCCATATGGATATTGCATAACATAATGTGCAGACAGTGAGACCAGTGTGAGAGTGATAGAATCATGCCTTCCCTGCACAAGGCTCTCGCACCACCATGTCTCACACAGAAGGGAAGTGTACTTGCTGCGTGTAGTGCAATGCAAGCAAGTAGATCTGGCTTTAAGGTGGCTTAGTGCAAGGGCTAGGGTTAGGCTAGTGACGGGTAAGGTTACGGTGGGCTAGTGGGTTGCACCTCTGGGTGCCTCTCTGACCCACTAAGAAGACAGTCTGTGACGTATGGGTACGGAGTCAAGGGTTAGGGTTAGGGCTAGGGCAGGTTTTAGGGGGCTTTTTGGCACATCCCAGAAGTCTCCATGGCCAAGTGGCCATGCAACTGGTGGGATGGCTCCAAAAATTTGCATGGTCATCCACTCCCACATGGCTGGCCACTCGGCCAGCCCATCCAATGCGCAGGTGTAAAAATAAAAAATAAAATAAAATCAATGGAGGACAGAGGAGGAGAGGAGAGACATTTTGTTGCAAGAAAAAACCCACTGCTACTGTGAAAAATCTGGCAGCTTATAAATTTTCGCGTGTTTCTGTTGTGCTTGTGTGTTTTTGGACCACGATTTCAAAAACAATATTGCGTTCGCCGGCCCATTTTGGATCCCCCGCCCGCACCGCATGGCATGGTGATGGCGACTCGTGAGTCCGGCTGCCCAGGACGGGGGGGAGGCGGGACCTCCCCCTCCAGAAACCACCCCTCCGGTAGGTGCCCTGCGCCCTTAGTCAAGCAGGCATTTTTCCACCTGTTTTTTTGGCCCGGGAACGGGTGGGGGGAGAGTTTAAAAGTTTTTTCCTGTGCCGTCCGTGCCGCTTGCTTGCACTTTAATTGCGGCGGCCGGCGGCGAGACTGGGCTTTTTGCTGGCTGCGAGCCTGCGGCGAGTCCCACAGAGCAGCCCACTAGGACGGGGGATGGGGGGGAGGCCGGGGACCTCCAGAAACAACCCCTCTGGTAGGTGCCCTGAGGCACGGCAGGCATTTTTCCGCCTGCTTTTCGGCCGGGAACCGGGTTTTTTTAACTTTTAAAAACTTTTTTTCTGTGCTGCGTGGCATCGCGCGATGCAAGGAACGAGCACGACAAATCAGACCAAAATTGTTCGTTCGTCGGTTCGAGCTCGAAGTCTGGGGGAGTAATTCCCGTTACCGTTTCCGTAGAGTAACGGAACCGAGTAACGGACGGAAACGGGAATACCGCTAAGTCGTGCCCATCTCTACTTATGATTCTATGGTTCTAAGTATCAATCCCTAAATCCAAGTCCCTTTTAATAATAACCCCACCCCCCAGAAAAAGGAGCTGGTGGATGAGATCCCAAGTCATGAGTTTCGCTGTACACAGGTTGTACACTGACAGTAAATGTTATTATTATTATTAGTCTAAGTCATTGGAGGGGGGCGCATGTTAAACCCAAGTTGAATCACCAGTGTGTGAATTATGTCTGACTTGACAACAAGTCCCACAACTTGAGTCCCAACCTTGGTTTCTTGTTTTTTAAAAAGAAGGAAGGAGCCTCATGGCGCAGTGGTTAAGTGCCTGTACTGCAGCTAAAACTGTGCTCACAACCTGGGGTTCAATCCCAAGTAGCAGGCTCATGGCTGACTCAGCCTTCCATTCTTCCGAGGTCGGTAAAATGAGTACCCGGCTTCCTGGGGGCGGGCAATGTGTAGCCTGCATACTGTAATTAAACTGTAAGCTGCCCAGAGACTATTTTAAGTGGTATGGGGTGGTATATAAGCAGAAAACTTTGCTTTGCTTTTGGCTTCCTCTCCATCACCACCCCTTTCCATCCATGGGAGTGACATTTCAGATTTCTGTAGGCCTGCCAGGCAGAAACCCAAATTTCTGGTGAATTCTGGGAATTTGAGTCCAAAAACCAATCTGAATGGCACATCTCTACATACAGCAGAAATATATTTCTCTACTTCCGCCCGGCCACCGCAGGAGGAGAAACTGGACTTCCAGTTCAGAAGCAGCAGAAGTAATGAGAGGAGAAGAAGTAACTGAGTTACTTCTCATTCACATGAGAGGAGAAGGGAGCCCTGTCCTTTCTCTCCCCTTCCTCTCCCTGCTGAGTTTTAAGGCAATTGTACAGTACTTTGTTCTCCAAAAGAAGAAGTCAAAGTGAGTGTAGCTCAGACTGGCTTGCGATACTATACACTACGTGGTCAAACCACATGCGAAGTGAAATGTCTATTTCCTGCTACTGCACCTCAGCATTCTGCCTGTGATGTGTGGCCTGTGGTGACAATGACAAGGCTTCTTTGGCCAATTAATGCAGGTGGAGGGGAGGCCACGGCTTGGAGGTGCCAGCAAGCCCTTTGATTGGAGACAGTGGTGGTGAAATTCTCCCTCCCGGTTGCGTGTCGTTTCTGCCACTGAGCAAATCCCACCTCCTTTCGCACACATGACCCTTTCCTGAAGCCTGGCTCTCGCGCCTCGTTGTCCATCTCCAAACCCACTCAATGAGTCCAAGACCGCCGGCATACCTGCGTTTTCTGCGTAGTTTCCTGTCGGCGAACTACGCAGTAAAAGATCATGTGCTAACCAGGAAGAGAAGTAAGTTTTGGTCCTGGCCAACCACGCTCCTGGAACAGCAGTTTTAGCGAAGTTTCCTAAACCACCGCCAGGGGCTGGATTTAGAAACTTCGCTCAAAAATGTTTGCTTGTTTGCTTCTGTAACCACGACAGGACACTGAAAATACGCAGTAAATTCAGTTTCTCCCCTTTCTCCCCGGCTTAAAAGATGGAGCCTTGGAAACTGGAGCCGGAAAGTAGAACAAAATGCGTAGTACACAGGATAGGACAGAACCAGAATAGGAAGGTACGACACAGAGGAGAGGACACCAACTGCTCATTAAAAACCACGTGACTGCTCCCGAAAAAAATACGCAGGAAATTTAAATACGAAGGAAACCCAGGTATGACCGCGGTCTCTATCAGTCTGGACCATTTTGCTTTGCCCTGACATGGAATCCCACCACCTCAAGATGGACTTCGTATCAATAGGTCCACATTGGGTCTCTTCTTTTTTAGAGCCAAAGAGCAGACCCCAGAACAGACACAACCTCCTTTGTTGCTTCCACGCCGTGCTGCCGTTGTGTCTCTCACAATCCAGAACCATCCCGCATCCTCAAACCATTTTCAGCAGGCCCGAATGACAAAACTTGCCCTTGGGTTGACCACATATTACTAGAGGAAAGGCCTGCCCGAAACAACAATACAACTGAATCCCAGTGGCTTTCTTTACCTTGTCAGCCCTCAGACCATTGAAGGCTGCCTTATACGGAGTGAGATGGTTGGTCCATTTGCCTCAGTATTCTGCTTAGGGCAGGAAAGCTTATTTTCCTGCTGTATTTCCATTCCCAGCATTTCCTGGCTGCATTTCCTCTCTGCAACATTTAATGGGCTTTCAAGTCTAATTTCAGACTCTCTCTAATGTCTGTTTCTGGCCTTGGAGCTTTCGTGACGCCAGCAGACTTCTTTTTACAGGGAAGCGTTCACACACACACACACACACACACACACACACACACACACACACACACACACACACACACACACACACAGAGAGAGAGAGAGAGAGAGAGAGAGAGAGAGAGAGAGAGAGCATCCTTTAAGCACCTGGGAAAAATGTGCCAGGTAAAAAAGGCAGAGAAATGCCAACAGCCTTCTCTTCTGCTTATTCCCCCACCAGAATGGAATCAGGATGCTGCCTGACTTCCCAGCCTTTTTAAACACAGGAGATATAGCTTCTGCAGCTTCTTACCGTGACTACTTTAGGGCTCTCTCCATCGCGCTATCCATGAAGACAGATCAGAAACTTCCACTAATGCAGAATGCTTGTAAATGGATAATGTAATGACCTACACCTAATGGGTGTTGGGAAGTGTTCAATAGGTGGGACTTTCACACATCAGGCCATTTTACATCTAATGAGCCTATTCAAGCCACTGTCCACCTCAGAAACTTATTCAGACCGGGGCGGCGTGAAACCAAGGTGAACTAAAAATTGGAGGCCTCACATCAACTTCCCTTAGACTGATGAAGCTGCATGAACAGAGGTGGGGGCCTTAGGCATGCATATCAGGGTGTGCTTTCAACAATACCCAGACAAATCAAAAAGCCTTCACCATCAAGGCCACGGCTAATGACCCATACTTTATAGGTTTCAGCACCTTAGGCCATTGTTCACCTTAAGGCTATGGATACTATTGTCTCCCTAACGAGCCTATTCAGACCATTGTTCATCTGATGAGCCTATTTCAGACCAGGGTGACAAGAGCTCAAAGCGGACTATAAGATGGAGGACTTGCACTAGCTGTATTCAGACTGATGAAGCTCTTTGGATGAGCAGCAAAACGTTTCTGTCTCTCAAGAAAAAGAAGTCCAGTAGCCATAACTCAACTTCCAGATAAACTCACCTGGATGACTAAGAATCTTCACAGACAAGTTGCCAGGATTCAATTTCCAGGTGGCTGGTAAATGTTGTTCCACTCCCCACCTTGTGAGTTCTTATCCAACAACAAAACAAAACAAAACAAAAAAGGGAGTAACTTTTCCGGGCTCTAGTTCTATCTAGTTCATTCTATAATGAAGAAGTCCGTTTTCTGAAGTCACTCGGTGTGGTATCTCTTCAACCATAGTTTCTCTTTCCTTTTATTTTTTTCTTTTAGGGTCAACAGTTTAGGCTGTCTAGACAAGTGATGGGAAATATTAAACTAGCATCCAATAAAGTAGAAGTGAGGTCATCTTTGGAGGGGTTTTTTCTGGGTGGCCCAACCCACTGCTATTCAGAGAAAGCTCTTTCTTCCTAGGACCTCCCCAGTTCACCCCGGAATGTCTTGCTGAGAGAAACCCATCTCACGTCCTCTTTGATGCCATTTAGTGGCTGCCCGGCTAAGCGCTTCCTCTTCCTGCTGGCACTGTGCCCTGAACATGTATCTCCATTTCTTGTTTTACTGCTCCATGTTTTATTGCTGGCTTTTAGCATTGTATAATTGAGGGGTGTTTTGATGCCGTTTGTCTTTAAATGTAATATTTATGATGTCATTGATGGGTTTTTGGTTTTATGTTTGTAAAGCAATCCAGGCCCATCACCAGCTGAGAAGTATATGGAGAAACAACAGCCCAGGCAACAACTGGGTGATCTGTTGCAGTGATGGTGGCCAAACGCCATCTTCTAGAGAGCACCACCTCTGGGTGGATTGGCTAAGGCAGAACTGCCTTCTAGAGATGGGCACGAAACAAACTTTTAGTTCGTTTCATTATTCGTTATTCATTTTGTTACCTAACGAAACAAATAACAAACTCCAGAGTGAATTTAGAACAAACTGAACCGAACCAAAAAAAAAAAAAATTGGTACGGTTCGGTTCATTAATGGCAGTGCCAGAGATGTCTCCTACCTGGTGCTGGTGCAGGGGCCACACAGTCGGTGCTTGAAGAAAAACAAAAAACAAAAAAGCCCTGCACTACAGCTGTAGCGCGGGCCAGGAACCCGGAAGTAAAAAAAAAAAAAAAAGAGGTGGTGGTGGGGACTGTCTACTGCCATCCGGCCCGGCTGCCTTCTGCAGCTTGTGTCGAAACTACCTGCGGGACTCTATTTCACCATAAGAGCTTCCCAGCAATTAAGATAATCAGAGTAGAACCTCTTCTTGGTTGCGTTGCCAACACAGGCAGGGCTGATGGGGACACAATAGAGGGCCTTCTCTGTGGCAGCTCCCAGGTGATGGAGGTCAGGCCAGGGGTGTGGCGTGGGGAGGGCAAGGGGGCGGATTGCCCCAGGATCAGCAATTAGGGGGCACCAAATCACCTACCGCCACCCCCTGCGCCCGCCATCTCCGAGTCCGGCTGCCTTGTCCACCCTTGCCAGGCTCTCTCTCTGCTCCCTGCCTGACTGCAAGCGCCCCCCCCTGGGGGGGCAGGGACCACCTGCCGCCTGCCTATTTTGCGTCACTGCCAGTGCCTGGGCCTCTCTCCCTGTCCAGCCCTTCCCAAACTCCCAAGGCGGGACAGAGACACCCAAGGATGGTGGCAAGGAGGGGGTCTCCCACCAGCCAGCGCACCCATTACTGGGAGGTGGGGAGAGCCAGGGGGGGCTGCAGTGATCCCGGCCGCCGGCTGGGGGGAAAATCCCCCACCTCACCAGAGGGCATATCTAGGGGAGGGGCAGAAGGGTACATCTGCCCCGGCACAGAAATCTGGCGGCACCTGGAGAGGGAGGAGGAGGAGGAAGCCCTGCGCCCTCCCGCAGGCGAGCGGCAGGCAAGCGGCAAAGCAAGCAGGTAGGCAGGCAGGTGTGCGAGACCGGTGGCTGCACCCTCCTCCTCCTCCTCCTCCTCCTCCAACTCTTTGTTGCTGCACACCACGCGCATGCACACACACACACACACACACACACACCACGCATGCCCCACACTTGCAGGATTGCCCCCCTTTGCTAGGTGGATGTGATGGAGTTGGGGAGGGCCGGAGGGCCGCAAAAAACACCCCTTGCTACGCCGTTGGGTCAGCCTGGCCCCTCTCCTTTTGTCTGTCCACCAACAGCCGAAGACCATCTTCTCAGGCAGGCTCTTCACAATCACGGTGGAGTCCCTGAATCCCTTGTTAAGTTTAAGATAGTTGTTAATGTTTACTTGCTTTTAATTATTCAATTGTTTTAATTAGTATGTAGCTTAATTGTTTTTTTCCAAAATGTTTAGCTTATGTTTTTAATTCTGTTCTTTGTAATATTGTGAGCCAACTTGGATCCTCTTATGGGGGTGGGGGAGGCAGCCTATAAATAAAACAAATAAATAAAAGTAAATAAACAATTGCTTTCCCTTGCCTGCATTACATGTGTTCCTACTCTTAGGACAGTCCCTCCCACTTTTAACGTTCACTCACTTTTAATCATTCAATTGTATTTTAAGTAGTGTATTGTTTAATTGTCTTTAAGTGTTTAACTTATTGTGGTTTTTAATTCTATTCTTTTAATATTTTGGACTGCCTTGGGTCTCATTATTGAGAGAAAGGCGGCATCATCATCATCATCAAGTTAAAACTGGGATAGTATAAAATCACTATCAAATGATGGAAATTATAAACACTTTGGAATACTAGAAGCAGACAACATCCTGCTCACAAAAGGTAAAGAAAATACCAAAAGGCAATACATCAAAAGACTGAGGAAAAACTTAGAAAATCAAAAGTGAATGCTGGAAATGCAATCAAAGCCAGAAACACATGGCTTCCAGTAATTATATACCCACCTGGAATAACATGAATTAGATTTTGATCAAAAACCAAGGAAACGCACTCCATCCAAAAGGTTATATTTGCCAGAACAATTGGGGTGCAGTAGGGGAGGATAAAAGAACCCTAAATGATTATATTAGTAAAAGTACAAAAAATTACTTCGGGTTGAAAATGGAGAATACATTGAAAATGAGAAAAACAAAGGCTCATTAAAAGAAACAACAATTTTAAAATAAACTAAGCCATTACATGGATAACTCACCTGAGAAATGTTGATGGAAAGGATGATAGACATTTAACATGGCCATGGCTAAAACTGGGGAGGCCATTAAGAAAAAAAAACACTGAAGGCTTGATTTTTGCTGCCTAATGTGACTGCAAGGAGATCAAACCTATCCATCCTGAAAGAAATCAACCCCGGATGTTCACTGGAAGGACAGATTTTGAAGCTGAGGCTTCAGTAGTTTGGCCACCTCATGAGGAGAGAGGAGTCCTTGGAAAAGTCCCTGATGTTGGGAAAGATTGAAGGCAAAAGGAAAAGAGGACGACAGAGAATGAGATGGTTGGACGGTGTCATCGATGCAACCAATATGGATTTTTATTTATTTATTTATTTATTTTTGCATTTATACCCCGCTTATCTTCAGACGAACTCTAAGCGGCTAAACTTTGACCAAACTCCGGGAGGCAGTGGAAGATAGGAAGGCCTAGCGAGCTCTGTTCCATGGGGTCACGAAGAGTCGGACACGACTAAACGACTGAACAACAACAACAATGTGATGAAAGCTAAAATTCAAGGAATTAGGATTAGGAAATGTTTACTATGCCGAGAAAAGGATGAAAGTATGTCACACCTTGTCTGTGAATGTCCAAAGACTGCAAAAACAGATTATAAAACTAGATATGATGGAGTGGCAATATTACTGCACTGGGCATGGTGCAAAAAATATAACTTGCCAGCCTCCAGATATCCAGGGAAACATATGGTAGGAAAAAAATGTCAGAAGATGATGGTCAGGATCTTGTGGGATTTCCAGATCCAAAATGACAAGAGACCTTGAACATAACATGCCAGACTTAGTAGTAATAGAACAAAGAAATGTCCATATCTTTGACAGTGCAATTCCAGAGGTTACGAGAGCTGAAACTAAAAGAAACTGGAAAGAGTTGCCAAATACACAAATCTGGCAATCAAAATTTATTTATTTATTTATTTATTTATTTATTTATTTATTTATTTATTTATTTATTCGTTCATTCATTCATTCATTGCATTTATACCCCACTCATCTGGCCAGTTGGCCACTCTGGGTGGCTAACATCTCACTTATGAAAGAAGCACACTTCAGTGATCCCCGTAGTCACTGAGGCTTTGGGAACAATGTCAAGAAATTTCACACAATATTACAAGCTGTTGTAGATCTCAGGACTACAAAAGGAAGAAGAAGAAGAAGAAGAAGAAGAAGAAGAAGAAGAAGAAGAAGAAGAAGAAGAAGAAGAAGAAGAAGAAATTAGGACTATCTGTGGAGATTCTCAGTCATCCAGGTGATGATATCTGGAAGTTGAGTCATGGCAATTGGAATTATTTTCTTGTGCAATCAATGCTCTCAAGAAAAGAAGTCCAGTTGCCATGACTCAACTTTGATCTCACTCACACACACAAAAACAACTCCAGTTGCCACGAGCAATATTAAGCTAAGCAGACATATTGCACCAATATTTAACAGATGCTTCTGTTTTTGGTTAAACCTTGTATTTGTTATATAATGCCAGTCAATGTTTTGTATACTTTTGATGGACTGCACCTGGTACTCTTGGAAGAGGAGGAGGAGGAGGAGGAGGAGGAGGAGGAGGAGGAGAAGAAGATCTCCTTTTGCTCTTCATCCTGCTGCTAACGTGTTTTGCTCCAGTTCGAACCCCAACTTCCATGCACCCCAAACAAGAGTTGCACAGAAATTCCCAACGGCTTCTCCGTCTGACTTGTCTTTCCTGCCCTTAGGAAGGAAAGAGGCGGTAGAAAAATCAGAGTGGAATTTGTGATGTAATTAAGAGCAAGGGCCATTTGGGGAAATTACAGGAGGATGCAAACAAGGCGTGAGTCTGGGAAGGAGGTTTAAGCAGAATGTATGTTCATTTCCTGCTCACTTTTGCCCCCTTCCTCCACTGCATAAAGCCCCCCCACGCCCCCCCACCTGGTTGCACGGTGAGCAGGTGGGGAAAGGAGAGCTGGCGAAAGAGGAGCCAGAATCATGAAGTTTGAAGGTGAAAAGAATCTTTATATCTGGATTAGTAGAGTCCTGGGGCCTTCAAAAATAGTTAAAATTCCCCCCCCCCCTTTTGAGTAATGGCTATGTAGTTTGCATTGATCTCAAGCTTTTGCTTAGACTTTTCCCAGGAGTTCCATGTACGAGGGCGCTCGCTGCTGACACAGCTCAAAAGTTTTATGAACCTCAGGTAACAGCGTGAAAGGAAATTTTAATAAATATTACATTTATTTAAATTTAATTTCTTTTCCTTGTTAATAATAAACGCCAACCTTGGTCTTTGGGGCTTTTCTCATATGCCCTGGTTTAATACAGCAGCCAAACGGTAAGAATTATTTATTCTTTTAAACTCAGCTTTTCGATAAATCGTCAATCATTTGCCTTTCAAAGGCATTAAGATGGATGAGAAAGGAGATTGGAAAATAAATATTGACTGTTGGGGGGGGCTATGTTAAGCTATAGGAAGAGGGAAATATTCATAAATGGTTTGGAAAGAGAATATGCTTCACGTGGGAAAGATGTAAAATAAGGAAAGTAAAATTATGCCATTCATGGATGCTTCTCATTCACCCACTTTAATTTAATACACAACCGACAGGTACTTTTGGAACTCCTGTGCCCATGACTCCCACTGGCCCGCTACATTCTGCACAGATTGGAAGTAACAAGTTACAAGTAACTTAGTTATCTCTAGAGAGTTACTCTTTGGCAATGAGGCAACAGTGAAGTTCTGTTTCAGAAGTAACAAAAGGAAACAGAATGAAGTCCCTTTCGCTGGTGTAACAAATAACTTTGTACTACAGTACTTCTAAAGCTACTTTCTAAGGCAGTGGTTCCCAACCTGGGGGGGGGTCGGGACCCCTTTGTGGGTCGAACGACCATTTCACAGGGATCGACATGAGCCAGCGGGTGTGTGTGTGTGGCAGAAACGGCTTGAGTCTGGAGGAAATGGGGGAGAGTGAGTTACAGCTTGATAGGTTGGAGGGGATGTCAGTCAATGGCCCCGGTGGCTGCGATTGGCTGAGGGTGCCTGTAGACGAGGGACGTTCTCTATGGCACCTGCGGCATAGTGGCCTGCCAAAGGGGGCTTGTGGCCTCTTCCAAGCAGGGCAAGGGGGTCACCACAACAGGAGGGACTGTATTAAAGGGCCATGGCACATTAGGTAGGTTGGGAACCACTGCGATGAGGGCTTTTTCAAGGCACTTGAGAATGATTTTCATGAGATGGAGTGGTCCTCTCCCCCCACCCCCACCCCAGGTTTTATGCCATTCTCTTACAATTTTGATACTGGTATTTTTTAAAAAAAAGAATGAAATGAAATAAAAAAGAATGGAACAGCAACACAGCAAGCTCCTTTTAAAATGCTGTAATGCCCAGTAGTGGTAGTGAACTATTCATTCATTCATTCATTCATTCATTCATTCATTCATTCATTCATTCATTCAATCAATCAATATGAATTCTGTTCCCATTAGGGCTGGAAGCGCTACTCTGGGCGGTTATAGAAAATGTACAGCAGAGAATAAATAGACATAAAAACGCTGAAACACTATTGGGAGCAACATGAATGAATTACTTTTCACAAGTAACTTTTTCCAGGCCGCATCACTTTGACACAATGGCTCTTCACCAGCTACAACAGAAAACCTTTGTGTCATGGTAGGTAAGCGGAAAACTGTTTGCATCCCATAGAAGTGCATGGGGCACCCGTCTGCTGCCCTATGTCCTCAATCAGGCTTCCCACCTGTATTCATTCACACATGTGCATGTGCACGCACGCACGCGCGCATGCACACACACACACACACACACACACACACACACACACACACACACACACACACACACACACCACAGAGAGGGGGGGCTCAACTTTTGCATTTATTGACCCAGTCTCAAACACAACTTATACAATACAAACAAATTAAATTCGACAAGGCTTTGTCCAGACAATATTCAGTCACGATAGATAGATAGATAGATAGATAGATAGATAGATAGATAGATAGATAGATAGATAGATAGATAGATAGATAGATAGATAGATAGAAATAAAGAAAAGAAGGAAGGGATAGATAGATAGATAGATAGATAGATAGATAGATAGATAGATAGATAGATAGATAGATAGATAGATAGATAGATAGATAGATAGAAAGAAAAGAAGGAAGGGATAGATAGATAGATAGATAGATAGATAGATAGATAGATAGATAGATAGATAGATAGATAGATAGATAGATAGATAGACAGACAGACAGAAAGAAAGAAAAGAAGGAAGGGATAGATAGATAGATAGATAGATAGATAGATAGATAGATAGATAGATAGATAGATAGATAGATAGATAGATAGATAGATAGATAGATAGATAGATAGATAGATAGATAGATAGATACCACTTTGAGCCTGCAAGAGGCTGGGCTGCTGAGGACAAAACATGTTCGAGAGCGCTCATGCGTAGGGTCGCCAAAAGACGGAGGGCGACAGGATGGCATGTGACAACTCCTGAAGGCGAGTATCGGAGGACTTATCTTGTTTGTCACTGTCTTGAAGCCAAGGGGAAGAAGTAACTTTGCAGCATCCCATAGAGCCCATCGGGAAGAAGGAGGCACCTTCGCATTTGGGCGCCCTGCGCATCCGGCGAGCCCTGGCCGTTGTGAGAAGGACCATCCCCAGGGCAGAAAACCTTTGAAGAGAAGAAAGCTAAGTCAAGGTAAAAGGAACGCCGCCTCCCCTGTTCCCCTCCCCAGCATCCCAGGAACAAGCTTTCTTCCCAGCGGGAGCTACAGAATTGCAGCTCATTTGCCTCTGTCGGACCCGCCGCCTTTCATCTCCCAGGAGGCCGCCTGATAAATTTTGCAAAAGAACAAACAGCTGAAAAATGCTGGTATTTAAGAAAAATATAGCAGGAGAATTTGCATCGTGCTCCCTTTGTGCAAACTCGAGGAGGCAAGGAGACGGGGATCATTTATATGCCAGGCGTTGCATCTCAGAATTTTTTTTTTTTTTTGAGTTTCAATTAATTATGCCCTGGCAGAGCATCTGCCCACGGGTCTGCCCAGGTCCCTGTTTTACCCATTCGGTGATACCCCATGTGCAAGGGGAAATGTCACCCCGAGAAGCCACTCATTTGGACGGTGGTCACCGAGCTTGGGGGAGGGTGACTTCTAAGCTGGGCTCAACTATTTCTCCCAGTTAATCCTTATCTTGTGCTGTCAACTCAGTTCTTAGTTATGGCAACACTTTTCAGGGTTTTCCAGGTGGAGAAATTATTCAGAAGTGGTATTCCATTCCCTTCTCCTGGGCCTGTGCAGCTTACCCAAGGGTATGCAGGCTGGCTAGTTCTCCCTGGAGGCCCAGAGGGGAATCAAACTTCCAACCTCTGACTCCACAGCTGAACACCTAAACCACTAGGCTAACCAGTCATTTAGTTGTCAGCGAGCTGTTCCCCGAGTTAGTTGCCCCAAATAGACTGGGCCCAGTAGACAGCACTCAGAGACCGGAGTTGAAATAGCTGTGCCACTTTCCCTTGCCTAAGGGACATGATGTAGGCTAGTGGTTCTCAACCTGTGGGTCCCCAGATGTTCCTGGACTGCAAATCCCAGAAGTCTTCATCACTAGCTGAGCTGGCTAGGATTTCTAGGAGTTGAAGTCCAGGAACATCTGGGGACCCACCGGTTGAGAACCACTGATGTAGGCCATCATCAGCCTCCATTCCCCCTGTTTGGTTGTGTCCCATGACACCCTGCCTTTAGTCATTCAGTGAGCAAAATGTGATGCCACCAAGCTGCCCTGAACAGACTCCCAATTTCATCTAAACCCAGGAGTTACACACCTAGAGGAGAGACCACCAGGTAGGGCTAGGGAAGCCTAGAACTTCAAAGAGTTCCTGACATTCATAAATCTCACTACCGACCAATGGCCCAACTCAGTGTAAGGATGCAACCTGTGTTCCTAGAAGCATTGCTGGACATGGTGTGCATGACCCCGGTTCCTTCATCTCAGCTTTATCTCTAGTCAAAAAGGGTAGTTTGGTGAACAGAAATAGATAAACCTATCCTGTACATATGACACCTTCATGACGGTTAGTCCCCTTCTGGCTATATAAACTAGACCAGCCATGTCCAACAGGTAGATCCCAATCTACCAGTAGATCACAGAGGGGTCAGAGGTAGATCACCAGTCCCACTTGGCTCCATCTCTCTTTGTGGTGGTAGATCACTGGCACTTTTGGCCGAAAAAAGTAGATCGCGACCTGTTCGAAGTTGGACATGCCTGAACTAGATGTTACAGTCAGCATATCATCATTCAAGTGACCCAGAGTGACCATCGGGCAGTATAAAAATCTGTTAATTAATCATTGAGCATTTTAATTAATTGAGCCAATTAATTAATTTGAGCACTTTTAAGAGGCAAAATATGTTGGTGTGTTTAGCACGAGTTGGCCTCTGTCTGCCTTTTTGCAAATGGCCTTGATTATGTGCCTTGTGCTTGGTCACTGAGAGGTAAACCTGGGCCTCCATTGCATGTGTGGTTGTTTAGATAGTTCACCACCCCTCAGACACCACTGGGGGCTGGACCACAGTCCAAAAACAAACAAACAAACAAACAAACAAAAAAAAACCCGACATGGAAAAAAAGGGGGAGGGAGGGGCAAGTGGGCAGAGCCCCCCACGATCGGCCTATGATCATTGTGTCTCCAGTGCCCCAGCAATGCCTCCTGCTCCAGATCACCACCCTGAGGTGCCACCACTGGGATCCCTCTGCTGCCCCTCTTCTTCTTCCTCCTCCTACAGTGGCCGTGGCTGGAGTGATTCTCCTTCCTTCCTCTCTTCCTTGCGTCGGGAAGGAGGTGGCAGCCCAGGCAAACTCAGGCCCCTCATCACCTTCTGGGCGGCCACTCAGGATGAGGAGCAGCAGCCACAGCAAGGGCAGCAAGGCTGGTGCCACTGCACGCAGATCCAGCTGTGTGCCCTGGCCATCACGTCCTCGCTGTGCCCCGGAGGGAAAGCTGGTTCCTCTCTTGGCCGGGTCCAGCCTGGCCCAACTTGGTGCACTGCAAGTGAGGGAGGGAGGGAGCAAGGGCTGGGAAGGAGGGAGAGGAGGCAGGAAGGCAATAGAAGCAGCTGCGGAGGTTGCCTGGCTTGCGAAGCAGGGGGTAGGTGTGTGTGTGTGTGTGTGTGTCTGCAATTGGTCCCGGGGACCGGTTTCAGGACCCGGGGGGCACATCCAGCCCCTGGGCCTTAGTTTGAGAACTCCTGGTGAACATGAAACTGGCAGGAAGTACATCTTTCTTTTACTGTACGGTTTGACCCTGTGTAGCTTTGGCAGATTTTTAAAAAGCCCAGGCAAAAGTTCCACCATGAATCTTGCCTGCAATCTTTTACCTGGAAACTGAACTTGGTACACTCTTCCAAATGCTTCTATGATCTGTGTAGCTTAGAAAAAAAGACTCAGTCTCTTCATCTGATGATAATGATCAGTATATATATGTTATGCAGAGGGGGGGGTCATGAGAAGTGGCACACCATGTTTAAAATGACTTTTAGCCACCGACCCAAGCACTTGCCTCGGTGGCTAAAAGTATTGACCCGAATATAAGTCGAGGGCCCCTTTTTTCAGCCCAAAATTAGGGATGAAAAACTAGGCTTATATTTGAGTATATACAGTAATTGTTAGGAGGCACCTTTACCTTTTACACAGCAGAACAACTGGGGTTACCAGTCTTCTGTAGCCGTATATCCTATATTTCCAAGTTAATTAATCAAGTGGAACTAGCAGTGATTCTCCTTGACTGGTGTAATGAGTAGCACTTTCTAGTTACTCCGTAAAAGTTGCCTTATCAGAGCCTTGTGAAAGGAATCTTAACAATGCCTTTGAAAGCTTTCCACCATTATCTGTATCATCTTAGCAATCTTAGCTTTTAAAAAAGAGAACAGAAAATTACAAGTAATGCAATAAGTCCTTTTAAAAATATTTTAGGGAATACCTGTAGTAGGAAAAATTACTTTAAAAAATAACATTTCTCGCTTTGTTTAGCTGTAGTGTTGGAAAGGTTCCTGTAAATATTTGAGATGGTTTGAAGAAACTGGGGAAATATTCAGTTCAAAAAAGCAGAGAAAGATGGCCTTGTACGAATCTTCTACTATCCCACCCTTTTCCTTTAATCTTCTCTCTACTGCCAAAACCAATTTTCTGATTTCCTGGCCCTGTATGATACATGCAGAGGAATCCTTAATGAGCTTTTGAGAGATATGGTCTTGATCCTATTTATTAGGGCTTGCCTGGGTTTTCCTTCTAATTGTCTTGCAGGCGGGCTATCAAGGGATCAGTTCATTCCTCATTTCTCAGAATTAGGCACCCTTCTGATCCCAGGGAAAGTCTAGGGGAACACACATACCCTAAACCGCAGCAGTGCTGCAAACCAGATTTTAACAAGATTCACCCAACTATAGGTTGGGTTTGGGGGTTTGCAACTGGAATATCCAGAATCCTTCAGATGGCTCACCCATATCTGTGCTCAGTTATGGCTGATAGGGTTGTCTGGTCGCAAGGAACTGATGCATCAAGGATACATCACTTTTTCATGGAGTTTAAGATAAAAACTCCCATTCTCTCCCCTCTACCCCGTCTCTTCCACCAACCCCTCACCCTCTCTGATCTGATCTGATTTCTGTCTCTTGAGGAATTTACCTTTCAGCTATAATACCACACTTAACATATAAACAGATCCTGGCCTTAGAGCCATAACACTATACTTTACATATCTACAGACCCTGGCTTAATCTTCCTTCCCACCATTCTCAACTCTATATACTACAGCCAATGAACATCTGGTGTGAAATGTATATCTCATCACATATTATATTGCACACCTCATTCTGCTGCTATATGTCTGAAGAAGTGGATGTTTAGTCTACGAAACGTTACATTAAAATATGAAAGTTAGTCTTTAAGGTGCCACCTGTTTTGTGCTGTTTGTGTTGTTTTGTTTTTCTTTGATATTTGCCTGCAATTATCAAGGATACAGTTAATGAAATAGAAAGAGGCTCCCTGAAGACTTGAGAAGACATCACAGGTACATTCCCATGGCCCCCTGGGCGGCAACATGTAGACGACCAATCCTTCCCTTCCAGAAGCATACCCCTGGAGCAGCACTGGACCAGCCCATTGCACTAACACCAACCTCGGTGAACAAAGCCTTAGTTTATTTATGTTTTAGGTTTTTATACTGCCCATCTGGCAGCAAGGTTTACAACAGTGGTTTACAACAGTGTCACAATGTATTCAATAATACGATAACCGATAAGAGTAAAAATAAAAATCAAACAACTTAAAACAACATTCAAGAAGACATTGAAAACTGGTGTAACAGTTGAGGAAAAGTTTCTGCTTAGACCTCAAACCCTGCCAGCTTCTGGTCAAGAATAGCCTGATGGTCTTGGCATTTTGACTGGATTTTGATTTGGCCGATATTTCGTGTGCGCCCAAGATTTTGAATTATGCAACATTCTGATCTTGGTAAAGAAAGAAGGATTGAGGAATTGCTTCCAGGAATCTTTGGCTTAGGAGGAAATCCTTAAGGTGAGCAGAGTTGCAGGAGGAAATGGGTTGGAGTTGGGGTTAGGGTTCTCTGAGCGTTAAGGTTGAGCATTAAGGTTGTCTTGACAGATGGCAAGCGCTCCAACGCTGGAGGCCTTGAAGAGAAAAATGGACCAGCACCTGTCAGATGGATTTGGTGGCCTTGGAGACCCCTTCCAGATAAATTATGCTGTGATTATCATTCTTTGATTATATGGACTTACGAAACAATGTGGGTTAATTTGCACAACCAGGAGTTTAAGAAAGTGCATGCTATTACAAACAGAAACCTGTCAAGCACTTAAGTAAATTCTGTTGCTCACAACAAACTCTCAGTTGCGTCTAGTCTGACTCTGAGTCAAATTTTTGGTCTACTCCAGGGATGTCCAACCTTTTTTTGCAAGGAGGGCCAGATTTGGCAAGGTGAAAATGTGTGGGGGTTGACCATTTGGCTGCATTTGCCCCCCGGGCTGGACTTTGGATAAGTCTCTATAGTATGCAAGAAGGCAGGGAGGACGCTGCAGCAATGGAACTGGGGGTGGATAGGCTGGGCAGGTGGCTGGGGGTGGTGGTGAACAGAGGCGGGGAGGGCAGGCAAACCGTAAATCTGCAAGCTGATGCCTCCATCCAGTATGGGGAGGGGCCAGCTGGCGGGGATGTGAGACAGGTTGAGCCGGAGGGGGGGGGAGAGAAGAGGCTGCGGGCAGCTCAGAATTTGAAAACAGGCTGCATTTGGCCCCCGGGCCTGACTTTGGACATGCCTGGTCTAGTCCCAGTGACCAGGAAACCAACACCGCAGAATCTAAAGAGTGTGGAGCATTATCAAATGCAACCCCATCACGCCAGTGTGGTATATCTCAAGAAACAAAATGCCTGGTCCTTCCCTCCTCCCATCCATCTTTTTCCTGCTGTTTCCTCTCCTCGACTCTACAAGAGCGCCATCCTTTGCGCCATTCTTGGCTGGCTGGAAAGGCCTATTTTAGATGCAGTTTGGTGGATGAATTAATCCAAGCCAGCCATGTGGACAATCTCCCTAGGACATAAGGATGGAGGGGGAGGATGTCCTAAGCCGTGTGGGGAACATGACAGTTGCCAGAGAGATAGCATTGGCTGCACTGGAGAGAGTTTTTGGCTTGAGGCTCAGCAGAAGCCACATGTAAGGAGAGCAGGAGTGTGCTGTCTGCGGAGGTGAACAGAGTGAAGAGGGAAGAGAAGAAAGAAGAGAGAGAAGGGGAGACAGGAAAAGAACTGATAGAGTGGATAGATGTAAAAGGAGTGTCTGACAGCAAGAGGGTTCAGATAGTAAGGAAAGAACCAATAGCGGAGAGTTATTGGATTATAAATGTGCCCGTAAACGAATGGGAACAGAGAATGGGGGGAGGCGAGGTTATAAAGAAGGGCCACAAGAACGTCAGCTGTCAGACGGAGCCAAGGGGAAAAGATGTTGTTAAAATGCAAGCAGGAGAAGGACGGGTCTGCCGCTATGTGGATCAGGAGTCACAGACAGAAAGGGAAATAAGACCATCTGTGGATGTTGGGTTGCCTTTGCCTGCTCTGGTAACTGGGACGGCTAGTCCCTTGAGAGGGACCAATACCGTTACGATAGCCCGGGGAGGAGGAGAAGGGTCCCCATTCCCACAAGTGAGAAACAACCCTTTTGTTAATGATGTAGAGATACAAAATCCTACAGTAATGGGAGACATGTTTCGGAGTTCTTCTGTTGTTCATGTTGGAGATGTTGGAACTAATGTTCAAGATAAAGTGCTCGCTTACGGCGTGAATAAAAGCTGGGCTTTTGGGGGGAAACCCTTGGACTCCCAGAGTCATTCTTCAGTGGAATCGTTACTGGTCCTAACCGATCCCTCACAACACAAGACTGTCTCGTCTTCTGGATGAAGACCAGGCCATGGGTGTCATCAAATTGGTCATCTATCTTCCATAAATCAACATCTCAAATCCACTGGTGTGACAAAGGCAGGGATTTCAGACCCCCATCTCACTAGCCTTACTTTAGAATGTGGGTCTAGGGCTTTTGAACCACCCTCTTCCTGTCTAACATTTCAAGATCTGCTTGTAATTCTGAATGTATTCCAGTTTCCCCTCACCTTTCATTCCAGCGCCTTTCCTGTTTCATGCTTCACTTCGATGATATGCTTGCTGGCCAGGCCTTGTATTGATAAGATCTTCCTGATACAATGCCCAGAACATCTTCATAATTTCTGAAAAACCTTTGTGAAGGCACACCTGCTTATAGGCATTTTTTTCCCTATTCGAATTGAACAGGGACAGAGCTGTGAAGTTGAAAACCTTTGGGGAAGCAATTAAATTTGTTATTTTATTATATTCCCCTTCCCTCCGCCCTATGGGGTATCAATGTCACATAGCAAAGTTGTGGCGGAAGGGGAGCAGAAAGAGGGTAAAATTTCTCCTACGATCCCCCAATCAGGGATGGGCCGTTTGTTGGATGTATCAGCTGTTGGCTGTCATCTCAGATGCTACATAACGCTTGCGTAGCACACTGAGAGGGTCCAGCCACCAAAATACAGTGGTAGCTCTGATAACGAATTTGATTCGTTCTTAAAGGCAATTTGTTATCTGAAAAATTTGTTATCCAAAACGTGGTTCCCCATTGAAATGAATGGGAAACCAATTAATCCGTTCCAGAGGTTTGACAAATGGCAAAAAAGGACGGGTGGGGGTGTTCCACACCTCTTTATAAAGTGCTGGAACACTTCCCCCCGAACAACCCCCTGCAGTGCAATGCAAACATGAACAAGAGAAACCTGCAAGACTACTCCAGCCTGTTCCCACCCCAAAGTGCAATGGGGGGGGGGAATGCAAACAGACAAACATAAGCAGAGCAATGAAACAAACAAACAAACCTGCAAACACGGAGAAATGAAACCAGCAAGACTACCCCAGCCTCTTCCTCCTAAAATGCAAAGAAAAGCCATGCAAAGATTAATTAAAAGTTAACGGGAGTGCAGTGGATCATGGGTACACTTCTTTTGGCAAGGCACTATGAGACATTCGTTATCTGAGGCAACCCATAGGGAACATTTGCTATCTGAGGCAGCCCAATACCTGGAAATTTCCATTTGTTATCCGAAAAATTTGTTATCCGAGGCATTCTTTATCCAAGGTATTATTGTACACAGAAGCAGGAGGATTACAGAGGAGGGGCAGGATCTGGTCCCCATCACCACAGAGTGCCAGCTACATCATAAGGGGCTCAAGCTACAGTAAGCTAGATTTTAGCTGAATATCAGGAAAAAAACATCTCAATTATTAGGACAGTATATTACTTAAGGCGGTGCTGAGGACACCAACTCTGGAGGCTCTCAATGGAAATTTGGACCAACAACTGTCAGAGCGGCTTTGATTTGGATTCCTGCCTTGAGCAGGGAGTTGAACTCAATGGCCTTGGAAGCCTCTTCCAACTCCATTATTCTATGGTCCGAAAAACATCGAAAGCTTCCTTATTCTGATTTAGATCTTTGGTCCAGCGAGCTCAGAACGGCTGACACTACCAGGGGTTTTAAGCAGGATTCTTTCCCACACTTCCCAGGAGACGCAGCTGATTAGGAAGGGGACTTTCAGATGTTGTGGGGCTACAAAGCCCATATCTCTTCATTCTTGGGATTCTATCTGACTCATATACATCTTACAGGCCTCCAAATGCAGCTTGCCTGCAAGAAACAGCTTAAACCTTTGAGGTTTAAGTAGGCCTAGTTCCACCTAGCTTCCTAGAATTGTAGAATCATAGAGTTGGAAGAGACCTTGAGGGCCATCCAGTCCAACCTCCTGCCATGCAGGAACCCCCATCACAGTATTTCCGACAGACGGCTATCTAGCCTCTCCTTAAAAACCTCCAAAGAGACTCCACCACCCTACTTTGCGGCAGCATATTCCACTGCCGAACAGCAATAATTGCCATGAAGTTCTTCCAAATGTTCAAATGGACTCTCTTTTCCAGTAGTTTGAAACCATTGCCCCGAGTCCTAGCCTCTGAAGCCATTGAAAACAAACCTGTTCCCTCTTCAATATGACATCCTTTCACATATTTCAACATAGCTATCATATATCCCACCTCAGCCTTCTTTTTGAAAAGCTAAACATTTCCATCTCCCTATGCTGCTCCTTGTAAGACATTTCTTCCAGACCCTCTTCTGTATCTGCTCGAGGTTGTCAACATCCTTTTTTAAATTGAGGCGCACAGAACTCCCGGCGGGGTCTGACCAGAGAAGAATAGAGTGGTAGTATCACTTCCCTTGATCTAGACACTATGGTTCTGTTGATGCAACCAAGAATCACATTGGCTTTTCTGGCTGCCGCATCACACTTCCTTCCTTCCTTCCTGTTCCGAAGGAAGACTTCTAGCTAGCCCTGGGACAGGAATGGGAAACTTGGATGGAATGAAGCTTAGCTCAGCCTGAAGGCTTTGCAGTGCAATTCTCCCCCACCCCCATCCCCCAAGGCTAGTCACATTCAGCCATCAGTATGCTGTATGTCTGTCAGGTAGAACTCTGAGAACGGAGAATGGTGGGATTTGTAGTCCAAAAACTCCCACCCCTACTGCCAGGATTGAACTGGGTCCTATTTGCATGCAAATAATTGATTTTTCCAACGAGGCACACCCCCTCTACCTCCTCCTCTACTATTAAGGCCTCAACTTCACGAAATGGTTACAAAAATAGGTACGAGGTGGAGATTCCAGAAAAAGATGACCAGATGAAAGAAAAGGTTAATACATATATATATTTCCCTCTTTCCACAACTCTCTCCTAACAAAATTAGTGTGACCAGGAGAGAAGGCTGTCAGTGCAGAGGCAGCTGGTTGCAATCCCTTGCCTCAAAGGAGATAATAGGTAGGAAGTGGAAATCATTAATAGTAATGATTGTTCCAGCAAGAGTCTGGCGTCTCAGGTAAAGCAGGCAAATGGAAAGGTGAGAGCAAATTATTATTATTTATTTACTTCCTTATTTCTACCCTGCCTTTCCCTTGAAAGGGGCCGCGAGGCAGCTAGAAAATGAGTAAAACACACCAGCAATAACAGTCACTATGAGCAAGAGCATTAAAATGCAGTTAAACATACCAGCATTAAAAATTACAGGCGAAAACAAGGTAGAAATAAAAGAAGAAATTAAAAAAGGCAAAAACATGATGGCACCTTAAAGATGATTGCATTTTAATGTGAGCTTTTGTGGACAAATCTACTTCCTCAGACATAAGAGAGAGATGTCTTATGGCTGAGGAAGTGGGCTTCTCCATGAAAGGTCTCGTTGAAAAATACTGTAACAGTCTTTAAAATGTCACTAGAGAAGGCTGCAAATTACCGGTTCAGTGGTTCGTGCCAATTCGTCCTTTGCACGAATAGGGGTTTGGACCTTCCCAGCCCCGCTTTCTCTGCTGCACGCCCACTCAGAGGCAGAGCCCAGAGGAAGCGATGCAGGGTAGCTGGGGTGGTGCTTCTGAGTGGGCGCGCACCAGAGGAGGCAGGGCTGGGAAGTTCCAAACCCCTTTTCTTGCGAAAGACGAATTGGCACCAAACTGCCAAACCGGCAATTTGTGCCCATTTCTGGATGCCACCACATTGTTGCCTTTTTAATTGGTTTTCTGATTTTTATTTTTATTTTATTTTATCTATAAGACTTGCACATTAACACAGCTACCTCTTCTACAAGTTCATAGGGTTTGTCCCACTTGGTGGTCGGGTCCGCTACTCTTGTTTTTGTCTACCATTTGACATGGTCGTGGGCTAGGTCTGGGTGAACCCGGGACAATTTGATGTTCACGTCAAGGGAGTTTATCCAGCGCTGTTTTGGACGTCCCCTCAGCCAAGATCTGCTGGCCTCCAGGGTGTTGTTGTTGTTTGTTGTTTGTTGTTGTTGTTGTTGTTGTGTCATTACAGTTGTGACTGACTCTTCGTGACCCCGTGTCCATGGAGTTTTCTTGGCAGGAATACTGGAGTGGCTTGCCAGTTCCTACTCCAGGTCCCTACAGCACCTGGTATTCCCTTGTGGTTGCCCATCCGAGTACTAGCCAGGCCCGACCCTGCTTAGTTTCCGAGATCAGACGTGGGTCACTCTTTTTGGCCAGAGTTTCCACATTGGCGCAAAGGACATGTTCAAACCAACACAATCGGGCTTTGTACATCTTGGCAGCAATTGGAGCAATGCCGTGTTTTGATCGGATGTCATAATTACGCACACAATCCTTTTGCGGGAGGCCAGAGGTCCACCACAGCATCTTTGTCTCCATCACACCAAGGTGACTCTACAACTCTTCTACAGCTGCAGTATTAAAAGAGAAAGAGTTAAAAGTCATATGGAACTAGAGCAACAAGAGGTTGTACTGCAGCCTCTTTGAAAGCTGATGTCTCAGGAGAGCATCTGGCATCCAAATTTGTGCTTACGAGAAAAGTTTTTCTCTGGCAATGAAAAGACCGTCAGGAGGGACCCAACCAAGCCTCACTTGGGAGGGAGTTTCATAGCCTAGTGAGCAGCCCCTGAGAAGGTGCTGCTTCCTCTACTTTCCCTTCCTCCACTTGGAAGGCAGGCTGAGCAGGCTCCTCCTCTTCCTCACCACCTAAGGGTTTGACCCTTCCCCTCAAAAGTCCCCTTAACGGTTGTGAGGGACGCCTGGATATTTCACTACCCGGCATGCACGTACACATAGTGCAGTGGTTCTCAACCTGTGGGTCCCCAGAGGTTCCAGGACTGCAACTCCCAGAAGCCTCCACCACTCACTGTACTGGAAGAGGTTTCTGGGAGTTGCAGTTCAGGAACCTCTGGTGACCCACAGGTTGAGAACCACTGACATAGTGGAACCACAAACTCTTGTTCATTCGGTCATGCTGCCACCAATTAGTTACTTAATTTCCTATAGATATGAAATAGGACTGACAAGGATGGCAATGTTGCAAATAACAATTAAGGTTTATTGAAAGATAAGGTAATACATAAATAAAGTTCTGCTTTAACGTTGCTTGCTTTACTTATACAACTAAATAGATTCAGTCCTGATTGCCCTTAAACAAGTCCTAACCAGTTTCTACGCCTCAAACACTGTTTCCCTGCTGCCAGCTACTAGCTTGTTGTTTCGCTCTATGGTTCTCTCTAGTTCTTCAGTTTTCTAGTTCTCTTTAGTTCTCCTCAGTTCATCTTCTGACACTTTATCGGTCGCTCCTTATATAGATACCCACCCCACACACATTCAGTGGATTGGTCGCCTATCTACATATTCACGCTTGCAAGGGTTCCGTCACAACGATCGCTGTCCATTGTCCCCTTCGGCTGCCCTTCTTTTGCCCCTGCACCAGGCTAGCTGCAATACCAGCACGGTACAGTTGGGGGCGGTCCTTCTGGACCCCATAACCAAGAAAGCGGGAGCCTTGTTCAAACATCGCCTTGTTTGTGCTCGCTCTGCATCGCTGCTTCTCGCCTTATTATTACTGCCACGGAACTGGCTGGATGCGTCTTCCGAGGCTGCCTCTCCTAACCAGGGAGTTAAAGGTTCGGTGCCGTTGTATTTATGAAAAATGCAAGCTGCTCCCTTCCAGGGGCCGCTCAGCCAGAGTGGAGTTCATTTCGTTTAATATTCCCTTTTTTCACCTCTCAGTTTTATATTATTCAAAGTGAAGTTGGCAGCCTTTGAAGAGGTGCTCAAAGCTTCTTTGGCTATATATGTATGAAGGGGGAAATAAAGGAAAATCCTCACAAGCCCCTCATATCGCCTCTCTTTTTCTAAAGACTTAAGAAGTTTCCACATTTTCAGGGCTGGGAGAAGAGGACGGGGGGAAAGGGGGAAGGAAAAGGAGCAAGGAAGGTGTATGGCCAAGGAGGCTTGGTTTGCTTTTCCCTTCCTCTGAGCGATGGGAGACCAAAGGTTATTTGGCGCCTTGCCCCAGAAACCTTTGCTGGAGAAGAGTTTTCATGTTTCCAAACTGTCCAGAGCATTATTTTTGCTTTGAGGAGCATTCTAGAACCTTTGCACTTGCATTCCGGTTTGGGAACGGGAAGTGGTTTTAAACATGCAGCTCTTGGGTAGGCTTTATCCAATGGTTTCTTTCAATGCTGTTCTAAGTCTCTTGCTTAAAAACAATGACAACAGTCCACATCCTGGAGCGAGGTGAAGAGTTGAAGACCGCACTCCCAGCGTTGCTGGAGAGCCCGGCTGGCATATTTTGCAGGAGTCAAACTGGGTTTGCAAAAATCCAGACCAACAGCAACAAACTTCCCCTTGGGCTAAGTACTTTGAAAGAGCCTCATGGCGCAGTGGTTCAATGCCTGTCCTGCAGGTAATACTGTGCACACGACCTGGGGGTTCAATCCCAGGTAGCCGGCTCATGGTTGACTCAGCCTTCCATCCTTCCAAGGTCGGTAAAATGAGTAGCCAGCTTGCTGGGGAGGGGAGGGTAATGTATACCCTGCATAATTAAATTGTAAACCGCCCAGAGACTACTTGAAGTGGTATGGGGCGGTATATAAGCAGAACACGTTGCTTTTTATTTATATATTCATATACCACCCGTCTTCCACACAGGAACTCTGGCCAGTTTACATTTAATACCAAAAATAAGACAAATTTTAACATGAAGCCAAAAGCTAAAGCTAAAACAATAAAATAAACCAAGAAGAAAAAAATGAAAGAAAAATGAAAGGACTAAAGAACTAATGAACTAATGAACTTTTGTAGAAGCTCAGTAGTTCAACCTGCAGCACCACCCACTGAAATATATATACTGATCATTATCATCAGATGAAGAGACTCTTTTTTTTTTCTAAGCTACACAGATCATAGAAGCATTTGGAAGAGTGTACCAAGTTCAGTTTCCAGGTAAAAGATTGCAGGCGAGATTCATGGTGGAACTTTTGCCTGGGCTTTTTAAAAATCTGCCAAAGCTACACAGGGTCAAATCGTACAGTAAAAGAAAGATGTACTTCCTGCCAGTTTCATGTTCACCAGGGGTTCTCAAACTAAGGCCCAGGGGCTGGATGCGCCCCCCGGGTCCTGAAACCGGTCCCCGGGACCAAATGCAGACACACACACACACACACACACACACACACACACACACCTACCCCCTGCTTCGCAAGCCAGGCAACCTCCGCAGCTGCTTCTATTGCCTTCCTGCCTCCTCTCCCTCCTTCCCAGCCCTTGTTCCCTCCCTCCCTCATTTGCAGTGCACCAAGTTGGGCCAGGCTGGACCCGGCCAAGAGAGGAAGCAGCTTTCCCTCCGGGGCACAGCGAGGACGTGATGGCCAGGGCACACAGCTGGATCTGCGTGCGTTGGCACCAGCCTTGCTGCCCTTGCTGTGGCTGCTGCTCCTCATCCTGAGTGGCCGCCCAGAAGGTGATGAGGGGCCTGAGTTTCCAGGTAAAAGATTTCAGGCGAGATTCATGGTGGAACTTTTGCCTGGGCTTTTTAAAAATCTGCCAAAGCTACACAGGGTCAAACCGTACAGTAAAAGAAAGATGTACTTCCTGCCAGTTTCATGTCCACCAGGGGTCCTCAAACTAAGCCCCCTGACCGATTGGTCACCCCACCTCCCCAGGGTTGCTCTTTAGGTCAAAGGAGAGGAAGAGGGTGGTGTCTTCAAAGTCTTAGAACCACGGAGCTGGGAGGGAGTCCAGGTTCCATCAAGGAGGCCGCATGGAGGAATCAAACTCCCCAATAGAGATGGGCACGAAACAGAAAAATGGCGTTTCGGTTTTTCGTTTGTCATTGAGAGGTCTGTTACGGTTCGTTTCCATTTGTCGGGAACTTTTTGAAAAATTTCGTTACCGTTTTTCATTTTTTCGTTTGTCGTTTATACCCGCTTTTTGCGCGATTTTTAAAGCATTTTCGTGCGCAGGCATCCCCCAACACCCCAGACCAGAGGGAAAACACTAAAAAAAATAGATGCTGGCAGAGACACAGTATAGACTAGGTATGCAGGAAGGCTGCAAAGGTAGCGGTGGGCGTTGCCCAGGGTGCAAGGCAGCCGCAGAGTGACTGCACTGCGGGGCAGGGGAGGGTACTCATCGAGACGTACGCAGCACGCACGCACACAGGGAGGCAGCAGGACTGAAGCTAGAGGCGCAGCAGCAGAGACAGCAATCCCAACCTAATTCCCACCAGAGACTGCAAGGAGGACGGGGGCTGCCAGAGCTTTTTATGCCCTCTGTGGCTGCCAGACCTGCCCGCCCAGTCTGCAACCTGGGCATGCTATTGGCTGAACATGATCCCATCACATGGCTTGCCTCCATTTTGTGGCTGGTGGCGACATCCATTTTTAAAGGGAAAAGAAAAATACATCGCGATGGGAGAAGACAAAAACAAACGTTTTAAGGACCCCAACCCCCCTGGTAGGTATTATCAGACAATATAAATAATTATCGCTGCGTTTTTACGGATGTCCAGGGCGTTTTTTAACATTTAAAACAGCTCATTTCATTGCGCGTCGCCCTTAACGGAAACGAAACGTAACGACCACAATTTTTGGTGGTTCTGTTCGTTTCGTTTCATTTGCGTCACGATTTTCGTTTGTCGTTTCGTTACGTAACGGAAACGACAAACGGTAACGGAAACGGAAAAATGTTCGTTCCGTGCCCATCTCTACTCCCAACCTCTGGCTCCACAGTCACAAATCCGTGGAAGGAAAGGTGGCAGAAGTGTGCCCTTAACAGAACAATCCCCAGCCTACAGAAGGCCAACAAAATGCCAAGAGAGCCAAATGTTTTGAGCCTCACTGAGTGAGCATAGCTGGAACTGGTCTGTGTTGGACATCCTCCCCTCCCTAACCCCGTCTGGTAACCGCACAGCATACCCCTAGTCCTGTCTTGTGTTGTGGATTACGTGGCAAAGCAACGACGACGACGACAACAGCCACAGCAACATGCCCGTCTGCTGTTCCCGCACGCTAACGCAAGGTGAGCCTTCCAGGTTAGCAATCTCTCTCCCGTTACACAATGTTCAAATCAGCAACTTGAGAATTGCCGGGAAGTTACTTGCAGGACTCCAGGGGGCCGTTGTGGCAACCTGCTTTGCAATTAAGAAAACAATAACTAAAATTAAAATGGCTCGCTTTACCAGGCTTGGTACTCAATAATTAAATAAGGGAGAGACCTGGAGGCAGGGTTGGCGGGGAAGGGGAGGGGGGAAAGAGGGAGGGAGGGGAGAGAGAGAGAGCACACAAGAAAAACAGCACAACACAAAATAGCACCGCAGGATGGAGAAACTAACAGAAAAATGAGGAATGGAAGCTGCAGAGCCATGTTGGCAGTCAAAAGGACTGAGCTGATCGAGGCACCTGTGGGAGCCATGGTGCGATGTTGGTGCCTGGGAACAAAATGGCTGGCTATGAAATTTGGTTGAAAGCAATGGTATTTAGAAAACTGGGGGGTGGGGAGAAGAATGACTATTTCTGAAAGCCAGAACTATCCATGTGGGAGACACTCACACCCTGCTACCTGTCACCTAGATTAAGAGTTTTCAAACTTTCCTGATCTGGCCATCCAAATTTAGCCCAGTCCTCTAAATCTTGCTACCAGATACCCCCCCAGCATATCAGAGTGTGAGTAATCCTGCCAGGTCAGCATCATGCCAGATGCAGGGGAGTGGGATCAGGAGACAGATATCTAGTCTCGTGCGCTCCGAAACGCATCTGGTGGGGCCACTTGTGAGATACAGGAAGCTGGACTAGATGGGCCTTTGGCCTGATCCAGCAGGGCTCTTCCTATGTTCTATATGTTCTTATGTTCCCTGAGACTTCAGGGTCAAACTACAAGATGATGTCACAAAAGTGGTACAGACAAGGAGCAAAAAGGTGGCATTTCTTTCTAGGCTTTGCACCACTGATGCAACAACAGGCAACAACCAAGCTTTGCTAGCTGAGGAATGAAGTGAAGGGAAACCAGTCATACCTACAAGAGAAGTCCAGCAGTGGTGAGTGGTTTCCACTGACATTTTCATACATACTGTGGGGCACTTCAGCCAAACCCTATCTGCCCTCAGTCTTAACATAAGAAGATAAGAAGAGCCATGCTGGATCAGGCCAAAGGCCCATCTAGTCCAGCTCCAGTTTGGGAGCGCATGAGACTAGATATCTGTCTCCTGATACCACTCCCCTGCATCTGGCCCTCGAAGTACCCCGGTTTTAAGCCTGGAGATGACACATCTCCATCATGGTTTGTAACCTGCAATGGACTTTTCCTCCAGGAATCTGTCCAATCCCCTTTTGAAGGCATCCAGGCCAGATGCCATCACCACATCCTGTGGCAGGGAGTTCCACAGGCTAAAAACGCGCTGGGTGAAAAAATATTTTCTTTTGTCTGTTCTCACTCTCCCAGCCCTCAGTTTGAGTGCGTGTCCCCTAGTTTTGGTATTTTGTGAGAGGGAGAAGAGCTTCCCTCTATCCACGTTACTCATGCCCTGCATTATTTTGTACGTCTCAATCCTATCCCCCCTCAGGCACCTTTTTTCCAGACTAAAGAGGCCCAAATGTTTTAGCCTTGCCTCATAAGGGAGGTGCCCCAGCCCAGTAATCATTTTAGTCGCTCTCTTCTGCACCTTTTCCAGTTCCACTATGTCTTTCTTGAGATGCGGTGACCAGAATTGTTCTCTTCTTTTCTGAAGGCGGAACAGGCCCAGTTCAGCGGGGCCTATCTCCTCCAAATGGAGTTTTGGACAGGAGTCTCAAAGTACCTGGAGATGCCTCACCCTGCGAGGCAGCCGCACCTTCCCTCTGCAATGGCTTTGTTTCAACGCCCTGCTCAGCCATCTCTCTCCCCTCGGCTACGCACAGTAAACCCAGGAAAGGTCTGTGCTTTCTGCGCAAAGGATTCTGTCAATGGGCCCTACACTCTGGAATCATCTACCGAGTGAACTTGGGACAGCAGAGACCCTCTCGGCCTTCATCGAAAACCTGGTTTAAGGCCGCCTTCGGTGATCAGGGTGGTGGATTTGTTCTCACATTATTTGTTCGTCTGCTTGTGTTTGTGCCATCTTGCCCTTGTATTCTTGATTTTGTATTTTTAAGGGCATTTATACACAACCCCTAAACTCCGGGGCAAATGGCTCCCAGCTCCGTAGCTTAAAAAAGTTTCCCCACCATTTCCTGAGTATACAGGAAATTAAGTGCGACCCCGCCCACCTAAGCGCGACCCAGTGCACTTTTCAGGTACCTGCTCTTGGGAGGTGAAAATTGCTTGATGCGGATGTGCCGGGCTCTCCTCGCTTCTTTTTGTTGTTGTTTTTTGCCTCCCGCCCCTTTAAGAGAAGGAATCAGGAAGTGACGGGGCTCAGAGCAGCTTCCACAAGCACTGGGAGGTAAGCCTTTATTCTTTTGTCCCCTTTTTTCCTCCCTCCCCTCATGCAGCCAGCAGCCAGGAAGTGCGGAGGGGTGGGGACGGAGGAACAGCAAGGAACCTCCAAGATCTCTGGTCCGAATTTAAGGGGCCAGCGGATCTTAGGGGTCGTGTGAAAAAGCCCTAACTTGATCTGGATTTTTATCATATACAGTATGGTCTTTGTGGATATTGAATTTATTTTGCTTAAAATCCTGAGTTCTCTTGGGAAAATCGGGTGGTATATAAATATAAAAATAAATAAATAAATAACAATGCATGAGTTGCTAAGGTGATTCAGGTAGAGCCACTGCTTTACGTTTCCTGGACTTGTTGACAGAAGGCCGGCCACTGGCCTCCAAAGCAGAAGCCCACGCTGTGCCAAGAACTCTGAGCGTGTCCGCATGAATTTCTTGAGATGCGCCCTGCTTTCCAGAAGTCAAATCTCTTCTCCCCAAGTTAATACCTGCCTCTAAATCCCTGCACAACTCAAGTCTTTCAATTTTCCAGATCATCAAGCGCAAGACGATGGCTTCGGCTGAAGGCTGGATGCCTTCCCCAAACTTCCTGCCAGGCATCGGAATGAACGTTGCCGCTGCCGCTGCTTGGAAAGTAGCCTCCAGAAGAACTGGAAGGAACCTGCGTGTCCTGGATCAGCAAGCTTCTTCTTGGCAAGATTGATCCCCCTCCAAACCCAAACCCAAACAGAACAATACAAAATAATAAATTAAAAAATTGAAAAGGAAGTGGGAGCCATCGATACACATTTCACTCGCGGGGGGAGAAGTCTTGGTGGACAAGGCTCAGTGTTCTAAAGCAGTGGTTCTCAACCTGTGGATCCCAAGATGTTCCTGGACTGCAACTCCCGGAAACCCCTTCCAGCACAGCGAGTGCTGGAGTCTTCTGGGAGTTGCAGTCCAGGAACATCTGGGGACCCACAGGTTGAGAACCACTGGTCTAAAGCAACTACCTGCTATCAAGGAGAAGATAAGGAGAGCTGCGTGAAGAGCAAGCTGGTCTTTAGCCAGTTCAACATGAAACTGAGGCTCTCCTACTTTGGGGCGCATCATCCAAGGAAGGCAGGAAAAGAGGAAGGTCAAAAACAAAATGAACTGATCCTCTAAAAGAAGCCATAGGCTTGACTCTACAACAGATGAGTAGTGCCGTTGGAAGCATGTTGGAGATCGCTCATCCATAGGATTGCTGGAAATCTGAGGTGACAATGGCACACAAAACAGCAAGAGATGATGGTGTGTGTGTGGGGGGGGGGACTGAATCTCCAGAACTGGTGGCAGGAGACCTTTGAGTATGGTAGCCAAGAAACAGCAGAAGGTCCTTGCAGCCATGCAGCTCCTTTGGCTCTCCCTGACGTGCTTTGGGTAGCCATTGCGGAGGGCAGGATGATGTCCTGGACAGACCTTTTGGATGATTCTACGGATCTTCCTGTATGCCGACTGTGAATCCCTGCCTGAGGACACCCCTGTACCCTTTCGTGAGCTCACTTTCAAAACTGATCCTGTACAAGCTCTGAAAGTGGAGTTCAAAGACATTCTGGAAACACCTGAGTGCATCTCCATCGATGGCTAACCCCCCCCCCCACTCCCTTCATCCAGCAGATAAATATATTCTATTTCAGCATGAGGGGTTTATGACTTAAAGGTCAAGCAGGTGTTTCTGTCTGTCAGGTTTTCATCATGACAGCTTAGCGGATAGCATGTGAAATGAGGCTTCGAGACGCCGAGGATCCGGGTGAATCTGTGTCAAGGCCAACGCAGGGAGTGGGAGAGAGGGAGAGAAATGGAAGAAGGGAAAATCCATCCGAGGTCATGACACACCTGGTGTTCTCCAAATCAGATGGATCCCTGATTTGGACGCGGCTTTGTCCACGTGATTAACCTTCGGGCAAAAACGCCACACACTAATCCAAGGAGAACCTCAGCCAGCAAGTCACGACCCTGCTGTAAAACCTGGACGATGGAAATTGAGATCCAGCCCGTTTCCTTCTCTTTCCCCCCAATCCTCGGGGAACCTGACTTGGGATGGTTGTGTTTCTGCTTGACATGTTTTGCCAAAACAGCCTGGTCGACAAATGCAGGAACACAAGAGTCACTCATGGTCAGACTCAAGAGTGAAAACAGGGCAACACAGGGAAATGATCAAACATGAACATGGCCCAGGGTTCAAAATCCTGCTCGGCTAAGAAAATTCTTGGGCGAGTGGTCTTCGGACAAATCTACCTCCCAGTAACATCAGAGGTAGAAAAGGTGGGCAATGCTACAGGCACCATGCCGTGTGGCAAACATGACTAGGAGGGAAAGTGTTCCATTTGGGGGTTCTTCTCAAAGGAATAAGCACAGAGAGGTGTGTTGCTGCTCTCCGGCTGGTTGGTCTTCAAGGCCAGCCAGGGTTTCCAGCTCAGCAGGACCCCGTCCTCTACGATTTCAGGCCTAAACTCTATGACTAGGGAAAGCATCTCTTGTGATATCTCACAGGTGGATGAGACAAGGGTTGGGTGAAGTGGGAGATGTTAAGGAGCAAGTCAATGAGTGGAAATGAGACTAAAAAGGGGATACAGGCACGTCTGGGTACAATCCAGCTAACCAGGTAATATGGAACACCACTTCGAGGTGAAGCAAAACAAGTTGAGGAGCCGTGTAGCCATCACAAAAAAAACCCCAAATACAGGTGATATCTTAGGCTACTAGAAAATTCACAAAAACGTTAATATTTCAAGGGCGGAATCCTCTTCCTCAGAGCAGTACCAATAGGTTATAACATGGCAAAAGATGGGTTTGCCAGGAGTTATTTCTTAGATGTCAGGTCCTTGGCAAGATGGAAAAAAGGCCAGGCAGTTTCTTAGTTGAGGCTCGGAGCTTGGATGTTCTTAGGCTGCATCCAAAATGAAGGGAGGGAGGTGTTTGTATTGCCCCAGTCCTTCCAAAGACATGTCAGGGCTGATGTACACACATTCACACCTCTCCTCAATGTGGCTTCTCGAGGCCAATAGCCCCTGCCTTGCCAGCGGCTTGATGGTGGTGAACCACAAGGTGGTTATTAGGTGGCGTTCAAGGGAATCCAGTGGCTCCAGGGAGCCATTCTTGTTGAGGTCAGATCCTGCATGACCCTACCTGAGGCACACATGACAAGCACAGGGGCAATTTTGCTCACGTCGTATGCTCTTGCAGATTATGCACTTGGAGTCGGTGGATCCTCTCCTTATGAACTTCTGCAAGTTAACTCAGGAGTCTTTTGCAGATGGTAGGCAGGGCTCAAACATGGTACCATGACCCTTACATACTGCTGTACAAATGGTTGGGAAACTTGTTCCCAGTTTCAGGGAGCTTACAGTGTACCTGTTGAGCATTGAAAGGGGAGGGAAAGAAAAAGAATGTCCCCATGTCAGTTAACAAGTCAAGAGTTAGCATGTCAACAAGAAGCTCTAGATCTTTACTGAATTGGAAGGAAATGGCTCAGTAACCCAAAAACACAGGGGGATGCACCTCCTGATATTGATGCCACATGACTTCAAAGCATGTCAAGAACACGATTAATAGTAGCACAGCCACGGGGGGGGGATAGTCTGTGGGCATGGCCACGGCCGGCCCAAGAGAGTGGATGAGCTGAAAAGCTTCTGGGGACAGAGGAGGATTCGTGCAGTACCCTTGTCCTGCTCCAAGTTTAAGACCCAGAAAAGTTATTTTTAAGTTCTGCAAATCTCCTACCATTATTCTCCTTGTTGATGTACTGAGCCATGTCATTCTGAAAGGAAATACATAACCGTATATTAAAGAAACCATGGATCTTCTCATTCATGTTTAAACCAAATTTATTACAATGTAAGAACGCCTGAATAGCACAAATTTATTATGATGATTTAAAAGCCTTGAGCGCTTGAGCTTAAAAATGCCTCCCGATAAATAATTTTCCTTTGGAAAAGCACAACAAATTAATATAGTTTTATATATAACTTTGGAAAGGGTAAACTATATTAATTTGTTGTATATACACATACACATATACGGAAAACACAACAAATATATATATATATATATGGAGAGCACTATATCAGTAGATTCTGATGCAAGTTTACAGCTCCTCGGTGCGCACTTAGCCATGTACCTAAAGGGAAAAAGAGGTAGTTAATGTGATGTGTTGTGTGCACGGAGAGGGAGGTTGGACTTGATGGCCTTACAGTGCATGTCCAAACTTTGGCCCTCCTGATGTTTTGGACCACAACTCCCAGAATTCTAAGCTTAGATTGCTAATGGCAAAGGACTGTGGGAGTTGTGGTCTAAAACATCTGGAGGGCCAAAGTTTGGACATGCCTGCCGGGCTTACAGACTCCTTCCAACTTCACTGTTCTATGATTCTAAGCATCCCCCTTCTCTTTTAAGCTCATAGAATCATAGAGTTGGAAGAGACCTCAAGGGCCATCCAGTCCAACCCCACTCCCCACCCCGCCGCCGCCATGCAGGAACCCCATCACAATATTTCCGACAGATGGCCATCCAGTCTCTGCTTAAAAACCTCCACAGAAGGAGACTCCACCACCCTCCTTTGGGGCAGCATCTTCCACTGCCGAACAGCTCTAACCGTCGTGGAGTTCTTCCTCATGTTCAAATGGAATCTCTCTTCCTGTAGTTGGAAACCATTGCCCCGAGTCCTAGTCTCTGAAGCCATGGAAAACAAACCTGTTCCCTCTGCAATATGATATCCTTTCAAATATTTAAACATAGCTATCATATTCCCCCCTCAGCCTTCTTTTAGAGAGGCTAAACATTCCCAGTTCCCTAAACTGTTCCTCATAAGACATTTCCTCCAGACCCTCAACCATCCTGGTCGCCCTCCTCTGCACCCGCTCGAGGTTGTCAACATCCTTTTTAAATTGAGGTGCACAGAACTGGACACAGTACTCCAGGTGGGGTCTGACCAGAGCTCCCACCAATGGTACAGTGAATATGGACCTTAGTCCTCTGGGTGGGTGATCATGCTGGTTCCTTTGGAAGCCCAGTAGCTTTGGAAATGGGGAATTTTCTTTAGTGACTGGTGAAGTTCTTAAGCGACGTTTTAAAATGGCACAGATTATTTTTGATGCCTTTAAATCCGTTTCATAACGCTTATTTCACATTTGAATAATTCACTGCGTTTAGCTTTTAATATTGTATTTTTAATAATGGAAGCCACCTAGGGTCCTATTATTTTTTAGAAGAAAAGAGGGGTAAAAACTATTTGAAATACAATAAAGGTTATTTTCACCAAGGAAATGGCAGAAGAAGAGGCTTGCCATGTTATGCTTCTTACTTCTAAAAAAGTAAAAGAGAGACATCAGATCTCATGTGTCTCAAACACACTTATGTACCTCATGGAGCACTAGTTTAACTGCAATACTGCAACCAAAGCTCTGCTCACGACCTGGGTCGAATCACAACTAGCCTGAGCAGCAACAAACCTCATTCTGCATAGAAGCAGGGAATCCATCACTGAGGTCATCCTGCCAGACAACCATCCAGCCAATGCTTAAAAAAATCTCCTAGAAAGGAAATTCCACCCCAAACCCAACCAGAGGTCTTTGCTACACTGCTGAATCGCCCATACCATCATGAAGCTCTTCTTAGGCCGCTACTGCACTTCCCCGAGCAGCCACTTTTTGTTTTGCATCGTCTTATCTCCTCCCGTGGTCATGTGGTCGCTACAGCGGTTTGGCGGTCCGCACTTTGGCGGTTGCTTAGCAATCGGTTTCCCCGTCCGCACTTTCTTGAACCGCTTTCTACTTCAGTTTTCAGTGACCACAATGTGAAAGTGCAGCATCGGCAAAGTCGGCAAAGATGTTTACATTGCGGCAGGCTTTTTTTTTGCGTGTTCTACGACAGGGAAATGGCAGAAATGGGGGGGGGGGGACACTGGAAAATAGAGGTGTAGTATGTCCGCAAATTCAACCAAATCGCATTAAAAAGGGTATAGGAATTGATTAAAAAAAACACCACCCACAGTGGTCCTCTCAAGAAAAACCAACACAGCGGCCAGAAATGGGCGTGGCCAAGGGGCCTGTTCAGAAACAGCAATTTGAAAAGTGGACAGTGATTTTTAAGGTGATTTGTCTTTAAGGAAAAGGCGTTTCAAATCTAAACGGTCTCTCTTGCCGTTTGGATCCATCACCCTGAGCGCTCATCTTTCAAGTCACGGACAACAATCTTGGCCCATCTTCCAAATCTTTGAAGATAGCTATCATCATGCCACCTCTCCGTCTTTTTCCCCTCCATGCCCTTCAACCACAGCATTTGGCTTCCCGGCCTTCTGCAATCCTGGATGACACGCTTCAGATTCTCAATCTTCTTAAATTGTGCTGCCCAGAACTGGACAAAGTTTTCCAAAAGAGAGAAAAGTGTTACTGTGATTTCCCTTGATCTGGACACAATACTTCTACGGACATAGCCTTGCATAGGTATAAAAAGGGGGAACACGGCTATTTTTCAGCAGAAGGAAAAGCTGCAAAACAAATCGCACCGCTCTCACACTAAGTGTGTCACGTCATAAGAACATAAGAAAAGCCATGCTGGATCTGGCCAACGTCCCATCTAGTCCAGCTTCCTGTATCTCACAGCGGCCCCACCAGATGCGTCTGGGAGCGCAGGAGACTAGATATCTGTCTCCTGACACCAGTCCCCTGCATCTGGCCCTTGAAGTACCCTGGTTTTAAGCCTGGAGATTATACATCTCCATCATCGTTTGTCACATGGGATGGACTTTTCCTCCAGGAATCTGTTCAATCCCCTTTTGAAGGCATCCAGGCCAGATGCCATCACCACCTCCTGTGGCAGGGAGTTCCACAGACTAACAACGCGCTGGGTGAAAAAATATTTTCTTTTGTCTGTTCTTACTCTCCCAGCCCTCAATTTGAGTGTATGCCCCCTAGTTCTGCTATTTTGTGAGAGGGAGAAGAGCTTCCCTGTATCCACGTCCATCATTTGGTGAATCTCGGCCATATTCCTGTGAACTCCTTCTGCTGAACAGCCAGGCATTTGACTTGATATCCAGTGTTAGGAAAGTTTTTTACTGATTTATTTGGGGCAGCCAGAGCTCTACCTTGCTGCCACAAAACAGCAGTCAACATGACAAACGTGAACTGTGAAAAATGCAGCCAAGTTGCGAGCAAACAAAACCAGATACTTTTCTTTTTAAAAGCAATAATATGGTAGAGGACTTTTTGTTTTTTAAAAAAATGAATCCAAGAAAATGACATGTAGATCTCATCGTCTTCTTCACCAGCCAACAGAAACTCAAGAGAGGACCAAATGAAATATCCATCAGGACAGGATTCCAGAGACTAATCACTTTTCTTGTGCGATCAAAACGTTTCGCTACTCATCCAGTAGCTTAGTCTAAGGAAAGTTGGTGCAAGGCCTCCAATTTATAATGTAAATTATACACTATATTATAAATCAGGGTTGTCCAAACTTTTTGCAAGGGGGCCAGATTTGTTGAGGTGTAAATATGTGGGGGCCAACCATTCAGCTGCATTTGGGCCCCGGGCCAGACTTTGGACAAGTCTCTATAACATCCAAGGAGGCGTGAAGGACGCTGCAGCAATGGATCCAGGGGTGGGTAGGCTGGGCAGGTGGCTGGGGGGTGGGGGGTGGACAGAGGCAGGGAGGGCAGGCAAACCATAAAACTGCACGCTGACGCTTCCACCTGGTATGGGGAAGGGCCAGCTGGCAGGGATGCGTGACAGGCTGAGCAGGTGGGGAGGAGAAGCCGCGGGCCACTCAGAATTTGAAAACGGGCCACATTTGGCCCCTGGGCCTGACTTTGGACATGCCTGTTATAAATTATAAATTGGAGGCCTCGCACCAACTTTTCTTAGACCAACAAAGCTACTTGGATGAATAGTGAAACGTTTCAATCTCACAAGAAAAGAAGTCCAGTTGCCATGACTCTGCTCCTGGATCAGACCAGGGAGTAACTTAGCTCTGAATAGCTTGTACTGAAGCATGATCAGCGAATGCCCTCAGAAGTCTCACCCCTCTTGGGTCCATCTGGCACAAAGTTCTCTCTTCATCTCAGCCATAACAGCATGAAGCACGGGTTTGCGGAAGGGTCTTTGGGTTAAGATCTGGGTTCCAGCACAAGAAAAGCCACCCAGAACCGCGGGTTCCGTCGAAGCTCCGGCAGAGAGGAGTGGGAAGAAAGAATGACGCAGAGAAGGAACAAGGAGGAATTCACCTTGATAATTTATTAAGTTAAAACATCACACAAGTTTATATTTAAAAGACCCAGTCCAGTTTAAGGTAGCATTTCCCGAGAGGACCCAACCAGGGGAAGGAAGGAAGGAAGGAATGTGCAATGGTTTTACCCATCCGTTGCTTGCAAAGTGCACAAGAGGAGAGACAGCAACAACAGGTGAAGACACGCCCGGAGGCGCCTGAGGCACAACTAAAACCCAAGGCGGGGGGGGGGGGGAGAACATGGCACACGGAATGTCACTCCACAACCACTCGGATCCAATAAAGCCTCCGGACACAAAACCCCTTCTCTTCCTGCTGCTCCTCCCTCGCTGGCATCTTTAAGCCTCGGGCAAAGAGGCTTCTCCTACCAGTGAAAGTTTTTAATTCTGTTGCTGCCGTGAGAGGAAAAATGATATATTTTTTGGCTGTCTGCCACCATTGGTATTTTTTGGCTGTCTGCCACCATTGGTCGATTCCTACCCCCATAATTTTATAATGTGCCTGATTAACACTTCCGCTTGCATTGGTTGCGAAAACGGGGTTTCTGCCAGCAGCAAAGAAGGCAGCAGCAGCAGAGTTACAAGTTGGGTTTCTGGAGGGTAGATGCACTCCGTAGGTTACACACCTTCAAGGCAGACGTTGTACGTAAACACCAATTGTCATGCACACACTCCCCCCAACACGAGAACGTGCACACACAAGAAGGCAAAAACACTCAACGGACAGGAACCGCGCAGTTCCCATACCATGCTAGGAAATTCGCAAACCTCAAACGAACATTGGCAACTCTGACCAGTCATTCTCCATATTCTTCTCTGTAGCTGCCATCACTACTTAACACGGGAATGGGGCTACCAATAACACTCGGAAATTATGAAGACTGATTGGACAACGAAAAACATTCCCCCAAACGGTTCTGCTAACATGTGCACAAAAGTTCATAGGTACATTCTCCAATTAACTCACACCAATCCTCACGTATATACCAAAATGTCAGCCACTTGACTCATTCCAAACTTTTCATAATTAATTCAGGACTTCTTGGTCACCTAATACAAGCCACCCCTCTCTTGCTTGATTACCAAGTTCTGCTTTGTTCGCTAAAAAAGTGCCTCAGATAGATTTATATCATAATGTCTTGAGTTAACAGTTGAACCCCTGAAGTTGCTTCTTTTCAAAGGACATCAATGACCACGGTACAATTTGTCATAAAAAAAATCAACAGCGTTAATCCTACTTGTTTATCAAGGGCTTTATCAAAAATCCTAGTTTCAATATTAAAAGAGGTTAAATATTGGCACTGGCTAAGAACTGGAGACGAAAAATATCGCTCCAGCGTTAAGAGCTCTGGAATGTAAATCCAAAGGCACCTTTTAAGGTGGAGAAACTGAATCTCTTACACTAAGGTGATTAGAAAATTAAAGGCAAACATGGGCCCCTGCAGTGGATCCAGCGAAAAACTAATTTTTCAGAAGGGGTCCTTTTCCTTATATTGGCCTCCCTTTAGGTAATTCTTGTATTCAAACAGGAGAAAGCAGGGGGAAAGTAGTTATTGAAGAATTTGGATAGCAAAATGCAGCCCTAGGAGGACACCGGCGGTGATGGCAGAGATGTCGCAGGTAAGGCCAGGGAAGAAACGGAAACTGACGCAACTCAAGAGATCAATTCTTCAGTGAGTTAACACTGAAGATGACTAAAGCCTGCAATATGTACATGAGTTCAGCATTTCTGCTTTTGACTTGCGATGTTGTAATGCAGAAGAGGCTTGTGCACCATACAGTTAAATCTGGAGTGCTTGGACCTCTCTTGACCCCTTGCCTCGCCTCGGACACCACGGGCCTGCTCTCACGGGGGTTGCCGTCCCGACAATGCGTAAATGTTACACTGCACAAAGTCTCTCTGCGGATCCTGCAAACGGCAGCCATCTTTACCAACTCCATATGTTTCTTTAAATGCCTGCATGTGCAATTGCCCTGGGGAGGGAAGGATCTTTAAAAAAATAAACTGAAATAGATGCAGCATGAATAATTAAAGCCGGAACGAGGAACGTGCATCAGAAGTATGGAGGAGGGAATAATTACTGCTTTGTCTTTATTTACAATGCCAAGGAGTAGGCAGAATGTAAAAAAAATAATAGTGAGAGGTGGGGAGCGACAGCCAGAGGAAACACTAGATCCAGTGGTCTTGTCCCACAGCTTTGCTGCTTCTCAAACGGAGGAAGGGAGAGTTGTTGGTTTTTTTTTTTGCCAAGATGCTCCACTTTCTTATGACAGTTGACGGTACCTTAGTAGTTACTCTATGCACCAACACACCCTTCATTTTTAAAAATAAAAAGAGGCACATTTTATAAGAGATTTAGGAAATGGGGAACATCTATTAGTGCTGAGAGGAGGAGCGGGCTATCTGCCTAAAAGTCACTTAAAGGGCCCACTGCAGAATATGATGAAAGGGGCTAGAAACTCATTAGCTACTCATATATGTAGGACGCTCAATCTTAACAGGCCACTTTGGTAAATGGGAAAGTACACCGTTGAAATACGCTTTTGTGTGCGAGTCAGTTGGTGGGAGACGAAGTTCTGGCAACCTGATTTGCACAGCTACAAAATAAAAATCAATAATGAAACACACATCTTTTTAACAATAGCATGGGTGTATATATATATATATATATATATATATATATATATATATATATATATATATATATATATATAAAATCCCCCCCACCCAGTACCAGTGCATGAAAAGAACCCAGAAATGTTCCATCAACATTCTGGCTCAGTTTGTTCAAAACAAAAAGAGAGAGAGAGAGAGAGAGACTTTTGTAACATGATTTTGGAAATTAGACAAGAGAGCCATCACGTTAATTTTCTAAGAGGGAGACAGGAGACAATCATTCGTCAACGGAATAATTTAAAAAGGGTGTTGACATGTAAACACGCCCACTTAAGAACGGGAAGGAAGAGCCTTGATTCTGTCAAGAAAGTTGGAAAGTGCCGGGGCCATCAGATGAAAAAAATCTCCTCCAGAATCCGGCTCTCTTCTAGTTCCGCCACCCCACGCCGGGCACTGCGGGAGGGGCTCCGACTCCAACCGAGGTCCCTCCACGTCCCGCTCGGCAGCGCGAGCCCACGGTTGCAGATGCAACTCTCGCTATACTGAGGCGGCAGCCCGGGGCTCATGGCGTCCACCAGTTCCAGGAGAGAGGCATCATATCTAGAGAGAGAGAGAAGGGAAGAAAGGAAATTATGTTGAGTGCACCGCACGGTCAAGCATCCCACAAGGTGTGGGACAGTGGGATGGGGAAAGTCTTGTCTGATAATGAATCCTTCCAACCCTCTGCATGCAGGGGCCCCTGGATGCCAAACGCTGGAATGATTCGTCATGAGAGAGAGAGAGAGAGAGAGAGACGGTGGGGAGGGGGAGGACTCATCCTGCCTCCCAATTAAACAATCCAAGGTGCTGTGTGGATGAATCTACAAAGGCACCCAAAACCTTGGTGTCATCTGGGCTGCTGCAAATACAAAGCTCTGCTTTGTACAAGAAGAGCCATCATGCTGGATCAGGCCAAAGACCCATCTAGTCCAGCTTCCTGTATCTCACAGTGGCCCCACCAGATGCCTCTGGGAGTGCATGACACTAGATCTCTGACTCCTGATACCACTCCCCTGCATCCGGTCCTTGAAGTATCCCAGTTCTAAGACTGGAGATTACACACCTCTCCATCATGGTTTGCAACCTGTGACGGACTTTTCCTCCAGGAATCTGCCCAATCCCCTTTTGAAGGCATCCAGGCCAGATGCCATCACCACCTCCTGTGGCAGGGAGTTCCACAGACTGACAACGCGCTGGGTTAAAAAAAATTCTTCTGTCTATTCTCACTCTCCCAACTCTCAGTTTGTGTGGGCGTCCCCTAGTTCTGGTATTTTGTGAGAGGGAGAAGAGCATCCCTCTGTCCACTTGACTCATGCCCTGCATTATTTTGTACATCTAAAATCATATCCCCCCTCAGGCACTTTTTTTCCAGACTAAAGAGCCCCAAATGTTTTAGCCTTTCCTCATAAGTCAAGTGACTACCTACTTGTGTCTCCCCCATGGGTTGGAATCGCCTTTGAAGGAGGAGGGGTGGTCACCTGAAGTTGCCGAACTGGCTACCCAATCAACAACCAAGCCAGGCACTTTATGATGAATGGTCTTGGCAGAAGACATATCCGAAGCCAAGCAGGGCAGCCTTACAACAAATCGTGGGATTGGGTGATTCTTCTTTGGGAAGTCATGCCTTGCTCAAGGCTAGGACATCCCTTTCGAGTTGCTGATTCTGACTGTTGGATTGCTCAAGTGGCCAAGCGATGAGCTCATGGCCTGCCTTGGCCTCAGGTTGCCTGAGGATCTCAGGCAGGCCCACCTGTGTGCCCACATATGTTGAAGGCTTCTTTTCTTCTGCCTTGTTCCTCCAGCTCCCCAGCTTCTCTCCATAGGGGTGATTCCCCACAGATTTTTCAGCTAAAAGGAAGTCTCTCTCTCTCTCTCTCTCTGGCTCTAGAACCCGTTTTTTCAAGCAAGCTGTTTTGGCTGTGAGGTCCATAGCAAGGGAGTCATCACTCCCCCCACCCCAACTCATTCGTAAGCCGGCGGTGTCTTCATGGTGCACCCCATTATCTAAAATCAGGGTTAAGTGATTACTCCATTGTGAATAGGTGCCCCAAAGCTTGTAGCTCTGTGACCTACCTCCCTGAGTTTCTAGGCCGCTGCGAACAAACAGGAAGTGAAGTCCTCTTATGACTGTTTTGATTCTAGTTTCTTCTCTTCTTCTTAACATTTCCACAGCTCTATCTGTTTGTTTGCTTCCTTGCATGGCCTACTTTGTGGTACTTACCCACGAGTACCCCATTTACCACCTCCTACCCCCTGCCACGCTTTTCCCCTAGAGCCTCCCCTGCCTCTTACTCGGCAAACACTAATTCCACCTCTGCCTTTCTCTATCTTTATTATTGATATTAGGAGCCGCATGCGCTAGCGGCTTGGTATCCTCATTAAGCCTTCTGCTCTGTAAAACACATTCCGGCAGAAGAAAGCTTGCATTACTCACTCGTCCTGTTGTTTGGGAGATAATGGTCTCCATTTGAAGAAAGTAATTTTCCACTTTGCTAGCGTACTTCGCACAATTAGCTGTCTGAACGCTACACCTCTGGGAAAGAACTCTTTATTTCTGGGTTCACCAAACACATGTGCATTTATGTGAACCACGGCACGTGGCACCGCACTCCAAGTCCCAAATGTACTAGACCAGTCCCATCCCTGATGCAATGAACCCTATGGCCTGCTCAGCTGGACCTGCATAAATATCAATGTTCTTAGGATGTCGGCTTCTGTCACACAACAGATTTGGGTCTGGTTTCTATTAGTTATACTCACCACCACGAGGCAATGTGGTGTGATGTGCCTCTGTGTGCAATAACAAATGCCTACATTGACTCTGTCACTGGTGTCACTTCAACCAACTGCCTTATACTGGTATGAAGAGGTTAAACAATGCTGGCCACTCTTATCAACTGCTCCGATACACATCTTTTAATTTGTGAGACTTCAGGGTAAACGGACCCCCACCCGCTGCCATGGCAACAACTCACAGTGGCCACAAATTAATCTTTATGTTTGAACCAGGCTCACAGAAGAGAAAAGAGGCAAACTGTAGACCTCTCAGCCCAGTCGTGATCCATCAAACCCCATCCCCTAGGTGCAAAGTGGCCACATTATGACCCTAACCCAAATCGCAAAGAGAAGCAGATGGCAATTGGGACCCTTTGTGGAGCAGTCCACTTGCAACCTGTTTCCAGCAATCACACAACATACAGGTCAATGTGTTCCAACCCAACCCCCTTTTGATCCCGTTGTAGAGCTTTTAGTTTTTGAGGCCTGGCTGAGGGACTCTGTGATGTTTCTTTCACTTCTTCCCTGGACTCTGGTTGACGTATCACTGGCTTGATTTGGGATCTGTCTTCCACCTCAGCAGAGGCCACACAAGCTTAGTCCTTGTAAAAAAGGACGTTTTGCCCCAGAAAGTTTTAAATCCAAAGGCAAATGTTGCTTTTGACCCAGAAAAAAAAGAGAGAGAGAAGGTTGTTGTCGATATTGATCAGTCTACTCCCTCAAGGTGGATTTAACCACATACTTTAACACAACACCAAGAGATATGTGCGTGCGGGAGGACTATTGTTTTTTCACCCCAAAAATTCACTGCAGTAGAGCTACGGTTATTCTCAGAGGAGAGTAGGATACATGAGGCTACGTGTATGGTTCTTTGTTTGGACAATGAGTAGAAGACAGGGGACATAACAGCTTTTGAAAACCATTTAATCTATGGTAGCCTTCACCGCCAGATGGGCGGTATAAAACTCAAATAGTATGAATAAATGAATGAATGAATGAATGAAATCTGAGGAATAAGATCACCTCACCATGGTTTTTAGATTTTACAGCTTCTAGGCTAGGGATGCAGATGAAGGCTGTTCTCTTTAGGCAAGCTTTCCTGTACATGACTGGTTGACCAAGGGAATTTTTTTTTAACGGGATTATCATATTCTGTTCTTTTACTTGTGTTTTTAACACTGTTTTTTAGAATACAGTGGAACCTTGTATAAAGGAATTAATTTGTTCCGAGTGAAATTCTGTTAAGCAAATTTTTCTTTATATAAATTTCCAGTAGGAATGCATTGAAAATAGAGTAGTCCCTAATCACGACCATTTTTATGTTGTATGGATTCACCCCATAGGCAATTCTGTTAAGCAAATTTCCCCTCTCTCCGGAATTTTTTATGTTGTACAGATTTTATATTATACAAACAGTTTGTTATACAAGGGTCCTCCGTAACTTTGTTCCTTTTTGATACTGTAACCCACCTTGGGTCCTTTAGGAAACAGGGTATAATTTTTTAAATAAATAAACAAACACAGCTCTAAATTATATATTACTATTTTAATTCCCTATTTTGACCTGCATGCATGCACACAAAGAGACATGCTCTTAAGAGGTATGGTATTTCCCCCCTGAAAGCTATTCATTACACATTAAGATCACAGGTAATCATTTTACCAGGGTCATCAAATTTCAAATAATGTATCAGATCTAACTGTTCCCGATGGTGATGACAACCGTTCCAGTTGTATGTATGTATGTATGTATGTATGTATGTATGTATGTATGTATGTATGTATGTATGTATGTATGTATGTATTTATTTATTTTATTTATTTATTTATTGTATTTGTATCCCGCCCATCTTTCTGACGGAACTCTGGGTGGCTAACAAGTTAAAACCGAGCAATAATAAAGGAAAAAAAACAAAAAGACAGCAGATACAATAAAAATGGGAGAGACAATCCCTCCACCAAGATAAGGTGGGCGAAAAAGGGGAAAAAAGTAATTAAGTAAGGAGGTCGCCATATGCCTCCTTAAAAAGGTATGTTTTAAGAGCCTTTTTAAAGGCGGGCAGGGACTGTGCAAGGCACAGCTCACTGGGGAGATGATTCCAGAGCGTGGGGCCCATCACAGAGAAGGCGCGGTTACGCGTGAGCGATTTCCGCATCTCCCTGGGTGTGGCCACCCTAAGTGAGCGCGCCTGCGCCATTCTCATGGGCCTGGCCCCAGTTGATATCTGGGAAATACACTCTGACAGGTAGTCTGGTCCAAAGCTGTGGAGGGCTTTGAAAGTCAAAACCAGGACCTTGAACCTTATCCGGAGGACAACGGGTAGCCAATGCAGGCGAGCCAAAACTGGGGTGATGTGCTCAAATCTACGAGCACCCACCACCAGTCTGGCTGCCGCAGTCTGCACCCGCTGCAGCCTCCGGATAAGGGTCAGGGGTAACCCCACATAGAGGGCATTGCAATAGTCGATCCTCGAAATCACGAGGGTCTGCACAACTGTCCTCAGGGAGGACTCATCGAGGTACTACTAGAGCACAAATACAAGCCATGGGGGGCAAGCAGCACCTCCACTTCCTGTGGTTTTCTGAACCACAGATGCCACCTTTTCAATCAAAGATTAGGTTGCACCAGGAAACGGAGTGAAAAAGTCGAGAGCAAGTCTAGCAAACATGTTGCGCTTGTATTTCGGCAGGAAACCCATCTCGGAGTTAATTTCTGCTGCAAGTTTTATCTAAGTTTCACAGCATTTCTGCTATTGGGGAAAATTAAATGATTTGGCAGATTACAAGAGCAGCAAATACAGCAAAGATTATTGAAAAGACCACAGATTGGAAATGGGTGTATTTGACATCAGGGCTCTATATGCAAGGACGCAAGCCGTCTGTGCTCAAACAGGCTTATCTGATGGAAAAGAGGCTCCTTTCGGCTATTTAGTGCTTAATCCCCTGATAATACGGTTCGTCCTGCCTTGTCCAAGGGACCATCAGACAATCTTTGGCTCCAGGCAAGAGAGGTAAGAGAGCAAATGCTCCGCCGTACACAACAGATTTCCTCTACTTTTCTCTCCGAGAACGCATTAAAAAGGACCCAACCGACAAAGTCCCGGCTCAGAAACAGATCTCAGTCCCAACCCTCACAATGGCTTCTAGGTGGCCAGAGAGCAGCTTCGGGGAACCGCGGGGCTCTCCTCGTGGAGAGACCAAGCTCAGGGTGAGCAGTAGAGATGGGCATAAATCCAAAAAATGGTGTTTTGTTTGTCGTTTAGGGGGTCCGTTTCGGTTCATTTCCTTTTTTCGCGAATTTTTGCAAAAAAATCATTTTCGTTTTCGTTTGTTTCGTTACCGTTTCGTTACCATTTATTTCAAATTTTTGTGATTTCTTTTAGCATTTAAAGCAGTTCAATGTATTGCCGTAACGAAAACGAAACGGACGACAAAATTTATGGTGTTTCTGTTCATTTCGTTTCATTTTAGAGACAAAATTTGTTTGTCGTTTCGTTACGTAACGAAAAAACGAAAATGGAAACGAAAAATTGTTCGTTTCGTGCCCATCTCTAGTGAGCAGTGCTGGAGAAGGCTTCCCAAGTGGCCCGAGACCATACTGGTTCAGTGCAAAGCTAGTGGCAAGTGTGCTGCCCAGTGGCTTCGGTCTCTGGCCAGCGATCGGGAGTTGGATTCCCCTCTGTGCCTCCTTGAGGGGGATGGACGTGATGATCGAGAAGGTCTCTCCCAGCTCCGCAGTTCAGAGGTTCTTATTATAATATTCTTTTTTAGGAGGCAGTGTAAAGAATCCATTCTTTCTTATGCACATATACACCAGTCTTCTACATGCATATCATTTCCCCGTGTTCCACTTTAAACGGGCCAAGGTCTACTTTTTCCAGCCCAAAGTGCCTGAGATCTATTACACTGAAACCTCTACTTACGAATTTTATCTGTTCCGAGCACATGCTGATAACTAAAAACTTTTGTAAGTAGAGCAGCGGATTCCCATAGGAATGCATTGAAAACCAATTAATCTGTTCTGGGGAGGGAACAGATTTCAATGCACCATGGCCCTTGAACTGCCCCAACTCGGCTGACACAGTGGGCTGGCAAACCCGGAACTTTGCTGTGGCAGTGGTGGTCCTTGGGTTGGGGTAGGGAGGGGTGGAGAACTTATCCCCTCACTTTTTTATTGATGGCCAGTGGGCTACTTTTGAACCCTTCGCGAGCTACCGGTAGCCCGCAGTCTACCTGTTGGACAGGCCTGCACTAGCACATGTCCCCACCCCATCAACTCACAAAGGCCCATCCCCTTGGACTCAGGTTTTTCCCCTGCTGCCAAACTAATAACCGCAACTGGGAGTTTTATAAAACCAGCGCTGAGCTATGAATGCTAAGATTCATTCACCAATTCACCGCCTGCTTAGTGGGGGGGGGGGGGAATCAAGGGATGAAAAGTTCCACACAACAGACAACATGATGCCCATGTTACCAGAAGCATATCATCACCAGGTGCAGAAAGATGCCGAGAATCCTCTGTGATACTATACAAGGTGTATCTTCCTGAGTTCTGCAGAAAGAGCAGTCCCAGACCATGGTAGGTGGGATATCACATACAGAGCAACCCCTGCTAATGCTGGGTGCTCTGAAGCACTTAGAGGAAGAGATGGATTAATACACCTTCATGTAGTCTGAAGGACCGCTTTACAACGCACAGGGTGAAGAGCCAATGCCTCCTTTTCTGGGTCTTCTGAAGTCTGCCTAGAAGGCAGAGTGGCTCGTCTTGCAATTCTAACTCACCCGGCAAAGTTTTAAAGCATATTTCGTTGGAAGAGGCAGACCCTCCACAACAGCGTTTTTCACACTGTCTTCTGCCTTCCTTTCTACAGAGAGCTCCAAACCTCAAGTGAAGCAGGGGACGATGGGCAGATGACCTCCTAGAAATATCTTCCCCCTCTCCCATGCTAGCCAATCTGAGGCTACCAGAATGGAAACATGCTCCATTCCAACACCTCAAACAATGGTTCCCCCAATACGATAAACAAGCTTAAAGATCTGTTGGTAACATCTGTTAGTTAGTTAGTTAGTTAGTTAGTTAGTTAGTTAGTTAGTTAGTTAGTTAGTTAGTTAGTTAGTTAGTTAGTTAGTTAGTTAGTGTTTCTGATAAACCCTCAACTCAGGAGCTCTCAAGATGATCTATAGGCAAACTCTTATTGGGAGCCACTTCCCCCAAAAGTGTTCCTCCTGGTATAGGGGCCCAAGTCATCTCCGTATGGACCCAATCAAATGAAACAGAAACCCTGATGAGAAGATGCTGAGTTCATGGGAAAAGAAAGATACAGTGCTACTAAATGGGAGTATCTGTAGAAAAGGGAAAGGAGCGTGGTGGCTCAGCGGACTAAGGCTCTGAAACTGTTGACTGCAAAGTCGGCAGCTCGGCGGTTCGAACCCCGGGTGCCACGCTCCTGCCAACCTAGCAGTTCTAAAACATGTAAAATGCAAGTAGATAAATAGGTACCGCCATATAAAGTGGGAAGGTAAAACAGTGTTTCCTTGCAGCCATGCCGGCCACGTGGCCACGGACTTGCACAACACTGGCTGTTTGGCTTGAATACGGAGATGAGCACCGCCCCCTAGAGTCGGACACAACTAGCACACATGTGCGGGGGGAACCTTTACCTTTTTATCTGTAGAAAGGGGCCAATGAGATGCACCCAAACCTTGCAAAGTGCTGTACTTGGAGTATGTGTGTGGATGTCTAAAGGGAACCAGACTCTTAAATTGCTTCTGATCAGCGTGCAACAAAAGGCAACTCAAGCAGATGGGGGAAAACCATATGATCCTGAGACAAAAAAATGCTCCAAGAGGTCTTCCATCCCTAACTAGGGAAAACTGAAGGGACTACTTTGAAGATGTAACCATACCCATGTTTTAGACATCAGTCTGAACCAGCTTCAGTTCACAACACAGAACAGACTGATGAGTATTTCTTATCCGACACCACATTTCTTTTATCCATGCCAGCATAAGATGCAACATTTCACAAACACAACAGTCCTGGCATAGCTTAAAAAATAAAATTATTTTCCTCCTCTACAGAAAAACAGCACAACTTCAACCCCATCTGATATTTTGGTGGAGTCAGGAAGTATTCCACCACGAGGAAAGAAAGAAAGAAGTAATGAGATTTATTGGAGTCATAAATGCTCCAGCAGTAAGATATATGTATATTTCCTTAAACAAGCAGTGTCAGATATTATTTGATCATCATGTTCAGCGATATCTTTTCATTTATAGTCCCTGAAAATTTATTCTTCAACCATAAATGTCTAGGAAACACACAGCTCTGATTCTTGAGAAAGGTGATGGCATTTCAACAAAGCATTCACCCAATATGGCTTCGGAGATTAGTAACTGTAGAGCCTTGCTTTTATTTAAGCGCATGTTCCCAATGAAATAAAAAGGTTTATGTCAGATATTTAAGCAGAAACATAAAAATAAACCTCCAAGTGATTTATTAGTGGTACACGAATTGCCTTTGGATTCAAGCAGGCTTTCTGGCTGATATAATGCCGCTTTGTACTTCTAACACACCTTTCGCTCCCAAGTATTTTAGAAACATTAATTACATATAATAAAACACTTATGATAGCAGGCACTGGTTTTACAGAGCAGGGTGACAAAGCTCTGGTGGCCTTAACTTGCCTTTTAAGTCAACACGGATGTTTTTAGGGCTTAGATACCTCTCTGTGGAACAGTCCAAAGAGCAAGCCAATGGTTTGGGCTAAGTAGGAGAGCTGAAGACACTACCTCATGAACTTCACCGCAGACAGATGCCTCTTCTAGATGCTCCATTCAATGGGAATGAGATGGAGCTGACACAGGGAGAAGCCATCTAGCAGGCAACTGAGAGGGGATATGATTGAGACATACAAAATAATGCAGGGCATGAATAAAGTGGATAGAGGGACGCTCTTCTCCCTCTCATAAAATACCAGAACTAGGAGGGGACATCCACTCAAATTGAGGGTTGGGAGAGTGAGAACAGACAAAAGATTTTTTTTTAACCCAGGGTGTTGTTAGTCTGTGGAACTCCCTGCCACAGGAGGTGGTGATGGCATCTGGCCTGGATGCCTTCAAAGGGGGATTGGACCAATTTCTGGAGGAAAAGTCCATCCCAGGTTACAAACCATGATGGGGATGTGTCATCTCCAGGCTTAAAACCAGGGTACTTCAAGGGCCAGAGGCAGGGGAGTGGTATCAGGAGACAGATATCTAGTCTCATGCGCTCCCATAAGCATCTGGTGGGGCCACTGTGAGATACAGGAAGCTGGACTATAGGGACCCTTGGCCTGATCCAGCATGGCGCTTCTTAGGTTCTTATGTTCTTTATATAACAGTGGCTGCAGCTCAGAAAAAGCATGACAAGTAATACTCATTAATCCTTCAGGTGCCATAAGAGTCTTCCCCGTTTTAAGTGCTTGTAAAGGGGAAAGATACAGGCCCTTGTCCTAACAAACTGAGAATATAAAATTTTGACAAAAAAAGGGGGGGAAGGTTTCCTAGAAATACAAAATCAGCAGATGCTCCCTTGTTCGAATGCAAAACAATCAGCTGGGGCTCACAACGGAACCATGCAAACAGAATACAATTGACTACCGAGCCTTCCAGCATTAATGTCCCAACAGGGCAACATTTCTCTGGCCAGCAGTATCTCCACACAGCAGCTTCCAGCTCATACCATTCTTTCCTTTGGACTCTCAGAATCCAGAAACGAGGCCCAAACTCCCCAGGGGACCCCCCAAAGGGTTGCAAGAATGGACGGCTCTGCAACGGGTAGGCGTTGCCTGCTGTTGTCCAGCTTTCATCTATGACAGCGCCGGAGCCTTAATAGATCACAGCCTGCTATAAAAGCTGACAAACCGCGACTGCAAGCTCATCGGCTCACGGCAGGTGGGGTCACCAGCAATAACACCACGCCTTCTCACAATGCCACCGGAGACGACTGTCCTTCGCAGGCAGAGGTGAGGGCCAGGGAAGAAAGCACCAGGTTTGCTAATCGTGTTGCATCCTTCTGGACCTTTTGCAGGCAACGCCGAACACGGTGACAGCGTTAAGAGCTTCCGTGTGATAAATAGAGGGGATGTCAAGAAGGCCTTGGCTGAAATGGAGCGAGCTGAACTGGAGCATTTGGTCGAAGGCAGAGAAAATAATTGGGTAATAAAAGTTAACCAGCTAGGCATGGTGGTCAAGTGCTCTCCCTCGATCCCCCACCTCCCCAGAGCTTACAAGATGATGTGTCTGTACTGTTGACTCAGCTGATCAGCACTAATACAGCACATCAGGAGTGACTTTTAGCAACAGCCGGTAACACACTCTGTGCGCAGGTACACATGCGTTGGATGCAGGCCACCAGTAAGAGCTTGCTAGGAAGAACAGAAAGATTATGGAGGAAAAGAACCAGAAAAGCCCCTTGTTATTTCAAGTGTTGGTTGTTGGGGCATCTATCTATCTATCATCTATCTATCTATCTATCTATCTATCTATCTATCTATCTATCTATCTATCTATCTATCTATCTATCTATCTATCTATCTATCTATCTATCTATCCTTTCCCTCTCCTCTCCTCCCTCTCCCCCTCTCTCCCTCTCTCTCTCTCCTAATTGTTTTACTGGAAAGTACAGTGGTACCTCTAATTACGAGTTTAATCCATTCTGAATGCATGCTCGTAAGTCAAACACTTATAAGTAGAGCAACCGTATCTAAATTTTTTTTATCAAAAAAATAAAAAATAGGGAAAAAATTGTAAATAGAGCAGACTGTATCTAAAATTGATAAGGCAGCAGTTAAAACACCAAAGGTTTTCCGCTCTGAAGTCGAATTGCTCGTAAGTAGAGGCACCACTGTAATCCGAAAAGAGTAGCCATAGTGCAAGTTTACAGAGTAACAAGAATCAAGAACACAAATACTGAAACTTTCACACAAAAGAGAAAAGGAAAACAATGCTCGCTTTGTAAATCTTCCGGAACTGCATTGAAGCCAAGCTATCTTTCTGTTTATTAACGTGTGCTTTGGGCAGCTCTGGGCTGAATGACAGCTCAACGCTGTTTAGAAGTCAAGGGACTGGGTCTATTCATCACATGCTTTCCATACCTACCCCCTTCCTTTCTGTAATGCCACAGTGCAGGTTTTAAGGATGTGTCCATTTTTCAAAAAAATGTTTTACTTTAAACGCATGACACCTTGGCACAACCACACCTCGCTCTTCGATCCTGGCTTTCCCGAAGTGTAGCACCTGATCCGCCTCTCTGGCGCTGGCGGGGAAGAGAGGCGGATGGGGTGCGACACCATCGGGAAAGCCAGTGGGAGTGTTGGCAGCTTGTGGGCTCGTTGGTAGCCCCACTTTACTCTCCAGCCATGTTGCTTTGGGCATCCCACAAGCCGTTGCCTCCCCTGTGCCAGGCTTTGTGCACAGAGCCATTTTGTTGCGAAGGGCGGGTGCCGGCCCTGATGCAGAAAGGTGATGAGCAGGTGAGTTACTCCTTGCCCACCCCTGGGTTGGGGCAGCCAGCAAGAGGGAGGAAGTGTTTCCCTTGCTCCAACCCATCAAAAGGCAGCAGAAGGCTGCCCCACTGTCACCTGTGGGGAACAGTCTTTGGCTGCCGGTTGATTGAGGGGGTTTGGGGCAGCCTTCTGATAGGAATGCATTGAAAACGAATGTAACCTGTTCCACCGGAACGGATTAATTGGTTTTCAATGCATTCCTATGGGAAACAGTGCCTCTTAAGAGGAAATTTTCGTAAAATGAATGGACCCCGGAACAAGTTAATTTTGCCTTAAGAGGTGCCACTGTATGAAGAAAATGTATGCAAGAACTGCCAACAGTTCAAAAGCATGTAAATGCAAGTAGATAAATAGGTACTGCCGTAAAAAGTGGGAAGGTAAAACAGTGTTTCCTTGCAGCCGTGCCGACCACGTGGCCATGGACTTGCACAAGACTGGCTCTTCGGCTTGAATGCGGAGATGAGCACCGCCCCTAGAGTCGGACACGACTAGCACGGATGTGCAGGGGGCACCTTTACCTTTTCATGGAAGTTATAAGGTCCCGGGGGAGGGGAGCACTAATATTTTGTAGGTGTATTATGTTTTTATATTTCATTTTTATTTTTAGGTTTGCATTCAACATTTAAAAATTTGATTTTTTAAAAAAAGATTTCAAAGGTTCTAAGGCAGCCATTAAGTCTAAGTCTGGGACACAAGCAGTGCATATTTATTTAAGGTTTGCTAACAAACACTGGGACACATGGCCTCTAGGTGGTTGTTGTGTTAGATTTGGAGTAGGAGCAGCAGCAGACATGCCTCAAGCACATCCGACTTCGCCTGATTTCGGAAGCTAAGCAGGGTCGGCCCTGGTTAGTACTTGGGTGGGAGAACACCAGGGAATACCAAGTGCTGTAGGTGCCTGGAGTAGGAACTGGCAAAACCACTTCAGTATTCCTGCCAAGAAAACTCCATGGATGTGGAGTCACGAAGGGTCGGTCACAACTGTAACGACACAACACACACACACACACACACACACACACACACACACACACCAAACACTGTAGTGGGCAGGTGGCACTTCGTTTCCCTCAGCTGAAAATAGCAATACACACAAATTGCTATTCTGTGCGTAACCTGTGATGCTGCCAGGGTGAGATTGACAGACACATGGCCAGGTTGGAGCGAGAGTTTGCTATTCCAACCTGCAGGGGAATGAGATTAGGGTGCAGCTGCAAAAAAATTCAGCAAGAAGAGCACCGAGTTTGGAAAAGAGAGGAGAGAAGAGGTCTCATAGGGAAGTTACTGTAGCTACCAATACACACAAATGGAGGAAACTCTTGGCAAGGCAAGGTGTATGCACAACCCATCCTGCTGGAAAATCGCCTGAAAGAGAGTCAGTTGGATGGTGCAAAGGTCACTTCTGACAAGGCAGGTTTTTCACACCCTATTGATCTGAGACAGCAGGTAAAGGAGGTGGGGAGGGAACAGACTCCTCCAACCTGCCCGTGTTCTTTCTGCTACGCGTTTAATAAAATCTGCAGGGCTCCACGCTTATTACATTCTTCAAACTTTCACTCATTTCATCCCACTGATTTCATTAAGTTGGACGGCGATGTCTTTATTAAAAAAATAATCAAAATTGAAATGTTTCAATAAACCCAATTTTCGTCTTAAGTAGCGAAAGACGATTCGATGCCGACGAAGCAAAAATGAAAAGTTAAAAAGTACAACCTCATCTTTTAAAAAAAAATTCACATCCCTTTTTAAGAAAGCCTCAAAGGAAATGAGGGGCTTTGAGGTGTTACCGCTTCTATTCTCTCACCCAGCAACTGAAAGAGGAAAGAAATACAGACACACCTTAACAAGTCATTCTTGCCAAACTTTTCCAGGTAAGTATACATTAAAAACTTGCAAAGTGACTGAGAAACAGAGCAAAAATAATTCATAATCCAGAAAAACACAATGCAGGTAACCTGATACCTGGACAGATATAAAAGCCCTTTCCAAATCCATTGAAGTAACCCACTTTCAAATCCTTTCCCCTTTTGACCTTAACTCAACAGGCTTATATCACATATTGTATTAAACTCCAAGCACAAAAAAGGCCATTGTAAAATATATTATCTTAGCTGCAGTTGCAGGAGAGACAACAAGACAGAGGTAGCATAGATGAATGAGAACCAGCCAACTGGTTTTGTTGAGCAGTTAAACGTGTTTTACATCGCTTTCTCTGGTTTTAGCTCACACATTTTAATAATTCTTGTTTAACTGTTTTGAATAATGTGATTTTTTAAAAAAAAATGCAGTAGTTTTAATATTTGCATTTTTCTATCCTTTGCTGCCTTGGTTCCCTCTACCAGGAGAAAAGTGGGGTAGAAATAAAATAAAATCAAGTCATTTCCTTGATGATGTCACAGACAAGGACGTTTTACCTGTGATTGTGATTGTTTGAGAGGAGGTCTGGGTGCCACACAAATCCACAAAGAGTCCCTTCTAAATTGCCTAGCACTGGGTGGAAAGCCTGTCCCTCCGACCGAATTGCAAAAACCCTTAGAGGGGGCAGCCAGTGAGTTTGATGATCACCGACACAGCAGCCAGAAAGAAGGAAAAAGGAACACAAGCTGCTCCACCTGCCCTTCGGCAAAGAACACGGACATTTCCCTTCTCCTTCATTTGTATAACAAGAAGACAACACAAACACGCAGAGTGGCATTGTTGCTACATGGCGCAATATATACAACTGATGAATGAGTGAATGAATGAATGAATGAATGAAAGAATGAATGAATGAATGAACGAACTTCCTGGAGCAAGTTTGCAACAACAGCTGGATATTTGCACAAATACTCTCTCCTGGAGATTGACTTTGGCACTTGGATATCTCCTGAGACTGACTCTTCTAAGACACTATAATAGCATCCACAGACCATGAGATGGAAGGGGCTTATAATATGGCCATTGTCTCCACCACCACCCCTGATTAGTGTAGGAATCCAAAGCAAAGCAGATCTGACAGAGGATTGTCTAATCTTCTCTTGGTTTCTCACTGGAGAACTTAGTTTCTCATGGGGGAACTAACCACCTCCCCACGTCATGGATTCTATCTATCTATCTATCTATCTATCTATCTATCTATCTATCTATCTATCTATCTATCTATCTATCTATCTATCTATCTATCTATCTATCTATCTATCCTGTCCATCTGTCTGTCTACCTGTCTGTCTGCCTGTATTATTTCCCTTCACACTCCTTTTCTCAAGATTAAACATGTTATTTTCTTCCCGTCTTTCCTCACAGGAACTGGCTTCCAGTCACCTTATCATCCTGGTTGCCCTCCTCTGAACTTGCTCAACTTTGTTAGAATTAGGTGGCACATCTCTGTTTTGAAAACTTATTTTACCTCATGTTTCCCATATCGTCAAACATGTTATATTGATTATCAGAAGGAGTGCTGAGAAGGGCAGGTGGTGGCAGTGGTGGTGGTGGTGGTGACGTGTGTGTGTGTGTGTGTGTGTGTGTGTGTGTGTGTGTGTGTGTGTGTGTGTGTGTGTGTGTGTGTGTTTATGCAAACGTGTGATGTGCACCTGGGAGTGGGGAGCCCATGCAGCTGTTCACTGCTGGCTGCATCCACTGCTGGGGAAATGTCATTCAGGAAAGCTCCCAGGTGCTGACAGTGGGAGGTTTCCTTGATGACATTTCAGCCAAAAAAAAAAAAAAGGTTGCCTAGAAGCTATGAGATTCAGATGGAATCACAGAGGCACCCTGTCAAGCAAATGATACATCCATCCAAAAGGAAGCCAACAATATGATGAAAAGCACTTGAGTGTACGTTTGTGTTGGGTCAAAGAAACCAATCCTTCAACACTAAGAAAGAACATGTCATAGGAATGAGTAACATCCTTACCTATTCCCAAGGTTTCACTCAGACCAGACCCATGCATGAGCAAACGCACATCATACCATTACTATTTCTCCTGTGGAGTACTGGACTCACTCCCCTGAACACTACTCTCTGGATCCGAGGCACATTGCTAGACATGAAGCGCTATTAACATCATATTGTCACGGGTGCATTATGGTGGCAGCTGAAGAACTCAAGCAAATCGAAGTCTTGTCATGTTCAGCTCTTTCCAAATACTGTACAAGATTGACTCAACTCTTTAAAAATACACACACAAAAACAAAGCTGTTTAGGAAAGTGGGAGATTGTGCTTCCTGTACCCACAACTCACAACGCCAGGAAATGCCCCGATGCCACTGGACAATACGGCGTCACTGTTGCCAGCAACAAAAAGGATGCCAAGTTCTACATTGCAAAGGGCAGCCTGAAGGCTGACAGCACCAATGGCAACAGTCAAGATGGTCTACAAGCTACCCTCTTGTGCTCAGTCCCGCTGGCAAAATGACACCACACAAGGGGAAAATCCCACAAGGTGGCTCCTTTTTTCATCAGTTAAACACAAAGCAACTGTCAGGGCTTTTTTTTAATGCATGTAGCACTTTGTTGGATAAAACAGCCAACATTCTATTCCATAAGAACATAAGAAGAGCCATGCTGGATCAGGGGAAGGCCCATCGAGTCCAGCTTCCTGTATCTCATAGCGGCCCCACCAAATGCGTCTGGAAGTGCTTGAGACTTGATATCTGTCTCCTGATAGCACTCCCCTGCATCTGGCCCTTGAAGTACCCCTGTTTTAAGCCTGGAGATGACACAGCTCCATCATGGCTTGGAACCTGTGATGGAATTTTCTTCCAGGAATCTGTCCAATCCCCTTCTGAAGGCATCCAGGCCAGATGTCATCACCACATCCTGTGGCAGGGAGTTCCACAGAGTAACAACGTGCTGGGTGAAAAAATATTTTCTTTTGTCAGTTCTTACTCTCCCAGCCTTCAATTCATTTGAGTGTAGGTCCCCTAGTTCTGGTATTTTGTGAGAGGGAGAAGAGCATCCCTGTGTCCACTTTACTCATGCCCTGCATTCTTTTGTACGTCTCAATCATATCCCCCGTCAGGCGCCTTTTTTCCAGACTAAAGAGGCCCAAATGTTTTAGCCTTTCCTCATAAGGGAGGTGCCCCAGCCCAGTAATCATTTTAGTCGCTCTCCTCTGCACCTTTTCCAGTTCCATCTCCCAACCTTACTTTGACAAAGTACATAAGAACATAAGTAGCATTATTCCTTCCTCTCATGCTCTGCTCTAAGAGGTTATGTCACACATCTTTTATTTTCAAACCATGCAGCGAAATGAAAAGTCAACTCAAACTGCGCACAAGGCCTTCCTGGTAATGTTCAGCCTAGAACAGTGATGGCGAACCTATGGCACGGGTGCCAAAGGTGGCACTCAGGGCCCTTTCTGTGAGCACCTGACATCGCCCCTTCATAGCCACCTGTATACAGGTTCAATTACTGTATTGGCACTTTGCAAAAAAAAAAAAATCAGTGGGTTTTGAATTGCAGTTTGGGCACTCGGTCTCTAAAAGATTCGCCATCAATGGCCTAGAACATGCAAGGTGGTATGATAAGGGAGGCTCATGGTCTGCTTTAAGACTCACTAGGAGAGAGTGCTAGGCAAGGGGAAAATCTTCTGAAAAATTAAAAGTTCTCGAGCAGAATTGCTTTCTAGTACTGTAATATCTCTGCAATGTAAATGACAGTTCAGTGAACCAGGGTACCTGGCGGAGGGTCAGAGGCCCAGTCCAATTTCCCACTTTGCTTTGCAGAAGAGCCAACCTGCACAGTCACAGAGCACCACAGAAGAAGGCACCAGTAAACTATTCCTCAATTTCATCTACCTAGGAAACCCTGGAAAGGGTTAAGTCAGAATTGACTTGATGGCACTTAGTTACGAAGATCACCACAGCTAATGGAAAGTGAGAAAGGCCAAATGGAAATATCTATCAGACAGGCACTTGCTGTTTCTAACCATGACACGTATGTATGTATGTATGTATGTATGTATGTATGTATGTATGTATGTATGTATGTATGTATGTATGTATCTGTCATTTATTCCTTCCTTCCTTCCTTCCTTCCTTCCATCCTATCTATCTATCTATCTATCTATCTATCTATCTATCTATCTATCTATCTATCTATCTATCTATCTATCTATCTATCTATCTATGTATCACCAGCCTTCTTTGTAAAAGGATCCAAGGTGCCTTACAACAATTAGGAGACAATATTTAAAAGTCTAAAACAGTTAAGCATAAAAAGATTTTAAAAGGAATTAAATAAGTCCATTAAAAACGGTAAATAAAATCAATACTAAAAATATATTTAAAAACAACACCGCACAACAATCCCATTTAAATAATGCCTTCTCAAACCACCAGCTGTTAAGGGAAAGCCTGACTGAAGGGAAAGGTCTTCACCTGCTTGCAGAGAGACAGCGAAGATGGGGCCAGGCTGGCCTCCAGTGGGAGGGAGTTCCAAAGTCTGGGAGCAGCAGCAGAGATGGCCCTCACCTGAGTCCTCACCAAGTGTGTCTGGGAGGGTGGGGGTGGGGGGGGCAGAGAGAAAGCCTCCTGTCTTGATGACCTTAACTCCTGGACAGATTCATAGAAAGATGCAGCATTTTAGATAGCTTGGACCTAAGCAACTTAGGGTTTTATAATGGATCAGCAGCCAGAGGTGCTGTAACAGGGGAGTTTATATGTTCCCTGTAACCAGCTCTAGTTAGCAATCTGACTGTGGCATTTTGGTCCCACTGGAGTTTTCAAACACTTTTGAAAGGCAGCCCCATCTTGAATCCAGCTGAAATGTAACTAATCCCTGTGTCACCGTGGGCAGGTCAGATCTCGCCAGAAATGAGCGCAACTGGCACACTATTTTTAACCGCCAAGTTTAACTCCTGGTCACCGTTGAAACCTTAGCCGAGATCCTTGGTTCAGATTTATTCTACCTTCTCGCATGGAAGTCAGAGAATCCAGGGTAAAGAAACACAAGGAACCGATCTGTCGCTTTTCCTCACTACTTCTGTGGCACCCATTTCTCCCTAACTAGTTTCCCAGGTCCTTTCTCGCCAACAACAATACTTGTGGACAATGTTCCCTCTAAACCACGCAGCACTGGATCAGGGCCGCCCAGCACTGGATCGGTGCTCCCCATTTGCTTCCAGTCACAGCTGGAACACCGTATTCATGGGGGGGGGACCCAACTCTTTGGAAAATGAAGAGGGCTAGCTGCTTATGGAACAACTCTGCTTCCTCTACTCCACTCATAGAATCACAGAATCCTAGAGTTGGAGGAGACCTCAGGGGCCATCCAGTCCAACCCCTTGCCATGCAGGAACCCCCATCACAGGACTCTTGACAGATGGCCATCCAGCCTCTGCTTAAAAACCTCCAAAGAAGGAGACTCCACCACCCTCCTTTGGGGCAGCCTATGCCTAGATGCCCTAAGCACATCCGATCTTGCCTGATTTCGGAAGCTAAGAAGGGTCAGCCCTGGTTAGTAGTTGGATGGGAGACCACCAAAGAATACCAGGTGCTGTAGGCGCCTGGAGTAGGAACTGGAGAACCACTCCAGTATTCCTGCCAAGAAAACTCCATGGATGTGGAGTCACGAAGGGTCGGTCACGACTGTAACGAAACAACACACACACACACACACACACATTCCACTGCCAAACAGCAGTAAACCATCAGGAAGTTCTTCCTAATGTCTGAATTGAATCTGTTTTCCTGCAGTTTGAGACCATTGCCCTGCGTCCTAGTCTCTGAAGCCATCTGAAGGGCTCAGGGAAGGCACTTGCATCGAGCCACTTCCAGTTGCCTCTGCGATCCGAGCGCTGGATCGCTTCCAGCCCTGTTACAAAATCTCAAATCACATCTATTTGATCAGTATCTTCCTTTTTGGCCTCTTACAGCATTAGACCCAATTCGCACATAGAAGGAGCTCCTCAGAGCAGACCGACAGACAATGGAGTTTTAGCTTTAAATAGCTGCTACCAGCAGTCTCTCAGTCCTTTTCTGGCAGAGCAGCAGAGAGGAAGGAGCTGGTCAGAGGAGCACACGCCCAAAGAGCAGAGCTAACTTCTTCTTTTTGCAGGAGCAAGGGGCGGAGTTTTAGCTTTAAATAGCTGCTACCAGCAGTCTCTCAGTCCTTTTCTGGCAGAGCAGCAGAGAGGAAGGAGCTGGTCAGAGGAGCACACGCCCAAAGAGCAGAGCTAACTTCTTCTTTTTGCAGGAGCAAGGGGCGGAGTTTTAGCTTTAAATAGCTGCTACCAGCAGTCTCTCAGTCCTTTTCTGGCAGAGCAGCAGAGAGGAAGGAGCTGGTCAGAGGAGCACACGGCCAAAGGGCAGAGCTAACTTCTTCTTTTTGCAGGAGCAAGGGGCGGAGTTTTAGCTTTAAATAGCTGCTACCAGCAGCACGTGCCTTACGGCGCGTGCAAACTAAAAAAAAAAAAATTGGGTTTAATTGAGTTCCCAAGCCAAGCAACTCCTCAGGAGGTCCTACACTTCCTGACGTGCTTGCAGTTGGAGTAGAGGTGCTTTAGCGGCCCCTACACTGTTAGATTTTGACTAAACAATAAAAGAAGTAAAGAGTCTTACTAGATTTAAAAAAAAGTGCAAGTTTACATTTTTTAGACCTTGAATACATTTTATTGTAATAGTTAAAATGGAGTTGGAGGGAGCAGCTGTAGTTACCTGCAGTACTTGTGCTATGTTTGTTATCTTGACAGAGCGTGTGCAGAACTACATCTGCTGCAAGTGCACGCTGGTAGCGCTATTGGAAGAGAAGGTCCAGCAGCTAGAGGCTCGCATAGTGGACCAGCAACATATTAAGGAGCTTGAGCAGTTCCTGGACAGAGCGGAAGAGACTACCCAGGTCCAAGAAGAGACAGGGCACACTTCAGAGGAGGAAGTCACTCCCCCAACTCAGGAGGTGGATGGGTGGAGGAATGTGACTCAAAGGAGTAGAAGGCCAAGGCATCGCTCAGAGAGTCTCATCTTGCACAATCAATTTGAAGCTCTTTCCCTCAGCACACCTCATGAGGCACACATAGAGGAAGAAGTGGTTCCACCGGAGGATCTCTCCCTCATCACTATTGATGAGATACAAGATCAGGTACATGTTGATGACCAGGCTGCAGGAGAGAAGATCATTGTGCTAGGGGATTCTATCATTAGAAATACGGAGGGATGGATTTGTGAGGAGCATGATAACCGGATGGTCACTTGCCTGCCGGGTGCAAAGGTTGCAGACATCACCAGAAATATAGATAGCTTGTTAGAGAGAACTGGGAAGGAGCCAGTGATCATGGTACACGTCGGTACCAACGATGTCGGGAAGGCCAAGCGGTCAGTCTTGGAAGCCAAATTCAGGTTGCTAGGTAGAAGATTGAAGTCCCGGGCTTCCAAGGTAGCATTTTCAGAAGTGCTACCTGTTCCTCGTGCAGGTCCCGCCAGGCAGGCAGAACTCAGAAGCCTCAATGCGTGGATGAGGCGATGGTGTCGAGAGGAGGGCTTTAGATTTGTCAGGAACTGGAGAACATTTTGGGACAAGCCAAACCTGTTCAGGAGGGATGGGTTGCACTTGAATCATGATGGGACCAGATTGCTGGCACTCAACCTCAAAAAGGCAGCAGAGCAGCTTTTAAACTGATAACTGGGGGAAAGCTGACAGGAGCTGTGTGGCATCCGGTTCGGAACACCTCATCCTCGGGGAATGAGGTTGGAGAGGGTAGAGAATCACATAGAGATGACATAGCAAGTATTAACACTGGCAGAATAGCGGAATGTGACAGTTCGTCTACTGAAAATAAAAGCTGTGGGGGGAGAAGAACAAGGCAGCAGCTGTTGCGGGACCCACTGTACAAGTGCTTCTACGCCAATGCTCGAAGCCTCCGAGCGAAGATGGGAGAACTTGAACATCTGGCAGCTAGGGATAACATTGATATAATAGCCATAACAGAAACCTGGTGGAATGTGGAGAACCAGTGGGACACAGCAATCCCAGGCTATAAACTCTATAGAAGGGATAGAGAGGGGCGGGTTGGAGGAGGAGTGGCCATCTATGTCAAAGAAGGCATAAAATCCAGCAGAATGGAGATTGACAGAGGGTCTGACTCCGCCATAGAATCACTGTGGGTTAAACTACCAGGTCCAAAGAGTGATGTGATAGTTGGAGTATTCTATCGTCCACCAGATCAAAAACTTGAGGGGGACCTTGAAATGAGGAGAGAAATCATGGAGGTGGCTAAGAGGGATAGGATAGTAATCATGGGGGACTTTAATTATCCCCACATTGACTGGGCCAATGCGAGCTCTGGGCAAGAAAGAGAAACTGGGTTTCTCGACTTGCTGAATGACTGTGCCTTAGAGCAACTTGTCATGGAGCCCACCCGAGAACAGGCAACTCTAGATCTAATATTGTGTGATACTCAGGACCTCGTCAGGGATGTGAATGTCACTGAGCCTCTGGGGAACAGTGACCATGCTGCAATTACCTTTGCCATGCATGTCGGAGGAAGAGTGTCAACCAAATCAGACATAAAAACCCTTGATTTTCGAAGGGCAAACTTCCCTCAGATGAGGAAACTAGTTAGAGAGAAACTGAAGGGGAGGGTTAGAAGAATCCAATCTCTTCAGTGTGCATGGAGCCTGTTTAAAACAACAATAATAGAGGCCCAGCACAAGTGCATACCACAAAGAAAGAAGAGCTCATTTAAGTCCAAGAGGACACCGGCATGGTTAACGAGTGGAGTTAGAGAGGCTCTAAAGCACAAGGAGAGGTCCTTCTGTAAATGGAAATCCTCCCCAAATGAGGAAAATAAAAAGGAACACAAACTCTGGCAAAAGAAATGTAAAAAGATGATAAGGGAGGCAAAGAAAGACTTTGAGGAACGCATGGCTAGCAATATAAAGGGTAATAATAAAAGCTTCTTTAAATATGTTAGAAGTAGAAAACCTGCCAGAGAACCAATTGGGCCTCTGGATGGTGAGGGAGGAAAAGGGGAGGTTAAGGAGGACTTGGACATTGCAGAGAAATTGAACGAGTTCTTTGCATCTGTCTTCACAACAGAGGACCTTGAGCGGATTCCGCTGCCTGAGCCGCCCCTCTTGACTAAAGAATTAAATCAAATACAGGTTAAAAGAGAGGAGGTTTTAGGACTAATTGATAAATTGAGGATTAACAAGTCACCGGGCCCAGATGGCATCCACCCAAGGGTTATTAGGGAACTGAGAAATGAAATTGCAGATCTCTTAACGGTTATATGCAACTTGTCTCTTAAAACGGCCACAGTGCCGGAGGACTGGAGGATAGCAGATGTCACACCAATTTTTAAAAAAGGAAGGCGGGGGGACCCAGGAAACTACAGGCCGGTTAGCCTTACATCTGTCCCAGGGAAGATGGTGGAAGGCCTCATCCAAGAGAAAATCTTAAAACACATAAAAGAACAAACCTTGCTGAGAGAAAATCAGCATGGCTTCTGTAAGGGTAAATCTTGTCTTACAAACCTTTTAGAATTTTTTGAAAAGGTCAACAGGCACGTGGATTTGGGTGAACCGGTGGATATAGTCTATCTGGATTTTCAAAAGGCTTTTGACACAGTCCCTCACCATAAGCTGCTGAGAAAATTGCATAGTCAGGGGATAAGAGGGCAGGTCCTCTTATGGATTGAGAACTGGTTGAGATCCCGGAAACAAAGAGTAGGTGTCAATGGGAAATTTTCACAATGGAGAGAAGTGAAAAGCGGTGTGCCCCAGGGCTCGGTCCTGGGACCGGTGCTTTTCAATCTGTTCATAAATGACCTGGAGACAGGGATAAACAGTGAGGTGGCCAAGTTTGCAGATGACACAAAACTTTTCCATGTGGTAAAAACCAGAGAAGATTGTGAAGAGCTCCAGAAGGATCTCTCCAAACTGGGGGAGTGGGCTGAGAAATGGCAAATGCGTTTTAATGTAACCAAATGTAAAGTAATGCATATTGGGGCAAAAAATCCAAACTTCATCTATCAACTCATGGGCTCTGAGTTATCCGTGACGGATCAGGAAAGAGATCTTGGTGTGTTGGTGGACAGCTCCATGAAGGTGTCTCCCCAATGTGTGGCAGCAGTGAAGAAGGCCAATTCCATGCTAGGGATTATCAAAAAGGGGATTGAAAATAAAACAGCCAACATTATAATGCCGTTATATAAAACAATAGTAAGGCCCCACCTGGAGTATTGTGTACAATTCTGGTCACCGCATCTCAAGAAAGACATAGTGGAACTGGAAAAGGTGCAGAAGAGAGCGACTAAAATGATTACTGGGCTGGGGCACCTCCCTTATGAAGAAAGGCTAAAACAATTGGGCCTCTTTAGTCTGGAAAAAAGGCGCTTGAGGGGGGATATGATTGAGACATACAAAATAATGCAGGGTATGAGTAAAGTGGATAGAGGGAAGCTCTTCTCCCTCTCTCAAAATACCAGAAACTAGGGGACATACACTCAAATTGAGTGCTGGGAGAGTAAGAACTGACAAAAGAAAATATTTTTTCACCCAGCGTGTTGTAAGTCTATGGAACTCCCTGCCACAGGATGTGGTGATGGCATCTGGCCTGGATGCCTTCAAAAGGGGATTGGACAGATTCCTAGAGGAAAAGTCCATCACGGGTTACAAACCATGATGGAGATGTGTAATCTCTAGGCTTTAAACCAGGGTACTTCAAGGGCCAGATGCAGGGGAGTGGTATCAGGAGACAGATATCTAGTCTCATGCGCTCCCAAACGCATCTGGTGGGGCCGCTGTGAGATACAGGAAGCTGGACTAGATGGGCCTTTGGCCTGATCCAGCATGGCTCTTCTTATGTTCTTATGTTCTTATGTTAATGCCACCCTCCGGAGAAGCGGCTCTAAAAGGAGTTAAAGCCAGCTCTCTAATATGATTCGCGCTTTATTTTCCTTGGCTCCCTCTTAGTTTCCAAACCACAATCAACTTATTGTCACGCCGCTGAGTGACAGAAACCTTGCCAAACCACTTCAGAAATTGACAAGGTTTCAGCTGCTCTCAACAACCCCAGAAGATACATCCACTCATTTTAATGCAAAATCCTATCAGAGCTGCGGAGCTGAATTTTTTTTTTTTAAAGTTTAAAGCACAAGCAACTAAAAGAGAGCTCCCGCCCTCTTTCCAAGCCGTACATCAGTGAACTTTGGAAATAGAGATGATCAAAAAGACTGAAAGATCCAATGCCAGATTAATGCAAATATCTGCCTGCAAGCAAGTGTACTATTTGATTAAACTGGCATACATCAAGTACAATTAGAAAGGTTATTTATAACTAAGAAATACATAATTCTGTATTTTAATGAGGGTGACAATTACAGCCAACAGTTGCTAATTAACATTAATCCATTTGCACGGGGAGCCAGGGTGTTCCTGGCAGGATCGGATCTTCTCGGCAGCCATTCTGGGTGTCACAACTCTTGAGCTGCTGTTGTGAAGCGTGTCCCTGCCCCATCCTCTCTGTTCAAGCCTCTTCATCACTTACATGGCGTGCCATCTTCCGGCTTGCGGCACAGGAATGGAAGCCTCATGTGTATCTGGGGTCTCGGTTTGCAGATTCCCCAATGCACGGAGGGCCTCCTGTTTGTTTGTAAAAGCCAGCGATGATTTTGAATCTACCTACTAGGAAGACAGCTGCCTAGACGCCCTAATCATATCCGATCTCACCTGATTTCGAAAGCTAAGCAGGGTCGGCCCTGGTTAGTACTTGGATGGGAGACCACCAGGGAATCCCATGTGCTGTAGGGGCCTGGAGTAGGAACTGGCAAGCCACTCCAGTAATTCCTGCCAAGAAAACTCCATGGACATTGAGTCACAAAGAGTTGGTCACGACTGTAATGACACAACACACACTAGGAAGCCAGTTCTGCATCACCTGAGTTCCCTATAGGAAACAGCTTCATAGGCAACATTATTTATTTTACTTATTTATCACTTTAATTTACATTCTGACTCATGAGCACTGAACCACTATTCTGGGCAGTTAAGACAAACTTTACAGGCAAGCCTTCCCTCACTAAGTAGCTAAATATTATGTGATGGATTGTTATGCTTTAGTGCTTGGATTGGATTAGCAGCACTACTTATGTTTTTCCATATATATTTTTTGCATTTCATCTCGAGTGGCTTTTTGTTCCTCCATGTTTGTTTAGTTACTGTTCCTAATTTGAGTATTGCCTCTTCACACTCATTGTTCTTAGCTTTAAACATTGTCTCCAATGTTTGTTAGCAATTGCTGTAGACTCATTGTCTCCAGTTATATATACTGTCGTCAGTCTTGTAAGCCGTGTTGGGTTGGGTCCTTCCCAAGGAGAAAGGTTGGGTAGAAATAACATCAAACAACCGGTGGTGCTAACCAACTTTGGGAGTGAAGTAAGAATGGAGGTGAGGTATTCAACCAGGTTCTTTGTGAAAGGCATCTCTGAAAAGTAGTGTTTTGAACAGCCTCCTAAGTCAGCACAGGGATCAGGCGTACTTCTGAGAGCTGATTCCGTAATGATGGTGCCACCACCAAGAAGGCCCTTCATCTAGTAGATGACCTTGTGGCGTCTCTCAGAGTTGCTACACAGAGGACCCCGGCCTGAAGATCTAGTGGGCCGTGCAGATGACATAAGATAAAGTAGCTCCAACAGGTAACATGGTCCCGAACTGTGAGCAATTTTAACTACAGAACAAGAGAGCCACCACTCACCAAAAGAACACTAAACTCACCCATTTCCACAACGGGGCACCATGGCCAGAACTGCACTGCCGATTTCCACTTGTGTATGAGAACGTATGCTCATCGTGCAGCATACTGCTGCTTGTTAACAAGGTAGTGGTTGCAGCCTGGGATGGATCCATGATCATAGAACTGTGCGCATGAGCGCAACCAGCACTCATTAATGAGCGGTAAGATGGCACCAAGACTGGCTTCTTTATCCCAGCACGAGGTTGCCAAAGGAGTCCAGCCCCTTTCACGAGATAGACCACTTTCCATCAGGAAAGGCCAAGCTACAATGGCCAAGCTGTCAGGAGAAAGGATTAGTGCAAGACTGGTAGACCTCACTGGGTCAAGCTTTGCTCTTCAGTGACAAAGTGACAGCGATGGCCATGGCCATTAGACAGGGCAGTTAAATCTCCACCCAGAGTTCAGGGAACAGCAGCATCTCCCCAACAGAATCGAAGAATAATGGAGTTGGAAGGGGCCTAGAAGTCCATCGGGTCCAGTGCCCTGATCAATGAGGAATCCAAACCAAAGCACATCTGACAGAGGGTTGTCTGTCCAATTTTCTCTTGGATGCCTCCAGCACCACTCTCTACTTCCTGACATCATTGGTTCCATTGTCATACCGTTCTAACAGTTGGGAAGTTTTTTCCTGATACAGTATTCAAGAAGACATCTTGATCATGCCCTGCACTACATGAAGCTGCCGCTGCTACAAAAAGTGTATGTGCCATTTTGGAGAGGAATCATTTCCATGCTGTATACATACAGAGTATCACACGTCAGATCCCAGATCCATCTCCAGTAAAGACTTCAAAAGACCTCTTCTTCCTGAAACGCTGGAAATCTGCACTGTCAACCAATGCAATCTTTATGGAGTTTGATGGTCTGATGCTTCATTTCAGCTTGTTTCCCTTATCTGCTGAAAAAGAGAGCTTTTTTTTTTGTTCTACTCGGTTTGTATTTTCAGTTTGCGTTTGGCGTTTATATATTTTTGTGCGGAATGTTTTATGCGGAACTGTTAATTGCTTTGAGCAATGGAGGAGGGAAGGGTGTAAATGCAATAAATAAGTAATGAGACACTTTTATAGCCAGATCGAGAGCGGAAAAGAGCAAAAATCCAAAGGAGAAAAGCAGAATAAAAATCAAATATTTAAGATGACCTAGGAAAGGGGAGGTGGAAGGACTGTTCTGTGTGCCAAAAAATGGGCCCAGCAGAAACATATCGAGACTGCGGGGAAAGGTTTTGCATAAACATCTAAAGGCCTTCCAAGTGACAGAGCCACTTACAAACCACTTTGAGAATCTTCTCTCTTGAGTTCTCCCTCCTAATGATTTTAAATTGCCCCCTCAGTTTCCTCCCTATGGTAAACTCTGTTCACATGGTCTACCCCAGTGTTGGCAAACCTATGGCACAGGAGCCAAAGGTGGCACGCGGAGCCCTTTCTGTGGGCACCAAACACCGCCCCTTCACAGCCATCTGTATTCAGGTTAAATGGTTGTATTGGCACTTTGCAAAGAATTAGTGGGTTTTGAATGGCATTTTGGGCACTTGGTCTCTAAAAGGTTCGCCATCACTGGTCTACCCCACATACTGGAAGAGGAATGTGGTGGTAGGATCTTTCGGCTAGGTCTTCCACTCACACTGGGCTCTTGCTATCTCAGGCCTTGTGTGTGTGTGTGTGTGTGTGTGTGTCTGGTTTTGTGCACCAATGTGCTTTATGGAATATGGGGGCGGGGGAGGGCGCTTCCAGGAAGTTCTCCCGATGTGTTGTCGATAGAGACAGTGCACGCGACACAGCTGCGTGTTGGCACAAAGTGGCCTTCTCCCCCACAAACCCTTTGAGCGAAAGGGTTATCGGTCGGTCAACGGTCAACCGTCTGGATTTCCTTGTGGAAAGTGAAGCGAGGAAGTCAACAAAGACGGCCAGGGAGCAGCAGTGCATGGCTGGAGCTTAAAAATCAACACCCACCCACCGCCATAACCACTGTATAATGCACCATTAACAAAGCGCTGTAAATTCTGAATTTATTTTGCAAGCATGAGAATGGATGGATTATTTTTGTATATAGAGGGTTGCCGACCAAAATCAGGATAAGTGGTATTAATGTCCTATGGTCAGTATTATTGAACCGCCAAAGCAATAAACTACGAGTCGATAAATATTACATTTGCAACATAGTTAACATTCTCCTACTGTCTCTGGCACTTATTACACATTGTAACCGCAAGTCTACAATACATTATTCATATTTGGGGTGTCACTGAGTGATGGATTGCTGTAAGAGAGGCTGTCCTTTAAATAAATCAACAAATAAAAATGCAAATGTTAACATTTTCAGCCACAACTTTTCCCCATCTTGAATGGGGGGAATGAAAATTTCACATTATATCGACAGGCAGCAGAGAGAACAATTAACAACCTACACAGTGAATAAGAGAGATTAATTTGCCAATGTCTGCTTTTATCACTCGCATATGGAACTATATTGGACTTTTCACAATGTTAGTTCTCCTCGGGGAAAAGCGGGGGAAAGGTGAAAACTTATCTCCTCCCATGTTCAGAACCTCGTTCCCCATCTCTCCGCTCACAAATCTCTTCTTCTTAAAATGTTCAGAAATTAGGCTCCCCGCCTTCTTCAATATTAACATTTACTTCAAGGAGGGTGGGGGGCGACGGGGTGGGGAGGAAACTATTTCTGGAGATGTTCCCATTTAAAAGAACGCGGTCGGCAAAGCAAGGACTCGGCACGGAGCGTGCCCACTAAAAAGCGGCAACCTGTTCGGTGCATCCACAACGCCGCCATCTCACAAGCAGCTGCCATTCCAGACGTGGCTCATTCGTGTTTCTATTTACTACAAAGCGTTTCGTTCAAAGGATCCAGCGCGATAATATGGCGCGGCAGACGATTCAATCTACAGCTCTGGGCATTGCACATTACATCAAATATTAATTTGCTTAAAAGTCCCCAGCTGCACATTTACCTGATCGGAGATGCGCTGGGCAAATTGCGTGATTTCTCCTAACAGCCCCAAAACACAAATTTGTACAATGTAAGTTGTTTTTCTAAGAACTCCAAAGGATGCTGTTGTGACTCTCTCTCTCTCTCTCTTTCTTTGTGTGTGTGTGTGTGTGTGTGTGTGTGTGTGTGTGTGCGCGCGCGCGCGCAATGATACCCCTAAGCTAATTGCTTCATATGAGCTCTGCAGAAATTTGCTGTAGCTTTTTATTTGGATCCAAATAAATGTGGAAACACGTTTAGTTCCAAAACTAATCTTATGTTGAACGAAGAGAAGAGGCTTACCTGTAATGTGAAATCTTTAAGTGGACACCTGTAAACTCACAACCCAGAGCTGTCTTCAGAATTCTCCAGAGGTCATCAGCATTTCATGTGGGGCCTGCTCCGTCCCACTGCACATGTCCCAACATGCTCAACGGAGTCTCCTCAGTTCCAAAATGCCCCCCTCCCCCAGCTATGAAGGGTAGCATGAAGTGGACTACAGAGATGCAAGTGGGTTGTTCAAGTTCACAGATGACTACTTAAAGAATATAAGAAGAGCCATGCTGGATCAGGCCAAAGGCCCATCTAGTCCAGCTTCCTGTATTTCACAGTGGCCCCACCAATGCCTCTAGGAGTGCATGAGACTAGATATCTGTCTCCTGATACCACTCCCCTGCAACTGGCCCTTGAAGTACCCTGGTTTTAAGCCTGGAGATTATACATCTCCATCATGGTTTGATTGTAACCTGTGACGGACTTTTCCTCCAGGAATCTGTCCAATCCCCTTTTGAAGGCATCCAGGCCAGATGCCATCACCACATCCTGTGGCAGGGAATTCCACAGACTAACAACAACCTTGGTAAAAATTATTTTCTTTTTTCTGTTCTCACTCTCCCAACCCAGTTTGAGTGGATGTCCCCTAGTTTTGGTATTTTGTGAGAGGGAGAAGAGCTTCCCTCTATCCACTTGACTCATACCCTGCATTATTTTGTACGTCTCAATCGTATCCCCCCTCAGGCGCCTTTTTTCCAGACTAAAGAGCCCCAAATGTTTTAGCCTTTCCTCATAAGGGAGGTGCCCCAGCCCAGTAATCATTTTAGTCGCCCTCTTCTGCACCTTTTCCAGTTCCACTATGTCTTTTTTGAGATGCGGTGACCAGAATTGTTAGGGTAAGCAACTATGTCTTCTTTTTCTTCTCCCTAGTCCTGGGGCCTGGGTGATCCATTAGGTCACTCATTCGTAGCTGGGCATCATGCCACAATGGCCCTAAAAGACTGTTGAGCCAAAAGCAGAAGCCCGAGGGGCAATCACATCAAATCTGCAGTGATTCACCAGGGTTAAAGGCTGCGACCAAGTTGCAGCAGGGCTGATTTCTCTTTAGAAGAGCAGTGGGACACGCCGTGGCTCCCCCACGGAATGATCCTAGAGATGTTGCCTGGCAACAACAGTCCACTTAGTCCATATGCTCCAGAGGCAACACTTTTCGATGTAAGCACCGTGCAGAATACTGTCTGTCCCCAGTGAACACACAAAAAGCCTGTGCTTCCTTTTGGTCCCTTTGACATAAAAAAAAGTCAAAGCTCAGTGCACGTTAACCTCATGCAGCGATTTCTGGAAGTCTGAAACTGGCAAAGCAGAGAAAGTTGGCACAACTCTAGGCTGGTTTAAATTAACACCAGAGGCCATTTTAGGTAAGAAAGTAGAACGTTGTCTCTATGAAAGATGGCATGTCGAAACAGGGCCTTCTCGCCCGTTGCCCCCCAACTGTGGAATGCCGTCCCAACAGAGATCCGCCTGGCGCCCACACTTTCGGCTTTCAGGCACCAGGCAAAGACCTTCCTCTTCAGCCATCATTTTAATTAGATAGGGTTTGTTAGCTGGGCTCATTAGTAGCAGGATTTCATTATTTGTATTGTATATTGATTGTTTTAAATTGTTTTGTATTTTGTGGTTTAAATAATTATGTTGTTTTATAGTTTTAATATACTGTTGTATGCCACCCAGAGACCACTTGGTAGTGGGGTGGCTAATTTTTTTGTAAATAAATAAATCAAGGAAGGAAGGAAGGAAGGAAGGAAGGAAGGAAGGAAGGAAGGAAGGAAGGAAGGAAGGAAGGAAGGAAGGAAGGAAGGAAGGAAGGTGGGGAACTGTTTCAGGAGCTGGACTCTCCTGAAATTTCCCTGATTTCCTCTCCTACATCCTACTCTACAAACATCAGTCTCCTGAAAATCCTTACTGCACTCAGTCTGCTTGCCTTTATGCCGAAGAAACCATGACCAGAAAAAATAAGTCAGCAACTGGACTAAGGAGCATTGGCTGAAAGGTTGGAGCCACCAGTTGCATTCATATAAAAAACAAAGAGATGCCGTTAGAGCTGTTTTGGAAGAAATACATTCTCAAGGCTTTTGGAAAGACAAATTCAAGAGACCAGCGTCTTTTAGATGCAATAGGAAACGGATGACTGGCCAAAATCCTATTACACAACTGACACTAGTGCAACTCAAGACTGCACCCATGGTACTTGAACTAGTGCTGAGACTGAAGTGCTGTCCCCCAAACTATGGCCCACAATCCACTGCACAGTCGGCCGTGCTGGGGATGCACAACTGGTTGTGTAATTCCATAGTGCAATCCCATCCAATCTGGCCTGATCTCAAAAGCTAAGCAGGGTTGGGTTTGGCTCGTACTTGGATGGGCGACCACCAGAGAATACCAGATGCTGTGGGCACGTGGGGTAGGAACTGGCAAGCCACTCCAGTATTCCTGCCAAGAAAACTCCATGGACATGGGATCACGAAGAGTCCTTCACGACTGTAACGACACAAAACCAACAACATTTATGCCACTGACACTGTAGGATCAGCAGGATACTGGCCACTGTTTCCCAACATTGTGGATTCTGAACGATATCAGTGGTTTTGTGCAGTACAGGAAATATATCCACGTGCAGGCATACAATGTTTGAGTCAATGGTTGCCACAAAGACTGGAGGGCATGAAGTATACACACACACACACACACACACAGACACACACACACACACAGAGAGAGAGAGAGAGAGAGAGAGAGAGAGAGAGAGAGAGAGAGAGAGAGAGAGAGAGAGAGAGAGAGAGAGAGAGCACTCATTGTAAAAGTGTTTGGCCTGCCAGTTGAAACCTGGTGACATCAGGGTGACATGCCTAACCTTAGGCGTGGAACTGCAGAGTTGGAGGGGACCCAATGGACCATCATTGAGTCCAGCCCCTCTCAAGGAGGCACAGTGGCAAATCAAACTCCCAAACCACTGAGCTATCAACTCTTTGTCACATTTTAATACGTTCAGTTGCAAAAAACTGTTTGTAGTATTTTATCCCAATAAGAAGAGCGAAGTCATGATCCGTAATTAGAGATGGATCTAAATTTTTTAAAATTAATTTAAAATTGTTTAAAAATCACTAATTTGTTGATCCGTATTCCTTCTCAATGTGAATTAGCACATTTTAGTGCTAATTTGTTGACTTCTTGGATTATAGAAATCCTCTCCTGCTCCCCGCCAGACACCTAGAGACACCAAAACCACAAAAAAGCTTCTCTCAATTCTCCTCTACATCGCTGGTGAATATTGGGTTTCAGACATTTGAGTCATATACCCACAAAGTGCCCCCCCCAATTGCTGATATAAAAATGATTCCCAGTGATTTACTTCTTCCAATTGTTGTAGAGGCAGGTTTCACTTCACTTTTTAAAACTGCAGGTTCTTCAAATACAATTTGACGCCATCTTCCAGTTTTGCAGGTCTTTTGTATAGCTCTTCAATGTATTGGTTCCATATCTGATTTATTTTATGCTGATTAGAAAATATATTTCCCTGCTGATCTATCAGCATTCCTAACCTCTCGGCATTTTCATCTTTTGCCTACAGGCAAGGAATCACACTCAGCCTGAAAACTCCTTGCTGAGGTGTCTGGTGGCATCAAGTCAGCTGACATCTATGAGAACAAAGAATCTAGTAAGCATCTTTTGCATGGCTACGTTTCCAGGTGTCTATAGAGTAAGACGCTCTTAGAAAAAGGCTGATGCACCACATCACTGGCAACTCTGATTTTTGTACCGCAAGGATGCACAGACTCTCCTGAAATTTCCATGATTCCCTTTCCTACATCCTACTCTAGAAACATCAGTCCCCTGAAAAAGCAGTCCACTAGTTAATGCTTTGTTTTGCATTAATGCTGGCTTTACTCTGCTTGCTAAAACTTTAAATAGCCAGCAGTAATTACACGTACTGCAAACTCAATTGCACTCCCCCCCCCATTTCTCTCTCTCCTGCTGTCCTGTTAAGACTTTGGTTTTGTTCAGCAAGTTTTAGTCGCGAGGAAAGCAAACCATTAGGGTTAAACTGTTAACGGCGGATTATAACAAACATGCTGACAGATCTTTAACTTTACTGGCACACCAGCAGCTATAATTCTCCATATTGATTAATTTAGTTAGTTAAACCTGCAATCTAAGCTTATAACCCATTCGGTGATAAATTGAGACTGACCTGCTACCCAAGCAGGTTTCATTGATGAAGAATAGGAGTGGGTTTAGGTCTCCCACAGAAATACGTGCCTATTTACCATTTTCAATTAGAGAAGCCCATGAGTAAGGGAAAGCAAAACATGGCACTTTAACCTGGTCAATTATAACAACAACACAGTGCACCAAAGGGAGGAGGAGGAGGAGGAGGAGGAGGGAGGAAGGAATGCAAGCATGAAGGAGAGAAACTGCATCTGATTGGAAGGGGAGAAAACAGGAGAGACAAGACAACTCAACAAGCCCACGGCCTGCAATGGTTCTCTTTACAGTGGTACCTCCCAAAAGATCTTCTATACGGAGAACTAGTGCAGGGGAAAGCGCCCCAGAGGGAGACCACAGCTGCGGTATAAGGATATCTGTAAGAGGGACCTGAAGGCCTTGGGAATGGACCTCAACAGATGGGAAGCCCTGACCTCCGATCGCACTGTCTGCAGGCAAGAGATACAGCATGGTCTACATAAATCTGAAGAGGCATTTGTCCAACAGGCAGAGGAAAAGAGGCAGGCACGGAAAGAACGAAACTCGAGGACCAGGCAGGAAACAGAATACATCTGCCTCCAGTGCGGTAGAGACTGCCATTCCCGAATTGGTCTATTTAGTCACACTAGGTGCTGTTTTTAGGATCTCTACTCCAGGCATGATACCATAGTCTTTCGAGACGGAAGGATGCCAATGCCAAGGGTACCTTGTATAAAGGAATTAATTCGTCCCCAATGAAATTCTGTGAAGCAAATTTTCCTTCATCCAAACTTCCCATAGAAATGCATTGAAAACAGAGTCATCCCCGATGGCGACCATTTTCATGTTGTACGGATTTGCCCCATAGGCGATTCTGTTAAGCCAGGCATGTCCAAACTTCGGCCCTCCTGATGTTTTGGACCACAACTCCCAGAATTCTAAGCTCAGATTGCCAATGGCAAAGGACCGTGGGAGTTGCGGTCCAAAACATCTGGAGGGCCGAAGTTTGGACATGTCTATGTTAAGCAAATTTCCCCTATCTCCGGAATTTTCTATGTTGTACAGATTTTATGTGATACAAACCATTTGTTATACGAGGGACCACTCCACTTAACAACAGCAGAGGCAGAAAAGTCTGAACCCAATTTTCATCCAGTGGGGAGAGGAAGCCATCTCTGGATGAGAGGAAGAAGGGTGCTGGGCAAGTCCGAGTCCATACTCTTGACTCAAAAACAGCCTCGTGATGCAGTAGTTAAATGCCTGTACTGCAAGTAAAACTGTGCTCACGACCTGGGTTCAATCCCCGGTAGCAGGCTCAAGGTTCATTCAGCCTTCCATCCTTCCGAGGTCGGTAAAATGAGTACCCAGCTTGCTGGGGGGGCAATGTGTAGCCTGCACACTGTCATTAAAATTGTAAACCGCCCAGAGACTACTTGTAGTGGTATGGGGCGGTATATAAGCAGAACACTTTGCTTTTACTTTTGGCTAACTATTTTTAAAAACCTGGGTGAGTATGTTTCTTATTAACTTTAGTTCAAAACTCTTTGTCTCTACGTGGGCTTCCTATTTTCTTTGGTGCAGCCAGGGTCTAAGAAGGCATCAAAAGGAAAACTTTCCATTTTAATGATGTTTTTAAAGCAAACGGTGGTGGCTACCGTATAATGGTTGCTAAGCTCCTTGTTTGCTCCTCTCATAATCCCTGCCTCAAGACCATCGCTGTCTGGCCCCAGGGAACTTGGTTCACAGCAGCCGCTGGCCGGTTTGAAGCTCTCAACCCCCCTCCCCTTTCTGGTTTTTGACCAAAGAGAGGATTTCTCCCCAGCCCGGGAGGAGATCCATCTCAAACAACACCCGTGACCAGCCCTGAAGGCATGCCATTTTGCTTCCCACTTTTTCTGAAGTGTGGTAAATGCAATTTTCTACGCTCACTCTCACTTTGTGTTGTTCTCTATATCAGCGGTTCTCACACTTGGGTCCCAGATACTCTTGGACTACAGTTCTCAGAAATCTTGGCTGGCACATGTAATGGTGAAGGCTTCTTGGAGATTTAGTCCAAGAACATCTGGGGACGCCAAGTTTGAGGACCAACCACTGCTCTATACCTACCAACCCCACACAACCCAGCACATCATATTTTTAAAAATATTTTTTCACCCAGCGCGTTGTTAGTCTGTGGTACTCCCTGCCACAGGATGTGGCAATGGCATCTGGCCTGGATGCCTTCAAAAGGGGATTGGACAGATTCCTGGAGGAAAAGTCCATCACAAGTGACAAACCATGATGGAGGTGTGTCATCTCCAGGCTTAACACCGGGGTACTTCAAGAGCCAGATGCAGGGGGGTGGTATCAGGAGACAGAGATCTAATCTCGTGCGCTCCCAGATGTATCTGGTGGGGCCACTGTGAGATACTGGAAGCTGGACTACATGGGTCTTTGGCCTGATCCAGCAGGGCTCTTCTTATGTTCTCCTCTATGTGAGACAACTTGGCTTACAACTTCAATATCCCTGCTTTGGCATTTCTGCAGCACTCCTCTCTCCGCTTCTTTCTTTTTTCTTTTCTTTTTGGCAAATGTTAATTCCCCCAATCTCCCTCTTGCCTGTTTCTCTGCTAGTGGACCGGGACCTTTTCCTAGCCATTTCCCTTTTCGCAACATGGGTGCACCACCCGAGGGTCTAAAAAATCAACCTCCCCATCCACTTCATGCCTGCTTTAGAATGCTGAGCTGGGGTTGAAAGGGGGAGGGGGAGGATCAGCCTTCCTCCTTCCCTCCCTCTGTCCTACCTCGCAGGGCTGTCATGAAGGTAGGAGGAGGAGGAGGTGGTGGAGGAGGTCAAATTTAACACCACCATAGGTTTGAAAGGCCTTAATTGTTTTAATTACTGGTTGGCATATCGTCCCTCGTTGCTGTAAGCCGCCTTGGGTCCTCTTCCAAGGAGATAGGCGGGGTAAAAATACTCAAAAATAAATAAATAAATAAATAAATAAATAAATAAATCTAGAGCTCTGGATTTGAATGATGGTTTGAGCCCCTTTCCCTCAACATGGGAAGTCACCCACCCTCCTCCCAAAGGCACTTTGCTGCTATACCAAGTCTACATATTTTCTGAGTGCGGGGAGATATAAATCTCGCCGTGATCCCTCTGGTTCCACATTTGTAGAGACATGAGTTTCTGCCTGTGTGAGAATTAAGGGCTTGTGGCTGCACTTTCAAGCCCCAATTTGGGTGCAGCAATTCCCAAGCTCTAGATCAGTGTTTTTCAACCTTTTTTGGGCAAAGGCACACTTGTTTCATGAAAAAAATCACGAGGCACACCACCATTAGAAAATGTTAAAAAATTTAACTCTGTGCCTTTTGGTGACTCGAGTCGCGACGTCTTCTTCTCTCCGCTGCTGCGCACACTGTGCTCGGGCGGGAAGGAAGTCGGAAGATGATGTCCTACTGTGATAGGTCCAGGCTGGAGTCTTGACCAATCACAGCCCGGACATCAGAAAAGTGGAGGGTGTCCCCCTGAGGAGCGCCAATCGGCGCCCCTGCTGGCCGAGGGTGGGGTCAAAAACCCCACTCCTTCATACCCAGGACACAGTCCGGCGCCCACCTAGTGGGCGAAAATTCGACATTTTTTTTAAAATCTTTCGAATTTTTCAATTTTTCCAACGGCACACCAGGCAACATCTCGCGGCACACTAGTGTGCCGCGGAACAGTGGTTGAAAAACACTGCTCTAGATCACTCTGCCCAGGAAGAATGAAGCCAGATGCATCCCGGTTCCCTTCCTGCTTCCAGGCAAGTCCTTTTTTATTCACACAGGCCTTGGGCAGGGATGCGACCCTCTTTGCTACCAAGGGAGCTTTTAATTCGATAACGGGTTCCCTCCTTGTGTACAATTCTGGTCACCACATCTCAAGAAAGACATAGTGGAACTGGAAAAGGTGCAGAAGAGAGCGACTAAAATGATTACTGGGCTGGAGCACCTCCCTTATGACGAAAGGCTAAAACATTTGGGCCTCTTTAGTCTGGAAAAAAGGCGCCTGAGGGGGGATATGATTGAGACGTACAAAATAATGCAGGGCATGAGTAAAGTGGATAGAAGGAAGCTCTTCTCCCTCTCACAAAATACCAGACCTAGGGGACATACACTCAAATTGAGGGCTGGGAGAGTAAGAACTGACAAAAGAAAATATTTTTCACCCAGCGCGTTGTAAGTCTATGGAACTCCCTGCCACAGGATGTGGTGATGGCATCTGGCCTGGATGCCTTCAAAAGGGGATTGGACAGATTCCTGGAGGAACAGTCCATCACAGGTTACAAACCATGATGGAGATGTGTAATCTCCAGGCTTTAAACCAGGGTACTTCAAGGGCCAGATGCAGGGGAGTGGTATCAGGAGACAGATATCTAGTCTCATGCGCTCCCAAACGTATCTGGTGGGGCCGCTGTGAGATACAGGAAGCTGGACTAGATGGGCCTTTGGCCTGATCCAGCATGGCTCTTCTTATGCTCTTATGTTCTTATGTTCTCCTTTGGTTGCTGCATTTTTTCCCCTTTCTACTGATGCGTTTTCCAATTAGGTTTTATATGTGAATATTCACCTTCCTTGGATACATTTATAGAAGGGAAGGGGGACTGCTCGGGGTGAACAAACAAAAACACCGTGGCTTCCTTCCGCCAGTGATGACAACGAGAGCACCTGGCGCAAAGTTAAGAACCAGGCTCTAAAGACAGGAGATTAGGCAGGAGTATCTATTAGCACGGAAAGAAACAACCAGGGTATTTTGCCCTTAAAAGAGGGACACGCGTATACACCCTGGGGGGAGGATGTGTGTATGCATGTACGGTGCACCAGTGTGTGTCATATGGGGAGGGAGTGTTTGACAGTGTATAATGTGTGTCTCTGTATGAGTGTATGTATGGGGTGGCGCCAGCTGGAAAACCATGGGTACGTGAGTGAGGATTTGAAAGCCCAGATAACCTGGACTTGAGAGTGCTTAGAAGATTCAAGCGCAGCACCGCCCACCTGCTCTGAACACCCTTGTTGAGCTTCCTTGTGCCCAGTGGTTCTCCACCAGTGGGTCCCCAGATGTTCCTGGACAGCAACCCCCACAAATCCTGGGCAGCTCAGCTAGTGATGAAGACTTCTGGGAGTTGCAGTCCAGGAACATCTGGGGACCCATCGGTTGAGAACCACTGCTTTAGAGGTTGCAAGGGAGGCAGTGGAGTCATGAAAGAGACAGAGCTGGCCTGCCTCTTACTGTGTCCTCCGTCCCACTCAATGGGCCTTGTGTGGTCTGTCCTTACCCTACATCAGTGATGGCCAGCCTTTTAGAGACCAAGTGCCCAAACTGCAATTCAAAACCCACTCATTTTTCGCAACGTGCCAATACAGCCATTTAACCTGAATAGAGGTGGCTGTGAAGGGGGCGATATCGGGTGCCCACAGAAAGAGCTTCGAGTGCCACCGTTGGCACCCGTGCCATAGGTTTGCCAACACTGCCCTACATTGACGGTGCTGACCCCGAGGGAGGCCCGTTAAGACAGAACAAGGAAATGCGCCTTCTCTGAAGTCAGATTCTGCCTCTGGGATGCTTTACCGCCTGAAATCCACTTTGCCCCCTCTATGTCATCCTTTAAAAAGCTCTTTAAAACTCTCTCGTTTCATCAGGCCTTTCAGAATGTGCCACATTAAGACCTGAGCTTATTAGCCTTTTACAGAATTGCCTCCCCTTCTTTAATTTTCTTAATAATGGTTCAGATGTTCTAAATGTCTTGTTTTATTATTTAATTGAATTTGTTTTTAATTTTATGTTGGCACTGATTGTGTAATTTTCTTTACGTTCTTGTTATTTATGTTAACCGCTCAGAGTAACCATTGGGTTAGATGAGTGCTATAAAAACCGAATGAACAAATTACACGCGCGCGCACGCACGCGCACACACACATACACATGCACGCACACGCACACACACGTGCACGCACACACACATGCAGGCATTCCAGGGAAAGCGGGCCATAATTCCCCCCTAAACGGGATACCTTCTGCCCTCTGTGAGGCTCTCTTAATTTGTTGCCTCTCCACCCTGACTTTGCATGGTCCAAGGTGAGAGAGATCACGGGAACACACGGGAGCTGGATTGGGAAGCAAGGAAAGATGGGGGCAATGCAGGATGGAATGAGGACCACGATGCTTCCCCCCGCTAGCATTCTCTTGAGTTTGTTCTGACGAAATGTGCCAAGAATCGGATCAACAAACTTGCAGTCCCAGAGGTAAATTCCATTGTAGATTCACTGGGATTCACAATATAATCTGAGAATTATTTACAAGGAAGTATGTCCAGTTGTATTAAATGGAACCGGACTATTCCCAAGAGACAAGTGCCTAAAGGACTACAGCCTTACTTACTTAAAACTAGAGATGGCCCTTGCTTTTCGGAAAAGGTCCGGTTCTGAAGCGAATCATGGCAGCACAGCTGCTGTTCGGAACCAGGACCCACCCTCCAAAATGAAATCACCCATTGACTTACCTTGGTTTACCTCTCACAGGGTGATACTCCAACGAGGAAGTAGCCTCCGACACGTCATCTTTTCCTTCTCCCTGGTGTGGGCCAATCAGGAGTTGTGCAAGGACATGCATCATCCCACCTCCCTGTCTGACTGGCCAGTGGCAGGAGGAAGGAAAGATGACTCATCGGAGGCTACTTCCTTGTTGGAGTATCGCCCCGCACGATGTAAACCAAGGTAAGTCAATGGGTGATTTCGTTTCGGAGGGTGGATCCTGGTTCCAGAACTGGACCCATTCCAAAATGAAAGGCTCATCTCTACTTAAAACCAGTAAGGGCGCTTTTACACCACCCCTAAAATCCAAGGCCAAGGGTTCCCAGATCCGGAGCTTAAAATTTTTTTTCCACCAGCTCCGGACTTTAAAAAAAAATTAAGTACGACCATGCCTACCTAAGCGCGTCCCAGTGCACTTTTCAAGTACCTGGCCTCCAGGAGGTAAAAAATCTTGTGATAGGGATTGTAAAGCTGTGAATGCCGGGCTCCCTTGCCTTCTGTTTGTTTTTTGTCCCCGCTGCTCCTTTAAGAGACAGGAATCACTACGGGGTGGCTCGGGGCGGCTTCGACCAGCAGACGGAGGTGAGACTGCATTTTTTCTCCCTTTTTTTCTTCCTCCCCTCATGCAGACAGGAACAATGGAGTGCGGAGGGGTGGGAACACAGGAAGAGCGACAAACCCCCATGATCTCTGGTCCAAATTTAAGTTGCAGGTCATGTAAAAGCACCCTAAATTACAGCCTTGTGATACAGACCGCATGCACACACTGAATTACGGTCCAATTCTATACTTTGATATTAACAACTGAGTTCTCCCAAGTAGGTGGAGACAGAACTGCAGCCTTATTTAATCTTTTAAAATATTTTCTTTCATACTTTTAATCAAAAGTTCTATATGATTAAATCAAAGCAAGACAGTTGTCTATGGTTGGTGTTTTTTTTTTTTTTTTGTAAAGGCCATTTTAAAAACTGGGACAAAAAAAAATCAACTCCAGCTCAAGACAAGATAGAATTCAGCTTGAAAGCCTGCATATTTATGGATTTCTGGCTGATCCTTATAGACATGCTGCCCACCTGTGGACTGTAGATTCTGTTTTATTCTTCTTAAAAGTAAATTTCTGAACTCAGCAACAATCTTAAGTGAATGAATCTATCATCCAGCATCATAGCTCAGGATAACTAGCCAGAGTGACACACACCTCCATCACAGCCTCCTTGCACAACCAACACTTGCGCTTTCTGGAGCTGCCTTTGGTCTTATGACAAAAAATGAAAAGTACACATCGGATCACCACAGCAGGTTATTCAAGGTAAAACAAACGTGGAGGAGGAAGCACAGGAAGGGGAAAACTTTAAATGTTGACAAGCTGCTGCATCCACAGTCGTTATACTGGTGATGATGTCCAATGTCTGGTGGCAGAAGGATGAGAAAAAACAAAAGGAGAAGTTGGGGCCATTGTATATATTCTCAGAAGAGGCATGGCTGGCAGGGGTGTTGCGTGACTGTTAGGAACGGGATTTGCACTTATGAATTTCGCACTGCTCTACTGAAAGTGACTCAACAGAGTATGCGTAACATCTGTTCAGATGTAATGTTGCAGCGCGATTTAACGTGAGAGACGTCGTGTTTGCACCCAAGGAAAACAGATTCCTCAGGCTGGTTATTAAAGCCATCGTAATGATCTCCATTCGGTTAAGGGTCCTCAAACCAAAACGGGAATATTGACATTCGCTGCCTTCAGGATCTCTCATTTAAAATTGATCATTTGATGTACAAAACTATGCAACAACAACAAAAAAGGTTTGGTGGCATTTGGGGGAGGGGAGCAAATCCTGTACCGTAGCTCTGTCGATGCAACAGGAGTTACAACTCTCTTGTTCCACTGGCGGAGCGATGCAACAGGATACTGGTCACAACATAATACATTCCCTGCACTGATAAGATCCAAGCTAAACTGGAGGCCCAGATGAAACTCAACACTGCTCTATTTAATTTTTCTGAAATTCTTCCCAGGGGGAATATGGCCATTTCGGGTTTCTGAAAGTGACTGATCAGAATTGCTGATTCAGTGTGATTTATTGTGTGCGTGTGTTGAGTTGTTACAGTTGTGACCGATTCTTTATGACCCCATGGCCATGGAGTTTTCTTGGCAGGAGTACTGGAGTGGTTTGCCAGTTCCTACTCAAGGGACTACAGCGCCTGGTATTCCCTGGTGGTCTCCCATCCAAGTACTAACCAGGGCTGACCCTGCTTAGCTTCCGAAATCAGGCGAGATATTTATTACTTGCCATCAAACAGCAAAACAATGTTGATCCAAAGTCATGTAAAAGAAAAAACTCCATCTCATCACAATGAAGTGTGGTGCAGGTCGGTTGGAGAAAGGGTAAAATATTGGGTGAATTTTGAAACAATTGGGAATTTTGAACAGGGGAAATGGTCTAACCATGGCAAAACTATTGCCCCTTTAAATTATTTACAAATGTGTTACTGTACGTGTGCCTGGATTTATACCTTAAAAATTCTTCCCCTCGTGCGGAATCGAAGTAAAAAAAAAATTAAAGCATTAGAACTTGGCATATGCCTGCATTTCTTATTCTAACAAGCAATTTAAGGCTTACTAAAAACGTCATGGGCTATGACAGTTCTAAGTTTATATTATCCGGCTTGAGTAAAACATGAAATATCAGAGGACGTCAACCGCGTGGGCAAACTTGATGGCGGCGCCTGCGGAATGTTAAACCAAAGATTACCAGTGCGTCTTACCGGGAGGTGTCAGGCTGGATGGGTGAGGTGCCGGTGGTTACAAGCTCCCTTCGGCTGCCTGCCAGTCCAGGGGAGGTAGCGGCATCCTTCGGGGCTCCGGCAACCATCCCTGTGCAAAGAGAAGAAACGCCAGAGAGGTGGGTGTTGCAGGCCGGAAAAGTCTTTCTTGCCTTGTCGTGCATTATTTTCCACCACAGAGCCCAAACGCTGTGCCGCACTTTGGGGAACTTTATATACAGCGAATCAGCAGCCAAAGGAGCCATTACCGTTGACAGGAACGGAGCGGGATATATATTTTCAGAGCCACCTGGAGACCTAATAGCATAATACACCACCCACCACCGACAGTGTGGAGCTACTAAAGGTTTCTCCATGTGACAGGTTAGCATCCCCTCGTGACCTCCAGGCCAATCCCGGCAAACTTTAGCCCTGCCTTTCCAGTCTCCTCGCTGGAAACCGGCAGAGAATTCTCGGCACTATTTCAAATATTCAGGATATTGTGAAGCTAAGAGCGCACAAAGAATGATCAACGTCCTTTTAAAAATCCTGCGAGAAACTCATTTCTTTTGCAATACCACGGCTTCGCTCTGGCCATACGCTCAGTCCAGTGGGAGAAGGGGTGGGAGAAGGGAGAGGGGAAGATCCAGGGCTGCTTTTTTGGTGATTCATACACGCATGAGCTCAAAGGCAGAGGTGATCTTAAGAGTGAACAAAGCAAAGCAAAAAGCAAAGTGTTCTGCTTATATACCGCCCCATACCACTACAAGTAGTCTGTGGGCGGTTTACAATTTTTTAATTACAGTGTGCAGGCTACACATTGCACCCCCCCCCCCAGCAAGCTGGGTACTCATTTTACCGACCTCGGAAGGATGGAAGGCTGAGTGAACCTTGAGCCTGCTACCAGGGATTGAACCCAGGTCGTGAGCACAGTTTTACCTTCAGTACAGGCATTTAACCACTGCGCCACGAGGCTCTGTGGCTTCATTGCAAACCCTACTTATTACAAGTTCAAGAGGATGAGATTAAAGGGCCAAGTAAGCCCCTCCCCTCGCAATCTGGAAACCCTCTTCCTGTTCTACACTGGAGAAGAGACCATTAATGAAAAAGTGGAAGTCCAAAGTCTGTCTCCTGCTGCATGGCCTTACTCTTCTTTTGGAGGCCACTTCACGATAGCAAGGGCTTCAGTGTAACCAAGCCGAGAGGATCATCTTATTAAGAAAAGATGAAGGCCTGGCTCAATTTTTACAAGCTATCTAACGAAGGGAAGAAGAGCTGCCTTAGATCATTGATGCCTCTTTGCTAGTACTGACCCCATTGGCCAGCAACAGCTTCCCAGGGTTTCAGACAGGGATCGCCTCGATGTAGATGCTAAGAATTGATCCGAGGTCCATCTGCCAGCCAAGCATTCACTCTCGTTGAACACTGGTCTTTGGACAAAAGAAGGGGTGGTATTTTCCCACTAAACAGGAACTTTGGAGACCTCTCCAGAATACTGATCTCTGGACCACAACCAGGCATCCTTGATGCCAGCAGGAATGCGTTATCTCTGGTCGGAGGAACGCTTGAGATGACCACATCGTATGGGCTGTGGCCCAAGACGAGGTCTGTGTCAGGGCTGGAATACTTGACTATACAGCCAGGAATTAGTATCTCTGGACAACAACTCCAGGATACCACTGTACTTTCTTGGGCTTGAAAACCCAGTTTAAGGTTGCTCACAGTGATTCAGTGCAAACCTGATAAGCATGAACTGCTGGATAACTTAGTGGTTTAGGTCTCTGGCTGTGGACTCAGATGCTGGGAGTGTTTCCATTGTGCCTTCCTGACACGCACTGGACTCAATGATCCATAAGGTGCCTTCATGCTCAGCAGTGCTAAGTGTTGTTATAAATAATAATTAAAGATTGGAGCTGTTGCTTTTACAAAGAACAACAAAAGGAAGCACCTCAAGCGAAGTTTTCTGTGATTTGTCCCGATTTATATCATTTACATCGATTTACATTGATCATCTTAGTGGCCCCTTCCAACTCAATTATTCTAAAATTCTACGAATATTACTAGTAATGGAGGAGGCGAGGAGATACTGGTGGGCAAGGTGTGACTGCCTCCCTCACATGCCCTTACTGGTGGGTCTCCCAAAGGCCTCTAAGGAGGCCACGGTGGAAACAGAAGGCTGGGCTAGTTCCTGCATGGCAGGGGGTTGGACTAGATGGCCCTTGAGGTCTCTTCCAACTCTATGATTTTATGATTCTATGGGATGTTTGACTGAGCCAGCAAAGCACTTGCTATGTTCTCTGGGCGATCTGCAAATCACGAAAGTCCAGCAATAAAAGACAGGAACTAGAACCAAGCTGGAGCAGGACAAAAAGAAATGGGCAGAAAAGAACGAAAAGCAAAGGGTTCCGTTATTCTGCCTAGAGTAGCCCTGATGGCAGAGGGGTGGTATAAGAATATAATAAATAAATAATAATGTTCTATCAAAAACAAATGGAATGAAGGGTAAAAAAGTCCTCGTTCAAAGATGAGGATGTACACACATTAGATAGAGAGGAGAGGTGGTTTGAGAGAGGAGTAAGGGAAGCCATTCATGTGTGCATTGAAAACCCCTCTCTCAACAGAGGTGGGTGGCTCAGGCACAGTCTATCAGCCACTTATCAAGCAGCCCTTTCATCAATCCCCAGGCAAATCAGAAGCACGCCACACCGCTACCAGCAAGGCCATAGCTAACGACCTATACTGATGGGTGTTGGGAAGATTGTAAAAGGTGGGACTATGGAGACTACCGTCCAGTTACTAATAATAATACCTTTATTGTCAATGTACAACATGTGCACAATGAAATTGGCTGAGTCTCCCTTGCCCCCCCCCCCCACCATCCCACCACCATCCCGCTAGCAACCACTCAGTCTTATTGCACCCTGTGTACTTGACACAGAATGCGCCAGCCCACAGGTCAGTTCTTCTATACTTGTCCTGGGATTATTTCCCATTCAGCAGTCTGACAGCCCATGGATAAAAACGGTTCTTTAGTCTGTTGGTGCGGCAGGCTATACTACGATATCTTCTGCCTGATGGTAACAAGGTGAAGAGGTGCTGACCGGGGTGTGAGTCATCCTTAAGAATTTTTTCAACCCTCCTGAGGCAACGATCCCTAGCGATGTTGTCCAGTGCACTCAGGGGACAGCCCATGACGTACTGAGCTGCGCTTACCACCCTCTGTAGTGTCTTCCTGTCAGCAGCTGTCAATACTGAGCCTATTCAGACCATTGTTCATCTTATGAGCCTATTTCAGACCAGGGCGGCATGAGGTCAAAGTGAACTATAACATGGAGGACTCGCCACTAGCTTTCCTCAGACTGGCGAAGCTGTTTTGATGAGAAGCAAAATGTTTCACTCTCCCAAGAAAAGAAGTCCAGTTGCCATGACTCAACTCCCAGATAAAACTCACCTGGATGACTGAGAATCTTCACAGACAAGTAAAAACAGTGGACTGAAAAGATCGCCAAGTCCTGTGACTGAAATGAGCATAAAATTGAGGGAAAGAGAGCCTCCCCGGAGAGCCTTTTTCGGAAACTCTCCTTATTCTTTGGACTATGAAACCACTGTCTGAAGGTGCTGCAACGGCATTCACAGAGACAAAAATGTCGGTCACCAGCATTGGCATTTACAAGAGGCTCCATGATGAAGAGAGGTAAACGAAGCAGGACGAACTACCGAAGCAGCAGTTTGTGCCCATCTGTAGTTGCTAACCCTCAGGATGGTTTAAAGCAAGGCCAATGGGGGGGGACCCCGCACTATCCAGAAAGCAGCATTTTGCTCATCCTTGCTCTAGCGCAGTGTGAGTGAACCTACGACACAGGTGCCAAAGGCGGCCCTCGGAGCCCTTTCTGTGGGCACCCAATGTCGCCCCTTCACAGCCACCTGGATTCAGGTTCAATGGCTGTATTGGCACTTTGCGAAAAATTAGTCGGTTTGGTATCACCGTTGGGGCACTCGGTCTCTAAAAGGTTCGCCATGGCTCCCAACTTTGGGTGACCCATGGGCTGCAATTCCCGGAAGCCCTCAACACCAGTTGTGCTGCTCGGGTTTTCTGGTGGGTAATGGCCGCCCAAGAACACGTGGGCGCCTCAAGATTGGCCACCGCTGTTCTAGTAGGCCAGACACGTCCACACTTCGGCCCTCCAGATGTTTTGGACCACAACTCCCACAATCCTTTGCCATTGGAAATACAGGCTTGGAATTCTGGGAGTTGTGGTCCAAAACATCAGGAGGGCCGAAGTTTGGGCATGCCTGTGTAGGTTAATGAGCTGAAGGAAGCTCCTCAGAAACGCACTCAGATCATGCAGCTATGGCGACTCCTGCAGTCTTCCGGAGTTTTCCGCAGTCTTCAAAATGGCCGTGGGGGGCAGCCATCCGTTAATTACTGCAAATCGTTCCTCCGGCTGCCAAGCCAGTATTTCTCAGTCTATAATTTCCCTCCCTAAGATTGGTACGGAAAAGAAAAAGCAGGGAGAGGAGAAAAGGGGTGGGGGAGACCAAGAACCCAGAGGTCAGGCCAAGCATCTGAAGGCATTTAATTTTCGGGGAAGCCCCCTGCAAGGCATAACAAAAATGGGGGAGGGTGGATTTGGGGGGGGCATTAATCCATATGGCCTTTAAGAAGGCGGAGGAAAAGAAATAATGATGGCTTTTTAAAAGGGTGTGGAGGGGGGAAGGAGGGGGAAAGTAAAAAAAAAAGGAGAAAGGGAAAAAAAGAAATCCATCAGTGAAAATTGCCCCTGAAAACTTCAGAGAATGGTAACAGCTTTCTCTCGCTTAAATTGATTGGTGTAGCAACGTTATGAGATGACTATTAGAATTCATTGCGCGCTGCAGAAAGAGCTGAAATGTCAGCAGACTATACGGCAAAAGTAATGGGTCCTGAACTCCTGTTAGTCAAAAATGATTTTGTTTCAAATTAGAAATTGATTTCTTTTGGACACCGGCCCTTTGCTGGCTTCCAACTTTTGTAACTGAGCCGAGCCCGGCCAGAGATTAACCTCACCCTCCGCACGCACGGGTTCCCCCTTGGATTACACCCTTTCAAAAGTTTCTCTGCTGCAAAGGCTTTATTATTATTATTATTATTATTATTATTATTATTATTATTATTATTATTATTATTATTATTATTATTATTATTATTATTATTATTATTATTATTATTAATTTGTATATTTATTTATTTATTTATTTATTTATTTATTTATTTATTTATTTATTATCATTATTAACCGAACAGCTATCTACGCTGGATTTTTGTATTATCAATCACTAGTCGAACGCTTCCCAAGCATTTAGGACTATGTGACATACTGGCGAATTATGTGAGCAGATCCCAGTAAGGTGGCTTTCTGTATCTGACTGATGATGACTTTGTCAACTCCAATTTCTTCTAAATATTTGCTTAGCTGTTTAGGCACCGCACCCAGTGTGCCGATTACCACTGGGACCACCTGTACCGGTTTATGCCAGAGTCTCTGAAGTTCAATTTTCAGATCCTGATATCGGGTGATTTTTTTTTCAAGTTGTTTCTCGGTGACTCTACTATCACCTGGTACAGCAACATCAATGATCCACACTTTTTTCTTCTCCACAATCATAATATCCGGGGTATTATGCTCCAAAATCCTGTCTGTCTGTATTTGGAAGTCCCAAAGTAATTTTGCATGCTCATTTTCAGTCACTTTTTCAGGCTTATGATCCCACCAGTTCTTTGCTACAGGCAGATGATAGTTCTGACACAAATTCCGGTGGACCATTTGAGCAATTACATCATCATCATCATCATCATCATCATCATCATCATCATCATCATCATCATCATCATCATCACTACTACTACTACTACTACTACTACTACTACTACTACTACTACTACTACTACTACTACTACTACTTAATGTGGCAGCGGTCTTAACCAATAACGCAAGTTGTTTGTTCCTGGGAGAGCAGGGGACCGCATTTTTGCCTTTCTTTTTATTGTTCTGCTTCCATGAATTGCCAGCTCATTGACAAGCTTAAAAGGGAAAGGAGAAAGAAAAGAAAAAAAATGTCACCTGGATCGGGAGTGGGGGGAGTGATGCAAGGAGCTGACTCCAAAGCAGACCCAAAAGGACCCCGTTGGCACCAGCTGGCTCCGATTTCCTTCCCTCCCACTCCCCACCCCCAGGGGAAAGAGGGCTTTTGCTCCACTTTTTAAGGACACAGAAACAAGGGAGATGCTGGCTAGCAATATGTCCATGAGCTGTTCAGTGAAGGACTTCTAAGGCTAAGAAACCTGAACCTAGAAAACGCGAAGACCCTGCTTTTCTTTTGTCAGGAAAACAAAAACATGCCTTCCTCCACCCCTTCCCCACACCCAGACACCGATGTTCACTTCTCAAACAAACCAGTCAATGGTCGTTGTTGCGTTTGAGCCTATCCTGCCATATGGTTTGTTTTCCGTGGCTTCAGAGACTAGGACTCGGGGCAATGGTTTCAAACTACAGGAAAAGAGATTCCATTGAAACATTAGGAAGAACTTCGTGACGGTTAGAGCCTTTCGGCAGTGGAATAATATGTTGCCCCAAAGGAGGGTGGTGGAGTCTCCTTCTTTGGAGGTTTTGAAGCAGAGGCTGGATGGCCATCTGTCAGGAGTCCTGTGATGGGGGTTCCTGCATGGCAGGGGGTTGGACTGGATGGCCCTCCTTGAGGTCTCTTCCAACTCTAGGATTCTATGATAAGAGCCTATCTTGACCTATCTCAAGGGAATCTACAGCTTTACCATGATCTCTCTTTATTTTATCTTCATGCCAGCCCTCTGTGTTAGGAGGACAGTGGCAAGACCACATGGGTAGATCATCGCTAGTGAATTCTCAGTCGACCATCTAATAATTGTTCAAGTTATTGAAAAAAACAGGTTATGTACTGCAATGAGCTTTCTCTCCTGCACTGTCTTCCTTCCCACCTGCAATACCTCCCCCCCACCAACATCCTGCAAGGCAGAAGGAGGGACCCATTCCCCTGGTTCGTGTTGTTCCACTGGCAAGTGTCAATCAAGGCAACACAAGAACTGGGAAACCGTCCTGGAGCAAGAATTAGAATGAACTCATATCATGCCAATTGAGAGCCAAACTAGAGCTATAGTATTTATTTATTTTATTTTATTATTTATTTATTTATATTCATTCATTCATTCATTCAAGTTATATCCCGCCCATCTAATCAAAGGCCACTCTGGGTGGTTAATCTGAACAAAAATTGCCTCCAGGAATCTACAGGTTGCATTTCAGGATATTGCAAGGGGCAATGGAGGGCTCTGAGATGAGGACGAGAGGCATGCATAGGCCCCCTCCAGACATCTGGAGATGGCAACCATCATGGAAATGGTCCATGCGGGCCTGGTTTTTGACTAGAAGAATTTGTAAGAGGAGTTTACAGCAGGACGTCAACATTGACTTTACACATTTCGGAAAGCTGGAATCAGCTGCTCCAAGTGCATTTCTCAAAAGGAGATCTGAAGCGCAACTTTTTATGCAGCTTGTCAACTTTTTAGTGTGCGCCCCGGTGACCTCCTCCATCATGACATGATAAGTACTTTGCAAGAACCAGCTCCTCTGTTGAAACAACACAGCTTTTTCGCAAGCCAACATGGCTCAATAATAAAACTTTTTTGGGCGCCAGGCAGCTGACTCCACTCCCTAAGAGTCCAAAAGGGGGAGAGAAACCCCATAACCATCTTTTACTGGGAGGGCAGAACCTCACCTTCTCTGCCATGTCTAGGAGCCCACGCAGGTGGGCCATACAGAAGAAGGGTGCTGGATACAAGCACCCAATTGTGCCAGGCACAGCCCAGCGTGGGCTCCTTCCTCCGCCACCCCATCCACAGTCACCGCTGGTGGGGGCTACAACGGCACGTGGTGTTCCTCCTTGGAGGCATGGCCAAAGTCTACCCAGACATGGCCAGGCTTGCCCAAGGACCAAGGTGGTGAGGGGAAAGGGAGAGAAGAGGTCCTGTAGAAGGGTGCTGGGTAGGCTGAACGCAAGGTTCTTGCCATTTGCCTCTTCTGCTTCCTATGCCCACGGCATCCCTACTCTCCAGCCTCCTTGCCTCATCTCAGTGTACATGAGCTGCTTCCTCAGGCATCACCCGGGACTATTCCCAACACCCGGTGTCTGGATCCTGGTGATGGATAATCCCTCAGCCAGCCTTCGAGCACTTTAGTAACACCTCCTGGGCCTTGAAGGCCTCCGAATTGATGGTGTCCACCCAGTGGCACTTCTTCATTCACCTTGCACCCCTCCATAAAACCCTTAGCCTGCTGTGTCTGCACCTGTTTCTTCGAAGGCATCGCTCATGTCTCCACCACCAACGTCCCAGTCCGTAGGCACACTGCAGGTCAAGGGTCTCACCCCTACTCTCAGGCAGGTGGAGAACCCACTCTTGCCAGCAGGGGGATTGGGGCCAGTCCCACAGGTACATGTTAGGCCTTTCCAAAACATCCTGGATCCCAACACCAGAACCCTCATGCGCAGAAGCCAGCATGAAAAGGACAGGAAGGTAACAGCAAGATCTGCTCATTTCACACCATCCTCCCAGGACTCCAAGAGAGGCCTCTGGGGGAAAAAGAAGACCCAAAAGTGGGCCTTTTTGGAGGTTGCACCCCATCTCTGGAAGAACCTCTTGCCTGAATTCTGCCTGGCCCCTTCGCTGGGAACCTATAAACAGTCCTTAAACACCTGTCTATCCAGACAGGCCTTTCCAGAGACTATAACATCATAACCAAGTGGCTGTTCCAGCATGTATACTGTCAGTTTGCCATTTTGCTTTTAAACTATCAAATTTGTCTGGAAGTTGAGTCACGGCAACTGGACTTCTTTTCTTGAGAGACTGAAATGTTTCACTACTCATCCAAGCAGGTTTGTCAGTCTGAGGAAAGTTAGTGGCAAGTTCTCCATTTTATAGTTCACTTTGACCTCAAGTCACCCTAGCCTGAAATAGGCTTATAAGATGGACAGTGGCCTGAATAGGCTCGTTAGGTGGACAATGGCCTGGGATTTGTAAAAGTCCTACCTATGCAACCTTTCCCAACAGCCATTATGGGTCCTTAGCTGTGGCCTTGCTGGTGGAGGTATAAACTGCTTCTGATTTGTCTGGGGACTGATAAACGTACCACTTGATAAGCAGACAGACTGTGCCTGAGTCCCCCACCTTTGTTGAGAGAGAGGTTTTCAATTTGAAGTAATTCAATCTGTATGGTATGCATGGATGCTACTTTTGATTTCTTAGGTTTGATGTTACCGTTTCTGTTTTCTGTTTCAAACTGTTATTTATTCTGTTATTGTTGTACACTGCCCAAAGTGGCCTTGGCGGCCAGCTAGGCAGTATTGAAGTCCAATAAAGGATAATAATAATATAACAACAGGAGCCCCAATCGGCTGCAAAGGGAAAGAGCGGAGGGCTGGTGGTTGCATCAGGACCAGCCTCTCGTGAGGCCTGCTAGCAAAGAGGGTACAGCAGGGACCTTTCTTACCTCTTCTTGGCCTGCCTGTTTCCTTCTTGGGACACTCCCAAAGCGTTTCACCTTCTCCTCGGGCGCTGAACCCGACACTTTTCTTCCCCGAACTGCTCCCTCTATTGCTTCCCGGCGCTCGGCAGGCTCTCCCGGAGGCTGGAGTTTTCGGAAGGCACCCTTCGCAGTTGAGCCTGGGGGGACTGGAAGCGACAAAAAGATTTTAGCTGTCACATCTTTCAACCACGGGGAGGAATGGTCCTCCCACAAAATACAGTGGTACCTCAGATAACAAATTTAATTCGTTCTCTGAGGCAATTTGTTATCCGAAAAAATTTCTTATCTGAATCACGTTTTCCCATAGGAATAAATGGGAAACCAATTAATCCATTCCAGAGCCTAGGAAAATGACACAGACACCTGTTTTTTTTGTTCAAAACTCTTTATAAAGTACACTTTAAAGGTACAGATGTGATGTAGCCCAGGATAACTCTTTTTTACCGATGCATGCTGGAAATTCGTTATCTGAGGCAGTCCAGAGGGAAAATTCGTTATCAGAGGCAGCCCATAGGAAAATTCGTTATTCGAGGCAGGCCATAGAGAAAATTTGTTATCTGAGACAGACCTATACCTGGAAATTGCGATATGTTATCCGAAAAATTCATTATCAGGGGCATCCGTTATCCGAGGTATTACTGTGTCCCTGTCCTCAACAAGAGAAGTGTTTCCTGTTTTTCCTGGGCACGTGCCATCATGTCAGCCCAGCAAAGCGACTAGCCCACAGTAATACCTAGCGTTATTCTAACAACTGGCCTTCACAGAGAAGCGCACATCAATTATTTGCAGCACAGCGATGGCCTGAAAGAAAAGAATCGGCTCCATTTGAACTAACAAAGATTCCTTCCCCAAATCACTTGGGCACCATCCGTAACAAGCCTGATCAAACACTGGGGCTGAATAATAGGCATAAAATAAGAAGACTTTTAATAATGCAAAGCACTTAACATACAATATTAACTGCATACCAAAGAGAGTTTTGACTGGGGGGTGAGGATGGCTTTTCCTCCCGTCTGATAACCAACTTCAAATGAGCAACCGAGCTGCAGGTGAATTAATCCTGTCATTAATGGCTTTAAAATCAGCCTTAAAATGTGATCAGCGATGGAACATGGTGAGGTCTTTTCCTGTTCATGAATCTGGCCAACCAGCCCATCAGTGTGGTCTAGTTCATTCCCTCTCGGCCACCTGTTTGTTTGTTTTCTGAATGAACACACGTGGCGCTTGAAACCACCAAACACACTCCGCTCTCACTGGGTGGTTTTCGGTCACGTTCCCCTTTTGTGGACCCTTTCTCCAAATCTCGTGGTTCCTAGAGAATGCTGACAGCATCTTGGTTATTTCCCAGGATCTCCTTCTAAGAACAATCCTGTCAGAACTTAAGTGACAGAAGCAGCTGCCACAAAGAGTCACGGATGATTTATATATTTATTCAGTCCCTTTTCTGAAAATTAGAATGGTATCTCGGATAACGGATTTAATTCGTTCTCCAAGGCAATTTGTTATCCAAAACAATTCGTTATCCGAAACACAGTTTCCCATAGGAAAGAATGGGAAACCAATTAATCTGCTCCAGAGCCTAGGAAAATGACACCTGTTTTTTTTGCTCAAAACTCTTTATAAAGTGTACTTTAAAGGTACAGATGTGAGGCAGCCCGGGATAACTCTTTTTTACCGATGCATGCTGGAAATTCGTTATCCGAGGCAGCCCATAGGGAAAATTCGTTATTCGAGGCAGCCCATAGGAAAATTCGTTATCTGAGGCAGCCCTATACCTGGAAATTGCGATTCGTTATCCGAAAAATTCATTATCAGGGGCATCCGTTATCCGAGGTATTACTGTGTCCCTGTCCTCAACAAGAGAAGTGTTTCCTGTTTTTCCTGGGCACGTGCCATCATGTGAGCCCAGCAAAGCGACTAGCCCACAGTAATACCTAGCGTTATTCTAACAACTGGCCTTCACAGAGAAGCGCACATCAATTATTTGCAGCACAGCGATGGCCTGAAAGAAAAGAATCGGCTCCATTTGAACTAACAAAGATTCCTTCCCCAAATCACTTGGGCACCATCCGTAACAAGCCTGATCAAACACTGGGGCTGAATAATAGGCATAAAATAAGAAGACTTTTAATAATGCAAAGCACTTAACATACAATATTAACTGCATACCAAAGAGAGTTTTGACTGGGGGGTGAGGATGGCTTTTCTCCCCGTCTGATAACCAACTTCAAATGAGCAACCGAGCTGCAGGTGAATTAATCCTGTCATTAATGGCTTTAAAATCAGCCTTAAAATGTGATCAGCGATGGAACATGGTGAGGTCTTTTCCTGTTCATGAATCTGGCCAACCAGCCCATCAGTGTGGTCTAGTTCATTCCCTCTCGGCCACCTGTTTGTTTGTTTTCTGAATGAACACACGTGGCGCTTGAAACCACCAAACACACTCCGCTCTCACTGGGTGGTTTTCGGTCACGTTCCCCTTTTGTGGACCCTTTCTCCAAATCTCGTGGTTCCTAGAGAATGCTGACAGCATCTTGGTTATTTCCCAGGATCTCCTTCTAAGAACAATCCTGTCAGAACTTAAGTGACAGAAGCAGCTGCCACAAAGAGTCACGGATGATTTATATATTTATTCAGTCCCTTTTCTGAAAATTAGAGTGGTATCTCGGATAATGGATTTAATTCGTTCTCCAAGGCAATTTGTTATCCAAAACAATTCGTTATCCGAAACACAGTTTCCCATAGGAAAGAATGGGAAACCAATTAATCTGCTCCAGAGCCTAGGAAAATGACACCTGGTTTTTTTTGCTCAAAACTCTTTATAAAGTGTACTTTAAAGGTACAGATGTGAGGCAGCCCGGGATAACTCTTTTTTACCAATGCATGCTGGAAATTCGTTATCCGAGGCAGCCCATAGGGAAAATTTGTTATTCGAGGCAGCCCATAGGAAAATTCATTATCTGAAGCAGCCCTATACCTGGAAATTGCAATTCGTTATCCGAAAAATTTGTTATCAGGGACATTCATTATCTGAGGTATTACTGTATTTATAAATCTATTTGATCAATTTTCTGCAGTGCTTTCTGTTGTACTCCTCTCACAAATGTTCCACTAAGAAACCAAGTCTCCATGGACTGTACAATGGGGGGGTTGTGTGGTAGCCATCCCCTGATGTCTGCAGGTTGCATGTCCCCCGTACCCCCGCCCTGACCTCAGAGGCTTCCATTGCTCCCTTATTATCTCCTGAAATGCAACCAGTATCTGTGTTCACATCTAGTTTGGCCCCCAGTTGGTGCAACGTGGGTTCATGATAATAACTTCCTGACCCAGAACAGTTTGCCAGTCTTCATGTTGCCGTGATTTTAACACCTGCCAGTGGAACAATACTCTAGCCGTGTGTTGGAACAGATCAAAAAGTCTTCCAGAACCACTGCCTATCCTGACATACCAGGGGTGATGCACCGCTGTCCGTCCCCCCGCCGTCTGTCGCCATCCGCCCGCCGCCCCCCGTGCCCGTCGCCGTCCCCCACCATCCGCCGCCCCCTGCCCCCTGCCCCCTGGCGCCACTGCCCGCCCACCTGCCCTGCCCCCCCCACACCCCTTGCCTAGGGTGCAAAAAAACCTAGCACCGGCACTGGCTGTAAGCAAATGATATGCTTTTGTTCTTTCTACTACCAGTGTCCCAGAGTGAGCTACCTGAAAATGCAAGTGCCAGTTAATGAGAAAAGGAGTGGTGTGCAGTACCCTGCGGAACTTGAAGCTCTTCTGCTCTGTGAATCCCTGTGCTTCTGCTGCACAGCCAGAGGAATGTAACCCAAAAATGTGAAACTCTGCAATAGTTGCTCAGCAGATGGAGAAAGCACAAATTTGACCTTGCAGCAAACCTTCTGGCTGAGGTGGGGGTGGGCATGGGAGTGGAGGGGGACAGACAATGCCAGCCAAAGACATCAAGAGGACTGCTTTTTACTCACTGTTATTCAAAGGGGAAAAGGTGGAAGGACTGTCTGTGATCGTTTCTTCTCCAACATATATCTCCGGTTGCGCAAGAAATGCATCCTCCGTGAAGAAAACACCAGGGCCATTCTCGTTCACCCGAGCGTTTCAGCACAATTAGCATCGTTTAGAAGACATTTAAGGAGTCAGTCGTTATTTTGGTGCGTTTGGGGCTGGGGAGCTTTAATTAGAATTGATAGCCCCGCTTTCTGAAGAGGGCGACCTTTGGCTCGCAAAATTAGTGGGAGGAAGTTACTTTGCTGGAACACTCGAGTGGCTTATATCTCGACCAGGCAAGGTTACCTCTAGGGTGGAATATTGCTTTCAGGGTTGAGTAGCACTACAAGTGCCAGAGAGAGAGGGGGGGAATTAAATTGCTAATTTTAAAGGACAGACTGGAAGCAAAATTTTAAAAAAACCATACATTATAGAAAGCTCTACTATCAAAGCCTTGGGGGTCTGACCCTTCAGCAATCCAGGAGAGCAAAAGCCTGAAGGACCCAGAAGAAAGAAGAGGATTATTATTGAGCATGGGTTTCAACAAGGTAGATGGCAAGAAGCCTGAGAGAATGAGACTTTGTCTCAGGTGGGGAGAGCGTTCGCTCCACTACCACCTCCATTGCCTCATTTTGTTTGGGGAGGGGGTAATTGTTGTCTACAGCTGCCTAGATGCCCTAAGCACATCCGATCTCGCCTGATTTCGGAAGCTAAGCAGGGTCGGCCCTGGTTAGTACTTGGATGGGAGACCACCAGGAAATACCAGATGCTGTAGGCACCTGGAGCAGGAACTGGCAAAGCCACTCCAGTATTCCTGCCATGAAAACTCCATGGATATGGGGTCACAACGAGTCGGTGACAACTATAACGACACAACAACAACAACTGTTGTCTACATGTGAAAAGGACCCCCCCCATCCCGACTCCTCGTGGCTGAAGCTAGCTGCCAGAACTCACCACCCTCCCTCTCACATGATTGGCATGTCCTTCTGTGCCCCCTTTTGTTGTTTTCCCAACTGGGGGCAAATAACCCTAACCCTAACCCTAACCAGAACAAGGGAGTGCAGGGAATGCTTGCCAGATTCACAGATGACACAAAATTGGGTGGAATAGCTAATACCCTGGAGGACAGAAGCAACATTCAAAATGATCTTAGTAGGCTGGAGTGCTGGGCTGAAAGCACCAAAATGAAATTTAACAGGGAGATGTGCAAAGTCCTGCACCTAGGAAGAAGAAACCTAACATAGAGTTACAAGATGGGGGACACCTGGCTCAGCAATACTACAAGTGGGAAGGAACTTGGAATTCGGGTAGATCGCAAGCTGAATATAAGCCAACGGTGTGATGTGGCCACAAAAAAGGCCATTTTAGGCTGCATTAACTTAAGTATAATTTCCAGATCCTGTGAGGTGCTCATCCCACTCTATTTGGCACTGGTTAGGCCTCCACTTGAGTATCCTGTCCAGTTCTGGACATCACACTTCAAAAAAGATGCCGACAAGTTGGAACAAGTTCAGAGGAGGGTGACAAGGATGATCAAGGGGCTGGAGACCAAGCCTCAGGAGGAAAGACTGAAAGAAATTGGGCTGTTTAGCCTAGGGAAAAGAAGATACGATAGCACTTTTCAAATATCTGAAGGGCTGTCCTACACAGAATGGGGAGGATCTGTTCTCAATCGTCCCAGAGTGTAGGATGTGCTGCAATGGGCTCAAGTCAAGAGAACCCAGCTTTCGGCTGAATAACAGGAAAAACTTCCCAACTGTTAGAGAAGTATGGCAATGGAACCAATGATCCTGAGAAGTGGTGAGCATTCCAACGCTGGAGGCTTTCAAGAGAAATCTGGACCGCCACCTGGTAGATCTCCTTTGATGTGTCTTCCTGCATGGAGCCGGGGATTGGACTTGATGGCCTTGTAGGCCCCTTCTGACTTCACTGTTCTAGGATTCTCTGTATGCCTCTTTCTGCCACCCACTGGCCTTTACCCATCTGAGCTTGTCCAGTTTAGCCACAATGGAGGGATTCTCTTTGATGACAATATTTTTGGTTTCCCTACTTCGCAGTGTGCCTGCAACAATGGCCATTATCCTCTTGTGGTGTTTTGCCAGTGCAGTGGGAATGATGCCACTGGTAGTCCTAATCAGCCCACTAAAGTTTTGTTTTTTGGGTACCTTCTATTTTGTCACGCAGCACTTGAATCACGGAATGAACAGATGACAAAGACATTGAAACCCTATGAGCCATATGAGAATTGCTGGCACAAAACTATAATCACTATCCATTGGGGGGGACCCTCAGAATTCAATCAATCAATCAATCATCCAGAGGGTCAGGATAGCTGGTGGGCACCACAGAGTGCGTCAAATAATCAGAATACTGTAACTGAGTTGGAAGGGGACCATAAGGCCATTGAGTCTACCTCTCTGCTCAAGGCAGGAATCCAAATCAAACCAGTTCTGACCGATGGTTTGTCCATTTTCAATTCAATACCTCCAGCGTTGGCCCGCTCACCACCTCCCGAGGTCTTTGGCGTCTGGCAAGGACACCAGGAGTAACAGTGGAACTTAGCTCTAAGGCATGGCTAAGGCGGGCAATTGAAAGTCTAAGTTCAAAAACCATTCCCTGGTTAAAGAAGCATGGGTAGCTAGCGCAGCCTGCTGAAAACATCATTTCTCTTGTTCCAACAAGGGGGTCCTTGCTTTTCCAAAGGTGTACAATTTCTCAGGACTTTGGAAATTGCTTTTTGGGGCGACTTGTCAAGTTATGACTGCCTAAATCCATGGGGATGAAGAATTTAGTGAGCATTCTCTAGGAAGGCAGATAAAAAGCAAACCAGAAAGAACCCCCTCCCCCCCCAAAAAGACAAAAACTTGGCAGCCCCCTGAAGACTTCTGTATTTTTTTTAATACGAGCTTTCGTGGACATGTCCGCTTCATCGGACATAATGAAATCCATGAAAGCTCATTTGGGAAATACATTGGTACCTTGTATCAAGGAATTAATTCGTTCCAAATGAAATTCTGTTAAGCAAATTTTCCTTTATACACATTTCCCATAGGAATGCATTGAAAACGGAGTGATCCCATTTTTATGTTGTACAGATTCTCCCCATTGGCGATTATGTTAAGCCAATTTCCCCTATCTCTGGAATTTTTTATGTTGTACAAATATTATGTTATACAAGCTGTTGGTTATACAAGGGTCCACTGTAAAAGCTAGTCTTTAAGGGGCCACCACACTTGTGTTTTTATACTTTTTTATTTCTGCTTTGATGTTGCCCGCGTAAGGCTAACACAACTACCCCCTTCTACCACTATTCTTTAGGAATCCTCTCCTGACAAATGAACCTCCACTGAAAAGATTCCCAGCACTAGCAACAGCTGGGTTGATGGTAGAGTAGACTCAACTTCACCTGACCAATCTGGGCCACTCAGAACCTGACTTGCTTTAGGGAGCTCTAGCCAGAAATCTCTTGCCAGATGGCATGGCAAGGTTTTAAAATGTCACTCAGGACCCAAGGAACACTTACCAGGATTTGCATTCCTTAAAGAAGTGGTGTATTGGGGGGGGGGGGGGAAAAAAGGAGAATAGGAAAAAAAAAAGTTAACCTTTTGTTTTATTGAATTAAAATGCCACGGAAATGCTGATGTCGTCTTCAGAGACTAAAATACTTTTACCAAGAAGAATAGCTGTCATTTATTAGACACAAAGAACAATTACTTGATAGGAGGCTTCCTGACAAAACCAGATTGGTATTCTCATCATAGAGAAAGGCATTGTAGGGGGAAAGATGGGGAGGGGGGGGGAAATACCCAGCACAGACCTCTGAGACTTGAATAATTTAAAGCTGCATTTGGTGCAATTTGAATTTTTCTTTAGGGAGGCAAAGTTAAATACCTTTAATTTGTTCTAATTATTTCAAATTTGCAAGTTAATTATGGCTGATCATTAAATAACAAAAAGGACTATCATCTCCATAGAGTTTTACCTCCTACCCTCTGCATTACTTAAGCTCGATTTTAGTATGCATGAATTAACTTTCTAAATAATCGCAGGGTTTGACTAAATGGCTCAGTAAAATGAGCTCTGATCCTCAGAATGAGCATTAATGGACATTAGGAAGGCTACAGGGACCCATGTTGCTTACATTATAAGTATTTTTAATGGGGTCTTATTTACTAATCTTTATATACTGCTCAAGTTAGGGCACTAATACAGCTTCATTAGCCCGCTTTAGTGGAAGAGGGGGGAAAATGTCACTTCTTTAGAAGGCTAAAAACCAATGTCTGCTCAGAGGCAGCTAAATTCATTTTTAAATCAAGGCAAGCCAAGTATGATGGAATTTAACTAGTTTGAGAACAGCTCTTCTTGATGAATCAATCTAGCCTAATGGGAGCCTTGGTCCACCATAGGAATTTTACGGGACCACTGATGCGCCAAGCTACCCAAGCAGCAAAAGAGAGTCTCCGATGCTGCCCACAAAGCAGTATTTAACCACCAACGCCAACACACTCTTGCCAGATTCCTCCTGATCAGCCCAACCACCCCACTCTGAATGGGAAGGCTTACCTTTCCCTGAACTCTGATCTCGTCATACATTTTGCAGGGTGGATGGGAGGCGTCCAGAGGACGCGAAGCCAGCAATGGGTTTGGAGGCCAACAAGCGTCGCCAGAGGTTCTCCAATATTGATTACGCAACAGATGGCCGCTTCCGTTTTGCCCTCCTGCGCCCCAGCGAAGAGGGCAGGCTTGGGAGCGTTACCGCCGACACACCGACAGATTGTCCCCGTTGGCCTTGCCTCCTGGTCTTAATTGGCTCCATCGTTCTGTTCCTGGTTGGCAAAGGCTGCCAGGTTTGAGGACTGTCGTAGAGGCTCTGAGTCTGCTGGTTTTTATTCCAAACTATGCTGAAGTAGCTGTACAACAGTATATCTGGAGGTGTCAGATCACGTCCCCCAAAACTGTTGAATTGTCTGTCACTCTGCCTTGAGTATTCCTCTCTATGTGAGACGGATAAAGACAGCTCAGGACAGGCAGAGGAATGTTGAGGATGATTCAGAATGCCTAAATTTGCTGCTAAGTTTTTGCAAAATGCCGCCCTCTGCACACTGATTTACGGTGGGCAGGAAGGTGCCTTGAGCTGGTTTCTTGGACATGCCAGGAACCCATCAGGGCTTCATGTGATGGGAAAGTGTCAGGCAAGGAACTTCCACCAGCGCCTATAGGTCATGAAATCTGACGTGGAAGACCTGCAAAGCCATAAGATCTGCACATTTTAACACTCTTAAATTTGAGGGGGAGCAAGAGTAAAGGAGAGGGAATCTTTATCACTTGTTCCAAGGAACCCCAACACTGGAAGCATTTTGTCTTAAAAAAACAACAGCAGAGAAAAGTGATTGCATGGCTTAAAGTAGGAGTGATTCACAAGGCCAGGATCTCATAGTGCCTTTCCCTGTCTGCTGCTGCCGCCGCCGCTGCTGCTGCTGCTGCTGCTGGTGGTGGTGTGTGTGTGTGTGTGTGTGTGTGTGTGTGTGTGTGTGTGTGTTGTGTCATTACAGTCGTAACTGACTCTTCATGACCCCATGTCCATGGAATTTTCCTGGCAGGAATACTGGAGTGGCTTGCCAGTTCCTACTCCAGGCACCTACAGCACCTGGTATTCTTTGGTGGTCTCCCATCTAAGTACTAACCAGGGCCAATCCTGCTTAGCTTCTGAAATCAGGCGAGATCGGATGTGCTTGAGGCATGTCTGCTGCTCCTCCTACTCCAAATCTAACACAACAACCACCTAGAGGCCATGTGTCCCTGGCCTCACACCTGGGCAGAAAAACTACAACATTCTGAGAAGTACACGCTTTGAAAGTGTAGTTCTCCTAATGCTCACCATTACAAACTCCTGTAGCTGCATTAGGTTCTGATTTTCATTCAGCCAAACAATCACGGTAGCCTAAGCGTTTGCTTCCGTGATAAACATGTTTACTGGAATGTACTACTTTATACTGTCGATGGAATGGGGAAGAATCAACATGACTGGATACTAAAAAGATTGCAACCATGGAGAAGACTAAACAGCAAATCAGAGTCTATCTAGAACTTATCCCCTAGAGGAAAGTTTCGATCTGCATCCTGCATCAATTTATTTTGAGAGATGAAAGAGCACCCCAATATATATGACCTCAGTTGGAGTACAAAGTGATACAGCTGCCAGCTAACTTGACTCACATTTACTCTGTTGGCTTACGGTTAGAAGCAGTTGGAAATCTGACGTGACCTTGTGATCAGTGCACTGAAACGTTATTGTTTGGAAGTACAATGCTCAGAATCCCCCATCCACCCCAAAGCTGGCGGGTTTTTTGGCACTGGTTAAGCCTCACCAAGTGTTAAGCCTCTCTAGCTGTGCACACCGTACTGGAAGACGGATGGCAAGCAAAGTTCTCTCTAAGGCACATGGGTGCATACTTCCGCTCCCCCCCCCCCCACCCCACCCAGGGCATTTCCACCCCTGCATACCCATTGCAACTGTTTTTGTTTCAGGCATGTTGGAAACCACAAGAGAGAGAGAGTTGGGCATGACATGTGCATGCCCAGAACAGGCCCCTGTGCAGCAGGGATGAAAATTAGAGGATACGTTGATGCCCACAAACTGGAAAAAGTCCAGAAGAGGACCACTAGAATGATCAGGGGGCTGGAAACCAGTTCCTATGAGGAAAGACTGAAAGAACGGCATAGCATGGAGAAAAGAAGACGGAGGTGACAAAGGCTAGCACTCTTCAAAGATTTGGAAGGCTGTCCTAGGATGTGGTGATGGCATCTGGCCTGGATGCCTTCAAAAGGGGACTGGACAGATTTCGGGAGGAGAAGTCCATCCCAGGTGACAAACCATGATGGAGATGTGTCATCTCCAGGCTTAAACCCGGGGGACTTCAAGGACCAGATGCAGGGGAGTGGTATCAGGAGACCAGATCCTGGGGCAAAAAATCCAAACTTCATCTATCAACTCATGGGCTCTGAGTTATCCGTGACGGATCAGGAAAGAGATATTGCTGTGTTGGTGGACAGCTCCATGAAGGTGTCTCCCCAGTGTGTGGCAGCGGTGAAGAAGGCCAATTCCATGCTAGGGATTATCAAAAAGGGGATTGAAAATAAAATAGCCAACATTATAATGCCATTATACAAAACAATAGTAAGGCCGCACCTGGAGTATTGTGTACAATTCTGGTCACCACATCTCAAGAAAGACATAGTGGAACTGGAAAAGGTGCAGAAGAGAGTGACTAAAATGATGGGCTGGGGCACCTCCCTTATGAAGAAAGGCTAAAACATTTGGGCCTCTTTAGTCTGGAAAAAAGGCGCTTGAGGGGGGATATGATTGAGACATACAAAATAATGCAGGGTATGAGTAAAGTGGATAGAGGAAAGCTCTTCTCTCTCTCCCAAAATACCAGAACTAGGGGACATACACTCAAATGAATTGAAGGCTGGGAGAGTAAGAACTGACAAAAGAAAATATTTTTTCACCCAGCTCGTTGTAAGTCTTTGGAACTCCCTGCCACAGGATGTGGTGATGGCATCTGGCCTGGATGCCTTCAAAAGGGGATTGGACAGATTCCTGGAGGAAAAGTCCATCACAGGTTACAAACCATGATGGAGATGTGTCATCTCCAGGCTTAAAACCAGGGTACTTCAAGGGCCAGATGCAGGGGAGTGGTATCAGGAGCAGATATCTAGTCTCATGCGCTCCCAAACGCATCTGGTGGGGCCGCTGTGAGATACAGGAAGTTGGACTAGATGGGCGTTTGGCCTGATCCAGCATGGCTCTTCTTATGTTCTTATGTTCAGATATCTAGTCTCGTGCGCTCCCAGACACATTTGGTGGGGCCACAGTGAGTTCCAGGGAGCTGGACTAGACGGGCCTTTGGCCTGATCCGGCATGGCTCTTCTTATGTTCATACAGAGGAGTGACAGGGATCTGTTTTCAATCAAGCTACAATACAGGAAGCTCAACTTAGGCTGAGGATCAGGGGGAAAGTATTAGAGGAGTACAACTACGGAATCACTGATCTCAGGAGGTGGTGGTCGCTCCAACGCTGGAGGCATTCAAGGGAAACATGGACAACCCTCTGTCATGCCTGCTATGATTTGGATTCGTGGATTAAGCAGGGAGTTGGACTCAATGGCCTCATTGGGCACTTCCAATTCATTATTCTTTCATTCTGGCATACTCGGCAAAATTCAAAGACACAAAACAAAAAAAGGACAAAACCATGTGGCACCATAATAACTAACTAATATGTTTTAATGTAAGCTTTCATGGATCAAGTCTACTTCTTCAGATAAACAGCAACAGAATGAAGTGTTGAATGAAACATCAGCTTCATGCCTAAGAAAGCAATGCATGCAGGCTTCCAAATTCTGCCTGTGACATACCAAAGGTTCACGGTTTTAGCTTCCAGCACTCATCTTGGAGGGCCTCCCCCTGCCTCTTTCAAGACCTACAGAGCCTTCTCCTAAACATAAATTAAGTAAAATAAAGAACGGCCCGCGTCTTGAAATTGAAGACAACACATCTTCTCCAAAGCCTTGTCCTCATTTTGCTGCCAAAAAAGTAATAAAATAAAATAAATCACTCAGGTTTTGATCCTCCCCTTTGGAACTGCAGGCCCTAATTGGCTGCCCTAAGAAACAGGGGAATGATTAGGAATTATTTCGTCCCCTCCTCCCCGCTCGCTCTTTGCAAATGAAATGCACAAGATAACATGGGGGGGGGTGAGTGGGGAGGGTGGCGCGGGGAGGGAGGGGAGCCCGAGGAGGAAATGCCCGCGCTCAGATCCATGTCGAAGTCAAGCCTGGCGAGCTTTAAGATGGACAATATGCCAGGAATCCACGCGTGGCCTTTTGTACCCATTGTGGAGTAGGGCAGCTGTCGCTCCAGCAAGCAGGGCTGTCAGCCTTCACAAAAGAAAGCCGTGTAAATGTCACATCACGGGTAGAAAAACAATTCTTCCAACGCGGCACACACGGATCTGGAAAAACCTGCCTGGCTCTCGGTGCCAAAAACACGGCACGGATTGACAGGACGGCCTCCCCCAAACAGAGTGCCTGACCTAAATCTCAACTTTTAAATCGGAAGAGTTCTGGGCTCCTTCGCTCAACTACGCTGGCTGGGTTGTGCGAGCACAAGCTGGCGTGTGCATGGGGGTCACAAGGATGTGCAGCATGTGGAAAGAAAGGTGCGCAAGCATTTGACAGTATCATTGGTACGCTTCACTGCGGCCTTGGGTGGGTTACGCTCCCTGGAAACGAACCTTTTCAGAGGTATCATTAAATAATGCTTTGGTGTCAGAACAAAATGAGCCTACGGATGGATGCCATATGCCCCATGTCCCTGCCTCCCTGTCCTTCTAGCACAGCTGTTAGGGGGTACCCCAAAGCTTCTGATTACATCTTAGGATAACTGGAGCTTGATATCTCTCATCCAAATCAAGGAAAACTGTGTCTGCTTTTAACTGTGGTTAGGTAAGAAAAACACAAATGACAACCCATATTTCTGAAGACGAGCAAAAAAAATTTGGGGGGGGGGAGTGGGTGGGATCATACATTTCAAACAAGGAAATCTTCTATTGAGGGGTTTCCCTTCTAATTTTTAACAAGAATTCCCAATATTTTCAACTGCAAAGCGAAACAACAACAACAACAACAACAACAAGAAGAACAAGAACAACAACATCAACAACAACAGTTCTCTGCCAATGTTTCTGGTTTTTCTCCGTGCGTTTACAAAGCAAAGTGTTCTGCTTCTATACCGGCCCATAGCGCTTCAAGCACTCTCTGGGAGGTTTACAATTTAATTATGCAAGCTACACATTGCCCCCCCCCAAAGCAAGCTGAGTACTCATTTTACCAACCTTAGAAGCATGGAAGGCTGAGTGAACCTTGAGCCGGCTACCTGGGATTGAACCCCAGGTTGTGAGCACAGTTTTAGATGCAGTAGAGGCATTTAACCAGTGCGCCATGAGGCTCTTGTTACAGAGCTGCACTCTTGTTCTTGGTCTCTCCTGCTGAGTGTTTACTTCGTTCTCCTGGGGACCCTGGTGTGTGTTGTGTTGTTACCATCGTGACCGACTCTTTGCGACCCCAAGTCCATGGAGTTTTCTTGGCAGGAATACTGGAGTGTTTTGCCAGTTCCTACTCCAGGCGCCTACAGCGCCTGGTATTCCCTGGTGGTCTCCCATCCAAGTACTAGCCAGGGCCGACCCTTTTTTGCTTCCGAAATCAGGTGAGATTGGATGTGCTTAGGGCATCTAGGCAGCTGGGGATCCTGGATGTTGTTGGTGGTGTTCAGTCGTTCAGTCGTGTCCGACTCTTCGTGACCCCATGGACCAGAGCTCGCCAGGCCTTCCTATCTTCCACTGCCTCCCGGAGTTTGGTCAAATCCATATTGGTTGCATCGATGACACCGTCCAACCATCTCATTCTCTGCCATCCTCTTTTCCTTTTCCCTTCAATCTTTCCCAACATTAGGGACTTTTCCAAGGACTCCTCTCTCCTCATGGGGGACCCTGGTAAGGAGGACTAAATTCTGAAACTAACAGTCAAAACGTGAATGAGTGACCTCCTGAAAGATCCAAACCTTTCTTGAGCTGAACTAAAGAGCTTTCTCAAGCCACGTGGAACTGCCATCTACACAAATAGTGGGATGATTGATTGAACCACATTAACAAGCAGGATCTTGTAGAAGAGAGCGGGTGGGGATTAGGCCATCAGCACCCAGTCCTTTAATCAGGTCTATGAGGAAAGTGGACACATGCATGCATTTGAAGCACTAAACAGAGCATATGTAGCACGAGGTTTAGTAGAAATGGTGAGAAACCAGCCTTTGAGACTTTCAAAAGAAGGAAAGGGATCACGTGACAGAATGGTACAAAATGGGCGGGGGGGGGGGGGGAAAGCAAAACACAACACAACAAAAATCCTACCTGCATATAGAAACCTAGCAGATCAGGGAGAGGGACAGAGCTATAATTGAATTCAAGGTCTGGTGCTTACCTTTACAGCCACAAATGCTTATGGTATAAAGTGCGTCATTGGCCAAGTAAACTTGCTGGTGCTTTGAGATCTTCTACCAAGCTCTTTCTTCAGGTACGTTGTGCCTTATTTAGCCAGGGTACATTACATAACGAGGGGAAGTGGTTACTCATCACCTGAACCCCAAGGAATGAATTCCCCTTATTAAATAGGCCCATTTGGTGCCCACATTGCAGCACGGCAGGCCACAGGCAAATCCATTCTGGTTTTCCGAGGTATTTAAACACATTATCAACTTAATAGCCAGAAACCTATCGGTTAGTTGTTGATGCAAGTACAATGCTGTGAATAGCAAACTGCTGCTGGTTTAAAGAGCTGTCCTTTGTGTTCCTCACCACACAGCAACTCAGGGAACCCGCACGCTAGGAGGACTAAAAGTGGCAACTAGAGATGGGCACAAACCACTGGCTTGGCAGTTTGTGTCAAGTTTGGATGACAGGGGTTGCACAACGGTAAGTGTAGTTCAGTGCCATGCTCCCCTCCGGTGGGTGGCCACTCTGAGGCAGCATCGCGGATCGCTTGCCTCACCTCCTCTGGGTGCTGCCTCTGAGCGAGCGCCTATTGGAGAGGGCAGCACGCCGAGTGAGCCACCAAGCCAGCAAATCGTGCCCATCTGTAGTGGAAGCTCATTAATAAGTGGCATTCTGTCACTGTCATTTATTCTGCTGCACTTACGCCGGCATCTCTAGCTAACAGGATTAAGGAAATAACATGGTTTCCCCATATTTTCTGGAAGCATTCCCTGCCCTAGATATTGTGGTTCTCTCTCTCTCTCTCTCTCTCTCTCTCTCTCTCTCTCTCTCTCTCTCTCTCTCTCTCTCTCTCTCTCTCTCTCTCTCTCTCAAATCCAGGGGGTTTATGACCTCTTTCAATGCCTCCTTCTTCAGTTGTTCCACTCCTTCCTCAACGTTTCTGATTCCCATTAAGCTAGGCTGAAGATCACCATAGGCTTTCTTGCTTCTGAAGACCTAAGCATCAGTGGGTGTTTCTGACTGTGCAGTTTAAGTTTTCATCTCCATTTTAAGCAACAGTGAGTTCCTTGAAGTCATTAAAGCATTCTCTGAGACAAACACACTTCCAAAGACTCTAGTAAAAAGGCAAAGGTTCCCCCCGCACATGTGTGCTAGTCGTGTCCGACTCTAGGGGTGGTGCTCATCTCCGTATTCAAGCCAAAAGAGCCAGTGTTGTGCAAGTCCGTGGCCACGTGGCCGGCATGGCTGCAAGGAAACACTGTTTTACCTTCCCGCTTTTTACAGTGGTACCTATTTATCTACTTGCATTTACATGCTTTCAAACTCTTAAGTTGGCAGGAGTCGGGGTTATCAGTGGGAGCTCACTCCGCTGCATGGCACCCAGGATTCGAACCACCAAGCTGCTGGCTTTGCAAAAGAGTAATTAAGATAGCTAGATGCCTCACTTCCTCTTATTGCCTACTTCTATACATAGCTTTGAGGACAGACTAACCCACTAACATGGTACCCTCATGATGTGTTCTGAGACATACGTCCCGTCATCACCAACTAATATGCCCACTGCAGAAAGGCCGGTCGAACCACCAGGACTAGAGATGGACACGAAATGAGCAATTTTTTGTTTTCGTTTTCGTTTTTTCGTTTTGTTACGTAACGAAACGAAAAACAAATTTTGTCTCCAAAATGAAACGAACCGAACCGAAACAACAGAAATTTTGTTGTGCGTTTCGTTTTCGTTGCGGCAAATACATTGAACTGTAATGAATGCTAACGAAACAGCATTTTTTGTTTTCGTTTTTTCGTTTCGTTACGTAACGAAACGAAAACGATTTTTTTTTCAAAAAATTCACGAAAAACGAAAACGAACCGAAACGGACCTCTAAACGACAAACAACAAACGAAACACCATTTTTTTGTGCCCATCTCTAACCAGGACCATCAACAAATTAGGACTAGGTACGAAATACAGACCTTTCACAGCTGAGCTACATATTCATTGTTAAGACTAGACTATAGGTGATACCTTCATAGGCTGCTAGAAAAAATAACAAAAAAAGTTGCAGAGCTTTCGAGGGTAAGCCCTCTTTTTCAAGCAGGTTCGAAAGTCCAAGCAAGCATGGCAAGGAAGGAGTTCTTAAAAGTTTACTTCGCAAGATGGCTGCCAGATATTCTTCTTGGAAGGCAGCAGCAGCATGGTCAGTTGGGGGTTGGATCTCACAGCCCCGTTCAAACAAAGGGGGCATGGTTTGGACACCTCCCTCCGCTTACATCCACCCCCTCTCTATTGGCTCTGATGGGCCAGAGGTGGGGGGAGGGAGAGCAAAAGACCACCTTCCCTACTAGAGGGCTGGGGAAGGAATTTTGGGGGGTACAATTTTTAGGTAAAGCAAAAGCAAAGTGTTCTGCTTATATACCGCCCCATACCACTACAAATAGTCTCTGGGCGGTTTACAGATCAATTATGCAGGCTACACATGGCTCCCCCCCCAGCAAGCTGGGTACTCATTTTACTGACCTCGGAAGGATGGAAGGCAGAGTCAACCATGAGCCTGCTACCTGGGATCGAACCCCAGGTCGTGAGCACAGTTTTACCTGCAGTACAGGCATTTAACCACTGCGCCACGAGGTAGTGCCAACTAAGACCAGACTGAAGGGGAATGATATTACCTAGTGTTTCTGTTCTGTTGCTGTTGATGGTTCTTTAGACTTCTTCGTGGTCGAGGCGGCTCTTCCGTGGTATCTTGTTCCATTGCAGTAAAAAAGAAGTTTGGAGCCGTGCAGCCATTTAAAAAAAACCACAAAAGCAAGACTAGACTATGGGTGATACCTTCACAGGCTGCTAGAAAAATAACACAAATTTATTGTTGTTATCGCTAACTACTGGCTTTTAATGATGTAAGCTGCTTTAGGTCCTTTTTAAGGGAAAAGGCAGGGGCAAACATGTTCTAAATAAATATACAGTAACCCCCCACCATTTCGCAGTTCATGTACTGCGGTCCCGCTATATCGCAGGACCAGAGTACATGCTGGGGCTCCAGCTGATTAGCGCTGGGATATTTCCCCACCCCAGCACCAATCAGTTGGAGCACGTCCCCGCCGCTTCCCAGGCAGCTGGAGGACTTTTTAAAAAGGTCTGCAGGCGCCATTCCTCCCCCCCCCCAGCCAGCACCAATCAGCTGCCTGGTGCTGGCTTGGAGCCAGCTCTGCCTCACAATTTCCATTGAAATGTATTGGCTCAATGCATTTCAATGGAGAAATTTTTCCCCATTGGAATGCATTAAGCCAATGTATTCCAATGGGGAAAAATTCTCCATTAAAATGCATTCAGCCAATGCATTCCAATGGGAAAAAAATTCTCCATTGAAATGCATTTCAATGGAGACGGCCCGGGACGCCACTTGCCCCACCCTCCGGAGAAGATCCCCCAAAGCCGCTGGCGTGCGATGCTCCGAGAACTCTCGGGGCAGCGTGGGTGGGCGGCGGCGGGAGGTCAGATCCCCCAACGCTGCCGGGGTGCGATTCTCCGGGATGTCTCGGGGCAGCGCGGGCGAGTGGCGGTGGGGGATCTGATTGCCCACCGCCTCCCAGGACCCACCCAAACCGCATCTGCATATCGCGGATTTTCAGTCATTGCGGGTCGGGTGGGTCCCTTACCCCCGCAATAGGCAGGGGGGTATTGTAATAACATAAATTAAAGCCTTTTCATCAGAATCAGGGAATGAGGCTCTATACAGTGTGTTGCTACCAGGTGCCTGTACCAACAGAATACCAACAAGCAATGCTGAAGGACATTAGACATTATCTGGACCACCGTCCTTCCTTTGACTGCCATCCACCTCAAAGTGACCCTAGAATTGAGTTGGAAGGGCCCTATAAGGCCATCAAGTCCGACCCATTGCAGGAGTCCATATCAAAGCAGATCTGACGGAGGGTTGTCTAACCTTCTGTTGGAGAGCTCACCACGTCCTGAAGTCCATTGCTGTACTGCTCTAATTCTTGTTTTTCATGTCTTGCTCCCATGTCAGGTCCAAGAAGCCACCAAAAGTTATCAGGCAGAGGCCTGGGTGGAAGAGGGGTGAAAGTTTCATCCACATCTCCTGCTGCTGTTTCAGACGTGATTGCAAGGAACGTGGTGGACAGTGGAGATGCAGAGGAATGGAACAGCCACCTCAATTCATATAAGACCAAGGGGGAGGTAATGGTGTCAGCTCTACAGGGAAAAGGGCTTTGGGAAGAAAAACAAGGCGTTCCTTCTTAGCGAGATTAAGGTTGAGCTGTTGGCCAGACAACCAAGATTATGTTTCAGCGAGCCCGCGGTCTGTGAGACAAAGCGGAGAGGAGGATTTAAAAGCTATCGGCACAGAGATGATAGCTGAATCTGTGGAGGTGGACGGGGCTACCCAGGGGAATAAAACACAGAAGACCTCGGAGCAAATCAAGACGTGCCTAAATCCCTTCCCTGAAAGGGCTGAAATTGTTTCGCACACCAAAAAAAAATCCAAGCAGAGATGGTACAGCAACACACACGCACGCGCACGCGCACACACACACACACACACACACACACACACAAGTACACTGTCTCTCCATAAAAATCTAAAGATCATACAGCTTCTGAAATTAGGACGGCTGCTAAATGAAAGTTAACCTGAACAATAACTTTAGCTAAACTCCAGGTCACAAGGACTGCATATAATGAGGCGAAGAATATGAAAAGGCCATTCATAATGAAATTCATCACTCTACGATGGCCATGCTCAGCTGCCTTATAACGTATAATTAATGATCCTATAAAACTCCAGCGCTCTAGACTCTTCCTGCTGCCCGCAGAGCTGTTCTCAATGCCGGGCAGGCAGAAAGAGCAGCTGCTGCCTACAAACGCTGCCCTTTGAGAAGCCATAATGATTTCTTCTCCTTCTCATTTCTCCATCAGCTGCCACAGACCTATTTCCATCCCTTGCCGAGCTTTGGGGCTCTTTATCCAAAACCCGGCTTCGGCAGCTGGCAAGTCGAGATGCAGTCACAATGACAGACGGTTCACATCCGATCGAGCCTGCTCTCAGCGTTGATGGCGGACGGATCCTTCTCAGCAGTAGCTACTGCCTGAGGAAATGGGCAAGGCCAAGCCCCGCTGGCAACTGCTAGCCCCCGGGCCAAAGCCACCACACGTCCGTCAGGTCGCTCTTCCTTCTCCGCCTGCCAAGAAGCGTGGGGGGGGGGAGGCTTCGATGGAAAGCGGATAAGGAGGCAGCACAGATGTAGCAGCGTAACAGCGCACAAAGCTACTGTGGAGGCAGCAAGGTCGTGCGTCGCCAAAACAGCTGGGAACGGTTGCTATCAAAGAAGGAACTCGTTTTGTTCACCAACTAGGTTATTTTTATCATTGCTCGGGCCGCAAAAACAACATGCGTTGCGCATTATTAATACAGCACCTCACCATCCCGGGCATTATAACCCACTGGTTCTCTCTAGTAGCCAATTCTGATAATGCACCTTGGGAATATTGACAAAGGTACAAAAGAGGGAACAAAACAAAACCATGTTTTATCCCTGGCACTTGCTACCAAGAAGATATTGGAATGCTTCTTGGAGAGGGGGGAAGACCCTTGGAAAGACCTTTGGATGCAACCAGGTGTGATGACAGCTGACCTGAGATGAGCCAGCAAAAGTTGACTGCGCCTGCACAAGGGCAGCTGTCCGGTAAGAAACATTTTGGCCCATTCCATTCCCCTTAAAGCAGATGTGCATCCAGGAAGGAGCTTGACTACTGTGTTGTTGTTGTTTGTTGTTGTTGTTCAGTCGTTCAGTCGTGTCTGACTCTTCGTGACCCCATGGACCAGAGCTTGCCAGGCCTTCCTATCCTCCACTGCCTCCCGGAGTTTTGTCAAATTCATTTTGGTTGCATCGATGACACCGTCCAACCATCTCATTCTCTGTCGTCCTCTTTTCCTTTTGCCTTCGATTTTTCCCAGCATCAGGGACTTTTCCAGGGAGTCCTCTCTTCTCATGAGGGGGCCAAAGGACTGGAGCCTCAGCTTCAAAATCTGTCCTTCCAGTGACTACTGTAACATGGTTTATTTGGGATTCCCTCTCCCTGAATACACACCAGGGATTGGAGCGGGCAGGACTAATTCTAAATAACTGCCCCTGGGCACCAGCTTGAATTCATCCTTGATCTGGGGTAACTTAAGGAAGAACTTTGACATTCACTTTAGATGTTACTTACTCCACCTTTAGGTGACACAGGCTGCCCCTAGAAACAGAAGGTAGACATGTGGTAGAATGCTCTGAAGAGGATGACCAGACCACTCTGATGGCATCCTGATCTCTGTCGAGTCCTTGCAACCAGGTCTACGTCAAGCTTCAGAGCTAAGTTGCATCAAATGCAGAACTATTCTTGAGTGCTTTAGTGCTTGCTTGGTTCTTATTAGGATTTGACAATGTTCTTGTTGTTAGATTTATAACATTTCATGGCTGTTGTTGGTGTGTGTGTTTTTTTAGCATGTTCTGAGTTACCTTGACTGACGTACCTTGGAAGACTAAGAGACCTATTGTCTGTAATGGGAAGCATGGACAAGTTTCTACTAAAGCCAAAACCCAAAGTAGCTCCAAAGCAGTCAAAGAAGTAGTTACTAGTAAAGCTTAAGATTTACAAAAAGGACATTTGCCATTGTCTGCCATTCAATAGCAGCAATAATGAGGAAGCCATCAAGAGTGGAACTTGGTGCGCAGGTGGAGTGAGGTGCATTGGGGTGGGGGTGGGGGATAAAAGGGATCAAAAAAGCTTCACAGGCACCTTCTCTTATTCTAATAACCATTCTGACAGACAGCAGTATGCAACCTGTGATTCCTGAGTTGCCCCTGGCTCTCTGTGACAGATCGCCTCGTGTCCACGACTCATGTATAACCCACTAAGGCATTGCCTCCAACAGCTTGCCCGCAAAGGAAAAGTGGCCCCAAGCGCATGGCTCCTGGTGGGTCTGTGCTTTCACAAGCATCGCTGCCTGGCCACGGGTTGTCGGAGGCTGAGAAGCTGAGCAGTGCTGCTGGAAAGGCTTAGGCGGAAGGCCTAACATGAAGTAAAAGGGGGAAAACTCTCGCCAAGGTCCGGCAGTAGGTGAATCACCTACTGGATGATCAGAACATGTGTCGGCAGGTCATAGAATCATAGAATCACAGAAGAGTTGGAAGAGACCTCAAGGGCCATCCAGTCCAACCCCCTGCCATGCAGGAACCCCCATCACAGGATGCCCGACAGATGGCCATCCAGCCTCTGCTTCAAAACCTCCAAAGAAGGAGACTCCACCACCCTCCTTTGGGACAGCATATTCCACTGCCGGACAGCTCTAACTGTCATGAAATTCTTCCTAATGTTTACATTGAATCTCTTTTCCTGTAGTTTGAGACCATTGCCCCGTGTCCTAGTCTCTGAACCTATGGAAAACAAACCTGTTCCCTCTTCAATGTGACATTCTTTCAAATATTTAAACAATAGCTATCACATCTCCCCTCAGACTTCTTTTTGTAAGGCTGAATATTCCCAGCTCCCTAAGCTGTTCCTCCTAAGACGTTTCCTCCAGACCTTCAACCATCCTGGTCGCCCTCCTCTGCACCCACTCGAGGTTGCCAACATCCTTTTAAAATCGAGGCACACAGAACTGGACACAGTACCCCAGGTGTCTATAGGTGAACAGGAGAGAACGACTGTGTTGTGCGACTGGGACAGGATGGGAAGGGCGGGGAGGGAGACCATGGGCCCATTCGCCTCCAGCTTCAGCAGTGCAGCCCCCAAGAGCCAAAGAAATATATCTCACTGCAGACATTCCCAGACACCAGCCTACCTCAAGTTTACGGCAGCGCTGAGATCTGAACCAGGGGCTTCCTGATTCATAACTCTGTCTCTCCGCCACCGGGCTCAGCCATTTCTCACTAAATCTCTCCAGCATTTACAAACCCTTTAATCGCACCGAAATAAATTGCCCGAAGATCCATCTCGCTACATATCACCCCTCCCAGCTCATCCGATATCACAAAAGGGGAGTTCGTTCCTCCATCAAAACAGCCTGATCCCTCGTGAAGTTGTGGCGCTCAGATTCAAGGTTAAAAGATTAAGGCCCCAAAGCGTGGCGTGGCAGAGCGAAGCAAGCAGAACATCAAAAGGAACACAAAAATCAATCCTCTTCACCGCGGGAGCAGCGCGGAGAACAAATCAGCCACGTTGAATCTAACATTTTCTCTGTGTGGCTCTGGGGAATAAAATTAGTCCTCTCCCAAGCATAATGGACCGTTTGGGAACGGCTGGGCAACAATGGAAAGCAGCCCAGCTCAGTTCAAAACACCAAGACATTCTGGGATGGATGCCCCCCCACCCCCGCCCCTGCCCCCGGGAGGCACACGGGTCAAAAGGGAAGGGGGAGTGGGCTACGGAAGAGGTGGAAACAATCAAATCCAATCTCTCAGAAGCCTAAGGAGCACTTTCACCCGCTGAGAGAAGCGCCTCTGGAGTGTCTGCACACCTGCAAGAGAGAGGGGTCTCCGGACACCAAGTGCTCTGGGGCACATGGACGTCACTTTCTTCTCAAGCACAGAAAGAGCAGGGGAGGCGGCTTCCCTCCACGCCGATGATGACTGGTAAGCAACGCCCGAAAGAGTCCCGAATGGACGAAACGGAGCGGCAGGCGGCAGGGCGAAGAACAGAGAGTCGCGCATACACGGACATTCTCTCCCCGGTACCAAGTGGGACAAGGAGAGGTGGCAGGGAATGCAGGATGCAACAGAAGGGCGCACCTCCTTGGCATCAACGCCCAACGTGAGAAGCTAACGCAGGTATAGCCAAAGTCCGCCCCGGGGGGGGGGGGGATGCGGCCCACAGCCTCTTCTCCCTGCTGACTCATCCTGTCATGCATCCTCACCATCTGGCTCCTCCCTGTGCCGGCTGGAGACATCAGCTTGCAGTTTTATGGTTTTACTACCCTCCCAGCCTCTGTCCATACCCTATAAGAATATAAGAACATAAGAAGAGCCCTGCAGGATCAGGCCAAAGGCCCATCTAGTCCAGCTTCCTGGATCTCACAGTAGCCCCACCAGATGCGTTGGGTAGCGCATGAGACTAGATATCTGTCTCCTGATACCTCTCCCCTGCATCTGGCCCTTGAAGTACCCCGGTTTTAAGCCTGGAGATGACACATCTCCCTTATGGTTTGTAACCTGTGATGGACTTCTCCTCCAGGAATCTGTCCAATCCCCTTTTGAAGGCATCCAGGCCAGATGCCATCACCACGTCCTGTGGCAGGGAGTTCCACAGACTAACAACGTGCTGGATGAAAAAAATATTTTTTTTTGTCTGTTCTCACTCGCCCAACCCACAGTTTGGGTGGATGTCGCCTAGTTCTGTTACTTTGGGAGAGGGAGAAGAGCTTCCCTCTATCCCCTTTACTCATGCCCTGCATTATTTTGTCCACCTCTATCATATCCCCCCTCAGGCGCCTTTTTTCCAGACTAAAGAGGCCCAAATGTTTTAGCCTTTCCTCATAAGGGAGGTGCCCCAGCCCAGTAATCATTTTAGTTGCTCTCTGCTGCACCTTTCCCAGTTCCACATATGTCTTTCTTGAGATGCAGTGACCAGAATTGTACACCCACCCACTCATCCAGCGTACCGCCCCTGCTGCAGTATCCTCCCCACCTCCTTGCAAGGGAGGGCAGCATATACAAGCAGCGGTGTGTCTTGGGTGCGCGCCTGCCAGTTCCATGGCTGTGCAACAGCTACTTGGCCCTTGGGGCGCCTTGAAACTGGAACATTTGTTGCTGTTGCAAGTGTGTGCGGGCCCGCACCCTTTCTCCGCCCTTCAGGTTCAATGGTTGTTTCCCCCCCCCACACACACACACATTTTTACCTCACCAAATCTGGCCCTCCTTGCAAAAAGTTTGGACACCTCTGAGCTAAGGTTTTTAAGGACACTGCAAGCGGATGAATGAATGGAAGGAGAAAGAAGCCTGCCCAGGGACCCAAGTCTGGTCCTTTTTGATCATGCGTTACAGCCATGATACCAGATCAGGCCAAAAGCCAACCGAGTCCAACATTCTCTTATCACATGGCCGAGCAGGAGGATGCTTGATGTTCCCTGCCAGGTGATACACAGACGCACGCTCCCTCTGGCGCCAGGGGTGGTACATCCGAACTGGCGGCCTTCTGATGGGCTTTGCAAAAGGGAGGTTTGTAATGGCACGGGGATCAAGACTGAGCAATCTTTTACAAACTCCCTGTGTTTTAGGAGGCAAATGATGGTCACAGGTAAAGATGACCATTTAACACTGAAGCCAAAGTTGACGCCATTTAGACTTGACGAGGTTCCTTTAAACCACCAGACCTGAGCATAAATGTAAACTGAGACAGAAAGAAAACCATTTTTTTCAATTACTCACTCAGGATGAGTGGATATTGTATACAGTTGTCCTCCGCCCTTTCGCGGTTCATATACTGCGGTCCCGGTATATCGCGGGTCCGCAGTATATGAAAAAAAGGCCCCTGGGGTAAGGAGAAAAGGCCTTCCCAGGCCCGTCAGAGGACCCAAAAGTGCTTCCCCGCAAACCGGAAGTGACTTTTGGTAAACTAGAAGTGACCTCTGGATCACTAGAAAGCACTTTTGGGGCCTTGCAGGCCCATTCGGAGCAGCGTCAGGCCGGAGAGCCCCCCCCCCCAGCATCCACATATTGTGGATTTTCAATTATTGTGGGTCAGGTCGGGTCCCTAGCCCCCGCAATAGGTGGGGGTTTACTATACCACCTTTATAGACGAGCCCCACGGTGCAGGGTTTAAGCTGCTGTACTGGACTTTGCTACAATCTGTGCTTGATCCCAGCAGATTCAGGTAACCAGCTCAAGGCTGACCCATCCTTCCATCCTCGCAAGGTCATTGTTGTGGGCGTCCTAGATCCTGCACTCCACTTCCTCCTGATGTTGGTGCCCACTCAGAGGAGAAGATGGGTCAGGGAAGGCCAAGGCCCTGCTTCGGACGGGGGCACCCACAAGAGGAGACAGGACACAGAATACAGTGTGTCCGCACAACATAGAATCATAGAATCAAAAAAATTGGAAGAGACCTCAAGGGCCATGTAGTCCAACCCCCTGCCATGTAGGAACCCCATCACAGTATTTCCGACAGGTGGCCATCCAGCCTCTGCTTAAAAACCTCCAAAGAAGGAGACTCCACCACCCTCCCTTGTGGCAGCATATTCCACTGCTGAACAGCTCTAACTGTCATGATGTTCTTCCTAATGTTCAAATTTTCTTTTCCTGTAGTTTGAAACAATTGCCTCAAGTCCTAGTCTCTGAAGCCATGGAAAACAAACCTGCTCCCTCTTCGATATGACATCCTTTCAGATATTTAAACATAGCTATCATATCCCCTCTTAGCCTTCTTTTTGAAAGGCTAAACATTCCCAGTTCCCTAAGCCGTTCCTCATAAGACATTTCCTCCAGACCCTCAACCATCCTGGTCGCCCTCCTCTGCACCCGCTCGAGGTTGTCAACATCCTTTTAAAATTGAGGCGCACAGAGCTGGACACAGGACTCCAGGTGTGGTCTGACCAGAGCAGAATACAGTGATACTATCGCTTCCCTGACCTGCAGGCCAGATTCTCTTCGCTGAACTGTATGTACCACGGTTAACTGCCCTTCTTTAATGAATAGCTTTGCCCTCAGTTGGCAAGGGAACCGATGCTCTTGGTGGTTCTGAAGACCTCAAATTACCCCAAATTGGTCAAGCATACTCAAATAATTCAGTAGCTTCTCAAACCTTTCCTCCTCTTTCTCACTGACCTTAAACCTTTTCATTCTGCGTATCTTCACAGTTAGGTATTCTAAAATTATAATATTATTTGGGGTAATTAAAATGTTAAAAGCTAAATAAACCTTGCAGATTGTTAATTGTTAATTTATATAGCATTGTACATATTGTTAATTTGAATAGGTTTCATTGTTAATGTATATCCAATGTATCGGATGCCTGGGGGGGAGGTCACTGTTTTGTCTGGGTTGTTGCTGATTGGTTTTATAATAAAATTTACTTTTTTTAAAAAAAGGATGAAGAGCCAAGACCTCCTTCTGCCAAAGCCGCCAGGGGTCCAGCCTATTTGTGTCTGTGATGAGAAAAATCCACTATTATAGACATCCGTTTTGCAACAATGGGCAACGGCATCCATCTGTTGCAGAGATACGACGCTTATTGACGAGTCAGCCGCTTCTCTACCGATAAGTCAGCATTTGCACTTTTGTGTAGCTCTGTTAAGGGGAAAAGTCATTGACTACGAAAGGTGCTCTTTTCTCCGCCCCCCGCCGCCGCCGCCGCCGCCGCCGCCGCCGCCGCCAAGCCTCAACATAAACCAATCTGGGACTGGCAGGTAAGTCAGGTTGTTAAAAGGAAATAGTGACAAGTGGGTTAAGCAGAAATTTGAGTTAAGTAAAGAAGGGGGGGACTGAAAGAGGGCATGTGCGACACAGAGAGAGAAAGCTTGCAAACACAGCTCATTGAAGGCTGTCAAAATGCCAGTTTCAAACTACTCCAGAGAAAGAAAGGAACAGAGCGGGGAGGACGAGTCAGTCGCACTGAAGGAGAATCACAACGCCGGCAAGACGGCTCCAAATGTTATTCCAGAGACTGGGTCCAAGTCCCAAGAGGATCCAGAGCCGCCCACTCCCCACCCCCCGAACACTAGCCCAACAGGAAACTTCTCCTCTAGAACTCCCGGAGCTAAAACCACAGGACGTGATGTGTGTCAAGATGGAAATGAATTGACTGACAGCCCCACGAGGAAAACAGCCGTGTCAAAAAAAAGGGGGTGGTGGTGGTGGTGTTTGTAGAGTATTGGAGAGGGGGAAGACTGCACAAAAGAGGAACTCTAGCCTGGAATAAATGAGGGGTGCTAAGGAGCATGGAAGGCGTTTCTGGAGCTTTGGGAGAGGGGGAACACGGTGCTCACCCTAAACCCTTGGCGCATGGCTCCCTTGATCATCTCAGGGGAGACAAAGCCGAGTTTGCACAAACGCACTCAATGAAGTCCGGCAGTCTTCTCGAATGAAAGGCTGCGCTGCGTTGGTCACAATCCGGAGAGCTCAAGCCTTTCACCGGCACCCAACGCAGCCTTCTCTGAGGAGAAACTCAGAATGGTTAGTTAGTGCGCAAATAAAATCTTCTGAATGACTACCTACCCAGAAGGATCTCCATAACAATGCACATTTGAAGCTAGAGAATGTGCAGTGGAAAATCTGCCATCTGATATTTCCAGCAGTCTAAAACTAGCCAAGGGGAGATCATGCGGGGCAGGATGGAAGCTCCCCTATGTTCCACAAAGGCCGTTACTTCACGAACCGCTCGCTTCGCGGCAACCCCTCCTTTCTGTGCGAATCGATCGTTTCAGTCCGCACGCTCCTCCTTTTTGGCTGCGATGCCACCCCGACCACGCCCCCTTTACCGTGCTCCAAGCGGGGTGAGTGGTTCCCCTGCCAGCGGCCGGGAATCTTTTCGCTTCGCATCTCGCTTCGCTCCCAACGTGACGTGTGGACTCGGGTTTTTATTTTATTTTATTTTTTAAATATCCAAACTCTGCAAACGACCCTTTCGGCTTCCAAACTGAAGATGCTCGGCGCGGCGAGAAGCAGTAACTGCGCGCGCGCGCGCACTCCGACTCGGCAATGCACCCTAAACCCCGATCACCTCCGTCCCCTCGTGGGACGCCCAGGGAGTTCCGCTGCCGGGCGATCCGGTCGGGTCTGCATCAGAGGGAGGACTTGAAAATCATACCGCACACCCTCCGGGAGCGAGAAGGGAATGGGGAGGGAGGAAAGACGCATCCAAAGGGGAGAGGTTGGGCAGGAGTCCCTTACCCTGCTGGCTTTCAAGCACGTAAGGGGGGGGGGGTTCAAGCCCGCTTCTCTCCACCACCAGATTAGACACATAACCAGCTCTGTCGGAAATGACAGCCAAGTATTGATGCATCGATACGCCGAGTTTTTTTTTTAAAGGATGGGAACAAGCGAACGTTGCAAAGCGGCGTCCTAATGCGAAGGGAGCACGTGAGGTAGTAATCGATTCGGTAGTAAAAATGCAGCGCGTGAGCACTGATAAACAGGGGTGGGATCGAAGGGAGACCACGTGACCGCCACCAAATTCACAGCGAAGGCAAGGTCGGTTCGAAGTGAGGCACTTCGTGAAGTAACGGCCAAAGAGAAAGAGGGGTGAACAGATAAGAACATAAGAACAGCCTTCCTGGAACCGGCCACAGCCCATCCAGTCCAGCATTCTGTCTCACACAGCGGCTCACCATTTGCTTCAAGGTATTCCCAAGCAGATGTCTTCAACTGCTTATGATTCCCCGCAAATGGCATTGCGAGATATCCTGCCTATCTCTCCAACCCGGAGGTTGTCCTTAGGCATCCATCATGATAGCCATTGAGACCCTGGTTCTCATGAACTTGTCCAATCCTTTTGTTAAAGCTGTCAAGGCTGACAGCTGTCACCACTTCTTCTGGCAGGGAGTTCCGCAGACCAGTGATCCTCTGGGTAAAAAAGAACCTCCTCTTAATTGGTTTGAGATCTAGCACCCAAAACTTCCATGGAGTGCCCCCTAGTTCTAGTGTTGTGCGACATGCAAAACAGTTTTTCCTTATCTACTTGCATACTTATTGTTCTTAGCTTTCCCATTGCCTTTTAATGATGTAAGATGTCTCTTCACTCATTGTTCTTTGTTTTAAATATCTACTAGTACCTCTTGTAACTGGTACAACGGGAAAGGGCATGCACAACCTCCATGATGGTAAACATTCAAGACCGACATTCTAAAAACTGGTTTACTTGGGACTGGAAATAGGTCCAGGATCACTTACTCACAAAATTTGTAAACCAAAATAAGGGAGAGATAAAACACAATAAATTTCTGAAAATATGGCAACCTCTACTGACCTCAGATCTTATACAAAAAATTAAATTAGATAAATTGGATTATGGATTGGACTGTTGGATAGTTTAAGAATGTTTAATTTGTTTTGTTATTCTGTAGTGTATGTATAACAAGCTATGTGTTATCATCTTAAGTGGATTGTCAATAAAACTATTTAAAAGAAAAAAACTGGTTGAAGGTGAACCACAAGGAAGGTGTTTCTCTCTATCCCGAATTTCAGAGCAACGGATATTCTTTGGGATTAGGAACGGAAATAATTGTGGCTGAATTGCAGAGTCACATCACTTTGGGTGGCCTGAACTGCACAAAACACTATGAAGAGGAATTATCAAGCCCTGCAGGATTCTTACTTCCAGTTCACTGTTTGTTTTCCTTTGTAAGGTCTCTGTAATTTGACAGATCCTGTTCTCTGCATGTCAGGGTGGTGCTGGTTTCACACCTCTCTCTCTCATCAGGGAGTGCATTTTTTTATTTTTTGCAGATGGCACATTGTCTGGCATTTTGCATCAAGCAGAGGCTGATGGACAACCAATGGGAGTAAAATAGAGGTTTGCTCATAGGTGTCTCACCCCACCATTGCCTCTGCCACCTCTCCCATCTGTGATATGCCTTAGAATCCTTAAATGGAGTCGGAAGGGCTTCCAGGGCCATTGAGTCACATCCCCTGTGCAATGCAGGGATCCAAATCAAAGGTAGAAAGGTACAAAATAATGCAGGGCATGAGTAGAGAGGCACACTCTTCTCCCTCTCACAAAATACCAAAACTAAGGGACATCCACTCAAACTGTGGGTTGGGAGAGTGAGAACAGACAAAAGAAAATATTTTTTTCACCCAGCGTGTTGTTAGTCTGTGGAACTCCCTGCCACAAGAGGTGGTGATGGCATCTGGCCTGGATGCCTTCAAAAGGGGATTGGACAGATTCCTGGAGGAAAAGTTCATCACAGGTTACAAACCATGAAAGAGATGTGTCATCTCTAGGCTTAAAACCTGGGTATTTCAAGGCCCAGATGCAGGGGAGTGGTATCAGGAGACAGAGATCTAGTCTCGTGCGCTCCTGGACACATCTGGTGGGTCCACTGTGAGATACAGGAAGCTGGACTAGATGGGCCTTTGGCCTGATCCAGCAGGGCTCGTCTTATGTTCTTATGTAGATCTGAGAGACAGCAGTCCCATTGAACGCCTCCAGCCCTTGAACGGTCACCATCTCCAGAGGTCACGGATCCCACTGCCGTACTGGTCTAACAGTTAAGATGCTTCCCCCACTCCCAAATATCCAGCCTAAATGTGGCTTCCTGAAACTTGAGCCCATTCTTAACGTGTGCTTCCTTTAGCAGCCGACTGACCGCAACTTGGCACGCACGTAATGAGCCGGCTGGAATCCAAACAAGACAAGAAATTTCTTCCCTGTCAACCCCTTTAAAAGAGGAGAAGGTGCTAGGAGTGAATGCTGTTGCTGCCAATAACATCTCCCATGGAGCTTTTATGGAATCCGGTGACATCAGGGCGCACCAGCTAAGAGTAAGGAAAGGAGAAGAGACACGTCGTGGCAGAAACGACAAGCAGTTTGTCTATTTAAAAAGACGTTACCCCACTTTCCTCCTGAAAAGGACTCGAAGCAGTCTACATCATTAAAAAGACAAAATTTAGAAGCAGTCTACATCATTAAAAAGGCAACATTTAGAAGCTAAAAGCTGTAAGCATTCAAACATTAAAAAGAGAATGAAACAAGAGAATGAAACAAGAATTAAGAGAATTCAAAGCGGGAAATAAAATCAATACTAAAAACATGTTGAGATTATTTGGGTGAAAATCAGGGGTGAGAAAACCAGGAGGGATGTCACTGTGGGGGTATATTATAGACCCCCAAGCCAGTCGGAGGAGTGAGATGATGCCTTCTTTGAGCAGATGGCCACACAGTCAAAAGGGAGAGATGTAGTACTAATGGCACAGTGGTTAAATGCCTGTACTGCAGGTAAAACTGTGCTCACGACCTGGGTTCAATCCCTGGTAGCAGGCTCATGGTTGACTCAGCCTTCCATCCTTCCGAGGTCGGTAAAATGAGTACCCAGCTTGCTGGGGGGGCAATGTGTAGCCTGCACACTGTAATCAAAAAATTGTACCGCCCAGAGACTACTTGTAGTGGTATGGGGCGGTATATAAGCAGAACACTTTGCTTTGCTTTGCTTTGCTTTAACTATCCTGATATATGCTGGCAATCCAACTCAGCTAAGAATGCAAGGTCTAACAAATTCCTTACTGCCCTTGCAGACAATTTCATGGCCCAGAAGGTAGAGGAGGCAACAAGAGGCAAAACCATTTTAGATCTGGTCATAACCAATAAGGAGGACCTCGTAAATGGGGTCGAAGTGGTGGGATCATTAGGTAAAAGTGACCATGCCCTCTTGGAATTTGTTATACAGTTGGAAGGTGAAGTTAAGCATAGTCAGACAAGAATCCTGGACTTTAAGAAAGCCAATTTTTGTAAACTTAGGGAATTATTGGCTGTGATTCCATGGACCGACACACTGAAAGAGAAGGGAGTCCAAGATGGATGGGAGTTCCTTAAAACGAGATATTAAAGGCACACTTTAAAACTGTTCCAACAAGAAGAAAATATAGGAGAGGTCTAAAGAAACCGCAATGGTTTACTAAAGAACTTTCAAGTCAGCTAACTATAAAGAAAAACAAGTACAAGGAATGAAAAAATGGGAAATGCACCAAAGAGGAATATAAGCAAACAGCTAATATATGCAGGGGGATGGTAAAAAAAGCTAAAGCGCAAAACGAACTTAGACTGGCCAGAGACATTAAAGATAATAAAAAGGGTTTCTTTAGTTATGTCCGCAGCAAAAGGAAAAATAAGGAAATGATAGGCTCTCTGCGTGGCGATAATAACCAGTTACTAACAGGAGACAAGGAAAAGGCAGAACTATTCAACACCTTCTTTGCCTCTGTTTTCTCCAAAAAGGAAGAAAGAGATTCACTGGGACAAAGACTAGATGAGGTAGGAAGGGAATTACAACATAGAATAGGTAGAGAGCTGGTACAGGAACACCTGGAAACATTAAATGAATTTAAGTCTCCGGGGCCAGATGAATTACACCCAAGGATATTAAAAGAACTGGTGGAAGTAATTTCAGAACCATTGGCAATAATATTTGAGAAGTCCTGGAGAACAGGGGAAGTCCCCATCGACTGGAGGAGGGCTAATGTTGTCCCCATCTTCAAAAAGGGGAAAAAAAGAGGACCCAAATAATTACCGCCCAGTCAGCTTGACTTCAATTCCTAGAAAGATCCTAGAGAAGATTATTAAACAGGCAGTCTGCAAATATTTAACAAACAATGCTGTCATTACAAGAAGTCAACACGGTTTTCTTAAAAACAAGTCATGCCAGACTAATTTGATCTCTTTCTTTGATAGAATTACAGGCCTAGTGGATGAAGGGAATGCTGTGGATATTGTTTATCTGGACTTTAGTAAGGCCTTTGATAAGGTTCCCCATGGTATTCTTGCTAAGAAGTTAGTAGAAAGTGGGATAGATAGTGCTACTGTTAGGTGGATTTGTAATTGGTTGACTAATCGCACCCAAAGGGCCTCTCTTCAGCTTGGAGAGACGTGACCAGTGGGGTGCCCCAGGGTTCTGTTCTGGGTCCAGTGCTGTTCAATATCTTTATTAATGACTTGGAGGAAGGAATAGAGAGTATGCTAATTAAATTTGCAGATGATACCAAATTGGGAGGGGCTGCAAATTCCCTAGAGGATAGGATGAAAATCCAAAAAGACCTTGACAGACTAGAGTGCTGGGCCAAAGCTAACGAAATGGGTTTCAACAGAGGGAAATGTAGGGTACTACATTTAGGTAAACAAAAATGAATTGAACAAATATAAGATGGGGGATACTTGGCTGGAGGATAGTACCTGTGAAAGGGATCTGGGAGTCTTGATGGACCACAAATTGAACATGAGTCAGCAGTGTGATGCGGCGGCCAGGAAAGCCAATTCGATTCTTGGTTGTATCAACAGAACCATAGTGTCTAGATCAAGGGAAGTGATAGTACCACTCTATTCTGCTCTTGTCAGACCCCACATGGAATACTGTGTCCAGTTCTGTGTGCCTCAATTTAAAAAGGATGTTGACAACCTCGAGCGGGTGCAGAGGAGGGCAACCAGGATGGTTGAGGGTCTGGAGGAAATGTCTTATGAGGAAAGGCTTAGGGAACTGGGAATGTTTAGCCTCTCTAAAAGAAGACTGAGAGGGGATATGATAGCTATGTTTAAATATTTCAAAGGATGTCATATTGAAGAGGGAACAGGTTTGTTTTCCATGACTTCAGAGACTAGGACGCGGGGCAATGGTTTCAAACTACAGGAAAAGAGATTCCATTTGAACATTAGGAAGAACTTCATGACAGTTAGAGCTGTTCGGCAATGGAATATGCTGCCACAAAGGGTGGTGGAGTCTCCTTCCTTGGAGGTTTTTAAGCAGAGGCTGGATGGCCATCTGTCGGAAATATTGTGATGGGGGTTCCTGCATGGCAGGGGGTTGGACTAGATGGCCCTTGAGGTCTCTTCCAACTCTATGATTCTATGATTCTATGATTCTAACACATTAAAAAACAACCAAATACCACAATACTTTCAAAAACCCCACCCTGGCAGCCAGTCGCTGAGGACAAGCCTGCCTGAAGGGATCTGGAAGTTGGGTCATGGCTACTGGACTTCTTTTTTGAGAGAGAGAAACGTTTCGCTTCATCAGTCTTGTTTGGATGAACAGCGAAACGTTTCTATCTCTCAAGAAAATAAGTCCGGTAGCCATGATTCAACTTCCACATAAACTCACCTGGATGACTGAGAATCTTCACAGACATATTGCCTGAAAGGGGGGGGGCTTTGCCTGTTTGTGGAAGGACAGCAAAGATGGGGCCAGGCTGGCCTAAAGTGGGAGGGAGGTCCAGAGTCAGGGAACAGCTGCAGGGACGGCCTTCTCCCATGTCCCCACCAAGCATTTTTGTGAGGATGGTGTGACTGAGAAAAAGGCCTATATATTGTATGTGTTTCCTTTAACAATTAATGGGCTTATAGCTGTAATAAACTTGACTTGACTTGAAGGCCTCCTCTGATCATCTTAATGCCCAGGCAGGCTCAAAATGGGAGGTGATCCTTGAAACAGTTTGGATTCAAGTTATTTGGGGCTTTATTGGTTAAAACCAGCACTTTGAATTATTCTCGGAAACAGATCGGCAGCCAGTGGAGCTCCTCCTGTCAGAGGGGAGTTAAATGGCTTCCTGCGACCAACCCCAGTCAGCAAACTGGCTGCGGCATTGGGTACCTGCTGGAGTTTTCAAACATTTTCCAAAGGTTCCTCCCTACCAGTCTGGGAAGACGGCCAGAACACGTCAGATGGAAAGGGAACAGACGTTTATCGAGGAGGAGAGAAAACACGGAGCAGAAGCAAGCTATTGTGTGGCTCAACTGAGAACTTGCTTCGCGGCCCCACAGCACAGCCAGCCCGGGATGGGTGAGGAACTCTTTTCTCTTCCAGATGCTTGGAAGGAACGCAGGAGTTGTCCTCACGGAGGGTCTGGACTGAGAAGACATACCTGGGTCCACACTTACCTAACTTTTTGCACACCTGGGGAAATATTTCCATAGAGGGCAACCTGGTTCAGTAGTTTGCTTGAGACCATGTTGGCACCAGCTCTTTGGCCCAGAGCAAGAAAGCTTTTGAAGCACCAGACATTTATTTATATTTATTTAAGATATCTTAATGTCATAAAAACATAAGAAGAGCCATGCTGGATCCGGCCAAAGGCCCATCTAGTCCAGCTTCCTTTATCTTGAAGTGGCCCCACCAGATGCGTCTGGAAGCGCATGAGACTAGGTATCTGTCTCCTGATAGCACTCCCCTGATTCTGGCCCTTGAAGTACCCTGGTTTTAAGCCTGGAGATTACACATCTCCATCATGGTTTGTCACCTGTGATGGACTTTTTCCTTCAGGAATCTGTCCAATCCCCTTTTGAAGACATCCAGGCCAGATGCCATCACCACATCCTGTGGCAGGGAGTTCCACAAACTAACAACACGCTGGGTAAAAAAAAAAATATTTTCTTTTGTCTGTTCTCACTCTCCCAGCCCCCAGTTTGAGTGGATGTCCCCTAGTTCTGGTGTTTTGTGAGAGGCGAGAGGGAGAAGATTGTCCCTCTCTCCACTTCACTCATGCCTTGCATTATTTTGTATGTCTCAATCATATCCCCCCTCAGGCACCTTTATTCCAGACTAAAGAGCACCTAATGTTTTAGCCTTTCCTCATAAGGGAGGTGCCCCAGCCCAGTAATCATTTTATTAATCATCTTTATCTCACCTTTCTCCCTAAAAGGAACCAAGATGGCTTACATTTTTTAAAAAAGACAATATTTTTAGAAGGGGAAGAAGTTTTTCGAAGATCCAAACAGATTTCACTTCTCCCAGAGATCAGAGGTGGCCCAAAGGCAGGTGTCAGATGTTCGAATCTTACTGATGGCTCACATAGTGGGATACTTGAACACAGGGTAGCCATCTACACCCAAGAGGTGGATTATTGTTGCTTTGGAACAGGGTATCCAGTTGGACATGGTTATGTTTTCATCGTATCTTGAAGTCTTTCTCACACTGGGATGAGCCTTGTAGATCAACGGTGTATTTATTTGTTTGTTTGTTTGTTTGATTGATTGATTTATATACCATGACTATCTAGTAGAAAGCTACTCTGGGCAGTTTGCAACATAAACAGCCCATTCATCCTTGGGGCTGTAACTTCTATGAGGTAGGACCACAGGATGCTATGATGCAGTAAGACAAGGCAAGGTATGTGTTCTACAGATACACTCCTTTTGGAATGGGACCTCATACCTCCAGTACATTTATGATCATGTGGAACACAGCAGATTTTCTTTATGCCATTTTTAGCTTGGGGCAGAATTAGGTGAAACTGTAAAAGTTGGGGCAATATTCTGTTGATGACAAGTGTATTGGACTAGCACATCCTAGTCAAAGATCAGATCTAAGGCAGCAGGCTTTGCCCTTAAAGGATTAGGAGCCCCGTGGCGCAGTGGTTAAATGCCTGTCCTGCAGGTAAAACTGTGCTCACAACCTGGGGTTCAATCCCAGATGGCCGGCTCATGGTTGACTCAGCCTTCCATCCTTCTGAGGTCGTTAAATGAGAAGTACCCAGCTTGCCGGGGGGTGGGATGTGTAGCCTGCATACTGTTTTTGCTATTAAAACTGTAAACTGCCCAGAGACTACTTGAAGTTGTGTGTGTGTGTTGCATTGTTACAGTCGTGACCAACTCTTCGTGACTCCATGTCCATGGAGTTTTCTTGGCAGGAATACTGGAGTGGTTTGCCAGTTCCTACTCCAGGCACCTACATACAGCAACTAGTATTCCCTGGTGGTCTCCCATCCAAGTACTAACCAGGGCTGACCCTGCTTAGCTTCTGAAATCAGGCGAGATTGGATGTGCCTAGGGCATCTAGGCAGCACTTGAAGTGGTATGGGGCGGTATATAAGCAGAACACTTTAATAAGGAGTCCAGTCCTTGCAGACTTAAAAGGGTTTGCTTATCTTCTTCCCTGACAATTCGGCCTCTGACATCTCAAGAACAGGGATGACAAGATCTCCATGTTGTCACTCATCCAAAGGATGCACAACTGAACTACAGGTATCAAAGGCCTGGTGTATTTTGAAGCGGGTGTAAGGAATGCTGCTTTGAAAAAAACAGAGGAGCCAGTGGCCTCTGAGGCTGTTTTGGAGTCCGGCTTCCATAAACCCCTAGCTATGTTTAGGCCAGTGGTTCTCAACCTGTGGGTTCCCAGATGTTCCTGGACTGCAACTCCCAGAAATCCCTTCCAGCACAGTGAGAGGTGGAGGCTTCTGGGAGTTGCAGTCCAGGAACATATGGGGACCCACAGGTTGAGAACCACTGGTTTAGGCCATGCTGATAGGAGCTTAGGGGAACTGTGATCCCAAGTTGCTGGACAGCATTAAGATTCTGATCACTCACACAGTTCCAAGTCTAGTTTCGCCAGCCTCCTCACAGAAGCTGCTGAGGCAGGCAACCATTGTTAGTGCCAGGTCCGGCGCATCTATTAAGGCGAACTAGGCAGTTGCCTAGGGTGCCAAAATGGAGAGGGGGCACTGGCCAGCCAGCTGCCCCCCGCCACTGGCCACCGCCGTCCATCCCCCCGCCGCCCGTCGCTGTCCGCCCGCCACCCAACCGCACCCATCGCCGCCCACCCCCCGTGCCCGTCGCCGTCCGTCCCCCACGCCCATCACCATCCCCCATCATCCACCGCCACCCGCCCGCCACCCGCCCCTCGCCTAGGGCGCAAAAAAACCTAGTGCCGGCCCTGGTTAGAGCGACAACGAAACATTAAACAAACCACCAGATAACCGCACAACATGAGCAGGAGAAGAAAAAATACCTTTCCCTCTTATTGTTTTAAAACACCGGACTCTGGCGAGCTCAATTTACACAAAGTCTGAACATTCCAGTCCAAACTAAAATTTTAAGAAGGCCACAAAGAGTAATCCAGAGTAACTTTTTTTTCCTTCCTACACCTGCTCACAGACGGTTTCTGTGGGCATGTAGTGGGGGGGGGGAGATGTTTTCCAAGGGACAATGTGATGCCTTTTAAAGCGCAAAGCTCGTTTTGACAATTATCGTGCACACACTGAGCGCCATCATCCCTGTCAATCTGCCATTGTTTTCCCCATTACGGGGGACCTCTCCCCTCACCCTTGCATGTACCGGCAAAGCGCACGCATCCCCTCGCCCGCTATTCTTCCCACAGATAATAGAGAATAAATTGCAATTAGATTTGGTAATTGTAGATAATTAACTCAAAATGAGAAGTTAATTATAAAAAAATATGTTTTTCAGCTGTTGATTGTATCATTTCCCCTGCCCCCCCCACAAAAAACCCTCTTATGTTTCGATTGAACGAGCTGAAGATTTTGAATAATTTTTACCTTTAAAAAAAGCAAACTACGAAACAATAAGACCATTCCCGTTCTGGAGAATTAAAGTTACATTTTCGCCCTGAGAGAAGCGTTGTGAGCAGGTCACCCTGGGACAAGAGAGCAGTAAATACAGTTCTTTTCTCTGTTATGGGCATCCCACAAGCCTCCTAAGCAGCAGAAAATGACTCTGGCATTTCAATGACCCAGTCCAGGTGCTCAGCACCATTCCCCAACCCCAATATGTGTGTGTGTGTTGTGTCGTTACAGTTGTGACCGACTCTTCGTGACCCCATGTCCATTGAGTTTTCTTAGCAAGGAATACTGGAGTGGCTTGCCAGTTCCTGCTCCAGGCGCCTACCGCACCTGGTATTCCCTGGTGGTCTCCCATCCAAGTACTAAACAGGGCCGACCCTGCTTAGTTTCCGAAATCAGGTGAGATCAGATGTGCTTAGGGCATCTCTGTGTGTGTGGTGTCGTTACAGTCGTGACCAACTCTTCGTGACTCCATGTCCATGCAATTTTCTTGGCAGGACTACTGGAGTGGTTTTGGCAGTTCCTACTCCAGGTGCCTACAGCACCTGGTATTCTCTGGTGGTCTCCCATCCAAGTACTAACCAGGGCCGACCCTGCTTAGCTTCCGATATCAGGAGAGATCGGAGGTGCTTAGGGTATCTAGGCAGCTCCCCAACCCCAATAATCACACACAGCTCCCACCCTCCCACCCACCCCAGAAACTGAAGCAAACTTCACTTCTGTATTGAAATGCATCAAGGAGACAAATGGGTCCTTTCATCTTAGCCTCCTCTGCCTTTACATTAAATTAAATTATTTAGGGTGCATTCATCTGGTAACCTTTCCGGTGGTGATGAATGAATTACAGGGAACAAACTTTCTGACACTTTCCTGTCAACCTTCATAACCAGGGGGCAGAAAGACCGGGGAGCACAGAAACCCACAGTTTGTGTTGAAAAATTACTCCACGTTCCATCCGTCGAGGGAGGGAGCTAACTCAAGCCTCATTTCAGGCTGAAATCCTCTTGCAGAGCTACACAAAGGGTATAACCTTCAGACCTGAACCCACCATAAGTTAAGAAATCTCCTTAGACATTATCTCTCTCTCAGTCATTTGACTCAGTATGCAACAGACAATGTCTGTGATGATTTCTTAAACGATAGCCATTCCTTTCTTTCTTCATTCACATCCGAGTGTCGCACAATCTAAAATGATGGCTGTATATGAACTATAGATAAAATTCAAAACAATTTTAAAATTTTAAAATGATTAGAGGCGTTTTTGACCAGAAGTGGAACACTCCCAACAGCGTTCTCTTGGCCATTTGCTAGAGCTTCTTTTGTGCACATGATGAGACATAAATTGCATGCGCATAAATGCCGCATTGATTGCATTTCTCCAGTTACAGAACATTTGTCCCGCATTTGCTTCCTAAAGTTGCACCGTTTGTATAACTGCTCAGCAGGGTTTCAGCCATTATCTGCCCACCAGCCACTCAGCCCCGGAATTATGTGGGCTGCTGCCATTTTTAATCCACTTAATATCGTAGGACCCGCAGATGTTTGAGGACAGGTTCTCAAACACAACAAAATATTACTTTAATAAGCGTGTTATGAAACAACCATTTCTGTGTTTTCAACACATATACACACCACTCCAAAACGAATGGGTTTATAAGAAAATAGCACATTTTTATCAGCATAATGGAGATCTTCCCTTGGGGAGCTGGCAAAACCTGTCCACCAGGGGAAAGGTGCAGTACACCGACAAGAATTGGTAAATAGGCCAATTATTTTACACTAAAAATGAAACCTGCTACTAAAAGGTCCAGGTGCATTACGTGATAATAACCATCAATTTGAGTTTCTCTAAAATTTTGGTAAGCAGGCAGGAGATGAATCAAATGGAAGAGCCTGTCCAGAAGACCTGAATGGAATATTCAGATCATAGACTCATACAGGTAGAATCATAGAGTTGGAAGAGACCTCAAGGGCCATCTAGTCCAACCCCCCCTGCCATACAGGAACCGCCATCACAGGACCCCCGCCAGATGGCCGTCCAGCCTCTGCTTAAAAATCGGCACACGCAACAACAGAATCAAACTCAGTATGGCAGATGGTGTGACACATGCATGCAGCTCAGAGGCATTAAGGTTTGCACCACTGCAGCTGTTTTAGGATATGTTTCCACCAAATAGGATTGGGCAGAAAAGCCCGAGCTCTTGCTGGAACTGGAAGATCAGCTGAAGAGCTGGGAGGAGGCAATTCCCTCAACCAGCCTGATTCCTGTGTTGCCTCTGATCCAGATGTCATTCTACCAAGATTCTCTTCTTCCAAGCAGAACCCTCCATCTATGAAGTTCTGCCAGTAGGTCTTCCCCACTCACGATCCACTTTTACAGACGATCTTTGCCACCTCCAGATGCAGCTTGCATTTCTCTTGAAAGGCTCCCACCCCCCGAAGGAAAGGAGATACACAGAACATACTGGGTTTTAAGCACCCAACAAAGGGTTTTAGTCAAATCAGAGAGTACCCCGGCACATAAAATTGCTTAATAGGGCAGCGTAAGACCACAGGGTTACCTCAGGCCTCCACAAGCGCCGTTCATCACTGGGGCTAAGCTCCCGATCTCATCAGGACTTCATCCGCGAACAGTTCTTCTGAATGGGGAGTGTGGCCTTTAAACCTTGAGGTGGGAGAAGGGAAGGAAGACGCGTCACATTAACCCTGCAGTGATGGCAGAAGGAGCTACACATGCTACTACATGTCTCATCCTCTCCCCTCTCTATAGTCACACACACACACACACACACACACACACACACACACACACACACACACACACACACACACACACTGTGTGTGTGTGTGTGTCCCCGACGCTTCATGACCCAATTGGACCATATACAATTTGGTTTGCCCCTGAATCAACAGCCTCCCCCTGTCCCCTTTTGAAACTTCCATCAATAAATCCTGGCTCAGCTTGAAAGCAGAGATGCCATGTATGCCTAGCATCTATATTTATTTATTTATTTATTTATTTATTTATTTATTTATTTATTTATTTATTTATTTATTTATAATTGATGTCTGTGTTTTTAACTTTTGTGTGAACCACCCAGAGTTCCCTATGGGAAATGGGAGTGGTATACAAATAAATAAATAAATAAATAAATAAATAAATAAATAAATAAATAAATGTATCGCAGAACTATATGAGAACAAGAGGGCTGCACAAGGAATCACTTGACAGCAGGGCAGATGCAAGAAAACCTTCACTCTCTTGTTACGCTGAAGGACCAAGTCTACAAATAAGGATCCTCCTGTCAAACACGGCTGAGCTTTCACTCCCTGCTTGGAAACACTCGTTCCCTGGGTCACAAGCCCATGAAAATCTGCTGCCATGAAATGGGGCGATGGCCACCGGCTGCTTTGATGGGCTTAAGGGGCATGGAGCAGTTGAGGAACACAGGAAGCTGGCGGAGAATGAGCCAGACCGAGAGACCCACGGGGCGAGCTTCTCCCTTCGGATTGGCAGCCATGATTCTCTTGGGTTTGGGATGGGTGGGTTTTTTTAGCCCTACTACCCGTGGGAAACAGCAGACTCGTCTAGACAGGTATTAGAAGCGATCCAGTGGAGTTCTTGGGTTGCTGTTATCAAAAGCTGTTCCCAGATGAAGCAGAGGGGGGCCGCCACCCCCTAATTTTGAAATGAGCTCCCTTCTGTTCAGTCCATGACCCCACCCCACCCCCTTGTAACTGCCACTGTCATCAACAGCATTGTTATTATAGCTGACAGAGGTGCCGGTATGATTCCTAATCCCCACACTGTTCGTAGCATGCACTTACGTAAATTTACAGAGCTAAACCTGCGTATAGGCTGTGGGTTGTGCATAGAGAGACCTTACATAGGGAAAGCAACGCCACAGATTAGGGTTTTTAAAAAGAATAATAATCCAGGAATTCAAATGCAAGCCCTGGCAAAAGAACTTAAGAGAAAAAGGCATTTTTTTCCTTTTTAAATAAAAACAGAGACTTCGTCCTTTTTGAAAACGGGGGTGGGTGGGTGGGTGCGTTTAGCAATCATGGTCCACAATGCTGAAACACATGTCTCCTCTGAGAACTTGAATTAATCAATAGGTGGGATGTAGCTGAGTGGAGACAATAAAAGATGCCTCTGGTCTTTTCTTCTGCTGCTCTTTTTTTTTTTGCCAACTAGCACTTTACAGAAGGTGTAATCTTCGCAGCAGAAGCTGGATACAGCAGATGTGAGGCTACACAATAAAAAAAAATCTGCGCAATTGCGGATGTTTAAGAGCCCCGTGGCTGGCCAGCGGAGGCCCCAGCGAGCATGCTTTCAAAACAACAACACTGCCTTGCACCCCCCGCCCCTTCCTCTCCTCCCCCTCCCCATTAGCGAGAGCATATGCATGGATTTAAGATATTTGATCATTAAAAATCCATCTGCTCCTACTTAGTTCTTCACCTTTGTTTCTGACCCCAGTAGTCTTCTAAAGTACACATCTCTGATCGCCTATGATCAAACAGGCATTTAAAAACCAAAGCAACACAGCTTGCTTCGGAAAAGCATCTTGCGGACAAAAGAGGACTTCGGGGACACCGGGAATCACGGAAACAGCCCCGCTCTTGTCGGCCACAGAATCTCCCGGGCGCACGAACCCAGGGGTCAGTAGCATAAGAACATAAGAAGAGCCATGCAGGGAAGGTATTTTGTGAGAGGGAGAAGAGCTTCCCTCTATCCACTTTCCTCATGCCCTGCATTATTTTGTATGTCTCAATCATATCCACCCTCAGGGACCTTTTTTCCCAGACTAAAGAGCCAGTTTGATCTCCTGATGTCTTTTCACTTTCTGGAACTGAAGTTGGCTCCCCAACTGCGACCATCGGTCCTTCTGTTAGAGCCTCTAGAATGCCTGGGAAGTTCAACTGATTCAACCACTGCCACTCACTCACCACTGCTCATCGGAACAGATCCGGCCAAGAACAGAGCTGGAACTTGGGAGGAGAGGCCACTCAGACATCTTACACAGATGCCTTTCCGAGACCTCCCTTATGAAGAAAGGCTAAAACATTTTGTGCTCTTTAGTCTGGAAAAAAGGTGCCTGAGGGGGGATATGATTGAGACGTACAAAATAATGCAGGGCATGAGGAAAGTGGATAGAGGGACGCTCTTCTCCCACTCACAAAACACCAGAACTAGGGGACATACACTCAAACTGGGGGCTGGGAGAGTGAGAACAGACAAATATTTTTTTTTACCCAGCGTGTTGTTAGTTTGTGGAACTCCCTGCCACAGGAGGTGGTGATGGCATCTGGCCTGGATGCCTTCAAAAGAGGATTGGACAGATTCCTGGAGGAGAAGTCCATCACAGGTTACAAACCAGGATGGAGATGTGTCATCTCCAGGCTTAAAACCGGGGTACTTCGAGGGCCAGATGCAGGGGAGTGGTATCACGAGACAGAGATCTAGTCTCGTGCGCTCCCAGAGGCATCTGGTGGGGCCACTGTAAGAAACAGGAAGCTGGACTAGATGGGCCTTTGGCCTGATCCAGCAGGGCTCTTCTTACGTTCTTATGACCTGTGAGCCGTGGGCTTCTTGGTGAATTCAACGACTCTGTTGCCGTTGGGAAGGAGAGCAATGCCGCCTGAGGGGGAAACAGAACCCATCAAGGGGGCCTCCCATCTCAGTGAAGGTTGAAATGATAGGAGAGAGTCAGGTCCACGGCTCAAAGGTGATACAGCTGGATTTCCTAGATGGAGGAAATCTCAGAATCGCCGGTTAAAAGAAGCCGGGGAGAGGAATGGTTTCTCTTGGCCTAAGCCTTTGGAGAATGGCTCTCAGGAGCCCGCCTACTGCAGTACTGGAATACTGTAGCATGCAGACCCAGGGCAGACTGTTCCAGTTATAGTTGGGAATGTTGAATTAAGCCCATCCAAAAGGAGATCTAGATTCCTTCTAAATTATTCAGGGCTTGGCCTCACCACAAGCCATTCTTGTGGCTCTTTTCTTCCCCTCACATGGTGGCACAAGAGGTATGAGGCTTGTGGTGGCTACCAGGAAGCTGGATTTGCAGACCCTTTGGCAGAGTCTGTGGGGATCGAGCCACACACTCTCCTTCCTGCTGATGCTTCTGATGACGCTTAAGCAAGACGGCATGCATGGGTGTGGTGCAAGAGACTCCGTTGAATTCCTTTTGCTCCCTACAATGCGGGAAGTACGACTGGGCCCTAAATGATTTGGACCATGGCTCGCTCAAGGGCCTCACGCTTCATTTGAACCAACCGAGTTCTTAGAGATCTACTTGAGGCCACCGTTGCTGTCTCCCAGGCTCCAGCCTACCAGGTTTCCCCGGAGGAGGCTCCCGAGTCAACCCCTTTCCTCTAGTGGGAGATAAAGCCTAAAGGAGACAGGATGAGGCCAGAAGACCTCTCCAGTTGAGATGTCCCATTGATATCCCTGACATGATCTGGTCAGTTTGAACCTCACCACTCTGAGGTCCCCAGATTGTTCCCCATAGCTTTTGAAGGTTATGCTAGTGGCATTTCCCCATGGCAATAAATGACAACTGCACCTTTTATGAGCATACAGGCCTCAAAACAAAGGGAGCCTCCAACCCACTGCTTTAAAGACGGTCTTTGCTACTGGAACTTGGGGAAGATTATATATGATGAAAACACGGCCCTGGGGCCACATGTGGTCTGAAATCTGCACTGGGGGAAGAGAACACTTCAAAGTGCCCTGGGTGGTGGAGTCTCCTTCTTTGGAGGTTTTGAAGCAGAGACTGGATAGATATGTTGCTGACTAGATCAGGGCTGTTCACTTTGACAAAGGTCTACTTTTTCCGACCCAGGTGTCAAATGCTTATACCGCTCCGAGCACTACACAAAAACCTGTTCAAAAAACGTTCTGGAAGAAACAGATTTCAGGGTGGTTTGAAGTGCCCCGCTTGGCTGAGACAGTGGGCTGGCAGGTTTTGAAGCAGTGGCTGGATAGAAATATTGTGATGGGGGAACCCTTCGGACTAGATGGTCCCTGTTGAGGTGGACTAGATGGTCCTTGAGGTCTCTTCCAACTCTATGATGCTATGATTCTATGTAATAGCAAACAGGCCACATTTGGGTTTTCTTTGAAATTGCTGAACAAACTAAAAGAGTCAAAAGAAACTATTATTATTATTATTATTATTATTATTATTATTATTATTATTATTATTATTATTATTATTATTATTATTATTATTTATTATTCAAAAACCCACATGACAATCAATGGCCTTACAGCTGCTTGGTGGCCTCCTTTCAGTTCTTATACACACGTATCCCGGTGAGAGTAGCACCATGCTAAATCTTCCAACTTGGGTTTGCCCCAGGAGCACTAGGGAATCCCACCAGGCAATATGAGTGTCTAGCGTGCAACATGTAGGGCCACCAGCTTAACAGGAAGGCCAAACCATGGCACATATTTCGTAGAGGCCACCTACAGCAAGGACACCCACGAAGAAAGCAACAAGTATGGAAAGTATGGAGTTGATTAGCAAGAACCTTTTGGGTCCTAAGATTAGTTGCCTAGTCCTGTTTTCTACAAGGCAGCTGGAACACATCAGAAGGAGCATAGGCTGAACCAGACCAGCCGTCCATCTAGCCCTATACGGTCAACTCTGACCAGCAGCTGTTTTACCCTTCCTGGAGACCTCTGGAACTCCCTGTTCTATCTAAGTACTAGCCAGGGTCATAAGAACATAAGAACATAAGAAGAGCCGTGCTGGATCCGGCCAAAGGCCCATCTAGTCCAGCTTCCTGTATCTCACAGCGGCCCCACCAGATGTGTTTGGGAGAGCATGAGACTAGATATCTGTCTCCTCATACCACTCTCCTGCATCTGGCCCTTGAAGTACCCTGGTTTAAAGCCTGGAGGTTACACATCTCCATCATGGTTTGTAACCTGTGATGGACTTTTCCTCCAGGAATCTGTCCAATCCCCTTTGAAAGGCATCCAGGCCAGATGCCATCACCACCTCCTGTGGCAGGGAGTTCCATAGACTTACAACGTGCTGGGTGAAAAAATATTTTCTTTTGTCAGTTCTTACTCTCCCAGCCCTCAATTGGAGTGTATGTCCCCTAGTTCTGGTATTTTGGGAGAGAGAGAAGAGCTTCCCTCTATCCACTTTACTCATACCCTGCATTATTTTGTATGTCTCAATCATATCCCCCCTCAAGCTCTTTGTTTCCAGACTAAAGAGGCCCAAATGTTTTAGCCTTTCTTCATAAGGGAGGTGCCCCAGCCCAGTAATCCTTTTAGTCGCTCTCTTCTGCACCTTTTCCAGTTCCACTATGTCTTTCTTGAGATGTGGTGACCAGAATTGTACCCAATACTCCAGGTTGGGCCTTACTATTGTCTTCCTGCAGTCTTCCCTGCTCAGCTTCGATAATCAGGTGAGATGAGGTGCCTTCAGGATGTTATGGTCCAATCGGAACACTCTTTTCCCTTTACGCGTGGAATGCTCTTTGTTCAACAAAAAACGTGCCTCCCTTTATCTCAACTCTCAGACTTCAACTAACTTTGACCTCAAAACTTTTTCCATCTTAATAGTAGTCATGGGGCAAGCAGAAGGAGATAACTGCTAAGGCAATCATTGTCATGTTAACGTGTTAATGTGTTGCCTTAAAAACCTCTGGCTCTTGTTTCACAACAACTAACATTGCACTGCAAAGAAGGGGTAAATAACCTCCTCATCAAAAGCATGGTTTGGTACATAATATTTCTTCATCAGCCTCACAGAACAAGAGTTCGTAGTCAGTACAGCAGTGGCTGTTTCGTAGCCTGCGAGGGTGGGGGAACAGATTTGTAACATTAACGTAGAAAAACTCAACGAAAGAAAGATGGTTGTAAAGGCTCACGATGTGCCATATCCTTCCGCCCTAGCACTCCAAACAGAACGTACTATACTAAACTACCACGTACGCAAGCTATTTGTGGTTTACTTCCATCCAAACAGCTCCCACGACACCCACCAATGCTGAAAGCCAACCTGACGCCGTTCTAGACGAAAGGCTTTTTGGTAATTTAGAAAGCTTTTTGTGTTTTACAGAGTTTGTCAGAGACCCAGAAAGCAGTTCAAACCAGCGGGAAGGATCATCCCACCTATCCTTGCAGCTCAGCCCAACGGACATGTCACCTAACCTGCTTTCCCCAGCGCACGAGGTTCTCCGCAAACACAGTGACGCTAAGCCAGCAGAAGCTGGTCTTCCCCAATGACCACCCGGGGACTCACCGGTTGTAATCGAGCCTGGACTGTGGAGTTGCTGTTGTTGAAGCAGCAGCTTGGCCTCCTGCTTCGCTAACAAGTTCTGCAGGCGCTCCTTCTCGATTTCCAGCTCCAGCTTCTGCAGCAGGAGACGCTTTCGCCTCTCCTCTGGCAACCTTTTGCCACGCTCCGTTTCTTTCGGCCTCAAATCCGCGCTGCCGCTCAACTGCACCAGCTGCGATGGGCCGGAGACATCGGCGGAGGATTCGCCGCAGGGGGAGGAGTAACTTTTGGGAGCCTGGCAGCCATCTTGGAAAGGGCCACGATCAGAGGGTCCCAGTTTCTTGTGGAAACAACAAGTTTGAAGGGGACAACCGTTCTTCCTGTGGTCCGGGCCAGGCGTCCTTTTATCCTGGGGAGGCAACTTCTGCTTTGGGGAGGACACCAGATTGTTGCATTTCCCATGCACCCCGTTTTCCAACAAGAATCCATTCCTATCTTCTGGGCCATTGCCCTGCACGGATGCCCCAAGAACGCCGCCGTTCCTACAAGACTGAGCCAGAGATAGGGAACTAGAACTTCCGTAGGCCATTCTGTCATTCCTGTATAAAGTTTGTGGTCTGGCTATACTAAGGTAGGATCCATCCAGTTCCGATGGCGGCAGAGAATGACAGAGGGTTCTCTGGCTTGACATCTAGAAGTAACAAACAAAAGGAGTGAGGATTAACTCAAGCCATCGAAAACATCTTTAGCTGTCCATTTTCTAGTTCTAGCTACTGGCTTACAGCATCAAAAAAAAAAAGCATGTACCTCGGAAGGCTAGGAAACAGTTTGATGATCCACACCTAGTGCAACTCAACCGAAAATGGTTTTCAAATGGAAGAGATGAACATGCCATCAAATCTGCAATTTAATTCCGTCTACACAGGTACAATAAATATAAAACCACTGCCTGCGGGATGTGGGGGCATAAACAAGGCACTTCAGCCTATCAAGAAGTTGCGAGTACCTAGGGTTACATAAAATCAACTTGAAGTGTGGCAAAAAAAGCATTAAATGTTAATGTCTGAAAATGTTTAATTTTGAATACAGAGCCAAGAAATCCATTCAGCCACTATAAATACCGTCTGATTGGCCATTACACAGCAGGGGATTTGATGTAAAACATTTCACCTTGCACTGAATGGGATATTACTTACTGTTGGAAATTTGATGAGAGAGTTTTTGAAATATCCTTACAGAAACACTGATAAAGAACTACATCACTTCCCGTAAAATACGGTTCTACATCAAAAGCTGTCATTCAACTACAAAACACGTTAAAATCCTATCATAAAAGTGATTTTTTTTCAATTAAGTTGGGCCAGCGATGAGGCTCTGATAAAACTCCAAAGCGAGACACATTAATTTGCATCCAACTTGGGGGTGGCGGTGAATTCATGTTAATGGCCATTGGAGAAACACAGCTGGGACCACAACACACTCCTGTACCATAGCACCAAGTCCAACAATATACGGGAGGGGAGATATGGTAGAACTTTTCAGACACTTGAAAGGTAGACATACAGAGGAGAGGGGGTAGCGTGCAGGAAATGTAATAATGGGCTCAAGTTAGAGGAAACCAAATTAAGGCTGAGTATCAGGAAAAATGTCTTAACTGTGAGAGCGGTGCTGCAACAATGGATCCCATGACCTCGGAAGTGGTGAGCACTCCAACTCTTGGAGGCAGGCAAGAGAAAACTGGACAACCATCCGTCAGATCGGCTTTGGTTTGGATCCCTGTCTTAAATAGGGTTTGGACTCAATAGCCTTATTGCCCCCTTAGAGAACTATATTATTCTATAATTATGTCCCCCTGCACTTTGTGCTCAAAAGCTCAACATTTGCTTCAGCAATGATGTTATTTTCTACCTCTGCTTCAGAAGGATTTTTTTCAGGGATAAGGAAGCAGCAGCATTTACTGTATATACTCGAATATAAGCCTAGTTCTTCAGCCCTGATTTTGGGCTGAAAAAAAGGGCCCCTCGACTTATATGCGGGTCAATACTTTTAGCCACTGAGGCAAGTGCTGGGTCGGTGGCTAAAAGTCATTTTAAACATTTTGTGCCGCTTCTCATGACCCCACCCCACCCCACCCCCTGCGTTGCAGGGGAACGGCGCGCAATGTTTAAAATGACTTTTAGCCACTGAGGAAAAACTGCTTGGTTCGGTGGCTAAAATTCATTTTAAATATTGTGCGCTGCTTCTCCTGACCCCCCTCTGCATCACGGGGGAGCGGCATGCAATGTTTAAAAATGACTTTTAGCCACTGACCCAAGCACTTGCATCAGTGGCTAAAAGTCATTTTAAACATCACACACACCACTCCCCCAGCTCACAAAGGAGGAGCTGCCAGGCCCTGCTGCATTTCCCACCCTAGGGTTATACTCAAGTCAATACGTTTCCCCAGTTTTGGGGGGTTAAATTAGGGGCCTTGACTTATACTCGGGTCAACTTATACTCGAGTATATACAGTAATTGCTAAAGCCAGGGTTCAGTAAGACAACTAATGTTTTTCAATAAGAAGTGTCCCTGGGAAAAACTCTGAAAACCTGAGGCCACTGTTAAAACAAAAGATCTTCTCCAGGCGCACCAAGAAGGTGATTTGCATATTAAAATATGAACTTATATCCTAGACAGATGAAGGTGGTTCTACAGCCCTCCAGGCCTCTACAGAACAAGATAAATTTCGTAAGAGTTTAAGGAGCAACTGCGTGCTTCTGTACAAACATGTACCTAAGATCTCCCCAAAGTCCTCTTCTCCATTTTGCCCCCATGCCACTTGGTAATTCCATTCTCACCAGTGTCCTATTTTGTTTGGAGGAAAGGACTACCTATCACTACCGAGTATCTACATAAGTTGGCACAGATATCCTCAAAGAGGAAAAGCTAGGAGACAACGAGGCAACCAAATTCAGCAATTCTGTTTTTTCACTGTACTCTCAAAGCTGAGGAAGCACAACCCACTGATGGAAGACTCCCAGATCCATTCCCTGTTTTTCTTGAGAGCTATGGGAAAGACAGAACTTGGGTTTGGGTTTTTGTTTTTGTTTTTTGGAATACAAATCCCAGAATCCACCATCAGCATGGCCACCAGCTGCATAATCATAGTGAAAGAAGATTCGCATCTAAATATAAATGCTGCAGCAAAGAGAAATGTGTGAACTTTATTATATAGGAAGCCCTTTAAAATGTGTAACTAAGGTGTTTTAAAGAGAAACAGGCTAAGAACTCACGATACCAATAGAAGAAGACTTAATAATAGCGAACGTCTTCAGACGACGACGACGACGATGATGATGATGATGATGATGATGATGATGATGATGATGATGATGATGATGATGATGATGATGATGATGATGATGACACAGCAAACAAGATAACTACACTGGATTTTGCAGTAACAAATCACTAGTGGAATGCTTCCCAAGCGTTTAGGACTACATGATATATCAGCAAATTATGCAAGCAGATCCCAGTAAGGTGGCTTTCTGCAGCTGACTGATGGTGACTTTGTCAACTCCAATTTCTTCTAAATACTTGCTTAGCTCTTTAGGCACCGCACCCAGCATGACAATTACCATTACTGGTTCATGCCAGAGTCTCTGAAGTTCACTTTTCAAATCCTGATATTGGGTAATCTTTTCAAGTTGTTTCTCCACACTTTTTTCTTCTCCATAATCGTAATACCCCAGGGTATTATACTCCAAAACCCTGTGTGTCTGTATTTGGAAGTCCCAAAGTAATTTTTGCATGCTCCTTTTCAGTCACTTTTTCAGGCTTATGGTCCCAGCAGTTCTTTGCTACGGGCAGATGATAGTTCTGACACAAATTCCAGTGGACCATTTGAGCCACTACATTATGACGCTGTTTGTAATCAGTCTGAGCAATTTTCTTGCAACAACTCAAAATATGGCCAATAGTTTCATCTGCCTCTTTACAGAGTCTACATGTGGGGGGACTCAGCTGATTTTTCTATTCTAGCCTTAACTGCATTTGTTCTGATAGCTTGTTCTTGAGCTGCAAAAATCAGGGCTTCTGTCTCTTTTTTCAGTGTTCCATTGGTGAACCATAACCAGGTCTTTTCCTCAACTACCGTACTGTTCCTTTGATTTTTTCCGAGGAACTGCCCATGCAGTGTTTAATAAGCCAGCTATCAGCTCATATTTGCATTGTTGTTTTCCTGTAGTGACCCCTTTGTTTGCTTTAGTTTAAACACCTCCTTGTTCTTAACCTCCAATAATGCTGGCTCTGTACTATTTGTTACATAATCTGCAAACGCATGCTTCTCTTCTTCAACTGTCTGCTTCACTTGCAGAAGACCTCTACCACCTAATTTTCTAGGTAAACACCGCCTGTCAACATCACTGCGTGGATGTAATGCATAGTGAATAGTCATAAGTTTTCTTGTTTTCCTATCCAGACTATCGAGCTCCACCTGAGTCCAGTTTATTATTATTATTATTATTATTATTATTATTATTATTATTATTATTATTATTATTATTATTATACTGCCCATCTAGCCCTAAGGCTACTCTGGGCAGTTTACAACATAAAATCTCAACATAACAATAACAACAGAGTCAAATAATGAAAATACGATCAACATAATGAAACAATATATAACCAAATACATCAACAACAATCAACTGAAATAAAAAGAGAAATCATCAAGTAATTGATCAAACAACAGCAACATCATCAACAACAACTAATTAAAGATAAGCAGTTTAAAAAAGGATAGCATCTTGCTAGGTGTTAAAGAAGTCAGGGAAGGCCATTCTGTAAAACCATGTTTTTAGTAGTTTTTTTAACGGTTTCAAGTGAAGGTGCCAGGCGGATTTCTGGTGGTAGGTGACCATGATTGAGAAAGTGTGTAACTGCAGCCTCCTAGTCTTTTTACCATTGCAAAACAAAATTAGGAGGAGGCACCCCACTGGGGAAAGGAGTGAGGGCTGAGCACAGGAACCTTAGATTCCAAGTCAGGGAAAGAGTCTGATTTCCCACTGGGTCTCCTGGGAGGCGAGTCAGCCTGTGTGGCCTTGGGCGAGTTGAGCAGTGGCTCCCAGGACGAATGGCAAACAACTTTTGAGTACTCTACACCAAGGAAGACTGGAAGAAGTGGCTCGGAGTCAGAATTCATTTAAGGTTGTGCTAATTAATATTACTACCACTATTACTACACCACCTAGGTCGGTCTATCTGTCTCTGTCTGTCGTGTGTGTGTGTGTGTGTGTGTGTGTGTGTGTGTGTGTGTGTGTGTGTGTGTGTGTGTGTGTGTGTGTGTGTGTGAGTGAGTGAGAGAGAGAGAGAGAGAGAGAGAGAGAGAGAGAGTATGATCTTACAGGTGAAACTCAAAAATTAGAGTATCGTGCAAATGTTCATTTATTTCAACTCAAAAGGTGAAACTAATATAAGAGATAGACTCATTACACGCAAAGCGAGATATGTCAAGCCTTACTTTGGTATAATTGTGATGATTATGGCGTACAGTTTACGAAAACCCCAAATTCACAATCTCAGAAAATTAGAAGTGTGAAAAGGTTCAATATTCTAGGCTCAAAGTGTCCCACTCTAATCAGCTAATGAATCCATAAGACCTGCAAAGGGTTCCTGAGCCTCTAAATGGTATCTCAGGTTGGTTCAGTAGGAATCACAATCATGGGAAAGACTGCTGACCTGACAGTTGTGCAGAAAACCATCATTGACGCCCTCCATAAGGAGGGGAAGCCCCAAAAGGTACAGATTGCAAAAGAAGTTGAATGTTCCCAAAGTGCTGTATCAAAGCACATCAATAGAAAGTTAGGTGGAAGAGAAAAATGTGGAAGAAAAAGGTGCACAAGCAGCAGGGATGACCGCAGCCTGGAGGGGATTGTCAGGAAAAGGCCATTCAAAAGTGTTGGGGATTTTCACAAGGAGTAGACAGAGGTTGGAGTTAGTGCATCAAGAGCCGCCACACAGAGACGGATCCTGGGCATGGGCTTCAAATGTCGTATTCCTCTTGTCACGCCACTCTTGAACACTGTTGCTCAGTGGTCCAGCCAGAGGGATCATCTTCTTTCCCTAGAACAGTGGTCGCGAACCTTCAGCATTTCAGATATTTTGGACCATAACTCCCAAAATGCCAAGCCTAGATAGCCAATGACAAAGGACTGTGAGAGTTGCGGTCCAAATAATCTGGAGTGCTGAAGGTTCGCCACTTCTGTCCTAGGATGTAGGAGGCAGGCAGCTGCTCTTCCATCACCCCTCTACCTCCTGCATCCCCTTCTCCTCCCAACCAGCCATACCTGTGCCCACTTCCTTGATGGCAACACCTGCCCCCTCCTTCTGGAACCGAGGCTCCTCCATCTCCCCCTACCTCAGTGGTGTCCAAACTTCGGCCCTCCAGAGGTTTTGGGCCACAACTCCCACAGTCCTTTGTCACTGGCAATACAGGCTTGGAATTCTGGGAATTGTGGTCCAAAACAGCTGGAGGGCCGAAGTTTGGCCACCACTGCCCTACCTACTTGCCAACATTTCATCCGTTCAGCATCCTTGCCTTCAGGCTGCCCTGCACATGGACAAGGTGGAGGAAATTTGATGTCCTTCCTGTGAAGACCTTTCTGCTGCATGCCATGTCCTCTCTGGAATATTTCATCCCAAAGCTTCACAGGACGGTCCCATCAAGCTCACTAAGGAATGCAGGCTTTGCAGTTTCACGTATGGGGGACAGAAGCCAAATTCCAGGCGCTAGGTGGAAATCTTGGAGAAGGTACTGTTCATACCTGAAAGGTGGCCTTGTTTCCCTTTACAGTGGTACCTTGTATAAAGGATCTCTGGAAGTTGAGTCATGGCTACTGGACTTCTTTTTGAGAGATAGAAATGTTTCGCTGCTCATCCAAACAGCTTCATCAGTCTGAATACAGCTAGTGTGAGTCCTCCATCTTATAGTCAGCTTTGACCTCTTGTCACCCTGGTCTGAATTAGACTCATAAGATGAACAATGGCCTGAATAGGCTCGTTAGGGAGACAATAGTATCCACAGCCTTAAGGTGAACAATGGCCTAAGGTGTTGAAACCTATCAAGAATGGGTTGTTAGCTATGGCCTTGGTGGTGAAGGCTTTTTGATTTGTCTGGGTACTTTGGAAAGCACACCCTGATAAGTAGCAGATAGACTATGCCTGAGCCCACCACCTCTGTTGAGGGAGGGGTTTTCAATGCTCACATGAATGGCTTCCCTTACTCCTCTCTCAAACCACCTATCCTCCCTGTCCAATATGTGTACATCCTCATCTCTGAAAGAGGGCCCTTTGTCCATCAAATGGAGGTGCACCGCTGACTCTGATCCTGAGCCACTACCCCTCCTATGTTGGCGCATCCTTCTGTTTAATGGCTGTTTAGTAGCCATGACTCAACGTCCAGATAAACTCACCTGGATGACTGAGAATCTTCACAGACATCTTGTATAAAGGAATTAATTCATTCCAAATGAAATTATGTTAAGCAAGTTTTCCTTTCTACAAATTTCCCATAGGAATGCATTGAAAACGGAGTGATCCCATTTTTATGTTGTACAGATTCACCCCACAGGTGATTATGTTAACCATATTTCCCCTATCTTCGGAATTTTTTATGTTGTACAACTTTTATGTTATACAAACCGTTTGTTATACAAGGGTCTACTGTCTCTGTCTGTCGCCTGCCCGGAAGGGTTCCAGCAGCCCTAGCTCTTGCTGGCCAGCGGGGTTTTTGACTCTCTGCAACAGGCTACTGCAAAGCAGTCTGGACGGCCATATTCTACTTTTGTTGAAAGAGTTATGAGAAAAGAATTTACTTCGAAGAATATGCAAAATTAAGACTGAAGTGAAAGATATCTAACATTAAGTCTCGTTCCTTTTATTGCCCAATCTTTTACTGAAATCTCTGTTACCAGAGAGAGAGGGAGGGAGGGAGGGAGGGAGAAAAATTTAAGATTAATCATTACAAAGCACTTAGATGGGACAGAGATTGCCGATATTAATACCCGAAGATAAATAAGGTAGATAACAATGCAAAAAGGTTAGTTGCCTATTTTCTTAGCTGGAGATAAAGTGCCATTGTTGCTCATGAATGATGTATGATCATGATTGCTGCATTTCAAGTGTGCGGTACAAAAAGAAAGCAGGGGGGGGAGAGAGAGAGGACGACGAGGAGGTAATAGCAACAAAGCTACATTGTTCTCCTTTAGCTCAGCGCCATTGGCAGAGATACTGAAATATGGTTTCATGGGGTGGAGGAGAGTTATGACACTAGAAAACAGACCCCTTCTTAGACCGCATCAACTAACTATACAAGAGGGCTACTAAAGTTCTTAAGAGCGAAACACCTCATTTAATTGTTTTAACCTCCTCCGAGGGATCGCCCGGCGATGCCAAGTTGCCAGTCTGTAAAGCAAATTTTACAGCGACGCAAAGAACCATTTCTGCATTATCTCTCAGGGAAATCAAACCCCTCCTGCAGAAATATGGCAACCTTGCCACTCTATATACCCCTTGCTTACTTGAAGCCATCTCTCTTGATGTTCAGCAAGGCTTCCCACCCGACAATCTCCGGACCCACCAATGGCACTCAACCTCTATGCATGTTGGAAAGGGCTGTGCATGTTGGACTACAGCTGCAACCCAGCCCTCTCACTCAAAACTCACAAGTTCAGCCGTGGACTGGCTTCCTCCTCTCTAGGCACAGTCCGCACACGTACACTCGTGACTAGTGGCTTGCTTGTTCTAGGTTGCCCCTGGCCTAGCACTTCGAATCACAGAATCACAGAAGAGTTGGAAGAGACCTCAAGGGCCATCCAGTCCAACAACCTGCCATGCAGGAACCCCCATCACAGTATTTCCAACAGATGGTCATTCACCCTCTGCTTATTTATTTATTTATTTTATTTTCAAATTTATATACTGCTCCTACTTCCCGGACGGGAACTCAGGGCGGTTTACATAGAAAAAACCTCCAAAGAAGGAGACTCCACCACTCTCCTTTGGGGCAGCCTATTCCACTGCCGAACAGCTCTCACGGTCAGGAAGTTCTTCCTAATGTTCAAATGGAATCACTTTTCCTGTAGTTTGAAACCATTTCCCCCCGAAGTCCTAGTCTCTGAAGCCCTGGAAAACAAACCTGTTCCCTCTTCAATGTGACATCCTTTCAAATGTTTAAACATAGCTATCATATCCCCCGCTCAGCCTTCTTTTTGAAAGGCTAAACATTCCCAGCTCCCTAAGCAGTTCCTCATAAGACATTTCCTCCAGCCCTTCAACCGTCCTGCTCGCCCTCCTCTGCACCTGCACTTTCCCAGTCTTATGTCCAAGGTTCAGCCCTACGTCAGGTTGAGCCTTGCATGAAAGCAGGAGTAACATTGCATGGGAGAGCCCAAGTGACAGGGGTGTTTAGTCTTGGGTGCCTATGCAGCTACACCTACACCCGCAAGAAAACCAGAATACTCTTTGTTTGGCCACCCCATCAACCCTTTCTCGTGACGAGAAAAATATCCCCCTTGATGGTGCTTGGTCTCGAAATCAGCATTCGGTGCCCAGTAGCCCGGCAGGAAAACCCTTGGTACATAAGAACAACTGGGCAGTAATTTCCCCCTTGTTGTTTCAGATATGCGCACATGTGCAGTTGCTTTCCCAACCTGGGGAAGGCGAAGAGCGGGATGGCCAGCCAACAATGCAAGGAGCCTCACTTGCGCAGTGCCTTACTTATGTGGTATGGAACCAAGAGAGTTCTGGCCAGACACACTATCACCATGTACGAAAAAGACACACAAACACAAACGCACAGGATGGCTCTGGAGTTCAACTGCCCCCCCTCCCGTCAACCCCACGCGCACACACCGAGGGCCCAGCGGTGCAAGACCTAGATAAATATTTCAGAAACAATACTATATGTGAGCAGGTCAGGTAGAAGCCGTTTCCCAGTGCGCTTGGAGTTCACGCCAAAGAAGGGCAGGCAAACGAGGGGCCGCATCACTCCGTCTGAGGGCCCCCCGCGCGCCTGCGCGCACGGAGCCGTTGGCTGGCTGATCGGGAATGCAGAAGGCAACAGCTGCACCGCGATCTCTGCCAAAAAAAACCATCCCGAATAAATGGAGTGCATTCTCCCTAGTGCAATTAACTCACACACTCTGGCAAGCATTTTTTGCTAGAAGATCATCAAGGTAGATTACCTTCCAGCATATGAACTAAATACTTACAGGTGTTATATCATCCGTTATTACTTACAAACTTCTGCATTTAACAAGACATCCAGGCAAATGAATGATCTCATTTATGAATTATTTATTAGCAGTTTCACAGCATGCTCCTGGCATCATCCATGGCCTTTTCCAGGTCATATGACACCAATTAGAGCTGAATTTTTAAATTATTCAATAATCTGAACTCTCTTGTCATTTAACATATAGATATCAATGCAGTAAACAAGTTAAGTCTAATGGGCCCCGGAGGTTTGTATTCTCTCCCCCCCCTACTCTCCCAACCCGCCCCCTGCCCCACTTCCCCTCCTGCACCCCTTCGCCGCAAAGGCTACGCTCCACCGTCTGAATAAGAAAAACAGCAGAATGCAGCAAACTTGTGCGGCAGGCGAGGTTTTAATATCAGTTATTTTGGCCTGCCGTAGGGATTTCATATTGCCACTCGCGAGGGCTGAATTTAAAATGCAGGGGGGAAAGTGTTGAGCTGCAAGCATGGGAGGAGGAGGGAGGGGGGAGGCCCCAGAAAACAGGACTTCCAAAAATATGTCTCAGAATGGAATCGCTAGGAGAAACTGTACCAAAATCCATGCCAATTAGGTAGAGAGCAAAACAAAGTAAAATAAAATCAAGGCAAGAGGGAGGGAATGCAGGGAGTTTGGCCTTCTCTAAGGGGGGAAATGCCAACGCCTACTCTTTGACAAAACCACAAAGGGAGATAAAGGTAAAGGATCCCCCACACACATGCGTGCTAGTCGTGTCCGACTCTAGGGGCAGTGCCTATTTCCGTATTCAAGCCGAAAGAGCCAGTGTTGTGCAAGTCCATGGCCGGCATGGCTGCACAGAAACACTGTTTTACCCTTCCTGCTTTTTACGGCGGTACCTATTTATCTATTTGCATTTTACATGCTTTCGAACTGCTAGGTTGGCAGGAGCTGGGGTGAACAGCAGGAGCTCACTCCACTGCATGGCACCCGGGATTTGAACCACCGGGCCACCGACTTTGCAGCCAACAGGTTTCGGAAGCCTTAGTCCGTGCAACAATGGTGTCACCACCTCTGTTCCTTATACCCAGAAGCCCCTTGGTTCATCCTCAGAGGTGCTGAGTCCAGAAGGGGACCTGCCCCCTCAAAGGACATCAACAAATCAGCCGTGCACCAGATTAGACCCTTAGGTCCAGGCGAGTGTCTCCCAAACTAGCAGGAGCTTCCCCAAATTTCAGGCCTAAGTCCTTCCATGACGTGGTCTGTTCAACTCAGTGGCTCCCGAACCTTTCATCATCATCTCTCGTTTTTGCTCTTTCACAGCATCATAGACTAGTGAAATTGGAAGGGCCCTACAAGGTCCAATATTATGAAAGTCTAACATTATGAAACTCACACATTTCTCCTTTACTGTTGTCTACTTTTATCTTTGTGAAGCAGTGAATTCACCATTTAAAATTTAAAATTAATTTAGAGCACTGTAAAAAAATCAAATGAAGAATAAAGGGCTTTTTTAAGGAATGCAAAATTCTAATAAGGGTAATTGTCACAGAAATTTATTTCAATAAATAAGAAATGTTTATTAAAATCTCACATTCGTGTGTGTGTGTGTGTGTGTGTGTGTGTGTGTGTGTGCGTGTTTCTGCTTACAGACCAGGTTGAGAAAGACAGGATGCTTGCCAGTAACTGTCGTTCTTTTGAGTGGCCATCTGTGAATTCCCACCAGTGGGTGAATACCTTCTGCCCATGCACAGACATCTTCAGAACATCCAAGAGCCTAAAAGGTCCATTAAACCACACCCTCCCACCCTGTACCTTATTCTCGGGTCTCCAGTCCACTACTGTATGTGAAACACTTTGTGGAGTGTCAGACTGGGAGAGGAGGACAGGTGGGTTGTGTGAATTTACAAATGACCACTCAAAGAATTACGGTTATAGGTAAGCATCCAAGCCTTCTCACCTTCTCATTCAGGATGTCTACACCAGGCCTGCCCAACAGGTAGACCGTGGGCTACTGGTAGCCCGCGAAGGGTTCAAAAGTAGCCCACCGGCCAACAATAAAAAAGTGAGGGGATAAGTTATCCACCCTCCCTCCCCCACCCCAAGGACCAACACTGCCCCAGCAAAGTTCTGGATCTGCCCTCCCACTGTCTCAGCCAAGCGGGGCAGTTCAAGGGCCATGGTGTGGTCCCCTGCTCCCCCCCCCCCCCCGCTGGCCAGATAATCGAGCGAGTGCAAGGGAAATGTGTGCATGGTCAGCCTTCCCATAGGAATGTGTTGAAAATCAATCTGTTCCAGAGGGAACTGATTTCAAGGCATTCCTATGGGAAACCGCTGCTCTACTTACAATTTTTTTATGAGCATGTGCTTGGAATGGATAAAATTCATAAATAGAAGTATTAGTGTAGTAGACCTCAGGCACTTTGGGCCGGAAAAAGTAGACCTCAGCCTGTTCAAAGTTCGACAGCTCTGGTCTACACTAATTGTAGGTTACTAGGTACCGAAGTTGCTTAGATGCCCTAACAATATCCAGTCTTGCCTGATTTTGGAAGCTAAGCAGGGTCGGACCTGGTTAGTACTTGGATGGGAGATGACCAGGGAATACCAGGTGCTGTACATGCCTGGAGTAGGAACTGGCAAGCCACTCCAGTATTCCTGCCAAGAAAACTCCATGGACATGGGGTCACAAAGAGTCGGTCACGACTGTAACGACACAACACACACACACAGGTACCGAAGTGTGGTCTTGAGGGCTTCAAATCATGAAACGGAGATATTGAGGCAGAGTGCTCCCAAGAGCGCTGGTTTCCCTGTTGCTTCCTCTTAGAAGATCCCAATGGTTCCCTCTCAAGTGCAGAGCTGCATGAACAAGCACGACTCTGCCCCCTCTGCACATCGCTTCTCCTCCTCTTCAAACCCACATCCATCTAATCCCTTTGGATCCCGTTCCAATGCAACCCCAAGAGAGGAGGCGGTGGCGGGGGGGGGGAGTCACATGCATGATAGACGGCACCTCCGACCTACCTGAAAATTAGATGAACGTTTCATTTTATTTTTACCCCGCCCTTCTCCTTAGAAAAAGGACCCAAGGCAGCTTACAGAATGAGGGATAATATACAATCCAGTACAATTAAGACACGCTCAAGTATTGAGAACAGGGAATTGAGGGACATCTTACAGCAGGCATGTCCAAAGTCAGGCCCGGGGGCCATATGCTGCCCATTTTCATAGTTTGAGTGGCCCACGGCCTCTTTTCCCCACTGGCTCAGCCTCTCACGCACCCCTGCCAGCTGACCTCTCCCTATACCGGATGGAGGCGTCAGCTTGCAGTTTTACAGTTTGCCTGCCCTGCCTGCCTCTGTCCATCCCACAAGCCACCTGCCCAACCTACCCGCCCCCGGCTCTGTTGCTGCAGTATCCTCCCTGCCTTCTTACACATTACAGAGACTTGTCCAAAGTCTGGCCCAGGGGCCAAATGCTGCTGAATGGTCGCCCCCCCCCACCACACATTTTCACCTTGACAAATTTGACCCTCCTTGCAAAAAGTTTGGACACCCCTGTCTTACAGCATTAATAGACAGCATTACATTAAAGCTGCAAGAGAATGCAAGCACTTAAAGGGGAGTGAAGTTCCATGTCAAGTTATGAGGGGCTCTCCTGATGACCTTAGCACCCGAGTCGGTTCATACTGTGAAATTTGATCTTTGAGATGGCTAGGACCCAGGTCGTACAGTGCTTTGTAGGTCAAGGTCAGAACCTTGAATTGTGCCCAATAGCTGATTGACGGCCAGTGGAGCTGTTTTAATAGGGGTGTGATGTGATCTTTGTACCCCACCCCAGTCAGCAGTCTGGCTGCTGCATTTTGGACCTGTTGAAGTTTCCTGAGGCTTTTCAGCAGTAGCCCCACATACAGCTCACTGACCATCACCACTAGATTCATGACCTATCTCCCCTTTTATGGAAGACATATTAGACAAGAGCATTCTGAAACGGCTAAACCAGCACTGAGATGGCTTAATATTTTCATGAATTAAGTAGGAAAAGAAGTACAGTGGTACCTTGTAAAAAGGAATTAATCCGTTCCAAATGAAATTTTGTTAAGCAAATTTTCCTTTATACAAATTTCTCATAGGAATGCATTGAAAACAGAGTGATCCCATTTTTATGTTGTACAGATTTGCCCCATAGGCGATTATGTTAAGCAAATTTTCCCCTATCTCTGGAATTGTTTATGTTGTACAAAGTTTATGTTATACAAACCGTTTGTTATACAAGGGTCCACTGTACAGCGGATATTCCTCTGCACTACTCCCTTATTTGTTTTATTTAAAATATTTTTACCGCACCTTTCTCCTTGAAAAGGACCCAAGGCAGATTATAATACTGAAGGGCATTATCCAACGTCTGAGACCAAGAATGTAGAATAGCTATCAAGAACATTAAAGACAACATTCAATGCTAAGAACAAAGATTTGGGGGAGGCAACTTGCATCATTAAGAAGTCAATATTAAAATTAGCAAGCCAACAAATAAAAGAGAAAAGGGGGGGAGGCCACTCTGAGAGATGGAAAACTGAAATGGAATAGCACAAGCAGTGTTTTTCTTAGGAAAAACAGCATAATGAAAGGTTAGCGGTCTCTAAGGGTTGGTTCCTCTCAAAATAAGCTGTTTGTGTAGACATACCGGTAGTTTAAGATGTAATGAAGAAAAAAAAGGGTCACCCAAAAGGTCAGAAGAAAAGGGAGATCTAGCCTATTGTTTTTAATTTACTGCTTCATTTTTAAAAAACATTAAGAAAACTATTTGCTGTTTCTTCCTGATTTTACACCATCTGCCAATGAAGGGTTCTAAATGGCACCGCAACCTCTCCTTAACTCTCACTACGCATTTTGGGCACAGCCTACACACACTCTTTTGCTGACCTCTCCCTTGACATCAAATTTAGAACCGTATGTATTTATTTCGACTGAGGATGGGGTGAGAATAGGCACAGAATCTGAACATGATTTGAATTTCATGTTAATAGTTCAACAGCTCACAGCTCAATGGCCGAGTTGAGTGAGATGCTTTCATTTGCTTCCCTATTCAAAGATGTCTATAAAGTCACTGGCATCTCGAACCATGGCAGCAAACAGCCATCTGATCTGTATTCCTTCCTTCCAATGGAACAGAAGAAGCTCCCCAGCCTTTATGTCTGCCGGCAAAGGCTCCTACACTAGGAGTAGAAAAGGGAGCGTTTATTTGTCTCATCCTCACAGGTGAGAATGACAAGCCATCACATTAGACTCCTCACCTCCTTAGAGAGAGAGAAGTAATTGCTGGAGGAGACACTTGAGAGTCCCCTGGACTGCAAGGAGATCAAACCTATCCATCCTGAAAGAAATCAGCCCCGAATGTTCATTGGAAGGACAGATTTTGAAGCTGAGGCTCCAATACTTTGGACACCTCATGAGGAGAGAAAAGGCCCTCATGTTGGGAAAGATGGAAGGCAAAAGGAAAAGGGGGCGGCAGAGAACGAGATGGTTGGATGGTGTCATCAATGCAACCAATATGGATTTGACCAAACTCCAGGAGGCAGTGGAAGACAGGAAGGCCTCTGGTTCATGGGGTCACGAAGAGTCGGACATGACTGAACGACTGAATGACAACAACAACGTGTGGGGGGAGTGTCTGGTTTTGAGTAAAAATGCACAAAGGTCATTCAATGCAAACTGTGCAAAACAGCAATGGGTCTTGCTTTCCCCAAGGATTCCAAGGATGAGAAGCACTTTGGGGGTTGTTTATGTCTTTTTTTAAACAATCCACTGCCCTTGCTCTCTCACACGCACTCTGTGTGCGTGCATGTTGTGTCTTCAAGTTGAGACCGCCTGACTTGAATGAAGGCAGACTCAAAAATAACATTTTCCCAAAATGTTTCAGTTAAAGGTAATGCAAGATGAAACATAACCACTAGAATATAAGTCTCCAGGTTCCATATTTGCAGACTTTATCATTTACCTGAGACTTTCCATGCATTTTTATGTTTGCCATCAAACAATGAGACATTAAAAAAAATGCTCATCAAATCTTCTCATCCTTGACAAAAAAAGGATGTTCCAACATCCAGGAAGGAAGGGAGGATGGAAGGAAGAAGAGGAGAGGAAGGCGAGGAAGATGACTGGCTGATTTCTGGAATATCTTTCCATTCATGAGAAATTTGGACAACCACTTGGCAGATATTCATTAATCTATATTCCTGCATGGAGTAAGGGGTTTGAATAGATGGCCTTATAGGGCCCTTCCAACTTCACTATTCTATGATTCTATGATTCCTAAACAACAACAAAGGCCAGTGATTTATGGCATCAGCCCCAAGATGAGCAAAGAACCCTAGGTTTTGCATGAACACATGTACTTTATGCAAAGAAAATATTTTGTGCAAAAGCTCTATAGTTTGCACAAAACACGGTTTTTAAATGCAAAAGATAAGTTCTCCACACAGTAGGATTTGTGTGTGTGTGTGTGTGTGTGTGTGTGTGTGTGTGCGCGCGCGCGCGCAAAAAACCATGAAGTCCTCCAGTATGGAAATTGTACAAAAAATATCATAATCTTGGGGTTGAAATGTTTCTCACATGAAAAAAAATTGAATAATTGAAGGCTTTCTATGCAGTACAATGAAAATTCCATGCTGCCCCTAAGCTCTTTCTATAGAAATCAAGTATTTTTGTACAGGGTGTGGGGGACAGATTCGCGGAAGTGGACCAATGGATTGGAAACTGTGTTGTATCATATCTTCAGGGTATATATATATTTATTATGAGCCTCTCGTATAAAAACACGGCATGTGGAGTAGATTTCTCTGCCCTTCTGCGCTCGTGATCTCAGTTGGAAGAGGAAGTTTCAGAAAGATTTTAGATAGACTGTTTCCACCCTAACTAAGGCACAAAGATACAGTGACCCACTTCCTCAGTCTGCTGTCTTGATATCTGCAGGCATGGCCACCTGGTACCAAAAAGGATCCTTCTACCTCACCACTCCTTAAAGTTGGCAATGAGCGGATCCACAACATCACGTCTTACAGAATACTTCAGTGCCTCAATGTCCTGCCAGAGAGGCTGATACTTCATGTCCCTCTCATTGCTGTTCGCGGTCCCGCTTGAGACTGGTATGAAGTAATCTAACCACACGTCCATTGCGGGACGAAGGGAGTTCGTCCCGAGCACGCCCCCTGGACTGCGATTTAAGCGGGATGAGAGATTTCCCCTCCCTGGCCTCAGGAATCTGCTCGTCACGCTTCTTGTTCCGAGACGAGTGCCATGAGGTAAGGCTCGTCATGCAACGTGCCATTCTCCATCTAGTGGCAGGAGTGCGAAGTGCCATTCGCCAGTACATTCCCTATGGAGTCAGCAATGCAGTGCAGAGCGATTAAAAGACAAATGCTTCCAACTTAGCTCCGTAAGGCATTGAAGGCAAGGCTTCGGAGAATCGAAACATCGAAAAACGGAAGGTCAGGGCCGGGGAGGGGGGGACAGAGAACAAAGGCATGGAATTTCACATCTCATCATGGAACGGGGATGTGCAGTAACAGTCATGCCGGTATCATCCATCGCGCCCGTGCGTACGCAGGAACAGGGACAGAACCGGAAGAAGACCACGTGACCGCGACCGACATCAACACGCAACAAACTTCCTCCCCGGATGAGAATGGACGTGAAGTAACCGTCAGAGTCGCATGGAAGCTTGCTACTGTTTTCTCCAAGGTGTATGAATGTGCCTAAGCTAGTGCCCATTTCCTGATCTCAGTGGCAGATGGTGCACACCGAAAGAACTCTGTCAAAAAGATAACTGAACTTCCTCAAATAGAAGGCATCCCCCTGAAGGCCCTCTTGGCTATAGATCTAGCCCGCCTTTGCTGAAAAAGAATCAGAGTCAGAAGCTGTGCCAAAAAAAGAGCAAAGGGTTTTGAAAAGCATCACCATATGCAAGGGAGATTGTTTTAGCGGAAACAGGTAAATGAGGGGAGCCATTTCCATAACAGAGGCCTCCCGAGCAGCCGGAGAATTCCCCAGCTTAACAGAAAAAGTGGCCCCAAGTGAGTCAACTCGAGCAGGGCAAATGTCCTTGTACAAGTACATTTAGATTCTGTTAATGATTCAGGTCTCTGGGTAATAGTTCATAAAAAAATTAAAATAATAATAATAATAAGAGCAAGCGGCAATTTTCATGTGCCTACCCTTTTGATCCTACATTGGTAGGGAACATCCCTGAGGCTAGCTAGCGGCACCCCTATGGCTGTGGTTGGTTAACCTCTAGCCTGCCCCTCAAATGAGGATTGTGCCAATGAATGACATCCAGGAAGGCAAGGAGGTCACCTGTGGGGCTTGGAAGCCAGCCTGGCACATCATGATCACAACCTGGGGGGGGGGAGTTCCACAGAATTTTAGACTTTTATTTTTAAGGGGGGTTATGAAGGGAGGGGACCTTTTAAAGTGTCCTCTTGTGACTGTTGATACTTTCAGCTGGACTGAAGAAACTGGCCACGCTGCACTAGAAATGGGCCTTTCTTTTCGAAAGGGTCCGAAATGAAAGACGTCAGCATAGCTGGCGCTCCGAACCCAGTCCCACCCTCTGGAACAAAATCAACCAATGTCTTAACTTGCTATAGTTCATGCTGGGTGAAATTCCAACCAGGAAGCAGCCTACAATGCACCATCTTTCCATCTCCCTGATGCTAGCCAATCAGGAGCTGTGCAAGGACATGCATCATCCCGCCTCCCTTTCTGACTGGCCAACGCCAGCGAGAGGGAAGGTCGATGTGTCGGAGGCTGCTTGGTAGTTGGAATTTCACCCAGGGCAAACTACAGCAAGGTAAGACATTGATTGATTTGATTCCAGAGGGTGGGACTGAGTTCCGACCCCCAGCTGTGCCGCCGTGTTTCATTTTGGAACCAGTCCTCTTCCAGAAAAGAAAACACCCATCTCTACTCTGCACGATTCACCCCAGACCATTTGGTATGCTCAACAGCAGAACGTTTGCATCTGTCGCTCAAGGAGAGGTTGCAAATGAGATGGCATTTTAACCGTGGCTCACAAATGTTTCTCGTACTGCATAAAACTTCAGATCAGTGGAGATCCAGGAGACCCATTTCAGGCACCAGTGAAGTGTGGATGCATTTATGCTTAGTTTTGTTTTCTTTTTAAAAGAGTTTTAAAAGCAGTCCATAGTTACTTATTATGGCCACAGCTTGATGTTGTTATGTGCCATCAAAACAGAACTGACTTCTAAGACGGCTTTCAAGATAAGTGAAATATTTAAGGACTGGTCTTACTAATTCCACATCATTAGGGAATTTCCACTCATGAGTCCTAGTCTGTTCACTCTATCCATTGATTAGACCACACTGGGTACCTATACCCATATTTGCCAGTGATAAAAGTCCTCTTTTTTTTGGGGGGGGGGGGAATACTCCAGATGTTTTGGGCCTCAATTCCCACAGTCCTTTGCCATTGGAAATACAGGCTTGGAATTCTGGGAGTTGTGGTCCAAAACATCAGGAGGGCTGAAGTTTGGATATGCTTGGTTTAAATGGAGTAGAAGAACCATGGCCTCAAAACCCAGGACAGAAGACAGGGCAGCATACGCTTTATCAGATAAGCAGGAATCAAACTACCCTGGATCTCAAGAGTCAAATCCTACACTTTGAAAAACATGCCAACTGCTGATAACATTATTTGAGAAGAGGTACCATGTTCTGTATTTATTTAGTGCTAAAGCAGCCATCTCACCAGAGCAGTGGTTATCAACCTGTGGATCCCCAGATGTTCTGGGACTGCAACTCCCAGAAGTCTTCATCACTAGCTGAGCTGGCCAGGATTTCTGGGAGTTGCAGTCCAGGAACATCTGGGGACCCATAGGTTGAGAACCACTGCATTAGAGCCTTATGGGCCACCTGTGGTTTCTGAAGCCTTTTCAGAGATAGCCTCTGTATCCTCCATGGAAGCAGGATTGCAGTAGTGTAGCTTACAGCTTAAGGTGCCATGTACTGTGGCTGTTCAATTGCTACTGCATGGGAGAGGATCCGGTTTGCTCATCCTGTCTTTGAAAAAGATGCTGTACTCCCAACTGCAGGTGGGACCAAGAATCACACATTTGAGCCCAGAAGGGGCTCCAAGCTGCTATGTTGATGATCCAGAGAATGGGTGACTCCATCCAAAACACTCCTCTTACAAATCCAAAGAACAGTTAATTCAGTCTTATCTGGGATTAGTTTTATCATAGAATCATTGTAGGGTTTGAAGGGACCTTGGAAGTCTTCTAGTCCAACCCCCTGCCCAAGAGATTGGACACATGGCTGCCCAATCTCTTCTTGAAAACCTCTAGCGATAGGGCACCCACAACATTGGGAGGCAAGCTGTTCCACTGTTTAATGGTTCTGTCATGAAATTTCTCCTTATTTCCAGGTTGTCTCTCCCTCTGATGAGTTTCCTCCCATTAGGTATCCATTTGTGACTCAGATGAGAAAATTCCCACTGAAAAATTTGAAGAAAGCAGAGAAACGTAACTAAGTGAGCAGCATATTGGTAACACCAAACTCCAGATCGCTCTACGTGGATCTCAGGGAATTTAGGCAGATATTTCAACTAAGACAGGCATACATAAATGCTGAAGAATCCCACAGAATAAGTTCCAAGGGCAGAACATCAGCAGCCCTATCATGCTCAGAGTGCTCTGTTGTTTGGGGATAGAGGCACTACAGATGGTATTTCCAGCTCTTCCTCATCGGTCCAGAAGGACCCATAGGCAATGGCTATCAAGGGTCCTACTCCAATGTCACATGAAATACCTTTCCATTGTTATTCAAGATCTTGTGTAATGAAAGTCGGTGAAGGAAAGGTCTAGATCAGAGAGAAATGAGGCAAGAAAGGTGGTAGAAAAATATGCAATGGGTGATAAATGACCTGCTCAGGACAGAACAATAGTTGTGAACCACATAGAAGGCTCCCAGAGGAAGGCCTCAAGGACTGTAGTCTTAAAGTGGAAGCAGAGAATTCCCTTCCTAAAACCAAAAGAAGACTATGGGTAATACCTTCATAGGCTGCTAGTAGAAAAATAAAAAAAGTTGCTGAACTTTTGAGAGCACAAACCCTCTTTTTCAAAGCAGATATAAAAGTCCAAACATGGCAAGCGATGTCATTTGCCAGGAGAGAGTTCCTAAAAGTTCACTTGGCAAGATGGATGCCAGGCTTCTTCTTGGAAGGCACAGGGCAGCCTGGTCTGAAGGGGCTGGGCTTTACAGCCAATTCAGACAAAGAGCTGCAGGGTATGGGCACCTCCCTCTTGCTTACAAACATCACCTCTATTGGCTCTTCGAAGCACAAGGCTCCTGGTGGGCCAGAGATGGGTTAGAAGTAGGAGGCTAATAAAAAACACATAGTCTTATTTTGATTTTGTTTGTCTTAACGGCTGCACGGCTCCAAACTCCTTCTTCCTAAAATCTTATGTTAACACCAAGCAATAGCCTTTGCAGCGCCGATCTACTAGAGAGGGGCCAAGTGAGGTATCCCCCTATGTTCCCCTGCCCACTGCTTCCTTTTTGTTTTGGATTACTCTTCTCAGCTCAAGGTGGTCTGCTTATCAATAGTCTAGCGTTGGTGTGGGTGGCTCAGAATGCCTTTATTTTCCCTTCACTGTGTGGGAAGAGCCTTCAAAAACTGGAATGCCCTTCGTGCAGCACTGGATGATGCCCACTTCGCTTAACAGGCCAAACATTGAACTGCAAGGGAACAAAATATAGTCCCTTCTACTCCCTCCATGCTCACAATGTTGGGCTATGTTAACACAGCTCTCCTGTAGCTATGTTAGCACCATCTCTCTTTTTTTCTTTCTGTTTCTCATTCTTCCTAGTTGCATAGATAATTCCAGTCGCCTGGAATCGCAGAAGGCATAGGACTCTAGAATCTCACATGATATGTTGCTACTGATGGGAAACCGAATGTCTCAACTGTGTATAAAGGCACAGATGGTATGGAGGAAAACGAACTGGACGTTATCTGCTTTCCTCTCACAATACAAGAACCTGGGAGCCTGTAATAAAACACCTGCTCGGCTTGCATATTTAGGAGGGATAATAGGAATTTATTTCCTCTAGCATGAACTGTGGAATTCGTTACCATAAGATGCAATGATAGCCAACAACTCGGGCAGCTAAAAGGAAATTGGTTGCAATCATGAAGAATAAAACTACGAGCAGCTACTAGTGACAATTGCTCTTGTATAGTACAGAGGATCCGTGCCTCTGATAGCCGTTGCCAAAATACAATGGGTGACAGATACCAGCAGTGCCCTCCCTTCAGTTTTTCCACACACAGGCCATTGCTCACTGGGGGAAATCAAAGTTTGGACTGGATGAGTCTTTGGACTAGTCCTACAGGACTCTTTTTTCCTTGTGTCAGTTCAGAGGAAGGACAATGCTTCCTGGATCACTTACACTCATGATTAGACATGGGAGCTTCGCAGTCATGTACAAATGCAACGTTCGTAACCATAGGTGCTGGGCTGATCCCAGTCCCTCCTTCCAGAACTGGCTGGCTGTGGTGGTGGCAGCGGCGCACCAATCGCAGAAGCCAACCTGCTGGCTCTTCCATCCTTCCCCAGGCAGCCAGCCACTGAGCAGGGATATTCCCCATCCCACATCCTGACCAGAGTGGTTGGGTGCACGGCGAGGCAGAGAAGAGCCACCTGGGCTGCTTCCATGATTGGCATGCCGCCACCACTACCGAAACCAAGCCATGTGCAGCTCATAGTGAGTGGACCGTCAGGTTCTCAGGAAGGGACTGGATCAGCCTAGCACCTATGGCGAAGTGCTTCCTATTTGAATATGAATGCAAAGCTTCCATGTCTACTTGTGATCCTAGGAAACTATCTGCCCTTATGCTTCAGTTGTACAAACATGTGTCCCAACATTCCATTACAAGAATGTTTCCTTCGAATGATTCATAGAATCATAGAATCATAGAAACATAGAGTTGGAAGAGACCTCAAGGGCCATCATTCACAAACATTGGCAAGTTGTGCACTCACCAGTTTAGACTCATTCCTGTAGCCTATACAAATCATCTCATATTCACTATTTGTTGGCAAAACATCATGTTCTCTAGAGACTCTGGACTTCCAGTCCTTAACCATGGATCTTGCTACCTTGGTCTAAAACATAAAGGATACCAGATTCTCACCTTGATTTATATCTGGAGCAGGATTAACCTTTGCTCACTAGTTTTATTAGATCTTCCTGTATCAGATTTATTCACAGAGGATTTACAGGTCAGGTTGGTTGAGGCTTTTTGTTGTTTTAAAAAAAATACATTTCAAAAACAAAATGAAATGCTATATAGGATGCAGCCAAGCTTGTGTTCACACTGAGATCTGACAAGCCTTAGTGACTAGAGACTCAACTCATTAAATTCACTCAGGGATACTGAAAAACCCTCCAGGCCATTCAGGTTATATATATATATAACTCATCAGTGAGCCGAGTTGCAAGTTTAAGTTGAAAACGAAGGCTTCACGTTAAGACACTGCCTTGTTAAAACGAACAGTAAAAGCTGCCTTTGGAGCCAAGCATCGATTTCAACATAAAATGCCACTGGAAGACGGTGACTCTTTTCCTTAATGTCTTTCACTCATCCCCTTCTGATTGAAGGAAGAGCTGCAGCAGAAGATACACCCAACCTCAGGCTGTAGTCTGAATCGTACATCTTGAGTACGACAAAAGCATCTGATCATCTCAATCCGTTTCTGCTCCGTGATGCCTCATAAGATTAATAGTTTCTGACTGCTTCGGCATTTCCCAGAGTAACGGGAACTTGCAGGTTTATAAGAAGGATGAGTACCACATTCTTAGAAAAGAGCAAAAAACGAAGCAATGCTCTTTTGGGATAATTCTCTGAAACCGTCAGAAGCACCAGGAAGTGAGTGATTCTGTTCAGCTTGGCCCATGACAAAATATATTTGAGGGCATGGTTATTTCATTATTCGATTACTGAATGCTAATCCCACTGCTGGTGATGCCTGGAATAAGTGGGTGGGGGGTGAGAGAGAGAAGATAAACTAATCTTTAATTATTGGGATTTAAGGAAGCTTTCAAAGTTCAATGTGGGAGGGAAGACAACACATAATTGGATTTCTTCAGTGATGGCTCGGGACTGAGAGACCAGATGCTAACAGAACCCTCGCCCCATTTTTATGGACCCCAGAGAGAAAGGTGGCTTGACTCACGCAATGGCAACAGCAACAGTTGCAGGATGGTCCACAATAGAAACAAGCAGCTGGTCTGGAATATGAATATTGTGGTTAAGAAGAACACGAAAGGGGTAAAGATCATACTACAATGAGTGTCTGTCAGTCCAAAGAGAGCTACCAAAACTAAGAGACAAACAAACAAAAACAGTGAAGAGAGCAGGATTTGAAAGGCAGAAGAAAACCCACGAACCAGGAACTGATGTCCTATAATGAAGTAACAAGATGGATGAAACATGAAGACGAAGTAGACATGTTTTCAGCCAGCTTAAGTTCTGACACAGATACAGGACCATTGCTTCCTCTAGTCGCAGTGAAGAGGTGCTAATCATGTCACTACTAGATATTAAGTATGACTGTCATTCTCCCAAACGCAGAAGGCATGTGCTTAGAATGCCTAGGAAGCCAGAACCCAAGTGAACCAAATGCATTTCAGCAGACGTTTGAACTGTAAGCGATTACCTCTTGCCGTGTTTCCAGGAGAGCCACGGACCCAGGTTAATCTACAACCTTGTTCAGTGTAAAGGCAACAAGGGAGTTCCACACTAACCTTAAGAATGGTGCACAACTCCCAGCCTGTATCACTGGGTGGGCTGCTGCAGCTACTACCTTGTAAAATTCGATTTTGAAGGAAGGGGAGAGGTTACAGAGCTAGTTTATCAAACTGTTGCATGCTTCTAGGAAACTTGGCAATGGGGAAGAGTGCTGGGTGTGGTGGTGGTGGTGGTGGTGGTGGTGGTGATGATGATGGGTGTGGTGGTGGTGGTGGTGGTGGTGATGATGATGATTTTTAAAGAGCAGAAGATGACTAAATAGAAGTCCAGCCTGAGGACTTCTCAGGCTGGACCATGTTAGGGATCAGAGAACAAAGTGAAGCCATGGTGTGTATCATCTATGAAGTGAGCCTGCACAGATACGTAACTTGAGATCAAGTCAAGTCAACCAAGGAAAAGACCAAGAGCCTCTCATGGTTGGAGTGGTGGACTGGAATGCAGGACATACAGTCTCTCAGCTACGTGATCTACTTTACAGGGTTGTTCTGAGCATAAAACAGGAGGAGAGGAGACAGGCATGCAGCCTCGACCTCACTGGAAGTCAGGTGGAACAGAAATATAATAAAATGATAAATATAAAAATCATCAAAAAGTGTTGGTAGGGCGTTTACAAATGCTGAGCAGCTTCCAGGTCTCGCTCAGCGTCAGCCCGCGTTCTACCCTTCCCAGAAAAATAATGACTGAGAACCATTTCTAACATGCCAAACCTCGTACTTAATCCAGTGGAGCTCGCTCCCACGTAAGCATATATTGCACTGGTTCTCAACCTTGGGTCCCCGTACGTTCTTGGACTACAATCCCCCCAATCCTGGCCTGCATAGCGAGTGCTGAAGACTTCTGGGAATTTTAGTCCAAGAATATCTGGGGATCCAAGTTTAGGAACCGCAGCAATATAAGAGTGCAGCTTTCTCTTTAGGAAACCCATACACATAGAAGTAAGGGCGTTTATACACGACCCCTAAGCTCCGCTGCAAATGGCTGCAAGGTCCGGACCTTAAAAATGTTTACCCACCAGCTCCGGACTTTGCAGACAATTAAGTGCGACCCCACCCACTTTAGCGCAACCCAGAGCAGTTTTCTTGTACCTGCATTTTTATGGTGAAAAATATTTGATGCGGAGACTGCCTGAGCTCTCCTTGCTTCTTTCTGTTGTTTTTCTTTTGCCTCCGCCCCTTAAAGAGGAACCAGGAAGTAAACGGAGGTCGGAGTAACTTCCCCCAACACCGGGAGGTAAGCCTTTTATTCTTTTGTCTCTGTCTAAGGCTCCCCCCCCTCACGCAGACAGAACAAAGAAGTGCGGAGCGGGTGGGGACGGAGGAACAGCAACGGACCCTCAAGATCTCTGGTCCGAATTTAAGGGACCAGCGGATCTTAGGGGTCGTGTAAAAAGGCCCTAAGAGACAGTGCACTAAACCACACACACTCTGGAGAACCTCAGCACATTACTACTTACTGATCCTTGCCTGCACCAAGCCTCCTGGAAGCTGGGACACCGAAAGAATACGTGGGTCTCAACCACCTCACTACATATATAATTTGTTTCCTGGCCTGAGGTACTGAGGTGCTAAGCCCCCTGCGTTTTCATCAAAGTCGCTCAGAGCGGTGGGTGATCAACAACCGTGGTGGGGGGAGAAAGCCCCCCTTCGCTAATGCCAATTATCTGCAACTTTACATCAGAAAAGGCCTTTCTAAATTGATCATTAAAAATGCAGTCAGGCTGGCGAATTAAATGTCAGGTTCTGGCCAGATATGAATTAAAATTGCTGTTGGAATTCAAAGCACAAAGGGATCCTTAACATAAAAGTCAAATGGAACTTCAGCGAGATGGGGCTGGCCCTCGCGCAGTTCTATAAAGCCGCAGAAAAGAAAGGCACATATGGCAGCTTCTGGGTATACCCTGTACGTGGGAAGACGGAAGGTTGCACCCAGCCAGGCTGGTTGCCCGAAAACATGGCGCCAAGACAGAACCTCATCAGGTTCTCATTACTTTTGATGTTAACATTACTCTTTTACATCTATTGGGTTAGAACACAACATAAGAACATAAGAACATAAGAAGAGCCCTGTCGGATGAGGACAAAGGCCCACCTAGTCCAGCTTCCTGTATCTCCCAGTGGCCCTACCAGATGCCCTGGGAGCACATGACACTGGACATCTGTCTCCTGATATCACTCCCCTGCATCTGGCCCTTGAAGTACCCTGGTTTTAAGCCTGGAGATTCCACATCTCCATCATGGTTTGTCGCCTGCAATGGACTTTTCCTCCAGGAATCTGTTCAATCCCCTTTTAAAGGCATCCAGGCCAGATGCCATCACCACCTCTTGTGGCAGGGAGTTCCACAGACTAACAACACGCTGGATGAAAAATATTTTCTTTTGTTTGTTCTTACTCTCCCAGCCCTCAATTTGAGTGTACGTCCCCTAGTTCTGGTATTTTGTGAGAGGGAGAAGAGCGTCCCTCTATCCACTTTACTCATGCCACGCATTATTTTGTACGTCTCAATCATACACCCCCTCAGGCGCCTTTTTTCCAGACTAAAGAGCCCCAAATGTTTTAGCCTTTCCTCATAAGGGAGGTGCCCCAGCCCAGTAATCATTTTAGTCGCTCTCATTTTAGTCGTGTTAACTTAGCTTAAGTTGACCGTTTTAACACGGCTACACTGAGTTGTAACCTGGGCAGCTTATACAATTTCCTGAATTGTTCCCTGACCACGGCACCGAAGAGACCACCAGCCACGTCCACTGGCCTCCTTGTACCCCCTAAGCTTCGTCCTCCCTAAAGACGTTCCCTACAACTGTTAAGCTCTCCTCTCTGGCAACAAAAGCAAGGGAAAATTAATGATCCCAGCTTTACCTGTGTAGTAGCTTAGATGCGGTAAACTAATAAGTAGAAGAAAGCATTTATCAATTGATACAATTAACTGATGCATTCATTAATTACAGATTGAAAGTGTGGGTTTTAATTGGGTCTTAAATTGGAGCGGACCAAAAAGGGCACCTCCAGTGCCGCTACTAGAAGTCTCGGCACATCTCTCAATTCAGAGGGAGCATTTAATGCAAATTTCCAAGAGTATTACATGATTTGTCTTTGCTAGCTAGCAAAGGCAACTTCATTTTCACATCCGAGTTTTTCAAGCAAAGAATCTGGCAACGCCACTTCAAACTTCAAATGGACCCCCCAAGTTTTCTGACTGTCTCTCAATGTGAACAAGACTCCACCCCCACCCCCCACCCCAAAAAGGATGAAGAGCATTCTAGGCTGTGGGCAAAGTATCTTGTCTTAAATCAAAGCAGGATTTACGTATGTTATTATGTATTTAGATATGTCACCGCCCATCTCCCCAGAGGGGACTCTGGACGATTTACAGTAAAAAAAAACACAATAAAACAATAAATATAAAAAATATAAAAAAATGTCTAAAATGGACAATATACTTACAAATAATTATTAATTACAGGTAGGTGTGTAACCTTCTATACACAAGACAGAAGGTAACAAAATAGTCATACTAACTGCAAAGGTTCCTTAAGTTCATTTGTACAGGGCCTACAGGATGTTAAACTGAAAATGGTGAGCATAAAATAAATGTTTGTTTTTCAACAATTACTCAATTCTAGTTATCAGTCATATGAAACTCCTGCTAACATGCAACGCATGAAGGCTGCAATCCTACACACAGAAATGGTACATGAACTTAATTTGCAGATTCTCAGAACTCCACCTCCTTCAACAAGTACTCCAGTCTCTGAAGAGAAAATGTTTCGAAAGCACTCATTCGGCTGAGATGGTGTCCCATCCTTTTGAGAGAAGGGAGCTCTAACGTTCTTATTTTATTTATTTATTTTTGCATTTGTTAACCGCCCGATTTTCCCGAAGGAACTCAGGGCGGTGTACAACATGTCGCAAGAAACACCTTGCTCAAACATACAACATGATACATCAACAAATCAAATACAATAATATAAAATAATCATTAATGTAACAGTATAATAAAAAATCAACCCCGAATGTTCCTTGGAAGGACAGATTTTGAAGCTGAGGCTCCAGTACTTTGGCCACCTCGTGAGGAGAGAGGAGTCCTTAGAAAAGTCCCTGATGTTGGGAAAGATTGAAGGCAAAAGGAAAAGAGGATAGCAGAGAATGGTTGGACGGTGTCATCAATGCAACCAATATGGATTTGACCAAACTCCGGGAGGCAGTGGAAGATAGGAAGGCCTGGCGAACTCTGGTCCATGGGGTCACGAAGAGTCGGACATGACTGAACGACTGAACAACAACAATAATTAAAAAATGTAATAAAATAAAAACATGCAAGCTGCATCAGCAGCCAAACTACAGAAACAAACACCGGCAAGAAAAGTCAAAAAGCAGCAGGCAGGTGAGCTAAAAACAAGCCACTGGGACCCCGAAGACGACCCAAAACATTCCCTAAAGAGCAAGGTCTTCAACGCCCTTCTAAATGCTGGCAGCGAGTCCAACTGCCTGATCTCGGCCGGCAGTTTGTTCCACTGTTTGTTTCATCCTTGGCTGGGGGATGTTTTCACCCTATTCTTCCTAATACCTGGAAGTGTCCGTTGACAGTCAAGTGTGCTGCAATGGCCTCTCCTTGCCCCCAAAGCCTCTCTAAGTGCTGCGATTCTCATCCAGACCCTTCAGCTCCCACCAGTGGGGCCCAGCCAATGTTTGTGCTTTGCGTAAAGCTGGCAATGCAATCCATGTTTTATGGCTGTGTCTCTATTTATTTGTTACATTATTTACGTTTGTTATGTGACTATTAAATTATTCTGTAATTGAGGCTTTACATATTGTACTAGTCGGATATTTCTTCAGTTAGGAATGCATTGCTGTGCTGTTATTTTTTTCTGCCTAGCTCTGCTACAGACGGCTTTGGAGACACTTTGAGAATAGGATGTGTGCGTACCAGCAGAATGACTGCTTGACTAATGTGAATTTTCAGCACCTTCTTCTCGAGGGGAGAGTCACCCAAACTCATGAGTGGAGAGGAATTCCCTGGATTAAGAAACCTTACTATGACTGAATCACATACTTTCCACCAATCCCTAAGCACCCCTTTAATGAACACTGGTCGCTCATCAGAGCTTCAGAATAATGTTTGCAGGTGAAGTTTGCGTTTTCTGAAACAAGAGCTCTATTAACAAGAGCTCTATTTAAATTGTCTAATTCTTTATATTTAATAGTTGTTATTAATATTTTCCTATGTTGTAAACCGCCCGGAGTTCCTTCGGGAAGACGGGCGGTATATAAGCCCAATAAATAAATAAATAAATAAATAAATAAATAAATAAATAAATAAACCCTTGGATGTTTGGTTTCCAACATTCATGAAAAGATGGCACCTGCATTCCTATTTTGAATGCACCACCCATGCAATCAGGGAGGGAGAGTTAATAAAGGTGTCCTCTCAGTTGCAATCTGAAAGTTTACATTTCCTCATGTATGCAAAACAAGAAGCTTTTCTGGTAAACATTTGAACAGCTGTCCTTCTATTAGCTGTGTTCCAAAGGCATAAAAAAAAAGGAAACAGGGAGTCACTTGAGGGAACCGCTGTAATCTTGCCAAGTGGGAATTTTTACATTACTAAAAGACAATGCCTTCCACCCACCCACCCCCACACTTTATACCAGGTTCAGCTGTACATTAAAAGTAAGCAGCATCTCCTACCATGTACTAGCGGGCATTAAAAAAAAACCTGCACACAGTGACTCTCATTTTTAGTGGCCTGTCCCAACACGTGAAGACAAGATGTACTTGTTTCAATTCATCAAGAACACCCCTCTCAGAACACTAGGAGTCTGGCATCTCATATGAAAATGTCAATGTATTCCAATGGCTCGACACCTGGGAAAATTTCTCCCAGTATGTACAAATAATCGCTGTCAGCAGGACAACAGAACAGTTCACACCAGAGTGTTACATTTTCAGAACTAACGTACTAACTAACACAGATTCCTGTAAGCTATTAATTACTCATTGCATGGTGCTGATCAGAGCCACCCACAGGTAGTGAGGGTTGGGTGTGTCCTTGGAGCAGAAGACCTGAGTTCCGGATACACTTCTTCTGTACGGGATCGTTCCTTGTAGGGCTTCCTCACCCTCTGTTCCTCTAGAATAGGCCTGCCCAACAGGTAGACCGTGGGCTACTGGTAGCCCGTGAGGGGTTCAAAAGTAGCCCGTCGGCCATCAATAAAAAAAAGTGAGGGGATAAGTTCTCCACCCCTCCCTCCCCCATCCCAAGGACCACCACTGCCCCAGCAAAGTTCTGGGTCTGCTAGCCCACTGTCTCAGCCAAGTGGGCCAGTTCAAGGGCTATGGTGCATTGAAATCTGTTCCCTCCAGAACAGATTAATTCGTTTTCAATGCATTCCCATGGGAAACCGCTGCTCTACTTACAAAAGTTTTTAGTTATCAGCACATGCTCGGAACAAATAAAATTTGTAAGTAGAGGTTTTAGTGTAGTAGCCCTCAGGCACTTTGGGCCGGAAAAAGTAGACCTTGGCCTGTTCAAAGTTGAAGAGCCCTGCTCTAGAAGAGAAATTCTAATAACTTGTGAGACAACTTACAAACAACAACAACAAAACCCAGATTAGCATAAGAAATTACAACATATTCTGCAAATCAAAAGCATTGTTTAAATTATAAATAAACCTGGAATCAAATCCCTGCGTCATCTGTACAACACACACACATTTTAACAGAAATCAATAAATAATACCAATGATCGGCTTGCCTAAAATTCATATGATGTAGGATCCACTTAAATATTTTGACAGCTGGCTGCATACCTTCCTCCAGGGACCAAAGACAGCCGGTGTGCACCGAGTTCTCATTTAATGCTTGCAAGTTTCCATAAAATGACAGGCTGAGAGATAATAGATTGCCCAAGGAAATGCTTGAGGTGGTATCTGTCCCAGATTTGTGGGGTTCAACTACCACAGTAGGTGTCCCCCAATCCTATCTCACCTGCGATTTGACCCACAAAGGTTCTTTCAGGCTTTTAAAAATTCAACCAGATCAACAGAACCCAAATCCAGTTTCATCAGGATCTTATCATTTCCCGAGGCCTTCAACACACTGAAGCATTTTTATACTCCTCCAAATCTGTCTGACTCTGAGAAAATGTGCTTTTAAGATATATCACTATTATATGAGCTTAGTGAAATGACTCTCCAAATAACAAAAGCAAGTAAGACAACTTTGGAGCATTAATTTTTACACAGGGGATCAGTTAAAAGCAAAATTAAATGTCAATATGCATATACTGATGGAAAGCTTAAGTTTTGACTAGGAAAGAAACTCTTCCCAGCTGAAAATCAGGGTGTCTGTATGTTAATAATCCTGATGAAAACACTCCACAGTGGACCATATTTAGACTACACAGTTGGTATGGTACCAAGAAAAAAAATTCACAGAGTATAGCTATACAGTTGCAAGTTTTTATGTCATTTTTTGGTGGAGGCTCACAATTAGAATGGTTATATAAGCTGTTTATTACTTGTTCTATTCTATGAAGTGCACATAAGCACACCAACTTGTCATTTAATTTAGACTAAATTTTCATAAAAGACCAGAGAGGGCTGACAACTCACTGAAGTTGAAAATGTGCACCAAAACAAGGCCGTTAGCGCATTTTTAAAAAAGTGTTGCCACTACTTGAGTTTGGGCAATGGAATGCAATTCCAGCCACCGGGGAAGGACCATGGCATGCCTGCGTCACGTTTATGGAATGCTCCTGTGTGAGCATGACACAGGTGCCTCACCTGAGCGGACCCAGGAAGGGACGAGGCAGGGAGGATGGCAACCGGGATCTCGGGCCTCCCAGACATCTCTGGCAGAAGGAATCTGAACGGATCCCTCTCCGTGCCCGTGATGGGCAAAGCAGAGCTCCGCAACTGGCTAGGAGTTCAAACGAACATCCATCAGTATTGGCATGGAAGATCAGCACAATGTCAAGTCGAGACGGACGGAGTTCAATGCCTGACAGAATGATGGGATGTGCCTCAGGCCGGGACATTCTCATTGTTCATAATAGCATCACCGTCCAGTGCCTTTGAGAAACCCCAAAACCAGAGCTTTCTGGTAGCCCAGGAGGAACACCACACACGACAACACATCCCTCCTTACCATGCTACACCCCCAGTGGTTTCACAAAGGGCTGATGCACCTTGCTTAATAAATGGCATACAAGCTCCTTCGTGCCTCCGCTCTGAGCAATTGGCTTTCCCAGAAATACACTCCTCTCTCTCTCTCTCTCTCTCTCTCTCTCTCTCTCTCTCTCTCTCTCTCTCTCTCTCTCTCTCTCTCTCTCTCTCACACACACACACACACACACACACACACACACACACACACACACACACACACACACACACTCCAAAAAAGTTAATAAGACTATTGTAAAGTGCTCAGCACCCTGGTTGCTGGAGATCCTACTAAATGAGCCTTCCCCAACACAAAGGAAAAGCATTTGTCTCAATTGTTGCAAACGATGTTATCTTACAGCCTTCTCTAGAAATCTTCCCCAGACCACAAAACGCACGGCGGGGGGGGGGGGAGGGATTTTCTAGAAGGGCATGGTTGGCAAATTCAGCTTGCCACGATTAATTGCTGTAAAAAGAAGAAGGGTGGGGCGGGGGGGGTGAGGGAATCACCATCTTTTTAGCAAGAAATTCAGGCAGAGGGAAATTCATTAAGGCCAGAACTTTTTTTGAACAGGTGCAGACCTAAATCTCATTAAAACGGCACAGCCACTGTTCGGTTAGCCTAATCCAGCAACAAACAAACACACACACACACACACACACACACACACACACACACACACACACACACACACACACACACACACACACACACACACACACACACACACACACACACACACACACACACACACGAACTTCAGACCTGAAGAGGGCGGTCATAACTGTTTATACAAGAGACGGCACATTCTCCCCACTAGATCCCCGGACTGGAGGCGCGTGATAGACGGAGAACCCGCACCAATTAATTGGACGGCAACTTTTTAAAATGATAATGGGCTTTCACATTTAAATATGTCTCAGCACCACAGAAGGAAAGTGGCATCTTAGAGGTGATATGGACCCTTCTTGCCTTTCCATACAAATGAATTCCTCTTCGAGGTGGCACATTGATGGCTCCCCGGGAACCCAACAAAGTATGCTGTCTTCCCACAACAATGTTGTCTTCCGTCATGAAGGTTCCATCTGTTTCAGAGATTTTAAAGATATTTAAATGTAATGTGATGTTTAGCCCAATTTATGCACAGCCTCCCTGGCTGAATAAGACAGGGGTCAATGCAAGCCAAATATAGGTGTGATTCATACCTCCAAAATGGAGAAGAGCTATCCATGAAACCATGTCTTTCCTACTCCGAGTTGTCCTCATTCCCCAATTATATGATGAATCCTGTCCTGAGGAACCCTGGAAAAGGCTACAGTCCTCAACACCTGACGATAGATAAAACCTTTTAATCTTTCCAGTTCCAGAAAGCTCTTTTTCCCTGCAACAAACGACAGGCTAGGATGAGATTATCCCTTGAGAAAACTAGTACCACGAGTGGCTTATATTGTACAACTCCATCTCACACATTACCGGCTGCCGTGGGACAGGAGATATGAATGTGTGAGAAACCCAGAGGGATCACTGGTCTGTGGAACTCCCTGCCATAAGAAGTGGTGACAGCTGTCAGGCTTGACAACTTTAAGAAAGGATTGGACAAGTTCATGGAGAACAAGGGTATCCATGGCTATCATTATGGGTGCCTAAGGACAACCTCCGGGTTGGAGAGAGAGGCAGGATCTCTCTCAATGCCATTTGCGGGGAATCGTAAGCAGGTGAAGACATCTGCTTGGGAATACCCTGAAGCAAATGGTGAGCCATTTGCTTGAAGAGGGAACAGGTTTGTTTTCCATGGCTTCAGAGACTAGGACTTGGGGCAATGTTTTCAAACTACAGGAAAAGAGATTCCATTTGAACGTTAGGAAGAAGTTCGTAACAGAGCTGTTCGGCCGTGGAATAATATGCTATCACAAAGGAGGGTGGTGGAGTCTCCTTTTTGGGAGGTTTTTAAGCAGAGGCTGGATGGCCACCTGTCGGAACTACTGTGATGGGGTTCCTGCATGGCAGGGGGTTCGACCGGATGGCCCTTGAGGTCTCTTCCAACTCTATGATTCTATGAGCCTCTGTGTGAGAGAGGATGCTGGACTGGATGGGCTGCAGCCTGTTCCAGCAAGGCTGTTCTTATGTTCTTAAACAGCCTTTATCCTGAGATAAACGGCTGCTCTATTTTTTTTTTCTCAGCATTTTCTACTATGCTAGCACGGTGGACATGTAAAGGGCTGACAGCAATGAACTTGGAACCACAGCTAATATTCTAGAGGTCATGCAGATTGCATCAATGAAGCAAGTCAGATTTTGAAATTCTGGAATATAATCTGATCCATTGCCTAATGTATGCAAGTCTTCTCTGTCTGAACAACACATGGATCAAGACAAGCAGGATACAGAAAAAGCCTGCTCTGGGTCTGGTACAGAGAATCCAGCTTCTCCATTTACTACATCCACTCCTGCACCCATTTGATTTGTACAAGGGCCACCTTCTGCCAGCTGACACCTACGTGCCTTCTGAAGCATATATTTGCAATAAACAGATGGTTGGCTTCACAGAGTTCTACAATTCGTTCTCCTACTTCATTCCAGACTCCCAGGTCAAATTTTCCAGCATTTACCAGAACTAGGAGACATCCACTCAAATTGAGGGCTGGGAGAGTGAGAACAGACAAAAGAATTTTTTTTTACCCAGAGTGTTGTTGGTCTGTGGAACTCCCTGCCACAGGAGGTGGTGATGGCATCTGGCCTGGATGCCTTCAAAAGGGGATTGGACAGATTCCTGGAGGAAAAGTCCATCACAGGCTACAAACCATAATGGAGATGTATCATCTCCAGGCTTAAAACCGGGGTACTTCAAGGGCCAGATGCAGGGGAGTGGTATCAGGAGACAGATATCTAGTCTTGTGCACTCCCAGAAGCATTTGGTGGGGCCACTGTGAGATACAGGGAGCTGGACTAGATGGGCCTTTGGCCTGATCCGGCATAGCTCTTTGTATGTTCTTATGTGGTGATGGCATCTAGCATGGATGCCTTCAAAAGGGGATTAGACAGATTCTTGGAGGAAAAGTCCATCACAGGTTACAAACAATGATGGGGATGTGTCATCTCCAGGCTTAAAAACAGGGTCCTTCGAGGGGCAGATGCAGGGGAGTGCTATCAGGAGACAGAGATCTACTCTCGTGTGCTCCACAGACGCATTTGGTGGGGCCACTATGAGATACAGGAAGCTGGACTAGATGGGTCTTTGGGCTGATCCAGCATGGCTCTTCTTATGTTCTTATGTTAGTTTGGATTTTTCCCCCTCCGTATTCCAGCCACCTAGATTTACCAGCAGATTTTGTTTTCATGCTGCTTCTATAGTTGGAGCATAGATGTCATTGCTGCTTATGTTCACATGTTTTCCATGAAGTCTGAGTGATATTCAGTCAGATCAGTACAGCCTGTAATGGCTTATGTTAGCTTGCCTCAGTAGCCAAGACATGCTGTTTCTTCGGTCACATCCAGAGTAAAACACCTTGCAGTTCTTTCACTGAAACTGTCCTCTTCTTGTCCACTTTAGTTCACTCACACCCAGCACTGCAATGTTTAAATATTCCACTTCTCGCCTTACGTTGTCCAGTTTACCTTGACTCGGACTTCCCACGTTCCAATTATGCCCAGCATGCACCAATGCACTTGGCTTCCGACTCTGGCCACTAGACAGACACTATGGCTTCCAGTCGGCATTGGTGTCAGACAATAAATCATAGGAAAAAAGCTGGATTTGACTCAGAGGAGTCAAATAAATAAATCATACAAAATAAACCACCCAAGAAGCTGAATTTGATTCAGAGGAAGCAGAAAAACTGGTGAGGCGGAAAAATGCAAGTTGTGCAGATGATACCACATCACGAGCAGAAAAGAGCAGTGCCTTGAAATAACTGAGGGCTGCTAGAGAAGGGAGTACAAACATAGTTGCTACTAAAAATTGAGAAGATAAAAGCAATGACTACAGAATTATTACAGAACTTAGATACTGATGTACTTTCTATACTCAGGCTCTCAGCACTCCAAATTCGTACCCAAGAAACCAGAAAAAGTGTGACCCTTGGACAGGCACCTATAAAGGAAGTAGAATACAGTGGTACCTCGGATAACAACTGCCCCGGATAATGAGTACTGTAATTCGGATAACAACTGCAAATTTCCGGCATAGGGCTGCCTCTGATAACGAATTTTCCCAATGGGCTGCCTCGGATAACGAATCGCAATTCCTAGGTATAGGTCTGCCTTGGAGAATGAATCTTCTCTATGGGCTGCCTTGGATAACGAATTTTCCTTTGGGCTGCCTCGGATAACTAATTTTCCCTATGGACTGCCTCAGATAATGAATTTCCAGCATGCATCAGTAAAAAAGTTATCCCAGGTGACATTGCATGTGTACCTTTAAAGTGCACTTTTTAAAGAGTTTTGAGCAAAAAAACAGGTGTCTGTGCCTTTTTCCTAGGCTCCAGAACGGATTAAACGGTTTCCCATTCATTCGTATGGGAAACTGTGTTTCGGATAACAACGTGTTTTGGATAACAACTAACCTCGGAGAACGAATTACCGTCGTTATCCGAGGCACCACTGTAGATCCTTAAATGTGTCTGTCTCTGGAGACCAAGGTCATAATTCATAGTGTGGTATTGATATTATGTCACCATCTTCTTTTTCTTAGCGTTTGTCCCACTTGGTGGTAGGGTCCACTATTCTTGTTTTGGCCTTCCACTTTGCGCGTGTTTATCCAGCATTGTTTATGATGTCACCTTGGTCGACATCCGCTGACCTCCAGGGTGAGACCTTTTTTGGCCACAGTTTCTTCATCGGCACGCAAGACATGTCCATACCACCCTAGTCGGGCTTTACGTATAGACGGAAAAATAGGCAATGAAAAAAGCTGATGGGGCTAAATCAAAACCTAACGGATGTCATGGACTGCCTGAAAAATATGCCAAGATCAAATCAAGTCTGAACTACTAAGTGAGGTCACTAATCTGATGCTACAGTAGTTAGGACCTATCAAGAGAGCACAAGAAACGACATACAGGATTAGTAAAAGCAGAATACAACAGGAAAGCCTAGCAGGAGATGGATGGAATCAATAAAGTTTACCACACCCTTCAGTTTCCAAGACCTGAGCAGGCAAGCTAAGGACAGAGCCCTTTGGAAGTCATTTAGTCATAGGGTTCCCATAAATCAGAAATAATTTGATGGCATATAGAATAATAACCTGATGCCAATGGCACTGCACGGTTTAAACCTGAGGTTCCATAGCTATAAGCATGTCCTGAAGATTCAGAGGTGGTGTCTCTTGATCAGCAAAAAAACAAAAAAAGCAACTGGGAGCAAATTCTGTTCAGTACACACTTTGTTCCTTCCACAAACCGAATGTACAATCTCCACAAACTCCAGAAGGTGCATGCCCTTTGTAAGAAACTAGCCAAGAGGTTTTAACTGGAGATGGGCATGAAGTGAAAAGCGAAATGCTGCTTTGTCATTTCGTTAAGTAACAAATTTCTTCATTAAGTAATGAAATGGTAGGACATGTTTCGTTTCGTAACGAAACAACATTCCCCCTCTCTAGAACAAAATGATTCGTCCTGGGGGAAATGTCAAGGGAGCTTCCTCAAGCTCTTCCCTGTAAGCACCCCAAATTTGGAAAGTTTTGGGGTTTGGGGGCTGAGCTGTGAAGCTGCAAAGGAAAAAAATATATAAGCTGCAAAGCTACCTAGGGGAAAAAATATTTCTAATTGGAATAGTACTTTGGAAGCCAAGCTATGGACGAGTGCAGCGCTGCCGCAGATTGACTTCCAATTCCAATTAGAAATATTTTATCCTAGAGGCACCCCCCTTTGGAGCTTCAAAACTCAGCCCCCTGAAACCCAAAACTTTCCAAATTTCGGAGGCTTACAGGGAAGAGCTTGAGGAAGCTCCCCTGCCATTTTGGTCCTTTGGGACCTAGGGGATCATAGTGTTGTGTTTAGTTTCATTTCATAACAAAACTACTAAAGAAACAAAACAAAACAAAACACTATTTTCCCTTTCATGTCCATCTCTAGTTTTAACACATTTCACTGTTACAATTCCAGTGGAATCTTGATGTCAGAGTTGTGATCACACTCAGGTCAGGGCTAAATATATTCAAACTTGACCAGCTCTGTAACCATGTCCCACAGCTGTGCAGAGATATAGGGCAATGGCAGGAGGAAGAGACAGAGACAGGAACAGAACAGAGTGCCTAACAGCAGGGCCTAACAACAGTTTTGCTGTACAAGAGAATCTAGAGAGACTGCCTTGCTGTGGCATAGCTGAAAGACTGGCAGTTTTTGGTTTACTGAGACAGAGACAGAAAATCAAATCTACCTCCACGGAGGTGATACCTTGAGCGGATTCTGCAAGGTTGTAGGCTCCGTTCTGTAACTGCACTTAAACTACAGTAACCCTGGCCAAGATGATTTTGGGGACACTTCTGCCTCTCACATATCCCACTGCATAACTCTGCCAGTCCTTACCCTGGCAAAGAACCCTGCAGGCTGTTCCGATATCAAAGATCAAAATATTAAAAAGACATCACCCACTCTTGCTTTTGGATTCTGCGCAAGGATTACATGGCAGACAAACACTCTCCTAGCCTGAGCTTGTTCTGAGCTGTAGCTTTCCTGGCCTCACCCCTCTAAGCCTAAACTCATAATCTCTGTTATTTGCTATCAAGTTCCAACCAATGTACTGTATAGCAGCTCTAATAAGGTGTTCAAGATACGTGGTAAGGAGATATTTAGGGAGTGGTTTTACCAGTACCATGCCTTCCTGTGCACCTCCGTGGCTGAGCAGAGATTCAGACCCAGTTCTCCTGAGTCCTGGACTGTCAATCTATATACTACACAGGGCATCACCCCTACAATTCTCTACTCTCCTTACACTGGATCTTCGCTTGGCAACCCTTTGTTCCCATCTTCTCATCCACCCATCCTCTCTTGGCAACCCTTGGTTTATTATTGCTACTAATTTGCCATCTATTGTGGAATTGTATACCACACGAGCTAAAAAGAGGGCGATGAAAATATATACAGATTCCACACATCCTGGACCTAATCTGTTTCAATTGTTACCCTCAGGGCGACGTTTTAGGGCATTGCATACTAGGACAACTAGATATAGAGATAGTTTCTTTCCAAGTGCTATCAAACTGTTGAATAATTAATTTTTACATTTCTTCTTCCTTTTTAAATAATAGGTTATATTGTAGTATTGTACTGTGTTTTTATTGTTGACTATATGATTCTTATATTCCTTTTATATAGAGAGAGCATTTTTACCAAAACAAATTCTGGGTGTGTCTAACCACACTTGGCCAATAAAAGTATTCTATTCTATTAAAAGTGCAGCCCATCAGCAGAAAGGATTAATTAGAACATGGCCTCACACCAAGACTGTTCACCTTCTCTCCCCGAATTAGGTATTCAGATGTAAAATGTTCCTAGCTGCACACGAGGAGACAGGGATAATGATGCCACCTTTGAAAGGCACAAGGGACACCTGCGTTAACAAGCCTGGTCAGCGCAGAACTCTCTGCTTATCTCTCAACGGGGGCTGTCCAATCATCACCACCACTACCACCACCACCATCGCTCTTCAAGTGTCAGGAAAGTTGCCCCATCTAAGAAAGGTTTAGACAGCATTCCTTGCCACTTATTGTAGCCCCGAACAACCATTTTCACTGGAAAGACACTTAAAATGCCTTCAGTTTTTTTCTACAGCTCAAGGTATTTCGTGCTGTTTCCTCCCTGGCCAATTTCTTTGCAGTCTCCCTGATTTTGCTCTTACTGCTGTGCCCTACTGAGTCAAGTTCCTAACCCTAACCCTAACCCCATCATTTCTAATAAGGCAAAATATGGAAATTCCTTCATCCTGTCCCCTCACTTGTCCCTTCGCAAGCAAACGGGTGATACTTACTGGAAGGATATGAACTTACAATGGTTTCAGGCGAGAAATTAAACGCGGTGCACATGATCTATCACATCCGACATCTCCACTATCCTTCTTAGCTTTCTTGGTGACTTAAATTCTGCCTCTGCTAAAGAACTGGCCTTTGTTTTACACTGGGGGGAGGACTGACCAGGACCCACCCTCCAGAATGAAATCAACCACTGACTTACCTTGCTGTAGTTAGCTCTGGGCAGAATTCCAACCAGGAAGCAGCCTCCGATGCACCATCTTTCCCTCTCCCTGGCGCTGGCCGATCAGGAGCTGTGCAAGCACATGCATCATCCCGCCTCCCTGTCTGATTGGCCAGCACCAGGGAGAGGGAGAGACGACACCTCAGAGGCTGCTTCTTGGTTGGAATTTCGCCCAGCGCTAACTACAGCAAGGTAAGAGAGTGGTTGCTTTTGTTCCGGAGGGTTGGACTGGGTTCCGAGCGACAGCTGTGCTGGCGTGTTTTGTTTCGGAAACAGTCGCCTTCCAAAGTTTTGGAGTTGCTTTTTAAAGGCTCCAATCCATCACCCTTCATCAGAACCTGATTTTTTTAAAAAAAATTTGAAAAAGAAGGAAGAATCTGAGTGGAGAAGAAAGAGATAATGCTACAAAATAGGAAGGCAGCCAATCCGCTTGCAACCTCCATCACCACCAATATTCTCACAATCAGCCCCAGCTGCAGGCCAATTAAACTCAACAGTTCACAGGTGTTCGCAGAAATGACTAACACAAAAGAAGTTCCTACTTCAGAAATGTTATATTTAAAAGCTTCGAGGTGGAACGAAGAAAGATAAAAGCCAGAATTAAGTTTATTGCCACCCAGTGCTTCACTCTAAAGCGGGTTTCAAGCGAGGTCTCCCCCGTGGTATTAAAAGTTTGATGAACATCTGCATTTAAAATACAGGAAATTGGAATAAGCACAGGGCTTTGAAAAATGCCAGTTGCTCTCTCAGATCAGTTCTGTGCTCATTCACTCATTATTATAGGTGTTTGACTATATCCTGAAATATATACGCCAAATGGGCAATCGCTGGCACGCTCTAAGTCAACACGGCGCCTTAAGACCGCTGGCCGTGGCCCTTCCGTAAATATTGTTGGTGCTGCGTCTCCCCAATGGTAAGTCTTATTTCCCTAAATAGCTGTTTCTTTAAATTTTAATGAGAACAAAACCATACCAGGATCACATGGCACACTCTTCAATTCTTATTAAAAAACATGAGATGGGAGGGAAGTGGGAAGATGAACGGGATGGCGGGGGGGGAGGGTTGACAAGTCTCAAGGTTCTCTTAAGCCCTTCGATGACAGAAAGTCTCCGGCAAATGAATCCTCATCTCCCCTCTCTGTAGACTAGCAAACAAAAGTATAAGTAAAAAATGAATCTCTCTGTGTAGTCCTATAGCCGGGTATGTATACAAATTAACATCCAAATGTCTTTAATTCCCATGATGTGTCTATTAAGCAGCAATTCTCCAAAAGGCTGTTTAGCTATCCAAACAGCAGCCTAAAATTATCATCTTTATAAGCTCCCCCCATAACTTATGGCTCAGCTCCTATGAAAAGTCATTAATATTGGCCTCTCTCTAGCTGAGTCTCACAGGAGATATTCTGCAAAGGGATGCAATAAAAACTGCGATTTCTGCCATCATTTCATTAAAAATCCTTGTTAAATTTCTAGGCGAACAGTGTACATAATATAAAAAAAATATTCAGGGCACTTATTAACTGTGCTGCTCCTTATGATCTGAACTTTTAAAAGAATAATGAAGACTATTTCTAACCGGTAAGAATATTGTTCATTTTCATTGCTATTAAATTTTAATCGAGGCATTGTTTAAAAATGTTTAAGTTTCATTACATTTCAACGTCCCCTGAAAGGGAAGGGAGGCAATAAACTCAGGTGGCACAAAGCGTGTCACTCATCCATCTCCTCTGTTGACATCTCAATATTGCAGGTGTTTGGTGCTTAGGCACTTCAGATTCCCATCTGTATCAAGCTCCTTTTTCCTCATTTCTTGCCAAGTTTGAATACAAGGACAAAAAAGTAATGAGAACGGAAAACTTCCTCCTCGTCTTTCAATGTAAGCTCCAAACCTTTTATTTCTACATGAAAGGACGCTGGAGGTTGATATGATAGCCATCTTGAAATACAGTGGACCCTTGTATAACAAACAGCTTGTATAACATAAACTTTGTACAACATAAAAAGCTGTCTGTGATCCATAGCCTTAAGGTGAACAATAGCCTAAGGTATGGCCTCAGGCATAGTCTATCTGCTACTTATCAGGGTGTGCTTTCCAAAGTACCCAGACAAATCAAAAAGCCTTCACCACCAAGGCCATAGCTAACGACCCATTCTTGATAGGTTTCAACACCTTAGGCCATTGTTCACCTTAAGGCTATGGATACGATTGTCTCCCTAACGAGCCTATTCAGGCCATTGTTCATCTTATGAGCCTAATCCAGACCAGGGTGACAAGAGGTCAAAGCGGACTATAAGATGGAGGACTCGCACTAGCTGTATTCAGACTGAGGAAGCTGTTTGGATGAACAGCGAAACGTTTCTATCTCTCAAAAAAGAAGTCCAGTAGCCATGACTCAACTTCCAGATGAACATAAAAAGCTCTGGAGATAGGGGATATTTGCTTAACATAATCGTCTATGGGGGTGAATCTGTACAACATAAAAATGGGATCACTCTGTTTTCAATGCATTCCTATGGGAAATTTGTATAAAGGAAAATTTGCTGAACATCATTTCATTTGGAACAAATTAATTCCTTTATACAATTTACCACTGTATCTGACAGGTTGTCATATGGAAGGGAAAGAAACTTGTGTTTATTTTGGCTGTTCATCAGAGATAGCAGGATATTAAGCAATGGATTCAAATTACACCAATAGAGGAGATTTTCACCAAGGTTTGGGAGCGCCTCTTGACAGTTCATGCTGTACGAGAGTGGAACAGACTCCCCTGGACAGTATGGTACACTCTCCTTTTGAGGGGAGGGGAGTTCAAGCACAGATCAGAGATGTTTTAGCCATAAGATCTCCTGCGACGGCAAGGAGCTGAACTAGATGACTCAGTGTAATTCTGTCACTCTGCAGAAAAAGGACATTATGCTCAAACATCTTGTAGTAGTAAATAGGATCATCCAAGGCAAAAGATGGGGTTAACCGCATTGGCAGTGTTGTCTTTAAAGAGCTGCTCTGTACAAACAAAATAAAGAACACCATAGAATCTATATTCAGAAATATAGGTCCACTTCCTTGATATTGACAATTTGCTTGGAGGAATTTGATATTCTGCCTCCTTTTCACCCCTGAGATTCTTCGGGAGGACCAAGGAGAGAAGGAATGAGAGCATACAGGGGCAGATTGATTTGTGGCATGGAAAGAGTCAAACAGTTTCTGCACAACAACGACTACAAATGGCAACTTGCAAGGACTAGCAGTTTGCATCACTGCACTTGAAGACCAGTCGGATTCTGGCAACTGTGTCCGTGTGTTCACGTAAAGTTTTAAAACGTAAATTATGGGGGACAAGAGCTTAAGGAAAAACAGGAGGTAGAAAACAAAAGAGAGGCTTCCTGAAACAATTACATAGACGTAGATGATTCTGCATTTTAACATGTACAAACAGCAGCGACACTCTGCAACAAAACACAGACACTCAAGGCAAAATGAAGCTCTGGGAACCCGGTTCTCCACTGTGATTGCTGGAGAGTCATTTCCCATGTGGTAGCATTTCTGCAACTCTTCTGCATGAAATTTTCATTTAATGCCTACTGAAAGCAAACTGCGCTGCTTATATAACCATCCACCCCCATAATGTTTAAAGCATTCTCTGGGCAGTTCATAAGGCAAAAAGCAAAGCGAGCTACTTATATACTGCCTATAGTCCTTAGGCAGTATATAAGTATAGGACTATAAGACCTTATAGTCCTGCCTATAGTCTCTCAATATTATTTGTTGGGAATCAAAAGCAGGTGAAGACATCTGCTTGGGAATACCCTGAAGCAAATGATGAGCCACTGTGGGAGACAGATGGATGGACTGGATGGGCTGTGGCTTGTTCCAGCAATTTTAATTACAGTGTGCAGGCTACACATTGCCCCCCGAGCAAGCTGGGTACTCATTTTACCGACCACGGAAGGATGGAAGGCTGAGTGAACCTTGAGCCTGCTACCTGGGATTGAACTTATGTCTGAGTGGTTTATAATTTAGTTACGCAAGCTACAACTCCAACCCACCAACCTTGGAAGGATGGAAGGCTGAGTCAACCTCAAGGAGGATACCTGAGCCCATCAGAATCAAACACAGGTAGGGAGTACAGTCTTGACTGCAGTGTTGCAGTTCAACCACTGTGCACAAGGCTCCTCGTGGTAAGGCAACCCAAATGTCCAGAGCAAGAGAACAGTAAAAGGGTGGCCGTATATGTTTGCAGAAAGGCCAGGGCATCAAGACTTCCAAAGGCCCCTCTTCTGCCATAATCAAAGAAATATTGAATATCGAATGGCAAGAACTGTGCAGTGAAGCTAATACCATCAGCTCCCCACTTCAATTTAACATCCCAGTCCTACCTGGGAAGCCTGCTTTTTTTCTGACTTACCTGACATGTCCCGAAGCGTGCAGAGCCTATTCACTTGCCAGATGTAATTCCTTCCCCTCTGCACTATTGTCGGGCAGGTTCAATGGAATCCCTTATTCCCAGAGAATCTGTCCATGTCAAACTAATGCTGTTGAAATGCTTGAACACATCTGCTTTCATTGCCCAATTCATGATGCACTTCGTAAGAAATATCTATCCTTCATCCTCGATAGAATGCAAGGGTGGGAAGACTTGGTTAAGCTTAGGTTCCTTCTCTCTACGCAAGTCACCTCATATTTGGATGAGGTGGCCTCCTTTGCCTCTGAGATTATAGCAGCACGAGGATCTGGGCTTCCCTATTCCCCACCTCATTGGCTTGAGTAGCTAATGCATATATTAGAATCACCGGTTCCGTGTTTGATTTCCCTCCTTGCTGTACCTTATTTTCTCTTGTTGTGTTGTTTTATTTTGCTTTAATGCCAATAAAGGTTGATTTGATTTGATTTGATTTGATTTGAAAGAATGACACACCCACACATGTTCTCCCAGGAGGGCAGGACCACGGATGCCCCTAGCAGCGGCCCATCAAACTCTGATCCCGAGTTCTGTTATTTGAGAAGAGGCTACTTAGGAAGAAGTGAGCCTCTCTTACTGGCCACAGAAAGTGGCAAAGGCCTTATTGCAGTGGTGTCCAAACTTTGGCCCTGCAGATGTTTTGGACCACAACTCCCACAGTCCTTTGTCACTGGCAATGCAGGCTTGGAATTCTGGGAGTTGTGGTCCAAAAACATCTAGAGGACCAACGTTTGGACACCCCTGCTCACGGAGGATCCTAGTTCACCCAAGTCCTGAACATCAGAGTTATTTAACTGGGAGTTGAGTCATGGCTACTGGACTTCTTTTTTGAGAGATAGAAACGTTTCGCTGTTCATCCAAACAGCTTCACCGATGAAGCTGTTTGGATGAACAGCGAAACGTTTCTATCTCTCAAAAAAGAAGTCCAGTAGCCATGACTCAACTCCCAGTTAAACGAACCTGGATGACTGAGAATCTTCACAGACGTATCAGAGTTATTTATTTATTTATTTATTTGTTTGTTTGTTTGTTTGTTATATTTCTATCCCACCGGGCGGAACTCTGGGCGGCTTACAATTACACAAGCAATAAAAAGTAAAAAAAAAAAAGTAAAAAAACCCACATCAAGTGCTAATAAAATAAGGAGGGACGAAACCCTCCACAAAAGATGACGCGGGTGGCAAAAAAGAAAAGAAAGAAAGAAAAATTAAGTAAAAAGGTCACCATATGCCTCCTTTAAAAGGTGTGTTTTCAGAGCGTTTTTAAAGGCGGGCAGGGACTGTGCTAGGTGCAGCTCACTCGGGAGATAATTCCACAGGTTGGGGCCCACCACAGAGAAGGCACGGTTACGCGTGAGCGATTTCTGCGCCTCTCTGGGTGTGGCCACCCTAAGTGAGCGCGACTTAGGGGGCCTGACCCCAGTTGACCTCTGGGAGATACGCTCTGACAGGTACTCACTCTGGTCCCAAGCCGTGGAGGGTTTGAAAATCAAAACCAGGACCTTGAACCTTATCCAGAGGACAACGGGAAGCCAATGCAGGCAAGCCAGAACTGGGGTGATGTGCTCAAATCTACGAGCACTCATACACATTGTGTCCGACAGCACAAAGTCCAAGCACAGTCCATCCGGGATGCTGTGGAAAGGCAGAAACAGCCTCAGAAATGTTTTTTATGATTCTAAAAAGTCCGCTTTTCATGATCCAACCAAACCTACTGGGCCCTGTCACAGCTGAGAGTGAAGGTTTGGGGCCCGTGGCAACACAATTCAAACCAGACACCAGCATAATAACACATAAACTGCATTTTAAACATGTCCTTTCTGTCCCAGCCCAAAAATGCAATTATCCTCCAAAGCCTCAAGTGTGGACAAAGGTGGGAAGAGACAGATTCATTTTAAGAAACTGTTTTCTTCTTCTCTTGAGTTACACACACTGCTTACTGAAACACTGTTCCCTTTACACCCACCCATGTGAAAGGTTTCATACCCATATAACCTTGGACTGATTTAAGTCAGCTTCATTATTGGGAATGTTCTGCTTAATTTTAAAGACGACACCATATTGAACAGAATAATGCCTGGCATTAATAAACTTTCCCTCGAAATGGCTAACAGATTTATTGCATTTGGTAGTTCAAATAAACACCAAGATCACTTTCCATAAATCATCATCTGCCTAGAAAGTCAGCTGGCCGGGAACTTGATAGGGAAAAGTTATTAAAAAGGGTGTGAAGCCTCATTGTAAATGTTAACTGATGCATTTTAATCAGGAAAAACAGGGCTGCACCAGTTGCCCAGCCTCCCTCGCCTCTGGTAGAAAAGGAAGAAAATCTTTCACCTACCACAAGATAGTTAATGACTCTTACCTGCCAACGTTAACAAAAACAGCGAGCAGGAAATATATATATATATCATAACAAAGAAGAAGAATCCTCATTCCAACCCAGCAGATATCTGACTATTCCTACAAAATTATTACAGACCTTACTTCTCATAAGAACCGATAAGAGAAGGGACAACGGTTAAAACCAATGTCGCAATTTGAGGTTGTGGTTCTTTAAAACACTCAAGCGTTCCATAATTTGGCTCAGTTTTTGAACTAGCTTTGGACATACAGTAGGACCCCAGTATCAGCTGGGAGCAGTTCCAGGCCTTCCCGTGGATAACAAAAACCATGGATAAGAGAGAACAGCTTGCTTTACGGCTGCTGTTTTGTGACAGTAGCTTGCTTTATGGCTGCTTTTTTGCGACAGTGGCTTGCTTTACGGCTGCTGTTTTGCGACAGTAGCTTGCTTTACAGCTTCTTCTTGTGACAGTAGCTTGCTTTGTGGCTGCTGAATTATTTATTTAATTTTATCCTCTGCCAGCCATGGATAACTGAGTCAGTGGTTAATGAATCAGTGGATACAGGGGTCCTACTGTATATTATTGATTTGATTTGATTTGATTTGATGTATATATTGCAGCATCTGGCAACAGTACCACTCTATACTGCGTGAAAGGAAGCCAGATTTAAGCTGGGTATCAGGAGAAACTTCTTAACTGTTCAAGTATGACAGTGCAACCCATAACCCGGGAGGTAGTGAGCGCTCCAACACTGGGGGCATTCAAGAGGAAACTGGACAACCGAGAGTCAGATCTGCTCTGATTTGCATTCCTGCATTGAGAAGGGGGTTAGCTTCAATGGCCTTCTAGACCCCTTTCAACTCCATGATTCTATGAAATCCTGTAGCTCGGTGTAATGTGCTTCACTAGAGTAGGCCCACTGAATCAACTGGGATTTAGTGAGTCAACTTCTCCGTAGGTTCCACAGAATCAAATGACCCTACTACACTACAGCAAGCTGCCACTTAGGGTTAAGCCCGTGGCCTCATCGGCCTCTTCCATTATTCTACACAACCAGAAAAACCAATACAGGACATAGTAATAAAGATGACAGCCAATGTGCAGGAGTGAACCAAGTGTTGGACTAGGAGTCAGGAGACCAGGACTTAAGTTCCTGCTCAGCCATGGGCAATCACTGAGGGATAGCAATGTTCAGGGACTCCGTGGACATCTCACATTACCCCAAACCCCTATTAAGGTCACCCTAAATTGGAAGCAACCTGATGGCATACAACAAAGATGCAACCCTTCAAGGTGATTTAGGAGCAGAGCAGGGGAAATATTCATTCAGTGGCAGATACCAAAGGCCCTGATACCAAAGACCCTGTTGACCATGTCTCCCAAGTTTTATTCTCCAGTTCCATCCTGAGCTGCTACTAGGCTCCATTTCCTGCATCGCAGGTAACACTGATTGCTCCTAAACTGCATCCTTTGACCCCCCCCCCCCAAACTGCATCCTTTGACACTCTGTGAACCATACCCACCTTACCGTTATATCTCTGCAGGTTGGATTAAATTAGTTTTTCCTGACAAACAAGGAAACAAATATAGACTTTTCTATTTTTTAAATGTCTATTGACAAAAAACATTTTTATAAAGCTCTATATGATGGTCTAATTTCGTATAAAACTATATATTTAAATCAGGCATACCCAAACTTTGGCCCTCCTGATGTTTTGGGCCACAACTCCCAGAATTCCAAGCCTGCATTTCCAATGGCAAAGGAATAGGAATAGGAACTGTGGGAGTTGTGGTCCAAAACATCTGGAGGGCCGAAGTTTGGGTATGCCTGATTTAAATAAACCAGATCCTCCCATATTCATCTTTCCTGCCCCACCTATCACAAGCTCTGCCAACAATTCCTGGTCCTGTTCATTTCTAACCTTTCTGGATCCCCAGAGAGCATAACTCAGCGACTACTTGCAGACAAATATTCCGAACTGACGGTGTCAATGGCTGAATACTTGGCTTGAGTGCTACATACCATTAATGGGATCTGCAGGAGTTAAGGATGGCCACTAATGTGTTCCATTTCATCTCTTTATTTATTTACCTTTTAGTCTTTTGTTCCACAGCTTGATGCTTTTGTTCTTAATTTATTTTATGTAATTTAAAGATTTCTTGAGTTAAAATAAACTAATCTTAAAAAAAAATGTAAAAAAAAAACCTGATGAAGAATTAATGGACCAGGGGCTCAAATTATGGGGTTTCATAGGCTTCTTTGCAGATTATTTAATTTTCTTTTGTCTCCTCTCATGCTCCGTCTGGTACACAGCATCAGAAAAATCTGCAGTTCTCAAACTGGGTTAAAACTGGCCATGCTGATTGTTGTCCCCTCCAAGCCTATGTAGACAAACCGAAGCTTTTGCTGCCAACCCCCCTCCCCGACCCGAGCAGAGGATTTTTGAAGGTGGAGACAATCTGGGGAAGGTGACGGCGAAAAACGCTTGTCATGTGACAGAAAATAATGCAATCAAACCAAGTATTCCTGCAGAGTGATTAGATCAATTCGATCTCTATCAAATCCAATCGGGTATCAATGTGTAAATCAAGTTTAAGCCATTCGCTCCTTGGATTCGCTTCTCCATGCCCGCCGCCAGCCCAAAATCCCATGGCGTACGGAGGCCGACAAGGAAAGGGAAAAGGGGATCTGTAGTTGTCAGTGGAACATTAAGATCCGAGTTTCTGGCATGCTCAGACTCATGAACAAGCTTGAATGGAAAGCTTTTGTATTCGTTAAGAGGACTACCAGCCAACGCGTTTTGTCCCGCTGATGCAAAGAGGTGATCTTGGAAAGTGTCAGTGACCTTTCTACAGTTCTGGTCTCTGGCCAGATGAAGAAAAAAGGACCCAATCTGTTCGGACTCACTCCAAAAATTCCTAGCTGAAGACCTGGAGGGAGCCACGCTCTACCTCTATTCCATCCTTCTTCGACGTTCTGTAAATGAGCACTCTTGCGACGCTATTATAGCGCTTAAGTACATGCATGCAGAATACAATGCTATTATAGTGCTTAAGTGCATGCATGCAGAATGCAACACTATTAGAATCATAGAATCATAGAATCATAGAGTTGGAAGAGACCTCAAAGGCCATCTAGTCCAACCCTCTGCCATGCAGGAACCCCATCACAATATTTCTGACAGATGGCCATCCAGCCTCTGCTTAAAAACCTCCAAGGAAGGAGACTCCACCACCCTTTGTGGCAGCATATTCCACTGCCGAACAGCTCTAACTGTCATGAAGTTCTTCCTAATGTTCAAATGGAATCTCTTTTCCTGTAGTTTGAAACCACTGCCCCGAGTCCTAGTCTCTGAAGCCATGGAAAACAAACCTGCTCCCTCTTCAATATGACATCCTTTCAAATATTTAAACATAGCTATCATATCCCCCCTCAGCCTTCTTTTTGAAAGGCTAAACATTCCCAGTTCCCTAAGCCGTTCCTAGTAAGACATTTCCTCCAGACCCTCAACCATCCTGGTCGCCCTCCTCTGCACCCGTTCACTATTGTCAACATCCTTTTTAAATTGAGGCGCACAGAACTGCAGAGTAGAGTGGTACTATCACATCCCTTGATCTAGACACTATGGTTCTGTTGATGCAACCAAGAATTGCATTGGCTTTCCTGGCTGCCGCATCACACTGCTGACTCATGTTCAATTTGTGGTCCACTAAGACTCCCAAATCCCTTTCACAGGTACTATTCTCCAGCCATGTGTCCCCCATCCTATATCTGTGCAATTCATTCTTTTTACTGATTATAGCGCTTACGTGCATGCATGCAGAATGCAACGTTATTATAGCGCTTAAGTGCATGCATGCAGAATGCAACGTTATTATAGCGCTTAAGTGCATGCATGCAGAATGCAAACGCAGTCGACAGAGTCTCCTGGGACTTCGCAGTACAGCACTCTGGTTTATGTACTCTTGTGTGTGCTTTGACAGAGCAGACTCAGAACTGCCAGTAAGCTTTGCAAAGTTATGCAGAACACCACGGCCCTCATAACCGATGGGTGGCTTTACCACAATCGCCCAGGGGTTATGGGTGAGGAAGCAAGGCCTTTTAAAAGTATTTGCATATTCCTTGCCCATGTCACACCCCCCCCCACACACACACACACTAGGGCACCAAGAAAAGAGGCCAACCCTTGAGATCAAGCAAAAACTGCCCAGCCCAGAAATTTCGGAGTGAAAGCAGGCCTTCTAAGAAGGTCAAAGGCCACTGGGGCGAGAGGCTCCATCCAACGCCACTTTGCCCAGGGAACCTTGCAAAACAAATCACTTACTGCCCAAATGTCGCTTAAGGAACTGTAACGTTTCCGTTTCACGAAGACCTAGTTATAAAACCTTTTGCACATGCCATATTTAAACGACACATCACCTCCAAGCATGTGTCCGGAATGTTGAGTGGTGCCAAGTCACCATAATGGTTATGTTTATAGGTCAGAAGGGTAGTAAATTATTCCAATGGAATAAGGCTGTAAAAGGCTGCGGTTGTAGCCAGCTGTGCTCTTTAACAGGTTATCGCAAAAAGCACACGGACGCATGGGAAACCTCCGGGGTTTTGTCGCTATTGCCTCAGCCAGGGTTCGCTTCTATAAAGATGTCATTTTTAAGGAATTTAAAAGTCAAATTGTCTGGAGAATACATTTGTATAAAATTCATTTTCAGAAACTGATATTTAGCCTGCTGCTTCTCCGAGCTGATTGCCCAGCAATGTGGAAGCGTTAAACAAATTCCAACAGGTTTACAAATATAGAAACTCGCATTGTGGGTCTCTGGCTCCGGCAGGTCCCTAGGAAGAGATGGAAATCTGAAAATGTAGGCCTTTTAAGGGCAACTCAGCAGGTGCCTGTGGCGGCCCCTCTTCACAGGCCTGAACTCCTTGCATTAGCATAATGCTTTTTGACAAGACGGTGCCGAGCGCTGTTCAAGGTAGGAGAAACACCCCCTTCTCTCTGAGAAGAGCAGTAGGTAAGCTCACACGCTGGTTCCCCAGGGGCCCCTGCAACGCTGCAGGTTTAACAAGGAAGTGTTTCTCCGGCTTCATAAAACTAAAACCTTCTTTTCGCAAATATGAAGAATGCCACAGGCCTCCCTTCCAAATTACCTTTCCCGGCACTTCTCTTATGAACTCTGAAATCCTGCAACTAAAACTCATCAGGTTGTTTGCACATCTTAAAACACGCTTACATTAATTGAGGTGCGCTATGGCACTGCAATGGCATTTGCAGTAAGCAACGTACTAAGAATATACAGTGGTACCTTGTGTAAAGGAATTAATTCGTTCCAAATGAAATAGTCATGGCCACTGGACTTCTTTTTTGAGAGATAGAAACGTTTCGCTGTTCATCCAAACAGCTTCCTCAGTCTGAATACAGCTAGTGCGAGTCCTCCATCTTATCGTCCGCTTTGGCCTCTTGTCACCCTGGTCTGAATTAGGCTCATAAGATGAACAATGGCCTGAGTAGGCTCGTTAGGGAGACAATCGTATCCATAGCCTTAAGGTGAACAATGGCCTAAGGTGCTGAAACCTATCAAGAATGGGTCGTTAGCTATGGCCTTGGTAGTGAAGGCTTTTTGATTTGTCTGGGTACTTTGGAAAGCACACCCTGATAAGTAGCAGATAGACTATGCCTGAGCCCACCACCTCTGTTGAGGGAGGGGGTTTCGATGCTCACATGAATGGCTTCCCCTACTCCTCTCTCAAACCACCCCTCTTCTTTGTCTAATATGTGTACATCCTCATCTTTGAATGAGTGCCCTTTGTCCTTCCATTGGAGGTGTACTGCTGATTCTGGTCCTGAGCTGTTACCCCTCCTATGTTGGGCCATCCTTCTGTTTAATGGCTGTTTAGTTTCTCCAATGTAGAGGTCTGAACAACACTCCTCACTGCATTAGACCGCATATACTGTATTGCTCCTTTTATGTTTTGGTATCGGATCCTTTGGGTGGACAAGTCTCTGCCTCAGTGTGTTTGTGGGTTTAAAATAAACAGGGATGTGGTGTTTGCCAAAAATCCTTTTAAGCTTCTCAGACACTCCAGCCATGTAAGGAATGACCAGGTTCTTCCGCCGGGTCTGGGTCTCAGACTGATCCCTTGTTCTTCTGGGATGGCCCACTAAGCTAGGCAGGTCTATAAGTTCTACAAACAAACAAACAAATCTCACCAACCCTATGGAGGACATGTCACAATGGTAGAAAAATCACTGACCAGATATGAAATATAACTAGGCAGACTGTTCAATGACCCCTCGTCACCTCCTGCCCTTAATATGTGTGGACAAAATTGGGATAAACCATAGCTGTAGAAGTACAACGCTGTATGCATTCAATACCTCCTGCAACACAGAGAAGGGAAGCTTTGTACTTGTAAGTTAGTGTTCCTCAGTATCTACCTCTACCTATTTTTCTACCCGCTACATGTGTCAGAAGCAGAGATAGGATGGAGAAAGAGCCAGTGGGATCCTCACGAGTTGGGTATCATGCAGGACACTCCAAGGCCCTCTGACAGGTAAGTCTCCAAGGCTGGCTGGCTTGCATGCATGGGTGACGGGCACCACGGGCGAGAAAGACCTCTGATGGAAGAAGACCAGTCTCGATGGCTGGGATTTGCTTTTCCAGGCTCAGAGAATACAAGATCCTGCCATATTTGGAGCTGGGGTTGACCGGCTGCTCCTTGAGGTTCTTTCTCTACCTTCCTCTCAGCTTGTGTGCCAGAGAGCTGTTTGCAGGTGGCTTGAATGGGAAATGATAACTAGCCAGCTTTACCCTATTTATGTCAAGAATATGTTTGTCATGCTGTGGGCAGCAAGACAAATCAGCGTCTAATTAGCTCAGTCAATTTCTTCAGCATTATCCTTTCAGTCTACACTGAGTTATTAAAGCCCAGGAAAGACAACACGATGGAGACAGCCGTGATGGAAGGAAGATGTCAGAAGCTTATTAACTAGAGTTTGAAGATGCAGCGGCAAAGCAGACCCACTAAGATAAATACAAATTGGCTAACTGACAATCCAGACCTAAGGCTTCCATTTACGGGGCAACTTTGGCCGTCACTTCACGAAGAACTTCTCTTCGCAGCGTGATTGCCTTCGCTATGAATTCGAAGGCGGTCACGTGGTAGTCACGTGGTCTCCATTCGCCCCCACCCCTCTTTCCGTGTCCTCACCGGGCGAGGTTTTAGGGTCGAATCCAGTAGTACTTCACGTGCTCCCTTCGCATTCGGAAGCTTACTTGCAACGTCCGGTTTCTGCTTTCTTTTATTTTTTTAAGAAAATTACCACGGCGTATCGATGCATCAATACCTGGCTGTCATTTGCGGTCAGAGGACTTGTGGGCGGCCATCGTGTTTCCCTGAAGCAGAGCTGCTGGGTTGGTTTTTTTGGGGGGGGCGGGGCGGGGAGAGGCTTCTCTCAGCTTCATCGCCCTGTGTGCCCCGCCGCCGCTCTCTGGGTGGGCGCGCGCGGGGGTGTCTTGCGGCGGCGGCACCGACACCCCATCCCCCCTCCCTCTGCGCAGCCCTTCGCCATCCCTTGCCAGCGGAGGGGCTCTGCTCACGTCACCCGGGGACGCTTGCCCCCCCTCTGTTGCCCCTGCCCCGTTTACAGAAGGCAAGATCAAAAGAACGGGTTAACCGAAATATCTATGCATCGGCATTTCGGAGAAAAAGTAAGTTAAAAAATAAATAAATATACTTTTTAACTGGCCACACGTGAATTTGGATACGAAGCGGGATGCGAAGCGAGGGAGATTCCCGGCCTCCGGCAGGGGAATCTCTCACCCCGCTTGGAGCACGGTTTAGGGGCGTGGTCGGGGCGTGGTCGGGGTGGCGCCGCATCCAAAATGGAGGATCGTGCGGACAAAACCGACCGATTCGCGCAGAAATCACGGCTCGCCGCGCAGCGAGAGGTTCGTGAAGTAACGGCCTATGTCTCTCACTTAGTGGGAGCAAGGCAGCCAACAAACAGACAGACAGACAGACAGACAGACAGACAGACAGACAGACAGACAGACCCCACCCCATTCTGGCATGTTTTCAAACAAGCTTTGTTGCCTGGCGGACCACTGCCCGAGACAGCATGGCTACTTGAACGTATCTTGCAGGGCAGGGTCTCAATGTTTTCTTTCAATTATCCCCACTGTCGTTTTCTTGGGGGGGGGATATGACACTAACAAGGAAGCACAAACCAAAACAAAAAAAATATTGGGAACAGCTTTTTGTAGAGTCCAGCATGGCACTGGCCGCAGCCGCAGCCGAAGTGCAGAACAAAGAACACACAAAGAAATTCCTACGGCCTTCATTTTGAACACGATCTCACCACGGGCTTAACAAGCCTTACAAAAAGGACCCTACCGGCCAGGCACGGCCATCTGACAAAGACTTGAGACTCAGAAAAAGAACAGGGGGGGGGGTATTTGTCAGCTCCATAACAGGCTGTCTTGTGAAAAGAGACCGGACCCAGATTGCTCCTGTAGAGGCTGCTGGGCTTAACCAGCTTTGCAAGTGCTGGCATGTCACTTCCCTAAATCTTCGCCTGTCATGCCTTCCCATTCTTGGGTCTTAATGCCGCTTTCAGTGCCTGCATTAACTTCCAGGAGGGTAGGGATGTGACCAACACGTCCTCCTTGAGACTAACGTTCTTCGTTTGGAATAAGCTCTCGGGCCCACTGGAATCCACGGAAGCTTATGCAAAAGAAAGCACCTTCATCTTATAGGTGTCGCCAGGCAATGAGTTTGTTTGTCTGCTTGCTTCTGTCTTATACGGTAGGCTGCCCTAACATAAAATCCATGCGGGGGGCTTTTGCGAGGGATGAAAAGCGGGAAGCAGATACCTTACGTATTTAAAAATAAATTAATCCCACAAAATCCCCATTGCTCTTCGCTGAAGGTCCACAGAGATGGCCACCGCGAACTGACAAGGCTCCAGAGCACATCTCGGTTGTGCGCCTGGTTGTGCGCTGGATTACTCAACCAAGGTGTCGCATGGCACATCATCCGTGTACTGCAATCTGCCACGACAAGGAACACCGGCCAGATTGTGATGTTCTTGTTTGAAGTACAGAAAGGTATTTTTCCTCACTGACCTACGGAGATACTTTCAAGACAGTCAACTGTGGGCCTGTGAGGATAATTTTTCCTTTTTCCTTTTGGAAACTTCCCAGGATCCCCTCGGTGGTGCATGCACTGCCCGCCAGCTCTCTTTTACCCCATTTCCAAAGTTCTCTTAGAATCATAGAATCCTAGAGTTGGAAGAGACCTCAAGGACCATCTAGTCCAACCCCCTGCCATGCAGGAATCCCCATCACAGGACTCCCGACAGATGGCCATCCTGCCTCTGCTTAAAAACCTCCAAAGAAGGAGACTCCACCACCCTCCTTTGGGGCAACACATTCCACTGCCGAACAGCTCTAACTGTCATGAAGTTCTTCCTAATGTTCAAATGGAATCTCTTTTCCTGTAGTTTGAAACCATGGCACCGAGTCCTAGTCTCTGAAGCCATGGAAAACAAACCTGTTCCCTCTTCAATATGGCATCCTTTCAAATATTTAAACATAGCTATCATATCCCCTCTCAGCCTTCTTTTTGAAAGGCTAAACATTCCCAGTTCCCTAAGCCTTTCCTCATAAGACAATTCCTCCAGATCCTCAACCATCCTGGTCGCCCTCCTCTGCACCCGCTTGTCCATCTCCAAATTGCGGACTGTCTGATACTGATGGATAAGTCCTCCAACGGAAGCGCGCCTCTCCTGACTCCTCTTACAGCACGTCAGCAACCCTAGTACCGAACACAGCCGGGGTGTTTGAGGACTAAATAGGAAGCACGGAGTGAGGCAAGACAAGCCCTCTCAAGGCAGCAGATCAACTCTCCACAACCGGCGACAGCGGATCAACTGGGCTGGGGAAAGTTTCATTACAGGCAGCTGCCTAACTCTACCCCCACCCCCCGGGGCTACTCGGGAGCTTGCTCGCAGACAGATTTGATGGAAGAATGGCTGCCCGCTTTGTCAGAAGATCCTTTGCTCTTTGGACGGCCACTCCCCGGGAGGCGGGGAAAACTTCTACTAGGAATCGCGCCTTCTCAGTGGCTGGTCCCACTTTGCAGAACCGTCTTCCGAGCAATATCGGGACAGCAGAATGCCTCCCAGCGTTCAAGAAGCTATTAAAAACCTGGCTCTTTACAGCTGCGTTCGGTGACCTCGGGGGTTGATACACTCTTAAGCAGGGATCTCTGAGTTATGATGTCCGACCATTTTTTTCCTTCGCCATCTTACGTTAGTGTTATTATTAGTATTTTTATTTTAAATTTGTTAGTCTTGTACGGTAGAACTTTTGTATTTGTTAGCCGCCTTGAGTTCTTTTGGGAACATCTGGTGGGATATAAATTTAATAAATAAATAAATAAATAAATAAATAAATAAATAAATAAATAAATAAATAAATATTCTGTCATTAATTAGGATGTTGCTTCTCTATGCCCCATCCCAGAAGTCTGGCACGAGCCGGCAACTTCATCTGGGATCTGTTAGGAAGAATCTTAGCTATTCCTGGGAACGCTCCCATGCACAGAGCTGGTGTAAACCATCCTTCCCATGACCGGCACTTTGTGAAAGTCAGTATTTCAGACGTAAACCAAATCCAGGGCGGCAGAGGTAGAAGGGCAGTAGGTCCCCATCTGGGGAACTCCAAGAAGCTTCATGGTGGCTTCTTGCCTTGAGGCCCTGGCTTCTGCATCTGGTATGTGGCAACCTTTAATTTAATTAATTTAATTTTAACTTATTTATTTATCTTTGATGCCGCTTGCCGATGTCTCTTTTTTATTATTGCATTGTCTTTCCCTGGTGTTTTATTGTTCTTTTAAACCATTGTTAAACCGCCCGGAGTTCCTTCGGAAGATGGGTGGTATAAAAATATATTAAATAAATAAATAAATCTTCCCAAGCCGTGCCTCTGCCGAGGCTCCAAGCAATATCGGAAGCCATGCACACTTGTCACCCTTCAAGGGCCCTCGTCCATGACCGGAAATACAACCTGCTAGATGCCCTAAGCACATCCGATCTCTCCTGATTTCGGAAGCTAAGCAGGGTCGGCCCTGGTTAGTACTTGGATGGGAGACCACCAGGGAATACCAGGTGCTGTAAGCGCCTGGAGTAGGAACTGGCAAGCCATTCCAGTAGTCCTGCCAAGAAAACTCCATGGACATGGGGTCACGAAGAGTCGGTAACTGGGGTACTTCAAGGGCCAGATGCAGGGGAGTGGTATCAGGAGACAGATATCTAGTTTCGTGCGCTTCCAAACGCATCTGGTGGGGCCTCTGTGAGATACAGGAAGCTGGACTAGATGGGCCTTTGGCCTGATCCAGCATGGCTCTTCTTATGTTCTTATGTTATGTTCTTATGACTGTAATGACACAACACACAGAGAGGATTCAGGAGGAGGGGAGAGAGCAGAACGGCTATACTGCCTTTCCCCTGTTTTGCTGTGAACCGGTGTGTGTGTGTGTGTGTGTGTGTGTGTGTGTGTGTGTGTGTGTGTGTGTGTGTGTGTGTGTGTGTGTGTTGTGTCGTTACAGTCGTGACCAACTCTTCATGACTCCATGTCCATGGAGTTTTCTTGGCAGGAGTACTGGAGTGGTTTTGGCAGTTCCTACTCCAGGTGCCTACAGCACTTGGTATTCTCTGGTGGTCTCCCATCCAAGTACTAACCAGGGCCGACCCTGCTTAGCTTCGAAATCTGGTGAGATCGGATGTGCTGAGGGCATCTAGGTAGCTGATGTGAACCGTCGTAGGCTAATCCAAAGCTTGGAGCCAAAAGATCTGCAGAGGCCGCAGCCATTTCGTATCAATGAGCGACCCAGGTGGCCGGCCTGTGCTCACAGACAAACAGGTTAAAGCGCCGAAAGAGCCGTTTGGCAAAGAAATTTCGCCCTTTGTTTCGTGGGAGAGAGTCAGGAGCATCCATCCACCCCTGCCGGCGTTCAGCCTGCGAAACCGCAGTCACGAGCTGAGGCCCTCCGAACGGCAAACCTTTTCCGCAATTTCTCGCCAAAATAAATTGGATTCTTTCCACTGTTTGAGATGGCAGCGGAGCAAAGACTGTATAATTAGGTCTGCGCTGATTACCTAGAACAAGGGCAATTTACATCTGAGTAAAGCTTTGCGCGTGCCTGGGGGTGGGGTGGGGGCAGCAAAGAAAGTGCATTTAGGCGAGCGAGCAGCCGAGAGACTGTCTAAAATTCCTCTTGATGGAGGCGATTTAACTACATTTTAATATAGATGGTATTTTCTATTAATGTCAGGGCAGAAACTTATGGCGCCACATCTCTCATCACAAGGGCTATCTCCGCATCTGTCTGAGTCAACTTCAGTGACCACTTTAATATTCACTTTACAATTAATGCTGCTTTTTTATGGCTGGCTGGAAAGTAAACCAATTTCAGCCCCAGCTCCTCAGTATTGAATTTATTATAAAAAGTTATGTACTTAAAACTCCTATAATGAAACCAGAGGCATCATGAGATATTAACCTAGAGTTAATGCTGAGAAAGCCGGTTTGAATAATTCAATTCATGTCACCTTAAGTATCTTTTCAAATGGAATTAACTTTATCTCGCGCACAAAAAGAGGAAGCGCCACGTTCCAGTTACTGATTATTGACTCCACGAGGGCTCCGTCTTAAATCATCTCCACACCAGTTTGCCTAGCAAGCTTTCAGAACTCCAGCCAAGGCACATGCTGGGAATTGGGGGTGGGGTGGCAGGTGGGTAATGGAGGGTCATTTATTTGTTTGTTTGTTTGTTTATTTATATGCCACCTGCTACCCAAAGGTCTCTGGGCGGCTTACAATCAAAGAATTAAAACTGTTGAAATATCAGATATCAATAAATAATTAAAACAATAATAAAAAACTTATTTATTATTATTATTTATTTATTTATTTATTTATTTATTTATTACACTTATATACCGCTACCTACTTCCCAAACGAGAACTCAGGGCGGTTACACTAAAAGGATTACACTAAAATAGCCATCAGAAGACCCACAGTCTATGTTGTATCAATTAAAAAGCTTCTGGAACAGGAAGGTTTTTACCTGGCGCCGAAATGTCATCAGTGTTGGCGCCAGGCGGATCTCACTTGGGAGGGCATTCCATAGCTTGGGGGCAGCTGCCGAGAAGGCCCTGTGTCTGCAAGCCATCCCTCTTACCTCCTTGAGGGATGGCTCTTTCAAGAGGGCTCCCTGGCTTGATCTTAATTGCTGGGTAAGTTCGTATGGAAGAAGGTGGTCCTTCAGGTATCTAGGTCCTCTTTTCCTCTCAACCCTGGCCATTGGTAACACCCACCTTCATATCCCCAAGACTGCCAGGGCCAGGTGAGCAAAAGATTTCTTGGATTCACGGGGGGGGGGGGAGGTTCTAAAAGTGCTTGCTAATTGGATCGGTGCATCCAAAATTCTAGTGGAAATTCATCTAAGAGCCAGTCACATCCTCAGCTTCAGGGTGGTCGGAATTTTCTTGACAGCTCAGATGGCTTTGAAGGACAATACAACCAATGCCTAATTTTGAATGCAGAGTTCAGCAACGACAGGCAAAGGAAATCCGAGACCCTGAAGAAAAAAGAACTCCTTGCTAAAAATTCTGACATCACCCTTTAAAAAAACAGTGTCCAGGATATGGTCACCAGGCCTTTTCAAAATATGTCAAGTCTTGCCGGCAATAGAATTCTGTGTTTCTTCCTAAAAGCAGGAGAGCTTCCACTACAGCAGCACTTGAACTACAGAGCAACACACGCGCGCACACCCAGACACATGTGCTCGAGGCCTCTCCTTCAGGCCAAGTCTGTCCTGATTTTAACACAGAGGCAGGGCCTGGAACCAGGCAGCCTCTTTCTGCAGTCACCACCTCCTTGGACAGTTTGATGGATACGTTATGGATTTATCGTTGTCGTACCGGGTTTTAACCTGCCATTTCATTTTACGGTTGTTTTAAAGGTTTCCGTCATTTTATACAGCCTGCCCGTTAATGACAGAGACAGGAGGGGAAACGCCTGGACCAGATAACGAAAGCCGGTGAGATTCATGGCATCACCGCCTCCGGACGCGGCGCCGAGATGGGGCTGGGGAGGCAGGCCTCGCCGTTTCTACCGCTGCATTTGGGCAGCACGGAAACGTCGTACGATGGACCCATGGTGCCACTGGAATTCCGTCAACAGCAGCCTCTTCCCTCTCTGTCCCATGAGGAGAAGGAGGAAGAGAGAAGGAGCCTCGTGGCGTAGTGGTTAAATGCCTGTCCTGCAGGTAAAACTGTGCTCATGACCTGGGGTTCAATCCCAGGTAGCAGGCTCAAGGTTCACTCAACCTTCCATCCTTCCCAGGTCGGTAAAATGAGTACCCAGCTTGCTGGGGGGTGGGGCAATGTGTAGCCTGCATACTGTAATTAAAACTGTAAACCGCCCAGAGACTACTTGAAGTCGTATGGGGCGGTATATAAGCAGAACACTTTAAAATGCCTCCAACCAGAGAGAAAAACAGCAAGCTCCAAGGGTCCGGATCCCACTTTAACCAGGTGAGTGACAAGCAGCAGCGCGAAGGAAGCAATAAAAGCTAGGGTGGAGGAGGAGACCACTTACCTGCTGCTCCTTCTGCTTGGCGGCTTCAAGCTCCGAAAGGGAGTGGCTCAGCTTCTCTTGTTGCTCCGAGAGATACTTTTGGTAAAGGCTCAGAAGTTCTTGGCATTCTCGGTACTGCTGCTGCAGGGGTGAGGCACAAAGTTAAGGACAGGAACGTTTCTCAGGGCAAGCGGAATGCGGGAGAAGGCGAGAGGGAGCCAGACGCGCGGGTTTTCCATCGGCGCGAAACCGCCTTCCCCCTCGAAGGGAGAGCTCATCGCAGCCAGTCTACTCTGGAGGGGCAAGAAGGCGGCTTCTTGCAGAAGAACAGAGCAGGACACCATAAGGGGGGGGGGGACCCTCAATTTGCATTCCTATGAGAAGGCCAGGGAGGGGTGTGAATCTTCACACCTTTTGCAGATAAGAATGGAACTTTTTTTTTCAAAATTTGCTCTGGCTGGGAAGAATTGCAACAGATTTCATTCATTCATTCATTCATTCATTCATTCATTCATTCATTCATTCATTCATTCATTCATTCATTGATATTGTACAAAAATATCACTGAACAGTTTCTTTTGTGCCAAAAAGCAAGACATTTTGCAGAAAAAAGTGTATTTTACTCAGTACAGAAATCCCCCACCTATCACGGGGGTTAGTGACCCAACCCGACCTGCGATAATGAAAAATCTGCGATATGTGGATGTTAGGTCGGTTCAGGACTAGGGGCCTCTCTGGGGCCTCCTGCATTTACCCTAGGACTGGTGCTGCCCCTAACAGGTCTCCGACGGGCTTCCTGGGCCTGTCAGAAGCCCCAGAAGTGGTTTGGGGCGATCCGTAAGGCACTTCCAGTATTCCAGAAGCCACTTCCGGTTTGCTGAAAACCACTTCTACGTCCTCTGACAGTCCTGGGAAGCCCATCGGAGCCCCATTCGGGGCAGCGCCAGAACTCATGTAAGTGCATCAGGCCTCAAACAGGAAAACTAAGTTTGCCCCAGGGAGCCTTGCTTTCATATGCTGCGGTCCTGTGATATACTGGGATCGTAGTACAGTGGTACCTTGTATAAAGGAATTAATTCGTCAAAGGAAATTCTGTTAAGCAAATTTTCCTTTATACAAATTTCCCATAGGAATGCATTGAAAACAGAGTAATCCCTAATCGTGACCCTTTTTATGTTGTACGGATTCACCCCATAGACGATTCTGTTAAGGAAATTTTCCCTATCTCGGGAATTTTTTTATGTTTTACAGATTTTATGTTATACAAACTGTTTGTTATACAGTCACCCCCTGCCATTTCGCGGTTCAGGTACTGCGGTCCCACTATATTGCAGGATCGCAGTACCTGCGGGGGGCGGCGGGGAGCGATCGCATCACTCCCCGCCGCCCCCCGCCCCTCTGATTGCCCCCCCGCCCCCACCCGACCCACTTCCGCATATCGCGGATTTTCATGTATCGCGGGTCGGGTGGGTCCCTAACCCCCGCGATAGGCGGGGGGGTTACTGTACGAGGGTCCACTGTATATGAACTGCAAAATGGCAGGGGACGGCAGTATACCTCTTTTTTGTGCAGTAAACCACAGTTCATCTATATGTGTGTAAATGTATATTTGCGCTAGGGTTGGGATGACAACTGTGATCTTTTTACTCCCGCCGAAGAGTGAAAAATCTTGCAGCAACTGCCCATTTGGAAGCATCCTTACCTTCCTTAACAAGGAGCCCTATCCACGGCTAAATGTCACAGATAAGAACATAAGAACATAAGAACCTAAGAAGAGTCCTGCTGGATCAGGCCAAAGGCCCATCTAGTCCAGCTTCCTGTATCTCATAGTGGCCCCACCAGATGCCTCTGGGAGCGCGCAAGACTAGACATCTGTCTCCTGATACCACTCCCCTGCATCTGGCCCTCGAAGTACCCCGGCGTTAAGCCTGGAGATGACACATCTCCATCATGGTTTGTAACCTGAGATGGACTTTTCCTCCAGGAATCTGTCCAATCCCCTTTTGAAGGCATCCAGGCCAGATGCCATCACAACTTCCTGTGGCAGGAAGTTCCACAGATCTTTACTTTGCACTCTTGGTCATGTAGAGATTCTAAGTTTAATTCACACACATTACGCCTTTGCAGGGCTTTGGATGACATGTCCTGCCTGCACTCAGATGGTTCTGGTGTGGTGTCGCATCACCCATTATTTTCTGTTCTTCTCTCTCTAATTTATCTTAATTTCCTCCTTTTTATGTTTTTCACATTTGCATTTCAACAGAGGCCTTACTGACAGTTTTTTTTTTCCATCACAGGAACAAGGTTCCTAGGAAGAAGGAGAGGGCAGCCTCAACTTGCAGCTAACTCCCCCACACTTACCTTGCTCACCTCCAGAACAAGGCAGCCAAACCAGACCAAGCAGTGGTGGGGTCCCCTGCTCTGGCCAATGGATAATTTGCTGGAGGACAACAATCCCCAAAAGGAGAGAAAGGAAGAGTAAAGTAGCACTCGTTTACTAGGTGGCTAGAAGTCAGAGCAACTGCAAAACCTTGAGAGGACTAGGTGAAACTTATGAAAGGAGGACATAAGAACATGAGAAGAGCCATGCTGGATCAGGCCAAAGGCCCATCGAGTCCAGCTTCCTGTATCTCATAGTGGCCCCACCAGATGCCTCTGGGAGCGCATGAGACTAGATCTCTGTCTCCTGATATCACTCCCCTGCATCTGGCCCTTGAAGTACCCTGGTTTCTCCATCATGGTTTGTAACCTGTGATGGACTTTTCCTCCAGGAATCTGTCCAATCCCCTTTTGAAGGCATCCAGGCCAGATGCCATCACAACTTCCTGTGGCAGGGAGTTCCACAGACTAACAACACACTGGGTAAAAAATATTTTCTTTTCTCTGTTCTCACTCTCCCAGCCCTCAATTTGAGTGTATGTCCCCTAGTTCTGGTATTTTGTCAAAGGAAGAAGACTGTCCCTCTATCCACTTTACTCATGCCCTGCATTATTTTGTACATCTCAATCATATCCCCCCTCAGGAGCGGTTTTTTCCAGACTAAAGAGCCCCAAATGTTTTAGCCTTTCCTCATAAGGGAGGTGCCCCAGCCCAGTAATCCTTTTAGTCACTCTCTTCATGCTCATCCATCCATCCATCCATCCATCCATCCATCCATCCAGAGTATTTTTACTCTGCCTTTCTCCTTAGAAGGACTCAAGGCGGTAGACAAGGCTTTGGGTACCATGCTCACTCTACCCCACCCTACTGGCATCCTTCCTACAGAACCTGGGGTGCTGACAGCCCCATGCTTCATCCCATCTCATACTGGCGAAAGAGTTTTAAAGCACTAACTAAAAAAAAAAAAACAAGTTCAAAACAAAAAGGAAAAAGAGACACTTTTATCACCCAAATGCTACTTGCCGCAACAAGTCCAGTGGCATAATGAAATTAACTCTTTGACAAAACCATGGTAACTTTAATTGCATTAGATAACATTTCTATACATAACTCTTTTAACAAAACCATGGTAACTTTTACCCGCATTAGATAACATTTCTATACATGTGAATAATTCACTGAACGGTTAATTCTCTTAGGTCTGTTGGTCTGTTGGCTGAGATATCAGCTTCTAACACCCACTACAAAATGGAAAGCTTATTAAATAAAAATGTTAAAAAAGCAAAACAACTATTACAAATATCAGCCAGCTAACCTACAATCGTTTAAAGCCCATTTCCTTAACAGAGCATTATGCCCATTCGCCACACATCACCCATTTCAACACCCAACTTCCGGTGCAGACATGCCGTCATGGGCTAGGGCTAGGCCGTCAGACCAGGCTGAGCTTGGCTGTAAAGCTTCCTTCCTCAAAGGCCACAGGATTGGGAGGGGAGGCAAGGGGTTAATCTGCCCTCTCTCCTTAGAAGCAAACGTTTGCTTGGCTGCAGGGATTTACTGGCCAGTACAATGGCTGGCACAACAACGTGGCCACCTGCTTCTCTCAGGGCTATGGCCACATATGTGGTCAATGAATGTGAGTCAATCAGTGAGATATGTCTGTGAAGATTCTCAGTCATCCAGGTGGCTTTATCTGGAAGTCGAGTCACGGCAACTGGACTTCTTTTCTTGAGAAAGAAACGTTTCACTGCTTATCCAAACAGCTGTGTTAGTCTGAAGAAAGCTAGTTGTGAGTCCTCCATCATATAGTCCGCTTTAACATCTTGTCACCCTGGTCTGAAATAGGCTCATAAGATGAACAATGGCCCGAATAGGCTTGTTAGGTAGACAACAGTATCCATAGCCTTAGGGTGAACAATGGCTAAGGTGCTGAAACCTATAAAGTATGAGTCATTAGCTATGGCCTTGGTGGTGAAGGCTTTTTTATTTGTCTGGGTATTGTTGAAAGCACAGCCTGAGAAGCAGCAGATAGACTATGCCTGAGGGGTTTCAATGCTCACATGAATGGCTTCCCTGACCCCTCTCTCAAACCACCTGTCTTCTCCGTCAAATATGCGTACCTCCTCATCTTTGAATGAGTGCCCTTTGTCCTTCAAACGGTGAGACATGTTTACATTTCTGGAACCGTTTGGGCCATTCCAAAATCTAGAACCACATGGAACTCCCTGCCACAGGATGTGCTGATGCCTCTAGCCTTGGTGCCTTTAAAAGGGGAGTGGGCAAATTTCTGGAAGACAAGTCCATCACAGGATGGGACTTGTTTTTCTAGAGTGGTGTGCCAACTCTGGAAGAATCATCATCACCACCACCACCATCATCATCATCATCATCATCATCATCATCATCATCATCATCATCATCATCATCATCATTCTCAAATGCAGGGCTGGAGAGGACCCTATGAATCACTGCATCCAGCCCCTGTTAAGGAGGTGCAATGGGGAATCCAACTCTCAGCCTCTGGGCCCACAACCCAAGACCTTTCAGCCACTGAGCTATTTGTCCTGCCCAAGCTTCAACTCTAGCCAGTCTCAACATCATCCCACTACCAGATGAAGGCCTTGGTGTTCTCTCAAACGGATGTAAAACAAGTGGAGAGCCGTTCAGCCGGAGCAGCTTTTGACTGTTTATTCTTATACAGTGGAACCTTGACTTACGTCATTAATCCGTTCCAGTGCTCTAGACTTAAGTCAAACATGACTTAAGTCAAACGAACTTTTCCCATAGAAAGTAATGGGAAAGTGGATTAATCCGTTCCAGATGATGAAAAAGACCCCCGAAAACAGCAATTTAACACAAATTTCACTGGGATAGGAGATTCCTTCTGGGGATGTAAATGAAATGTCTCTTCAAAGAGAGGAGGAGGCAGTGGAATTGTAGTCCACAAGTTATATGCCTCCACTTTTTAATGTTCATAGCAACAATGTCTAACATTTAAGTTTTACTGATTTTTAACCTGACGTTCCAAGTTCTGAACAACTCTATGCTTACCATTAGAGTCCCACAACTGTACAGCTCCCCAACTAAAATGCTTCCATTGTGGACCAGACTTCTGCAGCCAGATTTTTTACAAGACTGAGCTGACTGTCTAACCAGCGAGGCTAGCCCCGAGCTCCCGGCCCTTCTTCTCCTCCGGCAGCAGCGGCGGCTTCGGTGAGGCCGAGGACCAGCTCCAGGTGCTCGGAGCTGGCCTCGCCGAAGCCGCCGCTGCCGGAGGAGGGGAAGAAGGCAGGAGCAGTTTGGAGGCGGCAGCCGCGATGCTGGGTTGTGGCTGCCGCCCAATTCCGGTGCCTTGCGCCGGGGCTCCGAGATGTAAGTCAAAGCCTGCGACTCAAGTCAAACAGGCCCCTTCTTGCTGCAAGTCAAATATGATGCAAGCCAAGCAGCATGTAAGTCAAGGTTCCACTGTACTGACGTGCTTCATCCTAAAGCACCCCAAGCTTAGAATACAACCACTCATCATATCGACTGCAAACCAGTATGGACAACTGGACCGGACAAAGGAGAAATAGCCGTCCACACACCATTCAACTCCCCACATTTGCTCACAGAGCCACCTTGGTTTTGGATGCTTTGCAGTTCACAGACAAAGTGGAGGCAACACGCAAAACTGGGCAGGGCTGCACCATTCCACAGAAGAAAGCACGAGGAGCGGATCCGGAGATAGGGGTGGTTAAAAACAAAGACGACGACGAGGATGGCACAGAATGAGTAGAGAGATGCAAACGAGGTAAGTGTGGATGATTTATTCATCAGCGGCCAGCCCTGTCATCAATTTGCTTGACTTTATTCCCGAATGCAAAGCCGTTCCCAAACTCCCCGCCCCCCGACTCCCGTATGCAGGCTCAGCCTGGCAGGCCTCGCGCAGACCGACGACAAGTTTTGGACAGTGATCTAGAGAAGCGGCAAACTGTGGCATTTGCAAAGATATTAGCAAAAGCACCCTGCCTCGCTCCCAGGATTGAAATTCCAGGAGGAGATGAATCGGCTCCTCGCTTGTCACTGTGTGATGCCCTCCCCCTTTGCTCGTTTAACATGGCAAACCATTTACTTGGCATTCTACCCCCCAGCCCCAGCCCCAGCCCCAGCCCAGCCCCTCCACCCTTCCTTTCCCTCCCTCTCCTTCTCGGCTTCCCATTATGCATGCAGACAGGGCAAGGGCGGGCTGTCCAAAGCCATCCCTCCGAATAAAAGTTCGAAAGAACAGCCGCGTGCCCTTACCTCTGAAGGGGATCGGACGCACTCTTTCGGCCTGGAATAGGTTCAGAGTTTTGCTGCAACTTGGTCAGAGCATTGCTAAAACTCATTAAAAAAAAAAAGAAGGCCAATGCTGGGACTCAGACTTCAGAGTCCGATAAAACAGAGGCATTCCTGCCTGTCCTTGCTGGAACAAAGGTGGAGGAGAACCCACCTCCCTAATCCTTTGTGGAGGGCAGGCGTGGGGAGCCTTTGGCCCACCAGATGTTTTGGGCCGCAACTCCTGGAATTCCGAGCCTCGACTGTCAATGATCAATAACGGAGAGCGCTGTGGTCCAAACCATCTGGAGGGCTGAATTTTCCCTACCCCGGAGTAGGGGGAAATACAGATGGCTTGCGATGGGAAGGGCAACACAAGCTTAAAGAGGAGTTGAGTCAGGACATCTCCTTTTTCTTTTCTGGTCAGCTTGAAAAGTTTCACTACTCCTCCAAGTAGCTTCTACAGTCTCAAGAAGGTTGGTAGGAGATCTCCAATTTATTGCCAACACCCCTAGCCACTGCCCGCCTAAAAAGTGCATTCAGACCAGGGTGAAATGAATCCAAAGGGGAGCATAAATTAGAGGTCTTCTAGCAACTTTCCTTGGACTGAAGAAGCTACTTATACGGGTAGCGAAACGTTTCTCTCCCACACACAAAAGAAGTCCAGCTACCACGACACAACTCCCGGACAGCCTGACGTGGATGACGGAGAATCTCCACAAACCACAAAACCTTGACAACAACACGAACAAAAACCACCACCTTGGAGCAGCTGAGACAGACGGGACCCTGGAGGTCATTGAGTCTAGCCTCTGTCAAACTCCCAACCTCAGGCTCCGCAGCTAGAGACCGAAGACACTGAGATGTCCAGGGGGATGAGCGCTCCCGGAGAGTCGATGGGATGGGTGGCTGTTCACGTCTCCAGCAAACAGCATGATGAGCAGTTGTGGAGTCTCGGATTCTTTCCTACTCAAGAGTTTTCTTTTTTAACTTGGCTGCATCTGGGTGTTTGTTTGTTTGTTTGTTTTTTTTACAAGCTCGTGGCACTGGTAGAACAAGCTTGTAGTGCTTCTCTTGCCAAAGACCCGTGAGTCACTTGCCAAAGAAAATAAAACAGCCAACATTATAATGGCATTATACAAAACGATACTAAGGCCCCACCTGGAGTATTGTGTACAATTCTCGTCACCGCATCTCAAAAAAAGACATAGTGGAACTGGAAAAGGTGCAGAAGAGAGCGACTAAAATGATTACGGGGCTGGGGCACTTCCCTTATGAGGAAAGGCTAAAACATTTGGGCCTCTTTAGTCTGGAAAAAAGGCGCCTGAGGGGGGATAAGACTGAGATGTACAAAATAATGCGTGGCATGAGTAAAGTGGATAGAGGGAAGCTCTTTTCCCTCTCACAAAATACCAGAACTAGGGGACATGCACTCAAATTGAGGGTTGGGAGAGTGAGAACAGACCAAAGCTTTTTTTTTCACCCAGCACATTGTTATTCTGTGGAACTCCCTGCCACAGGAAGTGGTGATGGCATCTGGACTGGATGCCATCAAAAAGGGATGGAACAGATTCCTAGAGGAAAAGTCCATCACAGGTTGCAAACCATGATGGAGATGTGTAATCTCCAGTCTTAGAACTGGCATACTTCAAGGACCAGATGCAGGGGAGTGGTATCAGGAGACAGAGATCTAGTCTAATGCACTCCCAAAAGCATCTGGTGGGGACACTGTGAGATACAGGAAGCTGGACTAGATGGGCCTTTGGCATGGCTCTTCTTATGACTGTGAGTCAACTGCGGCCAAGAAAGCCAATGCAATTCTTGGTTGCATCAACAGAAAAATAGTCTCTAGATCATTGATGGCAAATCTTTTAGAGACTGAGAGCCCCATCTGTGATTCAAAACCCACTAATTTTCCCAAAGTGCCAATACAGCAATTTGACCTGAATACAGGTTGCTGTGAAGGGGTGATGTTGAATGCCCACAGAAAGGGCTCTGAGTGCCATCTTTGGTACCCATGCCATAGGTTTGCCAACACTGGTCTAGATCAAGGGAAGTAATTGTTCCATTCTATTCAGCTGTAGTCAGACCCCACCTGGTGTATTGTACATTTCTACGCACCTCCGTTTAAAAAGGATGTTGACAAACTTTTATGGGACCAGAGGAGGGCGACCAGGATGATTAAAGGCCTGGAAGAAATGTCTTATGAGCAGCAGCTTAGGGAGCTGGTGATGTTTAGCCTTTCAAAAAGAAGACTGAGAGGGGAATATGATAACCATGTTTAAATATTTGAAAGGATGTCACATTGAAGAGGGGACAGGTTTGTTTTCCATGGCTTCAGAGACTAGGACTAGGGGCAATGGTTTCAAACTGCAGGAAAAGAGATTCAATTTAAAGCTTAGGAAGAACTTCATGACAGTTAGAGCTGTTCGGCAATGGAATAATATGCTGCCTCAAAGGAGGGTGGTGGAGTCTCCTCCTTTGGAGGTTTTTAAGCAGAGGCTGGATGGACATCTGTCAGGAGTCCTGTGATAGGGGTTCCTTCATGGCTGGGGGTTGGACTGGGTGGCCCTTGAGGTCTCTTCCAACACTATGATAGGCGCGTATTCTGGGGGTGCAGAAGGGTACATCTGCCCCGGGCGCAGCAATCTAGGGGCGCCTGGAGGGGGAGCAGAAGGAGGAAGCCGCGCACCCTCCCGCCACCCAGCAGTCCTCCTTTCTCCTAAAGCTTGGCGACGGCATCCCCTGCACCACCGCGCGCCAAGCGAGCGGCAAAGCAGGCAGGCAGATAGGAGTGCAGTGACTGCAGCACCCTCCTACTCCTCTTCCTCACCTTGGTGGTAGAGGTGTAAGGCGCAGAAACGCGCGCGCGCGCACACACACACACACACACACACACACACACACACACACACACACACACACACAATCTGCGCATGTGCACGCACGCACCCCACGCCTGCAGGGTTAGCCCCCCCCCCCCCCCGTTGCTGGGAGGGTGCGATGGGGGTGCGGCAGGAACTTTGTCCCCAGGCGCTCCTAGTCCTGGCTACGCTTCTGCTCTATGATTCTATGATTCTAAAAGCAAAACCACTCTGCAGGCCAGCGAACCCCTGAGCCGACTGACCATGCCACAGGCTGATTAAAAACAAAAAAACACCATGTTTTTTGGAGCCCTCGTTGTACCCATCGACATCTCTGTTTTTCAACACGAAAGCCTCTGTCTTCCTATGGGGCATCTCCCACCTTCTCAAGCCCGGCAGAACTGGGAATCTTCTTAGGTTAAAGCAGCACCCAGAGCTTGGAACCATCCCTAGCTTGGAACCAAAAAAAAAAAAAAAGGGGGGGGGAGGGGGAGAGAGAATGGCACAAACAGGAGTTTAAATAAGCTAATTGCTTCTCCGAGCTGTCAGACATGAGTCCGGGCAGTTTTATCCTTCCCTGTGTTTTGTCAGCTCACCCACCAAAAAGAGAAAATGCTGGAATGATTTGTGGTCGTCTCTCGGTGTCTTGGCCAGTGATGATGTATATAAAAGGAATTTTTTATGCCAGTTGTAACCATTGGCAGTAATGTTTATAGTAGGTGAACATGTTAGCCTGGACGCAGGGCATGAATTTTACTCTTTAAAAAGCCCGCTCCTTTATACAGCCCGAGAGTTAAATGATGGCATTTGAAGACAAATTACAGGGAAATTCATTTAAATCCACATTATGTGGCAGAATAGAAAGAGCCAACAATCCTTATCTTTCTCAAACTCAGATACTCTTCTCTCTCTCTCTCTCTCTCTCTCTCTCTCTCACACACACACACACACACACACACACACACACACACACACTTACGTGTGTGTGCAATGCACAAAGGAGCTCATCGTAATTTAATTGAAACCCGTCCCACTAGAATGTAGGGGAAACGGCAGGCCTGCCTCCTTGCCTTTCTAGGGTCCCGTTGTGCCTAAGAGAAATGTGTTACCAAACTCTACAGCCCTGGCTATCTAAAGAAAAGCAGCGCTAGAGATGGGGATGGGGGAATTGTCCTGGCAATATGCCTCCTTCTGACTCTGTTTCCTTATGATTCGGGTTTCACTTTGTACCACACGGCTCGCCTTTGTTTGCCACTGGGCGCCTGTATTTTGCAGAGGAAACGAAGTGTTTCTAACAGGGCTTCAAAATCACAGCCGATAAAGCAAGTCGAGAAAAGCATGGGTAAACATGGGTTTTAATTTGGGGGGGGGGGGTGTTGAGCACTTTTTTAAAAAAAGACCTCTGTTGCTGCCCGGGGTGTTGTAGCTATGGCAATAGAGGATGCTGAGAAGCCTTCCAACTGTTAAGGGGGTTGAACTGCTAGCATGAAGTGAAGAAGGTGCAAAGAGGTGAAGTGGAAGCATTACTGCGGTGATCATCAGTGGCTAGACAGCGGAGGCAAGCGGTGGAGGAGGGGGTGCATGCACAGGCAGCCCCGGATGAGTAGAGGACTGCAAAGGCAGGAGAAGGCATGCCAAACACCGTGAAGCAGAAGGGGGGGGGGAGAGAGCACACCTCTTTTATTATTTTTAAAACATGTCTAGAGGGACACCACACCATCAGCGATCACATCATGGCAACATTTGCACCTATGAATGGGCCGGGTTAGGTCGGATCAGGAGACACAGAGCAGTGAAACTCTACCAGAGCTTTGCTACCAACCGCTGAACTCTCTCTTGCTAACAGGGCCGACAGCACGTCACTGCCTACAAGCCATTCATCCAAAACAAGCAGCCGGGGGTGGGGGAGGGGGGAGAGAGAAACGCTAGGAGCTGGAACTGCCTGATCTTCTTGGCTGATATTGGTGATATCCACCAGTTAAGGCAGACCCCCTTTCCCCCTTGCCACAGAGATTTGCGAAGGAGGGCATTTGGCATCACACGTGGCGTCCCAGGAGGAGTCATGTCGAAAGATTGTGTGTGTTGATGCTCCAGCAGAACGTCCAGGAGGACCTTTGCTACAACACACTTTTGCTCTCTCTCTTGCACTTAGAAGATCAGGACTCCTGTATTCACTGGGGATGGATTCCAAGCCACCCATGGATACTGAGAACCGTGGATAACAGCAAACAATCTATGGTAAATAACAAATAATCATGTACATTATCAAACCTGGTCGCTAGAGGGAGCCAGAGATCATGCTATGTATTCTTCACTAACAAGTACTCACAGCATGGTCTCTGCCTCCCCCTATTGACCAGTTGTGGTAATAAACATGAAAATAGTTTTCTGAGAAACTTTTGCTTCTAATGTTTTTTTAACATTTTCAGATCATGGACAAGTGAATCAGTGGACAGTAATCCCATGGAGTACATCATAGCCTTCCCTAAATTGTTTCCTCCCCTGCCTTTTTTAACTTTCATTTTGCGGCCAGTTTCTGACTCCTTTCTTCTACATATCAAGGAGCACATTTTAATGAAAGATCTTTTGTCTGCTCATAGGTGTGTGTAGAGAAAGTAGAGAGGGGAGTCAGGGAGCAGCCATTAAAGTTATATAGGACAAAGAGACATAGTATGGGGGGGGGATAACAGCTATGACATGCAAGAGAGGAGGGCAAGAGGCTGTTAATTGCTTCTCAGCTGTCTCCACACTTAATCTGCTCTAATCCAGACACTATAGTTCTATTTTAAATTTGTTTCAAGATTGCTCTCATTACTATTTTAATGTAATGCTTGTTTAATTCTTTTAAAAATATTCGTATATTTCTTGTTTTTGGCTTTTAAATACTGTACTGTTTTGTGATGTAAGCTGCCTTGGGTCCTTTCGAGGAGAAAGGCGGACAGAAATATTTTAAATAAATAAATAAATAAATAAATAAATAAATAAATAAATAAATAAATAAATAAATAAATAAAGTTGATCCTGTAAATGCAACTTTGCCCCCTGTTTGTCCTGTCTTAATGGATTAGTTCCAGTTTTTGCAGTCTTGAGGACATGGACAAGGCCCTTGAATTGGAACTCAGTCCAGACAAGAAGGAATTGCTGTTAGTGGGTGCTGTGCCAGACAGGTTACAGGGCCATCTCCCTGTCCAGAACGCTACCCCAGGTCTGTGGGACCCTTGCCCTTCCTGGCTTATAAAACCCGTGGGGGTTCAAAGCCAGCCACAATGTTCAGAAAGTGATGTGAGCTTTCACCGAGCGTATCAATATTCCCTGATCACCATGCAGCCCGATTCGCCTATCTGGCTCCAAAAAGAGCAGCTCATACATATGGGGAAATGCAGCACTTCAAACAGCCAGAACCCGAGCCACCAAGGGGTTTCTACATCATAACAAGCCCTTGGACTTGGGCCCTAAATAGGCCACCAGGCAGGGGAGCTGCTGTAACAAGGGACTGGCACAATGTACCTTAATTGGCCCCAACGAACTGCCTGGTTGCAACGTCTTCGTGTCCTTTAATAATCCAAAGGTGCTGCTCAAGCTTTGAACTTCAGGAAAGACAAGGTCCCCTTGTCTTTCCTGAAATAATGCAGGGCATGAGTAAAGTGGATAGAGGGAAGGTCTTCTCCCTCTCACAAAATACCAGAACTAAGGGACATACACTCAAATTGAGAGCTGGGAGAGTAAGAACAGACAAAAGAAAATATTTTTTCACCCAGCGTGTTGTTAGTCTGTGGAACTACCTGCTACAGGATGTGGTGATGGCATCTGGCCTGGATGCCTTCAAAAGGGGATTGGACAGATTCCTGGAGGAAAAGTCCATCACAGGTTACAAACCATGATGGGGATGTGTGTCATCTCCAGGCTTAAAACCGGGGTACTTCAAGGGCCAGATGCAGGGGAGTGGTATCAGGAGACAGATATCTAGTCTCATGCGCTTCCAAAAGCATCTGGTGGAGCCACTATGAGACACAGGAAGCTGGACTAGATGGGCCTTTGGCCCGATCCAACAAGGCTCTTCTTATGTTCCTATGTTAAAATCGGGGTATTTGAGAAAGCAGGCAGGAAAAACCAAAAAAGGGGGTAGGAGCGAAGCAGAATTAGAACCATTTCCATACGAAGCGCAAGCTGAAATGGAGGTCGGAATAGTTTGATTCTAGCAAACAGCAGGCCAGTCAATTAAAGCAGGGTGCAGCCATGAGCAGAAAAGGGTTGCTATGCCTCCAGAACTTAAAAACTTCTCACTTCTTTTTGAAATGTTGTCATTCTATTGTGGAGCGGTATAGGCTTCATGTAAAGGAAAGGGTAATCCATTCCCATTGTGTTTGAAAGGAAATTAAATTTACATTCTTTGGGAATATGGTATCATAATTAGTTCATGACTTGATTACACTTTGAAGTGAGCTGGGGCGGCACATTGTGCATACTAATGAGCTGAGTGGAGGTTACCTGCCGTCAAGGAAAAGGTGCTGGCACTCCAAACAAAGGAAAATGCTTCCCTCTCTCAAACCTGCCGCGGCCAGGATCATAAATTCAATTTTTATTTTTTTATTTTTTGCTCCCATCTGGCATCAATAAGGCCAAAGGAACTCAAAGACGCATCTTCCTAATCATCCAAGTGAGTTGTTTGGGAGAATAATCCTCCCATCTCCACCCCCAGCACCTGCACAGTAGCTGCTAAAATTGATCCGAAAAGCCACAGAAAACACTAAGCTGCTTACATCGGTCAGAATTGCCAATACGATTCCTTCCACAAACGAGATGAAAACTCCATGAACGACTGGAGGGAAATTTACATGCCTTTGCTCCTGCCGCTACTTGGCTTCTGGTCTTTGCCAAGAAGTTTCTGAAAGAACAGATTTGAAGTCGACAAGGACAAGGGCATGAGAGGAGCAGAAACCTGGGACAGCCGCCTGGCCAAGGCATCCAAGAAAAGCTCCAATTAGTCCCTGCATCCTATCCAGTCCTGCCTCACAGCAAAATGGGTTCCCAATGAAGCTGTTTGGATGAGCAGCGAAACGTTTCTATCTCTCAAGAAAAAGAAGTCCGGTAGCCATGACTCAACTTCCAGATAGGTCCCCAGTGTTTTCATGACATTCCCCAGATTTTCAGACTAAGCGCTCTAATTTTTTAGGAAATATCTTTCAACACTCCTTGGCCAAAGGGAGCTTGTCTACCCACGGCTGTGTCTTGGCTTAACGTCACTCCCAACGGCCTTCACTTGCCAGCAGTGACGTCATCCTGTCACCAAACATGACTGGGTGCATCAACAACCCACATGGTTTTATTTAGTAGCACCTGGGACAGTGGTGGCGAACCTTTGACACTCCAGATGTTTTGGACCACAACTCCCACAGTCCTTTGCCATCGGCAATACAGGCTTGGAATTCTGGGAGCTGTGGTCTAAAACATCTGGAGTGCCAAAGGTTCGCCACCACTGACCTAGGATAACATCATATCAAATATTCAATCATGCCCTACCACTCTCCATGTAATCTGCATATTTACTGCGGCTGCTGAGAAGAGAATATAAAACCCGGTACAATAAAATATGGCAAATATTTTTAATGAGTGTTTTCCACTAGGGGGAAAAAATCACTCTGTCAGAATCAATCGTTTCTCAGACACAATAAAATACAATACAAATGTATAAAAACTTACATTATCCTTACTTGCTAGTCACGATAGCATAGTATGCAGCTTCTTCGCCCATTAAAACATTCAAATCAAAAGAAACAAATACAAAGTTTATATTAGGGTATAAATTTTTCCCATTAGAAACCAGATGCACTGTTCATATCTTTCAAGTTAACACTGCCACTAGCGTTGGTCCAACAATGCAAATAAGTTGCTGTGTTGCACATAGAATTATTACATTGATGTTGCCCCTTGCAATATATTTGCAAAAATATATAGTGGCACCTCTACGTACAAGTTTAATCCATTCTGAATGCATGCTCTTAAGTCGAACAACTCTTTAAGCAGAGCAACCTTATCTAAAAAAATTAAAATATTTTTCACTCCTAAGTCGAATTCCTCTTAAGTCGAGCCACTCGTAAGGTAGAGGTACCACTGCACTTCAATCCTTGCCACTTAAGATTGACAACAGAAATATCAAAAAACCCGAAAAAGCTCTACAAAAATTCCTGTATGTGCCCTTTAAAAGTAACTCCTGAAACTGATGTCTATGGGGATTCCTTAACCTATAGCAAGTTACACCCTTAGTGTAACTATTCAACAGGATTTCAGCCTCCAGTTAATATAACTATTCTCTATAATACTTATACTTTCAAGCGACAACTTTAATCAAGGGCACACAATGGAGAGGTCACCAATTATCTTCGGTCTGGTGCCTGGCATTTGTAACTAAGGCGTCTCCCAAAATGCAGGTGGCAAGCAGAGATAAGACTGGTCAAGACGGACCAAAGACCTAGTTTTGCACACAGTGCCATGGGGTCTTCAAAGATGCATCATGGGCATTTCGCTATTATACAGGAAGGAAAAAGAAGCGTATTTCTAAGTCTGGGACTTGATGCCTGCTTGGGCATAGAAAGCATGAAAGAGGAAAGAAAGCCCGCTGAATTTAGCCCGTGCCCAAATGAGCTGAACTTCCTGAAACAATGATCAGAGGAGTTCTGTGAAGTTTCTCAGTCATCCAGGTGTGTTTATCTGGAAGTTGAGTCTTGGCAACTGGACTTCTTCTTCTTGAGAGACTGAAATGTTTCGCTGCTCATCAGTCTGAAAATGCTAGTTGCGAGTCCTCCATTTTATGGAAGGACAGATATTACTGGAAGGACATTTTACTGGAAGGACAGATTTTGAAGCTGAGGCTCCAGTATTTTGGCCACCTCATGAGGAGACAGAACTCCTTGGAAAAGTCCCTGATGTTGGGAAAGATTGCAGGCAAAAGGAAAAGAGGGCGGCAGAGAATGAGATGGTTGGACGGCGTCATCGATACAACCAACATGGAGTTGACCAAACTCCGGGAGGCAGTGGAAGACAGGAAGGCCTGGCGAGCTCTGGTCCATGGCGTCACGAAGAATCGGACACGACTGAACGACTGAACAGCAACAACAAACCAGAAGAGGCAACATCTAGAATCCTCCTTCAGTGGGATGGGTGGGTTCCTTTATTTGGTTTAAACATTTTCTCTGGCATCCCAGAGAATAACTTACAGGCCACTTGTTTTGAAAAATGATGACTATACACACATGAAAAGGCAGAATATACTTAGAATCATAGAATCCTAGAGTTGGAAGAGACCTCAAGGGCCATCCAGTCCAACCCCCTGCCATGCAGGAACCGCCATCACAGGACTCCCGACAGATGGCCATCCAGCCTCTGCTTAAAAACCTCCAAAGAAGGAGACTCCACCACCCTCCTTTGGGGCAACAGATTCCACTGCCCAACAGCTCTAACCGTCAGGAAGTTCCTCCTAACATTCAAATGGAATCTCTTTTCCTGTAGTTTGAAACCATTGCCTCAAGTCCTGGTCCCCGAAGCCTTGGAGAACAAACCTGTCCCCTCTTCGATATGACATCCTTTCCAGCATTTAAACATGGCTATCATGTCCCCAGAGCTGCCTAGATGCCATAAGCACATCCAATCTCGCTTGATTTCGGAAGCTAAGCAGGGCCGGCCCTGGTTAGTACTTGGATGGGAGACCGCCAGGGAATACCAGGTGCGGTAGGCGCCTAGAGTAGGAACTGGCAAGCCACTCCAGTATTCCTGCCATGAAAACTCCATGGACATGGGGTCACGAAGAGTCAGTCACGACTGCAACGACACAACGCGCACACACACATCATGTCCCCGCTCCGCCTTCTTTTTGTCACACTCAACATTCCCAGTGTGTGAGGGAGTGAAAGCTCTACAGCCACAACAGGATGCAACCAGCAACTAACCTCGCCCGTGCCTTTGTCCATCATTATTGTGAGCAGGCCAAAACAAAAACAAAAACCTGAGGGCAACCAACAAAATCTCATAACTAAGCGCAACTCCCCTGGAGGGCGCAGGGTCCAAGGCAGAAAATATGTTTCACTTGGTTCAAAAAGTAATCTCAGCCTGAGTGAAAGCAAGAGGCCTTAGCCAGGAGGGGAGTGATTTGGGGGGGGGGGGAGAGAGTAGAGGGCGGGGAAGGGGGATAAATCAAAGAAAAGACAGAGACTCTCTATTCCTGACACAAAGAAAATAGGTGCACTTTCCTCCTCCTCTTCCCCTTCACATATTTAAAGTGCAAGATTAAAACAAATATAGAGAAGGGGCCATAATTTAGCTGTCATTTTCTATCAAATTGCTCATAATTGTAACCATAAAACGATAATATTCCACCATATGTGCACCCGCAAAAGCTGACAAAGAGTATTGGTCAGCGCCACGAAAATGGAAAAGTGGACCGAAGGCTCCCCTTAGTGGCCACTGGATGAGACACGAGAGCAGCCAAATGTTTCTGAAGCCTCTACACACACACACACACACACACACACACACACACACACACACACACACACACACACACACATATCCCTTACCCTGCAAGGCTAAAACATTTGGGACTCTTTAGTCTGGAAAAAAAGACGCCTGAGGGGGGATATGATTGAGACGTACAAAATAATGCAGGGCACAAGTAAAGTGGATAGAGGGAAGCTCTTCTCCCTCTCGCAGAATACCAGACCTAGGGGACATCCACTCAAATTGAGGGCTGGGAGAGTGAGAACAGACAAAAGAAAATATTATTTCACCCAGCGCATTGTTAGTCTGTGGAACTCCCTGCCACAGGAGGTGGTGATGGCATCTAGCCTGGATGCCTTCAAAAGGGGATTGGACAGATTCCTGGAGGAGAAGTCCATCACAGGTTACAAACCATGATGGAGATGTGTAATCGCCAGGCTTAAAACCAGGGTACTTCAAGGGCCAGATGCAGGGGAGTGGTATCAGGAGACAGATATCTAGTCTTGTGCACTGCCAAACGCATCTGGTGGGCCCACTGTGAGATACAGGAAGCTGGACTAGATGGGCCTTTGGCCTGATCCAGCATGGCTCTTCTTATGGTCTTATGACTCTTCCAGTAAGACGAGGGGTCCTCTCACCCGACAGCACAGCTCTGAATGACCTTGGAATCAGGAAGCATCTTTGATCTCAGCAACTCTGCATGAATCCATGCGCTCTTAGGCTGTTTGCAGGCCACCCTCTCCTTCCAAGGATGATGTCAGAGTTTGGGCCCTCTAAAGTCTGCCTCGACTCCCCATTCTCGCCTCCGGTTTGCTTTCTTTAGGGCCTCGCAGCTACAGAGAAATTGCACAGAGCATCACTTCTCTGATGAACTTCTGCCTGGTGCAGGCTCCCCACTGGGTGATCTTCCAGGTAAAAAAACCCCCAAGGATCATCAAAACCAACAAGAACTCTCCTTTCCAGTCCAAACGTGAGATGGAGCACTGTACTCTCAGAAACCTCTCGCTTTAAAAAGCAGAGACTCTTCGGAGACACACGAGGAGCACAGGTAATATGGCCAAGCCATTGCAAAATACAAGTGAGAGTGCTGTTGCTGTGTCCTCTCGGGTCACCTCCAACGTATGACGGCCTTATGAAGAAAGAGGTCTCCAAAATGCCCTGTCCTCAACAGCAATGCTCAGCTCCTGCAGGTTTCGGGCCTGTGGTTTCTTTAGGGAGTCAGTCCATCTCGTATTTGGTCTTCCTCTTTTCCTGCTGCCTCTCACCTTTCTTGGCAATACTGCCTCTTTCAGGGACTCCCGCCTTCTCGTGATGTGCCCAAAGAGGGACAGCCCGAGTTTCAACATTTCAACATTTTTACCTCCCGCTGGTATCCTGCCTAGATTTTTCCAAATCATTCTTGTTTCCTGGCAGCGTTCTTCATTATCTAGGTGTTACATGATGGTGTAGATGGTCTTCGTCTCCAGTGATACACCCGTCTTACACTTGATGATATCTCATTGCTACCCGTCAGTCTTCTTCTAATCTTTCACCCAGCGCATTGTTTTTCACCCAGCGCGTTGTTAGTCTGTGGAACTCCCTGCCACAGGATGTGGTGATGGCATCTGGCCTGGATGCCTTCAAAAGGGGATTAGACAGATTCCTGGAGGAAAAGTCCATCACAGGTTACAAACCATGATAGAGATGTGTAATCTCCAGGCTTAAAACCAGGGTACTTCAAGGACCAGATGCAGGGGAGTGGGATCAGGAGACCAGATATCTAGTCTCATGCACTCCCAGAGGCATCTGGTGGGGCCACTGTAAGATACAGGAAGCTGGACTAGATGGGCCTTTGGCCTGATCCAGCAGGGCTCTTCTTATGTTCTTATGTTCTTATGTTCTGTTGCCTGCAGTCTCCATTTGGATTGATGAATGAACCACAGGACTGCAAATCTTTATGAATTTCTGCATTGTCAACGGTCAAGTTATGTGGTTCTTCTGGAGTCAAGTTCGGACTTGATTTGTTCTAGGAGGTGCACTTGTTCATCCTTCTGGTAGTCCAGGGTATCTGCAAATATCTTCTCCAGCAACACATTTGAAACTAATCAAAACAAATCTGTCAGCTTTTTAAATTGTCATTTTCACCCCTGTATCCGGTGATTGGATATACAAGAGCATGGATGATCTTCGTCTTGGTCTCCCGCAACATATCTTTACACTTTATGAAGGATGTGTTGAAAGATGCCTGGAAATATAGGCCCCTGCCATGACTTAGGCCAGTGATGGAGAACCTTTGGCCCTCCAGATGTTTTGGACCATAACTCCCCCAGTCCTTTGTCATTGGCAATACAGGCTTGGAATTCTGGGAGTTGTGGTCCAAAACATCTGGCGTGCCGAAGGTTCGGCACCACTGACCCAGGCTGAAAGTGAGATGGAAATAGGCATTCTTTAGATCGGCCAGTCTCAACGGGGACCACAGGGTACCAGACTCCTACGGCATCCTGATAATTGCCAATGCGGATACCCAGTGAAGTGGCAGATTACATTCTTTTGCCTAGTGCAGTGGTTCTCAAACTTTATTCGACGCAGCACCCTTGTCAGGCTAAAAAAAAATCGTGGCACAGCTACCCTTAAAGCGGTTTGAATACTTAGAAAGAAGAAAACAGTTCAAATTTAATGCTCTTTAATGCTTCTTTAATGTGATGAATGAAACTGTTTGGATGAATTTTTCATTATTTCCACGGCCCCCCTGGCATGTGCTCACAGCACCGCAGGGTGCCCCAACACCCAGTTTGAGAACCGCTGGCCTAGTGCATCCATTTTGTAGCCGCCCTTATTAGCAGGTGTAGTACTGCGAGGCCCTCTTGTTCTAGTTTGACAGGCCTCCACAATAACTGAATTGGCCTTGCAAGTACTTAAGGAGGGAAGCCGTCTCTTTGCCATTAGTCCTACATATATTTTCAACTCAGCAGAACGGGAAGGCAGCTCCAAAATTAACGGGGTGGGGGAGTTGATGTCACCCATATCTGATTCTGGGGTGGCAACAGGCACAGACAGAAGACCTCGTGAAGACTCAATGTCACAGTTAGAAGTGGTGGGTCAAGAATCGTCACTAGTTGGGGAGCCTTTTTTCTTCCTGGAAGAGCCCAAGAATGCCGGCTGTTTCTGAGACATGGCAACTGGACCTTTATGTGTCTCTTTGGTGAGTTTAAAGAGGCTATATGTACGCCTAGAATGAAGGTCAACCTCAGGTGAGGTGTGCCATGCTGTGGACTTTCAGGTTCTGCCCCTGTGGTGGAGGCCACTTTCCAAGTAGTAGTAGGAGGGTGATAAAGACATGGGCGCATTCCTCGTATCTTTTGGACACCTTGGAGCTGGCAGCATCTCTGAGGTGGCATTGGCATTCAACTTCGGTGTGGAGACTGTTTAGGTGCGGGAAGCAGAGTTTCCGTTGAATGGTGGAGAATTCACACAACACCTAAACCAGAGGAGTCAGAAAGGGAGGTCAGGGAGATGCAGAGACAAAGCACTGAGTCTGGGTTGTCGCCAACACTTCTGATGCTGAAGCTTCCTTTGATTCAGGAGGTCCCTACCTGAGGTTCTCATACAGCTTGGTTCTGGTGGGAGATCTTGGCATTGGAAAAGGCAGTAAATCATGGTTCTTGAGCCCACGGTTCTTGTCAATGGGAAACATGACTCTTAGGAGCAGAGTGTCTACTGCTCCATGTCAACAGCCTCAACTCCAAGTGCTCTTGTTCTATGGTATGAGCTGTCCTTATCAATGCCTGGAAAATGGAGTTGATTGACTCTGATCATGCTCCATCAAGTTCAAAGCTGGTCTTCCATACCAACAAGGCATAGGGGAGAACCAAGACATACCCCTGCAAGAGCCAATCTGTTTCTCCCCGAATGGTCCTGGGAAGTCAAAGAACGGTGGTGGATAAAACCATTCTGGACTGGGATAATGTCCCTGCTAAAACTGGAGCACAGCGCCAAAACAGAATGGAGAAGGACCTCTATGTTCCCACAGAGGTTCTTTGTGTTAGTGGTGCATTTTCAACATGCAAAAATCTTCTCCTATGCCATGGAGGCAGGCTGTGGAGATGACATGTGACTGACCACAAAAGTGTTCCCAGTTCTTTAAAATTGGATCTCAATGTTGGCTGTCTTGTAAAGGAAAACACTAGTGTAGAAAGTGTTGAAAACAGTGGTTCCAATCTGGGGGCTGATTGAAAGTCAGAGACGACGGATGAACTCAGGTTGTCTCCTCCTCCGATGCTGAGCCAAGACATAAAAGGCTATCCCAATCCTTAACCAAGGGCTGGATAATACCCAAGCGTGGCTTTGGAGAGTGCTTTAGCATTCTCAAATGCCATTTGGGCAATCTAATCCTTTGCTTCAGTTCTGATTTTTTGGCAGGAGATGGATCAAAGTCTACAGGCTTCTTTGGGGACCAACGCTGACCATGCCTGTGACGTCAACACTGCAGTTCCCTTTGAAGTGGACTTCAGAACTCAAGGCACTGTTGATGTTGAAGGTATGCCCTTTGGAACTGGGAGGGGGCAATTGCACTCCACCAGTCTCTGTTGGGGGCTGATAGACCTACACAGTCATGGCAGGCTCAGAGTGAAGTGATTCCACTGTGGACTGTTTTAATGCTGTGGTTGTATCACCTGGGACAGAAGGGCCTTGATGGAACATCAAGGATGGAATTTTAGACGAGATTGTCAGCTCTTAATTGCCACCTTTGTGTACCTAGTGTGTCCCCCACCAAGGCATAGAATGTCCATCCATGAAGGAAATTTTGTAGCCACACACCACACACTTCTTGTATGGCCCCACTGAGCCCATGAAATGCAGGGCAGCCTTACACAAAGAAGGTGAGAAGAACTCAGAACAAAAAGAGATGGGAAGGCCGTAGATCGAAAAGACATATTTCAAGAGGTGAACTCACAGAGGAGAGCGAAGTACAAGGGGACAATGAACATGACACAAGTAACGTTTTTTTTTCCCAGGAAAAATATGGGATAAAACATGTTCTAAGAACTTTCCAATCTGAGACGTTTCCTCAGTAGTGGATAAAAGGGAAACACAGTGGTGATTGTTTGGTGCAATGGAGGAGGGGACCTATTCTAGAAGCTAGAGGCCAGGACTGCCCCACCTCTGGTGTCTTGCCGGAAACAGGCAAAGACCTTTCTCTTCAGGCAAGCTTTCCCTGAATGATGGACTACTTATTATGTGTCATTTATATGAATCTATATGATTGCATAGACTTTGTGTTTATAACCACTTATAACCTTGTGTGATTGCATTGACACTATGCTTTCAATGTTAGTTTCCATCCCTCATAACTTTTACATGGAATTTTACTCTCTTTTTAACTGCTCATATTCTCTTGTAGCTGTAATTGTAATGTTGTCTTTTAATGCTGTAAGATGTCCCTCAATTCCTTGTTCTCAATACTTGAATATGCCTTAATTGTACTGGACTGTATATTATCCCTCATTACTGTAAGCCACCTTGAGTCCTTTTCCAAGGAGAAAGGCAGGGTAAAAAATACTCTAAAATAAAATAAATAAACATAAATATTCTAGAATGTTCCGAGGAGTTTCGTGCAGGTGCAGAAACAACCCATATGGGTGATTCACAGAGACCATAAAGAATAAATGAAATTGTCTAGTTCTAGTCAGATCATTGGTCTACTAAATTCAGTACAGTTTCTCCTTTATAGGGAATATTTATTTATTTATTTATTTATTTATTTAATTTTATTGGATCTGGCAGTGAGGCCTCTCTGGGCAACTGACAACAATTACTGAAAATATAAGACCTAATTGCATAGAATAAATACATTTAAATAATCACAAACCATCAATAGAATAAAAAAATGAAAATAAGAGACTGCCCTCCCAAGTCTTCAGTGAGCCTTTCCTAGACTTACTTCCCAAAATCTGTGAGAGATTCCTAGAAGAAAGAAAGAAAGAAAGAAAGAAAGAAAGAAAGAAAGAAAGAAAGAAAGAAAGAAAGAAAGAAAGAAAGAAAGAAGGAAGGAAGGAAAGGAAGGAAGGAAGAAAGAAAGAAGAAAGAAAGAAAGAAAGAAAGAAAGAAAGAAAGAAAGAAAGAAAGAAAGAAAGAAAGAAAGAAAGAAAGAAAGAAAACTGCTATTTGGGTGCACATGCAAGATCCCCACGATAGAGAAATACCTTTCCTAGATGAGAGACATGTCATACAGTACATCAGAGAGCCTGCTACCAGCATTTCAGTGGTCCAATAAAAGCATGACCCACACTTTTTATCTTTATGCAGAAATATCATGCATTTGATCACCAAACTCCAGTGTTCCCCCAGGACGCAGTCAGCAAGTAAACAGAAAGAGTTTTTGACTTCCTCCCACCTCTTCTTCACTGCAGGAAAAAAACATTGTGCAATATTTAGCAGCAATGCTCTGTTCTTGCGACTGTCACCCATTTTCTCCCCTGGGGAAGTACAAGCCGGCAAAACCTCACTCCATTCAGACTCCTCACAAAAGTCGTAGGGAAAGAGCCCTGAGCCAAGATGTGTCCTAGAGTTGGGGGGCTGCCATCCTTATTCTCGGTGAATTTATGTACATAAATATTTCCATGTGGACCACAGAGAGGGGGGGGGGGGAATGAGATTGAAAATAAAGCAGACTCTTCTTTTCACTTCAGTGGGTAGCTGGCTGCTTGTATTCTGCAACACAGAATCAATTTCTTGTAGGAACTTTTCAAAAGAGCTTTGATAGAGGCTTGCGAGGGATGATTTCGCTATAATGTATGACCATGGAAGCCCCCTTCCAGCTATGATAATCAGACCCCACTCGGCAGAAAGAAGAGGGGGAAGAGCCTTTGTACACAGCTAGCTGCCGACTCTGCTCATTCTTTGTTACCAATGAGCGCAGAATTACCTGTGAATCACATCAGCTAACATAATTTGACCAATAAATAAATAAATAAATAACAATAATAGGAGCTGAAAATTGAAAGGGAAAAGCCCACTAATAATCAGGGGCTCTTTGAGAGAACTTATCCAGTTGGCTTTCCCCAATAATTGCGCAATCTTGTTTCGTTACATCACTATTCCATACACACACACACACACACACACACTCACACACGCACACACACACGCACACGCGCACACACGGCCACAAGCTCAAAAGAGATGTAGATAGAATCTCAAGTGGGCTAATCCAAGCACGGAGCAGACCCCTCCATCGATATATAGTGAGATTGTCTTGAGGTTCACTCCAGCCTGTACAGCCATGAATCTTCACCAGGAGCTCAAAAGCAGCCTTGTATTCATAATCAAGTGTGGCTTGAGAGCATGAGGGGGGTTGCAGGCGAGCGCTACTCATGGAGGGGAGCCAAGAGAACAGACGGCTGTACATGGTCCTGCCATGCATGTCGGCCGCCCTGGCCTGCGCTCCCACGCACGGGGGGGGGGGCATATCTCGTCAAGGGCCAGATGCCTAACCGGCCGTCGCCTGGCAGGTTCCGTGGGGACGGTGCTTGGGCCAGACCTTTCAAAGAGATCCAAAGCACGAAAAGTCCCGCTCGTAAAGCGCCGAACAACCCTTCTGGTCCCAGGCGGCCCAGCAAAGGGTATGCTACGAAAGCAAAGAGCAGATATTGGAAAGGGGGTGGGGATTAAAGAAAGCCAAGCCACAGAACAAAGAAGGCAAAAGACTGAAAAGGGGAGGCAGAGAGAGAGAGAGAGAGAGAGAGAGAGAGAGAGAGAGAGAGAGAATCTGATGCTCTTCTATACTTCTCTTTCTCTCTTTTCCTTCCTTCCTTTCTTTGTTTTCCTTCCTTCCTTCTTTCCTTCCTTCCTTCCTTCCACCTACCCATCAATCCCTTCCTTCCTTCCTTCCTTCCCTCCTTCTACCTACCCATCAATCCCTTCCTTCCTTCCTTCCTTCCTTCCTTCCTTCCTTCCTTCCATCCTTCCTTCCTTCCTTCCTTCCTTCCTTCCTTCCTTCCTTCCCTTCTTCCATCCATCCATCCATCCATCCATCCATCCATCCATCCAACTGGAAACCTGTGGATCCTCTGAAGTTGCCTGTTGTCTGTTCACAACAATGGACAATTCAATTGTGTTGGGCAGTCACTGTTGGGCGACTTTCCTTCGGGAAAATCGGCCGGTCAATAAGTGTAAGAAATAAATAAATAAAAATAAATAAATGGCGCCAGGGGGAGGGGGGGAAGACATTTCTTTTGCTGGTGCTCACACAAACACACACTTTTTGCAGCCTTGGTGTTTTTTTCAGCGGACAGGGGAACACAACGGGGCTTGCCAAATCCAATTGATTGTTAAAAAAAAGTTCCAACGTGCTACGCCAATTAATTCTTACAGAGGCACGCAACGCCTCTTACAAAGCCGAATGATGTCAACGCCTTTTGGGCCCATCTCCAGGAAATGGGTGAAGCTATTCCCCCATTTCCTAAACACGGCACCCTAAAAAAAAAAACCTCTTGGAATGAGACAAATCAGCCATCACAGCAGCTGCAGCCAAACAAGGCTGCCTGAACCAGCCAAGGCCTGCCTGCCTGCCCTTGCGATGGTACCACAAAGCTCACTGTCTCTGGACGACTCTCATTAGAACCATCCAGCATCGCATTAGCTGGAGCGGGCGGCCGTTTCCCCCTTGCAAAACCAGGAGCTATTTTGACAGCTTTTCTAACCTTATTAGAACACAATCTGTTTACAGCCCGGGCAGAGGGGCAGGGAAGGAGATGCTGCCACCGCCTTCAAGCAGAAGTATAGGTCAAACTGAACCAGGCTGAGCCCTTGCTGCCAAGCAGAGAGCCGAACATACGCCAAAAAAAAAAAAAGAGCCTTACATTTCCTGCCAAGGTGCCAAACAGAGCTAGGCTTACACACACACACACACACATACGCGCACACAAACACGATTTCCGCTTCTCGAGGCCGGCCTTCAACGTGCCCAAGTGAGGAGCCCTGAGTTGTCCTGAATTGAAGCCAGGCAAGAAAAGATTTAATAACAGCCTCATTATAAGGTTCATTGTTGTAGGACTATTTAATATACAAGATTAACACATCTTATCGGCCAGTTCGGCTGAAGCCTATTATACCCTTCATTAATACATGCACATTGCTACATCATTTACAATGGCAACTTCTCGGGGAAAAGAGGGTGTGGAGGCGGAGGCGGCCGCTTTGGCTTTTTACCACGATCTTCCCTTGCTCTGGACAAAGACGACGAGACGCTGAAATGATTCCTATAACTCAGCCTGTCAGGCCGCGCTTTAGTGGCGCACTTCCTTCTCTTCAGAGGGACAAATGGCAACCAGCAACTGCTTCCCTCGGTCTCGCCAAGGTTCCCGTCTCTGAGTTATGGCAGGTGGAGAAAAAGACGGAGGCAAAACCATTAGCACCACGGTCCCGGGGCGTTCTCCACTTCCCAGTGCCATCTTGTTTAAACATTCACAAGCTGGTGACTTTAAAAGAAAGAAAGAAAGGCCAAGAGCTCTGGGATGAAACGGCTGAAAGAGTCAGTCTCATCCTGTCCAAAGGACTGGAATGCTATTTCAAAAGACAAGGGGTTCCAGTATTCAGACCACAAAAGACTGGTGCTAAGGGAACAGATTCTGACAGATGCTAGCAAAGGTCCCACCTAGTCCTTTGTCCTAGCTTCCATCAATGGCTAGCCATAACCTTCCGGAAAGGGCAAAAAGCAGACCCGAGAAACAACGTCCCTAGACCACTATCGTCTCTAGGAACAGAAAGGCCTCCTTTGAAGGTTGATGATTCCAGCCCAGTGGTTCTCAACCTGTAGGTCCCTAGATGTTCTTGGACTTCAACTCCCAGAAGTCTTCATCACTAGCTAAGATGGCCAGGATTTCTGGGAGTTGCAGTCCAGGAACATCTGGGGACCCACAGGTTGGGAACCACTGTTCTAGCCCTCTAGGGGTGCCGCCACCTGAACCCACAGATTGTGGCTGCATCCAGGGACCACACCCGGGAGAGGTGGGCTTCAAGGTCAGAAGGGCACCTGACCAGACATATTTGCAATCTCCCCTGTGATGGGGACACGAGGAGGTTTCTGCGAGCAGGAATCAGGAAGGTTTCGGCCGAGTGTTCATAGAACCCAGCTTCAGATCCTTTCGCTCAAGATGGGATGGCTGGTGGTGGAGCTGGCACATCATGGAAGCAGGAATAGCATGGGCACCCATGCTCCTCCCTCCCCACGTTCAGGCAGCAATGCTGCATGAAGACTGCACTTCCTCCCTCCCTTTCTGACTCGGCTTCATTCCCTGTCCAACTCCGTTCGGGATTATCCCCAGCCCTGCGCTGAGAAGACACACAGGCCACCCGTTAATCCATCCGCTCAGCCTGGAACTGCCCTTCTGCGGTTCATCGCCGTTTCCTAATCCCGACGTCGTGTTATCCCTCCTCAGTCCGAGCTTACAAACGGGATGACTGAACAAAAGAGAATTAAATGCCCACTACTACTTCTGCATGGCTGGCGTGCACGGCTGTATAACCAGAAGCTCCAGAAACCTGGATTTATTTATTTTACTTTTCCCAAACATATTCCCCCACCCTCTCTCTGTTTACTCATCACTCAAGGCTGCTAATCCAGTCTGAATGCCGGGGTAACTGCAGCACTCTTAAGGGTGAACACAGAAATCGCCCTACTGAGGATGTAGCACAGGCATGTCCAAACTTTGGCCCTCTATATGTTTTGGACCAAAACTCCCACAGTCCTTTGTCATTGGCAATCTAAGTTTAGCATTCTGGGGATTGTGGTCCAAAACATCACGAGGGACAAAGTTTGGACATGCCTGCTGTAGCACAAGCCCCAGAGCTCAAAATACTTCAATCTCGTTGTTCTGCACAGGACAATGACAATACAGATTTATCTATCTATACTTCATTTACGATGGAGTGCATGATTCCACCTGGAGCAGGCCAAGAAAATCAACGGTGATCCTCTTCAGTGCTTTTTATGTGCACCGGAAAACTTCCCACACACCCTCCTCCCAGACAGAGCAAAACACGGCCTCAGCACTGGTGGTGGTGCTGCTGAGGCCCCATGTACAAATCCCAGCCTGTTGCCCCTGCTCAGTTGTGATCAAGGATGCGGTCTCACTAAAGTTATCTGCGCATCTTAATTTGATGGGTAGGTTTTTTTCGGGCAGTCACGTGGTGTTTGATGTGCAGTTAGTGTCCTGTCGACAGGGTAGTGTTTTAAAGTGTTCTGCTTATATACCGCCCCATACCACTACAAGTAGTCTCTGGGCGGTTTACAATTTTAATTACAGTGTGCAGGCTACACATTGCCCCCTCCCCCAGCAAGCTGGGTACTCATTTTACCGACCTCGGAAGGATGGAAGGCTGAGTGAACCTTGAGCCTGCTACCAGGGATTGAACCCAGGTCGTGAGCACAGTTTTACCAGGCATTTAACTACTGCGCCACTGCTCTGTTCCCGTCTCTACTTGATTACTGCACATATTTTCCCTTTTTCCCAGGTTGATTTTCTAAATCTCCGTTGCATAGAACAACCCGGACCCATAGGAAGTGGCAGGAAATGGGGTACGAAGCTAATTACTGCGTATTTTATGGGGTCGCACCTTGTTAGAGTAGCAAAGAACTGTGCATCATTAAGGGAAGGTTTTTCAAACCAACCCCTAGCGGTTGTTTAATATACTTCGGTGAAAGTGCGCTTCCGGTGGTCAGTCAGGGCACCAAATTACTTCCCTTCGCGGTTAGGATGCGATCTTTTGCCGCGCAGTTCTCCGCAGCAAAAATGTGCAGAAAACGGTGGTGAGACCGCGGCCCAAGAGAAGGACAACTGTCCTGAGTGCTTTGAGGAGCAGCATTTCAAACAGGGCTCTTCTTCACCGAAAGCCCAGTACATGTTAGACATTTTTTACACTGAAAGAGCACTGTCACATTGTGGGTTGTGGTTGTTCTAATTGTTGATAATGTTCTCCCAAGAGTGCCACTGCAAAAGCTGCCTACGCAGAGTGTCTCTCAGGTACATGACACAGAAGGCAAACAGAGCCCATAAGGAGAACTGGCAAGTCCATTACGTTTCTCTGTTGCTTTCCAAGAAAAATATATGAGAAAAGTGGTTGAATAAAGAAAGGAACGAGATGAGGAAAGAGACGGCCTACTTAGGTTTTGTTCTGGTGTCACCCGAATCTGGCATGCAACCGCAGCCAACGGATCGTCCTCAGGGAAATGTAAACCAGCAGCCCAAAACTTCCCAGCCCTGTTTCAGACCGACTTAAGTGTTGCCGCCACACACACGCCCCCTTTTGCCTTCCACTTTCATTCAACAACTGCAACACTGACAATTCCTACAAAGTTCTGGAGCACTGCCATAAATCATACTCAAAAACGATAGCAGTCTAATATCCCTGATCCCATTTGCTGTGACCTAATCTTATCCACCTATTTCTGTCCTTAAGTTTCCTCCATATTTCTTGGGGAGCTCTAGCTTCGCAACAGGGATGTCTTAAGGATCATTGGTGGGCATATGTGAAGGATGACGCTTGTACTCGTATTGCACTGGGGAAAGTGGGTGGTACATTTAAGCACAAGTAAACGTCTCGGGCTGGAGATTCTTGCAGATGTTTTCTCTACGGACACTATGATTGATGCAGATTTTCCTCTTCCCAGCTAAGGCAAGAGGAGGCAAGGCAAGGCCAACGTCCGTGTATTAGTAACTGCCGTCAGAGCACATTTTGGTAGTGACGCAAAAACAAAAGTAGAGCCGTGTGGAGGAATCCCTGCGACAGGCACAGCAAACACAACGATCACTGCAACGATCCTCTTAAAATATTTAGCCACCACCCGAAGAAGTGCCCCTTGGGCAGAGTCACCTTTGCAGTGAAAGCCCTTTTTGGTGCTGACGAACCCAGTGCTGCCCCTTCCAAGAGACGGGGGTCATCTTTTAAGTCAAATGCTTGGTCAGGCTCTTCGGTGGAAGAAATTCGGGGCATGTGAGCATCATGTAAATCAGGGCTGTCCAACGTTGAACAGGCCGAGGTCTACTTTTTCCGGCCTCAAGTGCCTGAGGGCTACTAAACTAATACCTCTACTTACAAATTTTATCCATTCCGAGCACATGCTCATGGCCCTTGAACTGCCCACTCAGCTGAGTAAGTGAGCTGGCAGACCCAGAACTTTGCTGGGACAGTAGTGATCCTTGAGATGGGGGAGGGAGGGGTGGAGAACTTATTCCCTCACGTGTTTTTTTTATTGATGCCTGGTGGGTTACTTTTGAACCCTTCGCGGACTACCAGTAGCCCACGGTTTACCTGTTGGACAGCCCTGATGTAGATCTACAAGGACCAAGGGCACATCTGTGAACTTCTTGCGAAACTCATTATCTGTGCAATTCGAGACGTGCTCACCACTCCTCAAAGGTTTCAAAATAATGAGAATTGTTTTAAAAAATTGAGTGAATTTGTTGTCCTTTGTAACCAGAGCAAAATCCCAATTACATCATTAAAACAAACTGGCTCCAAGTGCAGTCTGAAAACATGAAAGAAAGCCCGTTGGGGGGGGGGGAGACAACTAAACCACCTGATTGTCCCCGTGGGAACCTGTGGATTGTGGCTCCTGCACCAACCTCACCCTCTCTTGACCTCCCCACTTTCCCCAGTATCTTTGGTTCTCTGCCTTTCCTCCTAACAATGGTTCACTCCAAGATGCAGATTGCAAGCTCTTTGGGGCGTACATCTATCTCTTCTTGATGGTGCTCTAATGAAGCACCACACGCGGCACCGAAGCTGCAAAACTACAATAGATCAACTATTTCTAGCAGTCATTATTCCGACAACGAACAGCTTGTGTGTGTCTGTTTGTGTGTGTGTGTGAGCGCACGTCTATAGGCACAGCAATAGCGAATATTCTTTTTGACACCAATACTCCCTGCGCTTATAACACCGAGTGCTTTATTACACTTCTTGCTCTGGTAGAAGAGAAAATGAAGCATGAAATAAGAAATATACTTGCAGAACAATATTCACTGAACACCAAAAAGGCTGAATAGAAGTTGAGAGTTGAAATAATTCTACTTTTCTCCTCCTGTCATCTCTTTTTCCTGCCCCTGAAAACGCACTGCCTGGGCAGCTGCTGGTGGTGGCTACCAGTCTATACGGTGACCCAGTCCTGCTCTTCATTGCCTCGAGCCTCAAACTCCGTGGCCACCAGATCTTCATGGACCTCATCCAACAGAGTGATAGACCGAGAGAGTTTTTTTAACACACCATTCAACAACTTTATAAGGCTGTTTTAAGCATCACATACTTCCTGGTCTCAGCAAACGCAACTGACCACCCACTGGAAATTAACTGTATGATGAGGTTTCCCTGTATGGTAGCCCTGACTCACCCTAATGTGTGTTTGACAAAAGAAAAAAAGATCCAGTTTAAACTGGAAGTTGGGTCATAGCAACTGGAATTTTTTTTCTTGAGAGATTGAAATGTTTCACTGTTCATCCAAACAGCTTCGTCAGTCTTAAACCTATTTTCCGTTTCTGTTATTTTAGGGTCATAAAGTTGATCGTGTCAAACAATTGTTGTTGTTGTTCAGTCGTTCAGTCGTGTCCGACTCTTTGTGACCCCATGGACCAGAGCTCGCCAGGCCTTCCTATCCTCCACTGCCTCCCGGAGTTTTGTCAAATTCATTTTGGTTGCATCGATGACACCGTCCAACCATCTCATTCTCTGTCGTCCTCTTTTCCTTTTGCCTTCGATTTTTCCCAGCATCAGGGACTTTTCCAGGGAGTCCTCTCTTCTCATGAGGTGGCCAAAGTACTGGAGCCTCAGCTTCAAAATCTGTCCTTCCAGTGAACATTTGGGGTTGATTTCTTTCAGAATGGATAGGTTTGATCTCTTTGCAGTCCAGGGGACTCTCAAGACTCTCCTCCAGCACCACAGCTCAAAAGCATCAATTCTGCGGCGATCAGCCTTCTTTATAGTCCAGCTCTCACTTCCATACATCGCTACTGGAAAAACCATAGCTTTAACCATCCTGACCTTAGTTGGCAAACTGATGTCTCTGCTCTTTAATATGCTATCTAGGCTCTTTAATATGCTATCTCTTTAATATGCTATCGAATATGCTGTCAAACAATAGGAGACACCAAACAGATGACCGTGACCATGCCACACGGACGATCCTACCTCCATATTAAAGAAATGCCCACAGCTCCACAGGTCCCTGATGTAAAAACACACACACATTTATTAAGACACAATTCTGCTTCTAGCCCTTAAGACATTGGGAGAGAGACTGCCCAATGCTATTACTTATCCATTTGCCTTGTACTTTGAGAAGCTGGCTGATCTGGCTGCAACTGTTCCTTGATGGTAGGAGCGGTGGACCCCTTCCCTTCCACCTTCAGCACAAGCAAGGCAGCCATCAGTTCTAGCCAGAATGGTCAATTTGGGGGGGGGGTTATGGGATCTGTCCTCCAATGCATACAGAAAACACAGAGAGGCGTGCTCCTCAGACAAAGGGTCATCCTTTGCTGATCTTCCAGCTCTCCTCCTGTGACAACACCCTGGAAGCAGGAGAAATACATATGTAAATCATCAGCCAATCCCAGCAAGAGGGCGGGGGATTGTATGGTATTAAAAGGTCTGTGAGGGAGTTGAGAGTTGAGGGTTGAAAGCTGAGAGTGCTGAGAGAGCCCGGCTCTGTTAGAGTTCAGGCAGGCAGGTTAGGTGTGAGGGCTTTACTATTTACTGTTTATTAAAGACAGGGAGGCTGGAAGATTTGATTTAATCTATTTGATGTTTAAGGCAACGCATACCAACTTCAGTCATTGTTGTATTTATTTATTTATTTTCTCAATAAACATGATCATTATTTTTATATTATACATCTGAGTCTGTCCCAGTGCATAAGGCGGCGATTCAAAAGGGGGCAGCATTAGCAAGTGGCTCCTGTGAAGATTAATAATTTGGTTCCCTACACTTCACATTTTCATCCCAATTACACGTTTGAAAAGGGAGGCGTCGTCACACCTCCCAACCTTGAATCCTGGAGAGCCCGTGAGAAGTCAAGGGATCTGCATCTCCTGAAGGTGAATTGGGGATGGCCATTGACCATCAAGCCCCAAGAGTTTTCCAAGGCATCCAGGTGTCTTCTGTTGGAAATAAGATGCTACCTATTCTGGAAGTCATTTCTCACATGCTGATTTGTCTGGACGGACCAGGCGCAGCGTGAGACAACTTACCACATTTCAACAACAATCTTCACTCTTTGTGTGAGTCACCTGCGACGAAAACAGATGGTCCCAGTCTGGGGGGGGGGGGGAAGCAGTCCTCCCTGAGTTAGATAGGGACAGCTTTAGACATCTGAAAACCTTGCCAACTGTCCCCTTCTGAGCGGGAGAAGCCATCTGCTCAGCCAGGTGGGGCCTCCTTTCTGAACCACACTCAAAGCTAGCATCTAAGCACCTCTTTTCTTCCATGAGGAACCAGAGTTAACACAGTACACCAGGAACGTCACAGCACTGTGTCACCAGCCCCCCAAAAAGCAGAATACATTCCGAAAACTGAAAGAAGCTGCCTACGTTGTCTCCTCAGCATATACAGGCTGGAGAAGCAGTCTTTTCTTGCCACAGAAACTGGCTGAACGTGGGATTTTGATTGTACTCAGCTCGGTGGAAAAGAGGAAAAATAAATGTTCAGGCGGAATGCAAAATTATAAACATCACAGAAGGAGTTAAAGCTGCCAGGAAGGGGTGAAATGTCAACTACAAGGCATTGTTATCAACGAGATACAGTGGACCCTCATATAACAAACAGTTTGTATAACATAAAATCTGTACAACATAAAAATTTCCAGAGATAGGGGAAATTTGGTTAACAGAATCGCCTATGGGGCAAATCCGTACGACATAAAAATGGTTGTGATTAGGGATTACTCCGTTTTCAATGAATTCCTGCGGGAAATTTGTATAAAGGAAAATTTGCTTAACACAATTGCATTGGGAGCGAATTAATTCCTTTATACAAGGTACCACTGTAGAAACTTAATTCTATTCTGAATAATCAAGAGTCTCCTACCTAGTGCTGACCCATGAGTAGACAACACAGACCACTCTGTAACGCACTGCAAGTAATTTGCACAACACTTTGCAGCCAAAGTTGTAGATCCAGGCTGACCTGGATGCTGCTATTCATCTGGAGCCTATAAATAAAACTGTCCCCCTTGTCTGCCCTAATGTATTAATGGATGAGTTCCAGCTCCTACAGGCTGAAGATGAGGTCAGGATTCTTTGGAGAGACGAGGGCCACCACATGTCTGTTGGATCCTTTTGCCACTATTGACCACGGGATCCACCTGACTCGTCTCTCTGAAATGGGACTTGGGGGACACTGTCTTACAGTGGCTTCAGTCCTTCCAACAGGAGAGAATGCAGAGAGTGGTGTTAGGGGACTCCTGTTCAACACCACAACCTCTGACCCGTGGGGTCCCCCGAGGGTTCTGTTCTGTCTCCTATGGTATTTAACATTTCTATGAAAGCAAAGCAATCTGCTTATATACCGCCCCATACCACTTCAAGTAGTCTCTGGGCAGTTTACAGTTTTTAATTACAGTATGCAGGCTACACATTGACACCCCCCCCCCCCCCCCCAGCAAGCTGGGTACTCATTTTAACAACTTCGGAAGGATGGAAGGATGAGTCAGCCATGAGCCTGCTACCTGGGATTGAACCCCAGGTCGTGAGTACAATTTTACCTGAAGTACAGGCATTGAACCACTGTGCCATGTGTGTGTGTGTGTGTTGCGTTGTTACGGACGTGACTGACCGTTCATGACCCCATGTCCATGGAGTTTTCTTGGCAGGAATTCTGGAGTGGTTTGCCAGTTCCTACTCCAGGCGCCTACAGCACCTGGGATTCACTGGTGGTCTCCCATCCAAGTACTGACCAGGTCCAACCCTGCTTAGCTTCCGAAATCAGGCAAGATTGGATGTGCTTAGGGCATCTAGGCCATGAGGCTTCGTGATACCACTGGGGGAAATTATTCGGAATTTGGGGGTTAAGTGTCACCAGTAATCCCACAACACTCAACACTACCTCTCGTCAACTCCGGATTCCAAGGAAGCTATTTTGACTTTAGATCAGTGCTTAGCTTTGGTAATGAATTGGATGAGGAAGAACAAACTGAAACTAAACCCAGACAAGACAGAGATGCTTCTGGTCAGTCAAAACGGGGATCAAGTGATAGGGATGCAACCTGTCCTAGATGGAATTACCCCCAATTGAAAAAAACAGGCACAAAGCTTGGGGTTGCTCCTGGATTCATCCTTGAGCTTAGATGCCCAAGTCACAGCTGTGGGCAGAAGTGCATTTGCAAAATTAAAATTAGTAGGCCAGTTATGCCCATTTCCTGAGAAATCTGCTTTGGCCACTGTGACACATTCCCTAGTGACTTCCCAGCTGGACTACTGTAATGCACTCTATGTGGGGATACTGGTGGAAAGTCTCAGGAAACTTCAACAGATCCAGCCAGATTGCTGACGGGTGGGTTACAGAGATCACTTTACACCCCTACTAAAGCAGCTCCACTGGCTGCCAATCACCTACCGGGCACAATTCAAGGTGCTGAACGTAACCTACAAACCACAAAATGGCCTGGGTCCAAGCTACCTCAAAGGTCAAATCTCCCATTATGAACTGTCTCGGGTACTAAAGGTCATCAGGAGAGGCCTTTCTCTCCATCCCGCCACCTTCGCAGGTGCGCCTCAAACAATCACATGAAAGGGCCTTCTCTGTTGCTGCGCCCAGACTTTGGAACTCCCTCCCACTAGAGTCCAGGACGTCCCCATCTCTGGTGTCTTTTTGGACACCTGCGTGCTGGGAAAGACCAGGTATCGAGGTGCCACCAAAGAGTTTCTGAATTCTCTGTGGCCCAAAAACAGTTGCACAAGGAACTGATCCCTTTGTGTGGTGGAGATGGGCAACCTCTCCAACTTGAGGGGCTACTCCTAATCCTTGCCATGTGAGCCTCCAGCACATCCTCTCAGAGCCTTGTGGCATGGTGGTTAAACTGCAGTACTGCAGTCAAGAACCTGCTCATGCCCGGCATTTGATCCTGATGGGCTCAGGTACCCCGCTCACGGCTGTCAGCATTCCATCCTTCCGAAGCTGGTAAATGGAGTACCCAAGTTGCATGGGAGGACAAGGTGTCACTTACATAATTACATTGTAAACCGCCCAGAGAGTGCTTTAAGTGCTTTGGGGCAGTATATAAGCAGCATCCTTTGCTCTGTTTCTTCTGGTTCCCAAGGCACCTACTCATGACAGCTGCAATCGACACACCTCAAGCATCTCCCTCAGACACCTAGGGGCACAAGCTTTTGGTCTCCTAGTTACAAACAGAGCAGTGAAGGACAACAGAGTATTGTTTACACTGGAGTTAGCAATCTCTAAGAGGCCAAGATGCTCTTTAAAAGAAAACAGAGAAAAGGTTTGAATCTTTTATTAGTGATTTGCTTGAATAATACATCAGACTTGCTCTAATGCAATAGGCCACGCAAGATACCTTGGGATTTGCCAGCAACGCATTCATCAGGAGCGGTTTCATGTAAAAAAAAATTTTTTTTTAAAATAAACCTCATATATTAAAAAACTTATAAAAGAAGCCTGAAGATAATCTCAGTAATTTCAGGACATTTATTGCCTACCGACACAGCGCATCCCTGTCAGTGGTGATGGCTGAAGCGCTGGGAATATACAGTACAAACAAAGAAATGCCTCAAAATTGCTGAGCTTATCTCAAATTATTCACTCTTTTATGGGCTGGTGGGGAAGAGATGCTTACATCTGTACCTTCACTCTCCTTCAACTCCTTACTTTACTCTCCTTCCAGAAGGCAGTCCCTGCTCCGCTGGGGGAAGCGTCAAAAGCGCGGTTCGTATTTTAAATAAAAAAGGACTGAAATTTATGATGTAGGATAAAGCTCCAAATAGCATTAGCTAATTAGCAGAGGGGCAGCAAGCACCAAGGGGTCTTTGGTGTCTTCGGCTTATTTCATACACACAAGCCAAGAGGTAAGATGTTTTGGGAATTTTCTCTCGGTGTCCCGTAAACTATCACAGCTAAGCTGTTTTACTATGCTGTTGTTATGTGCCATGAAGCCAGAACGGAATTACAGCGACTCTAATAAGGTTTTCAAGATACGTGGGGAATTTAAGCGGTGGTTTTATCAGCACAACACCAATCAATTTCTGAAATCCTGAATCCATACAGGGAGACACATTCTATACTTCAACATTGGTCTTTGATCATGCGTTGCATGGGTAGCCAGCCTGTGACTGAGATGTCCCAGATGGTTGGGCTCTCGGCAGTGTATAAGTAGAGAGGTGTCTCCCCAATGTGTGGCAGCGGTGAAGAAGGCCAATTCCATGCTAGGGATTATCAAAAAGGGGATTGAAAATAAAACAGCCAACATTATAATGCCATTATACAAAACAATAGTAAGGCCCCACCTGGAGTATTGTGTACAATTCTGGTCACCGCATCTCAAGAAAGACATAGTAGAACTGGAAAAGGTGCAGAAGAGAGCGACTAAAATGATTACTGGGCTGGGGCACCTCCCTTATGAAGAAAGGCTAAAGCATTTGGGCCTCTTTAGTCTGGAAAAAAGGCGATTGAGGGGGGATATGATTGAGACATACAAAATAATGCAGGGTATGAGTAAAGTGGATAGAGGGAAGCTCTTCTCCCTCTCCCAAAATACCAGAACTAGGGGACATACACTCAAACTGAAGGCTGGGAGAGTAAGAACTGACAAAAGAAAATATTTTTTCACCCAGCGCGTTGTAAGTCTATGGAACTCCCTGCCACACAATGTGGTGATGGCATTTGACCTGGATGCCTTCAAAAGGGGATTGGACAGATTCCTGGAGGAAAAGTCCATCACAGGTTACAAACCATGATGGAGATGTGTAACCTCCAGGGTTTAAACCAGGGTACTTCAAGGGCCAGATGCAGGAGAGTGGTATCAGGAGACAGATATCTAGTCTCATGCACTCCCAAACACATCTGGTGGGGCCGCTGTGAGATACAGGAAGCTGGACTAGATGGGCCTTTGGCCTGATCCAGCACGGCTCTTCTTATGTTCTTATGTTCTTAGAAGGAAAACGTACTTTAGTCCCACCTCATCCTGAGGAGCAAGGCAGTGTGAAGCACACATGCCCACTGAGATTCCCACTTTCAGAATGGCTGGGGAGAAATTAAGGACAGAACAGGAAATCAGGTACCTGTTGGTGAAGACTCAGGACAAGGTCAGACCTGGGGAGGAATGCCTTCAAGTCAGGGAGGTTGTGGCTGGAATATGGTCTCTTCCACACACCCTTCCGTTAAACACAGGGGGCCCTGAAATCCCGATGGAGTTGTGTTCAGAGATCATGGTGGGAGGGCTACTGGCGAAACCATCAGGTAAGGACTCAACTAGAAGAGATCCCATGGAACAAGGGCCAATTAGAAGATGTGGCAACTATGGATATAAGAAGAGCCGTGCTGGACCACGCCAAAGACTTGATGAGCAGTCTGCCCATGTGATGGACAACCAAACTCTCACAGTTTGGAACCAAAATGCACAGATCATGTCTGAGATGGACGAGTGGGTGAGTGGATGGGTGGGTGGATGGATAGATGGATCCCATGTACACCCCAATCCTTTCTACCACAAAACAGCAGCTTACAATCTCTGTAAAACAATTCACAAAGGCCACGTCTGGAAAGCTGATTCACTTGTGAGGATGTAAGGCTTATCAGATAACAAGCAGTTTGCTTTTGTTTGAATATGTACCAAATGAAATCTACATGAGACCTCACTGCTCCAAAAAAAATGATACATAAATATTTTGAGTACGATTATTCCCGTGTGCATCCATCCACGATCCTCAAGATTACACGCACAGGGAACAATAGCCTACCTGGACTAAAGCTTCTTCAGTAAGTGCCACAATGGATGCTTTGGGACAGCTGTGACTCACAACAACCTCTAAAGTTGATTTCCTCCCATCAACCCTGCCACACAATGTGGTGATGGCATCTGGCCTGGATGCCTTCAAAAGGGGATTGGACAGATTCCTGGAGGAAAAGTCCATCACAGGTTACAAACCATGATGGAGATGTGTAATCTCCAGGGTTAAAACCGGGGTACTTCAAGGGCCAGATGCAGGAGAGTGGTATCAGGAGACAGATATCCAGTCTCATGCGCTCCCAAACACATCTGGTGGGGCCGCTGTGAGATACAGGAAGCTGGACTACATGGGCCTTTGGCCTGATCCAGCATGGCTCTTCTTATGTTCTTATGTTCTTATGTTCACTTTAACTTTCCATGGCTTGGCCTCAAGGTTGATAATATCCCAGGTCCTCTCTCTCTCTCTCTCTCTCTCTCTCTCTCTCTCTCTCTCTCTCTCTCTCTCTCTCTCTCTCTGTGTGTGTGTGTGTGTGTGTGTGTGTGTGTGTGCATTGTGTCGCTACAGTCGTGACCGACTCTTCGTGACCCCATGTCATGGAGTTTTCTTGGCAGGAATACTGGAGTGGCTCTGCCAGTTCCTACTGCAGGTGCCCACAATACCTGGTATTCCCTGGTGGTCTCCCATCCAAGTACTAACCAGGGCCGACCTTGCTTAGCTTCCGAAATCTGGCGAGATCGGATGTGCTTAGGGCATCTAGGGTGGCCCATATCGCAGGTCCTAGACAGCCCCAATTCTAATGGAGATCTTCATAGAATCATAGAATCATGGAAGAGACCTCAAGGGCCATCTAGTCTAACCCATCCAGCCTCTGCTTAAAAACCTCCACGTTTTTTCTTGCATGTGAACAAAACCATTCCCAAGTAAGAGTGTCATGCCTGTTCCCATGCTCGGACACTTGTGGAATCCAGGACCAAAGGTACCAGCAGCAGCAGCTAGATCCTCGTGAAACAAATTTAATTTGTTCTACGGGTTAATTTGCTTGAAGAAATTTTTGCCTTATGAAATGTGGTTTCCCATAGGAATGCATTGAAAATGGATTAATCCATTCCAGAGGCTATGGGTCAATTCGTTTTACGAAATTTTTGTCTTACGAAATGTGGTTTCCACTAAGAATGCATTGGGAACATAATAATAAAGAATAAAGGGAATAAAGAAAAAAATAGCCAGTCCCCCACCCCCCCCACCCCCAGGCACATGAGGAATGTTTTATTGTCCTGTGAAGCATCCCGTAGGGAATTTTTTGTCATAAGAACGTAAGAACAGCCTTGCTGGAACAGGCCACAGCCCATCCAGTCGAGCATTCTGTCTCACACTCACCAACCGAGACCCCAGCTGATGCTTAATCCGTGATTCTTCCGGAGCTCGGCTCAGCTCCAAACCTAACTGCACATTCCATATTTTGCCATTCTTTTTCTGCCCCCACCCCATCCCCCAGTTCCTTGATTGCACTTACTTGTTCTTTCAAGGGCATTCCCATTAGGAGGAAACAGTGTTCCCTCCACTCTGCCCCTTAAAGCACAGAAAGATAATCATATCAAGAGAAACTTATTACTGTTTTCAAATTGTCTCTGCCTCTCAGCAGGCACACTCTCCAGGCAACAGTTTTGCCACTACATTACAACTAATTCCACCACCACCACCACCACCACCACCCAGATGACATTTTGTGCTGTGGGTACCCAAGAGGGAAGACAGGAGAGATTTTGGCGGGGATGGGGGACTTGGCAAATATACATGCATGCATAGGAAGCTGGGGCCTCTTTTGATCACACTGAACATTTTCAGCTTGACTAAAAATGTTTCCCAGCTCAAAAACAGCTGTAACATACATGTCATCTTTGAACACAATACCCATTACAGGGAGTCAGTTGGAGCCCTGTCTCTTCCCAAGGTTTGTACCTGCCTTTTCCTTTTCCATGGTTAACGGGAGTGGTGTGGGGGGGAGAGGGGGGAGGGAGAGACAGGGAGAGAGAGAGAGAGAGAGAGAGAGAGAGAGAGAGAAAAAACCATCCCTCATTTCCATCCAGATGGGCAAAATCACACCCTGTATGATGCTGCCATCTCGTGTCCAAATCTCTCAGCGGCACGTCCCTGATTTCACATGCATCAGCTTGCGTGGCTTTAGAAATTCAGCTTTCTTCCCGGATTTGTATGTTGCCCCTTGGTCATCTGTTTCCTGTCACACAAAGGTTTTGCAATTTTAAACCAACCTTTAGCAAAGACGACCTAAAATCAATGACCAGAGAGAAAGAGAAGGCCTCTCCGTCACCGTATCAGCTTGCACGGGATTTAAGATTCTGTAAGGCAATACGAATCTCAGAGCCCTTGCTGCACGAAAACAACCGGCAACAGGCAACCCCTTTTAATAAAGGCAAACACAGCAGCAGTCTACCTATGGAGTCGTTAAATTCAGTAGCACTCAAGGTAGGCATAGATAGATAGATAGATAGATAGATAGATAGATAGATAGATAGATAGATAGATAGATAGATAGATAGATAGATAGATAGATAGATAGATAGATAGATAGATAGATAGATAGATAGATAGACAGACAGACAGAGAGTGGACCCTTGTATAACAAATTGTTTGTATAACATAAAATCTGTACAACATAAAAAATTCCGGAGATAGGGGAAATTTGCTTAACAGAATCGCCTATGGGGGTGAATCCATACAACATAAAAATGGTCGCAATTAGGGATTACTCCTTCTGCCTGCACATTTCTCTTCACAGTGGCACAGGGTGGAGATAAAGAGGCTTCGGATGTGGCCGTCAACCCAAACCAACTGGCAGAGACTGTGACTGACAACGCCTCTGGTGACTCAGTGAACGCAGCCCGCAAGGATCACACACACACCTCCTCTAAGGCAATCAGTCGCAAGCAAGGTGGGTTAGCCTGGGGTTACAAAGCAGGAAACAAGACGAAGAGTCTGCTCTAATTACAGCTATTTTAAGTTTTTTCACAAGTGCACGGGGTGGGGGGGTGGGGTGTGTTTCATGAAATCTGTACGGGTTCTGTTGTGTACGCAACAGAACTTTTACACAGCAATCTATCAAAACTGTGCCTGTAGGCGCACAGACCTAGTCCTCCTCTGACGGGCCAGAATCTTGTGGGCTGAACGGCTCACCGACATCTCCAGAAAACAGACACATGATTCCCTACCTGGCCGTTGATCAGGGTGGTCGAGTGCCCAGAAGCATTGGCCAAGAGGCAGCCCCAGAGAATCGCTGGTGGATCCCACGGGGAACGAAACTCTCTGGGTTCTGAGGCCGTTGTTCCTCTTCTACTGTCTGGACAAGTTGCAACATCCTCTCTAGGGTGCCAACGCTCCCCTCCCACAAGCCGGACACAAAACCCCTTTCCCTCCCACTGTCAACAACTTGGGGGAAAGGAAGACCTTGCCGAGGTACTAGCTTTTCCCCAAAAGGCAGAAGCTGCACGTCTGTCCCGAAAGCAGGCTGGTGGCAGTCACAAATAACGGTTGGGAAGTTATGAAGACAAGCCAAAATATTGGGGTCCAAGTCCCGAATTCTTCTTTTTAATGTTCTCACTGCACTCCACCTTTTTTTTCAAAGCGTATACCGAAGGATCCCCTTATCCACAGGGTCATTATCTAATGATTCACTTATCCACAGTGTGAAAATATTAATATTTAGTTATTTATTTACTAACTGCTTCATTTTTATACTGCCCATCTTCCAATCTGGAACTCTGGGCAGTTTACAAGTTAAAAAACACAGTACAGAAAAATAGGGAGAACCCTAGGAAGATGGATCAATGGGCAGGAGACAGAAGAAGGGGGGGAAATTAAATTAAATTAAATTAAATTAAATTAAAGCTCGCCATATGCCTCCTGAAAAGCATGGTTTTCAAAGCCTTTCTGAAGGCGGGCAGGGACTGTGCAAGGCGCAGCTCACTCGGGAGGTTGTTCCAAAGCAAGGGGCCCACAACAGAGAAGGCATGGTTGCGCGTAGCCAACCTCCGTGCCTCCCTGGGAGTGGTCACCCTGAGTGAGCACGCCTGCGACAATACTGTAATATTAAAAAGAAAAATCTTAGAAATATATATATTTCTAAAGATGAAGTTACCAGAACTGGCCACTTGAGGGAGCAAGAGACCATGCCATGTATAGCATTCGCTCTTGATGCAGCATTTGCTATAATCTGCTTTTTTCAGCATCCACAAGGCAAGTGGATAAAGGGGTCCTGCTGCATCCTTTAAACTTGCTGTCACTTCCTGCATTGCAACACAAGGGCTTAAGCAGGAGAGAGTGGAATAGATTTCCAGACAGCAGCCTCATGGCGCAGTGGTTAAATGCCTGTCCTGCAGGTAAAACTGTGCTCACAACCTGGGGTTCAATCCCCGGTAGCCGGCTCATGGTTGACTCAGCCTTCCATCCTTCCGAGGTCGGTAAAATGAGTACCCAGCTTGCTGAGGGGGGAGAGACAATGTGTAGCCTGCATAATTAAACTGTAAACCGCCCAGAGACTACTTGAAGTGGTATGGGGCGGTATATAATCAGAATACTTTATGACCATCCTTTTGCCTTGTCCTCCAAGAAAAACCCATGCCCCTCTCTACCAGATAAAAGTTTTCCCGCTTCTCTCCATCCCTTTAGAAAGAAATATATCTAAATTCAGCTGAACACCTATCTGCTAAGCAATAAGCAGCCAGGATGTTATGCCTTTGTCTCCATGAAAGATTTCTTTAAAACATCATAGTCTCGAGACTCAAACATATGTTTAAAGTGAAGTGGAATAAGACCTTGCTTCAAATACCATGATTTGATTTTCTGGATTCCCTTCGGTTATGCGAAGAATCAGCGTCCAGTACATAAACCTACTTACAGAAAATATCTAACTGCTCCAGAGAGAGATTAAAGCTGGTGCCGGGAAAGCTGGAAAGAAAAATCCAGGAAATCAAAGAGACAAAAGCTAGGGAGAACATCTGTACCTATATTCATAAAATCATGTTAGACGGGTTAATACAACAGAGGCATCTGGAGAATTTATGGACCCAAACACGATTAAGAAAAAGAGGAGAAAGAACTCAGAATACCTGCTGGGCCTACGAGGACGAAAAGGGAATTGCCTTTATATTTATTGAGGTGTGGGGCTAAAGTACAGAAAAACAGCAGAAATATGGGTGCTTAACGTGATTTCCAACAGTAATCTCAGCGGCAAAAGTGCCTTTGTACAACAGCAAGTAGAGAAGATTTAAAACAAAACAAGCTACTGTTGTTGTCACCTTGGCTAGAATGGATTGAGTGCTACCTCTCAGCCCCCCCCATCTAGTCTCTCCCGCTGACCCATAACCAGTGATCAAAATATAAAAGCAGCCAGACTGTTTCCTCAATACCCAGTGCATGCCTTCTCTTTCTACTACCTGTTACTGCAAACACTGGGAAAGAAAGGCCTCCACACGACTGAAATTTAGAATTTTAAAAAAAGTCACTTCAGCATCATTTCCTCAGCAGGGCATAATTGTTTGCATCCTGGATTCACAGAAAAACACTCTTTGCACATGATGGATTCTCGTGTACAAAACCTCATGCCATTATATACGTTTTTCACTGTTGGAACATGCCCTGCGGCTTTCACACGACGCAAGCTGCCACCACAGTTCCGTGCCTGTGTACCCAAGTGGCCCACTTATGAAATTAAACTAGGGCTTGGCATGACGTCCGAATTCACAAACCACATCTTGCGAATGCCTAGCAAACTAGAGTTAAGACATTTATGTCAGTGTGCTGAAGTGAGTTTACAAATCACGATTCACGCTAACCATGGTTTGGGAAGACCTCTGAGCGGAGAAACCGTCACTGGGATCACAGCTAGAGATGGGCACAAAGTGCTTGGTTGCAGTCCGTGCCAATTCGTAAGCTCCGTAAACCCCACCAACCCCCTTGGTGGCAGGGCCGCTCCTTCGTCATGCACCCCTGGGATCCTCCTTCTCCACCGATATGCCATTCTGGGCAGGCGCTTGGCATCCTTTACCCGCCTCCTCAACTGCTCATCAGCTGAGCAGAGAGAACCCCTGTCCCGCCTCCTCGTTGGAGTGACCAGCTGCTTAATGACCGTGCTTCGTCACAATCTATAATCATACCCTTCCTCCAGGGGAGGCTGTTAAACAGATGAATGGGCACCAGTGTATAAAGCAGTCCTGACTTTAAAAAGCCATGCTAGATATATGGTGGGTGGGGGTGGGGGTGGGGGTGGGTGGGTGTTGTGTCATTACCGACTCTTCATGACCCCATGTCCATGGAGTTTTCTTGGCAGGAATACTGGAGTGGTTTGCCAGTTCCTACTCCAGGCACCTACAGCGCCTGGTATAGAATCATAGAATCATAGAGTTGGAAGAGACCTCAAGGACCATCTGGTCCAACCCCCTGCCATGCAGGAACCCCATCACAATATTTCCGACAGATGGCCATCCAGCCTCTGCTTAAAAACCTTCCTGTTGGTCTCCCATCCGAATACTAACTAGGCCTGAGCCTGCTCAGTTTCTGAAATCAGGCAAGATTGGATGTGGTTAGGGCAGGCATCTCCGAACTTTGGCCGTCCTGATGTTTTGGACCACAACTCCCAGAATTCCAAGCCTGTATTGCCAATGGTAAAGGACTGTGGGAGTTACGGTCCAAAACATCTGGAGGGCCAAAGTTTGGACATGCCTGGCTTAGGGCATCTAGGCAGCGGTCAATGCATGATAGACAAGCTAAACAAGAAGATGACCCAGGAGCTTGGAGGAAGTATTCGGATGCCCCCATATTTCCAAAAACCTCCCTCAAATAAATGCTGTTGCAAAATTAAGCCCTACTTCTCGGTCTTTCTCTCCCTGACCATCGCAATCAGAAACAGGCCTTGGTATCTAAAAAAAAAAATCTCCCTCTATTTACACACAACTTTCCTGAACACTGCAGGAAAAGCTTCGACACAAGTCTCAAAGTAGGTTCCAGATAAACTTGACGTAGATGGAACTAAATTTTAGCTGATGACGTTCTCCTAACTACACAACTGCCTTGTCACTGAGTGTGGAAGCATTAGTCTGGTCTTGGTTTTCAAGGCCCTCCACGGCTTGGGACCAGGATACCTGGCGGAGTGCATCTCCCTGAGGGCATCCGGATGCAGACCCACGAGATCGTCGCAGGCGCGCTCCTTGAGAGTGGCCACACCCAGAGAGGCGCGGAAAATGCGTACGCGGAACCGCGCCTTCTCTGTGGTGGGGCCCTCGCTCTGGAACCATCTCCCTCCTGAGCTGCGCCTGCTGGAGTCCCTGCCCGCCTTTAAGAGGGCTTTGAAGACCTTCCTCTTCAAAGAAGCATTTGGTGTCCTCATTAGTTAGTTTCTCTTTCTTTTCTTTGCTCTTACCATCTGCCGCCATCTTGCCTTCCGCTGCCCTTGCTTGGTGGCCTTGTTATTTTTAGCTTTTTAGCCTTTTTAGCTTTTTAGCTTCTTGCACTGTTAGCCGCCCAGAGTTCCCATTGGGAAGATGGAGCGGGATATAAGTATTTAAATAAATAAATAAATAAAATTACCTATGACAAAACACTGAATCCATGATGTGTTTGCTCTGAATGAGTTGTGTTGCAACCTATAGTGGAAGATGATGATAAAAAGGATGTTGAAAATCTTGAACAGGTCCAGAGGAGGGCGACCAAGATGATTGAGGGTCTAGCAGAAATGTCTGACGAGGAGCGGATTAGGGAGCTGGGAATGTTTAGCCTTGCAAAAAGAAGGCTAAAGAGGGATGTGATCGCTATGTTTAAAAATTTGAAAGGATGTCACTTTGAAGAGGGAACAGGTTTGTTTTCCATGGCTTCAGAGACTAGGACGCGGGGCAATGGTCTCAAACTAAAGGAAAAGAGATTCCATTTGAACATTAGGAAGAACTTCATGACAGTTAGAGCTGTTCGGCAGTGGAATATGTTGCCACAAAGGGTGGTGGAGTCTCCTTCTTTGGAGGTTTTTAAGCAGAGGCTGGATGGCCATCTGTCGGAAATATTGTGATGGGGTTCCTGCTTGGCAGGGGGTTGGACTGGGTGGCCCTTGAGGTCTCTTCCAACTCTGTGATTCTATGATTCTATCTCCATGGGACAGCATCTACCAAGGTCAGTCATACACCCCAGCATCTGTGTGAGTGTCTTACGCCTTCGATCTCTATAGCAGGACCTTCGCTGTTGCAGGGAAGAGGTTCCACCATTCAAAACAGATAGCAATTCTACTTATATTAGAATGTTATTTGCACAGTATATTGTAGGAACGGAAGCAACTGACTCTAAACCTATATCAAACGAACTGTCGCTCTAATCCTTTGGGACTCCCCTGAATGACATGAAACGCTTTTCGATATTTTTAATACCTTGCATCACAAAAGCACGTGGCCCTTTCCATCAGTTGAAAGCTCCCTTACACCAAGAAATGAGGATAAAAGTGGGCTTTGAGGAGGGATTTGAAGGAAGGAAGAAAAAGAGCACGGCGCTACCTTGCGTAACGCTTCACATCTGAATTCATGGAAATACGAGGAGTAAGACACAAAAGCCTTTCACCATTTTGACTGGGTATCGCAAGGCAGAATGGCACACTTCAAAACAGGTAAAAAAGCAAGGCAACGGATCTGGGAACTGGTCAGAAAAATGCATGACGGAAAACTGGACAGCAGAGCAGAAAAAGAGAGCAAGGGTGACAAAAGTGATGAAATACATGAACTGCTCCCTTAGGACAAAGTCGGTTGCTCCCCCAGCCTAAGAAATATTAGAAACTTTTGTTTGAGTGGTTTGGTTAGTTATTGCAAACAACCTCCCAACCAAGAGTGGGGGGGGTTTCAGAACCCCTTTTATTTATTTATTTATTTACTTATGTGTTATATTTCTAGACTGCCCATCTTTCGGAATGGAACTCTGGTCGGTTTACAATAAAATACAATCAAACAGAGTTAACACACACACACACAAAATAGAAAAACTGTAAAATAAGGAGGGGGAAACCCTCCACAGAAGGCGACGAGGGCGGTTAAAAGAAAAAAAATTAAGTAAAAAGGTTGCCATATGCCTCTTTAAAAAGGAGAGTTTTGCACAGATGCTGTGAAACAACATAACAAATGAAAATTTTCTTCTTTACTAAAAAAAAGGGCAAAGGCACCAACACATTCAGACTCCCTTATGGACAAAATAAGCAATTTCTGGAAAAAATGTCTCTTTTCTCTCCTTTGCACAAGAGAAGAAAGACCAACACCCTTTGCATCAGCAACTCCACAGGTAGGCAGGCAAGCAAGCAAGCAATTAAACAATCAGTAATCAACTAAAAAAACCAACCTGTGGGTTTTTGTATGAGTAGTTTTCCATCAAAGCCCTTGCAATCTACGCAAAAACACCTACAGGTTTTCTATACAAAAAAAAAAACAACAACCCCCCCCACCACCACCACCACCAAAAACAGAACAAAATGAAATGCTGTGTGGACTTTTACCAAAAAGGGGGTGGGGGTGGGTAAAAAAATGTGGTACATGCATGAAAGTTCTCCTAATCTCACCCAGCAGGAAGGAGGCTTTCATTTTTCCCTGCTCTGCAAAGACGAGATCCATGAAGATTTTACACCCTAACGCAGAACTCTAAGCAGCATGACAGGTTCAAGAAGACATTAGGTTAATCCATGAAATCAAGAGGGTTACATGTTAAAGGTAACTTTCAGCCACAAGGTTAGGCTTCAGGAAAGTGAAGGATGCATGGGAGCCAGGATCAAATGAGCCAGGCCAAAGGCCCGGTTTTGACAAGGGATTTGCAGGACCCACGCAGGCCCTTGCAACCCATGGATTTGTAGGCCCCATGCCTTGAAATAGACAAACGGGGGAAACGGTGGTACCGCAGCTATTAAAATGAGGAAGGCATGATGCAGACAAGGCAATCTTCAGGACACTCTCTTGAGACAACATAAATGCATGCATGCATGCATTTATAGTCTTTCTTACTATTGACATGTAATCTCTCAAGGACTAATATAAAGCACCCTTACATAGCAATGAGAGGTCTCTGTTCTGTTCAAATCAGGTCTGATCCATCAGCCACCTGTGGAGGATAAACCACCGGTAAGAGATCCCTCCTCACTCCTACGTTACACCACTCACACAGATATTTGGTTAAGTAACCTGTGGACTAAGGCTCCGAAAACTGTCGGCTGCAAAGTCGGAAGCTCAGTGGTTTGAATCCCGGGTGCCACACAGCGGAGGGAACTCCCACTGATAACTAAATTCCTGCCAATCTAGCAGTTCGAAAGCATGTAAATACAACTAAATAAATAGGTACCGCCGTAAAAGTGGGAAGGCAAAACAGTGTTTCCTTGCAGCCATGCTGGCCACGTGGCTGTGGACATGCACAACACTGGCTCTTCGGCTTGACTACAGAGATGAGCACCGCCCCTAGAGTCGGACACAACTAGCACACATGTGCAGGAGGAACCTTTAGCTTTTTATGAAAGGTTAGCATTTCCCCACAATGTGGAAGAAGCAAAGGAGATGGGAAAAGAAGGGAAATAGAATGTGGGGATACAGCTACACCCATTTTCACAGCATATAGAAAGAATTCAAACTTTAGATTTTATAGCCCGCAAAGTGAAAAACGCTGAAACAATATGCGAGCTTAATCAACCGTAAGCCATGCATCAGCACCAGGGTGGCATGGAACCCCCCAACACCAAGCTGCCTCTTCTGCTCCGTCACCGGCATCATCATTACCCTGAACATCATTACGACCGTCTCCTTCCATATGAACCTACCCAGCAATTAAGATCTAGCCAGAGGGCCCTCCTGAAAGAGCCATCCCTCAAGGAGGTGAAAAGGAGGGCTTGTAGGAACAGGGCCTTTTCGGTAGCTGCCCCCAGATTATGGAATGCCCTCCCAAGCGAGACCTGCCTGGCGCCAACATTGATGACATCCCGGCGCCAGGTAAAAACATCCCTGTTCCAGAAGTCTTTTAACTGATTATTGTGGGTCCTGATGGCGATTTTAGTGTTGTATTTTAATATATTGTATTTATTGTATTTAAATGTTTTATTGTTTTAATTTTATTGCAATTTGATGCTTTAATTTTCTGAATGGTTTACTTTGATTGTGAGCCGCCCAGAGACCAAACAAACAAACAAATAAACTCCCTCAGAGACTTCAGTTTTGAAACTCCTCCAGAAAAAGCTTGGCTCTTGTATAAAAACAGGAAACGGACTATTCTGGAAGGGGGTTTGAAGGCGATGTAGTTCCTTGATGTATCCAGTTCTGCTGTTGGGAGAGGCTAATAATAATAATCCCAGTGCACCTGTTATGCATCGTCAAGTTAGACCCACCTTATGCTCCACTCAGTTGGAGATTTCAGGGTAGTTGAGATATTGAAAGTGTTTTAACCAACACCAAAACTGTGAGTTCCCATGGCGGAGCAGGGATTTCAACTTGAATTCCTTGAATCGTCTCTCTCTACGCACTGCACTGGCTCTTTAAAGGATCCAAGTAAAGTTTCATAATGCCAAAACGAGATAAAATTTAATATCTATAATTTCGTGTTTATATACGCTTGTCCGGATCACAAAAAAGTGATAGCAAATCCTAAATCAATGTGACCTGCAATACTGAATGTTACAAAGTAAGGACCCATTTCCAGATTGGTCCCAGATAAATTATTAGAACTAGTTACAGAAATTAAAGATGTGTGAAGGTGCCTTCTGATAAAACCCAGAATTATTGTCATAAAATATATTTGCAGAATATAATTTTTTGGTATATTCTCAGGCGTTCCAATGAGATATTCTAAGGAGGGTCCTTTCAAAACATTTAACACTTATTCTGTCGCTTTTGAGGCAATAATGTCAGGGTTGACAGCTTTATTGACAGACATCAAAAACTTCGGGAGAATTAACATATATATTGATGAATAGCTACATTGCACAGCATATATCTTTTATAGCATGTATTTCAAAAAATTGATATAATAAACTAGTTACCGGTATCTGTAAGAACAACACAGATGTTCTGCAATCAAAGGTTTCTTTTTCTTCTCTTCATTTTTAATTAATTGATACATTTTATTTAATTTACCTATATTCTAACTTTCCCCTTTGTGGGACCCAAGGAGGTTTATAATATAAGTTTAACTAATAAAGCAACAAAACACTACAATATAATTATAATCTGGAAATTGAATCATGGCAACTGGACTTCTTTTCTTGAGAGACTGAAACGTTTCGCTGCTCAGCCAAACATCTTCGTCAGTAGGAGGAAAGCTAGTTGCGAGTCCTCCATTTTATAGTTCACTTTGACCTCATATCACTCTTAAAAGGATTTTTGGTAAATACCACATCCCTCTTAACTTCAATCCCACAAACCCACTAAGGCAGAGACTTGTCCACCCAAAGGATCCGATACCAAAACACAAAAGGAGCAATATAAATTTAATAATAAATAAATAATAAAATAAATATAGTATATGTGGCCCAATGCAGTGAGGAGTGTGCAGACTTGTACATTGGAGAAACTAAACAGCCGTAAAAACAGAAGGATGGCCCAATATTGGAGGGGTAACAGCTCAGGACCAGAATCAGCAATACACCTCCACTTGAAGGACAAAGGGAACTCATTTAAAGATGAGGAGGTACACATATTAGACAGAAAAGATAGGTGGTTTGATAAAGAGGTCAGGGAAGCCATTCATGTATTGAAAACCCCTCTCTCAACAGAGGTGGGGGACTCAGGAACAGTCTATCTGCTACTTATCAGGCAGTGATTTCAACAATCCCCAGGCAAATCAAAAATACTTCACGCCTCCACCACCAAGGCCATAGCTAAAAAGCTATATGTTATGGGTTTCAGCACCTTAGGCCATTGTTCACCTAATGGCTTACTGAAACTATTGTCCACCCAACGAGCCTATTCACGCCATTGTTCATCTTATGAGTCTATATCAGACCAGGATGATATGAGGTCAAAGCGAACTATAAAATGGAGGACTCGCAACTAGATTTCCTCAGACTGACAAAGCTTTTTGGATGAGCAGCGAAATGTTTCAATCTCTCAAGAAAAGAACTCCAGTTGCCATGACTCAACTTCCAGATAAACTCACCTGGATGACTGCGAATCTTCACAAATACATTATAATATTTAAACAGCATTCTATAAATTAACAAACTGAAACTAGTAACAATAAAACACCTACCACCTAAAGGTCACCAAAAGAAAGAAAGAAAGAAAGAAAGAAAGAAAGAAAGAAAGAAAGAAAGAAAGAAAGAAAGAAAGAAAGAAAGAAAGAAAGAAAGAAAGAAAGAAAGAAAGAAAGAAAGAAAGAAAGAAAGAAAGAAAGACTTCAAATACAAATCAGGTGTCCCATTACCCTTCATACATACCTCACCTTGCTGAGAAAAAGCATCTTAATTTGAACCTAGACACTATGGCAGGTATCATAAGCCAGACCAATCCCAAACTTCATTACCCCAATATGATTTCAAGCAAGTCCTTCCAATGCCGTTTTAACATAAATTTGGGTAAGTATGCCTGCTTATTGGATTTCTTTTACGATCAGGCCATAAAGTCTGGTTCATACAGTAACTTCATCTCTAATGATATTTGTCTAATTAGGAGATCATTAAAGAACTGTGCTCAGTAAGATAAGGCTGCCATATGGATACATTTAAGCAATGTCGAGATGGAGATGTGAAAGAGAACTCCAAGATAGGATAGCCTAAATTGCATTCAAATAAATCTTGAATTAACAGTAGCTTTCATCTGGAAAACTGTCAGTCATCTGCATCCCTAAACTGATTTAATTAACACGAAGCATGAGAAGCATGTGACCCCCTGACAATCTTCTGTGCTACCTGAGCTACACAAAAAACGGAGAACGACACAAACATCTGCACAGCTCCGTCAGCTACCAGGATACAGAGGGACTACATCAGTGATGGAGAACCTTTTAGAGACCAAGTGCTCAAACTGCGATTCAAAACCCACTAATTATTCACAAAGTGCCAATACAGCAATTTAACCTGAATAGAGGTGGCTGTGAAGGGGCGACGTCGGGTGCCCACAGAATGGGCTCCGAGTGCCATCTTTGGCACCCGTGCCATAGGTTCGCCAACACTGGACTACATGTTCTGTCCTAAAGAGCTACCAGGGCATAAGCACTACTGAATTTAGTACAAGGGTGCTTCTGGAGCAGGCAAAGATAAGAAGAGGTGATATGAAACTGACCAGTGGAACAGACCATTTCTGTTTCTAAACTGCCTCTGCAAAGAGCTCATCAGATGGCTCTTAGGGGGCCATCTCCTCTTAGCCAGCCAGTTGATCTGCTATGGCAGTGGTGGCGAACCTTCGGCACTCCAGATGTTTTGGACCACAACTCCCACTGTCCTTTGTCATTGGGAATCTAAGCTTAGAATTCTGGGAGTTGTGGTCCAAAACATCTGCAGTTCCGAAGGTTCGCCACCGCTGTGCTCTGGTAGGAGTTGAGAGAGTAAGGTCAGTGAAACATCTCAGGTTACCAACTGCATTTTCTGCAGTTGCGTTTTCGGGATTTTGAAAGGCCGAGGATTTCAACACGATCAGCTGACAGCCAGACTGAGTCAGAACGCTTCTCCGCAAGAGCAGCCCTGGACTTCCACCAACGAAGCAGCAGAATCTGGTGCAACCAGGGGCGGGGAAAGCTTACTTTAGCATTGTAGAGGTCTTTGTCATTGGAAAACCAGCTCCAGATGGCTGAGAAACCCGTGGGAGCTGTCGTGCATGTGTTTTTGGCACGTCTAAAGACTACAGGGGAAAGGGAAAGAAGAGGAGAGGAAGGGAAGTACTGTAACTGAACTTCACCATGGGGCTAGATTGAGGCTCAAGTACTGGAGCTAAACCATGAGATGACATTTCCTTCATGCCCTGGTTGGATACACCCCAGAGGCATCGGGCTGGCTACTGTTAGAAAGAAGGCATTGGACAAATAGAGTTTTGGTTTCAACCCTTGGCTTTCTTAATAAGCACATAGGGGGCGGGGGGAGGTCAGACACAGTAAAGCTCTGGGGCAAATGGGTTGTTCCTTTTCCTCCCATAAACTGAAGGCAGAATTATGAGCTGATATCCTCTTGGGCTTTCTGCTGAATGCAATTGGGAAGAGGCTATGATCTCGCTTGTTTTTGGACTGCAAGTATCATATAAGATGAAGACATACTCACACCTTGTTTCAGGAGGGGGTCTCCCCTGGCCTACTGCTTAACCATTAATCTTCGATGCACTTTAGCAGTTGTGATGTTGAATGTGCAACGCCTTCTCCGCAGCTGCAAGCAATGGGGGAGGCAACCCCTGTCAGATGAGAACGATTAGCTGCACTTCCTAAAATGGGGACAGGGTGAGGCAATTCCAGACTCTATCTAATGCGACTGCAGAGAACATTCGGGGAAACAGTAGGGGGTTTAGCACAAAGTCGTGTTTGTGCGTACATGTGCCAAAGCTCAGCCCTCAAGCTGTGTACATGGGAAGCACTGAAAAAGAGACTTCTCCCCCAATGCTCAACTCATTTTCCTGAAGGAAACAGAGATGTCCTCAACCACTGATGGGTTATCGTCCCTCCACTTTCCTCGGCAATACAGCAGGATAATCTGAGAAAGGGAACTTGTGAAGGAAACGGGCCCGTTTCTTCAACAGGGCCATTTCGGATGTGCCAGGAATGAAGAGAGGCAACATCCTTCCCTCCCCAACAGTTCACACTACTCATGCAAGGAAAATACCAAGCTGACTCGAGTTTCTGCAAGTTAATTTAGATCCCGGGGGGGAAACCCTCAACATCGGCAATGTACAATTAAAGCAGGCCCCAAACCCTCAAGCTCCATCACGTGTGAGCACCGGCAACGAGAATTTCCAATGGAGCAGCAGTTTTAGTGCTCACTTTTTATTGTGTTGAAGGATTTAAGGGAGCACAGTAGGAAGCTTGATATAGCATACACTGGAAGCTACTGCACCAGCCATCCAAGTCTATTACTGCCAAATTAGCTGCATTTGGAACATCTGTTTAAAACTCTGGGATGACATCAAATGAAATAAAGCCATTCACGCACGACAGCAAGCGCTCTGGAAATTCGGAGCGAACAGTCGTGATGAGCTGTAAAGTTTGCCAAACACACGGTTCGATGGCACTAGCTCCGGCGTGTTACGACATTCAACGGCTAGCAAAGATACCGCAACTTCCCCAGCACCGGTCCCTTCGGAAAGGCATTTTGCGGGGCTTAAACGACACTATGCAAATATTCGGGACGTTAAAATGGATGCATTTCAGCGCTGTATCTGGCTTAGTTATTGACTTTCTGTTGCAATCACTTAAACCTTGGGGAAATTTATAGCGGAACTGGCTGTTGAGATAGGCATAATCACATGAGAAGATGCCACAAAACCCCACGCCAAGAGCTACGTTACCTTGCTCTAAAATAAGCAGCCATAAAGATGTGGGATGGCACACGTCCCTCTTTACCCTGGAGTGTACCAGTACACTTTTCAATGTAGAGACCAAATTTATACATAGACCTAATAGTTGATGCACAGTATATAAAGGCTTGACAGGGGTTTTATACACGAAAGGAACAGAGCTCCTCCAAGGCAGGTTCTTTCCTCTGCACCTTCCAAATCGTTCCCCTAAAGGTTCCCCATCTATCTCTCTTTCTAGCCCATCAGCTGGCCTTTTCACCTTTTTTTCTAAATACTTCCACTCCTTGTATTTCCACTGCCGATTAGTAAAAAGCACATCCGTCCCACAAGCCTGGGAATACACAACCTATAAACGGAGGTAGACATACTGCTCGTTCACGAGAAAAGGAGCTTTGCATTCATCTTCGAATTCATAAATACCGCTTCCCACTAAGCCATACATTCTATTTAGATAAACAACCAATTTTCTCAGTGGTATTTAACTTTAATGGGGTGCTCAAATGTTTTGAATAGGAAATACGTCCCAGGCACTGGCAGGTTCTTTCCTCTGCACCTTCCAAATCGTTCCCCTAAAGGTTCCCCATCTATCTCTCTTTCTAGCCCATCAGCTGGCCTTTTCACCTTTTTTTCTAAATACTTCCACTCCTTGTATTTCCACTGCCGATTAGTAAAAAGCACATCCGTCCCACAAGCCTGGGAATACGACACGTGAAGCAGTAATTAAAGGTGTATGCCCCCTGAGAGCCATGCTAGAAACAGGAATGGCTGTTCACCCGGCACGTTGTACCCACAGAGAACCAGACATAAAATGTGTGCAGATCTTGTCAACTCTGCAGACCCACAAATACCCGGGTCTTCCTGCAATAAGTGTGCCAGCTGGCTCCCAATCATTTACCTTTGCTGGGAAGCAGGGCATTTAGAAGTGGCCCCCTTACAAACCGGGGAAAATGTGACATTTCTACACACTATATAGAAATTTATACAGGCATCACCACCTCCAAATTGTCCAAGTGGCCATGGGAAGGCCTTGACCACATGGTCAAGGAGTCAGGGACTGCATGGACAAAGTGTTGACAAAACACAACCTATAAACAGTATTTAGACTCACCACAAAAATACAACAGATGCTACGGCCGATCAAAAGACAAAAGGAACCCACTCGCCACTGCAGGAGTATACCGGAAACCATGTAGTTGTGGCCAGGTGTATATTGGGACCACAAAGCACAGCATCCAGACCGGAATCAAGGAACACGAAAGACACTGCAGATTAAAACAACCTGAAAAATCAGCAGTAGCTGAACACACCATGAAACAAACTGGACATGAAATCCTCTTCCAGGACACAGAGGTACTAGACAACAATACTACCAATCCCTATGTCAGACTGCACAGAAAAGCCATTGAAATCCAGAAACATAAGCACAGTTTCAACAAAAAAAATAAAGTCAACAAAGCCTGGCTTCCAGTACTAAAGACTGCAGAGTGCAAAAAGCTCAAACCTCAATGATTTCCCATCCAGCCACAAGCAAAGGTGGTCAGTTCACACTACAGAACAACTAACGACACCCATCAACTACATATTAGGATTGTTGCTACCCCCCCCCCCCCCCCCCCCCGAATGCAGTGAAACTTCTTAATCCCTCCATCACAATACAATGACTAACACCTATTCTTCTGCATAGGACAAGTTTTCCTTTAAGAACCCCAGTCTCACTCACTCTCTACCCCAAGAGCACAGAGTGAAACTCCTAGTTCCCTGAGCTCCTCGCCCTCTGAAGATTCCAACCACAGAGTCTGGTGAAACTTCAGGAAGGAAAACTTCCAGAACACGGCCAAACAGCCTGAAAAACTCACTACTACTATCAGATCCCGGCTGTGAAAGCCTTGGAGAATACATTATACTCAACATGTCTCAATTTCACTGGAGCTTTTTAAATGGACACTAGATGGCCAACTTGGAGGTATGCTTCTGCTCTGAATCTCTCCTCCTTGACTGGGCGGCTGAGCTGAATTTCCACGGTTCTGATTCCATCACTTAATTTTTGCTTTTGCAGTTTACTGCCACAGTGAATTGTATTGCGTCAGCCGCCTTTATGGATCAAAACTCATAATGGTGGCCTAAAATACTGTAAATGAACAAATTGGTGTCTTGCGTTTAACACTTCAGAGATGGCAGACCAAATGGCTCAATGCTGTTATAAGCTGGTCTTGCTTACTAAATATTTGAATATTTTCTCCCCTCAGATCTTGTATGAACAACTTTAAAGCACAGTGCGACACTCTGAAGTGTTCCACCACTAAAGAAAGGTCTTATTTATCATAAATTTGGACTGCCTACCAATTATAGTCAGCTCCAAAAATAGTGATCGTAGGCATGTTTCAACACCAAAATGGCTGCGGAGTAAGTTTGGACTCTTCCCTGTAAGCCCCTTAAATTTGAAGAGATTTGGGGATCAGGGGAACTGAGTTATTAAGTTCTAAAGGGGGTGCCTCTAGGAAAATAATCTTTCTAATTGAATCAGGATTCATTGCTCACCCACGGTGGGGGTGGGGGGCTATTGTGGTTTCCCAATTCAATTAGAATTTTTTCCTAGGGGCACCCTTTTGGAGTTTAATAACTCAGCCCCATGACCCCCAAATCTTTCCAAATTTCAGGGGCTTACAGGGAAGAGCTTGAGGAAGCTCCCCTGCTATTTCCACTAGGATGTAATGTTTCATTCATTCCTAGAGGAAAAAATGTTACGTAACAAAACGATGAAATAGCATTTTGTTTTTGATTTGGTGCCCACCTCTAAAAGTGTTACAGCAGTCTATGTCAGAGCTTCCAAATAATATAAACCCCTGTTGTGGGGCATGTCTTGGCCAGGTAGGGATGCATATGGGCAATCAACCATAGTTGATAATGAGCATTTTTAGCCACAGCAGATATTTGCACCTACACAGAGAGAGCTGGGTCCAAGAGCAACAAACCCAATCATTTGAGGAAAGTGAGATCAATCCAGACTGCGTAAAATTAATGGTCCAATGATCTACCCATCATTAGGATCTCCATCTTACCTGGATTCAGCTTCTGTTTGTAGGCCCTTGGCCAGTCCATTTTCAAGGCCAGACAGCATTCAATTGTCTTCTGAACTTGGGAGTACCCAGTAAGGTCACCCTTCAAGACTGTAGTCCAGGCCTTTGAGATGACAAATATTAAATTCCTCTTTGTACAAAAAGCCCACACAGTAGCTTCTCCACACACAACATTTCTTCTAACCAAGTATTCAAATCATCTCACTATCTTTAACCATTTACGGTGAATGAAGCCAGAATTTTCACCCTCACCGTTCAGCAGCAGCCTTCATCAAAACTCATTTTTAATAGAGCACAATTCTCTTGCGTTATGGAAATGCAGTACACGTTTTAGGACACTTCATTTAAATCCTGTTCCTGCCAGACCAGAACTCACATGATGGAGGTACAGGCAATCTAACTGCACCACAGTACAAAGTACATTTCTATTCAAGCTCTAGACCAAAGAGCTGGACAAGGTTTAAATAAAAGATAATACCCCATACAGTTTGTGCCAGGCATCTCGTACTTGTTAGAAAGACAGGTACTACTACTGATAATGCATTCAACAGTGGATCCAGGAAGGACCTTCATTATTCAGTACGCCCACACGATTTTAACATGCAATCCAAGGATTCTTTGAGACTAGTGGAAAACCTGTTTTAGAACTCGAACAAAAAAACCCCCTTTGAATGCAAGTAAATGGGAATGATTCGCCTTCCAGAAATCACAGGGACACCCAAGGGTCAACTTTGATACTCCAAGCAGTCCTGAATGTGAGTCTAAATGCACAGATTGCTAGCTCTTCTCAGCTCAGAAATGTTAGGTAATTCGTTTTACGATCGTGTATATAAAACCTAACAAGACCTATAAAGACACCACAAGGTTTTCAAATCAATCTCCGCAAGCCAAGAACATATACATTCTTGATTTCTACCCAAGACACCACAATGTTCTTTTTCAGGAGAAAAAGGGGATAAAACTATTTTAAATAAACAATAGACAAATAATGCAAGGCCAGGGAGCCTTCCGTGGCAGTTTAGGAGTTGAAGTGGGTTGGTTGGGGAGACCAGCCGGAATTGCATCATAGACCACTGGAACCAGCATACTACAGACTTAGCTTGTTTAATGCAGACCAAGTTTTATCACTCATGAGATACAACTACAGTATACGGAACCACCTTATAGCAAGTGAGATCATCAGTCAACCAATTTATTCAGCAACCGAATAACATTTAACATTTAGTCTATTTAGCTCATCATCACATGTTGAGACAGAAGCAGCTTTTTAGGGTCTCAGGCAAAGGTTTCCATGGTCATCCCCCAGATTCTTCAAAACAGAAGCGATCAGGATAGACTCCAGGGCCTCCTGTACCAAACGGCATTTAATGGAGTCTTGACAGGGCTTCTAAAATTCAAAATGCACCTCGTGCCTGGAATCCATTACTCAACGGCCATAATTTGCTCCAAGCAGAAAATCCAAACTGTGTTTTAGGTCAGAATTATGCCAATGAGAACGCTTTTACTAAACAGACTTACTTAACACAGACGGTTTTTGCCTCTTCCTAAATTTACCCTACTACAGCAAAGGACGACCTGGTGGAGCATCCAACTGAGCAAGCAACACAGAAAGTGCAAAGTCCAGTGGAATTAGGTAGACACACTCTGGCTAAGCTGAGCTGGAGAACTCAGTGGCTGAGGTCTCTGGCTGCAGAGCCAGAGGCTGGGAGTTCAGTTCCTCGCTGGGCCTCTTCACGAGTGGCTGGATGCGATGTCCCACTGGGTCCCTTTGAGCAATGCAGCTCAACGGTCACGAGGATTGTTACCAAATCAGCATCAAAGCCTCTGAAGACCATCTTGTAGACATCCCCTCCGTTCTGTGGCTGTTCACAATCTCATGCCCACTATTTCGACTTCTACAATAAGGCACCGAACAACAACAACAAAACCATTCACCCATGAAGGGTAAGGCCTGCAGCCTATTGACAAGATGGGCACCAGACCACGTCCCACCTCTTCCAGTCCTGGAACCAAACATAACCAACTTGCACAGGTGGTGATGAGCACTCTATTTGGACATCCCCACCTTACCACCTGGCCCTCTTCCAGTGCTATAAGTGCTACCGGTCCTGCATCCAAGCTGACACACAAACCTACCATGATCGTCCACCACCCTCTTTAAAGATCAGCCATGAAACATAGGAGAGGATCTTTCCAAGGGCAACTCCACCTACCAGGAACACAGCTAGGCTGGTGCAGCCAGGATGAAGCTAGGTTTTGGCACTACCGACGAAAGCTACCTGGCTGGGCGATACTGAACGAGAACGACTTGGTTGGCATCTTTGGCTGCAGGTGAGCGACTCCGAGAGCTGCAGAAGCCACCTTGGCAGAACAACCCAGGCTAGGCATCCAACCCCCTTGGCAGCCGAATTTATAGGGTGGGGATCCTGGTCCAACCTGCCAGCTGCCTTCTCTCCCTGCACCTGCACTAGCTTTGACAAGAGAAAGGCCTGGCTCTTTCCTGGCTTTCCAACACAGAGAGCCATATAGCAAGAACGCCTTTCCTCCTCAGTCTTCCAGATGCACCTGCCTGGTCCCTCACCTTTCAATGGCCTTGCTGTTTCGGTTGGTGTCACATGTGTGCTCCAAGGGGAATGCTCTCTGATCGGATGCCTGGTACATGGCATCCTGGATATTTTTAAAGCTAAAGTGTTGCCCCCTCCCGCAAGATTAAAGAAATGTGAAGAAATCCAGCTAAGAGAGAAACTAGACATGAGACAGATCAAGTCGACAAAGGAAGGCATAGACTTTCCTTTGTAAGATCTGAGCAAGGCTGCTGGTGATAGGATCTTGCAGGGGTCACTAATTCACAAGGTGGCCTCAAATTGTGAGTGATGTGACATTGCATAACAAAAACAAATGTCTAACTGTAATCTCGCTTTTGCACACTCTCTTCAGCTTTCATCGGTAGTCATTTCAAGTTACTAATGCTTTCTGCCAATAATGCACTGCATATCTGCGTATCTTATATTGTCTCATCCACCAGCTTTCGCTCCTTTATCTGAATCTAATCCAACTTTTTATACAATGGGTTTTGTGTAAAGATCAAACAGACAAGGAGATAATACAATCTTGTCCAACATCTATAGCTATGGAAAACCACTCTGTTCCTCTTTATTGTCTCCTAATAGTTGCACAGATTACACATCAGGGCCGTCACATATCGTGGCACGCTCATTTCTGGTAAAAAAAAAAGATCCACAGCTTTTCGTGATTGACATAGTCAAAGACTTTGCTATAGTGTCTACAAGAGAGGTTTTCTTCTAAAATTCTTGGGTACATCCCAACAGGCAGAGTATATTTGAAATATGTTTCTGGTACGTCTTGCTGTTCTGAATCTGGCATGAAAAATTAGATTGGGGGAGTGCAGCTTGTCCACCCACATTCAGTTTCTGGTTACCAATAAGGTTGCATCTTATCTTCCTTTTCGTTTGATTTTTTCGTAAGGATTTTCTTGGATAATCCCATTCTAATTTCTTTAAAAAGCAAAATAAGCTCAATGCGGTACTCCTTAAGAGCCAGTGCTATGCTACAATTCCAAGCCAATGAGAGCTATTCAGTGAAAGGGGAAAACAAAATGTAGCACTAACGATGTAAACAAGAGGTGCTTGGTCAAGGTGATTCCGGCAGCTGCAGCTTCTTCCTTTTGAATGATCGCCTGAATTTTCATCTGCTACACACCCAAGAAACCAGGGCTGTGGAGTTGGTAGATAAATGTTCCGACTCCGACTCCTAAGTTTTTTTGTACAGTGGAACCTTGACTTACGTCATTAATCCATTCCAGTGGTCTAGACTTAAGTCAAACATGACAAGTCAAATGAACTTTTCCCATAGAAAGTAATGGGAAAGCAGATTAATCCGTTCCAGATGATGAAAAAGACCCCCGAAAACAGCAATTTAACACAAATTTGACTGGGATAGGAGATTCCTTCCGGGGATGTAAATGAAATGTCTCTTCAAAGAGAGGAGGAGGCAGTGGAATTATAGTCCACAAGTTATATGCCTCCACTTTTTAATGTTCATAGCAACAATGTCTAACATTTAAGTTTTACTGATTTTTAACCTGACGTTCCAAGTTCTGAACAACGCTGTGCTTACCATTAGAGTCCCACAACTTTACAGCTCCCCAACTAAAATGCTTCCATTGTGGACCAGACTTCTGCAGCCAGATTTTTTACAAGACTGAGCCGACTGTCTAACCAGCGAGGCCAGCCCCGAGCTCCCGGCCCTTCTTCTCCTCCGGCAGCAGCGGTGGCTTCGGTGAGGCCGAGGACCAGGTCCAGGTGCTCTGAGCTGGCCTCGCCGAAGCCGCCGCTGCCGGAGGAGGGGAAGAAGGCAGGAGCAGTTTGGAGGCGGCAGCCGCGATGCTGGGTTGTGGCTGCCGCCCAATTCCGGTGCCTTGCGCCGGGGCTCCGAGATGCAAGTCAAAGCCTGCAACTCAAGTCAAACAGGCCCCTTCTTGCTGCAAGTCAAATATGATGCAAGTCAAGCAGTATGTAAGTCAAGGTTCCACTGTACTTCCGACTCCGACTCCGACTCTGACTCCCCAACTCCGACTCATCTGTATTAATATGCGAATGTATTTTATACATTCCTTGAAGAGCTGCGTAACAGCAGAACACAATACTATGGAAAGTAAAAAGTGTTCTGCTTATATACCGCCCCATACCACTACAAATAGTCTCTGGGCGGTTTACAATTTTGATTACAGTGTGCAGGCTACACATTGCCCCCCCCCCAGCGAGCTGGGTACTCATTTTACCGACCTCGGAAGGATGGAAGGCTGAGTGAACCTTGAGCCTGCTACCGGGGATTGAACCCAGGTCGTGAGCACAGTTTTACCTGCAGTACAGGCATTTAACCACTGCGCCACGAGGCTCTTATAAGTATTGACGCTCCTAATTGTGCATTGCATGCCATATAGTGAAGCACATGAAAAGCATGCTTCTTCACGGTCACTTAACATGTTCATTTTGCGGTTACATGAGGCACTGCATGCATTGGTCTTTATTCTTACAGTAGAGAAGTCATTAATTATAGCTTTTTTGTGAATTGGGACATTTAAACTTGCTTTTTTAAAAAATTCCAATCTAAATTTAGTAGGAGTCGGAGTCGGTGCATTGTTTGCCGACTCCGACTCCAGGTTCCCAAAATTTCCTCCGACTCCGACTCCAACTCCACAGCCCTAATTAAGAAATGGCATCCCTGTTTCGGAGCATCCTAAAGAAACAGACGGAGCCAGGCAAAGAGACGGGATCCCTTAAACTCAGCTCCTGTTTGTTGGGATTAGCCATGAGCCCTGGATGTGAGCAGGCAGATGACAGGCAACTGGAGCAGATAAGGAGAATTCCTCCAGCTCCTCTCCTTCAACTCTGGCTCCTGAAGCGCAGCTCTGAAGGCAGGTCCTTTGACTTGATTCCCAGAAAGCTTTTCAGGATCAAGGCTCGCGCATCAACCGACCTGGGGCTTCACCTCTGGAAACAGCCCCCTCGCTTCGCTCGTTCACTTTGGAGCTTCTGCTGACCTATGCATTCAGCAGCCTGCTTCGCGCCCTCCCAAAATCACTGAGCAAAGCAAATGAGTCTCCCTGCCGAGATGCTACCCCATAGGGAGAGAGAGGGAGTTGCATCTCGTCATCCTTCAAGGAAATAAGGTGTTGGATCATTTAAGAGCCGGAGCTGAGGTCAGGACTTCAGTTTTTACTTCTCGCAGCTATTTGAAGTGACACAAACTATATCTAAAAATGCCAAGAATGAATTTAAAAAAAAACCTTTTGCAATTTGGGGAGGGATCGGGGAAGGCAAAGCATTTCTGATTTGTATATTAAAGCACAAACATCTGTCCTACTGATGATATTCTAGGGAAGCACATTAGCATAAAATTTAACGATGTCAAATAAGTGGATGTGAAATAGGGACTGCGTAAAGCCACTATTTCCATGCTCGACAGAAACATCACTGTTTAGAAATGCAAATGAAACCATTATGTTCAATAATTATATGAAAATATGAACAGTTCAGCATGTTTTCCAGCCCTGATGGCGGTTAATGGGATGTACGCTTATGTAAATAACTACTATTAAAGCTAATGCTGAAAAAAACTAATAAATTCACACTAAAGCAACTGATTTAGTACGCTTTTAAAGCCCAGCAGTGCTCACTTATTAGGAAGGAGTGCATTCTTATGTTTAGAACTCATCACTGTTACAAGTCACTGCAACTCCATCAATTACCCGGCATTAATGAAAATGGGACACATACAAAAAAAAAATTATTGCCTCTCAGCAGTTTTCCTTAAAGACAAAATACAGAGGTATTACCGCCGTGGGGCCTGGAGGAGAACTTATCGGCATCATCGTCTTTATTGCTTCAACTGCACTCCCTGCATTTTAACCCAGGGGTATTTCTTATGTCCCAAATAAGAGCTGCATTGTCTGTAAAACTTAAAACGCACCTGTACTGAAACTGGAAGCTTTCAAAACTCAGCATTGTTTCCCCAAGACCTCAATTCAGGAAAACAGGCTGTCCAGCACTGATCTAACCAACTAATCACAAAGGACTGGACCAAGCCACAAATGGGAGAAAAGATGGAAGCCCCTTCGTTGTGTGTAGTTGGTCGGGGGTTCCATGTAGTTCACAATTTATAGACTTTGATGACTTCCTCTGTCTGCAGGTGGCCCCAAATGCCAAGGTTGTTCATGCAAAGGAGCTCCTCTCCAATGGTATACGTGTTTAATCATTTTTTTAAAAAATCAATCTCTCATTTTCAAACAGTCTTCTTAAAGAGCACAGGAGATAGCAGAGGACTGCACATATAGGACAGGAGCTTTCCAAGGAAGTCAGAACCTGGTCTTAACATTACATTAAATGACAACGCTTCCACTTAAAGCAGGGGTGCCCAAACTTTTTGTAAGGAGGGCCAGATTTGGTGGCTGAGAATGTGTCAGGGGCCGGTTGCTCCCCGACCCTGCCACCCCACTGCAAGCCCCACCCACTGACCCCTTGCAACCCCACCTGCAGGAAGGAAGGCGGGGACCAAGGGAGGGAGGAAGGAAGGTGGGGACCAAAGGAAGCACAGGGAGCCATGGCCACAGGCTGCCCCTTGGAAGAGGTGATCTGTGCGACCTTGCACCCCCCCAAGCTCCCCAGCGGTGGCGACGGCTCGCCCGCCAGCCCATCCCAAAGCTCCTTGGACGTGGCAGAGGCCCGCTGGCCTGTCCACCCCCACATATTCCCCTGCGGTACCGATGGCGGCAGACCGCCCATCCGCCCAGCTGCCCAAGCTTCCCAGCGGTGTCAGTGTTGGCAGAAGATTTTTTTAAAAAAACAAAAACATGGGGCGAAGGAGGGGGAGGGAGGGGTGGGCCAGCCAGCCGCGGGCCACTCAGAATGGCCTGACGGGCCAGATTTGCCCCCCCCCCAGGCCGGACTTTGGGCAGACCTGACTTAAAGAGAGTGTGTGGTTTCCCTTGCAGAATTCAGTACTGCATTGCAATGGAGGCAAATTTGTAAAACTGAAAACCACATCAGAGGTGTTCGCTCAGCCTCTAGCAAAAGAAGATACCTAAAATTCCTGAGCTTTGAGGTAGGAACCCATATCATCTGTTCTTCTAGGGTTTTTTTTCTTGCTTTTCCTGGGAATACTAGTATTATTCTCTCTATAAGACGCTGCTGTATATTAGACCCCCCCCCAGACACACACACTTTTAAGACCCCCCAAATTAAGAAAATTAATAAATCCTCTTTGAGCCCTCCTCTGCACCACGTCACCCCACCCCATAGTGTATCCTTTACTTCTGTATTTATTTATTTTACCTTTTTTGCCATTCTGTTTCATGTTACTGTCCTACGGAATGGGAAGTATGATTCCTTTGCAGTCCAGTTATTTGGCCACTACTGAGAACTGGGAGACATTTCCCCGTATTTTCCCAGCTGGGAAAGACCACACAACAACCAAAGCCCTATTTCTGGCATAGTGTACATGAATGTTTGGCACAACTTTTGCAACAAGTTAACAAATCAGATTGAAGAATGGGGGTATGACTTAAGAAGCAGCTTTTTTTGTTAGCCTCCTAACAAGACTTCTGCCCTAGCTGCAACACTATCTACTGTAGCTAGCCATGGATTTTAAGAGCATCTAAAAGTTACATCCTGGTACAGCACATCTTTTACTATGTCTGAACTTCTGGGACCTGCTTTGAAGAAGAGTTGTGTAGACTCGAAAGCTTGCAATGTTCCTTGTTTTTTTTTAATTTTTAATTGTGGCCTATGAAGGTATCGCCTGTAACCTATTTTTGCAATTGTGTTTTGTGACAGCCACCCGGCTCAACCCCTTTTTTTGCTTTGATGAAATCGTGTGAGAAAACCATAAAATTCTGCTATTTATCCTAGGTGGTTCTTAGAGTAGGCCTACCACGGCAGTGAGCATCTGGGGAATCAACGCCTCCACCAGTTCCTCTGAATCGTAGCATCGTAAAATAATTGACTTGGAAAGGGCCTCGAAGGCCATCCAGTCCAACCCCCTGCTCAACGCAGGTATCCAGATCAAAGCAGATCTGGCGAGTGATGGTCCTGTGTTCTCTTAAATGCTTCCAAGCATTGAAGTGCTCCATTACTGTACCGTTCTAACAGTTACAAAGTTCTTCCTGTGATACAGCCTAAATCTATCTTCCTGTTCCTTGCGCCCATAATTATGTGCCCTGCGCTCTAGGATGATCGGAAACACATCCTGCCCCTCCCCATATGAGATCCTTTCAAAAGTAGCATTTGAAAAGTATTATCCCATCTCCCCTCACTCGTCTTTGATTCAACTTAATTGGCTAAAGAACAAGATTTCAGCCATTATCCTGCTGCATACCAAACCATGCAACCAAGCACTCAACAAATCATACCAACACTGTAGCTTGCGGTAATTTGCCACCCAAAGGTGTGCAATTTATGCTACGCCGGGAACAGTCTGCTAATAAAGTAAAATTAGGAAAAAACGGGGGGGGGGCAAGACGAGAGAGAGTTTAAGATGGCAAAGTGATAACGGTCATCAGGTGCCCCCAAAATAAAACAAGAAGCATCATTTTATTTTTAAAAATAACCTTCCAAGTTCTGTGACTGTCAAACTTGACAGGCCACCCCTAGATTTCAATCAGCATCACTAGTTATTTGTTGTTACACGCCATGAAGTCCCTTCTAACTCATGGCGACCCTATGAATTACCGACTTCTAAAATATCCTATCACCAGCGGATCTGCTTAGGACTTGCAAACAAAAGCACATGGGCTACTTTTTGTGACAATCCATCTCCTGGCCTGGATTTTGCTTTTGCTGCTGCCTTCCGCTTTTTCCCAAATTACTGTCTTGTCCAGTGAGTCTTGCGGGTCTCTTGACATGCGGCTTAGTCATGTTTGCTTCTAGAGAAGCAAATCAAGTTTGTTTTGACAAGTTATCCCTTCTGCGTATCTGTAAAACTCATCCCTAATGGATCAATATCTTTCATTTTCACTTTCTACACAGTCCAATTTTAACATCCATGCAAAGTAACTGATAATTACTGGCATGGATGTTCTTGGTCTTTAGTGACCAATATTTACTCATAAAGATATTTTCTTATTCCTTCACAGCTTCCCTCTCAAGTCTCAGCCTTCTTCTGTTTTTTTTTAATTTTAATTTTTTTTTTTTTGGCAGGGTACTTCAAGGGCCAGATGCAGGGGAGTGGTATCAGGAGACAGATATCTAGTCTCATGTGCTCCCAAACGCATCTGGTGGGGCCGCTGTGAGATACAGGAAGCTGGACTAGATGGGCCTTTGGCCTGATCCAGCATGGCTCTTCTTATGTTCTTATGTTCTTATGACCATTAAAGGCTCTACATCCAGAAGAGAAAAAGAAATTACCTTGGAATTTAGTTATCTGTAGGTACCTTGGGACTCAAAGATCTACTGAAAATTAGCAATCATGCTCTCTTTGTTCTGAAATTCTGAAAACTTGGTTTTAAAAGGGCCAACTAAGAACAGAATCACCCCTATCACCACTGTTTGCTCCTTCAAGAATAAAGAGACTCCGTGGAGTTTTGCTCCAAGGTTAGATGAGAAAAGACTAAGAAAAGGAACATACAACGGCAACAGCACAATTTTATCCGCACAACATTGGTGCAAAGGTGGATGAGAGGACCACTGTATTTTCAAGACACATGGGAACATAGAACATTACAATAGTCTTTTACTGAGATGATAATTAAAATCAATACCAATTGACTGGGTGAGTCTTCAGCAGATAACAATCCATTCTCGCGAGCCAAAGCAGCTAAAAGAAAAATATTCCAGTATTCACTGAGCCATGCCTCTAATTGTCCGAATGTTCCCAAATTAACTGTGCTTCCAGATGGACAAGTCTCTTACCGCTACAAATTATAAAGCACTTTGGAGCTATTCCATCCTTCCCTCCCCCTTTTTTTTTGAGATATAAAATAAAAAGCAACAAAGAAACAGAAGCAGATTATAAAATACTATGATAGCAGCATCTCTAGAAATGTATTGTAAACACTAGGGATGTGACTTTTGTGTTTTAAGGAAAGAAGAAAAAAACATGAAAGTGGATTTCTGTTTGTTTTTTTATGTGTTTTTTTTCCTGTTAACTCCCAAAAGAGAGCCTCTAAAACATGAGCGGTTTGTATTTACAAAAAATGGCCAACATGACAGCTTCAAGTTCTTTTATGTTTCCCACTTTTGCTTAACCTTTCTTGCACACTTTAACCGTTTCGCCCTTTTGATGTCAAATCACCCGGTGGACTGGTTTAGATTCATTTCCCCTCTCCTGCATGTTCCGTTTAATCCTTGCTTGTCATACTATCTTGTCTTTGCAATAGCCTTGGTGATGTCCTTCCCTGAAAAATTTACCGGGTGATTTGACATCAAAAGGGCAAAACGGTTAAAGTGTGCAAGAAAGGTTAAGCAAAAGTGGAAAACATAAAAGAAGGAGAGCGGAAATGAATGTTAAGCCTTTCTTTTACACTTTAACCTGACATACTTCTGTTGGGGTGCTTTCTGAGATGGGTTTTGTGGGGTATAGCGTGCTAGAAATAAGGAACCCCAAAAGAAAAACCCTGGAACAAGCTTTCTCTTCCACATAAAAGAAAATGAATTGCTAATGAAAAATATGAAAACGAAACAGACGTGCCTCCCAGGAATCTGAAATGAATGATATGCCAAAATGTCCCCAATACACATCCCTCATAAACACCTCAGTTAGACACCTCTGAAGTCATTTTGACAGATGACCTCAAAATAAAAAGATGCAGAGATAGGGGGGAGCACAGCCAGCATAATTTTGGTTTGATTATCTAAGCTGAGAAAAGGGTTCTGTTCTCTTTTCACTCTGCAACCCTTTTGTGCTCCCCCCCCCCATCCCCCGGGCAAAGAATCCCATCAAAATCTGAAAAATAAATCACAGCTTAAGACTGAAAGTGAAAATTATGTATCAGAAAGGGCTTAATAAAGCCTGAAAATGAAATCTGAGAATCAGCTCTGGAGTAAACTCCACCAAATTAAAGGGAGCTTACCCCTCAGGTCAGCGTGCAAAGGACTGAAATTCAAATTATAATATCAGCTCATTGGGCAGTACTTGTAAGACAGCATGCAGTAAACGGTTAGGCTGTCATGAGGAACTGGACCTTGTGGTTAGCAATGCTGTGGCTAGTGACCTTAGGAACAGCAATAGACCCCCCCCCTCCCCCACAGGTTGTTATGGCAGCATTCTGCTAGCTTTTTTAATATCACTAAGGCCAGCAAACAGGCGGTCCTCCTCCATTACCTCGTGGAATCTTCTCTTTCCAGCTGCTCATCCCCTTTAACAGCAGATTGTAAAGAGCGCACCACGGAGCTAGGATCACACTGCTGTAAAGCTCACTAACTAAGGAAGACTCTCAGACCTCCCTCTCCCTCCCGGTTCTCTTGAAACCTTCAGAACACTTTGGAAAACAGTCTGTTGAACAGCGTACGGTGGCTACCACCTAGGGCGGTTGAAATGTTGACTTTAATGTTAGGTTTTTTAAAAAAAATGGGCAGCAATGGTGTCCTCCCCCAGCCTCAGACGATTCCCACAGAAATAATGCATTACAAAGCTGTTGTGACACCTTCATGTCGTCTTTGCCTTTTAAGGCGCAGACTCCAAAGCACGGAGTGAGAGGTCAATCCAAAGCTAGCAAAATTTGTGCTCGGATTTCAAGGCTTTTGCCATAAACTTGAATACCAGATAAATTTGATAATACTACCCTAGTAGGCTTTTTTTACATCCATGTTATCATTCTGCAATTAATTACATTAATAATGATAATAACCGCACACATTAGAGTTACTATCGTCAGGTAAATTAACCATTCTCCAAAGCAAAAAGAACTGGAATTTAGCACTAGATGTCTTGTTGTTTACTTTTCAGGACAAGTACAGACTGGACACCCCTGTGAGAGAAAATACGGCTTTTGTAGACAACAGACTTCAGAGAAGTATGTGTTAATTTGTCAAAATACCACTGCTTTGTTTCAGAAGTGAGACTCTCAACATCTCCTCCATCAGCAAACTGTCCTCTGCGATAACTCACTTCACCTGGCTTGGTCTCTCTGTTAGATGGGCACGAATCGCTGATTTTGCAATTCAGTGTGATTTGTTCCCCAGCCAAACAGCTGATTCATGGTTCCGCCCCCTGATCCCCTCCTGAGGGCACCTACTCAGCTGCAACACCCGGATGAGGTGGGGATGGGGTGCAGCCACCGAGTGGCCACCACTGGAAGCGGCAGGGTGCCAAACCACGAATCAGTTGTTCGGTCAAGAAATGGACCACACCAAACCACCAAAGCAGTAGTTCATGCTCAACTCAACTCTCTATCCCTCTATCCCTCGTTTAGTCCCAAACAAACAACAGAGAGAGCTCATGGGGTCCTTTACACGATACAAATGTAGAAGACTGGTAATTTTCTTTAGATCACTAAAAATCAAACATTCAGGGCAAGCTTTCATGCATAAATTCACTTCTTCAGGCATGGTGCAGAAAAATTATAAATGAATGTCCTAAACAACGAGATTACAGACGTCTGCCAGGTGTATTTTTTAGTAGAGCTCAGAGCTTATTGAAACCAATTTCACGTGTGTATGTCTATCTGAGTGAACATAAGAACATAAGAAGAGCCCTGCTGGATCAGGCCAAAGGCCCATCTAGTCCAGCTTCCTGTATCTCACAGTGGCCCCACCAGATGCCTCTGGGAGTGCATGAGACTAGATATCTGTTTCCCGATACCAGTCGCCTGCATCTGGCCCTTGAAGTACCCCGGTTTTAAGCCTGGAGATGACACATCTCCCTCATGGTTTGTAACCTGTGATGGACTTTTCCTCCAGGAATCTGTCCAATCCCCTTTTGAAGGCATCCAGGTCAGATGCCATCATCACATCCTGTGGCAGGGAGTTCCACTGACTCACAACACACTGAGTTAAAAAAAATTCTTTTGTCTGTTCCTACCCTCCCAGCCCTCAATTTGAGTGTACGTCCCCTAGTTCTGGTATTTTGTGAGAGGGGGAAGAGCGTCCCTCTATCCACTTTACTTATGTCCTACATTATTTTGTACGTTTCAATCATATCTCCCCTCAGGCGCCTTTTGTCCAGACTAAAGAGCCCCAAATGTTGCTTCATCCATGGTGCTATTTGGTTGGAATTTTCCACCCAGTCTCCAGAATAAGGGGTACTTCACGAATGTACAACACACACACACTGGCATTATGCCTGTTTTGAAAATCAAGTTTCCTCTTTGGCTATTATTTTTTTAAACCAACCATTCCTCTGCCCAAAATGTCTTCAACCTTCTTCTCTTACTCTCCCCTTCTCTCCTCTACCTTCCCGGCCCAGCGCTTTTCATTCCACCCAGTCTCCAGAATAAGGGGTACTTCACGAATGTACAACACACACACACTGGCATTATGCCTGTTTTGAAAATCAAGTTTCCTCTTTGGCTATTATTTTTTTAAACCAACCATTCCTCTGCCCAAAATGTCTTCAACCTTCTTCTCTTACTCTCCCCTTCTCTCCTCTACCTTCCCGGCCCAGCGCTTTTCACGTCTCTCCTTCCGGTTCTGCGTCGCTGGGCAAAGGGCAGGTCTGAATGGACATGGAATAGAGCAAGTCTAGACTTTAGCAATATTTTTTTTTTAAAAAGAGGAGGAACAAAATGAAACAGTACAAATTTGGACCGAGAAAGCTTCCACTTCATTAAATCCCATTAAAACTAATGCAATGGGTGCGAGGCTCATTTCAGCAGAAGCTGCCTCTCAAACCTTCCCTGGATTCTGTCCTGTGCCTTCGGAAATGACAACTGGGGGTCAGAGCAAATGGGCAATGCGAGGGAAGCACAAAAGGTCAGACAAGATGTCCACGCCGTACCGAAAGGTAATGCAACCTAAAAAAAAAAATCACCACTGCCTGGTTACAATTATTGTGATAAATGATTTTTTTTAAAAAGCAAGGGGTAACAATTGCTTCTACCAAATAAATCCTTTCCTCTAAAAGGAGGAGAAAGGTTTTCTTTTTAAGTGTTCTGCCATCTGAGTCATTGAAACTATTTTATAAGTGAAGGCCATTCTAAGGTTAAAAACAGTAAGACAAATTTGCTGCTGATTAATAATAAAGCCATTCATTTTATTCTTCAAATCTAAAGTAATTACAAGCCAGAGTATGGCAAATGGATTTAGCTGGAGCCATTATTACGTCAGGAAAATCCTTTAAAGAAGAACGGTAATTTAAAGGACTAAACTGAATAATGAACTCGCCTGAACAACAATTATTATGAGATTGATTTATTGAAAGTGCATTTAATCATGCAAGAAATGTTTAAAACTTTGCAAAAAATAGTTCAGAAAAGGCAGCGACGCCAATGGCGGGGCTGGCCCAACGTGCTCATCATCGCCAAGGAGTCAGGAGAGACAGGGGAATTCATTTCAGGAGAAGCAATAAAGTATATCAATTTCTCTGAATCCACATTTCTAGTCAATTTGCTACAGTGCAGGCTCCAGCAATTAATGATCTCATTTGCCACTTCTGCCTCCCATCTAGGAGACCTCCATCTTGGCCTCCTCTGGGGCCCAAGGGTCGGCAGGCAGATCGTAAATTCAGACATGTAACCCAGAGGCATAGAAAACAGCCCCCCCCACACACACACATGGTGTCCACTGTAACATTCTCTCTGTGGATCGTGTCTGCCCCTATGGCGCACGGCGAGTTGATGGCCTCTCTCTATGTGGAGCAGAGAGGACGTTTATTTATTTATTTATTTATTTATTTATTTATTTATTTGTTTGTTTGTTTATTATATTTATATACCGCCCGATTGTCCCACAGGGAACTCAGGGCGGTAAATACAAAAAGGATACACAACTCCTACAATGGGGCATATAAAAGGTTAAACTCCGATCCAATAAAAAAATGAAATCAAGAAGGCAAATGTTTCCCACAGTTACATCATGCTCCTTTCTGAACAAGCACCAAATGAATTCCAGAACTCATGTGGAAACACTGTCCTAGTAATCTAAAAAAAATAAAATTATAACTTCTCTACTATGAACTTCTATACTAAGGAAGAGGTGGAAGCAGGCTACAGAAAGAAGAAAGAAGCTCTTCCAAAAAATAAAGTCTAGCCCAGGGATGGCAAACCTTTTAGAGACCGAGTGCCCAAATTGCAATTCAAAACCCACTCATTTTTTGCAAAGTTCCAATACAGCCATTTAACCTGTATACAGGTAGCTATGAAGGGGCGATGCCAGGTGCCCACAGAAAGGGCTCCGAGTGCCACCTTTGGCACCCATGCCATAGGTTCGCCAATGCCATCACTGGTCTAGCCCTTGCGCCTTTGGCTTAATGCTGATCTCTGTCTTTGGTATAAAAGGGTAAGTGGCAATGCTAAACCCCCCGTCAACTTTCCTTACTATCGGGACCTTTTGGTGAGACAGTCCAAAATGAAACAAACAGACAAAAAGGCAAAGCATGCGGCTTATATACCGCCCCACAAGCACTCTTTGAGTGGTGTGCAAATTAATTATGAAGGCCACGTGGATGCCTAGGGACAACCTCCAGGTTGGAGAGAGAGGCAGGATCTCTCTCAATGCCATTTGCCGGGAATCGTAAGCAGGTGAAGACATCTGCTTGGGAATACCCTGAAGCAAATGGTGAGCCAGTGTGTGAGGCCGAAGGCTGCACTGGATGGGCTGTGGCCTGTCCCAGCAAGGCTGTTCTTATGTTCTTATGCAACAATGGACTCAAGCTAAGAGAACCCAGCTTTCGGACGAATATCAGGAAGAACTTCCCAAGTGTTAGAGCAGTATGGCAATGGAGCCAATTACCTTGAGAGACGGTGAGTGCTCCAACACTGGAGGCATTCAAGAGATCTCTGGGCAACCACCTGGCAGAAATCATTTGATTTGTCTTCCTGCATGGAGCAGGCGGCTGGACTTGATGGTCTTGTAGGCCTCTTCCAACCTCACTATTCTGTGATACTATGACACACACACTGCCCTCCTCCCAGCAAGCTGGGTACTCAGAAAGAGATAGTGCTGGGAGATGAGACGCCCAGGTTGGAAAGAATACAATCAGCTACTGCTGAAGAGCAAAGGACAAGGACAAACAGTGGTCTCAAAGAAAGCAACTAGATTAAAGCCAAAAGGATGCACAGCGGCTGGTGTGGACAGAATTGAAAGGGAAGTCCGGTACAGTACTGTACAACACATATAATTGGGAGATGAAACATGAGAACTATGAATCAACTAGAAACGGTAAGGAAAGAAATTGAACATACTGTATAAAAATTGCAGTGAACTGACACGCCAAGCCCTGTTGGGAAATTATTATTTTCAGCTAGACAACTACCAGGTGATCTACTCTGGAAATGTCAAAGCCAGTTCACCCTCCGAAACGGTGCCTCCTAAATCACGACACGAAAAGGTCTATCATCCTAACCCCAGATTCTAACAGGCAGGGCATTCAAGAAAGCACCTTAGCCTGTCCAGACTGTCCTAAACCAACTCTGCAAGGTAGGAAGTGCCGGCATTCCTGAAAGGACAGTGGGATAAATGAATGGCATGAAAAAAAGGAATGCCTATCCATGTTCAATTTAAGGGAACAAAAGATCTGTAGCAGGCATGTCCAAACTTCGGCCCTCCTGATGTTTTGGACCACAACTCCCAGAATTCCGAGCCTGTATTTCCAATGGTGAAGGACTGTGGGAGTTGTGGTCCAAAACATCTGGAGGGCCAAAGTTTGGACATGCCTGATCTATAGTCTCACTAGAGGTGCTCAGTCAAGGTCAGGGAGGACATTATTCTTCAATGACTCTGGCTTTGGACAGTCAATAAAGCACACGGACTTTAGGTTTTAACCTATAAGCCGCTCCAAGTAGTCCTTCCACTAATGAGGCAGTATATAAATAAAACAAAGGACAAAATAAATAATAATTTTAAAAACAAGAGCAAGCCGAGGAGTACACAGGGCCTGCACAAAAGCAAATGGTGCCGCACAACGGTAACCCAAGGCAGGGGTATCGCCACTGCATGGCTGAGCACAAGCACTTCCATATATACACCTATGAATTAGGAGCATCTGGTAAAAGAACCCCTAGTCATAAAACAACCCTGGTTTTCTCAGCACCATGCACAGAGGACGAGGTGAGACAGCACCTGCCGTCAGCTGACAAGCTGATGGACACAGCGCAAAAAAGGCAAGTAAACTGAACGAGGGGAAAAGGCCTCGGGAGCTGAACTTTTTTCCTAGAGGAAACAAGATGGAAACCTTTCTGGGGCTGTCCGTTCATTTGGCTCAAGGATGGCACCCACACTGGCCTTCTTGGCAAAGGGAGGGTTGGTGCTTGCGAAGGTGGATGAGATGGGAAAATATTTATTTATTTATTTATTTGTTTATTTATTTATTTATTTATTTATTTATTTCATTTTTATACCGCCCATCTTCCATGAGATGAGCATATGAGACATATGAGACGAGCATGGGGGGGGACAAGGGGGGGATTTAGAGTAGGGTTTTACAACATTGACCTTACACAAATCGCTGAAATAACACCGGAAGACATGGGACCCTCCCCAATGGCTGACACACACCCCAGAGGAGCCCCAAAGGAGAAAACTCAAGAGCTGGTCCTTCTTCAGCAGTCATATCCCAAACTATGGAACCAACCACTTTGAAATATCCATCCGGGCAACTTGCAAAAGGCTTTTTTTAAACCCAGTTTTTTAGAGAGGCATTCTCTCCTGTTCCACCAATGGAATCCCGCCACCAGGACCAAGATACGGTCAATTTAAATCAGTCGTTCTCAGCCTGCGGATCCCCAGATGTTCCTGGACTGCAACTCCCAGAAGCCTGGTTTCTGGGAGTTGCAGTCCAGAAACATCTGGGGACCCACAGGTTGAGAACCACTGATTTAAATGGTTAAGGTCTAAATTTTCAATTGTTCATGATATTTTATGATGTTTTATTGTCTGTGATTTTTACATGTGTAGTGTTTTGTTATGCTGGAACCTGCCCAGAGTGGCCTTTGGCTAGATGGGTGGTATATCGATACAATAAACAAAGAAATAAAACAAATGCCCCCAGAAGCACAGGTTTAGAGAGCAACCAAACACAAGCTCTCTCCTCTCTCAAGCCATGCTGCTTATACGCTCCCTCCACAGGGCTTAAAACACTTGGTGGTTGCTTTGCAGTTTAATTCTGGAGGCTGCATGTTGCCCCCTGCCCCCACCCCGTCCCCGGATGAGCTGAGTACTCAATTTACCAGCCTCAGAAGGATGGAAGGCTGAGTCAATCTTGAGCGCCCTACCTGGGACTGAATCTGAGACATAAGAGTCTTGACTGCAGTACCACAGTCTAGACCAGGGGTCCTCAACCTAAGGCCCCAGGGCCGGATGCCCCCCCCCAAGGTCCTGAATCCGGCCCCTGGGACCAATTGCAACCCCCCACCTACCCCCTGTTTTGTGAGCAAGCCAACCTCTGCATCTGCTTTTGGACTGTGATCCGGCCCCCAGTGGTGTCTGGGTGGTGGTAGACCGGCCCGCTGTTTGAAAACTTTGAGGACCCCTGGTCTAGACACTGCCCCATGAGACTCCGGAGACCTCCCCACAATCTGCCTTAAATAAGACACTGTTGCCACCACTGCTGGAAAGCCCAGTGGTTACTTTAGGCATCTGGCTGTGGACCCAGAGTCTGAGAGTTCAATTCCCCACTGACAGAGGCTGGACCTGTTGAACCACAGGCTCCCTTCCAGCTGCGCAGTTCTAAGCAGACGACCGGAGTGCCGTTTGCACTAAGGGGGTGGTATAGAAATATCAATAATGATTATCTGTTTTCTTCTATCTATAAGGCACCCTCCTGTATAAGACAACCCTCACTTTCCCAATCCAAAGTCACAGCTTCACAACTGCGCAGTTTTCTCCTCGGCAAAATTCCATGCGTAAGACAACCCTCCATTTTGAGTCTAACAATTTTAGAGAAAGATAAAGTCTTATACACGGGAAAATGCAGTACTGTAATTTTAAAAATGTTAACAAGGTAACATAAGAACAGCCTGGCTGGAACCGGCCACAGCCCATCCAGGCCGGCATTCTGTCTCACACAGTGGCTCGCCATTTGCTTCAGGGTATCCCCAAGCAGATGTCTTCGCCGGCTTACCATTCCCCGCAAATGGCATTGAGAGATATCCTGCCTATCTCAACAACACGGAGGTTGTCCTTAGGCATCCATAAGGATAGTCATTGATACCCTGGTTCTCCATGAACTTGGCCAATCCTTTCTTAAAGCTGCCAAGGTTAACAGCTGCCACCACTTCTTCTGGCAAGGAGTTCCACAGACCAGTGATCCTCTGGGTGAAAAAGGACTTTCTCTTATTGGTTTGAGATCTAGCACCCAAAAGTTGCATGGAGTGCCCCCTAGTTGTAGTGTTGTATGATAGGGAAAACAGTTTTTCCTTTACTTTGTCCACACCCTGCATGATTTTTATAAACTTCAATCCGGTCACTTCTTAAGTGCCGTCGTTCCAAGAGTGAAGAGGCCAGGTGTTGCAACCTCAGATGGTAAGGAAGGTGTTCCAGTCCCCTAATCATTCTGGTTGCCCTCCTCTGCACTTTTTCCATTTCCATAATATCCTTCTGGAGGGTACGGTGACCAGAACTGGACACAGTACTCCAGATGGGGCCTCACCATAGATTTTTAAAGAGGCCAAATGGCACTTGCTGACCTATTTTCTATACCCTTCCTAATGATCCCTAGCATTGAGTTTGCTTTTTTCCATTCTGCAGCAAACTGGGTTGACACCTCCATAGAGGTGTAGGTAGCAGCTATTTAAAAGCACAGCGTCAACAGCAATCAAGTGAGACCGGCAGAGCCTAGAATTTAGGTCTTTCGATGGCCATATTCTGGACGATGGCACTAATAGGGGACAGAGCCCTTGCCGGGACATAAAAGTGGACAGAGCGTCACGCTGCCTTGCGAGACAGACTGCAATGGATCACCAGGCCCTTCTTTCCCGACAAGGCTTTGAGGTTTAATCCTACAAAGCCAGCATTAAGGGCAAAGGGTCATTCTTTATGGGCACCCTGTTAATCCCAGCTTCTGCAACTAAGAGCAACCAATCCGCCTTTGTTCTCGGAAGCATCCAATTTTTCAAGAGCCAAGCTAAACCGAGTGAATTAAGACCAAAAGTCTCTTCAAAAGCATCTCTGGGCTTTGATAAATTTAAACACTTGGCATTATTTTTATGTCTGGTCTCCCTCAATATTAGTTTGGGAGTTCATAAAGTTTTCACGATGTGCCTTATTTACCCAATGGCACTTTGACGGCGTTTTCTACCTTTTAAAAGTTCCTAAAGAATATATGAGATTTCATTGCTGCTGCCATGATGGTCAACCCAATAAATATTCAAGGAGTTTTTAACAAGCCAAACCTTTACCATTAGTCCATGATGAGTGCTTGGGAATATTTATGAATAGCAAACCAAAACGCTCATTGTGAGCACCCTCTCTGAAGGCTGGGGTGCTCTAAAACTAGCATCTTTCCCTGGCATCACCTGACACATGGAACCATATGAAGGCACCATGTTTCTCTATCATCCTGGAATATAACAGTTATAAAGCATGTTAAGAATCTGGCATCTAAATGGACTGTAACCTAGAGAGGTGAAGTTGTGGAGATCATAAGAAAAATCAGGAAAATCTGGATGAGCTTCTGGATCCGGACCTTTTGATGGAGTAGCAGATCTTGCCCGTGTCCAGGTCTGCCTTTTGACAACCCAAGCATATTGCACACCTCTGCCGTTATTTCGACAGGAAACCCACTAGGTCTCACATTCCAAGTCTCATAAATTGACTGCCACAATGCTCTCTGTGTGGGGCTAACCCTGAAGACAGTTTGGGAGCTGCAGCAAGCACTAAACAAAAGTGTCCAGGCTTATACCAGGAATATCTAAGTACAATCGTATTTCTCCTGCCTTGGCACATTTGCACTGGCAACCAGCTTGCTTCAGGGCCGTGTTCGTGCTGTTAACGTTCACATACAAAGCCATGCACAGTTTGGGAACCTTACTCCTCTCTCTCAGATCTACTACCCATTCTACCTGTACCTTCCAATCCTTAATATTGCCTTAAAACAGGCAGCCCAAGGGAGCACCATATGTCTGCAGCTAGGAACTGGGTCTTCTCAGTGGGGGCTGCCTCATTCACTACCAGCAAAGGTGACCCCCTTCCCACTCCCTAGATTTGAGGAGAGAAATAAAAGCAATGACAATAATTTCAAGACGTCTCTAAAGCAACAGACTTACTAATATTTTTGCATCTGATACACTGAAAGCAGCAATGCAATTTTTGTTTATGTAAGCAACCTCAATATTCATAGTGCACGATGGTGAAAATTTCTAACTCAGATTCACGGAGTCCTACAACATGGCCCTCATGTTTGAGAAGGAATATTAGAAAGGCCCCCAAAATATTTAAAACAGAATCCTGCGCTGGATTCACCAGGCACAAATGTTAGTTAGTTAGTTTTTGGTATCTTTTTTATGTTTCTACATTTTGCATTTTGGATTATTGGGTTATTGTTTTGTTTACATTCCATACTGTGAACCACCCAGAGTTCCTCTGGAAAGTCGGGCGGTCTATAAATAAATAAATAAATAAATAAATAAATAAATAAATAAATAAATAAATAATTGAGATAGCTCAAAACATGAATTGGTATTAACATGTAGCTCACATATTCAGGCATGTTACCCACAATCGTCAGGCACTACTAGCACTGATGGGGGGGGGGGTGCTCAGGGCTTCCATTTCACCTGCTCCTATACAGCAGGACCCCGGTATCCGCTGGGGATTGGTTCCAGGCCTACCCATGGATAATGAAATCCGTGGATAAGAGGGAACACCAACACCTACCCCTACCCCCCAAAAAAAACTGCTGTTTCGTGACAGTAGCTTGCTTTCTGGCTGCTGTTTTGAGACAGTAGCTTGCTTTACACTGCTGTTTTATGACAGCAGTTTGCTTTACAGCTGCTATCTGTGACAGTAGCTTGCTTTGCGGCTGCTGAATTATTTATTTAATTTTTTCCTGCAAACCGTGGATAACTGAATCAGTGGATAATGAATCAGTGGCTGGGGGGGGGGTCCTACTGTACAAACAAAGGTGGGTGGGAAATGCACCATGGAAGCCAGCTTCCAATATCTCAAGATTCATAAAAAATACCAGGGACCAAGTGGGTGAAGAGCAACATGAACACGCATATTGTCTTTAGTATGTCCCAAACAACTGTCTTCCCTATTCCGACAGAACCTCCTCCTCCCTCGCCACCCACCCGCCCAGCATTTGTATTCTAGTTTGGTAAGTCATTTATACACTTCCTTGGCCACAGGACAGACTTCAAGAGATCTGAAATTAACTGATCGGAGGTAAGCGAAGGATTCTGAATCATTCATGTATGATGGATGAGTGTGCCCGTAGTTAAAATTATATTGTTTTAAATTATGTCCTTGTTTTATGTTTCTACTTTTTATAGAGTTTTATGTAGTGTAAAATCGCATGTATTAACCTTCTGCCTCCCTTGCCAGAGTTCTCCCAAAAGAAGTATTTATGCTCGAATAGCCTCTCGCCAATAAAGGTAAAAACAAAAACCCAAAGGGATATATTTCCTTCACGAAAGCACAGGAGCACTTATTAGCATTAATAGAAGTTACGCATGTGGCAACGCAGCAAAGGGGAAATATCCCCCCCACACACACACAAACACACACGGCCCTCAGTGGAGCGTGTGGCCCACCTCACACCCACGTACAACTCTAAGCCTAGAAGCTCCCTACTATATGAAGGGAAGAATCAAGCCAAGGCAGCTGACATTTTTTTAGGAACATTGGCGCTGCTACCCTAACGGCCAAACTGTTTGGTGCAAAGCATGCTGTGTGACGCTGAGACCCTTCCCTCTTCAAAGGGACTGGTCTTCCTCTTAATGGCACTGCAGAAGAGAGCGACTACAAGGATTACTGGGCTGGAGGATCTCCCTTATGAGGAAAGGCTAAAACATTTATTTGGGGCTCTTTAGTCTGGAAAATGGGGACACGAAGAGTCGGACACGACTGCATGACACAACAACAACAACAACAACAACAACAACAACAACAACAACAACAACAACAACAACAACAACAACAAGACAAAGTCTGGAAAAAAGGCGCCGGGGGGGGATATGATTGAGACGTAGAAAATAATGCAAGGCATGAGTCAAGTGGACAGAGGGACGCTCTTCTCCCTCTCCCAAAATACCAGAACTAGGGGACATCCACTCAAATTGAGGGCTGGGAGAGTGAGAACAGACAAAAGAAAATATTTTTTCACCCAGCGCGTTGTTAGTCTGTGGAACTCCCTGCCACAGGATGTGGTGATGGCATCTGGCTTGGATGCCTTCAAAAGGGGATTGGACAGATTCCTGGAGGAAAAGTCCATCACAGGTTACAAACCATGATGGAGATGTGTCATCTCCAGGCTTAAAACCAGGGTACTTCAAAGGCCAGATGCAGGGGAGTGGTATCAGGAGACAGAGATCTAGTCTCATGCGCTCCCAAACGCATCTGGTGGAGCCGCTGTGAGATACACGAAGCTGGACTAGATGGGCCTTTGGCCTGATCCAGCAGGGCTCTTCTTATGTTCTTATGGAGGGACAACATTTGCTCTCAAACCCACAGATTTTATCACCCTCAGGCCTGATCGTCCACGAGGGCTATACCACACCAAAGCCACCAGGTTCACCGTTTTCCAGCAACAAGGATCCCGAGAGAGCCAACCCATCAACGATCCCTGCCGCCGCCACCACGCATATACCCGAGCAAAATCGGAGCCAGCATTGCCCTGCACGGCTGTCTAAGCCAGGTACGGAACTTAGGGAAGGCACTTAAAGGAGGAAAGTTGGAGGGAGCAGCCTATATTTTATCAACACACCATTTCCACTCTGTTGTTTTTAAGCTGACAAACATCTATTTCACGGCCAAGCAACATCCTGGGAACAGCTGGGTGGCCGTTTCGAGCACAAATGAGCCAGAAGTGCCTGCTGACAAGTTACCTCTGATTGCTTCCAAATGGCAGCGCATGGCGATTTATGCCCAGCTATAAATTAGGACAATTATTTCTCTCTGGTTTGCCTTTTTTATTATTATTATTATTATTCACTGCAGCAAACTCCGGCACTCTTTTCTCTCCCCTCCCCTCATTTTTGGTGTGGTATTTTTTTGTTGTTTTAACAAAAAGGATATCTTCCCTTTCTTTGATAATGAGTTCGTTCTGTTCCTCCAGTTGCCTGATCTTCTTCTCAAACGACTCCTGCTCCGCTTTCAGCCGCTCTTCTGTCACCTCTTTTTCCTCGCTCACCCTGCAAAGGATGAAAAGACACGCGCGCCGTCAGACGACGACAATGCACGAGAACAGGAAAGTGCGGGGTTCTGATCAGGGCCAGCCCCAGGCACTAGGGCAACCTCCTCTTTGCCCCATCTCCCAGAAAGGCACGGAGGGTTGGGGGTTGGGGGGTTGCGGGGGGACAGAACACCTGCTGCTCCGAAACCCCATTTACACACTGTCTTTTTCATCAGCCAGTAACATCACACACACCCTTTCTCCTGCTTGCGTTCTCCTCACCCTCCACCATGGGAAGTAGGTCACCGGCAATGCTGTTTTACCGGCATGAAACTGAGGCAAGAAGCTGGGACTTGACCAAGCGCATATGGACACACACACACACACACACACACACACACACACACACACACACACACAAAGAGAGCCCATCCGACTAAGGGCGCTTTTACACGACCCCTACAATCCGGGGCAAAGGGCTCCCAGATGTGGAGCTTAAAATTGTTTTCCCACCAGCTCCGGACGTTAAAAAAAAATTAAGTACGACCACGCCCACCTAAGCGCGTCCCAGCGCATTTTCCAAGTATGTGGTCTCCGAAGGTGAACAATTTCTGATGCGGATTGCAAGGCAGTGAGTGCCGGGCTCTACTCCCTTCTGTTTGTTTGGGGGATTTTCCCCCCCCCCCGCCCCTTTAAGAGACTGGAATGCTTCCCGGGGCAGCTCTGGGCGGCAGAGCGGAGGTGAGCCTGCATTCTTTTCTTCCTTTTTTTCTCCCTCCCCTCACCGCAGACAGGAGCAAGAGGGTGCGGAGGGGTGCGAACACAGCAAGAGGAGCAAACCCCCAAGATCTCTGGTCTGAATTTAACTTGCCAGAGGATCTTAGGGGTCGTGTAAAAGCGCCCTATGAGCCACATCCAGGACCCAGCACCCCCCCCAAGAAGGACCATGCACCCCAAGAATCAGGATCAGTTGCTGATCAGGACCGGGTCTGGCTGCGGGTGGCAGAGCCAATGCTTGAAGGCAATTCTTCAAAGAAAGGCCGCCCTGTCAGCCAGTGGCAGCAAAAAAAAACAAAAAACAGGATGGAGCCTTTCGGAACTCTGAAAACGAATGTTTCGTTTGGCAGGGACTTCTCTGGAGCGCATCTGAAGCTGTTGGGGGGGGAGAGGTGTATGTACGTCAGAGAACATTTCCTCCAAAGAAAATGTCTGAGTCGTTCAAGTACCCACAACAGGCGTAAACATCTGACGGTTTTCCCACTGCATGGGATATTCCCAACGCTTATGAAACATAAAGTCTAGGGAAAAAAGTGTTTAGTATTGCATGCTGTCTTAGTACTGATACAGGCAATTTTCATCTGGAGGGAAACTTTTAGTGAGGAGTGGGGGAAATCAAAGACTTTTTAAAAAAAGAAATTAAATTGATTTAAATCGCACTTTAGATTTTTTTAAAATCATATTTTTTTCAAATCTGAACCATCAAAAAAATCTGTTTTGTTAATTCAAATGATTTAAATCCAATCCGCCCTGCTTTTATCTCTCCTCTTCAGCACGACACGACGCATCCACACAGTGTGTACGTAGTGGTGCTGAGGCTCACCTCCCAGCATCGTTCACCAGTGTGCAACCACTTGCACCTGTGTCTTAAATACACAGAATTTGGAAGTAATACATAAAAGCAGAAACCACGTGTAAATCCTTCCCCTTTTCAGTCAACACTGGCCCAAAACTGTCCAGCGTATTGTAGTAAATCAAACCACAGCATCTCCACTGAATTTGTGGGGTTGTGGTGACTCAACTACTCAGTATGTTCCACTGAATCAAAGGGTTGACGTGACTAAATCTTCACTGATGCAGTGGGCCTACCCTAGCAACTCTACTCTACTACACTAAGCAACAGGATTTTGGCCAGTGCTTTTCTAAACTAATCAGCAACAGTTACAGTGGTACCTTGTATAAAGGAAGTAATTTGTTCCAAATGAAATTCTGTTAGGCAAATCTTCCTTTATACAAATTTCCCATATGAATGCATTGAAAACAGAGCAATCCCTAATCCATTTTTATGTTGTACGGATTTGCCCCATAGGCAATTATGTTAAGCAAATTTCCCCTATCTCTGGAATTTTTTATGTTGTACAAATATTATATTATACAAACCGCTTGTTATACAAGGGTCCACTGTATTTTGTCAAGAATTGTATATGGAATTGTCTTATTGCAAGTTGTGATGCATGATGGGAATGACAGAGCAGAGTGGGCAATTATATTTTGGCAGCAAGTCAAATCAGGTGACAGTTCCCCACATGCTCGGTTATCCATTTGCTGAATAACGATTGCATCGGGTACATGCATGCATAAAAGCAGGACAGCTGCTTAGTATGGTGTGGGATATTGATGGAGAAAAGCCGCCTGTTACTCTTCCAGATTGGACACACGATTCTTGAAAAGTTTGGATCACTGGACTATGTTACTAACGAGGTCTATGCCTGCCGATTCTGTTGTGTTTGCTGGACTTGTACATATTTTTGTAAATACAGTTCTTGGTGAAGGAAGTCACCGCGGTCTTTGCATCTTTATTTAGCACTGTTATCTGGCTGTTAAAGCCCACACTTTACACAGCCCTTCTGCTGAGCGTTCACAGCTCTGTGACATATTTCACTACACGCGACCTGGACAAAAGAAAACTCTTCTGCATTTGGGGTTACAATCGTAAGGAAATTAGAGGTACATGGACTATGTAGTAGTCTGGCAGACAAAGAGCAGAGTTGTTTTTCAAGAATATTGCAGCTGCTATTTGCTTATCAGTTGAGGCTGGCAGAGAGAGAGAGAGAGAGAGAGAGAGAGAGAGAGACTTCATGAAGACACAACAAGTTGAGAACCAGGAGAGCTCCGTGAGAAAAGAACGCATGTCAAGAAGTACAGAGATGGTTTGAAGATGCAGATTAATGGACATTGATTGGGTGATACTTAGAGAAGGATCGAGAAAGTGAGAGTAGGTTAGAGGGAGTGTGAAGAATGAAGACTTTTGGGGGGAAAAGGGGAAGAATAATAGAATCATAGAATTGGAAGAGACCTGGAGGGCCATCTTGTCTGTTTTTTTGCCCCTTTGTGTTTTACTGATTTTATTCTTGTTACGTAGTTTTTAATTGTTATAATCTGTTTGTTGTAAACCGCCCGGAGTTCCTTCGGGAAGACGGGCGGTATATAAGTCTTAAAATAAATAAAATAAATAAATAAATCCAGTCCAACCCCCTGCCGTGCAGGAGCCCCCATCACAGGGCTCCCGACAGATGGCCATCCAGCCTCTGCTTAAAAACCTCCTAAGAAGGAGACTCCACCACCCTCCTTTGGGGCAACACATTCCACTGCCGAACAGCCATGACTAAGCTACCGAGATGTTTCGATGTAGCACATTAGATTTCAGAAATGGATTCCAGACATCAGTCTCTTAGAGTTACTTAGGGCCTTTTCACACGACCCCTAAGATCCGCTGGCCACTTAAATTCGGACCATAGATCTTAGGGGTTTGCCGCTGTTCCTGCGTTCCCACCCCCTCCGCACTCCTGGCTGTTGGCTGCGTGAGGGGAGGGAGAAAAAACAGGAAGAAAAGAGACGTGGCTCACCTCCCTTCTGCCTCTCGCTCTTGCCGCACCAACATTCCAGTCTCTTAAGTAGCTCTTAAAGGGGCGGGAGCCAAAAAACAACAAACAGAAGCGAGGAGAGCCCCGCACTCACTATCGTTACACCGCATCAAAGAATTTTCACCTCCAGAGAGCAGGTACTTGAAAGGTGCGCTGGGACGCGCTAAAGTGGGCGTGGTCGCACTTAATTTCCTGTAAACTCCGGAGCTGGTGGGGAAACATTTTAAAGCTCCGGAGCTGGGAGCCATTTGCCCCGGAGTTTAGGGGTCGTGTATAAACACCCTTAGAGAAGAATAGATCTTCGTTATTTTAATATATCTATTCTTGGTATATCTAAGTTCTCTAAATTCTTGTAATATTTTAAATATTTTTGCTTACTTTTCTTTAATTTTATATTTCTAATAAACATCATCCTGTGTTTTTTTAAGATTGCCTCTCTGTTTTTTACCAAGATGAGTCAGAGTGAGCAACCCACAACGATGTTGGCTGTCTGTGCCTAGGCTGGTGGGCAAAGAGCAGAGACTGTTCACGGGGCTGAGAGTTGGAGCACCTCAGTTCCCAGTTCCTTTACAACAACTCTTCACATTTGGTTGACTTTTTTTTAGTGGTGGCCTGCCAACTCCTTTTCTGATGTCAGGATGAGGAAGGAAGAGAATGCAATGTGCAAAACAAACCAGAAAGTGGTAGCATTTCGAATTTTTTTAAAAAGCAGCTGTTGACCATATATACTAGAATATAAGCCGAGTTTTCCAGCCCTTATTTTTGGCTTTAAAAAAAAAACCCTTGGTTTATATTCGAGTCAATATTGTTACCACACTTCTGCCACTTCCGGAGGACCCATCCGGCTTGGAGAGGGCAGCGGAGGGCAAGTCCAGCCCGTTGAAGAAGGCTCCCTAGGCTTATATTCAAGTCAGTAAGTTTTCCCAGTTTTTTTGGGGGGGGGGGAATTAGGTGCCTCGGCTTATTGGCTTATACTCAAGTACAGTGGACCCTTGTATAACAAACAGCTTGTATAACATAAAATTTGTACAACATAAAAAACTCCGGAGATAGGGGAAATTTGCTTAACATAATCGCCTATGGGGAAAATCCATACAACATAAAAATGGGATTACTCCATTTTCAATGCATTCCTATGGGAGTTTGTATAAAGGAAAATTTGCTTAACATAATTTCATTTGGAACGAATTAATTCCTTTATACATGAGCCTCATGGCGCAGTGGTTAAATGCCTGTACTGCAGGTAAAACTGTGCTCACAACCTGGGTTCAATCCCCGGTAGCAGGCTCAAGGTTCACTCAGCCTTCCATCCTTCCGAGGTCGGTAAAATGAGTACCCAGCTTGCTGGAGGGGCAATGTGTAGCCTGCACACTGTAATCAAAATTGTAAACCGCCCAGAGACTACTTGTAGTAGTATGGGGCGGTATATAAGCAGAACACTTTGCTTTTGCTTTTACCACTGTATATAGTAATTTACCCTCATGGAACATAAAAATAATAACAGGACCAACGAGCTCCACTCTTTGGCCTAAATGCCATTTGAAAGGTACATTTGAAAGGAAGCCTCTCAGGCCAAATCCTGGACAAGCAGGATGTGTGCCATATTTCGAGCCGCCACACCACGGAGAAATGTTCAGTGGATCATCTCATCTCAGGAGGGGAAGTTGGGAAAGCAGCAATCGTTGCAAGGAAGACGAGCCTTCAAAGATACGATTGCTCACAGGTCACCGAAAATACAGCAGAGAAACCGGACAGGCATGCTTTGTCAGATTATGTCAGATTTATGTCAAGGCCTATTCAAGATCTGGTGGAGATTGCGATATACTTTAATGCTTTGTGCTTCGCGGTAGAAATGACAAAAATTATTTCTGGGTCTGTCAGGCAGGAAATCACTAGAAGTTCAACAAAATAAATAAATAAAAACGACCCAGCTTGGTTGTCACCCTTTGATTCCCCGCCTCTACATCCCTGACTCCCAGGCAGTTGTTCTCAACTTCCCCAAACACATTGTTAGACAGGCCACTCATTATATGTTAGGATGATGACAGCACTGCTCAATGTAGAAGTACGCAGCATAATGCCAATTTTTCGCTAGAAGTTCGTGTCTTCCCAGTTCATGTTCACTATCAACTGAGGCATCTGAACTGGGGTCCCCCAGCCTCGGCTCCCCGACACCGCACCAATTTGCTGCTCTTGCAGGTGTAATGATGCGTCCTACAGACAGCATGCACAATTCCAGAGGTTAAGGTCACAGCCACAATCTCTCCCCTTGGCAATGGCACACACAAAAAAGGCAGCTCGCTCACCAACTTGCAATGATTTCACCTACTGCGCCTCAAAAGAGCCTCATGGCGCAGTGGTTAAATGCCTGTCCTGCAGGTAAAACTGTGCTCACAACCTGGGATTCAATCCCCGGTAGCCGGCTCATGGTTGACTCAGCCTTCCATCCTTCCGAGAGCGGTAAATTGAGTACCCAGCTTGCTTGGGGGGGGGGGCAATGTGTAGCCTGCATAATTAAACTGTAAACCTCCCAGAGACTACTTGAAGTGTTATGGGGCGGTATACAGTATAAGCAGAACACTATTTACTACTGCCCAGACAATCTCAGAAGGAATAAATGCACGAGAAGACTTACCATATATATTCGAATATAAACTGACCAGATTATAAACTGAGAGCGTAATTTTACCCAAAAACACTGGGAAATACTTATTTCCTCGAGTATAAGCTGAGGGCGTTTTTTTCCAATTGTACTCGAGTATATATGGTATACCAGCCGAGCTCTAAAGGGACTGGGGGTAGTAACTGGCAACGGAGTAAATACCCTAGATACTACACTTGATCTGAGCCAAAAGGCCGAGAAGCTACCATAGAGTAAACCCCCTGATTGCCTCCACAGTCCCCGCACAGTTGCCAATACGACCCCCAGCCCCTTTAGAGCTTCAGAACTAAATATTTCCTGATTTCAGGGGGCTCCCTAAAATCGCTTTGAGAAAGTACCCCTGCTGCTTTGGAGTCCTAAGAAAATTTTGACTGCATATTTTAAAAATAATTTTGAGAGCATATTTTTAAAAACATGCACTCAAACAGTATTGTACTTACTTTGGGGGCACAAAAGTAGCAGGGGTGCCTTAAGAAAGCAATTTTAGGGAACCCCCTGAAATTTGGAAACATTTGGGGGTAAGGGGGCTGAGTTATGAAGCTCCAAAGCGTTCCAGGGGCGCAGAGGCACTTTAAAAAAAAAAAAACTTTTACGCACACACACACACACACACACACACACACACACACACACACACATCTTTAAGGTGCCTGTACTTGCCTGGAAGCCTGGTTGCTTTCAATGGGATATTCCCTCCCCACGGCCCTCTCTCTCTCTCTCTTCCATGCCATTCCCTTGCTCGCTGGCCAGCCCTTTCGCACAGGTCTCTCAGCGCACGTTATATTGTGAGCGTCTCGGGGCAGCAGCTTTTAGGCGTGCACGAGCGGTTTAAAAACAAAGCGGAGAAAGAAGAGCCCGCTCCACCTACGCCCGCCAGGTCCAAAGGCAAGACGACTTTCCATCTTTCCAGGACCGGCTCCTCTCGCTCAACTTTGTTTTAAAAAACTCTCTTTTCTTATGAAATTCAAGCAAGGGGCCACAGCCAACGTGAAACTCGGGCAACCCTAAAAAAGCTGCTGCCTCAAGATGCTCACAATCAAACATGTCCTGAGGGACCCATGCAAAAGGGACACCAATTGTGTGTGTGTGTGTGTGTGTGTGTGTGTGTGTGTGTGTGTGTGTGTGTGTGTGTGTGTGTGTGTGTGTGTGTGTGTGTGTGTGTGTGTGTGTGTGCTATCCAGGTTGATCCAGGGTTCTTCCTTCCCTTATTCTTTCACTCTCCCTCTGTGAGGAATTGTCATGGGAACAAGAACTATACACATGCCATTAGAAGCAACCTTAATTTTAGTCACAGCCTTGAAGAGGGGAAGCCTTGATGCAGGGGAGATGCAGTAATACCTCGGATAACAAACGCCTCTGATAACGAATGATTCCAAGAAGGTATGGAAATTTCCGGGTGTAGGGCTGCCTCGGATAACGAATTTTTCATAATGCCTTGCAAAAAAAAAAGTGTACCCAGGATGCGCTGCAAACCCTGTAGTTTGTGGAGGGGTGGGAGGAGTTAGAGTGATTTTTTTCATGGTGTTTTGGAGCCATTCTGGACATTTTTTTGCTGAGGGATATGGACTTTTCAAACTTGGTAAGAAAGGAAGCTAGCTTTTATTAACCTTTGCAGTGCTTTTATTTGCATTTTGGTGGGAACAGGCTGGGGTAGTCTTGCTGCTTTGTTTTCTCCATGTTTGCCGTCTTTTCCACTGCTCAGCAGGCAAGAACTGGCTGGGGTTTTCTTCCTGCTTGTGTTTGTGTATGTTTGTGTTTCTTCCCCATTGCACTTTGGATGGGAACAGGCTGGGATAGTCTTGCTGCTTTCTTTTCTCCATGTTTGCAATCTTTTCTATCACCTGCAGGCAAAAATGGGCTGGATTTCTCTTGCTGCTTATGTTTCATCTGTTTGCTTTTTTTTTTCCTCCATTGCAATTTTGGCAGGAAAGGGCTGGGGAAGTCTTGATGGTTTCTTTTGTCCGTGTTTGCATTGCACTGCATGAGGAGTGTTGGGGGGGGGGGGGGAAGTTCCAGCACTGCATGCCTTTAAAGTGCACTTTATAAAGAGATCTGGGGGGGACACAGTTTTTTGCCATTTTTGGACCTTTGGAATGGATTAATCGGTTTCCCATTCATTTGAATGGTGTTTCGGATAATGAATTGCCTAGGAGATCAAATTAAATTCATTATCAGAGGTACCACTGTACACTTACAGGAGAGACTCTCCATGCAAACATCACACCTGACCTTTGCCTAAAGCATTTCACTTGGAAATGAGAGGTGTTTGGAACCGGGGGTTAAGGCTCAGCTCAGAAAGCAAGCTATTCCTTTGCATCCATTAACAGTGCAGAATTACACATCTCTGACCACAAAGGAATTAACGGCATCAAACACAAATCCCTTTCTCTGACTGTACTGCCAAAAGGTATATAACACCAGTCAAAACCACGACCAGTGCATGTCCAAAGCCATTACACTGTGTGATGCTTGCAAGGTTTCCGGGGGGAGGGGGGATCTGCCTCTCCACTGCCGTACCTCCAGTTCATAACCAGAAAAGACATTTGATTTGATCCAGGAAGGCAAGCCTTATGCAATCTTCATAAACACCACCAGAAACATTTCATCTGAGTTGTTTTCCCTGCCTCTACAGCTCCGGCACATATAACCTGTAAACCCACCAAGATACACAATAATAACCTCAGCTTATCGGAGCCTCTGGCAATGAAATCCAAGAATGACTGTCCAGTCTAGAATGCATAGAAGGAGTATCAATCAGGGCAAAATAATCTGTCCTCTCTTTCGCTATGAGAAATGTGAACGAACGTGCCAGAGTTGCCTTGAAACCCCAAGCCTTTCTGCTATTCCCAGATGAAAAAGGAAATTAAGGCAGGTTTTTTAAAAAAGTGAGCGACTTGAGAAAAAGTGAAGCTTAACACTCCTATTACACTGAAGAGGTCTTTTAATTATATCCATTAAAAGATGATTAGGTTTGGAAAAATAAAATAAGAACCTAGCATAAGAAAGCGTGGTGCTGATTATACTTTGGAAAATTAACGTGGCTGCAACTTCGTATTTCAGTTCCAAAAAGTGTCAGAGGAAGCAGCCTTTTGGGTAGGAGTGGAGTTTGAGCACCCTGGATTTTATAAGAAACCGAGTGCCGTCCGGATTGCCCCAAACCACTTCTGGGGTCTCCAACAGGGCCAGGAAGCCTGTTGGAGGCCCGTTCGGGACACTGCCGGGCCTAAGGCAAGTGTTTTTTTTGGGGGGCAGACAGGCCCCCAGGTCCCAACCCAACTCCGCATCCACATATCACATATTTTCCTTTATCGCAGGTTGGGTTGGATCCCTAACCCCCGTGATAAGTGGGGGATTACTGTAAAATAGAGTTCAGTATAATCCACAGGTTTCAACATCTGCAGACTTGGAATCGATTCCCTGCTCATATAGGAATCCACCATATAATGTAATAGTTTAAGTTCTGATGTACTTGACCCATGCTATTATTTCAAAGAACCATGCAAATGTATGCAAATTACAATTACAAGGCATACCTCAATGAGAAAGAAACCCCTCCCCCAAAAAGAACCAATTTGATAGAGCAGGGAAAATGCTAATATGGGCCTTTTCACACGACCCCTAAGATCTGCTGGCCACTTAAATTCGGACCAGAGATGTTGGGGGTTTGTTGCTCTTCCTACGTCCCCACCCCTCCGCACTTCCTTGCTCCTGTCTGCGTGAGGGGAGGGAGAAAAAAAGAGAGGAAAAAATGCAGGCTCACCTCCGAAGCCGCCCAGAGCCCCGTCGTCGTCCTGATTCCTTCTCTTAAAGGGGCGGGAGGCAAAAACAACAAGAAACAGAAGCGAGGAGAGCCCGGCACTCACTCCCTTAAATCCGCATCAGGGATTTTCACCCTCCGAGAGCAGGTACATGAAAAGTGTGCTGGGACACGCTTAGGTGGGCGTGGTCGCACTTAATTTTCTGCAAACTCCGGAGCTGGTGGGGAAACAATTGTAAGCTCCGGAGCTGGCAGCCATTTGCGGCGGAGTTTAGGGGTCGTGTACAAAGGCCCTATCTAACATAGATGCATACAGTGGTGCCGCTAATTACAAAGGGCTCGACTTAAGAGCAATTCGACTTAAGAACGAAAAACCGCTGGCATTGTAACTGGCTGCCTTACAAATTTTAGATGTGGTCTGCTCTACTTACAAATTTTATTTTATTTATTTTTTTATTTTTTATTTGATTTTTTTAAGATAGCGCTGCTCTACTTAAGAGTTGTTTGACTTAAGAGCCTGCATTCGGATCGGATTAAACTCGTAAGTAGAGGTACCATTGTATTCGGCCACCTGTTTGTTTGGGAAATTACCAAAGGCAGCAATAAAAAGAAGTACCTATTAGCCCTGAACATAACAGTTCATTTTATGGCATCAGATAGATTAACTGAAGCAAGTCTGTAACCCATGTACACGTCAAAAGCTGGTTTCAGACTTGGAGCCTCTAGACACGAACAATGGGAAAATATCTTCAGAGACAACTACAGTCCTATTAATGATGTTAAGGCAGGTGGGTTTCCTTACTGACATGCAGGCAATATACAAACAAATAAGCATCAAGAAATTAGAAGTAGGAGGTGGGAAATCTAGGTAGATGTAGGTAAACAATTAAAAGTTGAAGAAATGTCACATAAACCAGTTATTTACGATTTTAAAAGTCATCCCAAAGGAGACGCTTATGAGCTCCTCGCTTCTCCATTACACTCTTTGGGTACAACAGGTCTGTTTATAACTTTCCCCTTTTCCAAAAAAATTTCTTTCTCCTTATTTCAATCTTTTTCCTTCTCTCCTAAATCCAGCTCAGCTTGATCAGTAACCCATAGCTCCCCTCTTTTTCAATTTTCCTAGGAAAGGCTTGGTTTCTCTCCTTCCCTAATTTCATTCCGCTTGACAGGAATCCATCCATCATCTCCACACCAACCATATTTAGCGAGAGATGGCCATACTAACGCATAAGTAGATTTTAATAAAGACGTATGTTCGCTGGATTCTGATGGCGTATTGATTCCATTGCATTAGCTCCTTTACATGTATTCCATCGATTCGCCCCGTATTGATTTCATACTACGGCTACAACCAAGTGTGATTACTGTAGCTCATTCTTATTGGAGACATAATTTCCCATGGCCGGGTGGTTATGCCTCGCCACTTTCCATGGCCCAGACAGGAAAGAAAAATCCCAGGCTCGGACAGGCACACCACTGGAGTCTGCAGTTCCTTCCCAATTTTACCCCACAATTAGAACATGGGGCTAGGAAAACCTGGCATCCTACCTAGGCAGGACACTTGCAAAACCACCTGCTCGGCAGACATACTCTTCACCATGCAGAACAAGTTGCAGCTGCATTAAAAAAAAACACTTCTTGACGGTTAGAGGAGTACAACAACAGAACCGACGACCTTTGTGAACACTCCGACACCGGAGGCGTTCCAGAGGAAACTGGACAAATATCAGATCTGCCTTGAACAGGCAGTTGGACTCGGTGGCTTCAGAGGCCCCTTCCATCTCCATGAGCCTAGGATTCTATGAGAAGCTCCAGGAACAGCAGGTACAACAGTCGGAGTACAAAGAAGGAAGGCAGGCGATAAGGCAGGAGCCAAGCACAGAGGGGCACAACAGCTCCACCCTTCTAATGAAATAATGACGGTTACTTCACGTCCATTCTCGTTCCGGGAAAGTTCGTTTCGTGTTGATGTCAGTTGCAGTCACAAGGTCTTTTCCCGCTTCTGTCCCTGTTCCCGTTGTACCACGGGCGTGATTGATGATACTGGGATGACTGTTACCACACGTCCTCGTTCCGTGATGAGATGTGAAATTCTATGCCTTCATTCCCTTTTTTTTTTTCGATCCGACCTTCCGTTTTTCTATGTTTTGACTCTCTGAAGTCTTGCCTTCAATGTGTTACGGAGCAAACTTCGAGGCATTTGTCTTTTAAAATCTCAGCACTGCATTGCTAACTCCATAGGGAATTTACTGGCGAATGTCACTTCGCGCTCCTGCCACTAGATGGCAACAAGCTACAATCGGCACTCGTTCCACGACGAGGCTTTCTTCACGGGCTCTCGTCTTGGAACGAGAAGCGAGACGAGCAGATTCCTCAGGCCAGGGAGGGGAATCGCTCATCGCACTTAAATCGCAGTTCAGGGGGCGTGGTCGGGACGAACTCCCGTCGTCACGCAATGGACGTGTCGTAAAATTACTTCGGACCGGTACCAAGTGGTACCGCGAACCGCGATGAACGGGATGTGAAGTAACAGCCAATGAGGACGAATTTCAGAGCAAAACAGCCAGAGAACGTCCTTAAGCACAGACTAGATATTGCTGGACAAAGGGCGAGGCAAATATTCTGTGCCCTACTTGATAAGACTTCCGCCAGCAAAAGGCGTAGTACGTCACTTTTAATAAACACGAACACTTACATTTCATAACAGAGTAATTGGAGGGAGAGTCTCAGCTTAAACCTGATACATTATCAGGCAGAATTTATCCTCACCTTGCCAGCTCCTTAATTAAGTTTGCTATGCGCCTCTTGTCTTCAGGACATAAATCCTTTAGAGAAGCACTCTTCATTCCTCCTTTGTCGGGGACCTGAAAATTAAAATCAGCATTTTAAAAAGCAATCATTAACATGGAACAAGTGTTTCTGAATCTACAATAAAAGTATTTCAAGCCCCAGAGGCTGCATATGCAGCCCCGGATGAATTAAGACCTGAAGGAAGCGCAAGGTTTTTTAGAATCAGCCACGAGGATAATTTCAGAAAGTGTGTGCTAGAGAATTCATCATTAATGTCTGTTTCTCAAGATAAGTTCCAGCTGGAAGGAAATTTAAGAAGGGCTGTAACCTACTAAGAAACTTCTAAGAAGAGCAGGTAGAGACTGCAACCAGTGTCCATTTCCCACACATCATTCTTGTATGGACGAGTAGAGGACGTATTTGTTTGGAGAGTAAGGGACTCTTCCCCCCACACACACACACAATCCACTGGGAATTCATACAGAGATGCAAAAGGCTCCCCATAAATCCACCATGTGATCACAAATCTTAGTACCTTGTATAAAGGAATTAATTCGTTCCAAATGAAATTATGTTAAGCAAATTTTCCTTTATACAAATTTCCCATAGGAATGCATAGAAAACGGAGTGATCCCATTTTTATGTTGTGCGAATTCGCCCCATAGGCGATTCTGTTAAGCAAATTTCCCCTATCTCTGGAATTTTTTATCTTGTACAAATTTTATGTTATACAAACTGTTTGTTATATGAGGGTCCACTGTATGGAGGTTACTGTCCATCTTTTAAATGCAAATTATGAAATAAAAACACTACAGAAATACCGCTTTGCTCACTTTATTTTGGTACTTTGCAAATTTCCTTAAACTTTCCTAAAATGAGGCAACGGGAAGATCATTGTTGGAAAAATCGTCTTTAGTTCCCCCGATACTTACTGACCTGTCTCTAATATTCTATTCTTAGGCAAGGTGTTGGAGGGGTTTGCGGCTTCTTGATCTTCTGAGATTATCAAGATTAATTTCAATATGAATATAAAAAGAGCCCTGCTAGATCCAGCCAAAGGCCCATCTAGTCCACCTTCCTATATCTCACAGTGGCCCCACCAGATGCCTCTGGGAGCACATGCGACAACGCGACACCCGTCTCCTTATGTTAGTCCCCTCTGTCTGGCACTTGGAGGTACAGTGGAACCTTGACTTACATCATTAATCCGTTCCAGTGGTCTAGACTTAAGTCAAACATGACTTAAGTCAAACAAACGCTTCCCATAGAAAGTAATGGGAAAGCGGATTAATCCGTTCCAGATGATGAAAAAGACCCCCGAAAACAGCAATTTAACACAAATTTGACTGGGATAGGAGATTCCTTCTGGGGATGTAAATGAAATGTCTCTTCAAAGAGAGGAGGAGGCAGTGGAATTATAGTCCACAAGTTATATGCCTCCACTTTTTAATGTTCATAGCAACAATGTCTAACATTTAAGTTTTACTGATTTTTAACCTGACGTTCCAAGTTCTGAACAACTCTATGCTTACCATTAGAGTCCCACAACTTTACAGCTCCCCAACTAAAATGCTTCCATTGTGGACCAGACTTCTGCAGCCAGATTTTTTACAAGACTGAGCCGACTGTCTAACCAGCGAGGACAGCCCCGAGCTCCCGACCCTTCTCCACCTCCGGCAGCAGCGGCGGCTTCGGTGAGGCCGAGGACCAGCTCCAGGTGCTCTGAGCTGGCCTCGCCGAAGCCGCCGCTGCCGGAGGAGGGGAAGAAGGCAGGAGCAGTTTGGAGGCGGCAGCTGCGATGCTGGGTTGTGGCTGCCGCCCAATTCCGGTGCCTTGCGCCGGGGCTCCGAGATGTAAGTTAAAGCCTGTGACTCAAGTCAAACAGGCCCCTTCTTGATGCAAGTCAAATATGATGCAAGTCAAGCAGTATGTAAGTCAAGGTTCCACTGTACCCTCCTTTTAAGCCTGGAGATAAAACGTGTCCCCATCATGGCTTCAATCTGGCTTCAGGCCTGGTTATGGGACAGAGGCTGCTCTGGTCACTTTGGTAGATAACATTGGATGGAACTGGAGGAGAAGAGTTGGTTCTCCTGGATCTCTCAGTGGCTTTTGATAGCATCGACCATGGTATCTTTCTGGCCCATTTCTCTGGGATGAGACTTGGAAGCACAGTATTACAGTGAGACCTTCCTGGAAGAGAGACCTCAGATGACGGTGCTGGAGGACTCATGTTCAGCACTCTGGCACGGCCTGTCCTGCCGGGTTCTGTTTTGGCTCCTATCTTATTTAACATCTATATGAAACCACTAAGGGAGACTGTGTGGCGTTTGGGGGTTCAGTGTCACCAGTATACAGGTGATACTCCAACTCTATCTGCCCTTGCCAAAGAAATCTGAGGAAGTTGTTTCAGATCTATATCAGCAACTAGCATCAGTAGTGAACCAGACAAAGCTAAAGAAACTAAAATCTAAACCAAACAACATGGAGGTGCTCCTGGTCAGCTGAGAGGCGGATCAGGGAATAGGGGTGCAACTTGTACTGGATGGGGTTACACTCTCCCTGAAACCCCAGGTGCACAATCTGAAGCACTTAGAAAATCCAGTAGCAACTAGGAGCCAACACGAATTTGTCAGGAACAAGTCCTGCCAGACTGATCTGATCTCCTTTCTCGATCAGGGAACCTCCCTGATAGATAGAAGAAATGTCATAGATGTAGTATATCTTGACTTCAGCAAAGCCTTTGACAAAGTCCCTCCATGATATTCTGATTAGAAAGGTAACTCGGTGTGGACCGGATAGGAAAAACTGTCAGGTGGGTACACAATTGTCTACAGAATCGTACTCGGAGGGTGATGATTAATGGCTCCTTTTCACAAATGGGGTAAATTCAGGCAATTCTCTCTTGCTGTTTATGATGTTGTGGGTAGTTTTGATGAGTGGGTGTTTCTGCATGTCTGGCTGTTTTTTTGCCCTTTTTCATGGTAAAGTCCAGGCCTACAAGGATCTGTTGTGCTGCATGAGTAGAACTGAACTCATAGTGTGGTTCCGAATGTGAAGCTAGCGCTTGCGTAAGTCTGATATGACTTTACATTCCCAAGTACCTGTGAGGAAATTAGAGGTACATGGGATATGTAGTAGTCTTAAATTCTTTAAGATTTTAAAGATTTTTTGCTTACTTTTCCTTATTTTTGTATTTTAATAAACGTCATTATATTTTCTCTCTGTTTTTGATTAAGGTGAGTCAGAGTTAGCAGCAAAGTAAAGAGGTTTTAAAAGAACCCATAAAAGTCTGAACAGGTGTTCTGATCCCAGGCTGTATTTCTGGATCCTGAGGGGCCAGGCAGGTGGGGAATAGCAGAGACCGTTCGCAGGGCTGAGAGTTCATTTCCTTTACAGTACTGTTTTCTGCTTTTGGAACAGACTGACTCTCAGTTGCTTTGCCTCTGCTTTTTTTTTTAATTGGAGTATTTTAAGGCTCTTTACGGCTTCTGGAATGCTGGAAAACACAGATGGGAAACATGACAAGAATAGACTCAATGAGGCTTCTTCTTTTTTCCATGTCAAATGAAATCACCGGTATGCAAAAAAAAATAAAGAAACAAAACAAAATGGGAGAGGCATAACCCCTAAAACAAACCGGGAAAACAAGAATTTTAATTGTACAGTGGCCATCCTGTTTGAAGTATTGGCTTGGCTAACATTTCCCTCTCTATCCACCAGAGGGCAGCCAAGAGCATATAAATACTTGGCTCTCACCAAAATTTCTGCGCACATACAATAGCTAAGCCTTATTTTCACAAGTGATATACAGTGGACCCTTGTATAACAAACAGTTTGTATAACATAAAATTTGTACAACATAAAAAATTCCAGAGATAGGGGAAATCTGCTTAACATAATCGCCTATGGGGCGAATCTGTACAACATAAAAATGGGAACACTCTGTTTTCAATGCATTCCTATGGGAAATTTGTACAAAGGAAAATTTGCTTAACATAATTTCATTTGGAACAAATTAATTCCTTTATACAAGGTACCACTGTACATGTTTTGCAGTACTGAACAAATTCTTCTAGTTAAACCTCTATTTCAACCTGATCAGAGCAACTTTCTGCAGTTTCTCAAGAGCAGAATAACAAGGAAATGGGACAAAAGCTATAGCAGCAAGCTGCCGTTTGCAGTGACGCTTGTGGTGGAATGACACCAAGATTTAATCATTTAGCAAATAACAGCAAGCTACCCTGGAACAAGAGGTTGGTTTGGAAGCTAGAGGGGGAAAAATGGAAGCTAGAGGAGGACATGCTGTAAGAAGTCCCCAGGGCTGAGTCATGAGAATCATAGAATCATAGAGTTGGAAGAGACCTCATGGGCCATCCCGTCCAACCCTCTGCCATGCAGGAACCCCTTCACAATATTTCCGACAGATGGCCATCCAGCCTCTGCTTAAAAACCGCCAAAGAAGGAGACTCCACCACCCTCCTTTGTGGCACCATATTATTCCACTGCCGAACAGCTGTGACTGTCATGAAGTCCCAGGCAATTGCTCCGTCTTCCACCACATAATGAAACCGGGCAGAAGGGAAAGGAATTCAAGACACACCTGGCCGCACAAAAATATGATCTTGTTGCCTAAGAATTTGGGCCACAAACACCGCTGTGTTGCAGATTTCCCTGATCTGCAGGGCTCAGTTTTCCATTCATTAAATAGGAGCCTGTTTCTAATGTGTCTGTGCCGTTCAGCTGTGCAGAATTAACACTAAAATGTATACAGTGGTCCCTTGTATAAAGGAATTTATTCGTTCCAAATGAAATTATGTTAAGCAAATTTTCCTTGATACAAATTCCCCATAGGAATGCATTGAAAACACAGGAATCCCTCATCGTGACCATTTTTATGTTGTACGGATTCGCCCCATGGACGATTCTGTTATGCAAATTTCCCCTATCCCCGGAATTTTTAATGTACAGATTTTATGTTATAAAAAGTGTTTGTTATACGAGGGTCCACTGTACTTAATTAAATATAGGATCATATTCAATATAGCTATTTTCTCTTTCCTGATGGGGGAGAGGGGGATGAAGAGGGAAGGTCACACACACACACACACACACACACACACACACACACACACACACACACACACACACACACACACACACACACACACACACACACATACTTACAACATACACATTGAAAAGCCATCAAATCCCGCCCTCCACCTTGTTTTCTGTCAACGGGAAAAAAATGGGGGTTCCACCAGGCGCAACAGGCAGAAATCAACAGGAAAAAAGGTTTCATAAGCAAGTGCATTATTTGAGTCCATCCCTTGCCCTGAACATCTGTCTCTCTGCTTTGTTCAAAAGATCCAAGATCGAGTGCTGCCACAACAGCCTGCCCTCCTCGGCTAACTCGGGTCTTGTGAGACAACGCTCTAACCCTGTGGCCCACGGGGTCTGCAATGTCCTTATTGCCTCTGAAGGCTTGAAGAAATGTTATAATCTTCTGAAGTTAAGATGAAGGGAGGAAGGGAAGGAAATGCGGAAGAAAATCTTGTTTCCCTTGGCTTGGTCGTGTAAAAGTTGGCTTTCCGCACCTACCACCTCCATTGGTGGCAGGGAGTAAAAATCGATGATGAAAACAACTTTTTGATGGCAAAACCCTGTTTGATATTTCTGCACTTGGTGAGAACATGCAAGGAATCATGCTGGCTAAATGTGAAATGCAAAAAAAAAAAAACTGATAATGCTGATGAGGGTGCATCCTGTTCAAAGTGAAATGAAGCTTCTGCCAGTCTTCTGCATGAGAAACTTGAAATAAATCTTTCAGGCACATTTGGGTTTTAAATCCTGAGCTATGCCTTGGCTGTCTGAGGCAACAAAAGATAGTTAAAGGGGATCTGTGGCCCATTATCCTGCTTTCTTCAGCACACCCTAAAGTCTGGAGGGTGTTTCCCTCCGGATGGCGGACAGTGTCCGAAATCTGGGCGTGGTCCTGGACCCGGCTCTCTCTATGGAGGCCCAGGTGGCTGCCTTGTCCAGGGCCACCTTCTTCCACCTCCGTCAAATTGCCCAGATTCCTCTGTATCTGGATGAGGACTCCCTGAGAACTGTCATGCAAGCGCTTGTGATCTCGCGGATAGACTACTGCAACGCTCTCTACATGGGGCTTCCCTTGATACTTATTCAGCGACTCCAGCGGGTGCAAAATCTGGCGGCCAGACTGGTGGCGGGTGTGCGTTGATATGACCACATCACCCCAGTTCTGACCCGCCTGCATTGGCTACCCGTTGCGACCCATATAAGATTCAAGGTCCTGCATGCGGGAGGTGGACTCTCTGGTGTAGCTCTGGAGTTCATGGAATCCATGGCTTCCATGGGTCTGTCCCAGCATGTTTTATGCCCCACCCACAGGTCTGGTCACACCCTGGATCTGGTGTTTACCTCCATGTCGGGGGATTCGTGTCTGGAGGTGGGGGGCATTGCTTCCCTCCCTGTGTCATGGACAGACCATCACCTGCTCTCATTCTCCCTGTCGATCCCGGCCCCTCCCCGCGGGGACCACCAGCCCTCAGTTTTGGCCTGCCCCCGGAGGCTCATGGACCCCCAACGGTTTGGTGAGCTCTTCGGGGGCCTTCCTGATGGTATGACTGGCGCTCCGGTCGAGGATGTGGCTAACCTATGGTATGAAACAGCTGTCCACACCGTAGACCGGATCGCCCCCAAGCGCCTCCTCCGTTGCCGAGCCCGGCCCTCCCCATGGTTTACGGGGGAGCTTAGGGCAATGAAGCAGGAGAGGAGGAGGCTAGAGCGCAGCTGGAGAAGAAACCGGACGGCGTTAAGTAAGGCTGCAGTTGTTTCCCAGACTAGTCGCTATACCAACGCGATCAGGGAGGCTAGGTCATCTTTTATCTCCCTGAGAATTGCTGAGGCCTCGAACCGCCAGGCGGAGCTCTTCCGGGTGGTCCGGGACCTCACCAGTCCTAGTCTGGCAAGGCCTCCTCCTACTGAGTTCAGTAGTGAGCAGTTTGCAGCCTTTTTTCGAACTAAAATAGAGGCCATCCGTGCCGGCTTCGACTCCGGTTGCAGTGGTCCCGCCCCGTCATCCCCAGTTGCTGGCCCGCCTTCGTCGCCTCGGTTGGATGCGCTTGGGCCTGTTTCTGCTGCTGAGGTCTCCAAGGCTATGGTGCATTGCCGGCCGGCCTCCACTCCTTTCGACCCTTGCCCTGCCTGGCTAATTAGAGCTGCCAGAGGGACCATGGCCGAATGGGCTTCTGTTCTCGCCACCGCCTCCTTCAGCGAGGGGGTTTTTCCCTCTCGTCTGAAGGAGACGGTGGTAAAGCCCATTCTGAAAAAACCAGATCTGGCGGCGGACGATCTAACAAACTATCATCCTATCGCCAATGTCCCGTTTATGGGCAAGGTAATCGAGAGGGTGGCGGCGGTCCAGCTGCAGTCATACCTGGAGGATCGGCAATGCCTCGATCCATGCCAGTCCGGGTTCAGGCCCCGCTGGAGCACCAAAACAGCTTCGGTCGCCCTGCAAGATGACCTTGTCCGGGCGGCCGACAGGGGGTGCTCTACCCTGTTGGTCCTCCTGGATCTGTCAGCGGCCTTCGATACCGTCGACCATGGTATCTTGTTGGACCGGCTCTCTGAGGTTGGAATCGGAGGCTCTGTTCGCAGTTGGCTCCGTTCCTTCCTGGAGGGCCGGCCCCAGTATGTTCTGCATGGGGGGGGGAGTTATGGGCCCCTTGGATTCTCCCTTGTGGGGTTCCACAGGGGTCATCTCTGTCCCCCATGCTGTTTAACATCTATGTGAGGCCGTTGGCGGGGGTCATCAGGAGTTTTGGAGTCTGCTGTCATCAGTACGCTGATGACACACAGCTCTATCTCTCCTTTTCCACCTCTGCAGTGGAAGCTGTGAGGACCCTTGGCGAGTGCCTGGATGCCGTGCTGACTTGGACCGGGGCGAACAGGCTTAAGCTCCACCCCGAGAAGACGGAGGTCATGTTCTTTGGGAGCTCGCTGTCTGGATACGGTGGCCCCCTCCCTTGTTTGGGGGGAGTTTCCCTCCAACTCGCGGAGAGGGTGCGGAATCTGGGTGTGTTCCTGGACCTGGCGCTCACCATGGAGTCTCAGGTGGCGTCGTTGACCAGGTCCGCCTATTACCATCTCCGTCGGATCGCCCAGATCCGCCCGTACCTGGACACGAACTCTCTGAGAACAGTGGTCCAAGCTCTGGTGATCTCAAGGCTGGACTACTGTAACGCTCTCTACATGGGGTTGCCCTTGACTCTTCTCCGGCGTCTGCAGCAGGTACAGAATGCGACAGCCAGGCTGGTGGCTGGTGTGCGTCGTTATGATCACATCACCCCAGTCCTGGTCCGCCTGCACTGGTTGCCCGTTGCAGCCCGGATTAGATTCAAGGTCTTAGTTTTAGTTTATAAAACCCTCCATGGCTTGGGACCGGACTACCTGTGATCCACCTCGGCCCGTCCTGTTCGGCAGGCGCGAGCGCACTTGCTGCGGGTCGCCACTCCTCGTGAAGCCCGGAAGACGAGAACTCGGACCCGGGCCTTCTCAGTGGCGGCCCCCAGCCTCTGGAATTCCATCCCCAGTGAAGTGCGCTCTGCAGAGTCCCTGCTGGCCTTCCGGAAGGCTTTAAAGACCTACCTCTTCCGGGAGGCCTTTGGCGATTCTTAATTTATTTATTTTTTCCCCGCCATCATTTTCTGCCTGTTTTTTTTTCCCAGGGTTTTTAGTTATTGAGGTGCCTTAAGGTTTTAACGTTTATCGTTTATTGTTATATTGTCGTGTTTGTGTAATCATTTTAATTTTCGTGTAGCTATTATAGCCGTTGTAAGCCGCTTAGAATTCGCAAAGAAGATAAGCGGGGTATAAATGCAAAAATAAATAAATAAAAATAAATAAATATAAAACCCTCCACGGCTTTGGACCTGAATACCTGGCTGAGCGTATCTCTCAAAAGTCAACTGAGGCCCAACCAATCAGAAAGTCGCGGGCGCACTCGCTTTGGGTGGCCACGTCCAGGGAGGCTCGGAAAACGGTGACCCGAAACCGAGCCTTCTCTGTGGCTGGTCCCACACTGTGGAATCATCTCCCGAGTGAGCTGCACCTTGCACAATCCCTGCCAGCCTTCAAAAGGGCCTTAAAGAGCTGACTTTTTTGTGAGGCGTTTGGCGACTGTTAATGTTTTATTTTTCCCTCTCTCTTGCCCGGCCATGCCACCATAGACTCTTTTTGTAGTATTATTATGATGTTCTTCTCTGTTTGTTTGTTTTTATTGTCATTGTTTTTATTTGTTGCAAACCACCCGAAGTTTATTTATTAAAATAAATAAATAAATAAAGGCCACAGTGACCATGTTCCTTGTCCTGTCGTTACTGTTTTGAAGGATACAGAAAACTCGAATAACCATCAGAGGAATCGTCAGGCTCCACTCTGAAAATGCTGAACCAAGTACAAAAGATATATTAATATTTATTTATTTTCACATTTATATACCGCTCCTACTTCCCGAATGGGAACTCAGGGCGGTTATTCTGTCTCACCCTATTAGTTCTTCATTTAAAATTTAAGTGGGTAGCAAGAAAAAAACGAGTGGATGAAAATAATTTTAAACTGTTCTAAAAACACATTTTTTAAAAGCCCCATTTTAAAGAACACTCCCCTGCCCAGCAGCCATCCAGTGAGTAAAGAAAAAAAAACTGGCTGAAAGAGAAAGATCTTTGCCTGCCCGTGAAAGGAGAACAACGTGGGGACCAGAGCGGTCTCCAGTGGGAGGGAGTTCCGCAGACTGGGAGCAGAGATTAAAAAAAAGGCCAGCCCTTGGGTCAAAACTCCCAATGAAAGGCTTCTCCCAATGAAAGGGGTGTAGGATTCGTAAGGGGAGACATCTGGACCCAAGTTGTGTAGGGTCATAAACCTTTGAGTGGCACCCAGAAACTGACCTGCAGCCAGTGGAGCTTAGGAAAGAGGGAAGGTTATATGATTCTTTTTAACCAGCTCCAATTACCAACCTAGCTGTGGCATTTTGCATCCACTGACATCCAAAGGCAACCCCAGGTGCAGCATTATTTATTATTTATTTATTTATTTATTTGATGCATTTGTATACTGCAACCTTTTTCCATAAAGGAACTCAGGGCGGTTTCCAATAAAAACAGTTAAAAACACAGAAAAACAGCAGGAACGATAAGAACAATGGGAAAGCAGTGGCAAGATAAAATAGAAAAATGGCAAAGAGGGAAAACCCTTGGCGAAGAGCAGCAGGACCCCCCCCCCCCAAAAAAAAATTAAACAGAAATAAGGTCACCATATGCCTCCTTGAAAAGCAGGGTTTTTAATGCCTTTCTGAAGGCGGGCAGGGACTCTGCAAGGCGCAGCTCACTCGGAAGTTGGTTCCAAAGAGAGGGGCCAACTACAGAGAAGGCGCGGCTACGGGTTACCGATTTCCGCGCCTCTCTTGGAGTGGCCACCCTGAGTGAGCACGCCCGTGACGATCGAGTGGGTCTGGCCTCAGTTGATCTCTAGGAGATCCGCTCCACCAGGTATTGAGGTCCCAAGCCATGGAGGGTTTTGAAAACCAAAACCAAGACCTTGAACCATATTCGGAGAGCAACGGGCAACCAATGCAGGCGCGCCTTTAAACACGACTTCCAGAGACAGATAAAATGCAAAATTACCATGTCCTGGGTCGACTCTTAGGTATATCTAGTCCAGGTGCGGTATCTCCTCTGCCTCAAGGAGAGAGATGAACAATTCAGCATAAGGTGGACTTAAGAAAATGTATTCATAAAGTCCTTTTCAAACCTGTCTCATGTGTTTTGAGTTTTCCAGTACACTAATAAGACCACCACCCCTCAGGTGTGGCTATGCATTTGCTCAAGGCTAACATAACAAGATCATTTCTCTGTGAAGAGCTTCTGACGACTTGTCAATAGAAGCCCAGGGCGCATTTATTAACTGATCAAATGAAAAACGAACAACAGACAGCATCTGTTGAACACGCGGCATCTGTTGAACACACCACGTACACCTCCTCAAGAGCATGTGGCTAGACATTACCCAGAAAAGAGGCCTTTCTGGGTTCAATGACTCCTTTCAAAGGCGTCTTCAAATGGTAATGAAATTATTATTTTAAGCCGCCTTTGAAATGGATAGCAGTGATCAACCTGTCCTGTGTGATGTTTTTTCACAACCCCAGGCATGAGAGAGTGTCATTCAAACCTTTTGATTCCTGATTAATTTAAATGAGCTTTTCACTCAAAGCTCTTCAAATTGACAGCTGCGGGTCATATCTGCTTAAACCTCCCCTCTACTTTTCCAAAGATGATGATTAATATCAAAGGCCATGCCTGGCTTCATACACTCATGCGAGGCTCTCCCTTCCCTTGACATGTGATGTGACTGAGGCTCTTATAAGATTAGTTTATCAGCGTCAGTAACACAGACACCACAACCTCCACCGGCTAGTTGGAGGCCTCTCTTGATGCCCAGGAACTGAAACTAGGGAGGCTTTTTTAAAAAAAATCAGAGATGTTCAACAAAGCACTGTTTCTCAAACTGAAGGAACCCAGATGTCCTGCCTCGAGCCATCATGGGACATGTGCACTCGCTCTCTCTCTCTCTCATATCACCTGGTTGAAAGGCAGTCATACAGAGGAGGGATAGGATCTGTTCTTGATCATTCCAGAGTGAATAATGAAAAGTCCGTCACAGGTTACAAACCATGAGGGAGCTGTGTCATCTCCAGGCTTAAAACTGGGGTCCTTCAAGGGCCGGATGCAGGGGAGTGCTATCAGGAGACAGAGATCTAGTCTCGTGCGCTCCCAAACACATCTGGTGGAGCCACTGTGAGATACAGGAAGCTGGACTAGATCGGCCTTTGGCCTGATCCAGCAGGGCTCTTCTTATGTTCTTATGTTCTTATGAAAGACACACAGCAATGGGCTCAAGCTACAGGGAGCGAGATTCTGGCTGAGTATCAGGGAAAACATCTTAACTGTTAGAGGAGTATGACAATGGACTCGATTTCCTTGGGAGGTGGTAAGACCTCGAACGCTGGAGGCCTTCAAGAGAAAATGGGAAAACCGCCTGTCAAAATGATTTGACCTGGATTTCTGCATTGAGCAAGGAGTTGAACTAGACGGCCTTACCGTCCCCTTCCAATTCCATTATTCCAGCATTCTGGTATTCTATGACAGTGTTGGCGAACCTATGGCATGGGGGCCAAAGGTGGCACTCAGAGCCCTTTCTGTTGGCACCCGACATTGCCCTTTCACAGCCACCTGTATTTAGGTTAAAGTGCTGTATTGGCACTTTATTATTTAATTATTTATTTATTTAACTTGTGTACCGCACCATCTGGCAACAAAGGCCACACCGGGTGGTTTACAGGGTTAAAAAACCAGAAACCTAACCAATAAAATCAAGCTAAAATAAATCACAGTAGAAAATAAGTGTCCTGTTCAAGTAACTCTGGAAAGTAATTTGCTGTTACCCCGTGTTTCCCTGAAAATAAGACACTGTCTTATATTTATTTTTTCCCAAGAAGAAACACTAGAGCAGTGGTGGCAAACCTTCTGCACTCCAGATGTTTTGGACCACAACTCCCAGAATTCCAAGCCTGTGTTGGCAATGACAAAGGACTGTGGGAATTGTAGTCCAAAACATCTGGAGTGCCAAAGGTTCGCCACCACTGCACTAGAGCTTATTTTTGGGGTAGGGCTTATTTTCGGGGAAACAGGAACTACAAGCAAACATGCTACAAAGTACGGTAACTTTGGTGGCCCAAGCGAAGGGGGGAGGAAGGACCATGGATGGAAAGGAAGGGGCAACATGCGTTGTGTATGCATGTGTGTGTGTGTGTGTGTGTGTGCGCGCGCGCGTGCAGGCAGGCACAGTCACGCTCCTCACTAGGTCTTATTATCCGGGTCGGACTTATATTTAACAAATGTATAGAAATCCTGTTAGGGGTTATTTTGGGGTAGGTCTTATTTTTGGGGAAACAGGGTACTTGTTATTTATTTATTCAGGGTTTTTTTATATACTGGTCATCTAGTAAGGAAGGCCACTCTGAGCAGTTTGGAACAAAATATATCCAAGAGATAAAAAGGGAAGTAAAAGGGAAAGATTGCATCTTAAATAGTTAGACATAAAACATTTCAGATCAGTATAGCAGCAACATATAGTTGGAATAAATAAATGAATAGATCGCGAATAATTAGTGGGTTTTGAATCGAAGTTTGGGCACTCGGTCTCTAAAAGGTTCGCCATCCCTGTTCTGTGATGTGCTGGCCCGATGCTCCACCTTCCCAAACCAAGCCTCCTTGGGAAAGGGCTGGCTGGCTGGCGTTTCTCCAGGGACCCGGAGCCACCCCGCAGCCCACAGGGAAGTTAGAAACCCCAGATTTAAAGGAACATGTTTTATGCCACGGGGCATTGAATGTCGGGGCATTGTGGTGGCCCCAGTTTAAAAGCACAACAGCTAAGCAGAACGGTGGCCACACTACGATCTCTGAACAAGGACACCAGCTGAAGAATAAAGGCGCTTCCAGGGACATTGCCATAAAAGCACTGAATCCTACTTGGGATCCAAGGAGGGGGGGGAACCTTCTCTGGATGGCCTTTGACATCCACTTGTTTCCAAGGCCCCCATATTCTCTACATCAGGGCTGTTCAACTTTGAACAGCCCAAGGTCTACTTTTTCCGGCCCAAAGTGCCCGAGGGCTGCTACACTAAAACCTCTACTTATGAATTTGATCCGTTCCGAGCACAAGCTCATAAGTAAAAAATGTGTAAGTAGAGCAGTGGTTTCCCATAGGAATGCATTGAAAACCAATTAATCTGTTCTGGAGGGAACAGATTTCAATGTGCCATGGCCCTCGAAGTGCCCCGCTCAGCTGAGACAGTGGGCTGGCAGACCCAGAACTTTGCTGGGGCAGTGGTGGTCCTTGGGATGGGGGAGGGAGGGGTGGAGAACGTATGCCCTCACTTTTTTATTGATGGCTGGGGGGCTACTTTTGAACCCTTTGTGGGCTACCAGTAGCCTGCGGTCTACCTGTTGGGCAGGCCTGCTCTACATCCAACTTAAGCCTTATTCAGTATCCTGGGCAGAATGATCCATGAGAAGACTGCTAATCCTTACAAGGTTGCTCCAGCGATTGCAAAATATATACCAGAAGCTTTTCTAATGCTCTGAAAACTATGAAGTGTAACTCCGTATATATCAAAAATAAGGAGAATCCCCAGGCCAAAGCTAGCTAAAGACCCTCTGGACCCAACTGGTCTTTCAGATATACTCTGTAATATAATTCCCATCAACCTCTGGCCCCATAGTGCTCACATAATTCTGACAGACACGTTGACCTTCTCTAGATCTTTATTGCAAAACAATTATACTCCAGAGGGGGGGGGGAAGTGAGCTAATATACAATATTAATTTTCCTGCCATCTCTGGTGACTTATAACTCACCATTAGTTTTTCTGACTGAGACCCAAGTGCTATAGATTTCATATAAATTCAGTATCTGGAGCTTAAGTGTCTGCTTGTACACCAACATTTCTCTCCCAATTAAGCATTCCTAAATCAGTTTTATAATAATTTATTTAAAAGTATTATGAAGCAGCCAAGTCTTAGGAGGATAAGCTTAATTCTTCCCTTCAACCTTTCCCATTATGACATCTGTGCTGGCCACAAGGAAAAGGCAGCAGTGAAAGTCAGCACTGATGCATGCACACACCCACCCACCCAAAGAATTAGGAACCCACACCATTTGGCAGCAAGTCAGCGGCAGAGCATCATTTTCGCATACCCAAGGGCCCAGGCTTAGGCGCTGCCAGCCTTCTGCTGAAAGGATTTTGTACAGCAAATAAGGAAGTGCCCTTTCAGGACCTTTGGATCCTGAAAAGCCATTGGCAGTCAGAGACTACACTGGGCTAAATCAGGCAGCGGGCAAATGCCAAGGGTCAGTTTTCTGCACCTGGTGCTTGCCACCGGCCGGCTGACCAGCCAGTTTCCCTCTATCTGTATGTCTGTCTGTCTGTCTCTCTCTCTCTCTCTCTCTCTCACTCACTCACTCATAAGAACATAAGAACATAGGAAGAGCCATGCTGGATCAGGCCAAAGGCCCATCTAGTCCAGCTTCCTGGATCTCACAGTGGCCCCACCAAATGCTTCTGGGAGCATATGAGACTAGATTTCTGTCTCCTGATACCACTCCCCTGCATCTGGCCCTACAAGTACCCTGGTTTTAAGCCTGGAGATTACACATCTCCATCATGGTTTGTAACCTGTGATGGACTTTTCTTCCAGGAATCTGTCCAATCCCCTTTTGAAGGCATCCAGGCCAGATGTCATCACCACATCCTATGGCATGGAGTTCCACAGACTAACAATGCGCTGGGTGAAAAAATGTTTTCTTTTGTCAGTTCTTACTCTCCCAGCCCTCAATTTCACTGGATGTCCCCTAGTTCTGGTATTTTGTGAGAGGGGGAAGAGCGTCCCTCTATCCACTTTACTCATGCCCTGCATTATTTTGTACGTCTCAATCTTATCCCCCCTCAGGCGCCTTTTTTCCAGACTAAAGAGCCCCAAATGTTTTAGCCTTTCCTCATAAGGGAGGTGCCCCAGCCCAGTAATCATTTTAGTCGCTCTCTTCTGCACCTTTTCCAGTTCTACTATGTCTTTCTTGAGATGCGGTGACCAGAATTGTACACAATACTCCAGGTGCGGCCTTACTATTGTTTTGTATAATGGCATTATAATGTTGGCTGTTTTATTTTCAATCCCCTTTTTGATAATCCCTAGCATGGAATTGGCCTTCTTCACCGCTGCCACACATTGGGGAGATACCTTCATGGAGCTGTCCACCAGCACACCAAGATCTCTTTCATGATCTGTCACGGATAACTCAGAGCCCATGAGTTGATAGATAAAGTTTGGATTTTTTGCCCCAATATGCATTACTTTACATTTGGCAACATTAAAATGCATTTGCCATTTCTTAGCCCATTCCCCCAGTTTGGAGAGATCCTTCTGGAGCTCTTCACAATCTTCCCTGGTTTTTACCACACAGAAAAGTTTTGTGTCATCTGCAAACTTGGCCACCTCACTGCTTCTCCCTGTCTCCAGGTCATTTATGAACAGATTGAAAAGCACCGGTCCCAGGACAGATCCCTGGGGCATACCGCTTTTCACCTCTCTCCATTGTGAAAATTTCCCATTGACACCTACTCTTTGTTTCCTGGATCTCAACCAGTTCTCAATCCATAAGAGGACCTGCCCTCTTATCCCCTGACTGTGCAATTTTCTCAGCAGCCTCTGGTGAGGGACTGTGTCAAAAGCCTTTTGAAAATCCACTCACTCGAATGCCTGAGGGGAAAAAGTGGAACTGGTTCAGGCAAACTACTGTTCCTGGTGGTATCCAGTAATGCTAGTTCCCCTTTCTATAACGGAAAAAAATTTGGGAAGTTGGAAGTTCAGGAGCTGCAAAGATGGGCAGGAGAGTGAGGCTACACCTCAATTTTAAAAGGATGTTGATAATCTTGAACAGGTCCAGAGGAGGGCAACCAAGATGATTGAAGGTCTGGAAAAAAATGTCTTACGAGGAGCATCTTAGGGAGCTGGGAATGTATAGTCCTACAGAAAGAAGAATGAGAGGGGATATGATAGCTATGTTTAAATATTTGAAAGGATGTCATATTAAAGAGGAAACAGGTTTGTTTTCCATGGCTTAAGAGACTAGAACGCGGGGCAATGGTTTCAAACTACAGGAAAAGAAATTCCATTTGAACATTCGGAAGAATTTCATGACAGTTAGAGCTGTCTGGCAGTGGAATGTGCTGCCACAACGGAGGGTGGTGGAGTCTCCTTCTTTGGAGGTGTTTAAGCAAAGGCTGGATGGCCATCTGTCGGGCGTCCTGTGATGGGGGTTCCCGTATGGCAGGGGGTTGGACTAGATGGCCCTTGAGGTCTCCTCCAACTCTAGGATTCTAGGCGAAATGTATCAATGACTCAATCTAGTAGGAAGCAGCTTTCTAAGAGGAAGTGCAGGAACTGGCCAGTGCACAAGCTTGTCCTGTCAATGTGAAAAGGGAAATGTGTCAGCCACTGAAAGGGCAGAAGGCCCCTAAAAGAGAAGCAGGAAGGCGTCTTACCAAGTCAGTTCGACCTCCTGCTGAAAGTATGGAGCAAGGAGAGAGGCTCCTTGGCCAGATCTCGAAGCTGCCTGTTTCCGCTGAAAGGCAGCATTCCAGATGGCCACCAGCCGCCTCCAAAGAGCACCAACAGGCAGCAGTGGGAAATGAATACCGCCCATCGCTCACTCCCCAGGTGGTAGGACTTCCCCGTTCCCAGGACCCCCAGAAAGCAGCTGGCCCTGCTTGCAATCATTCCAGCCTGCCCTGGCAAGCCAGACACCAGCTCCATTTACAAGCGTCCCTCCTTCTGGAGGCCTGGACAAACGTGATCCTTTCAGACACAGTACTGCCTGCTTCACCACAGCCACTGCATTTTTGCATGTGTGCTGCGTATGGAGGGCAAGCGACAGAACGATCAAGCTGCAGACAACTCAATTTTTTTTTTTTAATTTTTTTTCCAGACTAGTTTTTTTTTAGTTCCACCATAGTTTTTTTTTTCAACTTTTTTTCAATTTCCTTGAGGATCAACAGAATACAATTAATTTTCCAACATATCAATCTTTATACAATTTCCAAAAGTTTTCCTCCCCCGCCCTCCCCGAGCAAGCAACTAACTGCAGTTTCCTCTCATATTATACATTGTCAACGCCTGATGGAAAAGTCTAGCCCATTTCTCATTCTCAGGTTTTCCTTCCAACCATTCTATAAACTTCTGCCACTCTTTCAAAATTCTATTTTCCCCTACAATTTTCCCTTCTTGCATTATTTGTATCCATTCGTTTTGAAAAAAATTGAGATAGATAATCTTTCCACTTGTCATATTTCCATTTTCCTTCATCTTTCCATCCAGTTTATTAGCACCGTTATAGCAAGCTGCAGACAACTCAAAGTGACATACAGGCATCCATTTTTTTCCAGGTGGGTGAGACCCCTACCAGGAGGAATTATGAGGAGGGGAATCGGATCACTGAGAAGCAGCACCCAAACAGGACTTTGTTCAGAGTTAGCGTAAAGATCAACCCTTTCGTTCGGCCTCTGCCCTTCGGATACTGTCACAATGAGAGACACACTGACCTGCTGGGCAGGCACTTCCCCGGTGCTTTTTAAGGCATCCATCGGAGCAGGCGCAGCAGCGGCCGGTGCCTTCCTCTTCACTTCTGCCTTCTGAACATTCAACAGGCGCCTGGATCTAAAATTCCTCTCTGTGGAAACTCCTGTAGACGAGACACAGAAGATCAGGAAAACCTCCGGGTTGGTGTCAGGAAAGACCTCCCACCCTGACCCTCCCAAGGTAAAAGGGGATCCAAAAGCAGTAGCAAAGCCGCTTCAGCAGGGCACTCAGAAATCCCCACAAGAACCTGGCACGCCCAGAGAGTCAGATCTAGGAACCCTCACGTAAGCTTGGTACGACGCCTTTATGACCCTGTACCTTGGACTTACTATTCCTGTCAAAAGACGGAAGCCCCAGGCCAGGCTGCAGATACCCTGGGAAAAAGCTGTATGAAAGAGAGAGTCATAGCTTCCGTTATCAGCTCCAGCTGCTTATCTTTCTAACACTGTCACATATACCAAACTCACACCCTTGCTTTCCTATATTTTGACTGGCCATTCCTTTTATCCTACAGTAGGACCCCAGTATCTGATGGCGATTGGTTCTAAGCCTTCCCGTAGATGATGAAAACTGTGGATAAGGGAGAACACCAAAACGTCCCCAAAAATGCTGTTTTGTGATAGTCACTTGCTTTACAGCTGCTGTTTTGCAACAGTAGCTTGCTTTACAGCTGCTCTTTGTGACGGTAGCTTGCTTTACGGCTGCTGTTTTAGGACAGCAGCTTGCTTTACAACTGCTCTGTGACAGTAGCTTGTTTTGTGGCTGCTGAATTATTTATTTATTTTTCCTCTGCCAACCGTTGATAACTGAATCAGTGGATAATGAATCAGTGGATACGGGGGTCCTACTATACTAGCTTCATTCATGTCACTCTAAGCAGTCCACCTGCCTCTCTTTCCTGTGCTGCCTAAAACAAGGGAAAACACACACACACACACACACACACACACACAAGCAAAGCCACCAGAACTAATTAATGAGCAATAAGCGCAAAATGAGCAACTGTGTGCACTGTGGAGGGAGCGCACAGTTTTTGCTGCCCTTGTTCCTATACAGTGGACCCTCATATAGCAAGCGGTTTAACAGAAAATCCACTTAAAGGGAAAAAAACTTCAGGAGATAGGGAGAAATCGCTTAACAGAATCACCTATGACAGTGGTTTCTAAACTTTGGCCCTCCAGATGTTTTGGATCACAACTCCCACAGTCCTTTTGTCATTGGCAATACAGACTTGGAATTCTGGCAGTTGTGGTCCAAAACATCTGGAGGGCTGAAGTTTGGACACCCCTCACCTATGGGGCGAATCCATACAACAGAAAAGCATTAGGGCTTCATCCATTTTCAATGCATTCCTATGGGAAATTTGTACAAAGGAAAATTTGCTTAACAGAATTTCATTTGGAATGAATAATTCCTTTGTACAAGGTACCACTGTATTTGTAAAAGCCAACCAAAGTGTTCTGCTTATACTGTATATCACGCCATAGTGCTTAAGGCACTCTCTGGGAGATGGAGGAACATAAGAACATAAGAAGAGCCATGCTAGATGGGCCTTTGGCCTGATCCAGCATGGCTCTTCTTATGTTCTTAGTCCAGGTTCCTGTATCTCACAGTGGCCCCACCAGATGCGTTTGGGAGCACACGAGACTAGATATCTGTCTCCTGATACCCCTCCCCTGCATCTGGCCCTTGAAGGACCCTGGTTTTAAGCCTGGAGATTACACATCTCCATCATGATTGGTAAACTGTGATGGACTATTCCTCCAGGAATCTGTCCAATCCCCTTTTGAAGGCATCCAGGCCAGATGCCATCACCACATCCTGTGGCAGAGAGTTCCATAGACTAACAACACGCTGGGTGAAAAAATATTTCCTTTTGTCAGTTCTTACTCTCCCAGCCCTCAATTTGAGTGTATGTCCCCTAGTTCTGGTATTTTGTGAGAGGGAGAAGAGCTTCCCTCTATCCACTTTACAAATGCCCTGCATTAGTTAGTATGTCTCAATCATATCCCCCCTCAGGCGCCTTTTTTCCAGACTAAAGAGCCCCAAATGTTTTAGCCTTTCCTCATAAGGGAGGTGCCCCAGCCCAGTAATCATTTTAGTCGCTCTCTTCTGCACCTTTTCCAGTTCCACTATGTCTTTGCGGTGACCAGAATTGTACCCAATACTCCAGGTGTGGCCTTACTATTGTTTTTTATAATGGCATTATATTGTTGGCTGTTTTATTTTCAATCCCCTTTTTGATAATCCCTAGCATGGAATTGGCCTTCTTCACTGCTGCCACACATTGGGGAGACACCTTCATGGAGCTGTCCACCAACACACCAAGATCTCTTTCCTGATCCGTCACGGATAACTCAGAGCCCATGAGTTGATAGATAAAGTTTTGATTTTTCGCCCCAATATGCATTACTTTACATTTGGCTACATTAAAATGCATTTGCCATTTCTCAGCCCATTCCCCCAGTTTGGAGAGATCCTTCTGGAGCTCTTCACAATCTTCTCTGGTTTTTACCACACGGAAAAGTCTTGTGTCATCTGCAAACTTGGCCGCCTCACTGTTTATCCCTGTCTCCAGGTCATTTAGGAACAGATTGGAAAGCACCGGTCCCAGGACAGAGCCCTGGGGCACACCGCTTTTCACTTCTCTCCATTGTGAAAATTTCCCATTGACACCTACTCTTTGTTTCCTGGATCTCAACCAATGTACAATTTAATTATGCAGGCTACACATTCCCCCCCCCCCCGACACACACACACACAAGCAAGCTGGGTAGGGGCAATTTGTAGCAGTTCAATCAAGGGAAGGCCCCCACATCTTTCTCATTTTGATAGGGAGTCGTCCTTCTTTTCATGCAGGTCATTCGCTTGCTACCTTTCAACCTCTGTGGACGCCTTAACCTGTCCCGTTGCTGCCCTCCACTTCTATAGGGCCCAAGAGTCCAGCAGCCAAGAAGCAGAACGGCACAAATGCACCGCAACCTGATAAACACACACTGTCCTCCTGCACCATGCTACCTCGAGCAAAGAAGCTCTGTAGATCAAAACATCTGGGAGAAAAATAGGAATATTCCCGGCTGCAAAATATCTACCTCGTGCCACTAGCTCTGAGTACCAACATGACATCTATGCTCACGGACACCCTTCCTGTGTCACAGATAACATGATCCTGACTTACAGACAAATGCAGAGATTTCTCTTTGCCTTCGATCTCCTGCTCCCTTTTTTGACAGGGGTTAGAAGAGGAATAAAGAACAAGAAGGCAAGCCAAGTGAATGGAAGAAGCCTCCCTTACCACTAGTAAACGAGCTGGCCACAAGATAAGGGGACACTTGTATGCAGATGACCCAAAAACGATTGGAACCCAAAAACAGATCCACTGCCCTGTCTATGAAGATTCTCAGTCATCCAGGTGAAGTTATCTGGAAGTTGAGTCAGGGCAACTGGACTCCCTTTTCTTGAGAAATCAAAAACATTTCGCTGCTCATCCAAACAGCATTGTCAATCTGAGGAAAGCTAGTAGCGAGGCCTCCAATTTATAGTTCTGAATAAGCTCATTGGGTGGCCGGTGGCCTGAATAGGCTTGTTAGATGTACAGTGGCCTGGGGTGCCACCGATGCAACCTTTCCCAACACCCATTAAGTATAGGTCGTTAGCTGTGGCCTTCCTGGTGGAGGTGTGAAGTGCTTCTGATTTGTCTGGGGATCGGTGCAAGGGCAGCCTGATAAGTAGCAGACAGATTGTACCAGAGTTCCCCACCTCTGTGAGGGAATTTTCAATATACACATGAATGGATTCCCTGACCCCTCTCTTGAACCACCTCTCTTCTCTGTCTAATATGTGTGCATCCTTGTCTTCAAATGTAGTGTGCCCTTTGTCCTTCAAACAGAAGTACAGCGCTGGTTTGGTTTCTCGAAACAGCCACTAAACAGGAGGGCGGGCCAACACAGGAGGGCCAACAGCTCAGGACCAGAATCAGTGGTGATGTGAAATCAAGGTGAACTATAAATTGGACGTCTCGCCACTAACATTCCTCAGACTGAGGAAGCTGCTTGGATGAGTAGTGAAACGTTTTGATCTCAAAAGAAAAGAACTCCTGTAGCCATGACTCAGCTTCTAGAGATCCATTATCCCAGGGGTGTCCAAACTATTTGCAAGGAAGGACAGATTTGGTGAGGTGAAAATGTGGGGGAGGGCAACCACTGAACTGCATTTGGCCCCCGAGCCGGACTTTGGACAAGCCTCAGCAACATGGCTGGGGGGGGGGGAGGGCAGAGGCAGGGAGGGCAGGCAAACCATAAAACTGCAAGCTGACACCTCTATCCAGCATGGGGAGGCCAGCGGGCAGGGATGAGCGACAGGTTAAGCCGGTGTGGAAAAGAGGCTGTGGGCCACTTGAAATTTGAAAATGGGCCACATTTGGCCCCTGGGCTGGACTTTGGACATGCCTGCATAACCTTGTTTCTGGGTTTGCATCCAGGATGAGTTGACTTTCAAAATTCCCTCAAGCTTTATGAAGAGAAGCTAACCATTGGCACCAACATGTTAAAATGAGACATCCTGTTGCCTCCAGCTGGAAAGATTTGAACCCTGGTGCATTGCTTAAAACTAATTTCTGCCCCACCTCTAGCACTGTATGCTAACCAGGCCCTATTCTGTTCACAATTCCAAGCATCACGTCTGCGGTCCATGTTACAATCCTTCAGCGATCCTACCTGGGACGTACACAGGCGGCTGGTCTTCATCAGAAACTGGATGCAATTCCATTCAAGGAAAGTAAGAGCAAAATGTGTCTTTTCCTTCTTTACCACCACCACCTACTCACTCTCACAGGCACACTGGGTCTGGACAGATGGACTGCCTTCCTGGTAGCTGCTCCCAGGTTCCAGAATTCACGCCCTTCTCGCTGCTGTCCTTCCACAGACAAATACACTTCTGTGGTCTAATTTTTTGGGGACACAGGAGAGGGCCTTCTCGGACACTGCTCCCAGACTTTGGAACTCCCTCCCACTGGAAGCCAGGTCAACACCATCTTTAATACCCTTCCGCAAAAAGGCAAAGACCCTTTGTCTTCAGATACAACTTCCTCTCAGTCACTGGCTTGGAGTTTTGGCTTTTTAAATGAATAGTTGTGCCTTCAGAACATAAGAACATAAGAAGAGCCATGCTGGATCAGGCCAAAGGCCCATCTAGTCCAGCTCCCTGTATCTCACAGTGGCCCCACCAGATGCCTCTGGGAGCGCATGAGACTAGATCTCTGTCTCCTGATCCTACTCCCCTGCATCTGGCCCTTGAAGTCCCCTGGTTTTAATCCTGGCGATGACACATCTCCATCATGGTTTTAACTGCCTCAAAAAGAAAAAAGTGGCATATAAATTAAATAAATAAATACTGCGTAAAGTCTTCTCTTTCAAAATAAAAAGCAGAACATGAAGAGAGATTAACTACCAAAGCAGATGCTCCTTCACATCAATTCTCTGTCATTGAGACCTAAAACAAACAGACCACAATTAAAAAGCCATCTTTCATTAAAGATCATTAAAGATCAGTGACTGACATAATGAAGCACTACATTTATTTATATTAGCCTTGGTTATAATAGGGATTCATGGATGCCATACCCTCAATGCACGGCACTAAGACTTTTATGGAGGCTAAAACCGTACATTTAAATGACAAAAAAGCAATGTGAGACTCTGGTCATAAGAACATAAGAACCCTGCTGGATCAGGCCAAAGGCCCATCTAGTCCAGCTTCCCGTATCTCACAGTTGCCCCACCAGGTGCCTCTGGGAGCGCACGAGACTAGATGTCTGTCTCCTGATACCACTCCCCTGCATCTGGCCCTTGACGTACCCCGGTTTTAAGCCTGGAGATGACACATCTCCCTCATGGTTTGTAACCTGGGATGGACTTCTCCTCCTGGAATCTGTCCAATCCCCTTTTGAAGGCATCCAGGCCAGAGGCTGTCACCACATCTTGTGGTCCTAGACCAGGCATTTCCAAACTTCGGCCCTCCTGATGTTTTGGACCACAACTCCCAGAATTCTAAAGTGAGATTGCCAATAACAAAGGACTGTGGGAGTTGCGGTCCAAAACATCTGGAGGGCCGAAGTTTGGACATGCGTATCCTAGACGGAAGGGCTGGAGAGAAATCCTGGGGAAACTTTCAACCAAGGCCGGGCCATAGGACACCCATCTGTAGTGCTAGGCTCTCATGACACATGCCTAGACAAAGCCTGATTTTTCAATACCCCAAGAAAGGGAAAGGAGAGACAAAGACGACCTGGGTTCAGACTCCACTATGGAACGTCATTAAGGGATAGTAATAATAAACTACTCTTCAAAAATCTCTCGTATCCTAAAAATTCTATTGCGCTGCTTCCCAACTTTGGGTAACCCCCGATGTTCTTGGACTACAACTCCCAGCAATCTTGTCCTGCACAGCTAATGGCAAAGGTTTCTGGGAGCTTAGGCCCAAGAACATCTTGGACCCAAGGTAGCAAGCCACTGTTTTACTGGGTCACCTGAATTTGGAAGCCATTTGACAGCCCACAAGAACAAGAGCAGCAAACCCTTCCGCCAGTTAGTCGCAACCAGAATACACCAAATAGTTGAACCCAATAGTGGAATGGTAAATCCGGTGAATTTGTACCCCCCTTGCACTGTGGACCAAAGAATTCTGGTTTATGCAGCCATTCGCACTTCAAATGATAGAAGTTGGGCTATATCTCCAAGCAGAACCCCCTGCCCTGGATTCGCTATAGAACAGGGGCATCTGAAGAACACCGGCCTGCTGAGCCTTGCAGTGCATCTCTTATTGCCAGCCCTAGGTGGAGTAGACTCCAGTCTTTATTGACCATTACAGTGGTTGATGATGGAGATCATCAGCACATGCCCCAACATCCTCAGGGCCCTCCTCATCCAGGGAGGTGTGCAGCTGAGTGAGCAGCCTCAGTTAAATGGCCGACTTGAACACAGCTTCCGTCTGGCACGAGAGATCCTAGAAACAGGCCTAGAGTCCAAACTTGGTCCCTAATCGGAAGGGTTACCACATCCAACTCAGGGAGAAAAGCCCTCATCTGTCAAAAAGCTGTTCGCTCACACTCCCCAAAAGAAGGATCTCTGTCTTATCCGGGTTCAGGTTCAGCCTATTAGCTTTAATCTATTCCAGAAGTGAGGCCAGGCAGCCAGGCAGGTACCTGGGGAACACCCACTGCGGAAGATGTAAAGCAGAGAGAGAGAGTTGTGTGTCATCGGCGTCATTGCTGATGGCAATGGACTCCAAAGCCCCGGGTGAACTCTCCTCGCAGCTTTACATAGATACGAAATCGGCTAATAGGCCCTGGGGCACCCCACAGTTTAGGGTCTAAAGGGCCATCAATTCCTCCCCAACCTGCACTCTCTGGGCTTGGCCACCAGAAAGGATCGCAGCCAGCTGAGCATAAAAAGTGGAGTGGCATGTGTTGTGGCAACAGCAGGCTTGGCAACTGTACAAAAGGGACCATGGCGATACCGGTCACTGGAAAAAACAAAAGCTCCACCCTCACACCAAAAGGCTGCCACTACACCCAGACACGTCAAGAGAACACAAACTGTCCAGCATTCCAAAAGGAGAAAAAAGATAGTCCACCACCATACCAATCATGTAGCACTTGCCAATTAACATAAAAAGCAAAGCGTGCTACTTATAAACTAGCCCATAACACTTAAAGCACTCTCTAGAAGGTTTATAATTTAATTATGCAGGCTATATATTGCACCCCGTCCTATTGATAGGTACTCGATATACCTAGGTACCTCAGGCGAATGGAAGGCTGAGCCAAGCTAGCTTCCTGAATCCATTGGGATCAAACTCAGATCATGAGCAGAATCTTGGCTGCAGTCCTGCAGTCTAACCACTGCACCACGATTTATCATTATTATTATTATTATTCTGCTATATAGACCACAACATTAGTGCAATGCACTATTCCGGGTGGTTCCAAAACAAATAAAATAACCAGATATATAACAGCAAATGTTTAACAATGAAAAGAATAAAACCATTTACAACAGCCATGCCAATTTATGAGGATAAAGACAGAAGTGCAAAATCAATTAGGGTTGTTATAGAAGGCCTCCCTGAAAAGCAGCGTTTTAAGCTGCCTTCTTCTAAACATCACCAGGGAGTGGTACAGGCGTAGCTTCAACAGGAGCTGGTTCCATAAGGACGGTAACTCTGTGAAGAAAGCTGGATTCTTCGCAGGAGACCCCACGGAGGAGCAGTGCCTGGGAGGATCTGCTGAGTCAAGCAGATGGCACTGGGGAGAGATGCTCCAACAAGAAGCACCCCCGTTTAACCCTGAGCACTCCTTCACATCCCATCATTCTACCCTGAACAGATGGAATCTCAATTCCAGTCTGCTTTCAGAAGGTAAAGCAAGGCCAGGCAGGTTAGTCCTTGGCTCCGGAAATGTCTCCTCTTGCTCCAGTCTGGCTAGCGTCACCAAGTTAAAAACACCAAGAAGCCAACCTCAGAACAGGCTATAGAGACTCAATGGGTGTGCCATGAAAAGCCAAGAGATATGACTCAACTTGGGGGCAAGAAAGTCGGTCTCCCTACAAGTAACTCAGAAGAGACCACCATCAGACAGATGTCCCCTCCAGAAGCTCAGCTTAGCTGGAGACAGCTGCTATCTAACTCTCCCTCTCCCTCAGTTCCACCTAATCATTATATAACTTTTATTATGCAAGAACATCGGGGAGCTGAATGTTTTTCTTTTCACTCAGACACTACAGGCTGTTTGTGTTGTACTTCTTTGCCTTCTTAAAACTGGTTACACATGTATTTCATAGTTTTCATTGTACACTGTTGTTACATGACTGTTTATGGGTTCTGCTTATTGTTCTTCACCACACGGATCTCTAGTAGCAGAAAGATGTTTCGTACAGATTTTAGCAAGTACCTAATTATGTTATGTTCATGCATTCTCCCCATTACTCTCTTTCTTTTTACTATATGTATTGAACGGTAAACTTGTAAACAATGTGTAGCTTTTTCATCCTACTGGTTCACTGCTTTAGCTTTTTAACAGCATCACTAGTACCGAGTGACCTCGCTGCCAGATAGGCGGTACAAAAATCCAATAAATAAAATTAAAAAATACAGATGAAGGAGCAGAGCATGATCTGTGCCGAGTCCATCTTCACATAGAATGTAAAGAATGTACACTGGTTCAGTTGTCAACAACAGAGCCTCCACAAGGGTCAAGGTAGAATACACCACAGCACCTGGCTCTACTTCTGTGTGGATGCAAATAAGCACATAAGAACATAAGAAGAGCCATCATGCTGGATCAGGCCAAAGGCCCATCTAGTCCAGCTTCCTGTATCTCACAGTGGCCCCACCAAATGCCCCTGGGAGTGCAAGAGACTAGATCTCAGTCTCCTGGTACTACTCCCCTGCATCTGGTCCTTGAGGTACCCTGGTTTTGAGCCTGTAGAAGCCTGTAGCCGCTTGAAACTAGTTTAGGCTGCAGGAGTGGGAAGCTGGTAGACTTTTTGCACGTATCAAAAGCTGTGGACCTGAATAGACCTTCTCTCTTAGACCAGTGGTTCTCAAGAATATCTACCTGGGGAAACCCAGGTAGATATTCTTGGACTGCAGTTTCCAGAAGCCTTCATCACCAGCTGTCTGGCTGGGGTGCCTAGGACTTGCAGTCCAAGAACACCTGCGTTATCCAAGGTTGGAAACCACTGTTTTAAATAACCACACGCTCCCTATTTTAAAAAGAATTTTCAATGTATAGCCACCCTCACAAAAAGCAACAACAAATTCAACCAGCTACAGCAATGTTAACAAGGTTACCAGAAATGTGTAACAGCTCAGAACAAGCTGGCAATCTGGCCACAGCAGGTGAGCTCTCACTTCAACCCTCAAGGTTGCCACCTTACCCACAACTATTTGGGAGCAAGTGCTGCAGAAGTGAACAAGGTTTGCTTCATTATTGGGAATTAAGCACTTGCTTCTTCTATTTGGCTACACACACTGGGATGTGGAATATCTCCGAGAAGCCATGCAATATCCCTATAAGGTAGATGAGGAGTCACATCACTGACAGGAAAAACACCTCCAGCAAGCAGGTGTTTGAACTCTTGATCCATTCTAGCCTAAAACCATCACTTCCTTTAGAATCACCTTAGAACCACTGAGCTGTTCGGACTCTATGGATCACCAAGCCCAGGCATCTGTCAAAGAGGCCCAGCAGAGAGCCAAGCTCCCATACCGAGGCCTGAACCACGAAGCTATGCAAATAAACAAACTCCTTGTTCCTTGCAGACCTGCCCTTTGATTATTCATCGGACAGGACTGCAACATAGCCATTTTGGAGGAAGAGCCTGTAACGAATGAGGCACAGCCACTGTGATTCAGAAGGGCTCACCTTGCTATTTGACTAGGCCTAGGGTAAGGGGGACACAGATATACTGCAATTTATTATGGTTTAAGATCTTGGGATTTCACCCATTACAAAACAAGGGGCGTATCAATAACCACATTGGGTAACTCTGTACAATCCAGCAGTTCAAGACTAAAAGTACTAGAACTCACAAAATAACCCCACTTCGCATTGGGCTGGCAAGGCTACAACTCCACATAACTATTTTGGCAAGCCCTAAAAGCCCAGGTGGACTTGGGTTATGAGCAGCAATAACAACAAGAAAACCCACATGTAATGGGGCTTTCAGGTCCAGAGATTTGAAATGCAACTTTCGGGGACTACAACACCTAAAAGGCACCAACCAGGCTGGCTGAACTGAACAAGGCTTGCTTCATTATTATGAGGGGGGGAGGTTTCTATGACATGTCACACTTTCTCTGCTGCCTATCCCTGAACCCACAAGCAAGTTTAAATGTGTACAGTACATGTATTTTACGCTCTTGTTCGCCATCCAGAGTGGCCTCCAGGCCAGATGGTTTCTGAGGTATACCAATCAAGTAAATAAATACATACATGGGTAGCCTGGCCTCTCTCACCAGATTTACTCACAACTGGGCTGAAACTCAGGGGAGAAAAAACCATGACATGTCACAGAAATCCTCTCCCTAGTCCTGAATGATTAGAAACACTTTCCTCTTTTTTTTTTTGGTTCCTGTCCATTTGCTTCGGGGGGGGGGGAGGCACAAGGGAGGAGGGTTGGCATCACAAGATTTCCCTCCCCCCCCAACGACAGCCCTGCGAGGTAGACCAGCTGTCCAGGCCTGGATACCCAAACAACAATCTGCGATCTGCTTTTATTGACTGTTGTCGTTAACCGCCCGGAGTTCCTTTGGGAAGACGGGCGGTGTAAACATAAATAAGTAAGTAAGTAAGTAAGTAAGTAAGTAAATAAATAAATAAATAAATCGCTCTCCAAAGAGGGAATGCCTGCTTCTGTGAAGATTCTCAGTCATCCAGGTTCGTTTAACTGGGAGTTCTTTTTTTTGTTTTTTGTTTTTTTTTGAGAGAGAGAGATAGAAACGTTTCGCTGTTCATCCAAACAGCTTCATCGGTCTGAATACAGCTAGTGCAAGAGACCTTCTTATAGTCAGCTTGACCTCTTGTCCCCTGGTCTGATTGGCTCATAAGATGAACAAAGCCTGAATAGGCTCGTTAGGGAGACATTAGTGTCCATGGCCTTAAGGTAAACAATGGCCTAAGGTGCTGAAACCCATCAAGGATGGGTCGTTACCTGTGACCTGGTGGTGAAGGCTCCTTGATTTGCCTGGGTACTTTGGAAAGTACAGCCTGATAAGTAGCAGATAGACTATGCCGGAGCCCACCACCTCTGTTGAGGGAGGGATTTTCAATGCTAACATGAATGGCTTCCCCTACTCCTCTCTCAAACCACCTCTCTTCTTTGTCTAATATGTGTACATCCTCATCTTTGAAAGAGTGGCCTTTTTCCTTCAAATGGAGGTGTACTGCTGATTCTGGTCCTGAGCTGTTACCTCTCCTATGTTGGGCCATTCTTCTGTTTAATGGCTGTTTAGTTTCTCCAATGTAGAGGTCTGAACACTCTTCACTGCATTGGACTGCATATACTATATTGCTCCTTTTATGGTTTGGTATCGGATCCTTTGGGTGGACAAGTCTCTGCCTTAGTGTGTTCATGGGTTTGAAATAAACAGGGATGTGGTGTTTGCCAAAAATCCTTTTAAGCTTCTCCGACACTCCCACCATGTAAGGAATGACCAGGTTCTTCCGTCGGGTCTGGGTCTCAGACTGATCCCTTGTTCTTCTGGGATGGCCCACTGCTTTGTTGAAGGCCCACCTTGGATATCCACATGCCTTAAGGGCTGTCTTCAGGTGCCTGTCTTCCTTCTTCTTGGCTTCTGAGGAGGTGGGGATGCTCTCTGCTCTGTGGCTTAGGGTCCTGATGACTGCTAGTTTGTGTTGTAATGGATGGTGGGAGTCAAACAGTAAGTATTGATCTGTGTGGGTGGGTTTCCTGTAAACTTCTACTCCTAGGCCATGGTCAGGTCTGATGATGACTGCACAATCCAGGAAAGCCAGCCTGTTGTCTTGGGTGTCTTCCCTAGTGAACTTAATATTAGGATCCACTGCGTTGATGTGGTGTGTAAAGGCCTGTACTTCCTGCGTCTTTATTTTAACCCAGGTATCATCGACATACCTGAACCAGTGGGATGGTGTTGTCCCTGGGAAGGTGTTGAGTGCCTTCTTCTCCACTTCTTCCATGTATAGGTTTGCTACAATTGGTGACACTGGGGAACCCATGGCACAGCCATGCTTCTGTCTGTAGAAGTCCCCTCTGTACATGAAATATGTGGTGTTCAGACACAGGTCCAGGAGCAGGCCTATCTGGTCTGGGTTGAGGCGGCTTCTGGAGGTGAGGGTGCTGTCTTCTCTTAATCTTCTCTTTACCATTATTAGCGCATCAGTGGTGGGTATGCTGGTAAAGAGTGATGTAACATCAAAGGATACCATGGTTTCCTCTGTATCCAGTTTGAGCTCCCTGACTTTAGAAACAAACTCTTCTGAGTTGTGTACGTGGTGGTCCGTGTGTCCAACCAGTGGGGCTAGGATAGTTGACAGGTATTTTGCGATGTTGTAAGTCACTGAATTTATACTGCTGACAATAGGTCTGAGGGGGATTCCTTGCTTGTGGATCTTGGGAAGTCCATAAAAGCAGGGGACTGTCTCTCCGGGATATAACTGGTAGTAGGTCACCCTGTCAATTGCGTTTTCCTGCTCCAAGAGTTTTAAGCATTCTATTACTTTCTTCCTGTAATTGCTGGTGGGGTCTCTTCTTAGTTTTTCATATGTGTTTTGATCATCTAAAAGTGTGATAACCTTCTCGTGGTAGTCCACAGTATTGAGGACGACAGTGCACCTTCCTTTGTCCGCAGGCAGAATTGTGATGCTCTCATCCCTGCTGAGGGATGTCACAGCACTTCTCTCTTGGCTGGTGAGGTTGGATGGTGGTGGTTGAGCACTGGACAGTGCAGCAGAGACTTTTATCCTGAGTAGTTCTGCTTCTGCTGCTGGCAGATTGTTGCTGTGAATGGCTGATTCTGTCGCTGTGATGAAATCCACAACAGGAACCTGTTTGGGTGTGATGGCAAAATTTAGGCCTTTGGATAGGACCTCTCTCTCTGTCTGGGTGAGTTCCCTGTTTGAGAGGTTCTTCACCCATTTGTCCTTTACATCTCCTGTCAGGGTCCCTTCATCCTTCTTCCTCCTGCCAAACTCTTTGACTGACTCTTTCCAGCAGAGGAGAAGATCGAACTTCTTCATTTGCCTCTCTTTGCCTTTGCAATGGTGAGCCAGTTGTGCTTTCTGGACAAATTCTATGACTGCATCCACTGCTGGTTTGGATAGGGTGGAGAGTAGTTCTTGGTGAATGTGGTCTTTTCTGTGTTGCAGTGTGTCTAAGGTAAAGTGGACTTGTCTGATCCTCTCATTGAGAAGTTGTTCTTGAGCTCTCTGGAGGATATTGTTAGCCCGATGGCTTCTTACTGTCGATTGTAGGCAGAGGCTTGTTGGGGTGAGACTTTGTTGTCTGCATCTCAAGTTGAAACGTAAGTGGTTCTTGTAGTCTGCTACTTTTCTTGCTGTTCTTTCATATTCTCGCACCAACTTCAGGGCATCTGCCCCAAATTGCATAGCAATACGTCTGTGAAGATTCTCAGTCATCCAGGTTCGTTTAACTGGGAGTTGAGTCATGGCTACGGGACTTCTTTTTTTGAGAGAGAGAGATAGAAACGTTTCGCTGTTCATCCAAACAGCTTCATCGGTCTGAATACAGCTAGTGCAAGAGACCTTCTTATAGTCAGCTTTGACCTCTTGTCACCCTGGTCTGCTGTGTGCTTGGCACTCTAGGCCAGCTGACTAAATCATGGGGCTTTTTAGTAAAGTGATTTTAACCCGTATAATTAATTAAATAAATAAATAAATAAATAAATAAATAAAACTTCCTTCACGCCCCCCCACACACCACCACCCCAGTCGGAGCCGAGGAATAATGGCAACAGGTCCCTTAATCCCCACAAAGCGCCTCCCCCCCCCGGCCCGATCGGCCCTGGCCTCTCAGAGCGGGCGCTCTGGCCATGCTCAGGAGCTACGCTGCCCAGAGAAACCCTGTTCCTGGGGAGCGCCGAGTGCCTCTCCCTCCGCCTCGTCGTGACCCTCGAGCCTGATCCGCCCGAGGCCGACGCAGCCCCGCCGCCGCCGCCGCCGCCGCCACCCCTGAGGGGCGAAAAGGATACGGTCCCGGCTCCATCCCGCGGCCACATCCGCCATCTTGAAACAACCGCCACTCCCAGGGTCCCTCCGCCCGGCCACGCCCACCGCCCCCCGTCCTCGCGCCTCATTGGCCCGCCCGCGCCTCCGCTTCACCCAGAGACGGCCCGGGCGACGCGGAAGAGGCGAAGGAATGGAGACACGGAGAGAGAGAGAGAGAGTGGTGGGCGGGGCGAGTGGTTAAGGAGCGCGTTGCTTTCTGGGAGTTGTAGTTCTCTTCCCCTCCGGAACCTAAGCTCTGCCGCTCGCGAAAGGCAAGCGGCTGGACTACACTTCCCGCGAGGCCAAGGTGGGAGAAAGAGAAGGCCCGGCTCCGGGGGGAAGGAGACTACCGTTCCCACCTCGCCTTGCGGCAAGGGAACTCCTCCAAACGCGCGGGCAGCCTCTCGGCGGGTCCTCCGGAGAGCCGGTCCTGGAAGGGTGAGTGGGGGAGGAAGAGGAGGAGGAGGAGGAGGAAGAGGAGGAGGAAGATGGAGGAGAAGGCCCCGCACAGCATCAACGGCGTCAACAAGCCTTATCTGGACAAGCTGACCCTGGGGGTGACGCGCGTCTTAGGTGAGCGTCGGAAGGCGCCGCGTCCTTCAGGTGTCATGGAAACGGCCCCATGGAAACGGGGGGGGAGGCAAAAGCCGTGCAATAGCCCTAGAGGGAGGAGGAGGTTGGGGTGGGAGGAGGAGGAGGAGGACCCCCAGCCGCCCGCTTCCATGCAAAGCATGCACAACAGCCGAGTTTGAAAATGTTTGAGCTCCTTTGGACTACAACGCCCAAAATCCACCGGCGGCGATGCTGGCCGCGGGATGGTGGGGCTGGTAGAGTCCAGATCGATCCCGGTGCAAGAAAAAAAAAGAGTGCATGCCATATAGCCGAGTTTGAAAAGTTTGCTTTCCCTTGGACTACAACTCCCAAAATCCACCGGTGGCGATTCTCGCTGCAGGATGAAGGGGCTGGCAGTCCAGAGCGATCCCGGTGCAAGGCGAAAGGGTGCATGCAAAACAGCCGAGTTTGGAAAGTTTGATTTCCCTTGGACTACAACTCCCAAAATCCACCGGTGGCAATGCTAGCCGCAGGATGATGGGGCTGTCAGTCCAGATCGACCCCCGGTGCGAGGCGAAAGGGTGCATGCAAAACAGCCGAGTTTGGAAAGTTTGATTTCCCTTGGACTACAACTCCCAAAATCCACCGGTGGCAACGCTGGCTGCAGGATGATGGGGCTGTCAGTCCAGATCGACCCCCGGTGCGAGGTGAAAGGGTGCATGCAAAACAGCCGAGTTTGGAAAGTTTGATTTCCTTTGGACTACAACTCCCCAAATCCACCGGTGGCAATGCTAGCTGCAGGATGATGGGGCTGTCAGTCCAGATCGACCCCCGGTGCGAGGCGAAAGGGTGCATGCAAAACAGCCGAGTTTGGAAAGTTTGATTTCCCTTGGACTACAACTCCCCAAATCCACCGGTGGCAATGCTGGCTGCAGGATGATGGGGCTGGTAGTCCAGCTCGATTCCACCGCGTGACGAAGGGGGTGCCAGCGAGGCCGTTGTCATTTTGGGCTCCCCGCGAGGTGCGAGGTATTCCAGAGGCAACGGAAGCAGGCGATGAGTCTAGGGAAAGGAGAAGTCAGCAGGATGAGAGGGTCACGGGGGGGGGGGGTGAGGAGGATAGACTCGGTCAAGGAAGCCACGCCTGGCCTTGAGTCTGCAAGACTGGAAGCAGGGCGTTTAGTAGCAGGGCTCATTCGTGTGGTCATTGTAAACCAGATGCCGCTGGACCGCTGGTAGCATGCAACACGCTGTCTCGAAAAACATAGGCCCAGTTCATTAAAACTACCTTAGGTAACATCCACAACGCAGTGCCAAGTGGCGTGGGGTTCGAGTGACAGAGTTAAGTTTCCCGTGTCAGGGAGGGAAAGAGAGACCGTCCTGCAGAATGACCGGGTCCTCCTCCTATTTAATTTGGTTTTGAAAGGCATAGAAGCACTACAGCGCAGCAGGAGCGGCACGGAGGGCGGCTGTGTGGCATAGTGGTTAGAGGGACAAATGAGGGCCCAGGAGAGCCAATGTCAAAACGGACTCCCCTGTGAAAACCCCAGGGCGGCTTTGCTTACATGAGACTTGTCTCCTGTTTTGAAAAGAGGTGAACACCTCTTAGAGATGATTTATCCACCTGTTTGTGGCAGTGGTGGGGAAGCGACCCCCAAATAGACAGGCCCGTGGGAGGTGTTGTCTAAAAAAATAAACTCTTCCCACCTCTGCCCGCTGGCTCGTATGAAAGAAAGGGTCACTGCAAAGGAATAACAAAAAGAGCCATGAGGAAACTTTAAGGCAAGATTTCTGCGCGCCCCACCCACCCACACCCCAGCATGAGCTTTTGTGGATGGCATCTGAGCTCGTGCAGAGTAAAAAGTCTTAATTTTAAAGGTACTATATGGGATTGGTGGTTTTGTGTCACACCACAAACCTTGGGGTGGGGTGGGGAGAACTATGCTGAAACAAAAACTGAACTGCAGTAAAAGGGTTGCCTTTTGTTTCTGTCCATGGAATTTTCTTGGCAGGGATACTGGGGTGGCTTGCCTACACAGCATCCTAAAGAGCAGAGACATCACTTTTCCAACTAAGGTCAAGATAGTCAAAGCTATGGTTTTTCCAGTAGTGATGTATGGAAGTGAGAGCTGGACTATAAAGAAGGCTGACTGCCGCAGAATTGATTCTTTTGAGCTGTGGACCTGGAGGAGAGTCTTGAGAGTCCCCTGGACTGCAAGGAGATCAAACCTATCCATCCTGAAAGAAATCAACCCCGAATGTTCACTGGAAGGACAGATTTTGAAGCTGAGGCTCCAGTACTTTGGCCACCTCATGAGGAGAGAGGACTCCTTGGAAAAGTCCCTGATGTTGGGAAAGATTGAAGGCAAAAGGAAAAGAGGACGACAGAGAATGAGATGATTGGACGGTGTCATCGATGCAACCAATATGGATTTGACAAAACTCCGGGAGGCAGTGGAAGATAGGAAGGCCTGGCGAGCTCTGGTCCATGGGGTCACGAAGAATCGGACACGACTGAAGGGTTGCCCGCGAAGCTCAGGGAAGAGCAGGCTTTGTGTGGTCTAGACTCGAGAACTCCAGTATCATTTTTCTGTCCGTTGGCCCTCACTGACAACAAGCAGCCACCTGTCCTTCCAACAGGGCAACCCTCCAGCTGGACCACCAGGAAATCACTTAATATATTTTGAAGCAAAGAGAAGGTTGATCAAAGAATAATCAAGTAACATGAGGCTACTTGGATACAGGACATGTTTTATGTAAAGAGACCCAGTTCAAGGAAGCACTTACAGTATGTGCATGCAGTTCATGTACAAAAAAAAATCTAGCAAATGCCCAAGAGAATGCTATTCAGGTAGCTTGCTTCTTGTCAAATATAGACTACAGTAGGACCCTCATATTCACTTATTCATTATCCACTGATTCAGTTATCCACAGTTGTCAGAGGAAAGAAATACAGTAATTCAACAGCCATAAAGCAAGCTATTGTCATAAACAGGAGCTGTAAAGCAAGCTACTGTCACAAAACAGCAGCCGTAAAGCAAGCTACTGTCAGGAAACAGCAGTTTGGAGGTGGGTGGGAGGCGTTCTCTCTTATCCACGGTTTTCATTATCTATGGGAAGTCCTGGAACCAATCCCCAGCGGATACCGAGGTCCTGCTGTAATTAATGTTTTGATTTTTTAAACTTACCTTATTTCATATACACACATAATTTTAAATTATGCAACACTCTGGTACGAATAAACATATTTTGTATCTTTTGTTTTGTTTTGTTTTTCTTTGCCTTTTGCCTGCAATTCTGGGAAGGACTAACACAGCTACCCTGTCTGAAAGTTCTACTATGCAAGGCACTACACTAATCAGGTGCTTAAAAGGGTAGCTATTTATTGCTCCCTGCATGCCTGTCCTTTGAAAAATCAAGAAACTGACCCAGCGACCCCTGACAGCCACTTTATCAGTGGAGCACCTCTGTGGGAGGCGACACCCTATAAGAACATAAGAACATAAGAAGAGCCATGCTGGATCAGGCCAACGGCCCATCTAGTCCAGCTTCCTGTATCTCACAGAGGCCCCACCAGATGCTTTTGGGAGCGCATGAGACAAGATATCTGTCTCCTGATACCACTCCCCTGCATCTGGCCCTTGAAGTACCCTGGTTTTAAGCCTGGAGATTACACATCTCCATCATGGTTTGTAACCTGTGATGGACTTTTCCTCCAGGAATCTGTCCAATCCCCTTTTGAAGGCATCCAGGCCAGATGCCATCACTACATCCTGTGGCATAGAGTTCCACAGACTAACAACACGCTGGGTAGAAAAATATTTTCTTTTGTCTGTTCTCACTCTCCCGACCCTCAATTTGAGTGGATGTCCCCTAGTTCTGGTATTTTGTTCTGGGGACAACAATGTCCTTCTCTCCGCTTTACTCATGCCCTGCATAATTTATAGAGCGCATTACAGTAGTCCACCCAGGATGTCACTAAGGCATGTGTCACAGTGGCCAGAGCAGATTTTTCAATAAACAGGTGTAACTGGCGTACTAGTTGTAATTGTGCAAATGCACTCCTGGCCACAGCTGTGACCTGGGCATTTAGGCTCAAGGATGAGTCCAAGAGCAACCCCAAGCTATGCACCTCTGCTTTCAGGTTGCAACCCTATCCCTTGATTTGCTTTTTGACTGCACCTCTGTCTTGTCTGGGTTTCTCGTTTGATCTGGGATTTGGTTGAGGCCGCTTTGGAACCCGCCGTCCGTTCGTTCCCTCAGCACCTTCACGTGATGGATGTGCTATTCAGCCTCCCCCTTCCCTGGCCTCCCTGGATTCCTTTGATCTCAGAAGAAAACCAATTGATTCTCTTTATAATTTGCCAGATAGTTAAATTTCGCTCGGGGAACATTCGTAGAGGGCAGCCTGCTGCAGGAATAGCTGAAGTATAAAGAAGTGTGTTTGTGTGTGTGTGTGTGTGTGTGTGTGTGTGTGTGTGTGTGTGTGTGTGTGTGAGAGAGAGAGAGAGAGAGAGAGAGAGAGAGAGAGATGTATATATTCTGAATTAAGGCCACAGCTAAATAGGTGATTTAGGCATGAACCCAAGGAGAGAGCATTGGTGAAATGTTCCCCTGGAAGCCTAAAGGGTTAAACTAAATCACCTAACTGGATTTTTGCCTCCCATCTTTCTCTTTGATGGTTCAAAGGCCTCCTGAAGCACAAGGTCCCCTATCTGTCCTCCCATATGTTCCAGGAAGATTTACAATATGCCTGTGTGCTCCCTTCCAACTGAGCTGTCTTCCGGAACAATTTTCCTACATCAAATATCCTGCAGATTTTGAAGACGAAAGGTCGGGATAAACAAGTAAACGTTCGTCATAGCAAGGCTGTCCAGTCCCCGTTAACAGCATGCATACAGGTCTGACTTTAGCATACCTCGGCCCACCTTTGCCGTTCTGTCTAATGTGGAATACAGTAGGACCCCAGTATCCGCTGGGAATTGGTTCCAGGCCTTCCCGTGGATAATGAAAACCGTGGATAAGAGAAAACACCAAAAATAAAATAAATAAAATAAAATAAATATAAATATAAAATATAAAAATTAATATAAAAATTAATTAATTAAACAAACAAACAAAAATCCTTGTGACAGCAGCTTTATGGCTACTGTTTTAGGACAGTAGCTTGCCTTACAGCTGCTGTTTGAGACAGTAGCTTGCTTTGCAGCTGCTGATTTATTTATTTATTTATTTATTTATTTTTCCTCTGCCAACTTTGCCAAACTGTAGATCTGTCCTCTCCGCATTACAGAGGGGACAGCTCGCGACTGAATTCTAAAAGCCACTGAAGCGAAGAAAGAGCAAAATACAAGGTGAGGAAAATTTTGCAGAGCACCCCATGATTCGCACGCAGGCCTTGACCGGAAGGAAGCAGCTTCATGTCCAGGCACTTAGGTTAGAATCAAGAGAACTCGTGTCTATGCCGCTGTCCCCTGCCCCTGGCTCTTTCCCGCTTCTCATTTCTCCACTGAGAACTCCTTGCTGAAGGCGAGGAACTGGGCGTCTCCTTGTTCATGATTGCCATTTTCCATGACGCGAGGGGTCTCTGTTTCCTGGCAACAGCCATGCACGGGTATAGAAGCTTAGGGTCCATCCGTGGCAAGGCCATTCAGCAACCAGGCGGCCCCACAACGCAGGGTCCGTCTCCATCATCCAGTTCCTGCCGTGTCTCCAGGTGAAATAAATCCCTGGTTGAGATCTTGGAGCGTAACCCTCTGCCCTTTTGGGAAGGTCCGGTGCTGTTTCCTTGTAGCCCACCTCTTCAAACACCATCTTGTAAACCAGGTCTCCTTCTTTTGCAGAAGCTTCCCCGGGAGTTACCGAAGTGATGTTTGTGGAGAAAGAACCGGCTGAGCGCCACGCCATTGTTTCCTGGGAACAGGTAGGGGAGCTTGTGTTTCTGTCCCCCTGGGTAGAGGTACAGGGACCAGCTCTTTCCTCACCAAGCTGGTGAGCTTTGCAGTAGATCCGATTGGGATTTTTCAGGGGGAATTGCTGATGTTGCATTTTCAGAACGGGGAATTAATTTTTTGGGGGGGGGTGCTGTTGCTTTTCCAGTTGCCCACCAGCCGAGAGGCCATTCAGAGAACATAAGGAGAGCCCTGCTGGATCAGGCCAAAGGCCCATCGAGTCCAGCTTCCTGTATCTCACAGTGGCCCCACCAGATGCCTCTGGGAGCGCATGAGACTAGATCTCTGTCTCCTGATACCACTCCCCTGCATCTGGTCCTTGAAGTATGCCGGTTCTAAGACTGGAGATTACACATCTCCATCATGGTTTGTCACATGGGATGGACTTTTCCTCCAGGAATTTGTCCAATCCCCTTTGGAAGGCATCCAGGCCAGATGCCATCACCACCTCCTGTGGCAGGGAGTTCCACAGGCTAACAACGCACTGGGTGAAAAAATATTTTCTTTTGTCTGTTCTCACTCTCCCAACCCTCAGTTTGAGTGGATGTCCCCTAGTTCTGGTATTTTGTGAGAGGGAGAAGAGCATCCCTCTATCCATGTTACTCATGCCCTGTATAATTTTGTACGTCTCAGTCATATCCCCCCTCAGGCGCCTTTTTTCCAGACTAAAGAGCCCGAAATGTTTTAGCCTTTCCTCATAAGGGAGGTCCCCCCCAGCCCAGTAATCATTTTAGTCATTCTCTTCTGCACCTTTTCCAGTTCCGCTATGTCTTTTTTTGAAATGGGGTGACCAGAACTGTACGCAATACTCCAGGTGTGGCCTTACTATCGTTTTGTACAACTTCATTATAATGTTGGCTGTTTTATTTTCAGTCCCCTTTTTGATAATCCCTAGCATGGAATTGGCCTTCTTCACTGCTACCACACACTGGGTGAAGGCTGTGTAATCTGAGAGAACACGGTGTTTGCTACAAGGCACTATAGGTGTAGTAGCCTCTCCCATTTAGGATCTGCACAAGAGTCCTCTCAAAACAAAACCTAGGTGCCCTCTAAGGCATGCTCATGTGTGCATATGCATCCATGCATCCACCCCCTCAGTGCAGGGCTTTCCCACCCCTGTGCAACCCGTGCTCCTGTTTTTGTTATGATCGCAACGGAGCCCACATTGGGAGGGGGGAGTTTCATACCTTGCGTGCACTTGTGCAAAGACAAGACCCCCCCCCCCGGCAGTGGGGACGAAAATTAGAGGAACGTGGAGTTCCCTTGGAGCTTAGTCCTGCCCACCCGTTTCCCCTGCCTTCTACACAGGTTGAAAATGGCTGGCAGAGTCTGAATTATTTCGCTTTAAGGACTCGAGAACACCTGTCAGGACTTGGGTTTCTTGATGCCAGCCCCAGGAAATCTGGCTTGGCAAATTTCTGGGTGGGGGCTGTAGTCCATGAATTCCGAACACCTCACGCCTCATCGTATCTTGAGAGCACTAGCTTTAAAACCTACCCCTTGCACAAAATCCAGGACATCATGTTCCCGGCTACCTGCCTTTTGTGATTTCTCACCTGAAGAAAAGAAATGTGGTTCCAAAGCCTAGAGTAGGTCTTTGTGTCTCATGAGTTGGCCATGAATATTTTCTTATCATCTGGTCTTTGAAATTAATCTTGCAACCACCCTGTGTTTTGTACTACAATCTGTCTTCCTTCACCTACTATGTTCAAAGCAGTTACATATTTCTGAAGTTTATTTTCCCTCAGAATAATGCCGCGTTGGAAGTTCTTGCTGCCCTCGCCAAAATCTCTGAGATTATTTCCCATTGCTTTTTAGAATGATATTTATTCGTTTCTAGTGGCAATTCTGGCTATTGTCCCTTTGTAATTTTGTGTAGAATTTGCCTCTCTTTCTATTTCTGAAATGCATATTTTCAGACACTGGAAGTGTCAATGAACGGAGTACTATTGGAGGTGGAGTCAAATGAAGGATGGAGATTATGAAAAAAATATGTACTAAAAAAATCATGGAATTATATATTCTGTCTCGCCTGCACTGGCTACCCGTTGCCTCCCGAATAAGGTTCAAGGAGTGGAACCTTGACTTACGTGCTGCTTGACTTGCAGCAGATTTGACTTGCAGCAAGAAGGGGCCTGTTTGACTTGAGTCGCAGGCTTTGACTTACATCTCGGAGCCCCGGCGCAAGGCACCGGAATTGGGCGGCACCCACAACCCAGCATCGCGGCTGCCGCCTCCAAACTGCTCCTGCCTTCTTCCCCCAGCGGCGGCTTCGGCGAGGCCAGCTCAGAGCACCTGGAGCTGGTCCTCGGCCTCGCCAAAACCACTGCTGCCACCGGAGGAGAAGAAGGGCCGGGAGCTCAGGGCTGGCCTCGCTGGTTAGACAGTCGGCTCAGTCTTGTAAAAAATCTGGCTGCAGAAGTCTGGTCCACAATGGAAGCGTTTTAGTTGGGGAGCTGTACAGTTGTGGGACTCTAATGGTAAGCATAGAGTTGTTCAGAACTTGGAACGTCAGCTTAAAAATCAGTTAAACTTAAATGTTAGACATTGTTGCTATGAACATTAAAAAGTGGAGGTGTATAACTTGTGGACTATAATTCCACTGCCTCCTCCTCTCTTTGAAGAGACATTTCATTTACATCCCCAGAAGGAATCTCCTATCCCAGTCAAATTTGTGTTAAATTGCTGTTTTCGGGGGTCTTTTTCATCATCTGGAATAGATTAATCTGCTTTCCCATTACTTTCTATGGGAAAAGTTTGTTTGACTTAAGTCATGTTTGACTTGTATGAAATTAGGACTACAGAGTCCCTCCTGGCATTTAAGAAGCTGTTAAAAGCTTGGCTTTATACAGCTGCGTTCGGCGATCAAGGAGGTTGATTTATTTTTATAAGCAGGTGTTATGAGTTTGTTTGCCCATTTTTCGCCATCTTGCCTTAGTAATGTTTTGTATTTTTAGCTTTTTAAAATTTTGGTTCTACTGATGGTTCTTGGGTTTAGTTTTTTTCTTTATGTCATATTGTGGAGCCGGTTATTTTTCTCTTTATTTAGTTGTATGCTGTTCCTTGTTAACCGACCTGAGTTCCCATCTGGGAAAATCTGGTGGTAAATAAATAAATAAATAAATAAATAAATAAATAAATAAATAAATAAATAAATAAATAAATGTAAGATTGATTCAGATCATGGTTTAAATCCAATCTACCCTGTGGGGTGCTTCCTCCAACTGACCCAATAAACTGGTCTCTTTAAAAATGAGCTCTGTGAGACTGCCAATCATTCAGAACTGAATGGTGAAAATCACTGTGGATGGCTGTTTCATCTCTTCAGTATTTTTGGCCAGAACCGCTAGATGTCACCAGTACTCCATGGAATTATCAATTATCCTACGAAAGCTGCTTGGCCTTTGTTCCCACAGTTATCTGGGTGATAGGAAGGATGCCTGCTGAACCTTTTGAGTTAAAGCACAAGTGAAATCACGGGGAGAAGAGACAAGGGGATCCGTGTGAGCGAGGTGGGATCGTAATGCAAAAAGAACTGTCTATTCTACCCACTCTGCAGTGGTAAAAAAAAAAAAGCCTTTCTAATCTAGCTTTTGAAGCGGTTGCCATGTTAATCCGTACAAGCGCATCGATGGGAAGGACAAAGCAAAACAGAGAAGGCAAAGAGATTGTGGCGCCGTAAAGACTAGCTGTTTTGTTTTAAGGTGAACTTTCGTGGATCAAGCGCCCTTCACCAGATGTAAGAGCGAGAATACAGAGATGACATGGCAGAACGTTCATATGTGGCTCTAAGATAAAGAGACCATGGCATTTAGGAGATTCAAGTTGCATTTCACACTTGGTAACGATTTAGGATTGTTATTCAGTTTTTTTCTCTCTTTTAAAGCTACATAAACAGCAACAAAGATTAGAGGCTAAAAGAAACAACAGCAGAAGCCAGTGTTAATTAGTTAAATCACTATTATAAATCAGTGACTATGCCACTGAAGCTTATTTTGCAAAGACAACTGTGGTTAATTGAAAAGGAAAACAACAAGAGGCAACAAAATCACTATGGTACTATTTTACATTTGGAAATGGCTACAGAACCCTTGGCTAGTATTTAATCCATTGGGATAGGTACAAATTAGAGATGGGTGTGAACCACTGAAACAGTGGTTCATGCCAGTTTGTTTTTCCGTTGCGCCTCTCAGCCCTGCCTCCTCCGCCAGTGGGCACCCACTCAGAGACAGCACCACAGCTTTCCTGACCCAGCTCCTTGGATACGGCCTCTGGGTGTGGCCCCACCTGTTTGACAAAAACAGTAGCAACAACCCTGAATTGGCATGATGCACTGGTGTTCTAGTGCATCTCTAGTACTAATATGGAGTAGCTTTCTGTTCATCAATAAGTTGATGATGAGCAGGAGAAATGGACCTCGGCAGCTGGTTTTCAGGGTCACATTCCCTCCTGATCATGAAAGAGCTCAATAGCCATCCCCACCAGTAGCCGATAATAGCCTCCATGAATTTCTCTAACTCCCCTTTAAAGCTGTGTAAGGGCCCTATCACAGGTCCTTTAAAATCCTGATTAAATTTCCAGATAAACCGTTTCCAAAAATCTTGTCCCCACGGCCACCAGGCTTTAAAAAAACTGGTAGTGTTCCCTTTAGCAAGTATTTCAAGACCCACTTGAAAAGTAGGAAATTTTTTTGCTCCGGTTAAAAATGCACAACTTTCCAGAGTCGTGGGAACGTGCATATGATTCGGAATTCTGGTTTGTTTGTTTTTTCCTAGCCTCGATCAGCTGGCCCTGGGGCTGGTTGGCCCTTTTTAAAAATAACCATTCCTTACAGTGGGAAGAGAGAACCCACATCTTCGGTCACACGACCAAGAAAGAAGAAAAGCCGGATCTTTCCCCAGGTGCGATAGCAGCCTCAGTGGGTAGCCATCAGTTTATCTTGTGGCTGTGAGTTCCACAGTTTAACTGTGCTCATTGCATCCTGTTTGACCAGGAAGAAAGCAGGCATCTCAGGGCAGACCTCCAGATGGCCATAAAGGGTATTTGTACACGACCCCTAAACTCCACCGCAAATGGCTCCAAGCTCCGGAGCTTAAAATTGTTTCCCCACCAGCTCCGGAGTTCACAGATAATTAAGCGCGACCACGCCCACCTAAGCGCATCCCAGCGCACTTTTCAGGTACCTGCTCTCCGGAGGTGAAAATTCCTGATGCGGATATAACAGTAGTGACTGCCGGGCTCTCCTTACTTCTGTTTGTTCTTTTTTTGCCCCCCGCCCCTTTAAGAGATCTGAATGCAGTGTCGGGACGGCAGAACGGAGGTGAGCGGCATTCTTTTCTTCCTTTTTTTCTCCCTCCCCTCACGCAGCCAGCAGCCAGGAGTGCGGAGGGGGTGGGAACGCAGGAACAGCGACAAACCCCTAAGATCTCTGGTCCGAATTTAAGTGGCCAGCGGATCTTAGGGGTCGTGTGAAAAGGCCCAAAGATGATATCCTAGTGCCTGTTCCTGGGAGATGGAGATCCTGCCGGATTAACAAAGTCCTTTTAATCCTTTCCTCAATACCTTAATTCCCTGATCAAAATGATTAGAAGCATTCTAAGCTCTCCATTCTGAAGGAGGCTGGGAATTCTCCTTCCATTTATTCCTTACAAAATCATTTGCACTTTATGAAACAGAAGAAATATTAAAAAACCTCACCTGCTGTTGCGCTTGGCTTGCAGCGGCACGGACTCACACCCAGCAAACATTTTCCCTGGCTGTGGATGTGTGTTCTGCCCATTGTTTGCTTAGAAGGCAGACTTTTGGGAGCATTATAATCCAGGGTGCCAGAGTGACATCAGGCCGTCAGACAGGCAGCTCTGCGGAATCCTAACAGAGTCAGCTGGATTGGTGCAAAGTTGTAGATCTGACGGGGCAAAGGGTCAGACTTGACTCAACCCTGCAAGAATGTGGAGAGAGGGCAGTGGTATTCCCCCTCCCCCCATGGATATATGCTACAGTGCAAACACTGGGAGTCTATTGATATGGAACACGGGGCATGTAAATGACTAGAAAAAGACAATAGTTAATGAGAAGTGGAAGAGATGTCCCAGGTAGAGAATCTTAGAATGATGGCGTTGGAAGGGCCCCATCAGGCCATAAATCCATACATCTGCTCAGTGCAGGAATCCAAATTAAAGTGAATCTGATGGATGGCTCTCCATTTTTTCTCTTGAATGCCTCCAGTATTGGAGCACTCACTACCTCCCAAGATCATTGGTTCCATCATCTTACTGCCCTAACAGTCAGGAAGTTTTTCCTAATATTCAACCGAACTCTGGCTTGACGTACACCCACCTTGCTTCTGTCTTACATCTTCTCTCATCAAGAAGAATTTGCAAACCATTGGGCCAGAAACAGCTGTGGCTGAAAATACACACACACACCCAGCACCCCTGCATCGCTCTAGCCAAAATACTCTAAATCCCAGTCATTCACCTGCCAAATTGTACTCTCTGGTAGTGCTAGTGAAATTGCTGCTAGCATTGGGTATTTAGCATCGTCTGGAGAAGTCCAAAACAGGAGAATGAAACAGGATTTTTGCCTTGGGGTAGGGGTGGGGGTGGAGCGGCACTTGGGAAACCTTCTACTTCTGTAGTGTGCAAACCACATAAAATACAATACATAAATAAAATAAAATAAAATAAAATATATAAAATAAATAACATAAAATACATAAAATACAAGTGTTTTGTGGGGTCAACAACCCCCCTTTTCCCCCTGAATACTGTTGGTATTTTGGATCTCCTACAAGAATAACCAAATATTGTAGTCGTTGCCTATATTTTTCAATGGGGAGGCTACTTCATTAAATATATAATAAATATATCACTGTACCCTTTTTCATAGAGGAAAAAATGTGGATATATTTTACTGCTGTTGCACTCAACTTGGACAAGTTACTTTTTCATCAGCCATTGCCAGAAACCCTACCCCACCCCAGCAAGTGCAGTGTCCATGCTTGCTGGGGGATCATGGGTGTTGTAGTCCTGTTACTGGCTCTGGATGGGGCAGGATGGTGACCAGCACCTTATTTCAGCTCTTGGAGGCTAATAGGAAACTCATTCTCCAAGGATAAAGCTATGTGGATGTTATTTGTTTATTACTGTCTGTAGTTCCCTCTTCAATATGACATCCTTTCAAATATTTAAACATAGCTATCATATCCCCTCTCAGTCTTCTTTTTGAAAGGCTAAACATTCCCAGTTCCCTTAGCCGCTCCTTGTAGGACATTTCTTGCAGACGTTCAACCATCCTGGTAGCCCTCCTCTGCACCCGCTCGAGGTTGTCAACATCCTTTTTTAAATTGAAGTGCACAAAACTGGACACAGGACTCCAGGTGGGGTCTGACCAGAGCAGAATAGCGTGGTACTATCACTTCCCTCGATCTAGACAGAATGCTTCTGTTGATGCAACCAAGAATCGCATTGGCTTTCCTGGCCGCTGCATCACATAGCTGACTCATGTTCTATTTGTGGTCCACCAAGACTCCCAGATCCCTTTCACAGGTACTGTTTTTCCAGCCAAGTATCTCCCATCCTATATCTGTGCAATTCATTGTTTTTACCTAGATACAGCACCCTACATTTCCATCTGTTGAAACCCGTTCTGTTAGCTTTGGCCCAGCCAAATGCAATGACGGTCACCTGTGGCCAAAGTGTCCAAGAGGGGCAGGATCAGCCTCAGGAAAGCCCAGGAAACTTTGGGCAGGGTCCTTGTCCTGTTGGCCGATGCCCTGCAGGCGAAGCTAGGACAGGTGGTCTTTGCCCCATCCCCTGCTCTGGACTCACTCCCATCTCCTGCAGGCAACGGGGATGGATTCTTGCAGAAAACAAAAAAGATCTCCACCTTTCCACCACGAGGCAGAAAGCCTGGCCCACGGAGGACCACCTTGACTCTTTTGGAGCTGGACCGAGAAGGAAGCCCAGGGCCACTGGGAATGCAAGAGAGGGAGGTCTCATCTCCACTGGAGACCAGCCATGCCATCACCTGCTGTCCTTTTAGGAGACGCCTGTTGACCGAATCTTCGCCTGGACCTTTTGGCCCTTAAGGTCATTAATCAGGGTCTGGCATTCTAGGAATGCCTTTGAAATCACTTCCCGGCTACTGGTTATGGTCAGAGACAGTCTCTGGGCACCTTCCTTAGCTCTGGCAGCTACTGCCGGTTCCAGAGAGTCGTTCACTGTGCAGGAATTTTTGCAGACACCCTACATGGAAACATGGCCGCGGAGACATAAGAACATAAGAAAAGCCATGCTGGATCTGGCCAAAGGCCCATCTGGTCCAGCTTCCTGTATCTCATAGTGGCCCCAACCAAATGCTTCTGGGAGCGCACGAGACTAGATATCTGTCTCCTGATCTGACTCCCCTGCATCTGGCCCTTGAAGTACTCTGTTTTTTTAAGCCTGGAGATTACACATCTCCATCATGGTTTGTAGCCTGTGATGGACTTTTCCTCCAGGAATCTGTCCAATCCCCTTTTGAAGGCATCCAGGCCAGATGCCATCGCCACCTCCTGTGGCAGGGAGTTGAGTTGTTTCTTCCTTATATTTTGTGACATTATCTTGTTACCTTCATAGCAAAGATGAGTTTCCACCTTTCGATTCTAGTACTGTAATATTTCAACCCAAGAAAACAAGACACCCTGGACTTTGAATGGGCGACTCTCTTTGTTCAGCCAGGATGCTGATTATATGAGTCATAATTTTATTTTGATTACTAGGTTGTAATTTGATTTATTTTATTTTATTTTTAATTTTTTTGCTGAAATGATGTGCTTGGTTTTGGTGTACATGGCCCAGAGTGGGCTTATTTATTAATTATTTATTTTAGTTAGAGTATTTTTACCCCACCTTTCTCCTTGGAAAAGGACCCAAGGCAGCTTACAGTAATGAAGGACAATATACAGCCCAGTACAACTCAGACATATTAAAGTTTGAGAACAGGGAATTGAGGGACATCTTACAGCGTTAATAGACAACATTAAAGCTACAAGAGAATGTGAGCAGTTAAAGACAGAGTAAAAATTCCATGTAAAAATTGTCAGGGATGGAAACTAACATTGAAAGCATAGTGTCAATGCAATCATAAAAGGTTATAAGTGGTTATAAACACAAAGTCTATACGATCATGTATGTTAGATTCATATAAAAGACACATAATAGGTAGTCCCTCATCAGACAAAGTTTGGGAAAGTTCTTTGCCTGTTTTTGGAAAGACATGAGGGATATGGAAGTCCTGGCCTCTAGTGGGAGGGAGTTTCAAAGTCTGGGAGCAGGAACAGAGAAGGCCCTTTCATGTGTTCTTATAAGATGCACCTGTGAAGGTGGCGGGATGGAGAGAAGGGCCTCTCCTGATGACCTTAACACCTGAGCCAGTTCATACTGTGAGATTGGCTCTTTGAGGTAGCTTGGACCCAGGTTGTACAGTGTTTTGTAGGTTTAATAGGGGTGTCATGTGATCTCTGTACACTGCCCCAGTCAGCAATCTGGGACCCATTGAAGTTTCTTGAGACTTTTCATCTGTAGTCCCACATAGAGCACATTACAGTAGTCTAGGCAGGATGTCACTCGGGCATGTGTCACCATGGCCAGAACTGGCCTTGTAGCCAGATGGGCAGTAAGCAAATAAACAAGAAAGCAAGCAAGCAAGCAAGCAAGCAAGCAAGCAGCAAGCAAATAAATAAATAAATAAATAAATAAAATTCCTTGGTGGGAAAGCCTGGGCCTGCAGTCTCCTTCAAACCTGGAGAAGGAGCATCAAGCTGGATCTGTTCAAATAGATAATAGAATGCAGTGGTACCCCGACTTAAGAGCAGCTCGACTTAAGAGCAATTCGACTTAGGAGCAGAAAACTGTTGATGTTTTAACTGCTGCCTTACAAATTTTAGATATGGTCTGTTCAAGTTACAAATTTTTTTTGAACTTATTTTTTTAATTTTTTAGACGGGTGCCCCGACGTAAGAGTAGTTCGACTTAAGAGCATGCATTCGGGACAGATTAAATTCGTAAGCTGAGGTACCCCTGTGACAAGTGGAATGATGCCCTGCAGGAGTTTGATGGAGCCCCTTGGGGTGGGTTCCTCTCCCTTCTAACACAAGGAACAAAGAAGGGTCATTGCATGGGGAGAACACAAGTGGTATGGAAGCAACTGGGTTCAGTTTTTGAGAAAGCCCGTCAACATTCATAGCTCTCCATAGGGCAACAGAGCAAAAGTAACAAGAATAGGCTGGTCATTGCTCCGAGGAATTTACAGTCTATATTTAGATGAAGGCAGGGAGTAACACAAAATTAAGGCAAGCAGACACCATTGAGCATATAGGAACACCCCTGTATCTTCAGGGGATTGCTTCAAGCTTCCACCTATGCAGATGCTGAGGAAAACTGTGGATTATAGCAAATACTGTTTTAGCAGCAAAGACTGTACTGTACATAACATGGTATCTGGCTCTCTCTAGTGGCCAGTTCTGGAAACTTCACCTTTACAAATACAATAGGACCCTGATACCCACTGATTCGTTATCCACTGATTCAGTTATCCACGGTTGGCAAAGGAACAAATAAATACATAATCCAGCAGCTGCAAAGCAAGCTACTGTCATAAAACAGCAGCCATGAAGCAAACTACTGTCACAAAAGAGCAGTGGAAACGCAATCTACTGTCATAAAAATAGCAGATTTGGCGATTTTTGGTGTTCTCACTTATCCAAGGTTTTCATTATCCACGGGAAGGGCTGGGACCAATCCCCAGCAGATACTGGGGTCCTACTGTATATATTTCTAGGGTTTTTCTTATAATGTTTTAAATATTTTTCAAATAGATGAATCGGCAGGAAATTGATCCCGTGAATGGCAGGGGGTGTTTCCTACTGTACTTCACAAACGTGATCCTTTGTCCTACAGCACCCTAAAATACCTGTTTTGAGTATGTGATGGTTTTTATTGTGGAGCGCTGCAGGTAGCCGCAGGCCCCATTTCAGAGCACTTGGAACACAGAACGTTTCCATCCTAGACAGAGGCTGTTTGATGGGTTCTGTGGAGGCCTCAGGCTGAAGTGCCGTGCCGGCTCTTGCTTGGTGCTCTACCAGTTCCCCCCCCTCCCATCTTGCCATTCCTTGCAGAAAAATGCCTGCGTCCTGCCGGAGGACTTAAAGAATTTCTACCTGATGACAGACGGCTTCCACATGACCTGGAGTGTCAAAGTCGATGGTAAGTGTACCTTTTTTCCTCTCCCTGTTTCCTCAGGTTACCTTTGAGATTTCCCTCTCCCATCTGGGTACTGGCGACCAGCTGCTTCAGAAATTTTCCCTAACTTTGAGATTATAGTATTTTTCCATGTATAAGATTATATTTTTTGTCTAAAATTGTTAGACCAAAAATTGAGAGTCGTCTTCTATACGGAGATAAGCCAACGTGAGAACCTCGCTGTTGTGAAAATGTAATTTTGGGTTGGAAAAGTGGGAGTGTCTTATACATAAGGGCGTCTTATAGAAGGGAAAATACAGAAAGCAAAGCAAAGTGTTCTGCTTATATACCTCCCCATACCACTTCAAGTAGTCTCTGGCCAGTTTACAGTTTAAGTACAGTATGCAGGCTACACATTGACCCCCCAGCAAGCTGGGTACTCACTTTAACAACCTCGGAAGGATGGAAGGCTGAGTCAACCATGACCACAAATTTAACATTGGGCGCTTTTACACGACCCCTAAGATCCGCTGGTCACTTAAATTCGGACCAGAGATCTTAGGGGTTTGTCACTCTTCATGCGTCCCCACCCTTCCACGCTTCCTGGCTGCTGACTGCGTGAGGGGAGGGAGAAAAAAGGGACAAAAGAATGCAGGCTTACCTCCGGTGCCGGTGGATGCCGCCCCGTCGTTGTGATTCCTTCTCTTAAAGCGGCGGGAGGCAAAAAACAACAGCAAAAAGAAGCGAGGAGAGCCCGGCACATCCGCATCAAGATTTTTCACCCTTGGAGAACAGGTACATGAAAAGTGCGCTGGGACGCGCTTAGGTGGGCGTGGTCGCACTTGAAGAGCCTCGTGGCGCAGTGGTTAAATGCCTGTACTGCAGGTAAAACTGTGCTCACGACCTGGGTTCAATCACTGGTAGCAGGCTCAAGGTTCACTCAGCCTTCCATCCTTCCGAGGTCGGTAAAATGAGTACCCAGCTTGCTGGTGGGGGGGGCAATGTGTAGCCTGCACACTGTAATTAAAATTGTAAACCGCCCAGAGACTACTTGTAGTGGTATGGGGCGGTATATAAGCAGAACACTTTGCTTTGCTTTGCTTTGCTTAATTTTCAGTAAACTCCAGAGCTGGTGGGTAAACAATTTTAAGCTCCGGAGCTGGGAGCCATTTGCGGCGGAGTTTAGGGGTTGTGTAAAAAGGCCCATTGTTTAATTGTTAAGGGATAGAATGGTGAGGTTTTTTTCAGAATTGGGAAAGCCCATATTAAATAACGTCCCAGAAATAAAAACCCTTCTATTGCCATTTTGAGTACTGATTAATAAAGGGATGATTTCCAGAGCTTGAAAGTAACTAGGTTTCTCAAAATGAATTTCTCTTCCCAACAACTAATGTCTAGGGAAGTTACATTACAATGGTAGTAACAAGAGGAGTAATTTCACAACTTTCAGTGGGTTATTGTTTTACATTTACAGAGTGCGTCCTTCCTTTAAATATGTGTGTAGCCCCAGAATCAAGAACAGCTTGTAGTTATTTTATGGGTTTCCCTGCAATAACTGAAAAGCTGCTATGTTCATTGCTTTTGAATAAGGAGAAAACAATGAACTCCTTTTTAAAAAAAATGTAACTATAAGAGAAAGTTTGCTGGCATCTGGAACTGTAATCCTAGACAGTTTTTTTTAATTATTTAGTTACTTTTTACAAAATCACTTTCCAAACCCTGGAGATCTCTTTGCTTCTCTTCTTAAGAGAGAGGCTTTCTGCACATAAGAGGCTGCCTTCATGGCAGCTGGAAGGCCCAGTGGGGCAGTGGTTAAATGCCTGTCCTGCAGCCAAAACTGTGCTCACGACCAGGGGTTCAATCCCAGGTAGCCGGCTCAAGGTTCACTCAGCCTTCCAGCTTTCCAAGGTTGGTAAAATGAGTATCCAGCTTGCGGGGGGGGGGGCAATGTGTAGCCTGCATAATTAAAAATTGTAAACCCCCCAGAGAGTTCTGTAAGCACTGTGGGGAGGTATATAAGCAGAACACTTTGCTTTTGCTTTTTGCTTTCAATCCCATCCACCACCTTGAGAGCCTTTGACTGGAAGCTGTGGGATCTACAGCATATTAAAAATGTGCTCTGCCCCTGGAACGTATCACGTCTGAGCTGCTCTGCTCCGACACCCTTCAGCCTTTTGCACCAAGGAGATCGTGGATACTGCAGCCTTTGTGAAGTTAGAGCAGTGGTTCTCAATCTTCCTAATGCCGTGACCCTTTAATACAGTTCCTCCTGTGGTGGTGACCCCCTTGCCCTGCTTGGAAGAGGCCACAAGCCCCCACTGGCAGGCCACTGCCGTAGGGGCCATAGAGAACTTCCCTCTACAAGCACCCTCAGCCAATCGCAGTCTCTGGTGCCATTGACTGACAACCCCTCCAACCTACCAAGCTGTAACCCACTCTTCCCCACCCCTTCCTCCCTCCTCCTCCAGACCCAAGCCGTTTGGCTCTTTTTCTTCACTGGCTCATGATGACCCCTGTGAAATGGCCATTCGACCCCCCCCAAAGGGTTCCCGACCCCCCAGGTTGGGAACCACTGAGTTAGAGCATTTCTGCAGAAACCCTCCATGCCTCTTCTCGCATGGCTGTCTCTTGTTCTATATGGACTATTTATTTATTTATTTTTGTATTTATATCCCGCTTATCTACTACATCAAGTACTCTAAGCGGCTAACAAGGGCAATTAATGCCAAATCAAATACAATAAAATACATGGAAGACATCACATATAAAGCAAAAATAACATATAACAATAAGACAACATACCATGTAAAAACCTACTGCATCCCAGCATGCAGAGGAACAAATCCTAACAAATAAAATTAAAATTAAACGCTCCTTAAATCAGTCAAAGCTTAATAGCAATAAAGATAACGAAGGCGGGCGGAAAAAAAAACTAAAAAAAAAAAAACTAAGAATCACCAAAGGCCTCTCGAAACAGAAAGGTTTTTAAAGCTTTCTGAAAGGCCTGCAGGGACTCTGCAGAGCGCACTTCGCTGGGGATGGAATTCCATAAGGAAGGGGCTGCCACTGAGAAGGCCTGGTTCCGAGTAGTCGTCTTCCGGGCCTCTCGTGGGGTGGCAACCCGCAGCGAATGCGCTCGCACCTGCCGAACAGGACGGGCCGAGGTGGATCGCTGGACGATACGCTCTGTGAGGTAGTCCGGTCCCAAGCCATGGAGGGTTTTATAAACTAAAACCAAGACCTTGAATCTAATCCGGGCTGCAACGGGCAACCAGTGCAAGCGGACCAGGACTGGGGTGATGCGGTCATAACGACGCGCACCAACCACCAGTCTGGCCGCCGCATTCTGTACCCGCTGCAGGCGCCGGAGAAGAGTCAAGGGCAACCCCATGTAGAGACTAGTTCATTTCTCTCCTCTTCGTCCCAGAAATGAAGGGGTTTTGATGTTGCGTATGTTTTTTGGTACAGGGTTGGTTTGATCCTTTTTCATATTTGCAAACTGAGTGTTGTTAGCTTAAAATATTTATTTGTTTCATTTATAGCCGCCTTCCTCCTGATAAGTGGCCCCCAGATGGCTTACAGTATTTAAAATAGGTTACAGGCGATACCTTTATAGGCCATTATTAAAAAATAAAAAAGAACATTGCAAGCTTTCGAGTGCAAATAATAGAATTCAAAACATTTAAAAAACCAATTAAACTGTGCTACTTAAAACACGATTGAATAATTAAAAGCAAGTAAACCTTAGAAACTGTCTTCGCTTTAAAAAGGCATTCAGGGACTTAATAATGATTGTTAAAATGCTGCTTTTTAATGATGGAAGCCTCCTTTGCATCCTTTTTAAGGAGAAAGGCAGGGTAAAATATTTTAAATACCGTAAGTAAGAAGGATGACATTCCTCCCATTTCCCCGGACAAATTTACTCAGCCAAAGGTGTTCAAAAAAAAAGACCTGAGAAAAAGACAATGTTATATATTTGTGCGTGGGGTGGGGGTTATAAATGTATTTCTTTAATGTTTAATAAAATTAATATTAAAAAAAGAAAAAGATTTCTAGAACACACTTTCCCAGGCCAGGGAACTAGAAGCCCGACTATGAAAAAGCACAGGAAAGTGTGAGAATGCCAAGGAAGAGCCAGCCATGTGCCGTCTGGAAAAGAAAATATCAGAATCAGAATCAGAATCCTTTTATTGGCGAAGTGTGGTTGGACGCACCCAGAATTTGTTTTGGTAAAAAAAAATGCTCTCCATATATAAGAAGGAAATATAAGAATCATATACAGTGGTACCTTGTATAAAGGAATTAATTCGTTCCAAATGAAATTATGTTAAGCAAATTTTCCTTTATACAAATTCCCATAGGAATGCATTGACAACGGAGTGATCCCATTTTTATGTTGTACGGATTCTCCCCATAGGCAATTATGTTAAGCAAATTTCCCCTATCTCCAGAATTGTTTATGTTGTACAAATTTTATGTTATGTAAGCTGTTTGTTACACAAGGGTCCACTGTATTCAACAATAAAAACACAGTACAACAATACAATACAACAATACAATACAATGCAATACAATACAATACAATATAAAAGGAAAATATAATGAGACAGAGTATAAATTGATAGAAAGGAAAGTTGAAGATATGGAATTAAAGGAAGGAAATATAGTAAATGTAGAAAATATAGAAGAGGCATATTGGGTCACTGAAAGTGGGGACGAGGAGGAGGCGCGTGCATGGGAGAAGTGTCCGTTGAGGGAGAAGAAAAAGACGTTAGGAAAAGACGTTGGGACAAAAACGGTGAAGGGACGTGGGAGGGAAGGTTATGAAAGGCGAGAGTGGCGACCGGTAGAACCTATTTCGTGGTCCGTTCAAGTCAAGCCCATGTCATGGCCAGGGAACTAGGAAAGAATGAGAGTTGGAGACAGTCATCTCGGGAGAACCCGACACCCGGACTTACACTAAGTTCCCTCAGATATTGTTGATAGCTTGGCTATTACCCCTTTTCTGTTAGAAGAAAATGTTAGAAAAGTAATTGAACCCGCGGAGAATGTTGCACCTGTTGTGCGAAAGAAAGAGTCTTGTAAATTAATGAATAAACCTTTTATTAGAAAAATGCACAATTGGAATGGACAATCATCATTTGCTCTCGGAACCTGGAATACACTCACTTCGAACCCTCACAGAAAGGAAAGCTGTGGTTGTCCATCCATCTTCAGAGTTTTCAGTGTCTTTCGTGCTCGTATGGATTTATGACCGGTGCTTTGCCTCTGGGTTTTGACTTTCTCCCTTCCAGATAACCCTCTGCCCTTGGGATCCATGACCATCAACAGCATCTCCAGACTGAACCGCCTCAGGTCCTCCTCTGTGTACGTCTTGCCGAACGCCCCCACGCTGGCTGATCTGGATGACACGGATGAGGAAGGAGGTACATCACTCTCCCAGCCTTGAGACCTCTTTGTTTCTCCTCTCTGCCTGTGATCCTTCTGCTTCCCCGGTCCTTGTTCGTTTCCCAACATCTGAAAGCCAAGGCATCTTGGGTCGACCTCCGTTTTCTTGGCATTTTCGCTTCCAGGTGACAGTGACCGGCCGGAGAAGCCTCACTTGGATTCTCGCAGCCTGATATTTGAACTGGACCCCTGCGGAGGCAACGGGCGGGTGTGCCTTGTGTACAAGAATACCAAGCCAGGTATGATTCCGGACACCTGCCACCAAGGCGCTGCCTTCTGTTGACCACATCCCACCTGGAAAATTGGAGTCCTCCTTGCTACATCTTAGACCAGTGGTGGTGAATCTTTGGTACTCTAGATGCTTTGGACCACAACTCCTAGAATTCCAAGCCTAGATTGCTAATGACAAAGGACTGTGGGAGTTGTGGTCCAAAACAACTGGAGTGCCAAAGGTTCGCCACCACTGTCCTAGACTGTCCTTCCTTTAACTCAGTGGTTCCCAACCTTGGGTTCCCAGATGTTCTTGGACTCAGATTCCCAGAAGCCTTCACCGCTAGCTGTGCTGGCCAGGATTTCTGGGAGCTGTAGTTCAAGAACATCTAGGGACTCAAGGTTGGGAACCACTGCTCTAACTCACTGCTAGAGATGGAGACTTTCCACAGTTCAGCGATCTGGGCACATGGGGATTCTGTGCGTCCTGTAAGAAGCAGTGTCATGGACTTCCCTGCTCTGCCTCCTGCTCTGGGTGGACACCGGTGGGACAAGGCGGTGCACAGAATCTGGGGTGCCAGTGCAACCCCTGTGGCTCCCGATCCGCCAAACCTCACCAAACCACGGCAAGTACCCATTTTGGTCCAGCACCTGTGCCTTGATGACATCTCTCTCTGCCAGGGCCCGCAGCTGATTGGATTGGGCCCTGAGAGAGACTCCTCCATAAGTCTCCATCCTTTCTTCCTTCTCCATCCCTCTCATTCAGCCGCCCGCAGGCCTCTAGTTGCCCTCAGTACCTTGGTGGCTTCTAGCAGACCTGGGGAACCAAAAACACCCAAATTGTATTGTGCATGTATTTATTGCTGTTGTAAACTGCCCAGATTGGCCTTGTTGCCAGATGGGCAGTCTAGAAGCCAAACAAACAAACAGATCAATCAATCAATCTAGACAGGGCCACAAGCCTGCTTCTGGATTTGAAATGTGGCTGCATTTCTCACGCAGAAAGAACCATGTCCCACCAGTAGGAATCATACCACCTCCAATCCATGTTTGCAGGTCTTGGGCTTGATCCCACCCCCATTATACAGCGGGGGTCAGGATTGAGAATTGCTGGTCCTAGAAGCGCTTGGCAGGAGGAGTTCTGCCCTGGAGCAAGGAAGGAGGAATTCTTCCCTGGAGCAAAAGTATTGGGGAGGGGCATTTGCATGGGTTTCAAAGCTAGAAGGGACCATCTAGTCACTCACATGTCTGAAAAGGTGCCTAAAATTTACATTTTGGAAGGATGTGTAGTTTGCACCAAGCCCTGGAGTAGGAGCAAACATTGGCCCCCAGATCTACTAAAGCTGATCATCCCTGCTTTACACTGACAGTTTGGGGCCTGAGTGTCAGCTGGGCAACCAGCCAAAGCTCACACTACACCAGTGTTGGCGAATCTACGGCCCGGGTGCCAAAGGTGGCACGCAGAACCCTTTCTGTGGGCATGCCACATCACCCCCCTGACAGCCACGGCACTTCCTCCTCCACTTGAGCATGCTACTGTGCTCCGTGCAGAGAGCTGGGCGAAGGGGAGACAGTAGCTTGTGGGCTCTTTCCTAGCCCCAGTTTACTCACTCAGGGCACCCCCAAAGCCGCATGGCTGGAGAGTAAACGGGGGCTACGAAGGAGCCCCCAAACCGCTGCCCCCCCCTTTGCCCGGCTCTCTGCATGGAGCCGTTCGAGACTGCTATGGCCGTGGGAAATTCAAAAGCCTGCTCTTCAAACCTCGCTTTCTCGAAGGGTAGAACCGAAAACATTTTTAACCCAGGGTACCACCATATCCTGGTTAAATTGCCATATTGGCACTTCGCAAAAAAAAATAAGTGGGTTTTGAATTGCAGTTTGGGCACTCAGTCTCTAAAGGGTTCGTCATCATTGCACTACACAATTAACCCACCCACGCACCCCCAATTTGGCAAAAGGGACTGCTAAGAATCTCTAAAGGAGGGGCAGGAGACTGGATCATTCTCGTGGGCCACATAAGACCCTCCAAGACCCTCCCTTGACATACATTTATCCCACTTATCTCTTCCCTTGCTGATACCGTTTCCACATTCCCTGCGCAGAACGGGACCGAGATCCTTGCTCCTCCCTATATGGGTTATGTCCCTTTTTCCACACCCCTCATTGCCCGACCAGGGGGGTGGAAGGGGCACAAAGGGACAACCCCCATTTTCTCCCTGGAGGAGAGACAGCGCAGGGGTTGTAGCCCCTGCCCCCTTCACCCTCCTGGAGGAAAAGAAAGTGGGTCACGGGCAGATATCCTTGGTTACCTCCCGCCTCTGACCTCACAAGCCAGTATCCTGCTGAGGTCCCACCGGCTGGAAAGTCCCAGCATCTCTCGGAATGTGGGATCATGGCCGTTGCATAAGCGTTGCCCTCGTGCCGGTGGGTGGTGGGTTTTGGTCAGGAGGTCAGGGCTTGTGCAACCGCAACGCCTCTACAAGTGACGCGATCCTGCGTGATGACTCCGTCGGGACTTTCTGCTTGGCAGAGCCCCGAGTCTTCATTCCAAAGTACCTGCAGTGGCCTCGTGGAGGAGCAGCCCTGTTGAGTTCTTGCCCAACCCAGCCACACCTGCCTCTCTGTTCCACGGTCCCTTCGTCCACCCACAACTTTTCTCTTCGTCACTTGACAGCTATGCCCTTGTGACGTCCGGAAAGCCCTCAGGCCGGGATCAGCGGAGGGCCCATTGATCCTTACAAGCATCTTGAAATGTGGGGAAGTCCCGTTCTCGACTGGCAGGGTGCTTTTGATGCCTGCACTCTCTTTTCCAGTTGTTGCCCCTGATTCCGAGATCTGGTTTCTGGATCGAGCCCTCTACTGGCACTTTCTCACCAAAAGCTTCACCGCTTACTACCGGCTCCTGATCACCCACCTCGGGCTCCCCCAGTGGCAGTACGCCTTCACCCGCTATGGCATCAGCCCCCAGGCCAAGGTGAGAGAACTAGCCACAACTTGGCTTATCTTCCGAGGGCTTAATCCTCTCCGTGGGAAAACCGCTCTCCTGTAAGGCTAGACCACTATAAGCCTAGAGATGAGACTCATCCCAGTCAAGCCTGTCCACATGAACACCCATATGTACAAAATCAGCGCATCTGAGAGCTGCAGAGGTGATCTACTCCGGCTGTGAATTCTCTAAACCAGGAAGCTCCCAATTTTTGATCCCAGTTCTTTTGCAAATTAGAAGTGTATCTACATTACACAAATATAGTGGCCTGATCCTATGTACACTATCTCATGGCTCCATCCCAAGGAATCCTGAGTAGAGATGGACATAAATTGCATTAAAAATGACAATTCGTCACAATTTGTAATTTGTCAAGGGTGACAAATTATGAATTGCAAATTTTGAATGTTTTTGAATGTGCGAATATTGAATATTTTTCTGAATCAATTTGTCAGTTGATTTCAGACGTACCCGTTCCCGCCCCCCCAAAAAACCACCAAAAAGGGGGGGGGGGTGACCACCACCCCCTTTCTCCAAATAAAAATTGTTAAAAATCCCTTTGGACAAAAGCAACGCAACAAATTTTTGAGAAATGGGCAATTTCCAACAAATATTGCAATTTGGTTTGTTTGTTTGTTTATTATTCATAGCCATCTCTAATCTTGGGGTCTGAGGTTTAAGGAGGGACTTTGAATCATTTGCAGTATTCCATCGAAAGGCACTTGACTTCTCAAGCAGAGAAGTCTGGGAAGCTCCTCCAACCAACATGTCTTGGAATTTCTTAGATTGGAAGCATGGCAATTTCAGCTGATAGAAAGCTGATGCCACTGTGTGATACAGTGACACCTTTAATAGGGAGCTGTGAACAAGTTACTTTCTCGCCACCCACTTTCCTATCTGAAGCAAGCAGATAATGCTGCTGGCATTGCATGGGTAGTTGTAAGAAGTGTTTGGCACGTGGAGGGTATTATATGACTGCTAAAGATTACTTAATATGTCGGGGTGTATTTTTCTGAGGCGTGGGTGGATGGGTGTGACTAAGAGCTAATGGGTCACAGCACACTTTGCACAGGAGTGTTTGAATCCACCCGTCGGTGTTTTTATTTCAAATTCTTTTTAATCCTGTTTTTAATCTTGATATGTATTTGATTGAATTTCTATGTGCATTTTTAAAACAATTGATTGTGGCATAGTTTCAGTGTAAGCTACCTTGGGTCTCCGTAGGGAGAAAGGTGACATACAAAGAATAGTAAATAAATAAGTAAATAAACATATTTAAGTAAGTAGGTGAATAATTATATCATATATATTGAATTTTTTTTCTTGCTTCACCACCACAGAAATTAGGCTCAAGGTTACGGACTTCTTTAAAAGACAAATTAAGGCAGATCAAAACAGATGAATATGTATTAGGCAATAATAATAAATCACAATAATCCAATCCTTGAAAGCCTCACCCGTAACCTATAAAACAGACTGAGGAGATGCATCCTTCCTAAAAGCATCACAAGTGGGAGTGACTTTGTGAGGGGGGGGTTGTATTCCACAGTTTGGGAGCCCCCCAGGAGAAAACTCCATCCTTCGACTAAAATGATTACAGAGCGACTAAAATGATTAACGGGCTGGGGCACCTCCCTTATGAAGAAAGGCTAAAACATTTGGGCCTCTTTAGTCTGGAAAAAAGGCGCTTGAGGGGGGATATGATTGAGACATACAAAATAATGCAGGGCATGAGTAAAGTGGATAGAGGGAAGCTCTTCTCTCTCCCCCAAAATACCAGAACTAGGGGACATACACTCAAATTGAGGGCTGGGAGAGTAAGAACTGACAAAAGAAAATATTTTTTCACCCAGCGCGTTTTAAGTCTATGGAACTCCCTGCCACAGGATGTGGTGATGGCATCTGGCCTGGATGCCTTCAAAAGGGGATTGGACAGATTCCTGGAGGAAAAGTCCATCACAGGTTACAAACCATGATGGAGATGTGTAGTCTCCAGGCTTAAAACTGGGGTACTTCAAGGGCCAGATGCAGGGGAGTGGGATCAGGAGACAGATATCTTGTCTCATGCGCTCCCAAACGCATCTGGTGGGGCCGCTGTGAGATACAGGAAGCTGGACTAGATGGGCCTTTGGCCTGATCCAGCAGGGCTCTTCTTATGTTCTTATGTTCTTATGTTCAGTGTCCGTCAGATGGATGGGACTCAAGCAAAGGCCTCACATAAAGATCTTAACATCTGGACATGCCCGTAAGAAGACAGATGGCCTGGACAAAAGCCATTTAAGGCCTTAAAAGCTTTAAAAACAACACCTTGAATTAAACCAGAAATTAGGCAACTGCTGTCCAGTAGAGGTGCTTCAGGAGTGGCTGAATAGGACCCCCCGTTGCGTGCATCAGCTATTCAACCAGACCTATTAATTGGTCGTGCCATGACCACCAAAGCACCCAGACCGCAGCCATCTCAAGTGTGTTTTGGAAGCTAAGCAGGGTCAGGCCTGGTTAGTCCTCGGAAGGGTGACCAACAGCGAAAGCCAGTGTAGGGCTTAGAAAGGGTCTTTGTGATGAGATCCAGGTGCCAGGCAGAACTGGCAAAACAAGGCAAGGTGGACCAAGGGTCTGATGCAGTCATAAGACCGTTCCCTGTCTTCCTGCCCCTGCTAAACTGACATGAGGGTTTTCTTTACATGCAAAGTAGCTGGGGCCGTGGAGGAAGCTTGAGACAGCCACTTAAAAACTGGTCAGAACAGTTCCAAGTTTCAAAACACACCTACTTAAAAAGAGAGGGAATTCTAATTAAAATATAGCGCAAAGGCAGACTGCTAAGTTCAACGGCATAACTCAGGCAAGTCTTCTTGGTCAAGATTTAAAACAGAGTCCCAGTCATCATTCTTGCAATGGATTTTAAAAAATAGTTTTATCGTCTGGTATTATCAAACAGGGGTAAGAAATCTCCTGGATTTGTTCCAGGAAAGAGAAGCAGAATGCCAAAGGAAGATTGTTGGGATCCAGGGAGCCAGCCCAAGTTTCAGCCTGGGATATGGGGCATCCTAAGGAGGTCATTTTATGGCTGAGCTCATCCACCTGCGTGCCTCTCCAAGCCCCACGCCCAGCCTGCTGCATTCCCATGGCAGATAAGGAGTCAGCTGCCAGACCTGCAGACAGCTTCCCCCCATCTCTTCCCTGCCTCTTGGAGCGTTGTTTTTTAATCCTGTCCTTAAATAGCTGTGTTATCAGATGGGCACGTTGCCTTGAATGGGGCCAGGGCTGGGCTGAGGCAGCCCTCTTCTCCATCAGGATGGAATTTGCAACTTGAGGCCCACACACTAACCGAGAAGTCCCCCTTCCTCCTGTCCTCTTTTCTGCATAAAGATAAACAATACCTTTAGGAATTATGTGGAGTGCTCCCACCTACGAGGGAAGCTAAATGTTAAGCACCCACCTGCCCCCAGGCAGTGTAGCTACTTACCTAAAGATACTGGGAACGGTAGGACAAAGAAACTAACTTTTCCAAACATCACTTTCAAGCACCCCCCCCATGCAAATTCCTTGGCCTCTTTTGAGGTCCAAACTCTCTGCATGAGACCAATCACCTTGTGTTGTTGTTTTTTTCCCTTCCTCTGATAAACTGCCCTTCCCTCGACCAGTTGTACAACTGGCCACATCCCCAGTTTCACACCTGACAGTGTAAGAGAAAGACCAGCTGGAGACGGTGGGGAAAAGGTCACTCCATTGCCCTCACGTAACTCGTCTTTTATTTCGAATTCTTCTCCCCTGCTCTTGCCAGCAATGGTTCAACATGTACAAACCCATCACCGTCAACACGGGAGAGCTCTCCGAGGAGGCCGATGCCTTCGTGAACAAGCTGGACCCCAACAAGGTTTTCCGAACCAAAACCAAAACGCCGGTCCTGAAGAAGAAGCTGCCGGCCCAGCCGACCCCCTCCCAGAAGGGGCCAACGGGGGCGTCCCCGAGGAATCCGCTGCCGGCGGGGGGTGGTCCCTCACGGAGACGGGAAGCCCAGCCCTGAATTTTCCCTACGGCGTTCCAGGCAGTATCTTTTTCCCCAGAGGCCCCTCGGGTGGTTCAAAACTCCTCATCAAAAATGCAACGCCTAACTAACGCCTGGCTAAGTTGGGACAGGAGCAATATATTTATTTTAAAGCATTTATTTAAGAAGCCAAAAGGATCTGCTTGAATCTCCTTTTCTGGCAGACATGTCGAGAGGGGGCCATGTGGGGTGGAGTGGGGGGGCTGCTTATAATAGACTGAATCTTGTCACAATCGGCCAAGGAAGAGAGGACAAATGGGGGTGCGGAAAGCTGCCTTCATGTATCTCAGATTTATTTATTTATTTACAGTATTTATTTATTTATTTTAATGGTTATACTGCCCAACTATTGCTAGGCAAACAAATCCAGCCGTATAACAATAAACAATAAAAGGGTACAGTAATGAAATCAAGCCACATCAAAACATTGTTAAGACAAAACAGATCCAGGGCATCTAATCCACAGAAGGGGATTGGACAGATTCCTGGAGGAAAACTCCATCACAGGTTACAAACCATGATGGAGATGTGTCATCTCCAGGCTTAAAACCGGGGTCCTTCAAGGGGCAGATGCAGGGGAGTGGTATCAGGAGACAGATATCTAGTCTCGTGCGCTCCCAGGGGCATCTGGTGGGGCCACTGTGAGATCCAGGAAGCTGGACTAGATGGGCCTTTGGCCTGATCCAGCAGGGCTCTTCTTATGTTCTTATGACAGATTCCTGGACGAAAAGCCCATCACAAGTTATAAGCCATGATGGGGATGTGTCATCTCCAGGCTTAACACCGGGGTCCTTCAAGGGCCAGATGCAGGGGAGTGGTATCAGGAGACAGATATCTAGTCTCGTGCGCTCCCAGACGCATCTGGTGGGGGCCACTGTGAGATCCAGGAAGCTGGACTAGATGGGCCTTTGGCCTGATCCAGCAGGGCTCTTCTTATATTCTTAGTTGGACGGACAGCACCAGTGGGAGGTGGCCGTTGGAAGTCTCTGTGAAGAGCATTGCTTTAAAGAACGTCTTAAAAGTTGGCAGGGAGAAGGGGAGCAGGTGCAGCCCAACCGGGAGCCCAGTCCAAAGGGCTGGTGCCACCACCGAGGAGGCTCAACTTCTCGTGGCTGTTTTTCTGGCCTTCCTCGGCGTGGCAACCCATTGGAGCATGGCCTGGGAGAATTTGGTGGCATGGGTCCATGTCCTTAGGGGATGGGGAGGAGGGATGCTCCAACGAGTAACGAGATCCCAAACCAGGTGGCAACTTCAGCAGGTCCTGGGGTGGGTTGTGCGCCCCGAGCCTACTGCCCTGAGCGCAGACGCACACCTGCTATTGCTAAAATTCAACAGCAACCGAAGCAAAAAGCAAAGCATGGCTGCTTATATACCACTCAGTAGCGCTTAAAGCAGTGTTTCCCAACCTGGGGGGTCGGGACCCCTTTGGGGGTCGAACGACCATTTCACAGGGGGTCGCCATGAGCCAGTGAAGAAAAAGGCACAAATGGCTTGGGTCTGGAGAAGGAGGGAGAGGAACGGGGGGGGGGGTTGAATTACAGCTTAATAGGATGGAGGGGATGTCAGTCAATGGCACTGGAGGCAGCGATGTAGAGGGAAGTTCTCTATGGCACCTGGGGCAGTGGCCTGCCAGAGGGGGCTTGTGGCCTCCTCCAAGCAGGGCAAGGGGTCACCACCACACGAGGAACTGTATGAAAGGGTCACGGCATTATAGAAAGGTTGAGAACCACTGGCGTAAAGCTTCTCTTTAAGCACTATGGGATTGTATATAAGCAGCACCCTTGGCTTTGGCTTTGCTTGATTGCTGCTGGAATGTGTCTGTGCCACCTGAGTACTCAGTTGCGGAACCATGAGGAGAGGGGAGGTTCCCGATCATTGCAGCTGTTTGAGCAAAATAAACTCTGCGGTGACCATAAACATGAGCAGAGATGACAACATCGGGGGGGGGGGGGGTTTGCAGCTGGTGGATGTCCCACCACCCCAGTCGACTGCCTGCAAATAGCTCGTGGTTTACTCCTGCCCCTCTCTAGCTGAAGCCGGAGAAAGGAGCTCGGCTAACTTAGCAAAGATCTCCACCTCTTGGGCGGCTGACTGCGGATCCAACAGACGGACAGACAGCGGGGCTCCACAAGGCACTAACAATAACATTTACACTGCATAGATCAGTGGTGGCCAAACTTCAGCCCTCCAGAGGTTTTGGACCACAACTCCCAGAATTCCACGGCTGTATTGCCAATGACAAAGGACCGTGGGAGTTGTGGTCCAAAGCATCTGGAGGGCCAAAGTTTGGCCACCACTGGCATAGATGAAAGGCCCCCCGTGGATCCTGGACTCCAGCCCCTGTGTCGAGGCCCAGCCGGGAATTGAACTCCCAACCTCTGGCCCTGCAGCTAGAGACCTCAACCACTGAGCTATCCAGATGTTCAATGCTGTTGGGGACAAGCTTCATGCATTCAAGCCTGCCACGAGGACTAACTGCAAACCAACCATAGGCACTATTTTCATTGACAAGGGGGACCCACCGGGTGGAAGTCTATTGCCAGCTATTATGGACATGCTACCTAATATAATGACATAAGAATCACAAGCTGTCATGTCAGTCCAGACTTGCAGCTATGTTTTCCAGGGTTTTCTATGTAGAGAATACATCTGTGAAGATTCTCACTCATCCAGGTGAGTTTATCGGGAAGTTGAGTCATGGCAACTGGACTTCTTTTCGTGAGCGACTGAAACGTTTCACTGCTCATCCAAACAGCTTTGTTGGCCTGAGGAAAGCTAGTTGCGAGTCCTCCATTTTATAGTTCCCTTTGACCTCATGTCAGCCTGGTCTGAAATAAGCTCATAAGATGAACAATTGCCTGAATAGGCTTGTTAGGATGACAACAATCAATAGCCTTAAAGTGAACAATGGCCTAAAGTTAGGGTTAGGGTTAAGGTTAGGGTTGTTAGCTATGGCCTTGGTGGTGGAGGTGTGAAGTATTTTTGATTTGTCTGGGTATTGTCTAAATCACAGCCTAATAAGTGGCAGATAGACTGTGCCTGAGCCCCCAACTCTGTTGAGAGAGGGGTTTTTAGTACTCACTTGAATGGCTTCCCTGACCCCTCTTTCAAACCACCTCTCTTCTCTGTCTAATATGTGTACATCCTCATCTTTGAATGAGTGCCCTTTGTCCTTCCAGTGGAGTACACTGCTGATTCTGGTCCTGGGCTGTTGCCCCTCCTATGCTGGGCCATCCTCCTGTTTAATGGCTGTTTAATTTGATAGTTGTACGTTTTTCTGAGCTGAAAAACTCATAACAACTATCAGATATCGGCCGCGAAAGCCTTCAAGAATATATGCTGTTTAGTTTCTCCAATGTAGAGGTCTGCCACTTATCAGGCAGAGATTTCAGCAATCCCCAGACAAACAAAAAAACACTTCACACCTCCACCAGCAAGGCTATGGGTGTTGGAAAGGTGGGACTTTCATCCACCTTAGGCCATTGTCCACCTATTGAGACCATTGTCCCCCTAACGAGCCTATTCAGACCATTGTTCATCTTATGAGCCGATTTCAGACCAGGGTGACAAGAGGTCAAAGGGAACTATAAAATGGAGGACTCGCCACTAGCTTTCCTCAGACTGACAGCAGCGAAACATTTCAGTCTCTCAAGAGAAGAAATTCAGTTGCCTTGACTTAACTTCCAGGTGCGAGGTAGAGCATACTCAGAGGCAGTTTATTATTCCCTTCTTCTCGAGAAGCCTTGGGTTTGTGCAGCCTGCCAAAAGCTGCACAGGTCTCCAACTGCCTCAGTCATAACCTCCTGCCCTCCTCCTTCCCCAGGCCGTCATGACGGGGTCCTGTTCCCCAAGGAAGGCTGTGGCTTACCCTCTTCTCCCTTGACTGCCAACTGCAAAGCAGGCTTCCCGAGGGTGTCCTGGCAGAGATTAATCCTTGCCTCAGGACTGCAGCACAGCCCATATGGTAGGACAAGAGGGTAGCAGCCAGGTGTTTGTACGTTATGCACACACCGCTGCATCTGACCTGAGGGGCACAAGGCAAATGAATGGATCCAACGCGCTTGGTTTAATTTTGCAAAGGTCATATTCACAACATATACTGCAGCTTGCAAATCCTTAAATCAAAGAACTTGGATAATTGCCAGTGCACCCTGAGATTCAGAGACCCAGCCATTCAGCAACATCTCTGCGGTGGATGCAGCTCTTTTGGCAAGTGCAGTGGCTAAATCCAGCCTCCTTTCCTTCTGTCCCAGATAAACATTGCCTTCTCTTTTAGTTCAGCAGTGTTGCTCTGTTTACCTGATGGATTGAAGTACTTAGGAAAGCTCTCCATGATGAAATGTTCGACCTGGAAGGTCTAAAGATCTGAGTCCAGTCAAAAGATCACATACCCCACATCGGTTTTATGGGACCTGCGATTTCACAGCCGGACCTCAGCCATCGCTCCCGCCTCCACGTCTTGCTTCCTAAATTCCTCGCTTTTGCTGGCCGCTTCCAGCCCTGGCCGAGACCGATTGTGAAAGTCAATCAGGATGTTGTAGGTGAAGATTCCAACCAGGCTCCCCAGTGTCGGGGCAACCACTGGGACCCACCACCAGTAATTTCCAGCTCTGGAGGGGAGGGAAAGGCAAAACGGATCAGTTGGTTCTAGAAAAGAAAAGAAAAGTGTTCTGCTTATATACCGCCCCATACCACTTCAAGTAGTTTCTGGGTGGTTTACAGTTTTAATTACAGTATGCAGGCTACACACTGCGCACCCCCCCCAACAAACTGGGTACTCGTTTTACCGACCTCGGAAGGATGGAAGGCTGAGTCAACCATGAGCCGGCTACCTGAGACTGGATCCCAGATTGTGAGCACAGTTTTAGCTGCGGTATGGGCATTTAACCACTGCGCCACAGGGCTCCTTGAAATGAAATGAGCATCAGTAGAAGCAATGCTACCAGGAGGGTGATGCAGCTTGCTTGCTTACTTACTTCATTCATTCATCCACCCATCGGTATACCCATCCATCCATCTAAAATAATTTTACCCCACCATTCTCCTTAAAAAGGACCCAATATTTAAAGATAAAAACAAGTAAACAAAGATGGCAGACATTGCTAAAAGGCAATATGGAAAACTAAGGACAGTAACTATAGAAATCCTTGGAAGGAACAAATGCCACTCTGAGAAATGGAACGTGCAAGGAATACTAAAAACACAGTCAAAGAAGTACCGTGTTTCCCCGAAAATAAGACAGTGTCTTATATTAATTTTTGCTCCCAAAGATGCGCTAGGTCTTATTTTCAGGGGATGCCTTATTTTTCCATGAAGAAAAATACGGTACACATTTATTGTTAATCTTATTATGGGGAGGCCTTATTTTCGGGGGATGCCTTATATTTCAGTGTGGGGCAAAACTGTAAGTAGGTCTTATTTTCAGGGGATGTCTTATTTTCGGGGAAACAGGGTAATGCGCAGCAAGACAACTAAAAAATAATAATAATCACACTTGGCAGCCGCTCAGGGAAAGCGTGCCTGAAGAGAAGGGTCTTCACCTGCTTGTGAAATCCCTGAAGGCAGTCATAATTAGCTTTTAATCTTGTATTTAAGCTAAAATATGCTGACTGGATAGCTCCGAGGATTCGGCTGCAGAGCTGGAGGCTGGAGCGCATTCAGTACTGGGAAGGGCCAGTCAATCAATCCATCAAAGCTTTGTTACAGTCAATGACCAGCAAAAGATACAGTATAATAAATAGTAATAAAAAATAGTCAATGACCAGGAATCTGTCCAGTCTAGGTGGTCTTGGGCAATGGACCAAGGGCACCTCCAGTAGAAGGGAGGTGGTGATGGCATCTGGCCTGGAGGCCTTCCAAAGGGGATTGGAGAGATCCCTGGAGGAGAAGTCCATCACAGGTTACAAACCATGAGGGAGAGGTGTCGTCTCCAGGCTTAAAATCAGAGTACTTCAAGGGCCAGATGCAGGGGAGTGGTAGCAGGAGACAGATATCTAGCCGTGTGCGCTCCCAGAGGCATTTGGCGGAGCCATTGTGAGATACAGGAAGCTGGACTAGATGGGCCTTTGGCCTGATCCAGCAGGGCTCTTCTTATGTTCTTATGTAACACTAAGCCACTTCTGTGTATTCTTACCCTGGAAATGGTCACTGTAGGTCAGACTCATCCTGACACCACTCAGCTTTTAGCTAGCTGAATCACCCAGTGGTTTGTGGCTGTGGAACCAGAGGCCGGGAGTTTAATTTCCCACTTGGCCTCCGGAAGAGCCAGGCTGTTTGACCTTGTGCAACTGGCACCCTCCCGGGTGGCCAACAGGAGTAAAAACGTTTCTATATTCTACCAAAAGAACCCCGGAGAGGGTCGCTATAAGTCTGAATGGACTGGACGGCACATATTTATTGTTGTTAAAGCTCAAAACTGCTTCCCGTGAACTTTGCTACCCGTTCTTTTCTGAAATAACTCCGAAGCCACCATCTTTCTTGAGACGGCCATTGTTTGCCATCAATCGAGAGCCATAAAACAAAGTGACGCTTGTCTTCCTGGCCAACCTGCCTGCGCTTTAAGCCCATTGCCTAGACAAGAGTGGGAACTGTTATCGTGCCAACGTCACTGAGAGTATCAGTTTGGTGTTTCATCGCCTGGTCTAGGCTCGTATTGTCCTTGCCATTTACATAAAGCGTAAGATGCATGAAAAGAATAATAAATTTCAAGTTTTTTAAAGCTGCTTTAAAAAAAAAAGGATGCAGAGATTGTTGTATTTCACCATAAATAAGAAGACAAGAGAAGTGACATTTTGGGATTACAGTTTCCAAAATGCCGTTGAGGTTACTGTGCCATTGACGTTGGCAGGTGATGACCAGGTGATGAAACACCAAACTGATACTCTCACTTGTGTCATCTCAAACCAATGGTCCTAGATTAATTTTTCCTTCCTGACCAACTAGAAGTGTGAAGATTTGTGGTATTTGGACTATGTCTCCCAGAATCCTGTGGGTTATTGATTTTGTGTTGTTGTGTTGTTTTGTGTTGTTTTGTGTTTTTTTTAAGAAAAAAGTGGGAAAGTGTCTGCTGCCCCCTTTGTGGTATGGAGGGGTAAAGCAAGCTAGAAATTTATTTATTTTTATTTAATTTTATTTATTTTTATGCTTGTTAACCGCCCGATTTTCCCATGGGAACTCTGGGCAGTGTACAACGGAAAACAACTGCCCAAACATACAAAACCCCAGACATATCAAACCAAGATAAAAATAATAATGAAATGATAGCAATAATACTAATATAATAAAATACTAAAGAAAATAAAAATAAAAATAGGCATAGCACATCAGACAACCATAATATAATCAGGATGCAGCAAGAGAGAGCTGGTACTAGCAGTCATACAGACTAAAACAAAGCCACAATGTACTCAGAAGTCACCCAAAGCATTCCCTGAACAGCCAGGTCTTTAATGCCCTTCTGAAGGCCAGCAGCGAATCCACCATCCAAATAATTATCATTGGTCAAAATTGAATATGGCTACAATGGGACATACATAAAGGAAGAAAGTTGAGTTGCAAGCAGGTAGGGCCCTAAGCACATCCAACCTCGCCTGATTTCGGAAGCTAAGCAGGGTCGGCCCTGGTTAGTACGTGGATGGGAGACCACCAGGGAATACCAGGGGCTGTAGGCGCCTGGAGTAGGAACTGGCAAGCCACTCCAGTATTCCTGCCAAGAAAACTCCATGGACATGGAGTCATGAAGAGTCGGTCACGACTGTAATGACACAACACACACACAGAGGGTGGGTAGCCTCCCTTCCCTGGTGTTTTTACAAATCCCAACAGCCAGGGGGTGATTGATCATAGGGGGCTGGGTTAACCATTTTACCCTTGCCCGGCTTTCCAGAGAGCCTCACCTGAAGACCTCTGGCCCCCAACCAGCAATGGCCGTGAAAATCCTCGGAGGCAAGTCCCTGGAAGGGTTGATGGCATAGCCGGTGTTCATTCCCATGGACATGCCGATCGCCATCACGAGAAGGCCCGTGATTAAGGCCCCGGTGCCCTGAAGGGCAGCTGCGTTCCGTGTGTCGTTGATAGCAAGGACTCCGATCAAAAGTACACTGGTGGCCACCAGCTGGAGGAAGAGGGGTGGAATCGAGGTTGCAAGGAAGAAAGAGTAAGACAGTCAACACTTGGAAACGGCTTCTCAGATCAAGGGGCCGGGCAAGGGTACCTGGTACGTTCCAGGCAAGAGTAAGGTTAGAACCAGCTCATAAGCTTCTAAGCTTTTGATCTAGTCCAACAGCTTCGTCACTTGTATAAAATAAACTCCCTGCACTCATCAGGCTAGCAAATCAAGGAGAAAGTGTCTGGCTTGGCCTCCCTCTGCTGTGCTAGCTTTCTACATTCATGTATCCCTGGTGGTGAGCAAGGGTGGCAGCCCCTTCTCTTTGGAACTCCATCCCACGCGAAGTGCGCTCTGCAGAGTCCCTGCTGGCCTTTCGAAAAGCTTTAAAAACTTATTTGTTTCGAGAGGCCTTTGGCGAGCTCTAACTAATTTATTTCCTTTTTTTTTCTTTCCCTCTCCGCCATCTTCTTATGACCAAGCGACCAATGTTTGTGCTTAGTTGATTATTTGCATAGTGCTGTTTTTTTTATGCTCGCTTGATCTTCAGTTTTTATGATGCCAATTTGGCCCGCTGGGGGCTCTTGGGTTTTTAACTGTTTACTCTATATTTTGCTGTTTTACACTTGATTGTAACTTTTTGTTTATTGGCGCTTGTCGCTCACTGTAAGCCGCTTAGAGTTCCGCAAGGAAGATAAGCGGGGTATAAATATAATAAATATAATAAATAAATAAATAAATAAATAAATAAATAAATAAATAAATAAATAATAAAATCACCACTGCATATTCCCATCAGGGTCTTATGGCTAGAATGCAACAGAAGCTTTCTTTAATCGAGTCTCTAGCCCATCCACCTCCTTCCATGCCCAGATTATTCGGCAGATGAGAGCAGATCTCTCCGCTGCCAGTGGCTTGTTGCATCATCCCACAATTTGTGAGAAAACTGCTTGGACAAGTGGAGACCATGCCAGTCCAGCTTGGTCCATGGAGAAGCAGTGAGCACCTTGCAAATAGGGCAAAACACGGACCATGAAGAAAAATGCTCTCTTGAAGTACAGTTTCCAGGATCCGGTGGTCCAAAACACAAGGTCTTTCCGAAGAAAGGGCATGAAGGTTTGAAGGGTGTGATTGGACAGGAGTGATTCAGTCCACAAGAGAAGGAACAAACCTTATAAGATCCTTGTGGTACAGTGGTTAAACTGCAGTACTGCAGTTGTTACTTTGCTTCTGACCTGGTGTTCAGTCCCAGGTAGCCGGCTCAAGGTTCACTCAGCCTTCCATCCTTCCGAGGTCAGGAAAACGAGTACCCAGCTTGCTGGGGTTGAAGGGCAATGTATAGCTTGCATAATTACTTGTATACTGCCCAGAGAGTGCTTTAGGTGCTATGGAGCAGTATATAACCAGCACACATTATTATTATTATTATTATTATTATTATTATTATTATTATTATTATTATTATTATTATTATTATTATTATTATTATTATTATTGGTCTGTACTTAGAGCTGGAAAGGTCTTAGGGCTGGTCGGACGTGACTCATGCCTGAGAACTCAGATTTCAAAGTCTGAAATCTGTGCTTAAGTCCTGAAAACCACTCACAAAATCACCGCGTATTGATTTCAAAATTCGGCAAGGTGAGAGAAGCTCCTGTTGTGAACTTAGATGCTTTCAACAGTTAAGGAATTCTATCTTCTAACCATAGGTTATCTGCAAAGGCCTATTTCTGTCTTTACAACATTCTAGCGATAGATGGATGGACAGACAGACAGACAGACAGATCCATGAACGGACCTCATTTACAAACCCGCCACTCAGAGACATGTACGGAGCAGGATATGTGGCAAAGATCCCTGCAGTGGCAATAGGTCCGGACACAGTCAGGTTTCCCCCGGTGTAATCCATCAGTGCATCTGTAGGGGAAAGAAGACACAGCAACATTAAGGAATGGAATAAAGAAAAACACAGAGGCACAGGTGAAAGAGATTACCAAACTGGGCTGTGGTTTGAGATTTTTAATGTCAACTAGCATGATTCTCCTTTTGACCCATCCCGCATTCCTGTTAAAAACAATGGCTTCCTCTCTCTCTCTCCCTCCCTATCTCTCTCTCTATCTATCTATCGATCTATCCATCCACTTCTCTTTTTTATCCAAGAAAACGTATTTGCAGTCTTCCACCTAGCCATTAGGATAGCATATATCAGTGGTGGTGAACCATCGTCACTCCAGATGCTTTTGACCACAACTGCCACAGTCCTTTGTCATTGGCAATATAGGCTTGGAATTCTGGGTGTTGTGGTCCAAAACATCTGGAGTGCCAAAGATTTGCCACCACTGGCATATATCAATAAGGAATGTATTTATGGATCTGTTTTTGCACTCACCCTACTATATACTGGGAAAAGGCAGAGCAAAAGCATATCAATTGTATATATCACCCCATAGTGCTTCAAGCAGTCTTTGGACAGTTTAAAATATGTCTGTGAAGATTCTCAGTCATCCAGGTGAGTTTATCTGGAAGTTGAGTCATGGCTACTGGACTTCTTTTTTTGAGAGAGAGATAGAAACATCGATGACCGATGAAGCTGTTTGGATGAACAGCTAAACATTTCTATCTCTCAAAAAAAAAAAGAAGTCCAGTAGCCATGACTCAACTTCCAGACAGTTTAAAATGCAATTATAAAGGACAACATTGTTATCTACTAGGTAAATGGGTCATAATTGTGGATTGAATTAGTGGCCATCATGGGTTTTCTGGAGGACGTGAAACAGTTTAGACCAGGGGTGGGCAACTGTCAGCCCTCCAGATGTGTAGGCGATTGGACCACCCAGCTGTGGTGCCAGGAAACAGGCATTCAGATACTCAGTATGCCAAGAAACAGGTCAGTTGAGACAATCCAGAGGAAGCAATGGTGCAGTGATTAAATGCAACCTCTTGGTGCAGTGGTTAAATGCCTGTACTGCAGCTAAAACTGTGCTCATGACCTGGGGTTCAATCCCAGGTAGCAGGCAGCTCATGGTTGACGTCCATCCTTCCATCCTTCCAAGGTCGGTAAACTATGTACCCAGCTTGCTGGAGGGAGGGGGGCAGTGTGTAGCTTGCATATTGTAATTAAACTGTAAACCGCCTAGAGACTACTTGTATGGGGCGGTACAGTAGGACCCCCGTATCCACAGATTCATTATCCACTGATTCAGTTATCCATGGTTGGCAGAGGGGAAAAATATAAATAATTCAGCAACCACAAAGCAAGCTATTGTCACAAACAGCAGCTGTAAAGCAAGCTACTGTCTCAAAACAGCAGTCATAAATCAAGCTACTATCAGGAAACAGCAGTCTGGGGGTGGGTGGGCAGGCCTTCTCTCTTACCCATGGTTTTCATTATCCACGGGAAGGCCTGAAACCAATCCCCAGGGGATACCGGGGTCCTACTGTATATAAGCAGAACACTTTGCTTTTTGCTTTGCTGGGACTACTTGCCCTGCCATTTGAGCAGCCTTGAGCAAGCTAGGTGGTCGGAGAGTGCCATTTCTGAGGATTTTATACCCAGAAAGTTTTAGGGCTGTTACTATCATTTACGTTTTATAATGAATGTCAAGCTGAGGACTGACATCAGGACTGGAGTCTGGGCAAGTCCCTTATTTGGTCACATCAGGTGAGGGTTGCAATCCCCCCCCAAAAAAAGGAATAACTTTTCCAACCTCTAGTCAGGTTCCAGCTGCCTTCTCCACTATATCTCTGAAGGCACATGCTACAACAGGCAGCCAGTCCATGAAGTATTTGTGCCCTGCTCCTCCTAGTGGCCAGGCAGATGTATTGCAATGATCCACCCATTCCGAATTTCATCTGGCACATACAGGGGGATACCCAGGCTCCTGGCTGAACAAATAGAAACGCCCAGTGAAGGTCCCAACTCTCTTGCCCCTCCCAAGTGTGGGATTCATGGATGTAAATAGATGGTTGTTGATAGATAACATTTCCTTCTTGCAGTATGAGTGTGTGAAGAGGAACACAACCTACCATAGTAGAGGAGAAAAATGGTGGAAGAAGCGAGAAAGGATCCAAGGAACTGGCCAATCACATACGCTGGAAGCTTGTACCAGGGCAGCCTTCCTATGAGGCAGTTTGCAAACGTGATTGATGCATTCATATGAGCCCCTTTCAGCAGCAGAAACACGGGAAAGTGCAATAATCATCATTATTATCATATACTGTAATAACTCTGACACCCTAATCAAGGGAAGGGGGGGCTAGGATTCCATCATTTTTTACATAAAAATGTAAAAGCCAGATGTTGTGAGTTTGATTCCCCAGTGTGCCTCCTGTGAGCCTGTATAGTCTTGGTCGAACTGCACGGTAGAGATGGGCACGAATTGGTTCGTCCCAGTTCGGAAAGACAGCAGCACAGATGCTGATTGTGCCCTCCTCCGGCTCCACCAGCCACTCATCAGGGCCCACGTGCCAGCTTCAAGAACCTCCACGACTAATCTTCCAGTCCTGGCAACAGCTCAGGCTTCCCTGTCCCGCCCTCTTGGCTGATCCCCAACTCAGACAAGGATGGGAGAGAGAGGCCTGGACTCTTGCTCCTGACTGGGAGATTAGCCCGGGAGTTGGAGGAAGGAAGCAAGCTAGGCATGGTGAGTGGCTGATCTGAGGAAGGAGGGGAGAGGAACACTGGTAGCTGTGCGGCCGCTCTTGCAAACCAGCATGAAGAGGGATGAACCAGTTCATGCCCATCTGTACTGTTCAATGTTCCCAGCCCCCCCACTCCCCAAGAATAAATGGTAAGTAATCTCTATTTAGAAGAAATGGTAAACGGCTTTTGAGTAATCTCTATTTAGAAAGCCTGGAAATGACTTGCCATAAGTCAGAATCAGGTTTTGTTCCCTGATGGCTGCCTAAAGGTGCCAGGCCATGCCCAGCGGTGTCAGACTTGACGTGACAGCACCTTATTATTAATATTATTATTAAAAAATATTAATCCAGAGTCTCATGAATTCTCACATTTCAGAGGCCTTCCCAAGCTAGTGGTGGTTGTTTTGTTTTGTTCTTCTTCTCTCCCCCCACTTCCACCACCCATCTGAGAGGGGGCACATCTTTTATTATGGCTTTTATTTTGCCCCCCACACCACCACCCCAAGAATCAGGCAGGATGAGGTGTTTGCCATCTAACAGATTCTGTTAATGACTGTTTTAAATGTGTTTTTGTAAGATATTTTAATTGGGTTTTAACTGTATTAACCGTATTTTAACTGGATTTTATTTGCAGCTCTCTTTTTTAGTATTTGTATTTTATGACTATTTTGTCAAACCACCCCAACTAGTGCAGTTTGCACTAAGGGGGTGGTATAGAAATATAAATAAATAAATAAATAAAATAATGATACAGAATAGTTTTAAACTATATTAACAAAAATAAAGCCTTACTGGAGAAGAACAGAGGAAGAAAAATAGGTATATTTATTTATTTTATTTATTTATTTATTGGATTTTTACCCCGCCCATCTTCCAGGACGGAACTAAGGAGGAAAATCTTTGTTCATCTTGTTCTGAAACCCAGAAAATAGATTTTTTTTCTTGTCACATGTAGGGTGGCCATCTATTTTCTTGCACTCTCAAAGGCAACTTTCACATTTGTGAGAATTACAGATGGGTGTTTCGTTTCAGAAGGGGTCTGGTTCTGTAACAAAACATGGCAGCACAGCTGCCATTGAAAACCGGGACCCACCCTTTGAAAATCAACCACTGACTTACCTTCCTTTGGGTTGCACAGGGCGAAACTCCAATGAGGAAGCAGACTCCAATGCATCATCTTTCCTTCTCCCTGGAGCTGGCCAATCAGGAGCTGTGAAAGGACATGCATCATCCCGCCTCCCTGTCTGATTGGCCAGCGCCATGGAGAAGGAAATACGATGCATTGGAGGCTGCTTCCTGATACTCAAAGGAAGGTACGTCAGTGTTTGATTTTGTTCCATAGGGTAGGTCCCAGTTCCGAACAGCAGCTGTGCTGCCCTGTTTCATTTTGGAACTGGATCCCTTCCAAAATGAAATGCCCATCTCTAGTGAGAATGATTCTTACACAAATTGCATATTGAAAAAGCTGTGATCATTGCTCCTTTGTCAGGTGGACTTTTAAAAATTAGAAGCACTGCACAGGCTTTGCAACTTTTTGGTCTATCAGCTAGTCTTTCCCACAAGTACCTGCTTGGCCTACCCAATGGAAAAGACACTCATTTTGCAGAGACCTTCTACACCTGCAAGTCTGCACGGAGGTGTTTTCTGCAAATGGCAAAAATGTTGACAAAAACCCCGACTTCCTTGTCTCATTCTCATGCTGGAACAAGAACTTCAAAAGTTTCTCAGCTGAGTTTCTGGACCTGCCGAGGCCACCCGTCTCATCAAAGATCAGTGTTCATTCTGCTCCTGTACTTCACATCAAGATTCCACACATGGGCTGCCACCAGGGGAGACGTGGAAATATTTTCACACTGGGCCCTGAGCAAGAGGCATCTACCGGGCACTTTATTGGCAGTCATGGAGGGAGAGTTAGGCATGGCTCGTTCAGTCACTCATAGCCACCAGACTCACCTGAGATCCCACCAGCTGCATGGACCCCCAGCATGACGCCAAATCCAAACCCCAGATTGATGCTCAGATACTCCCCAAAGTTCTTTCTGCCCAGCACCACCTGGGCAACGCTGCCCATGCCTAGAAGCTGTTGGAAAATACGAAGTACCATGTCGGTCAACGGATCCAACCTTTGCTTGGAAAGTATCCAACATCTGCATGCCTCTTTTGAACTTCTCTGCCCCGTTCAAGCTTACGTTGGTTTTTTGGTATTGTTTTGTGTTTTCTTGTGGTTTTTAATTTTTTTGTTTTGTTTTACGTACACCACCCAAAATTAGTGGTGTGCACAAAAGGAGCAGTATAGAATACCTCCACAAACAAACAACACCTTGCTCTACTTTTGACCTACTGAACGGGTGATCCAAAAACAGAGGCTGACATGATGTGGTAGCAAGCCCACACGAGGACCCCAAACCTTAATGCCTAGGGCAGAACAGCATATAGCACCTCTGCCCTTACCCATCAAAATCAAGGTTTGTTGTATCTCAAGTTCGCCAACAGAAAATATGAGGGCGACAGAAAACATGCATACCTGTCAAGTCTTCCGTATTAGCCAGGAAATCACATTTTTAAGGCATCTTTCCTGCCATCGTTCCGTAATAGTATTTTCGTGTAAATCTCCTGGATTTTATAATTTTTAAAAAATCCTCTGAATGGCATGTGTGGCGGTGGCCATGCTAGGGGTTGCTGCATGGGTGCCAACCATGTTGGAGACAACTATTGAGCATGCTCGAAGCATCGAGCTTGCTCAGTAGGTGGTAGGGGTGGGGATACTGTGACCATGATCCCTTATTTTCAAATCCGAAACTTGCCTTTGTGTGGTGGGTTTTTGTTTTGTTTTGTTTTGTTTTGTTTTGCAATCACCAGCCCCACGCCAAAGGGAAAAGGGAGGTGGAGGGGAGGTGGAGGGGGCACTTTGTTTGGATTTTTTTTGCAACTGGGAGGGGAAGGGAGCGCTTTGTGGGGTTTTTTGCGATCAGGAGAGGGAAAGGGCACTTTGTGTTTTTGTACATGTGTTTTTGTACCTGGCTGTTTCATTTCTCCTCCATTCCACCCCCCTGTTGTTTCCCACTCCCTGCTGTTTGCTTTTCTTTTCTTTCCAGGAACACTTGATTGCCCTCCTCTCTGCTTTGTTCTAGTAGCGTCAGACTCTTCTTTTTAGTGTGAAAATGAACTTCTTGATGGGTTGCTCCACCCCAACCATTTCCCTGCAAAAATAAAAGCTCCAGTCCTTGCAAAAACAAAGCAGAGAGGCATCTTCAGAACAGAGAAAGTAAAAGAAAGATCATGGGGTGGGGCACGGAGGAGGAGAGCTCAAACAGGATTTATTAATTTTTTCAATTTGGGGGGAGTCTTAAAAGTGGGGGGTGTCTAATATACAGCAGCGTCTTATAGACAGGAAAATACAGGAAATAACAAATAACAGAATCATAGAACAATGGAATTAGACGAGGCCTAAAAGGCCATTGAGTCCACCCCACTGCTCAAGGCAGGAATCCACATCGAAGCGGATCTGACGGACAGTTGTCCAATTTTCTCTGTCCTCTAGTGTTGGAGCACTCCATACTCTCTGAGGAAATTGGTTCCATTGACATACTGCTCTAACATTGAAGAGATTTCTCCTGATAATCTGGTTTCCTATAGCTTGATCCTATTATTACATGCCCTGCGGCCCCTTCGGGCTACCCCAAACTGGCCGCCTAAGGTGGCCACTTAATTCTCTGTGCTTCAAAGAACGGCACGGAAACCACCCATCTCCTGCCACTGTTGCTCCAGCGAGTGGTCGATTGCCTCCTAACATGGAGGCTCACTTTAGCCCAGATGTCTCACAGTGATCCTTGAGGATCCCACCAGCACCAACAAGTTCTAGTATTCCAAAGAGACAGAAAAATCTTTCTCTGTTTTCTTTCCAGAGCTTGGATTAGGGCAGGGATGGCGAACCTTTTTGACACCGAGTGATGATGGGGATGGAGGCGATGGCGAGGTCAGGAGGGCAAAGGCAGCAAGAGCGACAGGGACGGCGGGGTCAGGGTCATCGGCGGCAGCGGAGGGGGGCAGGGATGGCGGAGGCGGGGTCAGGGTCAGCGGCAGCAGGGGCTGCAAGGGCGATGGCGATGGGGAAGGCGGTGGTAGCAGAGGGGTCAGGATCAGCAGCAGCGGGGGACAGGGATGGCGGCAGAAGCAGGGGCAGCGGAGGCAGGGGGCGGGGGGCGGGGGCGAGGGTGGCGATGACAATGGGGATGGTGGCGGAAGGTTCGGCCTGGCACGCGACATGCTCCCTGAACCCCCCCCACTTCCAACTCTGCAAATTCCTCATCGCTGGTGCAACGGAAGGGGAAGTGGGGGGCAGGGAGCATGTCGCATGCCAGGCGAAAGCTCTCCGCGTGCCACCTTTTAGATTCGCCATCCCTGGATTAGGTTGTTGCAGTAGCAGCAGCAGCAGCAGCAGCAGCAGCAAAAGATTCCAAGGCTCTTCTCTGTGTCCTTTTGCACAGCATGCATCACATGTAAACATCCATTCTGCCCTCTTCTTGCAACGCTACTTGGAAGAGGCAGCCCTCCCACCCCACAAAACACAGAAAGCGGCAAAAATATGAAGAACGACACAGGCAGGCACGAAAGCAAAAGAAAACAGAAGCAAGATGGGTCTGTTCTCGTCCTCGTACTACTTTCAGCCGCTGGACGGGTTCCAAAATCGTTGGTTAGCAATTTAAACCAGCTGTGAATAGCTGCCCATTTACTTTCTGAAACCTCAAAATGAGTGATTTTGCCGAACATGTCATTGCACCAACAATGCTGAGAAACAACCACAACCATAGGCCTGAACTATGCTGGAACGCTACGAGGCTGATCGTGGCTGGGAGAACTTTGACCCCTCTGAAAAACAAAAGGAAAAATAAAGACTCTCTCTCTCTCTCTCTCTCTCTCTCTCTCTCTCTCTCTCTCTCTCTCTCTCTCTGTGTGTGTGTGTGTGTGTGTGTGTGTGTGTGTTTGTGATATTGCGTTGCCAGAGTAAAAACACTGGCATTCTCTCCTCCTCCTCCTTCTACCCTGTCTTTTCCTTGGCAAAGGGGACTGTCAGAATCTTAGCCATGCACCATCCCATTTATTTAGTTGGTTGGTTTGATGATTGATGGGTTTTTATCCTGCCCATCTGGCAGAGAAGGCCACTCTGGGCAGTTTACAGCAGTAAACAAAAATAGCAGTTGAAACCAATATGTCCACAAATAGACGGCAAGACACAAATGAGATTAAATAACACGCTCAGCAACAGGGGAAAGGATCAGAACTCTGCCAGTCCCCTGTTCGAGCAAACCGCCTCTCCATCCCTTGGCAGGCCAGGCCCCCGTTTTCTGCTCCTGCTTACCATCAGCAGGAAAGTTGCCAGGGCCTCGGCCAAGCCCTCTCGGACCGTCTGGTTCCGGACGGTCACCCAGCTGATGATTTTTTCCAGCGTCTTGGTCGCCGACATCCTGGAACCGGAGCTCCTGTTGGAAAGACAGATGTCACATTAGAGTGCCGTGGCGTTGCACACTGGGGCTGTGCCATAGTCCTCCCAACCTACCCTCCTCTCATCTGACCACACCATGGGCAGTGATTGAGTTAGCAGCAAACACCCCCCCCCAGCGACACCACAATGCAGCTGCCAAAGTCTGGCCCCCTCGTTCTCCGGACCCATTCAACTTTCCTTCCTTCCTTCCTGCAGATCCCGTGGGCCCTGGAACCAGAGGAGCAATGAATTGTCCAAACCTTACGACATAGTTCAGCTGTGAGAGAAAACAGGCCCGCCCAAGGGAAAGCTGGCAAAATAAAATCCGACACATGGAGAGGAAAACAAAGTGAGGGGGAAGGAAAGGGGACCGAATTTTAGGAACGCTTAACCCTGTTTTGTGTTTCTAATCAACGGTGTGGATGGACCCAGTGGGTCACGAGCTGTAGAGCTGATAATGAGAATAACACAATGTCACGTCCTAGATAACGGAAGCCTGCCGGATTTGTGATTTACGTTCCTAGGGGTATGATATCAATCCTGGCCCTTTCTGAATGGCAAAATAATTACACAATGATCTCCCACGAACCATTTAGCTGCAAGTAAAGAAAAGGAAGACACATTCTGGACAATCATTTTTGTACAGAGTGTGTTAAACTTTCCTTTTCTCTGAAAATTATATAACACATATTTCTACATATGTACTTTCCTTTACTGGGCAGTATATTAGACTTGCTCCAAGTAGCACTGGGAAGTAATTTGCTAAAGTAATATAGTTATTATAACTAGTTACTTTGGGTACAATGTAACTAGTAATTACATAGTTTCATTTTAGGTATCAGAAGTAAAACGTTCCATAGCTATAACAAAGAACTTTAATTCCAAAGTTATTTTAAGGAGCATTTTAAGGCAACATGGAAATATTGCTGACATACATTTTCCAGCTTACTTTATCAATGGCAAGGGAAATATGCTTTAATTTCATTGCCAGCCTTTTCTGAGATGTAATATAAAACTTGGCTGCTGTGTTTCCTTGAATTTTTGTGCCATACAGGCAACACAAGGCTTTAATCAAGTCCCATGGCAACAAGTGATAATAGCTATATTGATGTCATGAATCAATGCAAGGCACAGTGCATTTCAAAAACTCACATTCCGTAATGATGACATAACTTGCAAATGGCTTTTCAAGGTTTTTTTTTAGACTTGTATAAGAGTAAAGGAGTAAACAATGGCAGCAAATTGCCACTAATTCATAGGTGGCCACTTATAATCCTCGTCACAAAACTTGGTGTGTCTCTAGGAAAATGGGTAGCAACTTGATAATTAGCAGCAATTTATTGAGCGTGGTGGCTCAACAGGCTAGAGCACTGAAAACAGTCAGCTACAAAATTGGCAGCTCAGCAGTTCGAATCCCGGGTGCCACGCAGCAGAGTAAGCTCCTGCTTTTAACCCCAGCTCCTGCCAACCTAACAGTTCAAAAGCATGTAAATGCAAGTACCATCTGAAGAGGTTGGGCTTCTTCACTCTTCAACAACAGCGCCTGAGAGGTGACCTGATTGAAGTTTATAAAATTATACACGGTGTGGACAAAATAGATAAGGAAAAGCTGTTTTCCCTATTGAACAATGCTAGAACTAGGGGGCACTCCATGAAACTTTTGGGTGCTAGATCTCAAACCAATAAGAGAAAGTAAGTACTTTTTCATCCAGAGGGATCACTGGTCTGTGGAACTCCCTGCCAGAAGAAGTGGTGACAGCTGTCAGCCTTGACAGCTTTAAGAAAGGATTAGACAAGTTCATGGAGAACAAGGGTATCAATGGCTATCAATATGGATTCCTAAGGACAACCTCCGGGTTGGAGAGATAGGCAGGATATCTCGCAATGCCATTTGTGGGGAATCATAAGCAGGTGAAGACATCTGCTTGGGAATACCCTGAAGCAAATGGTGAGCCATAGTGTGAGACAGAATGCTGGACTGGATGGGCTGTGGCCTGTTCCAGCAAGGCTGTTCTTATGTTCTTATGTTCTTAAGTAGATAAATAGGTACCACCATAAAAAGCGGGAAGGTAAAATAGTGTTTCCTTGTAGCCATGTCAGCCACGTGGCCACGGACTTTCACAATACTGGCATTTCGGCTTGAAAATGGAGATGAACACCACCTCTAGAGTCGGACACGACTACCAAGCATACACAGGGGGGAACCTTTACCCTTTTACCACCATTACACTTACACCTATTACAAATCCATAATAGAATTCTGAAGGCTGGTTGTTAGTTACCTTGAGTTAAAGAATGTTACAGTAGGAGGACTTCTCTCTGCCTCCTTCTGCCATTTGAGAACTGGTTTATCTTCCGGCCATAGGGGCTCCAGCTAAGGTTGTCTCTCTCAACGCTTTGCTGCCTGAGGCAAAATGAGTAGCAGGCACCCCCCCCCATTCCATAAGCAGATGGTGGTTGAACAAGCCATTCCAGCTGCTGCCAATCCAGTCCTATTACTCCACCCTGAGCCATCCATTGGCTAGCACTGGGCGCATCAAGCACTCCAACCTGGCTTACATATGTGGGCCCTCCTGCCACTGTTACCTTGCCTACAGCATGACCCTCACTTGGCCTGATGGTCAGGATGGCTCTGGTTGCTCAAATCCCTCCCAGCCCCTTTAATTCTTCCCTCTCTATTTAATCCTGCATTGGTTGCCAGTTGTTGCCCGAGCCCAATTCAAAGTGCTTGTTTTTAACATATAAAGCCCTAGATGGCTTAGGACCTAGATACCTGAAGGACCGCCTCGTTCCATATGAACATACCCGGCAATTAAGATCTGGCCAGGGAGCCCTCCTGAAAAAGCCATCCCTCAAGGAGGTGAAAGGGATGGCTTGTAGGTCTAGGGCCTTCTCGGCCGCTGCCCCCAGATTATGGAATGCCCTCCCAAGTGACATCCGCCTGGCGCCAACACGGATGACATTTCGGCGCCAGGTAAAAACCTTCCTGTTTCTGAAGTTTTTTAATTGACATAACATAGATTGTGGGTCCTGGTGGCAATCTTAGTGTTTTGTGCTTAAATGTTTTTATTGTTTTAATTGTCCATTGCCTTTTTAACGTTTTAACTGTTTTAACTGTTCATTTTAACTGTAAGCCGCCCAGAGACCTTTGGGTAGTGGGTGGCACGTAAGTTGTATTAAATGAATAAATGAATAAATAAATAAATAAATAAATAAATAAATCCATTTCCATGTTTATGAAATCTTGCTTCCTTTATGAAATCTTGCTTCCTTTCCTCAATGCGTGGATGAGGCGATGGTGTCGAGAGGAGGGCTTTAGATTTGTCAGGAACTGGAGAACATTTTGGGACAAGCCAAACCTGTTCAGGAGGGATGGGTTGCACTTGAATCATGATGGGACCAGATAGCTGGCACTCAACCTCAAAAAGGCTGCAGAGCAGCTTTTAAACTGATAACTGGGGGAAAGCCGACAGGAGCTGTGTGGCATCCGGTTCGGAACACCTCATCCACAGGGAATGAGGTTGGAAAGGGTAGAGAATCACATAGAGATGACATAGCAGGTATTAGTACTGGGAGAATAATGGAATGTGATAGTTCATCTACTGAAAATAATAGCTGTGGGGGGAAAAGAACAAAGCAGCAGCTGTTGTTGCAGAACCCACTGTACAGGTGCTTCTACGCCAATGCTCGAAGCCTCCGACCAAAAATGGGAGAACTCGAACATTTGGCAGCTAGGGATAACATTGATATAATAGCCATAACAGAAACCTGGTGGAATGTGGAGAACCAGTGGGACACAGCAAGCCCAGGCTATAAACTCTATAGAAGGGATAGAGAGGGGCGGGTTGGAGGGGGAGTGGCCATCTACGTTAAAGAAGGGGTAAAATCCAGCAGAATGGAGATTGACAGAGGGTCTGACTCCACCATAGAATCACTGTGGATTAAACTACCAGGTCCAAGGAGTGATTTGATAGTTGGGGTATGCTATCGCCCACCAGATCAAAACCTTGAGGGGGACCTTGAAATGAGGAGAGAAATCATGGAGGTGTCTCAGAAGCACAGGATAGTAATCGTGGGGGACTTCAATTATCCCCACATCAACTGGGCCAATGCGAGCTCTGGGCAAGAAAGAGAAACTGGGTTTCTCGACTTGCTGAATGACTCTGCCTTAGAGCAACTTGTCATGGAGCCCACCTGAGAATAGGCAACTCTGGATCTAATACTGTCTGATACTCAGGATCTGGTCAGGGATGCGAATGTCACTGAGCCTCTGGGGAACAGTGACCATGCTGCAATCTCCTTTGCCATGCATGTTGGAGGAAGTGTCAAGCAAATCAGACATAAAAATCCTTGATTTTCAAAGGGCAAACTTCCCTCAGATGAGGAAACTAGTTAGAAAGAAATTGAAGGGAAAGGTTGGAAGAATCCAATCTCTTCAGAGTGCATGGAACCTGTTTAAAACAACGGTAACAGAGGCCCAGCACAAGTGCATACCACAAAGAAGAGCTCATTTAAGTCCAAGAGGGCACCGGCATGGTTAACGAGTGGAGTTAGAGAGGCTCTAAAGCGCAAGGAGAGGTCTTTCTGTAAATGGAAATCCTCCCCAAATGAGGAAAATAAAAAGGAACACAAACTCTGGCAAAAGAACTGTAAGAAGATGATAAGAGAGGCAAAGAAAGATTTTGAGGAATGCATGGCTAGCAATATAAAGGGTAATAATAAAAGCTTCTTTAAATATGTTAGAAGTAGAAAACCTGCCAGAGAACCAGTTGGCCCTCTGGATGGTGAGGGAGGAAAAGGGGAGATTAAGGAAGACTTGGAAATTGCAGAGAAATTAAATGAGTTCTTTGCATCTGTCTTCACGACAGAAGACCTTGAGCAGATTCCGCTGCCTAAACGGCCCCTCTTGACTAAAGAATTAAATCAAATACAGGTTAAAAGAGAAGATGTTTTAGAACTGATTGATAAATGGAAGATTAACAAGTCCCCAGGCCCAGATGGCATCCACCCAAGGGTTATTAGGGAACTGAGAAATGAAATTGCAGATCTCTTAACGGTAATATGCAACTTGTCTCTTAAAACGGCCACAGTGCCGTGGGACTGGAGGATAGCAGATGTCACACCAATTTTTTAAAAAGGAAGGAGGGGGGACCCGGGAAACTACAGGCCAGTTAGCCTTACATCTGTCCCAGGGAAGATGGTGGAAAGCCTCATCCAAGAGAAAATCTTAAAACACATAGAAGAACAAACTTTTCTGAGAGAAAATCAGCATGGCTTCTGCAAGGGTAAGTCTTGTCTGACAAATCTTGTAGAATTTTTTGAAAACGTCAGCAGGCATGTAGATTTGGGTGAACCAGTGGATATAGTCTATCTGGATTTTCAAAAGGCCTTTGACACAGTCCCTCACCAGAGGCTGCTGAGAAAATTGCACAATCAGGGGATAAGAGGGCAGGTCCTCTTATGGATTGAGAACTGGTTGAGATCCAGGAAACAAAGAGTAGGTGTCAATGGGAAATTTTCACAATGGAGAGAGGTGAAAAGCGGTGTGCCCCAGGGCTCTGTCCTGGGACCAGTGCTTTTCAATCTGTTCATAAATGACCTGGAGACAGGGATAAGCAGTGAGGTGGCCAAGTTTGCCGATGACACAAAACTTTTCCGTGTGGTAAAAACCAGAGAAGATTGTGAAGAGCTCCAGAAGGATCTCTCCAAACTGGGGGAATGGGCTACGAAATGGCAAATGAGTTTTAATGTAGCCAAATGTAAAGTAATGCATATTGGGGCGAAAAATCAAAACTTTATCTATCAACACATGGGCTCTGAGTTATCCGTGACAGATCAGGAAAGAGATCTTGGTGTGTTGGTGGACAGCTCCATGAAGGTGTCTCCCCAATGTGTGGCAGCGGTGAAGAAGGCCAATTCCATGCTAGGGATTATCAAAAAGGGGATTGAAAATAAAACAGCCAACATTATAATGCCATTATACAAAACAATAGTAAGGCCGCATCTGGAGTATTGTGTACAATTCTGGTCACCGCATCTCAAGAAAGACATAGTAGAACTGGAAAAGGTGCAGAAGAGAGCGACTAAAATGATTACTGGGCTGGGGCACCTCCCTTATGAGGAAAGGCTAAAACATTTGGGGCTCTTTAGTCTGGAAAAAAGGCGCCTGAGGGGGGATATGATTGAGACGTACAAAATAATGCAGGGCATGAGTAAAGTGGATAAAGGGAAGCTCTTTTCCCTCTCACAAAATACCAGAACTAGGGGACATGCACTCAAATTGAGGGCTGGGAGAGTAAGAACAGACAAAAGAAAATATTTTTTTCACCCAGCGCATTGTTTGTCTATGGAACTCCCTGCCACAGGATGTGGTGATGGCATCTGGCTTGGTTGCCTTCAAAAGGGGATTGGACAGATTCCTGGAGGAAAAGTCCATCACAGGTTACAAAGCATGATGGAGATGTGTAATCTCCAGGCTTAAAACCAGGGTACTTCAAGGGCCAGATGCAGGGGAGTGGTATCAGGAGACAGATATCTAGTCTCATGCACTCCCAAACGCATCTGGTGGGGCCGCTGTGAGATACAGGAAGCTGGACTAGATGGGCCCTTGGCCTGATCCAGCATGGCTCTTCTTATGTTCTTATGTTCTAACACAGCTCACCTTAAAAGCAACCCTGACGCAGACAGGCGGTCCTTGTACAGCAGGTTGAACTATTTAAATTAAATTACTTATATTATCCATCTGCCCACATTTTTAACAGCTGATTATTTACACCTATGACAACAGGGAGGGCCACACAGTCTTGTCGACACAGGTACAATCTGTGTACATATCTGGCTCTGGAGCTGGAGTTGGTCAATCTGGACAGTCCCAGGGCAGCCCCCAGAAGGAGGGAACGTTCAGCTTTCTGAATTCTCTCGATCTAGAAAACCCTGGACAGGGTCCCCATACATCAGAATTGACTTGATAACACAAGATTACTATTTTTACATGCAGGCTGTTAATCTGTATACTCACATAAATAATTCTCATTCAGGAACACATTGACCGGCACTCCTGAGGTTGCCGAGATTTCTGCTGCCACACCCCTTCTGTTATCGTCCTCCATGTGCAAAGAGTAAAGTGCCACTGACACATGGAACTTCTCCAACTGTAGTACGTGGTCCCCTCTCCGGGCTCGCCCTCTCTACTGGGGTGTGGCTGGAACTTATCTCCCCAGCTAACAAAGCAAAGCAAAGCAAAGTGTTCTGCTTATATACTACCCCATACCACTTCAAGTAGTCTCTGGGCGGTTTACAGTTTAACTACAGTGTGCAGGCTACACATTCCCCCTTCCAACAAGATGGGTACTCACTTTACCAACCTTGGAAGGATGGAAGGATGAGTGAACCTTGAGCCTGCTACCTGGGATTGAACCCCAGGTCGTGTGCATACTTTTAGCTGCAGGACAGGCATTTAACCACTGTGCCACAAGGCTCAACAACCAAAAAGCAAAGTGTGCTGCTTATATGCCACCCCGTATAAAGCACCCTCTAGGCAGTTTGCAAGTAATTATTCAGGCTACACGCTGCGTCCCCAGAGAGCTGGGTATTCATTTTACCGACCTCGGAAGGCTGGAAGGCTGAGTGAACCTTGAGGCGGCTACCTGGAATTGAACCCCACCATCATGAGCACAATTGCAGCTGCCGTACAACAGTTTAGCCACTGCACCACAAGGCTCTGGGCCTAAACAGGACTTGGGTCAGAGTTTAATAGGATTCTTCTATGTGGGTACCAAACAGAAATGAGCCTTGGGAGAGAGATACTCTCAAAGAGTGTGACAGTTGCAGCTGCAGTGTGTACACAAAAACAGTAGGCGTAGACGCATCGGATGAACGAGCAACACACAATGCAAAGACAGAAGATGCACGAGTCTGAAAGCCAGCACCCAAGAAATGCACTCTTACAACAAACCTGCACCCAGAAAAGTGGGCAAGAGTCCATGAACAGTTCGGCGAGGGCTTTGTCAAATGGTTTAAGGTGCCATCAGGATCTTTGTTGTCTTGGAATCACGCAAACAATTTTGTAATCCCTTCCAAAACGTAATTGCATTTTCGGCGCCTGTCTGGGAGCAGCATGACCGGGGACCTTGTCAGATCTTACCGGCAGCCATTCCCCAGCAGCAGTGCCACCACCAAGAAGACTCCGTCTGCATCGCCTGACAGCTGAGGATTTGTAAAAGGCAGGGTACAACTCAGTGACCGTTCGATTGCTCAGACAGCCTCCTGTGGGCAGAATACCGGTCCTGTAGATGTTTAACAAAATTTATTTCAATTGGCAAGGAGTGGGAGGCAGACAAATGTCCTCTTCAGCTGATACACCCCTTGTCAACAGCAGGAGGAACTGCCTTCAAAAGCTCACACTTGCACAGCACTGGAGCAGTTATCTACCAGGTGCAGATGCCTGGGAGACGGAAACAATTGTTGGAAAATTAACAGAAGCCTCTCACCTGTCCGATTTTGTTCCTGATCACAGAAAACCAGAGGAGGAAGGAGGTTCATGCGCATACATGCAGGCACATGCCGAGTCTTCCTGTCTATATAAAGGCAAACCCTGAGTGCTTCTCTGAGTCAATGCTTTTTAATACACTTCCTCTTTTTATGAGAGTGGATTGCTTTTTTTTTTTTTTTTGGCTGGTGCTAATTAAATTCATTCCAGCGAACAATTTGGTGGGGCAGAGTGTTAATTAGGTATCCACACAAACGTCGGGCTTACAACATGAGCACGCAGATAGCAAAAGAATCTGTGACAGCATTTTACGGGAGAAAGCCAACAATCATGCAATGATATGGCTTAATTGCAGGATTCTCCAAGGAGTTCCTCACTGGCAATTTCGGAGTTTGGAAAGTAGCACTGTCCGGTCTTCTGGTCTTAGCAACAGTGTGTAGGTGTAGTGTGGGTCAGGTGTTCAAATGCTCCCAGTGTGAGTTTCACTGCCAATTACCGACTGCTTGAAAGGTGAGTTTCACTGGTGCTTACTCAGGGTTAATAACAGAGTGCTGATAGGAGGACTGATGAACCCCAAACCTGAGAGAGATGTTGTTAGGACATGAAATCTCATTAACTCACTTTCTCCAAACTAAACTTCTATGGGTATGATATGAGGAAAGGCTAAAACATTTAGGGCTCTTTAGTCTGGAAAAAAGGCGCCTGAGGGGGGATATGATGGAGACGTACAAAATAATGCAGGGCATGATTAAAGTGGATAGAGGGACGCTCTTCTCCCTCTCACAAAATACCAGAACTAGGGGACATCCCTTTAAATTGAGGGCTGGGAGAGTAAGAACAGACAAAAGAAAATATTTTTTCACCCAGCGCGTTGTTAGGCTATGGAAATCCCTGCCACAGGATATGGTGATGGCATGTGGCCTGGATGCCTTCAAAAGGGGATTGGACAGATTCCTGGAGGAAAAGTCCATCACAGGTTACAAACCATGAGGGAGATGTGTAATCTCCAGGCTTAAAACTGAGATACTTCAAGGGCCAGATGCAGGGGAGTGGGATCAGGAGACAGATATCTAGTCTCGTGTGCTCCCAGAGACACATCTAGTGGGGCCACTGTGAGATACAGGAAGCTGGACTAGATGGGCCTTTGGCCCAATCCATCATGGCTCTTCTTATGTTCTTATGACTACAACTCCCATCTCCCCAGCCCTCATGACCAGCAGCCATTGACCCAGTATATCACAGCTAAAAGTAGGCCCTTTTGAATCAATGAAACTTACAGAGGAGTTGATTCACTAAATTCCTATTAATCCAATGGGCCTTCTCTAGCACAATTTACTGTGCTAAGCAACAGGGGCGTGGCAGCTATAGAGTTAACCACATGTTGTTGTATTTTATATCTGCTCTTCTTTTCACATCTTTCATGGTTTATAAAATGTCATATAAGTGACTGCTCATATAGTCCTGTATAGTTGCAACACTCTGACATGAATAAATGCCAATTGATGCCTCAGGTGTAAGCTATAAATAACACCACTTAGTCCTCTTATCTGATGGAGAAGGATATCAAAGTAGACTCTGTAACTCCAAACAGCCCATAAATGTCATTCAGTCATGAAACAGAAAGATCATAAAACCAGCAACGTGAGCACGTAACACTCTTCCCGTTTTGATTCTAAGGATGTTTCAGTAGTCAAAGAGTTGGATGAAGGGCCTGTAATTTTAATACTTTGTCTGAAAATGAGACACCAAACACCCATTTAGCCCAGCACAAATAAAGCATAAGGGAAATAAAGGCAGACCCATTGAAGAGGGTTCAAATGGATAAAAGAACGGACTCTCTAATTGCATGAGGGAAGATTATTCCTGGACACACTGCCAACATGTTATCACACTGGAACTTTGTTCTCTTGCAGGTGATAGTTCTGTTTTCAGGAGATCTGAACATACCGTACATTTCTAATTAGCAACCCAGGATGGGCTGTGATCAAAACCTTAATGTGTTTAATCTCTTAGTATGTACAGTATTAGCATCTTAACAGGCCGTGTTTTATGTATTATTGTTGAAACTGCCCAAAATAATTCATTACATAAATTTAAGAAATAAACAAATACTGTAGATAAAAGCAAATATTGAAAACACACACACACACACACACACACACAGAGGAGAAGTGTAGTTGTTTTAATTTGTGGCCATGCACAAGAGTTTTAGGACACCTAACAAGGAGTATTTGACACAGCCATTGTGGATTATCACCAAATCTGATGCATTAGGAGAAATAAGATGAAGGCACTTTGCTGTGCATGAAAAAAAATTGCACTAAATAAAACATGATCTTCTTCGAGGTGCTACTTTCACAAGACCCTTCTGCATTATCTGGCCAACAACATGCCTCTTACTTTCTCGTTTCCAAAGTGACTTTGTCATTTCCCACAATGACCAAATCGGTAGCTGCTGAGGTGGAAGGGCCATCGCATCCCCAACCTGCTTCTGGACTCTGAAATGGGGCAAATACTTCTTGACCCAGTGTGGTGTTAGCCTGTGGAACTCCCTGCCACAGGATGTGGTGATGGCATCTGGCCTGGATGCCTTCAAAAGGGGATTGGACAGATTCCTGGAGGAAAAGCCCATCACAGGTTACAAACCATGATGGGGATACGTGTTCTCCCCAGGCTTAAAACCGGGGTACTTCAAAGGAAAGATGCAGGGGAGTGGTATCAGGAGACAGATATCTAGTCTTGTGCGCTCCCAGAGGGATTTGGCAGGGCAACTTGTGAGATACAGGAAGCTGGACTAGATGGATCCTTGGCCTGATCCAGCAGGGCTCTTCTTATGTTCTTATGTTCTTAACTCAGCAGCAAACCCATGGAGCAGAAATCTTGTTCACCTGTTTTAGTGATGCTACTGACCCTTCTTGGTCAGGAGATGAGACCAATGTCAATTCTTGTCCTTCTCCCTCACAGCACCCCGTTCGCATACAAGAGGAGACATCTCCAGTTCATGGAATTCACTGCCCAAGAGTTTCCACTGGTACTTGTGCCTGGATTTTCCTCACACCCACGTTCCTTATATTTCCCTTACCTTTTGACAACCATGGTGGTGGTGGTGCATCACCAACTGACTCCACGCAATGCCCGCTTCTGTCCCAGACAAAGACATACTGTAGAGGGCAGGCTGGTGCAGGTGGATTAGCTGAGTAATGAGCGAGAGTTGGATCAATGGATCCCTAAAGAGAAACTATAAAGTGAACTTTAAAATGGAGGGCTCACAACTAGCTTTCTTCAGACTGACAACGCTGTTTGGATGAGCAGTGAAACGTTTCACTCTCTCAAGAAAAGAAGTCCAGTTACCATGACTCAACTCCCCCAAATCCTGGCCAGTATAGCTTGTGACGAAGGTTTTTGGGAACTGCAGTCAAGGAACACCTGAAGACCCATGGCTGAGAACCACTGTCCTACCTAGTGCAAGGGAGGACAGCCACCACCTTGGACAGATAATCATTTCTACTGTTTTCCAGAAGTAGAAACTGAAGAAAATGAGAAGAGAGGAGTGAAAGAGGAGGGGTTGCTATGGAGGAAGATGCCCACACAGATTCCATAACTGAGCCTTGCTTGGTGGTGGCACCAAAACTGCAGAACTACCTTTGACTTAAAAAAAACCACTCATCCAGCCACTTTACTAGTTGCAATTTTTAGAAGAAAATGAAAAGCACTTTGTTCAAATCTACCCTGAGTTTTGAAGGATTGGGTCTGCCTTTATTGCCTATTGAGTTATTTACACTCCAGATCTTCTGTCATTGTTTCAATGTTTAGGGTTGTGTATTTAAAAAGAAAGAAAGAAAGATGTATCAAATTATTTTAAAATATTTAAAAAATAATTCTATTGTGGTAAGCTGCTTTCAAGGGCCTGATATGCTGAAATCAAAGTGCTGTTTTCCAGCCCAAAGGTTTTTTTTAAGTTAGTTCAATTTTACTGTGATTTAAACAAAACAAAATAATCTTAGGCTGTTAAGGTTGCGACCTTTTTACACGACCCCTAAGATCCGCTGGCCACTTAAATTCGGACCAGAGATCTTAGGGGTTCCTCGCTCTTCCTCTGTCCCCACCCCCCTCCGCACTTCCTGGTTGCTGGCTGCCTGAGGGACGGAGAAAAAAGAAAGAAAAGAATGCCATCTTACCTCCATTTTGTTCCGGGCAGCATTCAGATCTCGTAAAGGGGCGGGGCGCAAAAAAAGAACAAACAGAAGCCAGGAGAGCCCCGCACTCACTATCCTTATATTTGTCACATCCAAAAAGCAGGTACAAGAAAACTGCTGTTTGGTCGCGCTAAAGTGGGCGGGGTCGCACTTAATTGTCTGCAAAGTCCGGAGCTGGTGGGTAAACATTTTTAAGGTCCGGACCTTGCAGCCATTTGCGGCGGAGCTTAGGGGTCGTGTATAAACGCCCTTTGACTCCGATCCCAATACAACCATTATTCCATACCTATTAAGAATGTCCAAAACTCCCTCTTCAGTGTGGTATGTGATGAAGATGAATCTATTGACTCTTGCTCTTCACAGAATCCCAAGGACCAGTGGAAGGGATTAGACAAGCACCACAGCTGGTTTTGTTTAGAGAGGAGGATTTTTGAAATCGCCCAGAGAACAACTCCTTTCGTCTTTTTCCTCCTCCTTTCCCCCGAGTCTTCAGGTTGCCTTGATGGGAAGGGAGGCCGTAACTCTTCCTGATCCCCTCTAAAGACCTTAAGCCTTCAGGCTTTCCTGCAAAATCACACCTGCCTGGTCTGGGAGGCATTTGGGATAAGCAAGGCTGGGTTTCTTCCTTTCTTCTGATAAGATGCCTGGGAAGGCAGTGATGAAACCCACTCAAGTTGAACAGTTAGAGCTGTTCAGCAGTGGAATATGCTGCCCCAAAGGAGGGTGGTGGAGTCTCCTTCTTTGGAGGTTTTTAAGCAGAGGCTGGATGGCCGTCTGTCGGAAATATTGTGATGGGGTTCTTGCATGGCAGGGTGTTGGACTACATGGCCCTTGAGGTCTCTTCCAACTCTATGATTCGTGATTCTATGAACGTAAGGAAGACTTTAAGAAAGATGCAGGAGGAGGATTGAACCCAAAGAGCAAAGAAGATGGTGTTTCTTCGCTCCCTTCTTGTTTCAGGGAAGAGAGAAGGCAGAGGGGCTCTTCTGAAAGCAGTTCTTATTCCAAACACCACAGCAAGAGTCCCCAGCTTCAGAGGCACATAAGTTAGCCACTCTTGAGCTGTGTGGCTTCCACTGCAATGGAATGGCAGGATAATGATAGCAGGGAGGGAAGTGGAATGTGCAAGGAAACAGACACCATGATAACTGTGGTCCCTCCATGGCTTTTCTACAGTCCCTATGCAGAGGCTGCCATATTTTTTTTTAAAGTCTTGAACAGGATTGGTCCATGTTTTATTTGCTGTAAGCCAGGCATGTCCAAACTTTGTCCCTCCAGATGTTTTGGACCACAACTCCCACAGTCCTTTGTCATTGGCAATCTAAGCTTAGAATTCTGGGAGTTGTGGTCCAAAACATCAGGAGGGCCAAATTTTGGACATGCCTGCTGTAAGCTTTCATTCACTGTAGCCGCACTCTTCGGGTACATGGAATCATAGAATTACGGAGCTGGAAGGGCCTTGAAGGTCATCAAGCCCAACCCCTGGTAGGCATCCAAATCAAAGCAGATCATACAGAAGGACATCCGGTTTTCTGTTGAGTGCCTCCAGTGCTTGAGCTCTCATCACCTCCCAAAGTCATGGGTTCCATTGTCGTACTGCTCCAACAGTTAGGAAGTTTTCCCTAACATTCAGTTGAGATCTGGTTTCCTACAGCTTCAGCCCATTCTTACCTATCCTGCACTCTGGGGTGCTCAAAAACAGATCCTGCCTATTTGAAGAGTGCTCTTCTCTCTCCCCTCTCTCTTCTTTTCTCAAGGCTAAACATGACCAGATCTTTCAGTCTTTCCTCATAGGGCTTGGTTTCCAGTCCCCTGATCATCCTTGATGCCCTCCTCTAAATTGGCTCCAGTTCCTTTTTAAAGTGTGATGTCCAGAACTGGACCCAGTACTCTAGATGAGCCTAACGAGTGTCAAATAGAGGGAGACTAGTATTTCATGGGATTTGGAGAAAATATTTCAGTTAATGCATCCTAACATCACATTGGCCATTTCTGCAGCCACACAGTTGACTCATAATCAGCTTGTGATCTACCAGAATCCCATGATCATTCTCACTCACAGTCTTGCTGAGGCAAGTGTCCCCCCATTTTAAACTGCATTTGTCCCCCTCCCAACCCCTGTGTGTATAACATTGCATTTATCCCTGTTCAGTTTTATTCTGTTGGAAAAGCTACTGCCTCGTGGCGCAGTGGTTAAATGCCTGTCCTGGAGGTAAAACTGTGCTCACGACCTGGGGTTCAATCCCTGGTAGCTGGCTCATGGTCGACTCAGCCTTCCATCCTTCCAAGGTTGTTAAATTGAGTACCCAGCTTGCTGGGGGGAGTGGCAATGTGTAGCTTGCATAATTAAACTGTAAACCGCCCACAGACTACTTGAAGTGGTATGGGGTGGTATATAAGCAGAACATTTTGCTTTTTGCTTTGCTTTGCTTCAGCCCATGCATCTCCAGTTAAAAGGGTCACAGGCCACAGGTGTCAAGTCCCCTCAAGGGGCTTTGGAAAAGTGTTGCCCCTGAAAGTTGAGAATATTTGCTTTGGATGTTTCAGGAGAACCTCGCTGGGGATGATAGAAACTGTGATCAAGCACCCCAGGCTTGAAGTAAGCTAGACTTATAACTCCATATAAGGGAAATTACAGACGTGATGTTTTCCCAAAGCTAAGATACTGTTTAGAAACACTGGCTGGAGTTTAGCATCCACTCCCATCATGATATTCCACCTTGCCTTTGGCGGCCCCGGTCCATGGGTCTGTTTTAAATCAGCAGATAAGCGGGAGGCCACAAAAAAAGTTGGCCCCTGAGAGACATTGGCCCACTCTAAGGAAGGCATTATGGGGCTTTTCCTTATCTAACTCATGGCTTTCTTCAGGACAGAAATATGGACTGAGGAGAGATGACTCGTAGGCAGTTCACAGGAAGGGAGTAGGAAAAGACTTCTGCCCTCATACCACACCCGGCTTCCCTGTTCCCAGCAAAGAGAACCATCGGAGTCCATTTCCAGCTGGATCCTAAGGCATCATGGCAGCCCAGAACACTCCATACGAAAAACCTTTTATTTATTTATTTATTTTATGGGAATGCTCCCAAGACATTATACTGTTAAGAAACTGTTAAATTTCCTTGCAGTAGGAAAGTAAATATTGTACAGGCACCTGTGCATCTCCCAACAAAGCAAGGAAAACGGATTTAAAAACCAAAACAAAACTAGCCTTTGTTGAGAAAATTACATTCCAGATAGTGTAGGTATAGAATGGTTGTTACTCTATTGTAAAGCAATATTATTTAGCAACAACAACAACAATAACAACAACAACAACAGAACTGAGTTGACAGTTAGTATGGTCATGGTGACCCTTTCGGCTTTCCTCATAGGAGGCAAAATGGTTAAGTCCATCTCCCAACCCCTAGCACAGGCATGTCCAAACTTTGACCTTTCAGATGTTTTGGACCACAACTCCCACAGTCCTTTGCCATTGACAACCTAAGCTTAGAATGCTGGGAGTTGTGGCCCAAAACATCAGGAGGGCCAAAGTTTGGACACACCTGCTTTAGCACCTGAACCACTGGGTGATCCAGTCAACTATTATTTGCATGCTATCAAGTTGAGTCTGACCTACAATGACCATTTTCAGGGTTTTTCAGGGAGAGAAGACTCAGAAGTGGTTTTCCACCCCCTTCTTCTGGGGGGTGGGGGGTGCCCTGGGACGGTGCAGCTGGCCCAAGGCCCCAACCTCTGACCCTGGAGCTGGAGACCTAAACCACTGAGCAGCCAGTCACATTCTTGATCAGTGGTTCCCAATCTGGGGGTCGGGACCCCTTTGAGGGGGGGGTCGAACGACCATTTCACAGGGGGTCGCCATGAGCCAGTGAAGAAAAAGGCACAAGGCTTGGGTCTGGAGGAGGGGGGAAAGAGTGAGTTACAGCTTGATAGGTTGGAGGGGATGTCAGTCAATGGCACCAGAGGCTTATAAAGCTAAGCTAAGCAACAGCCCCTTATGCCCTATAATTTTCAACCAATAGCAATACAACCGAGAATGACAATGATATATATGTTATAACAAAATAATAAAATCCAACCAGCTGCTTTAGGAAATGCTTAACAAGGCAATGACAAACTAATAAAAGTCAACCAGCTCCTTTAAGAAATGCTTAACAACCAGGCACTCCTTATAAATCTATTTTTGTTAAGTTGCTAAATAACTATGCAAGGTTTTTTTTCCAACAGATATCTCTCTTGTTCTCTTTACTCAGTCTATAAATTCATATACGCTCATAAAAGTCACTTATTCCTAAGACTCCAAATCACAACAAAGGTAAAGAGAAAGGGGGGGGAGTGGAAAAATAGGAAAATAAGAGCAAAGAGCAAAAAGAGCAAGAAAGAAAGAAAGAAAGAAAGAAAGAAAGAAAGAAAGAAAGAAAGAAAGAAAGAAAGAAAGAAAGAAAGAAAGAAAGAAAGAAAAAGAAAGAAAGAAAGAAAGAAAGAAATTGTGGTGGAGTACTGAAAATAACCCCCTCTATAGTTAGTAATGACCTACTAATAGGAGTAGCAGACTTCTCAAAAGCAGTATGGCTTCTAAAGCCCCCAGCTCTAAAAAAACCACACCACAACAGACACCACAGGCAACACCCCAAAGCTCTCCAGATGTTACTACAATGGGAGCATTAAAATTGGCAGAAAAGACTACTTTGGAAAAAATCATGACAGAAAATTTTCAGGAAAATAATCTTCAGTTACTTCAAATGCAAACCTCAATTGACCAGACAAGTGAAATTCTTAAAGAATTGATTAGAGAGGTTAAAAATCTGGGTGCAAACTTTGGGAATTTACATAATCAGGTTGAAAATAACACAAGACAGTTAGAAGATAATAAGGAATCAATGGCAAGATTGGAAGCACAGGTAGAAAGTTGCAATGTAAAGCAACAAAGATTGGAGGATCGCTTAGTAGCAATGGAGATGGAAAAGGCAGAATATGTTCTGAGAATTCAGAATGTACCAGAGAAACAGGATGAGGACATAAAACAACTAATCACAGAGGCCTTAGCACCAATAATTGAAATGGACACAGACAAGTTCCTATTGGAAATTGATTATGCATTTAGATCAAGCTCAGGATATATTAGAAGGAATAAATTGCCAAGAGAGATACATTTAAAATTTGCAAGGAAATGTTTGAGGGATAAAGTACTTAAGGAAACTCAACAGAAGCAGATATATATTTTAGATACAGAGATTAAGATATTAAAAGACATTCCTTGGCAAATGAGGCAACGGCGAAAACAATATACAACATTGGTGACATTCCTGAAAGAGAGGTCTATTAAATATAAATGGTTGACACCAGAGGGAGTATTTTTCCATTTCCAAGGGAATAGATACACAATAAATTCAACATCTAAGGCACAAGAATTTTTGAAGAGACAGGGGATTATGGAAGAGTCACAGACAGAGGGAGAGTCAGAGACTGAACTAAGAGAAGAGGCAGAAATGAAAGGAAAAAGAAGGACCAAAAGAAATGGGAAAGATCAATCAACCCAACTGGGCGAGGAGGAACAAGGAAGGAATTTAAAAGAAGAGAGGAAAGGTTAAAGGATAGTAAAAAAAATAGTCAGGATGAATAGACAGATCCAAGTAATCTCATTAAATATTAATGGTCTTAACTCAGCCCAGAAACGGAAGAGGACATTTTATCAATTAAAGAGATTAAAGGCTGACATCATATGTTTGCAGGAAACACACATCAGGAAAAGGGATGAACACCTTCTAAAATATCCAAAACTTGGGGAAGTTTTTACAGCATCTGACCAAAAAGAAAAAAAAGGGGGGTTGGCGATTTATGTTTAAAAAGAATGGAACCCAAAATTAGTCTTTGCCTCCGATAATGCTAGAATTTTAATGATAGAGATACAGAGAGAAGGCAAAAAATCTTTAATTGTAAATATATATGCACCTAATGAAAAACAAGATCCTTTTTATAAGCTTCTAGAACAAGAGCTGGTCAAAGCCAATCAGGATGAACATATTATAGTTGGAGATTTCAATGCAGTGGTGGAAAAAATAGATACAAAATCAGAAAAGGAGAAGGGAAGAGAAGGTAGGAGACAGTTAATCCCTCAAAGTTTTCTACAAATAGCAGAAGAATTAGGTTTGGTAGATGCATGGAGAACTAGAAACCCCACCGGCAGAGACTTCACTTTTTATTCACATAGACACAGATCATGGTCAAGGATAGATATGTGTTGGATATCAACTAGTATTATGAAGGAACTTAAAGAAATAGAAATTTTACCGAACACATTTGCTGATCACAATCCCATTTTAACCAAGATAGGACTTCGGAGGAAAAACCCCCAATGGAAACTCAATAGCTCTCTACTTAAAGATAAAAAATTAGTTATACAACTTAAAGAAGAAATGAGTTTTTATTTCAAGGAAAACATATCTCCTGACATGCCAATGTGTACTGTATGGGATGCTGCCAAGGCAGTTGCACGGGGAATCTTATTAAAGATGGCAGCAAAAAAGAAGAGAGAAAAGCAAAAAGAAGAAAAAGAATTAGAAAAGGCAATACAAGAACTTGAGAAAGAACTTAAACAAAAAAAACCCAAAGAGGAGATAAGAGCAAGGCTTAAAATGAAACAACATCATTTAAATACCCTCTGGACAGAAGAAATGGCAAAAAATATGAAGTTTGCTAGGGTAAACTTTTTCGAAAATGCAAACAAGCCAGGGAGGTGGTTAGCTTATAGACTGAGAAAAGAAAAAGAAAGGACATGTATACAAGTATTAAGGGATAAAGAGGAGAATGAAAGATATGATGAGAGAGAGATGAAAAACATTGTTAAACAGTATTATCAAAACTTATATCTAAGAAAAGAGATTTCAAAAGAAAAACAGGAAGAATATCTGAGAGGAAATAGTAAACTAAAAATAACAGATAATCAAAGAGCAGCCTTGGAGGAACCTATAGCTTATAATGAGATTGTGGATGCAATAAGACGGCAGAAGAGTGGCAAGGCACCGGATCCGGGTGGTTTGTCAATTGAATTTTATAAGGAATTAGAAGATACAAAAACTCTACCATACAAAAAATTACTAGAAGAGATATTGGAAAAGAAGGAAATCCCAGTAACATGGACGCAGGCAACAATAGCCATAATTCATAAAGAGAAAACTGACCCCAAAGAAATAAAAAATTACAGACCAATATCATTGCTTAACTCAGATTATAAAATCTTTGCTTCTATATTGGCAGCCAGATTAAAAAAGGTTCTAGTACAAATAATACATCAAGATCAAACAGGTTTTTTACCAAAACGTCAGATACGTAATAATATGAGGACAATATTGGATGTATTAGAATACTATGAGGCCCATTCAGAAAAACAAGTAGCTTTGATATTCTTAGATGCGGAGAAAGCGTTTGATAATGTTAATTGGAACTTTATGTTAAAGCATCTAGAATATATAGGAATTGGCCAAAGATTTAGAGATTATATAACAGCTATATATACACAGCAAAGAGCCAAAATAAAAATTAATACTGAGCTTACAGAAGAGATTAGAATTGAAAAAGGAACTAGACAAGGCTGCCCCCTGTCACCTTTGTTATTTATATTGGCATTAGAAGTATTAAATCAAAAAATAAGAGACCAAAAGGAGATACAAGGTTTGAAAATAAAGCAAGAGGAATATAAATTACAGGCTTACGCAGATGATGTAGTTTTTATATTGGAAGACCCGATCAACTCAGTAGAGTTATGGAAAAAAATGGTACTGGAATTTGGAGAGATGGCTGGTCTTAAAATAAATGAAGAAAAGACAAAAATACTAACTAAGAATATGGGAATAGAAGAAAGAAGAATATTGTTGGAAAGATCTAATTTTAAAGAGAAAGGAATCCATAACATACTTAGGAATCAAAATAACAAAAAAAGCAAGTACAGTATATCAAGATAATTATTTGGAAACTATGAAAGGTATTCAATCAGACTTAGAAAAATGGAGTAGGATGCATTTATCAATAATGGGGAGAATTGCAGTCATTAAAATGAATGTGTTACCTAAAGTGCTGTTTCTATTCCAAATGATACCAGTAATAATGAAAAGAGCATTTTTATTGAAATGGATAAATTGGTTCTGAAGTTTATTTGGCAGGGAAAGAAAGCGAGGATTGGGAAGAAGGCTTTACAAGATGGTGTAAGCAGAGGAGGATTGGGAGCTCCTGATTGGGATTTGTATTATAAATCTTGTGCATTGGGATGGGTAAGAGAATGGATTCTCTTAGAAAACCCAAGAGTTTGGAAATTGGAAGGCCATGATTTGAATCTGGGATGGCATGCATTTGCATGGTATGAGAAGGCAAAAGAACAGAAAAACTTTAGCAATCATATGATTAGGAAGGCTTTATGGAGAATATGGGAGAATATTAAAAAACAAATGTATAGGAAGATCCCAGGTTGGGTGTCCCCGATAGAAGCCTTCACACACCCAAATTTGATGACTGAGATGAGATTTGGTAGATATCAAGATATATTAAATAGTAAGACTGAATTAAAAACAGAGGAAGAATTAAAAAAAACAAAATATTATATTAGACTGGTGGGCAAAATCGCAGTTGCAATCAAGGTTCAGTAAAGATAAAAAAGAAGGTTTTTATATGCAGAAAACTGAATTTGATATATTGTTTTTGGGGAGCGAAGAGAATTTTATTAGGAAAATGTACAAACACCTATTGGAGCGTAAAACCGAGGATGAAATAGTTAAAGATTGTATGATTAAGTGGGCTCAGAATATAGGACATAATATTGAGATAGATAACTGGAAACAACTATGGGAAGTTAATATTAGGTATATCCGAGCGACTAGCTTGAAAGAAAACGTATATAAAATGTTTTATAGGTGGTATATAACACCACAAAAATTAGTGAAAATGTTTGGAAACGGATCTGATAAATGTTGGAAGTGTAAGGAGAAAGAAGGAACTTTCTATCACATGTGGTGGACATGCACAGTGATTAAAAACTATTGGAAAAGAGTACATGAGATGTTACAGAAAATATTGTGTTGTATGATACCATTCAAGCCAGAAATATTTTTGTTAAATATTATGCCGGAAATTAAAGATTATAATAAGAAACATTTATTAATGTATATGTTAACTATAGCTAGGATTCTGTTGGCAAAATACTGGAAAACAAAGGACTTACCGGAACAACATGAGCTTCTGGACAGATACTTGGAAACAGCAGAAATGGACATTTTGTCAGAAATACTCAAGGAGAAAGACCTACAGAAGGCAAGAGAACGCGGGAGACCCCTATATGTTTTCTATGAGAAAAAAGGCGCTAATAGACTCTGACCCATAGTAGACTGAATTTATATTTAGATTTGAGATCAAGATTGGTAATGAGGTGTATTTCTATGTAAGGTTTCCTTTTTATTTATAATAATAATAAAATTATTTAAAAAAAAGAAAAAAATGGCACCAGAGGCTGTGATTGACTGAGAGTGCCTGTATAAAGGGAAGTTCTCCATGGCACCTGGGGCAGTGGCCTGCCAAAAGGGGGCTTGTGGCCTCTTCCAAGCAGGGCAAGGGGTCACCACCACAGGAGGAACTGTGGGTTGCAGCATTAGGAAGGCTGGGAACCACTGTTCTAGATAGAAAAGCACAAATCTTAGCCCTGTCTAATTAGACACATGCCCTGAAAGACACACAGGAGAGGAACAAGGGTAGGTCTGTGCCTCCAAGAAATAGGAAAGAAAGAAAATGAAACCAATTAGTGGACTTCTCAGCGTATGTCTGTGAAGATTCTCAGTCATACAGGTGAATTTATCTGGAAGTTGAGTCATGGACATATTTTCCTGAGAGAGATTGCTCATCCAAACAGCTTCATCAGTCTAGCTTTCCTCAGACTGACGAAGCTGTTTGGATGAGCAGCAAAATGTTTCAATTTCTCTCTCTCTCTCTCTCTCTCTCTCTCTCTCTCTCTCTCTCTCTCTCTCTCTCTCTCTCTCTCTCTCTCTAAAAAAAAAAAAAAGAAGTCCAGTTGCCATGATTCAGCTTCCAGGAGTCCTCAGCGTATCAGTGTAACAAAGATGGAGGAGGAAGCAGAGGTCAAAGAGTTAAAAGGAGAGAAACACCGGCCATTTGGCTGGATGGGTGCTAGGAGGCAATGCTTGGAGGACTCACAACCAAGTCTTGGTTTGCATTGCCACCTCTGTTATGGAGGACCCAATCCCATAAACCATGGCCAAGTTTCTCTAAAGAAAACATTAACAACTCCTTCAAAGAAAAGGGAACTTTTGCTAAATTCCAATGTACCACTCTGGGATTCCATTGGCAAGAGGTCAAGTGGATAAATAAAAAGGGCAAACATCATTAGATCTTTCTGCTTCCCCTCTCTCCAGAAGGATTCTGGATGGATGAACATAGAGAAGCCTGGAGCCTAAACCCAATTAGAAAGATTGCAGACCAGTTAGTCCATGAAAAAGGGGGCCGCTATGATAAAAGCCCCCTCCCCCTTTCTCCTAATGGTGCTCTGCTCCCAAACGTGGGACTCCACTGCATTTGGTGATGTTAAGTGGGTATATACACAGATATCATAGAGCAGGTACATGTGTTGTTGTTGGGAGGTGACAACTCGAAATCAAATCCCTGCATTGGACAGTCAGGTGACTTAGGGCCTTTTTACACGACCCCTAAACTCCGCCGCAAATGGCTCCCAGCTCCGGAGCTTAAAATTGTTTACCCACCAGCTCCGGAGTTTACTGAAAATTAAGTGCGACCACGCCCACCTAAGCGGGTCCCAGCACACTTTTCTTGTACCTGCTCTCCAATGGTGAAAAATCTTGATGCGGATGTGCCGGGCTCTCCTCGCTTCTTTTTGTTGTTTTTTGCCTCCCGCCCCTTTAAGAGAAGGAACCAGGAAGTGACGGGGCTCCGGAGGTAAGCCTTTATTCTTTTGTCCCTTTTTTTCTCCCTCCCCTCACGCAGCCAGCAGCCAGGACGTGCGGAGGGGTGGGGACGCACAAAGAGCGACAAACCCCTAAGATCTCTGGTCCGAATTTAAGTGACCAGCGGATCTTAGGGGTCGTGTAAATGGCTGGGTTCATACATCAATACAAACACTGGTCCCATGGGAACCCTGGCAGATTGTGTGCAAAGAGTGACCTGCTGACTAAAGTCTGACTTCCTTCTTGCTTGGAGAAACAATGGCTTAACAAACCACTGACCATTACTTGGTCATGGCCTGCGAGCCCAACAGAAGACTGCTTTCCAATTTTGCTCAGGCGTGTTCCTCAAAAAGACATCATCCTCTTTCTCTGGTTTGGCCAAGGAGAATCAAGCCCAAGAGCCGACTCAAGGCAGAGTCCATGGGTTGTCATGGGTTGTCATGGGTTGAAGCTGGAAACTGAGCCCTAAGAGGAAAGACTTGACACACCTGGGCATGTACAGTCTTGAGAAAATAGAACTGGGGGAGATAAGATAGCCCTTTTCAAATACTTGAAAGAGAGTCGTACAGAGGAGGGCGGCGGGATCTGTTCTGAATCATCGCCGAGAGCAGAAAATGCAACAATGGGCTAAATTACAGGAAGCCAAATTTTGGTTGAAACTTCCTGTTAGTGCAGTACAATGATGGAACAAATTGCCTCAAGCGGTGGTGAGTGGTCCAACACTTTCTCTCCATCCTGCCACCCTCACAGGTACGTTACGTGGGAACACAGGAAAGGGCCTTCTCAGCTGTGGCACCCAGACAATGAAACTCCCTTCCACTAGAGTCCAGGACTGCCTCATCTCAGATCTCTTTCCATTAGAGACGGGCACGAAACACGAAAATGACATTTTGTTTCATATTTTTTTGTTTCAATACAGTTTGTTTTGTTCCATTTTGTTTGAAATGATTTTTAATTTTGTTTCATTTTTCATTTTTTAAAAATCTATTTTTGACAGTTTTTTAAATCTATTTTTTGACAGGGTCCCTGCCAGCCGCCCCCGTAAGCGCCGATCAGCTGGCACGTGGGGCCCTGCTGGCTGCCCCCCCCAGCACTGATCAGCTGGTGTGCACGGCTTCAGTGGCTGGAGAAAAAAGTTTTAAAAGCCCGTGCTTTCCCCCACCCGATTGGGCGCATTGGGAGGAATGGTGCAGGCTTTTAAACTTTTTTTTCTGCCGAACCAAACACCAATTAGCTGGCAAATGGGGCTTCAGCAGCAAAAGAAAAGTATTAAAACCCTGTGCTTCCCACACACACAACGTGCAGGCTTTAAAAACTTTTTTGCTGCCAAAACCCCACATGCCACATGATTGGTGTTTGCTTCGGCAACAAAAAAAGTTTTTAAACCCTGTGCTCCCCCCCCCCAAATTGGGCATGTTAGGGGGTAAAGCATGGGATTTAAAAACCTTTTTTTGGGGGGGGGCTGCCAAAGCCCCGTGCACCAGCTGATCAGCGCTTGCTTCAGTGGCAAAAAAAAAACTTTACAAAGCCCACGCTTTCCCCCACCCGATCGGGGAAAGCATCCCTATGGGAAATTTAAAAAACGAAGCAGAACTGAAAAAATCATTTCGTTTCATTTCATTTTTCTTTGAAGGGGAAGTTCGTTTTTTATTTCGTTAGGGAACAAAACGAAAAATGAAAAATGAGATTTAAAAATTCATTTCGTGCCCATCTCTACTTTCCGGAAACAGGCAAAGACTTTTCTCTTCAGGCAAGCTTTCCCTAAAGGATGGACTACCTATAACCTGTCTTTCATATGAATCTATAGGATCATATAGACTTTGTGTTTATAAGCATTTATAATCTTGTGTGATTGCATTGACACTATGTTTTCAATGTCAGTTTCCATCACTCATGAGTTACTTTACATGGAATTTTACTCTCCTTTTAACTGCTTGCGTTCTCTTGTAGCTTTAAATGTAATGTTGTCTATTAATGCTGTAAGATGTCCCTCAATTCCCTGTTCTCAATACCTGAACATGTCTTAATTGTACTGAACTGTATATTATCCCTCATTACTGTAAGCCACCTTGGGTCCTTTTCCAAAGAGAAAGGTGGGGTAAAATATTCTAAATAAATAAATAAATAAAATAAATAAACTCTGGAGGCCTTCCAGAGAAATTTAGACAACCACCTAGCAGATAACCTATGATTCATATTCCTGCCTCAAACGAGGGGTTAATAAGAGGCCTTATAAGAGCTCTTCCGACTTCATTATTCTATGATTCTATGAAACAGCATGTGGCTTTTTTAATCCACTCCTGTTGCAAGTGGAAGTTTGCCTGAATCTACTGGCTCAGCCTCAAGAAGCTGAAATAGTCTTCCCTTCTTATTAGTTCCAAATCAGAGTCCAGAATGGTAATAAACACAATTTATTTCTGCACTTCTTCCTTCTCAGCACCCAGGATCCCTCCATCATGATCATTGCCCTGAACAAGCAGATAATTAATTGTGTCGTGCATTATTGGCACATTGTGTAGTCACTGTCTGCAAATGAGGGAAAAAATGGAGAAATACCCCCTGGTTCCTTTAAGTGGCCAATGCTGACATTACACCATAGAAGTATTTACAAATATACAAAAGACAAAAACAATGTTTCTTTTGCCCCTTAAGATTCGTAAGAAAATGGCATAAACCGTAGAAAGACTTGTCAAGATGACTTCTTAAAAGTAATACTTCTTAAAAATAGATGTTACTTATTACTAGAGATGGGCACGACTCAAAAATTTTTTTTTCGTTTTTCGTTTTTCGTTTAGGGGTCCGTTTTGGTTTGTTTTCATTTTGGGGGGTTTTTTGCACATTTTTCATTTTCGTTTTCGTTACGAAACGAAACGAAAAAACGAAAACGAAACTGAAAAATTTTCCTTTCGTTAGCATTCTTTTCAATGCAATGTGTCTGCCATAACGAAAACGAAAAACACGGCAAAATTTTTCGTTTCATTTCCGTTGTCGTTTTGCTTCTGAAAAATTTTTCGCTTTCGTTTTCGTTGCAAAACAAAACAAAAAAACAAAAACAAAAACAAAAACGAAAATTTCGATGAGTCGTGCCCATCTCTACTTATTACACCTAAGTCCCTACACCTAACTAATGTAGGTGTTCCTCGCTAAATTGTATCTTTGCAAATATTAATTACTTTGCCATCCAAAGTTGACTTTTCTACCAGCTCTTTCTCAATCTATTCTCAACACAAGGAGGACACGTAGGATAGGGGGGAAGTGAGCAGCTTGCTCAGAACTTCTTGACTTTTTGGTCGAGGAGGGACACAGATCAGGGCCTTCCTAATCAAACAGTAGCTTTTTACATATGACACCAGAATGGTTTAAATCTTGTTCTTTCCTATTTCCTTCTCGTCTTCCACTCACCCTCCAACACGGCCTCCTTTCCTTCCTCCAGTCAACTTTCCCAGGGAAATCTGCAAACCCGAATGGCGGATTGTGTTGAGATTAGGAAGCTCCTTGCCTCAGCTCCTTCTCCTCTGCTCTCCGCAATGCCCACTGAGGCAGAAGGGAAAGAAGAAAAAACAGCCTTTCGGCCTCAGATGCTCAGTTGGAAAATGAGAACAAAACCACCACCCAGTTGTCAGTCTCCTGAAACCACCAGGCTCCTCGGAGTCTCCCCCATTGTCCAAGGTGCCGGAACCAAGCTTAGGTTTCATTGCCAGTGACTATTCTGAGCTCATGCTGAGATCATAACAGCACCTTGGAAATGTTCGGTTTAAGCACCCTTCTCCTAGGCCACTTTCCCATCCGTTCGAGGGCTTACGGCTCATTGCCAGTTTCCCAGAATCGCACTGCAATAAGGAAACTTATTTTTAATTACAATTTAGCATGCCAGAAGCATAAGAACAAAAGAGACCAAAAAAAGCTTAAGAGAACACCCAGTACAGTAGCAACAGAGTGGCGGTGGCAGCGGCAGCAGCAACATCGCATCATAAATATGCTTCTTGTTTCTTGGCATTGTTCTCTGGTGGTGGATCCAAGGGGTCAAGGCTAAAAATTAGGAATTGAGTTCTGCCTCAGGGAATTCTGGGCCTTGGGAGTCCAAAAAACATCTGTACACACCATCCTCTCTCCTACTGCTGCACTGAGAGGGGTCAGCCTGGCTAACATGGAAAATGACCTGGAGAATAATTTCCTATTTGGGGTTCTGCTGGTTGAATGAGGAAAATGACCTGCTCAACAACCACTGATGGCATTGTGGCGTGTTGTTTCCCATTGGGCAATAGCCTGGCTCTCTGACACACTGAATCCATCCCAACCAGGTGGACGTTTCTGTCCTGCTGGCGGAGGGGTGGTGATGGTGGTACCCACCTTTGGCAATCATGGGGAAAGGCTTTCCTCTTCCTAGGGTGCTCTGGGGAATTTGGGGCAGGGAGGGTGCAATTTGGAAGAGCACCGTTTCCAAAATCAGTAGCCAACATGGCTCCTGGTTGCACGACCTAGGGCAGTGGTGTCCAACTTTGGCCTTCCAGATATTTTGGACCACAACTCCCACAGTCCTTTGTCGCTGGCAATACAGGCTTGGAATTCTGGGAATTGTGGTCTAGAACATCTGGAGGGCTGAAGTTTGGACACCCCTGACCTAGGGCATATTAGGAGATGGGAGTCCGGAAAAATAAGTTTTCTAACTCTGGAAATGGGAAATCCATGATAAGAGAGCTGTCACAATTTTGACCTGGATTTACCCCCCTCATTTCATTGGGGTGTTCCTTTATCAAAGCTGTGTTTGGTTCTTCCCTCCAAAGGGGGGGAAAACACATTAAAAAGAAGTTCCCATTTCCCCTCTCTTTCTTTCCTGTTTGGCATGAAAGAGATATTTCATCCATCCTTTCCTTCTGTTGCCAGAGTTCTGAAGTAGACTTGATCCACAAACATTTACATAAAAATATAATTGTTAGCCTTTAAGGTAGCACATGTTTTTGTTTTATTGTGTTGTGTTTTGCTCTGCTCTGTTTCATTTCGCTTTGCTTTGCTTTGTTTCTTTTGATTATGCCAGACATGGTTGCAGAGGCTAACACGGCTACCTCTTTCAAAAATACAACTACTGTACGAAATTAGAAGGAAGCGGTTAATCCCTGGCGCTCAGTCTGGCACCAAACTCTGGGTGTCGTGTCCAGTGACATCACTTCCTACTCAGTGACGCCATAATTCACACTGTGACCTCACACCCCTTGTTTGGAGAGGGAGGTCTGGGTAGATCTGAAGGACTGGGAGGAACCACATTACTATGGAGCTTTTCTCTCCAGGGAGAAATCCCAAAGGTTTCCATTTTAGAAGATCAAGGATTAGAAGCAGGTTAAGGGTTGAAAGATCAGGTAAAATGACTCACACAACAGTTATCATCAAGGCTTCCTATTTCAAGAAATGTTACGTTGCTGTTAGACATTAATTACCACCATCGCCTAATCCCTGTTTTCCATGCCACAACTCATGTGCAGAGTGCCTCTCCTTTCATCACTTTAGCAGGTCCTAGAATTATGTATAAAAGGAATAGATCAGTTGTCAAGCTGAATGTAGCATAAAGATTTTGCACAACTTAATAGGCAGCCCATAACCAATAAACTAGCTGGCTTCCCATCATATTGATCCTGTGTCTGAAGCCAATTGAGGGTACTAAATTTTAGTGAAATTATCTACTTTAATTCTCCTCTAAGAATTCCGGCCCATGAGGTCATTTTCCCCACTTATGTTCTGTTCCATATCCTGTCTAGGTACAAATATACTGTATATATATTTAACTTGATATAATGAATTTTGGGAAAAACTTGCAACAGAAACACAAGTAAGGTTATGGATGTGTGAAAATGAGGTGAGATTGTACAGACCTTGGATGTTGTTATTTTGTTTCTCTTGTCATTTTTATGGATTATCACTAAAAAGATTTAAAGAGTTGGGGAGAATAAAAGTGGTGGGGGGAGCTGAATGTAACAATAGTTACCCTGGAACAAGTTTTTGGAAATGATTTAATAAAAAGTTTAACAACACCCCCCAATACACAAATAAAAAGCAAAGTGTTCTGCTTATATACCACCCCATACCACTTCAAGTAGTCTCTGGACAGTTGACAGTTTAATTATGCAGGCTACACATTGCCCCCACCCCGGCAAGCTGGGTACTTATTTTACTGACCTCAGAAGGATAGAAAGCTGAGTGAACCTTGAGCCGGCAACCTGGGATTGAACCCCAGGGTGAGCACAGTTTTACCTCCAGTACAGGCATTTAACCACTGCACCACGGGGCTCTTATACATACATCACACCAAGCAAGTCCTGAGTAAGCTATTGTATTAGTTATTCTTGTCACCTGGGAGAGGTGAGCCTCCTTTCCCAACCAGCAAAATGGGTTGAACGCAGGAGCTAGTCTAGAATACGCAAGCCAAGAGAGCAGAAAGCAATTATAGTTACTGTTTGTTGCACTGTTTTTTGTTTGTTTGTTTCAGGCACACAAGTTCCCTAGCATCCTGACAAGCACTTTGTGGCCTTTGCAACTTGTGAATCTCCCTCCTTTGAATCATCAGCAGCTGACACAAAAATGTGAGTACAGGCGATAGGTGGGAAACTGCAGGAGGGTACCCCAGAAACAGCAACTGTTGGAGAACAGGAAGGAGCAGTCCTGCCCATTGGGGTCCCACCCTCCCTGGCAATTCGGATCCTTTGGTTTCAAATCCTCAGTAAGTTCAGGCTCCATTCATAAGACCTGGAAATCTGAGGTTTCCACTGTGGTTCTTCCTAACATTAAAAGCTCGGATTCTTAGACTCATGGTGTTTCTTCTCCCGCAGTACCAAAAACATGGACACATTGGCCAAAAACACCAGATAACAGAGGTCACTCCCAGACACATTATCTCATTTATGTCCCACTCTGTTTACATTCCCCTATTTTTCCCCAAGTAAACATTGAGCTACATGTCTATGCTTGCTTGCCAAGAGTACAGTAGGATCCCGGTGTCCACTGGGGATTGGTTCCAGTCCTTCCCGTAGATAACAAAAACCGTGGATAAGAGGGAGTGCCAAAAAAACCCCAAAACTGCTGTTCTGTGACAGTAGCTTGCTTTATAGCTGCTGTTTGTAACAGTAGGTTGCTTTGCGGCTGCTGGATTATTTATTTATTTATTTATTTTCCTCTGCCAACTGTGGATAACTAGATCAGTGGTTAATGAATCAGTGGATACAGGGGGCCTATTGTAATTCCAGTTAAACACAGTAGCACTTCTCTGGGAGTTGAGTCATGGCTACTGGACTTCTTTTTTGAGAGATAGAAACGTTTCGCTGTTCATCCAAACAGCTTCATCGGTCTGTGTAAATCATGTGTGAGTATCTTTGAGGTGTAGGACCATTTAAAATGTAACACATGATGGTTGGAATAAACTCAGTCCTGAGTGACAAGGCTCATCCGCCCCTCCTCCTTCTGTCAGGATATGTCTCTGAAAAAATCAATATTGATGCACTGAATTAATTAATGAAGCATCAGGAAAATAAAAGCGGGAAGGAATGCCACTGCACAACTCTCTTTTGTGGTTAATTCAGTATTCGGATTAGTAGAAAACAGCAACCAGGATCCCACAACCATGGCAGCAAATTGCTGCTAATTAATACATTGCTCCTTGCAGTTCTGGTTGTGTGCCAAGTTGGGTGACAGGCCCATGACCAGGAATGCAAGCAGCAACTCTTCAATTAGCAGCAGGTAAAACTTCAATCCACTGCCACCTGCGATTTACAGCGTTACACTTACATTAGCATAAATCCACTACATTGAGATGCTGGCCAACACGTCCAGAAGACCTGCCATCCATGAGCCTAAGCCGTTTTAGGGAGGTTCCAGATCCCCCTCCCCAGTCCCGAAACCTACTTCCTCTCAAACCTCCACACATAGAGCAGGGGGGTTGGACTTAATGGCCTACTTAGGCCCCTTCCAACTTCACTCTTCTACGATTCTATGACTTATGATCTCCTTTTTCATTTCAAAATGATCTTGCTAAGACCTAGTTTCTTTTCTAAAACACGTACATAGCTCTGACAGTGGGGTGGGGAGTAGCTAGTAATCTAATCTCTTCTGAAGTACTGATGGCTGCTTTCTTCAATCGGTCGGCTATTGTTAATTCTCCATACATTTTTTGGGTATTATTCTTCTTACTGTGGATTTGTTTTAAAAAGGCACCTTGGCCATCCCTTAAAATAAAACGACACTGATCTTGGTGAAGGGCCACTATATATCAACAGTAGCAAAAGTTATTTATTTATTTATACACTTGTATACCACCAGTATTCCATGAGGAACTCTGGGTGGTTTACAGTAATCCAGAAAGAAAAAAATACTAATAGAAGAGAAATTGTAAGCCGCCCAGAGACCTTTGGGTAGTGGGCGGCATATAAGTTAAATAAATAAATAAATATAAATAAATAAAATAAATAAGTAAATCATAAATTATAAAAATAGTCAATAAAGAAGCACTAAACAAAGAACTAAGGGCCTTTTCACACGACCCCTAAGATCCGCTGGCCACTTAAATTCGGACCAGAGATGTTAGGGGTTTGTCGCTGTTCCTGCGTTCCCAGCCCCTCCGCACTCCTGGCTGCTGGCTGTGTGAGGGGAGGGAGAAAAAAAGGAGGAAAAGAATGCCGCTCACCTCCGTTCTGCCGTCTCGGCACTGCATTCAGATCTCTTAAAGGGGTGGGGGGCAAAAAAAAGAACAAACAGAAGCAAGGAGAGCCCGGCAGTCACTACGTTATATCCGCATCAGGAATTTTCACCTCCAGAGAGCAGGTACCTGAAAAGTGCGCTGAGACGCGCTTAGGTGGGCATGGTCGCACTTAATTATCTGTAAACTCCGGAGCTGGTGGGGAAACAATTTTAAGCTCTGGAGCTGGGAGCCATTTGCGGCGGAGTTTAGGGGTTGTGTACAAAGGGCCTAAGAAACACACTCACTCCAGGTTAAACAGCAACACAAGAAATCATATAAAACAAACACATTAGTGGTCTCCATATGTCTTTTTGAAGAGCAAGATCTTAAGCGCTCCCTTAAAAGCCATACAAAAGTTGTACAAAGTTTGTACAAATCAGTTGCACAAATCAGTAGAATTGTCTTGTGAGGCTGAGATGCTCAGCGATGCTCAGAAAAGATTGCCACTTGGAGTTTATTCTGAAGTTTGTGATGCCAGGATTGTGAACGCCTGTACAAGTTGAATCTACAGAGACAGAAATACAGAGACAAAGGGAAAGAATAAGGAGGAAGGGGTCCAAGAACGGAGATTGTGACCCGTATCCGATTGCGGCATTGCGCTCGTCCAACTCCTTCCCTGCGTTCATACAAGAGGACATGACTTCCTTTCCTTTGTCATGCAAGTAGTTCTCAGCTTTCACAGTTTGTACAATGCCGATTGTGTACCTATGGTTGCACAGACAATGGACCTTCTCGGCTGCTGCGCCCAGACTCTGGAACTCCCTCCCACTAGAGGCCAGGACTGCCTCATCTCTTTCCAGAAACAGGCAAAAACCTTTCTCTTCAGGCAAGCTTTCCCTGAATGATGGACTACCCATTATGTGTCTTTCATATGAATTGATAGGATCACATAGACCTTGTGTTTATAACTACTTATAATATTATGTGATTACATTGGCACTATGTTTTCAATGTTAGTTTCCATCACTCATATCTTTACATAGATCTTTACTCTCTTTTAACTGCTTGCGTTCTCTTGTAACTTTACATGGAACTTTACTCTCCTTTTAACTGCTCGCATTCTCTTGTAGCTTTAATGTAATGTTCCCTTTTAATGCTGTAGCCTGTAAGATGTTCCTCAATTCCCTGTTCTCAATACTTGATACTCAGTACTTCAGTAGTACAATACTTAAACTGTACAGAACTGTATATTATCCCTCATTACTGTAAGCCACCTTAGGTCCTTTTCTAAGGAGAAAGGCATGGTAAAAATATTCAAAAATAAAATAAAATAAAATCCTTTTATTTATTTGTGTCTGTAGCACCAACAAATTATATTGAGAGATAAACATACAGCACTAAGCAGCATATAAATAAGTCTTACAATTATAACATATAAAAAGGTATCGAAAATGAATAAGATTTTTAAAAAGAGAATAAAACAAGGATGACTTTCGCCCAGTACCCGGCCACATCCTCAGCATCCCCTCTTGCCAACGTAAGCTCTTCCTCTGTGCACATTGATGGTCATTGTATGCATCATAGCATGTGGGAGACGGTTTGTTTTTCGCCACCTTCACACAAAGTGCACAAACAGTGATCCAAAGCGGCAACGATGGTGGACACTGGCCAGGATGGTTTGGTCCCATCAGAGGCAAACTGGATTTAGATCTTTGTATGTGTTGCAAAAATGGCATGTAGGCTCTTCTTCCTCTCTTTGAAACTGGGTTTCTTCAACTTCCTTTTATTGGTTCTGTGTTACCCTCATTGTTAACTGCCCGGAGTTCCTCTGGGAAGATGGGGCGGTAAATAAATAAATAAATAAATAAATAAGCTCTACACCTGGGGTGTCCAAACTTTTTGCAAGGAGGGCCAGATTTGGTGAGGTGAAAATGTGTGGAGGTCGACTATTCGGCTGCATTCGCCCCCCCCCGGGCTGGACTTTGGATAAGTCTCTATAGCATGCAAGGAGGTGGGGAAGATGCTGCAGCAATGGAGCTGGAGGTGGATAAGCTGGGCAGGTGGGCTGGGAGAACGGACAGAGGCAGGGAAGGCAGGCAAACCCTAAAACTGCAAGCTAACGCCTCCATCCAGTATGGGGAGTGGCCAGCTGGTAGGGATGGATGACAGGCTGAGCCGGTGGGGAGAAGAAGCCGCGGGCCGCTCAGAATTTGAAAACGGGCCGCATTTGGCCCCCGGGCCTGACTTTGGACATGCCTGCTCTACACTGACATGATGAAAGCAGATGTTCTTTCCCTACAAACATAGCCGTTTCGGTCCCTTGTTTAACGTGTGGCACTTCCAGTTAGAACGATTTCAAGGTTGAAATGAGGGCCTACTGAGAAGCCATCCCAAACCCCCAAAGGGGTCGCTAAGGTAGCATCTGGTTTTGTGTACTTTGTGTACACTGTGAAGCTTGGTGCTGGGGCAGGCCAGAAAATCCCCCAAGCTCATGAACTGATTGGGAGGCCGTTGGCTTTATTGTAGGATGACATCTTTCCTGAAGAAGTTTCAGGTCTTAAAGAAAAAGGACACGAGAAACAACGAGCCAATTCCTCATTCCACTCGAGGAAGGCCTGAGTCAAGTTTCCAGCCGTCCTCATCCCAAGACCCAGCCAGTCAGAGAACTACGCAACTCCTGCCCTTGCTGGTTAAGCCTTCTCCGGCATCAGCCGAGGCCAAAAAGAAGACCGCTCAGCCCCAGCCGGTGTTCCTGCCCGAACTGGCGCAACGGGCAGCCAACAGCCAGTCCACTTCAGTCGCAAACAGGGCAAATGACAAGCGTGTCTCTCAGTCACCGGCCGAGACCGCAAAGGAGCAGATCGCGTTGCCGAAGCTGTTCTTAAAGGATAAGTCGAAGAAAACCAGCACTCCTCCTGAGAAAAAGAGACTGACAGCCGTGGGACCTTTGTATCCAGGTACTCAAAAAAATCTTTTAAAAAGCCTCATGGCACAGTGGTTCAACACTCAACAGCTGTAATTTGGCTCACAACCTGGGGTTCAGTTCCAGGTAGCTGGCTCAAGGTTCACTCAGCCTTCCAGCCTTCCGAGGTTGATAAAACGAGTACCTAGCTTAGTCAGTCGGGTGTATGTCTTGATAAGAACTTATGAGAAAAGTCAAAATTATTATAAGCATTATGTTATTAAAATATTAACAGACTTGACTGTGCTGAGAAAACAGGAAATCTCATTGAGCCATCTTCTCTGAAGCTAAAGGGTCAACATGACCGGGAAGATGAATTGAGGGGGTGTCATTTTGCTGACAGCAACATTTGGCAGTTAGCCAGGAATGAGGAACCAACTTGAACTATCAAACAAACTGGGTAATAGGGTCAGGTCATTCTGCCTTTGACGGCCAACTGGCTATGAGCTAATGAACAGGCATGTGTAGGTTTGTGTGGGCACATGTAGGGGCGTGTAAACATACGTAATTTTGAGATCATACAGATCATACAGAAGGGTATGTAACAACCATGGGAAGCCATTTGAAGTAGGTCCAGGACAGCAGGGCAGATCGAACAGACTGGCCTGTGTTTGTCTTGGAACCTTAAGGGACCCTTAGACCCTTCAACTTAGATGTTTACTAACCTACTTTCTGTAATGTACTGTTCTGTGTTGTATCTCTATCTGTCTTTAATAAACCTTTTACTATTTGACTACCTCTGAGCGTGGCATTGGCACCAAGAACAAGATGATGATGCGGAGAGTAATTTCAAACAAATCTCAACTTATCAGTGTGTATTTATTATATGAGTAGGGATTATGAGTCTGTATGCCTGCCCTTTTCTTGCCATCTTGCCTTAGTATTATTCTGAATTATTTTTATTTTAGCTTTTCCTTTTAACTTTGGGTCCCACTGTTTGCTGTTGATTCTTTATATGTTTACTCTGTGGAACTGATTATTATTTCTTCTGAATTGTGGTGTGTTATACTTGTTAACCGCCCAGGGAAAACCTGGTGGTATATCAATATAAAAATAAATAAATAAATAATATTTGACCTGCATAATTTAATGGTAAACAGCCCAGAGAGTGCTTTAAGCACTATGGGGTGGTATATAAGCAGCATTTTTTGCTTTAATCAGGCAGCCCATCGGAGGCATAAAGGTTAATGTGGCCTACCTGCAAGGAGGGCAGCCTCAGTACAACAAAAGACCTTGACCCGAAACTCCTCACTTAACAACCAGCTCACTTAATGACCCAGTAGTAGGAATGGAACTCCATCACTAAGGCAGGAGTGGCTGCTTGAACCAACTGTGAAAACATTATGGGAACATTATGGCCAACAATACTGATCATTTAGAACCTTCCCTTTTGTGGTAACTTTCAGTTCCTGCAGCTTGATTCTTCAGCAAATTTAAATACAGGCATACCTCGGTTTAAAGCAAAAAAAAAAAGTGTTCTGCTTATATACCGCCCCATACCACTTCAATACGTCCGTGAAGATTCTCAGTCATCCAGGTGAGTTTATCTGGAAGTTGAGTCATGGCTACTGGACTTCTTTTTTTGAGAGATCGAAACGTTTCGCTGTTCATCCAAACAGCTTCATCGGTCTGAATACAGCTAGTGCAAATCCTCCATCTTATAGGCAGCTTTGACCTCTTGTCACCCTGGCCTGAATTAGGCTCATAAGATGAACAGTGGCCTAAATAGGCTCGTTAGGGAGACAATAGTATCCTTAGCCTTAAGGTGAACAATGGCCTAAGGTGCTGAAACCTATCAAGAATGGGTCGTTAGCTATGGCCTTGGTTAAGTAGTCTCTGAGTGGTTTACAGTTTTAATTATAGAATTCAGGCTACACATTGCTCCACCCCCACCCACCCCCCAGCAAGCTGGGTATTCATTTTACTGACCTCAGAAGGATGGAAGGCTGATTGAACCTTGAGCCGGCTATCTGGGATTGAACCCCAGTTTGTGAGCACAGTTTTACCCACAGTACAGGCATTCAATCACTGCACCATGAGAAATTAATGTGTTATCCAGTATGCTACATCAAGCAGAAATTTTGTAAACTAGAAACGCATGGGGGCACAATGCATTCTGTGAAAGGAAGTCCTTTGGAAAAAATATGTCTGTGAAGATTCTCAGTCATCCAGGTGAGTTTATCTGGAAGTTGAGTCATGGATACTGGACTTGTTTTCTGTGAGAGACAGAAACGTTTCGCTGCTCATCCAAATAGCTTCATCAGTCTGAATAAAGCTAGTGCGAGTCCTCCATTTTATAGTCAGCTTTGACCTCTGGTCACCCTGGTCTTAAATAGGCTCATAAGATGGACAATGCCCTGAAAATAATCATAAACCAAGGTTTTTCGGTGGGGAATTTGTGAACAGAGGCATTATTTTGAATGCATTTCCTTTCCTGAAGCAAAAAAGTGGTTAAGAGAGGTATTCTTAAACTGAGGTACGCCTGTAACATGTAGTGTGCAACACTGATGTCGTTTAATCCCCATGTGGTGCCATTTTAAGTAATAAGCTTCCAAAGATTTATCACCCAAAACATGAATACTTTTGGCAAATACCTGCCAGAAGAAGTGGTGACAGCTGTCAGCCTTGACAGCTTTAAGAAAGGATTGGACAAGTTCATGGAGAACAAAGGCATCAGTGGCTCTCCTGATGGATGCCTAAGGACAACCTCCGGGATGGAGAGAGAGGCAGGATCTCTCTCAATGGCATTTGCAGTGAATCGTAAACAGGTGAAGACATCTGCTTGGGAATACCCTGAAGCAAATGGGTGAGCCACTGTGTAGGACAGAATGCTGGACTGGGCTGTGGCCTGTTCCAGCAAGGCTGTGTTCTTATGTTCTTATGTTTTGCCGTCTAACATGCCACCCAGTCATTCCTTTTCTCTCTCTCTCTTCTAAGAACTCTCAGATGAGCAGTTCAGATTTCTGTGGGACGGCAAGAAGTTTCCAAGAGGAAAACCGATCCGGGAATATTTGGAGATGATGGACGAGAGGGAAATTCTGGACACCATCCTTGTTTACCTGTACCAACCTCCCCCAGTGAGTCTGAGCATCATCCTGCCCCCTGAAGGAGCTAGAGCAGTGGTGGCCAAACTTCAGCCCTCCAGAAGTTTTGGACCACAACTCCCACAGTCCTTTGTCATTGGCAATGCAGGCTTGGAATTCTGGGAGTTGTGGTTCAAAACATCCGGAGGGCCGAAGTTTGACCATTACTGATCTAGAGAGGGGTTCCCAACCTTAGGTGTCCGGGTGTTCTTGGGCAACAGCTATCAGGGATCCTGGGCAGCATAGCTAGTGGCAAAGCCTTCTGGGTATTGGAGTCAAGAACCTCCGAAGAAGCAAAGCTGAGAACCATTGATCAAGAATGTGGCCCCATGAGGCCCAATCCTCTGTGGCTGCACCCAGACTTTGGAACTCCCTCCCACTGGAGGCCAGGACTGTCCCATCTCTGATGTCTTTCCAGAAGCTGGCAAAGACCTTCCTCTTCAGGCAAGCTTTCTCTGAATGAGGGACTACCTACTATGTGACTTATTACCATGCATCATTGCATTGACAGATTTCATAAGAACAACAGTGATTTCCATGTTGCTTTTCAGCCCTCATAATGGATTTTTCTTTTCCTCTTGCGTGCTCTTTGTAGCCCTAATTTTACCTTTTAATGTTCTAAGATGCCTCTTCTAATTCCCTGTTCTTAGCTTGAATGTGTCTTAAATGCTGTGGGCTGTATATTGTCCCTTACCATTGTAAGCCACCTTGGGTCCTTTTCCAAGGAGAAAGGTGGGGTAAAAATATACTAAATAGATAGATAGATAGATAGATAGATAGATAGATAGATAGATAGATAGATAGATAGATAGATAGATAGATAACCCCAAAAATGAAAGAATGATAGGTTTGAAAAGTCAGGTCTTTGTTTTGAGGGGTCCCCAGCACCACTGGTCCCTGACACCCCTTTTCACAGGGTACAAGGAGCCTTTTCTGTTTGAAAGCCCCACTTTAAGTGATAGCATTGCAGTGCAAGTAAGGCAGTTACTTCACGTCCTACCTTCTTCCGCAGAGTTGTTCCTGGTCACATGGTGTTGTCCCTGTTCAGTCCCTGTTTCCGTTTACTCACGGTCGTGGTAACTTGTCTCGTGACAAGTGTTACTTCACGGCCTTGTTTCATGACAAGATCTGTTTTTTTGGAAAAAATACACATAAAAATCAAGGGTGCACCACACCCCCTGTGCTTCGTCTATTCGAAATGTCCATCCACAGCACTCAAAAGTACAAGAGAAATGGACGGACACAATTTCATTAGCGGAAGATTGCCTTCGTTGCGTGACAGTTGTTACCTCACAGGACCTTGTCCCGGAACAGAAACAGAGACAAAAGAATTCCCCAGGCCAGGGGCAGGTATGGCTTGTCACGCTCTGTTCCCGGTTCCGGGGGTCGAGACAACTTTTTGCTGTCCTGCTATGGGCGTGAAGTAAGGTTTTTTTGTACCGGTCCCAAGCGGAACAGCAAGGAGGGACAAACGGGATGTGAAGTAACTGCCTTAGTGCAGCTTTCTAAGGTTTAGTATGTCACATGTTTGGCCTCCCAGAACTCTAGAGCAAACATTCTCAACATTGTGGGGTGCAGAGGGGGGGTGAATCATTTCTGAAGAAAAATATAGGTCAAAGCAGGATTGTGTAAATCACGCCACCTTATAAGATAGAGTGTTTCCTGTCTTCTGTGGCCCACTTCATATGTGCCAGGGAGCCCCCAGCAGGCCATACGGCCACCGTTGAGAATGGGTGCTCTCCACACCGTTAGGATGATTTAGAGCCAAAGTGTTTTGACATTAGAAATTGGGTCTCCACGATCAGAACAGAATGACTGTGTGGAAACAAGAGGGTTCTTGACTGAGGTACTTCTCTTGCACATGGAGGATGATGGGTTCAAGCTTCCCTTCCGGAAGAGGCCCTGGAAGAGTGGAATTTAATCTGACCTGAGTCTCTCTTCATGGGAGCCTCAGCATTCAGCAGGACTTAGGCCGCTACCGCACTTCCTTGAGCAGCCGCTTTTTGTTTTGCATCGCCTTATCTCCTCCCGCGGTCATGTGGTCGCTAACAGTCGTCAATGTGAGAGACAAAGCTGAGTGAAAAGGAAGGACATATACTGTATACAGTTACATAAAATGTACAGAAAGGCTGGCATGATTCAACTTAAGGCTTGCGGTATCTTTCTGTTCCTAATGGACAAGTTGCCACTGAGTGCATTTTGGCTGTATAATCCGGTATGGTACAAGACTGGTCACATGCCCAAACCAAACGCAGGTACCAGATCAATTCGCTATGATCTGGTGCTGCAAATTAAGCAAACACATGTATGTATGTATGTATGTATGTATGTATGTATGTATGTATGTATGTATGTATGTATGTATGTATGTATGTATGTATGTATGTATTTATTTATTTATTTATTTATTTAGAATATTTTTACTCCACCTTTCTCCATGGAAAAAGGACCCAAGGTGGCTTACAATAATGAGGGAACAATATACCGCCCAGAACTTTTAGGACATAATTAGAAGGATTTTAGGCTGCATTCATAGAAGTTACTGTATAATTTCCAGATCCCATGAGGTGTGCTCATTACATTTTTCTTGTCCATTTGTTGCCTGCCTTCCTGTTTCTTAAGAAGCCCTCTGCTGTGGATCCCAGACAATTCAGGAGGAAGTGGACTGCAACATCAATAGATGCGGGTCCGGCAAGTTCAAAAACTGAAGGGTTCCCGAAGACACTCAAGTCAACTCCCCAGGACAAGGTGAATCCTGGGCCTAGATAGAGGCTGAGGTGGAGACGTTGTTTAAATTACACCGCTATCCTTTTCCATAGAGCAGCCATTGGCCAGCCATTCTCGGCCTTTGCTTTGGCCGCTACCTTAAACACAATAGGAAAGAAATGCTGGCCAAATCAGGGCGATGTAAGTTGTATAACCAACCTTATAAGGTAGTGTGTGAATAATAGGTTCCAGTCTATGGCCACCTTCAGTTGTGTCTGGGCGCCCCATTGAGAATGGCTGGTATAGACCACAGCTACTGCTGCAGCGATGGTAGGATTTTCATTAGGACTATAGAATATGGAGAAGGGAGTTTAGGCTATCTTAAAGTTATATACAGTGGAACCTTGACTTACATGCTGCTTGACTTGCAGCATATTTGACTTGCAGCAAGAAGGGGCCTGTTTGACTTGAGTCGCAGGCTTTGACTTACAGCTCGGAGCCCCGGCGCAAGGCACCGAAATCAGACGGCAGCCACGAGCCAGCACTGCGGCTGCTGCCTCCAAACTGCTCCTGCCTTCTTCCTCTCTTCTGGCAGCGGCGGCTTCGGCGAGGCCAGCTCCGAGCACCTGGAGCTGGTCCTCGGCCTCACCGAAGCCGCCGCTGCTGCCGGAGGAGAAGAAGGGCCGGGAGCTCAGGGCTGGCCTCGCTGGTTAGACAGTCGGCTCAGTCTTGTAAAAAATCTGGCTGCAGAAGTCTGGTCCACAATGGAAGAATTTTAGTTGGGGAGCTGTACAGTTGTGGGACTCTAATGGTAAGCATAGAGTTGTTCAGAACTTGGAACGTCAGGTTAAAAATCAGTAAAACTTAAATGGTAGACATTGTTGCTATGAACATTAAAAAGTGGAGGCGTATAACTTGTGGACTATAATTCCACTGCCTCCTCCTCTCTTTGAAGAGACATTTCATTTACATCCCCAGAAGGAATCTCCTATCCCCGTCAAATTTGTGTTAAATTGCTGTTTTCGGGGGTCTTTTTCATCATCTGGAACGGATTAATCCACTTTCCCATTACTTTCTATGGGAAACGTTCGTTTGACTTAAGGCATGTTTCACTTATGTCTAGACCTCTGGAACAGATTAATGACGTAAGTCAAGGTTCCACTGTATATAATTTTAGAACTGCCACGGTCCTCATAAAAACCCCATGGTGTGAGCTTTTGCAGCAGAAATTCTCATTGGTAACTTTTAAAAATGCGCAAGCCAATCCAAAGGGCCATGTCCCAAAAGTTGCCACTAAGCATGAAGAAATTCGAGAGACAAAGGGGGGGGGTCATTAGAAATTCCTGTTGAAATCAGTTCAATTGCCACTCAAGGGTTGGCTCTCTCTTGTGTTGTCCCTAGACTGGGAGGCACCCCACCCCCCCACCCCCCAATTATTGATGTGCTCACTCTCACTGCTTTGAGATGAAGACAAGTCCCATTGTCATACATCCTGGGGGTTGTGGTGTTTTGCTGACTATTTGTGATGGTTTTCATTGACTGGTTGAGCTACTGGTATTTTGTAGCTTATCCAGATCCAGCCACAGGGCCTAAGGTTTCTCGATGCATATTTACAGCTGGCGATTAAACAGTGTCATGTATTAAAGGCTAGCTTCTGACCTTCACCTTTTCCTGATCCTTAGATCCCCATTTATAAATATTTTGGAATGAAACTGCGAGATTCGAGGCATAAAGACGTTGTCAGCGAATATTTGCACATGCTCATGGGTTTCTCAGCTCAAGATGAAGTAGACAGAGAGGTGAGTGGGATGGCCATGGTTCCTGGTTCACTCTCTCACCCACCGCAAATCCTCAGCAGATTCTTTCTTCTGTTCCTCACAGAAGAACCTTCCTACCACCAAGAGGCCAATAGTTAAAACCCTGCCAGTGTTGCATTTGATGAATGTGGAGTCATGCTCTGTGCATCTTTGGTTTTACATGTTGGATCCCACCTTCCTTTTGGCTTTCCAGGTGGCATCCCCATCTTTTTTCTCATCTCCTTTAAATTCCAGAATCAGAAGGATTAGACAGGGTGATGTGTACTGAACAGTTTTGCCCTGATTCCTCGCCACGGGTTGTTCTTTCACCACTGTCGCTATCACCCCTGTGATCTTCATTTTCTCCAACTCTATTGTGTTTTGAGGCTTTCATGTTCTGGAAAATCCTCTGACACTTCCTTCACTGGAGCCCCTTAACCTTAAATAACTTGGGATCTGAACACTTTCAAGCCTGGAGCCTCTCACCTATGCCCACCTGAATACAGTTCTTGGCTCAACATCCGAAGTCAACGTTCACGTAACCCACTGATTACTTGCCTCTGCAGGACCTTTTTCGTTTTGGCTTCAACATGTCGAAATATCCTCCCTACCCAGTAGGCTGTGCACTTCATGGCAGATAAGACATTTTAAAATAGCCTTGCTGTTGGACAAAACCTTTTCTCCCTAATGAGAGGCTTAAATATGAGGGCATTATTGGATAAGAATCCCAAGCAAGGACAGATTAAACAGATCCTGGAATCAAAACTAAGTTACTACAGATCCCAGCAGAAAATGTGACAAAATACTTTTGTTTGTTTATTTGTTTAATTGATTGTCTGATTGATTGATTCATTGATTGATTGATATGCCTCCCAATTAATGCAAAAGCACTATTCGGGAAGTTTAACAACAGGTTAAGAGACCTCAAGCGCCATCCAGTCCAACCCTCTGCCATGAAGTAACCCCCATCAAAGTACTCCTGACAGGTGGCTATCCAGCCTCTGCTTAAAAACCTCCAAAGAAGGAGACTCTCCCACCCTCCTTTGTGGCAGGATCATAGAAAGGGCTGCTATAAAGCAGGGCTTTGCTGTTTAATAAAATCAAACCTTAACATTACTATCAAGCAATTAACATCCAAACCCCCTTTTGCTCAGGCTTTCGTTTTTAATTGTGGATCGGACCAGATGGTTCTGTTAAATGTTTATATGCCTCCTCCTTCTTCATCTTTGTCTGCTTCTGATATGTGGTCAGTTCTGAAGAGCTACATCGAATCTCTATTTGGAAGTTATCCTTCGTCCTCAATAATCATAGGGGGAGACTTCAATGATAGATTAGGCTCCAACAATGAAAAATTAGCAGCCTTCATGAAGTGGAATAGTGAAGATCTGATCCCCCCGACGTTCCAAGATTTTAGAATTTCTAAAGATCCAGTCCTTAATTATGCAGCATCACAAATGATAGATCTCTGTAGTACTTTCAATCTCAGAATTCTTAATGGATCCTCTGTTAGCGGCTCTTTGGGGGATTTAACCTTCTGCTCAAACAAGGGGACAAAGTGTAGTAGACTATATTTTAGTGTCACCAAATTTGTTTAATAAAGTGACATATTTTCAGTCAGTCAGACACCTTTATTGGCATAAATAAATAAATAAATAAATAAATAAATAAAATAGACAATGGACAATAGAGAATAAAATACACAATTGGGAAAGCGTACATGCCCGAACCAGTATCAATTAAAAACAGGTAAGGATGGAGGGAATATGGGAGTATTGTAATAGAACGAGAGCAAGAGGTTGTTCCCATGTATCCTTATATTTGTCCAGCCAAAATTGACTGCAGACCATCCAGAATGAACGGACTATATTTGGGGGTGTTGAACAAAAGGCCCATTAAGTAACTGTGGCCTGCGTCGCTGGATTAACAGATAGATAAATGTGGCAATCTGCCTAGTGTGGGTTTTGTCTAAGCCTGAGAGAAGATTATGCAAAATGATCTCGTCCTGGTGACCAGGGAATCTAGCAAGATGTGGCTCTAGGTGGGAAGCGCGGATGTCCTTATATAGAGGACAGTATAGGATCATATGCCCCAGAGACTCGATGGTCCCTGAATTACAGGGGCATAACCGAGTCTCTAGTGGTAGAGAGCCAAATCTCCCGTATAGGACATTAGAGGGGAGCACATTACATCTAGCTAGAGTGAAAGCACGTCGTTCCTGTGGATTCTGTAAAAGATGTAGGTAGCTGGCCGGCTTGCCAACAGGTAGTGGGAGTTGTAGACTGAGAGGAGAACATGCTTTAGAGGCTGCTGCAAAAGGGTCTTGCCTTTCAATGTCTAGCAGTCTAAGCTTTAACAGCCTATAAGCCTGCATGAAAGGTAGTGCCCCCAGTTGATCAGGTGAAATGCCCAGCGCCGTAATTCTTTGGAGAAATCGTTTAAGGCCAGGAGAGTAAAAATGGTCGGAGAGAATGCCCTCTATCAGAGAGTCTTTATGTGAGGTAAAACAAATTCTCAGCCAGTATTTAAATTGTCTTAGCTGTGCCTGGGTGTTCAGTCTGCTGAGTCCAGCCTCCAGACAGAGGGCTGCATAAGGTACACAATGTGGAACTGCCAATATTTTATAAAGAAAAGTGGATTGAAGCCTTTCAACCAGTGGATCAATGGTGTCCAGCCAAACTGGTACCCCATATAGCAGTTGGGAGATGACCTTGGCTTTGAAAACCTGCAGAGCACTGGGGATATGTTGATTACCCCATATATAAAAAAAACAGTAGACAGCTTGGATGGTCAGTCTGGCTGAGTTGATAGTGATATGCCTATGTCTGGCCCAGGTATTACGGTAGAAAAAATTTAGACCTAAGTACTTAAATTCTTTGACTTGTATTGCTCTCCCGTGAAAAATCCAAGAATGGAGTTTCCATGTCTTACTGAAAACAACTATTTTGGACTTACTGTAATTGAGGGACAGTTTGTTGCAAGAAAGATATTTGATACATTCTAAAATTAATCGTCTTAAACCTATCTTGGTGCGGGAAAGTAGTACCATGTCATCTGCGTCCATAAGAATGGGCACTGCCAAATGGCCCAATCTTGGGCAGTGGCTATTTACTCCTAGCAATAAAGGAGCAAGGTCATTGATGTACAGATTGAATAGGGTGGGGGCAAGAACACAGCCCTGTTTTACTCCTCTGTTGATGGGAACGCTGCTGGAAAGAGCACCATTGCTGGAAACTCGAATGCAGCAAGTGTTCTCTGTGTGTAACCTTTGGATTAAAAAAAGCAGTCTTCTGTCTAAGCCGGCAGCCCGTAACTTGGCCCATAAAAGTTCTCTCTATAAATAGTTTTACCATTCTCCAATATGTGTTTACCTCTTTACATTCCACCACATGTGGTAGAAAGTGCCATTATCATGTTTACATTTCCAACATCTAGGTGAAAAATTGTACATCTTAGATAAGCAGTGAGGTGAAAAATGCCATCTATAAAACATGTTGTAACAGTTTTCCTTTAAGGCTATCGACTTAAAAAGTTTTACTGTGTTCCACAAGGAGTCCCATTTACTTAAGTGAATAGGGTAGCCAAAGTTTTCTGCCCATCTTATCATAGTATATTTTACCAGTGTATCAATCGATTTATCATTTAACAAAATACTATAGAATTTACTAAGAAGCTTTGTATCACCAGAGGATAATATTTTGTCAAGTGAAGTATCATTAGTCATAAAACCATCCTCTTTAATGAGATTTTTGAAATGTGAATATATTTGTTGGTAATTCCACCAATCTATTTTCCAACCTTCAGATACTAATTGAGTAAGTGGCTTCAAGGAGCGATCAGCATTCAAAAGTTGTCTATAAGTTAAAGACTTAAGGGTTGCACTTGTATGGGAACCAGTTATCGCTCCTAATGGAGAAAGACACATTGGAGTTTTGACATAAAACAGATTTTTATGGATAACCATATTTTAATCAATGCATTCCTTATCCAATGTTTTTTGAAGAGAGTAGGTATGTTACCCTTAAGCCATAAGTAATGGTGCCAACCCTTGTCCAAATCGTGACCTTCGAGCTGTAGTATTCTGTTATTTGTCCTTAAAATCCAGTCTTTGACCCAAGTCATAGCTGCTGCATTATAATACAATATTAAGTTGGGTAGGGCGAAACCACCAACTTTAGTTCTATCTTGTAAGTAGACATTTCTAATCCTTGCTTTCTTCTTTTGCCATATAAACACCCGTATACTTTTTTCCAAGTCAGAAATAATCTTAAAATTAGGTAATATAGGTAAGCATTGAAATAGAAAAAGCAATTTGGGTAGGACAGTCATTTTAATCGCAGCAATTCTACCCATTAGTGAAAGCTGAAGTCTTGACCAGATTTCCAAATCTGCTTTAATTGCTTTTATCACACTGACATAGTTATCTTCGAAAAGTGTGTTACACCGATTGGATATAGTGATGCCTAAGTATTTTGCCTTGTTTACCTGTTGAAAGCCCGACAAATTAACCAACTTCACAATCATAGATGGGGTCATATTTTTGGTTAACATCAATGTTTTTTCTCTGTTAACCTTTAATCCTGAGATTTTAGAGTAGGCATCTAAAATCTTTAACAGCTCTGGAAGAGAAAGCTGTGGATCTTCCAAAATAACCAGCAGGTCATCTTCAAAGGCTTGCACCTTATAGACTTTGCCTCTAATACACAGACCCTGAATTCCTTCAGTATTTCTTATTACATGGAGTAGTATTTCTAAGGATAAAATAAACAGCAGGGGGGAGAGCGGGCACCCTTGCCTAGTGTCTTTATGTATCATAACTGTATCTGTAAGATAGCCATTTACTACAATTCTAGCATTTTGTGTGGAATAGATTTGTTCTATAGCTCTTAACATTCTATGGCCACACTGTAGGTAGTCTAGGAGAGCTGTTAGTAATGACCAAGAGACATTGTCAAAGGCTTTCTCAGCATCAATAAATGTAAGGGCAACTTGCTTCTCAGGGTGGCATTCGTAGTATTCCAACACGTCCAGCAGAATTCTGACGTTGGATTGGAGATGTCTCTTTGGAAGAAAGCCATTTTGGTCATGGCGTATCAGAGAAGATAGGATCTTCCGCCATCTATTTGCCAAAATGGTTGCAAAAATTTTGTAATCCACGTTTAGTAAAGCAATCGGCCTGTAGTTTTGGATCTGGTCTCTGGATTTCCCTTCTTTAGGGATCAGAGTTATATGCGATGATCTCCATGAGTCAGGAATATCTTCACCTTCCAAAATAGATGTAAACAATTTTTTCATATTTCCGGAGACCACTTCAGAAAATATCTTGTAAAATTGAGCTGGCAGCAAATCAGGACCTGGGGCCCCAGTGAAAAGTATTTATATAATGTTATTCGCCAAAGAATTTGGGATATAGAAAGACAAACTATTATTGAGGAAAGTAACTCTATTTGTTCCCCTTTATATCATGGTCTACCTTATGGTTTTGAGCAGGGAGCTAATTATTTCAGAAACCTTTTGGATCCACAGGAGCGTCGGGCCTTTATGTTGGCCCGACTAAATATGTTTCCCTCTGCTGTGACTTCTGGCAGATATTATAGAATTCCCTATAAGAGTAGGCTGTGTTGGTTTTGCCGGTTAGAACCTGACTCGATTTTCCATATCCTGATAAGTTGTCCGGCACATCAGACCATCCGACAACAACTTATTGGAACCTTCATTTCTAAAATACCACCAGTACCAGAGATTATGACTGCACGTCTTTTGGCAGATAAAAATTCTCACTTGACAGTTTCAGTGGCTAAATATTTATCACTTGTCTATCAGAAAAAACACTCCACTTCCCAGGCCAGACCTGTTTTAAGCACAGAGTAATTTTAGACAGATTCTTTTATATTTATATTGATGCACCAAAGTATATCTGTACATTTGTTAATATATTTTATGCCAATAAAGGTGAATTGATTGATTGATTGATTGTGGCAGCATATTCCACTGCCCAACAGCTCTAACCATCAGGAAGTTCCTCCTAATGTTTAAATGGAATCTCCATTCCTGTAGTTTGACACCACTGCTCCGAGTCCTAGTCTCTGAAGCCATGGAAAACAAACTAGCCCTCTCTTTGATATGATATCCTTTCAAATATTTAAACATGGCTACCATATCTTCACTCAACCTTCTTTTTGTAAGGCTATAGCTAATAAAGCTATAGCTAATAAAGATTGTGAGAAGAAATGATAACCCCAGCATATGTCATTTTATCCAGGGCGTCTCTGAAACAATTGGCGTGGTTGCCTTTTCTCACCTGGCTGAGATCCTGGGTGTGCTAAGGGATTACAGTCACACGATGCTACCAAGAAAATCTATAACGCCAGAAGTGATGCTGGAGGTAAGGCTGCTAAATTACGAAAATAGGCTGCTAGGCCATAGAGTTACAGGGGGAGGGAACTAGATATTAGCTAGATATTCACTATTCTGTCTATAATTCCTTCTTAGACTAGTTTGGTGCAGACATACAGGTGAGCCTGGTTTTAGCATGACATGTGTTGCTGTTCTCTAGGCCACTGGTTCCCATCCTTCAATTGCCCGAAGTTCGTGGACTAAAAACCCCACAAGCCTTCACCATGAGCTCTCCTGGCCAGGAATCCTGGGGTTTGTAGTCCAAGAACATCCAAGCTTGGGAGCCACTAGTCTAGTCTCATGTGCATCTGCCGCCCCCCCACCACCCCACCCCCGGAGTTTGAGATTCAGAAGTATTTCCTGGTTGGGTAGTGGTGGGATTAAACACAGCTGACCATGCTTTCTTAATTCACGAAGCTGCATGATGGTGGGCTTCAAGCCAACCGGCTTCAAACCCTATGAAGCTGTCAAGGTGGCCTGAATCCCTATTAAGATAACCACCCAGCTTAGAGCTCACATAGGAAACAATACTTGGATGAAATTAAAACAGAAGCAGAAATGTCCAAATCCCACCTTGGTTACTGAGCTCAAGTAGGAACAAGGAGAGGGGAGAGGAACCCTGACCTCAATGTGTCTTATTCTCATAATGACTAGGATATTTTATTTTATTTTATTTTATTGTCCCACCTTTCTCCCCTGGTGGATTATAGCTGTCTACTCCTGTGTTATCTAAAAATCTAGAGCTGTGTTTGAAAGGTGTCTCCCCAATGTGTGGCAGCGGTGAAGAAGGCCAATTCCATGCTAAGGATTATCAAAAAGGGGATTGAAAATAAAACAGCCAACATTATAATGCCATTATACAAAACAATAGTAAGGCCCCACCTGGAGTATTGTGTACAATTCTGGTCACCGCATCTCAAGAAAGACATAGTGGAACTGGAAAAGGTGCAGAAGAGAGCAACTAAAATGATTACTGGGCTGGAGCACCTCCCTTATGAGGAAAGGCTAAAACATTTGCGGCTCTTTAGTCTGGAAAAAAGGCGCCTGAGGGGGGATATGATTGAGACGTACAAAATAATGCAGGGCATGAGTAAAGTGGATAGAGGGAAGCTCTTCTCCCTCTCCCAAAATACCAGAACTAGGGAACATCCACTCAAATTGAGGGCTGGGAGAGAAAGAACAGACAAAAGAAAACATTTTTTCACCCAGCGCGTTGTTAGTCTGTGGAACTCCCTGCCACAGGATGTGGTGATGGCATCTGGCCTGGATGCCTTCAAAAGGGGATTGGACAGATTCCTGGAGGAAAAGTCCATCACAGGTTACAAACCATGATGGAGATGTGTAATCTCCAGGTTTAAAACCAGTGTATTTCAAGGAGTAGATGGAGGGGGGGTGGTATCAGGAGACAGATATCTAGTCCCAGAGGCATCTGGTGGGGCCACTTGTGAGATCCAGGAAGCTGGACTAGATGGGCCTTTGGCCTGATCCAGCATGGCTCTTCTTATGTTCTTATGTTCTTATGAAAGGAACTTACCCTGACACACCTCAGAGCATGTTCTGTGTCATTTTCATTCATTTATTTAATTATTTGCATTAGCCATGGCCTTAGCAAAAGAGAACAACATTTAAATAGATATAAAATTGGCATACCAAATCATAAAAGTAAATACATAGAAGTAAATACATATACTTGCAACATTCCTGTACAGAATCTGAACAAATAATCTGTAAATGATTGTTAGTTTAAAATCATGGTTGGCCTCATTTTAATTGCTGCTGCTAAAAATTTAGCTGTCAGCAGTGTCACCTGATTGTCTCGGTCTCCAAGGAGTAATGATATATAAAAGTCAGATGAACGACCTGGCTTCTTTGCTAACATGGGAAAAAGTAATTCTTGCCGCACCTCTCTATAAAAGGAACAAAACAGTAACACATGGGCAAGTGTTTCAACACCTTCACCACATGGACATGTGCGGTTTTGTAGAGGTGTTCCTTTAAAGCGACCCTCTAGCATAGCTGAAGGCATGACATTAAATCGTGCACATGAAAAGGCCCTTCTGTGCTTTGGAACTGTTAGCACATTTAGATATTGTGCCATTGTATTTGGATGACTTAACACTGAGTTGTCATACCAGGGGCATAATTTATTGGTGACAGATTATTTTGATATTCAATGTCATGTATACGCTGCTCTAATAAACTTCTCGCCCTACTATACCCAGTGGTCACTAGATGATCGGGCGACAGTCCCAGAGAGTATACTTTGGATTTGATATCTTTCATCCATCTACTCTCATGAGAATCCTTCATGACAAAAGGAAGCAAACCAGAGGGAGCTTGATTCAGTCTTAGCCAGTAATTTAGTGTCCTGAGCCAAGCCTGTGTATGCACGGAGAGGAGGCCACTTTCCAACCTTAATGTGGCATTTGGGACACAGCTAGGGACAGCAAATATTTGTCTAAGAAATTTAGACTGTACAATTTCTAATGATTTTAGATTTCTATTGGCCCATATTGGAATCCCATATAGCATCTGCGCTAATGGCTTGGCTCTGTACACTTCTAGTGCTGCTGGTATGAAATTGTGACCTTTAGTGAAAAAAAAAACTCAGGATTTTTATAGTTTGTGAGGCTTTTTCTACCACATGTTCTTGCTGAGCTGTCCAGGTTCCTGATGACTGAAAAACCATACCTAGGTATTTAAAGACTCTGACCTGTTCAATTGGTTGCCCGTCCAGGGACCACTTAGAGAGTCTGAAGTGTTTTGAGAATACCATTATTTTGGTCTTGCTGTAATTTACCTCTAGATGTTCCTTCTGACAGTAGTTGGAGAATGCCCTTAGTTGTCTTTTCAGACCCACTTTAGTTTGAGATAGAAGTACTGCATCATCTGCGTATAGTAGGGCTGAAATGGGTTTAGTTGCTATTTTAGGAGCATGGTGTGTTGGAGATGATAAATGCTCTACAATATCATTCAGATATAAATTGAACAGGATTGGAGCTAAGACACACCCTTGTTTTACCCCTTTTTTAGATAGCATTGGTTCTGTTAAATGCCCATCTACGGTGCAGCGTACCCTCAGCCAGGTATTGTTGTAAAGGCATTTGATTAGAAAAAGCAGTCTTTTATCTATAGTTGTAGAGGCTAATTTTTCCCATAATCGCGCTCGAGGTATGGAATCGAATGCTGCTTTGAGGTCAATAAATGCTGCATACAGCCTGCCCCTTTTCTTTTTTGCATATTTATCAATGAGATGATCTAGTACAAAACAATGGTCTATGGTGGATCGCCCCTGACTGAATCCTGCTTGCTCTACTGCCATAATATTTTCATCTTGAATCCAATCAGTTAGCTTGTTGCAGAGGTGTTTAGCATATAGCTTACTTATTACACATAATAGGCTGATTGGTCGATAATTGGCAGGGTCTGTTTTAGCTCCTTTTTTGTGTATGGGAATTATTACAGAAGTGTTCCTACCCATGGGTAACAATCCTGTTTGATCAATAAATGTGAATAAAACTACCAGCAGGGGAGTCCACCAGGTGATGTTGGATTTTATAAGTTCTGGGGGCAAAAAGTCAATTCCAGGGGCTTTGTTGTTTTTAAGTTGCTGGATAAGACTTTCAACCTCCTTTGCTGAGACTGGTGGCCACTTAGGGAGCTCTTCTGTTGCTACTGTTGTTTGGGTGTCCTGAAAAGTGGAGTCTGAGAACAATGCCTTATAGTGTTGCATCCATTCTATGGGCCCTATAACACACTTTGGATCTGACCAGCCATTATTCATTAAGCCTGTTATTGTTCGCCAGAAGAGACTAGTGTCTTTGTCATTAGAGGCTTTTAGCAAAATTTGCCATGCCCTTGTGGTTGCTTGCTGTTTTTTCTCCTTAATCAAGGATTTGTATACTTGTCTACTGGCTACAAACTCATTTAATAGAGTTTGTAAATGAGTTTTCCTATACTTATGGTATATTTTCCTCATTTGGCTCTTGGCCTGCTTACATTCATTATCGAACCAGCAAGGAGTTTTTAAAGCTCTTTGGTGGCCTGCATTGGTTACCGTTGTTTTTAGTTTAGCTCCTAGTTTTCCGGTCAGTGCTTGAAAAAGTTTTACTGCCTCAGTGTCACAACTGGCATTGAGAATGGCATTTCGGTCGTTCATATATTCCTCAGTTTTAAGTAGCTGAGTCAGAGTGATACCCACTGCTGGGGACCATTTAATTCTCTTACTACTAGTCATTTCTAAGTCTTTGTTGGGGTACAAATGTAAATCTAATCGGGGGTTACTATGTGTTGGATGTGTTAGCATCATTGACAGGGTAGATGGTCACTTTCTGTATTATTACCAATTTCAAATTTAGTGACATAGTTATATGCAGAATATGAGATTGCTATGTAATCGATTACACTACCACCCCTCTTGGTGAAATGAGTGTATTCTCCCGATAGATCACCATTCACTGACCCATTTAGTATTAAGAGATTTCTCCTTCTTGTAAACTGAGCAAAACAATACCCTGCATAATTACATGTTTTATCTTTAGATGATCGGCATTTTCCCCTCAATGTGTAGTCATCTGTATCCAATACCTGATGGAAGTGGGTATATAAATTTTCATCGTTGATACCCAATCGTGCATTGAAATCTCCAGCTATGATAAATATAGCCTTAGGATATAACCATTCGAGTTGTTCTACATAATCATCAATTGTACCCCATATATTGCTAATAATAACTTTTTTTGAGCATGGTGGTATATATACATTGACTATCAGCAGAGAGAATTCAGAGAATAGAATATGGCAAGCAATTACATATAACCTAGAGGGGGTCACCTGGGATAGTATAGTATTAGATGTTGGAACTAAACTGATATGGTTGGCTTTAAGCTTTGTGGAAACCAGGATCCCAAGGCCTCCCTTAGGACGGCCATGTCTGGAGCTAGAGTCAGCTTTTAATAAATAGCTTGCAAAGCCATCTAGCTCCAGTTCTTCCTTCTCCCAGGTTTCCTGGAGAAGTACTATATCATACTCCCTAATAAACTTTTGAAAGGAAGGATCTGCTACCTTCCCTCGCCAACCTGCAATGTTCCAGGAAAGGAATGTCAATGTAGGGTATTGTTGATTTATCAATGGTCATCCGGACGTCGATGGATCAGAGATGAATATTTTCTTTCCTGCAGCAGAATTGAGGAGGGTATCACTTCCTGGGATAGCTGTTTGGTTTATGTGTGTAGGGCAGGCGTGCTGGAAAGTTGGACAGTTGTCCCCTCGAGTAGCGGTGTCTAAACAATAGGCTGCTGCCCTCTCGCTGGATGGAACTCTGTTTCTTCCTGAGATCCACTCTTCCCTGCTAGGTGACTCACAAGAGACTATATCTTTCTCTGCATGTTCAATCAGCTCCACTGGTGGGTTCCATACACTTACATTGAATACAACAGAGGAGGCGGGGTAAATTGGGCAGCCTATCTTCTTATTGATTTTCTCGGGGGAACCGATTTCCTCATCCCCCAGTTCTCTCATCTGGGTCCAGGTGGCTGAAGTCACGCTTTCTGGTTTTGGGGTAGGGATCAAATCGCAAATGTCTCCCTTTGGAGCAAGTTTATTCAGTAGGGGGTTTATTTCCACTGAGATCTGCAGCTGTGTAGTAGGGACCTTCCTGTTCTGAAGTGCTAGGTTCCTTCCAGAGGTGCCTATTTCTCCTGCATCCAGATCTTTTATTTGTGACCATGTTCTGTGTCATGGCTTGTTGTGAGTTGCAATACAAAAAAGGCATCAGGATCTTCTCACTTTCTCAGTATGGAAGGCCAGGAAACGTCCCCTGTAAGTATGTTTGAGATGTCGTTTTGAAAAGGGTTTCAGAAGTTATGGCTGCCTGTCCTCTTCTCTGGTCGATTCCTGGATAGTCAGCGGAGCTTTCGTAAATGGGAGCCAGAGATCTGGAGGTGGGCTCCTCATCATCAGAAATCTCCCTGCAGAATTGAATGAGATGTTAGAAAATAATATGTATATCGTAGTGTGCTTGCACAGCCTTCCTAAAAAAAAAAACCGACAGACTATAGCTTAGTCTTATAAAAATATTGTGTACTGGAAAAAACTCTGACACCTAGCAGAACTCAGTGCTACTCAGGAACATTAGAAAAACTCTTGCAGACAATTTTTAGAGAAATAATTTATATATTTACATTTAACTCAGAAAGCAGCATAAAAAATCTTGTAATAAACATTACCTTTGATCAGCAAAAAACACAGCAACTAACCTTACACAGGAGCATTGTGACTGGCTTTGAGTAAAAACCAGCAAACAGTGATTCTTCCTTGGTATATTTATACAGATTTCAAGCACTAACTACCTTCAGTTGCCTGTTGCTGCTGCAGCCTCAAAGTTTGTTCCTAAAACCCTTCACACCTGTGTGTGCACTACCCACACACAAACTCTGTGTACCTACACTCCTCTGTGTAAAAGGTTTGTTTAATATGTCATTTATGTTTTTATATCTTTATAAAAACTTGACATGAGAGGCCTCTTGGAATTTAGAAAACGGGCCACCTCTCCAGTGGAGTGAGTAGGCAGAGAAACAACTGGGGAATCCATTGATAGGGGGAAAGAAGCAAAGGGAGGGACAAAGAGTGAGCTGATAATTTGTAGAGTTCAGGAAATCGGTTGTAAGAATAATAAAATAATCAAGTGATTGGGTCATCTAAGGCCATCAAACCTAACCCCCTGCTCAAGGCAGGGAACCAAATCAAATCAGATCTGACAGAGGTTTGTCCAGTTTTCTACTGAATGCTCCCACAGCCCTGGAGCACTCACCACCTCTATGGATAAATGGGTCCCATTGCCATACTACTCTAACAGTTAGGAAGTTTTCCCCCCTGATATTCAACTGAAATCTAGCTTTCTGTAACTCGAGCCCATTGTTGCATGTCCTGCACTCTGAGGTGACCAGGAACACATCCTTCCCATCCTCTGTACGACAGCCTTTCAAGTCTTTGAAAAATGCTCTCCTGTCTCCCCTCAGTCTTCTTTTCTCAGGGCTAAACATGCCCAGTTCTTTCAGTCTTTCCTCACAGGGTTTCGTTTCCACTCTAGAAGCAAAGGCGGTTAGTTCACGTCCGTTTTGTCTCTGTTAGTGTTGGGCTTAGGAGCGGTACAGAAAAATGTTACTTCACGTCCGTTGCACAACTACTGAAATTTGTCTTGACCACGCCCCCGGAACGGGTGCTAAGTACGACAATCCTGTACCTGGTGCTGTGGTAGGGTTTTCCCTTGTCACTCTTTGTTCCCGCTTTCTGTTCTGAGACAAGACACCGCGTAGTAACGACTGTCATGCAACAAATCATTCATTTCTCTCAGAAAACTGTGTCTGGGTTGTTGTTGTTTTGACTTTTCAGAAGTGAAATATCAAAAAAGAATTTCTAAGCCCCCCCCCCCAAAAAAGGAAAAAGAAAGCTAGACAAATTCAGTGTTTGTCATGGTACAAGACCGTGAGGTAACACTTGTCACGAATCAAGTTATCACAACCATGGGAACACTGAAACAGAGACAAAACGACGTGATCACAACCAACGCTGTCACGGTACAAAACTAGTCACAGAACAAAGAAGGGCATGAAGTAACTGCCTAAGAAGATCAACCACAATGATATGTCTTCCATAAAGTCTTCCATAGCTGACAAGTGGTTGGATAATGCTCTGTTTCTCAGTTATGGATAACCTCAGCATCTTTTTAGCTCAATTCATCCAATTCTCCAAATTCTGAATCAGATGAAGTCAGGATGCTGCCGGGGAGGGTGCCCAAATTGCTTGGGGGGGATGCAGGGGAATCATTCACTCTGTAGAACTCAGAGAACTACTGTATTCCATTGTACAATACACTATGGTGTATCAGTAGATGAACAGCCAATATTATGCAGCACTCTCTCTTCTTCCAGTACAGCTGTGAGAGAAAGACCAACTCCTTTTCCATTTTGCACTTAACGCAATATAGATATAAATCCGAATCTTAAACTGTGGCTTATGTTCACTATGGTTTGTTGTTATAAGCCAGCTTCATAGACCATGTTTTGAAGTTGGCTTACTCTGGTAGTTGAGGCTCACCACAGTTTGTCTGCATTATGAAGTCACACCAAGTGAAGCAGCCAAATTGTGATCGATTAAAGAGGGAAGTGTGCCATTCTCTCACTTTTGTGCAACTGCACTAGAGGAAGAAACGGCGAGGGAAGCTTTGTCGCATCCTGATATGCCGTAGTTTTACTATTCTGCCCGAATACAGCTTTTACATCTCTCCATTTTCATCCAGAAGAACTTAAATCCAGTAACACTACTTTGAAAATGTCCCATTGCTTAGAGAGATGTATGACAATGCCTGCACAGGACATTTTCTGAGCATCCCTGCTGAGAAGATGAGCAGATGGACCAGCCTTCTTTGAGCTGTTAGAAGTCCTATTTCCCTTCAAATAATATTTTTTTCACATTTGTATAATTAATCACCCCCCTTTTACTTTGATCCAGTACTGTCTACTGTGAGGGTTAAGGGTCAGGGCTTCAGTTAGGTGACAGTCCCCTTAATTTTTGTCCCTGAGTTACTTTTTAGGAGGTACCACTACTGGGATGTTTCCTGCCTGCATCATGGTGGCTTTATCAGAGAGGAATATGAACAGCATAGGGCTGTGAGGTTAGCTTATATGTCCTTGGAACACACGCCTCCAATGCACAAGGGGTGTCTGTGCCTTTTCAATATGAGTTTCCTGAAGGCAAGTCACATCTCTGAGGTAACACCAGAACCGCCCCATAGGAGCCTATTTGGATTTTAAGGTATTCTGGGGAGGCCCTTCTCTTGATTCTACCACCTTCACAAGCTTGTTTTGTGGAGAGACAAGACAGGGCCTTCTCCGTGGCTGCTCCTAGGCGTTGGGGTAAGCTGCCTCCTTGAGACCCCCTTCTTCCCCTCCTTCCATCCTCAGGCAGACTTTTTTACCAAAAAGAGTGGGTTTAGAGAATGCGGTACTTGTTAAATTCAAAGTTACTTTAAATGTTCTTACTATTGCTTTTAATATTGACTCGTGCTCAGTTGTTTTTTGACATGGTTTTTGTGTAGCGTTTTAAACCTTTTACCATTATACAGCTTTAACTGCTGGCATGTTGTCCATAACTAATATTTTTGGCCACTGCTGAAGAATTCCAACTTAATCCAAATGGCAATGGGCCTCATGTGTGCCTTAAAGTTTCCACATACCATCTTCCTTCTTCCTTCACAGCAGGACACAAGGACTGCCTCTGAGAGGCAGATTCGGACTACCTTGATCCTGTGTTATGGGCAAGCAGCCTTGGGTGCAAAGCCAGAGGACATGCTGATGTTGGTTGACTTCATTGTGGCTGAGATCCTTTATCAGTTCCGAGGCACCAACAAGGTACTCCTCCTTTCCTTTTGGACTTCTGATACTTGTGGGCCTTGGGCCCTAGCTTTCTTCTTCTGTGCAGAGGTATCAACGCTACCCAAAACCTCCATCCAGGCAATGATGTGTATGTGTAAGGACTGACTCAAGGTGCAACTACACCAGTGGTTCTCAACCTGTGGGTTCCCAGATGTTCCTGGACTACAACTCCCAGAAATCCTGGCCATCTCAGATAGTGATGAAGACTTCTGGAATTTGTAGTTCAGGAACATCCAGGGACCCACAGGTTGAGAACTACTGAACTACACAATGGAGAGAAATACGGGTTAAACTGTTGTGATCCACACCCATGAAAATGGGCAAATTCACTACTGACTGTTTTCAATGCATTCCTATGGGAAATTTGTATAAAGGAAAATTTGCTTAACATAATTTCCTTTGGAACGAATTAATTCCTTTATACAAGGTACCCCTGTAATATGAATCTGAACTTTCCAATTTTGGAGAAGTTATTGTCTCATTTGCCAAAGTAGTTGCCCCCTGAGTCTTGCTAAATGCTGTTTCACTCTTCATTAGGGCAGAACTGTCCTCCAACCAGGGTATTCTATCATTTGTTCTGTCCCTCTCTCATTGGTTCTCAGCCCTGGGTTTCCCAGATGTTCTTGGACTACAACTCCCAGAGACCCTGGCCAGCACAACTAGCAGTAAAGGTTTCTAGGGGTGTTATTCCAAGAACAACCGGGGACCCAAGACTGGGCACTACTGCTCTACAGCATGTATCTCTCTTCTTTTTGTACGAGGCTTGCCTCAGTGTAACCATTCTTTCCTTTTTAGGATGAGACCATGAAGAAAACGTTCATGAGGTCTGTGATTATGATAAGCAAAGCACTTCTGCATAGCAAGAAGGAAGATGTCCAGTTCCCTCATAAATCTGAGTTGGTTATATCCATTATTGTAAGTAAAAGTGTTCTGCTTATATACCACCCCATACCACTTCAAGTCATCTCTGGGCTGTTTACAGTATTTAAATACAGTATGCAGGCTACACACTGCCGCCTCCCCGCAGCAAGCTGGGTACTCATTTTACCGACCTCGGAAGGATGGAAGGCTGAGTGAACCTTGAGCCGGCTACCTGGGATTGAACCCCAGGTCACGAGCACACCTGCAGTACATTCGTTTAACCACTGCGCCACGAGGCTCTCAGATACTCAGATACTTCCCAAAGGCTAACTTAATTTTAAGCCATGCAGATTGTGAGCAGAGTCTTGGCTGCAGCACTCCAGTTTAACCCCTGTGCCACCCCATATCTTTAATTCTCTACTACGCTCCCGCAATGGCAGAAAGAGTCCGATTCCTGGCTATTACTGCTGTTGGAAAGCAGGATGAAAACAACCAGGAGTAGCTTCTTGTCTAGTCCTTACATCCACTTACAGGGGAGGAGAGAGATTTAATTTGGTAGTTTTCTATTAGCAGTTGGCAGCACACGGGCCCTTGACAAATGTTTTGCGACCCTTAGACCTAGAGGCAATCTACCCCTATGGACGTCACCAGCAGAATACAAGTGGGAATAATAATTGCACACCCAGAAGCCCCCCAAGGCAACTTTTTTTTAAGTGTGTGTCCATCACACACCTTGTTTTAATTAAGAACTCAAATCAGACTGCCCGTCCTTTCCACTGCTGAATTTCAATAGCACGTAGTAGTAATAGCCAAAGTAGCCCTACCAGCTCACCCCATCTTGTTCCATGCCATAACTGAAGCTTTTTTTTTAATTTCGTAAGTTTGTTTCACAACTTCAGAGCAGTGTTGTGGGGAGGTGGACAAAATAGCCACAATGAAAAGAAAAGGACACCTCCTATACCACCCATTAGCATTTGAAGCACTCTCAGAGTGGTTTGCAATCTAAATACGCAGGCTTCACATTGACACACACACCCAGCAAGCTGGGTACTCATTTTACTGACCTCGGAATAATAGAAGGCTGAGTGAACCTTGAGCCGGCTACCTAGGATTGAACCTAGGTCGTGAGCAGAGTTTTTGGTGCAGTGTTGCAGTTGAAGCACCACACTCTTTACTGCCAACACTGTCGACACCATAACCAGCCCAGCTTATCAACTGCCCAAAGGACCATTAGATGGGAAACAGTGGTATCCTGAACCCTGGTCTTAAATGCCTGTCCCAGTGGCCAGCCTGTTTGGGACATTCCAGGAGGTGTAGTCAAAAAAAGAAACTTCTTCTTGCTCTGGAATTCAGTCTTAGCACTACAGTGCTGGTGTCTCATGGGTTCTGGCGTGCTCTGTTACTACAGGAAGTGATAGAAGAGGAGCCATCTGGGTCGTTCTCCATCACAATCCTTCACCAGGCCATGGTCACCGTCACTTGCATGACGTACGTAGTGCCATTTTGCTCCTTCTGAATCCTCTGTGTGTGCCTGGAAACTTCTTGATCAGCTTTGCAATTTTTAGTTATGGGTTTTATTGCACTTTTTAAAAAAAACCTATTCTAAGGGATATTTTTCCTTCCAAAAATATATATATATACATGCGTTATATAAATAATATTTCTCCCCAAGCCTTCTTCTGATCCTTTCTCTACAGGACCTTGAAGCCGCCACTGGACTCAGAGGTGAGGTCAGAGCTTGTGAGTAAAAGTGTCAAGAAAGTATTCTCTCTGCCGGCCCTGAAGGTGACGAAGCTGAAAGCTGGCAGCCCGATGCACCCGATCCAGACGCAGGTAACATGACCTTCCACGTCCAGGAAGATTAAAAGATGTGGGGAAAGGAGAAACCAGGCCCTTTTTGACCCATTATGTCCATCCGTAGAACATTGCTCTATTCTACTATTGCAGGCCTGCCCAACAGGTAGACCGGGGGCTACCAGTAGCCTGTGAAGGGTTCAAAAGTAGCCCACCAGCCATCAATAAAAAATGGGGATAACTTCTCCACTTCTACCTCCCCCACCCCAAGGACCACCACTGCCTCAGCAAAGCTCTGGGTCTGCCAGCCCACTGTCTTAGCCGAGCGGGGCAGTTCAGGGGCCATGGCACAGTCCCCTGCTCTCCCTACCGGCCAGATGATCGGCATGCCACTATCTCGTGACCAATTGAGTTGTTCGTGCAGAGCGGAGGAAGGGGAGTGGAGGGGACAGCAAGGAGCGGGGTCATGGGTGTGCCCACCTCCTTTGCATGGTGATGTCCCCCTCTTCTCTCCCCCCCCCGGAGAATTCCTTCCTCCCATCCACCCGTCCTCCTCCTCCTCCCACCCCCACAGCTGCCTCACAGAGACTGTGACCTGCCACTCTTCCTGCTCCCCTTCTGAGCCATTCCCTCCTCCTTGCACCACCATGGCGATGTGATTGCCCCGCTGCTGGCTTGGCCCATCCCAGCTGCACAGAGAACATGGCAGAAGGGAGTGAGAGCTATGGGCGGCAGCAGCAGTGGTAGTGAGGGGGCTGGAATGGAGAAAGGGGGAAACAGGAGGAGAAGTAGAGTCAAGTCAGGCCCCGGCCAGGTTGGGAGGGAAAGTGCACCTTTTTTAAAAAGTCTTCCAGCAGCCCGGGCAAGCGGAAGGGGCGATCTGCACAAGCATACACGTGCCTCCAGTGCACCCGTCCACACCGGCTCGAGCGGATGTAAGGTAAGCATGTGCATGGTCAGCCTTCCCATAGCAATGCACTGAAATATGTTCCCTCCAGAAAGGATTAATTGATTTTCAATGTGTTCCTATGGGAAACCGTTTCTCTACTTACAATATTTTTTACTTATGAGCATATGCTCGGAACAGATAAAATCCATAAGTAGAGGTTTTAGTGTAGTAGCCCTCAGGCACTTTGGGCTGGAAAAAATAGACCTCGGCCTGTTCAAAGTTGGACAGCCCTGTACTATTGCTTGCTTGCAATAGTAGAACTACAGTAGGACCCCCGTATCCACTGATTCACTTATCCACGGTTTGCAGAGGAAAAAATTAAATAATTCAGCAGCCACAAAGCAAGCTGTAAAGCAAGCTGTTGTCACAAACAGCAGATGTAAAGCAAGCTACTGTCACAAACATCAGCTGTAAAGCAAGCTACTGTCACAAACAGCAGCCATAAAGCAAGCTACTGTCTCAAAACAGCAGTCATAAGGTAAGCTACTGTCAGGAAACAGCAGTTTGGGGTTGGGTGGGCAGGAGTTCTCTCGTAGCCACTGTTTTCATTATCCACAGGAAGGCCTGGAACGAATCCCCAGCGGATACCGGGGTCCTACTGTATTCTACTATTGCATGCTTGTGTGCACCTGCGGTCCAGAAACTATGTCCTCATTCTGTTTTCAAAGAGAAAGCATTTCCCCTTTCCCAGAGGCCTTCTGGAGGAAGTACCCAACAATGCTGGCCTCTGTCTCTAGACATGATCAAGGATATGCCCACATTGGCACAAAAACAATGGCAAGAAGTGCTTGGAAATCAAGACTGATCTGCATTTTTTCCCCCTTCCTTTTGCCCCTATGACGTAAAAGGAAATGCAGATCGGTCCAGAGGTTCACATCACCTCCATTCTGTAGTTTTCACTTCTGCCACTGGGGCGTCTACGTTTTTACATCAGATCCATTCTAGGGTTGGGCACGAAACGGAAAAACAGTGTTTCGTTTCGTTTCATGTCCCCCAGGTTTTGTTTTGTTTTTAAACAAATTTTTGTAAAAAATAATCGTAACAAAACAAAACAGTAATGAAACGATTCATTCTTCTATAAAATGGCTCCCCTGGGTCCAGGGTCCAGGGGAGGAATTTTATAGAGTAATGAAATGGTTCATTTTAAAAATAGGTGGTGGTGGTGGTGGTGGTGTTTCATTTCATAACGAAATGAACATAAGAACATAAGAACATAAGAAGAGCCATGCTGGATCAGGCCAAAGGCCCATCTAGTCCAGCTTCCTGTATCTCACAGCGGCCCCACCAGATGTGTTTGGGAGCGCACGAGACTAGATATCTGTCTCCTGATATCACTCTCCTGCATCTGGCCCTTGAAGTACCCTGGTTTAAACCCTGGAGGTTACACATCTCCATCATGGTTTGTAACCTGTGATGGACTTTTCCTCCAGGAATCTGTCCAATCCCCTTTTGAAGGCATCCAGGTCAGATGCCATCACCACATTGTGTGGCAGGGAGTTCCATAGACTTACAACACGCTGGGTGAAAAAATATTTTCTTTTGTCTGTTCTTACTCTCCCAGCCCTCAATTTGAGTGGATGTTCCCTAGTTCTGGTATTTTGTGAGAGAGAGAAGAGTGTCCCTCTATCCACTTTACTCATAGCCTGCATTATTTTGTACGTCTCAGTCATATTCCCCCTCAGGCGCCTTTTTTCCAGACTAAAGAGGCCCAAATGTTTTAGCCTTTCCTCATAAGGGAGGTGCCCCAGCCCAGTAATCATTTTAGTCGCTCTCTTCTGCACCTTTTCCAGTTCCACTATGTCTTTCTTGAGATGTGGTGACCAGAATTGTACACAATACTCCAATGCTGCCTGTTGTTTTGTTTTGTCACAAAAAGATTTGTAAGCTTACAAAATGATGAAACAGCATTTCATGTTTCGTAATGTGCCATCCCTAATCCAGTCACATTGGCTTAGAAAATGGTGGGATTGCTTGAACTGATGCAGGAAACAATCCCTTACTCTTCCCAGTTCCCATGTGGGTGCAATAAGCTATTTCTTTTTCTTTTTAAAAAACAGTTTGGTGCCTGTGCTGTTGCACCAGGGCACCTAGATAATGAAGCAAAGCATCCTATATAACGAATAAGAAAAGGAATTAAGAGGAGGATATTCTGCCCTTGTTTGCAGCTTATTAGTAGCTGTTCTCTAGCTGCACCTCCTGCAGGGCTACAAGAGTACCGCATCAATAAGCTGCGAACAAGGCTGTTTAGCCCATTTCCTCCTCTCTTTATTTGAAAAGATTAATTTGAAAAGACCCAGGGAAACTCTAATGCAAATTTGCACTTCTCTTGCTGTGCAGTGACACCCCAAGGCTCTTAGAAAACAAGAAGGCAAACGTAAATGTTGGAACAGAACAATAGCAAATGACAAATGATGGGAACCAACACAGATCAAAGCCATTTCTCCCCAGTTTGTCTTTTCTAGATTTGTGTGTAAATTAGTCCTCTTAGGCTTCCTTCTTTATTTCTCTTGAGGTCTCTCTTCCTGCTTCTTGATTCATTTTCTCTTCTGTTATATTTAGGGAGAATCAAATAATGCCAGCCGCCTCTGTAAACTAGCTCTAGGGAGTCACGTTTGCATATTTTTGTTTTACTATCAGCCCCCATGCTGGTCATTCAATGCATACTCACACATTCAGCACCAGACCATTGCACTCTGTCATTACTAACACCAACCATTCCTAACCAAGAAGACCTGGTTTTCCGTCGTCAGTAGAATTATCTTCGCTTTGCAAAACATGAACCTTACAGGGCAGAATCCTCCTTCCGCTGCAGCTGGGGAAGCTTCCAAATGGGCTGCAAAGCCATCCCTCTACTGCTGGCCTGTCCCAGCCTGTGCTGGCACTCCGTTGTACCCATCACGCTGGGCTCCACCCAGGTCTTTGGCCATGCAGCTCAGGGCCGCTCAGGACCACGTTAGCAGAGGAATGTCTTTGGTTGTGCGGGTGTAGTAAGGCCACTGCTATTTTTTTCTTGTTCCACTTCTAGGATTTTTACTACCAGACCGTCATGGCTTGCCACAACATGCTGATTGGGTTGCTGTCCGAGGCCCCGAATTTGGAGTCGTTGCAGGATATCTTGATAGTAAGAGAGCTGTGTAAACCCTACAAGCAAAGGAGGAGGCACGGCCCTCTAAAACTACTTTTTATGGTTGCATCTGTCCCAGATGTTATCTAGGAAGCTCGAGAGTGGATGACGTGCAAAGCCTGGATGAGATCACTTTAAAAAGCCAAAACAAACTAGAACTATCCAAATTGCAAAAATAGGTTGTCAGAATCCCCCGGCCAGTGTGGCTAGTAGCCATGCAGGGTGTGGGATTCTGGAAGTTTTAGTTCAGGCTACCCAATGCCCACCTACCCCTCAGCAAGCTGGGTACTCACTTTACCAACCTGGGAAGGATGGAAGGCTGAATCAACCTCGATCCAGCTACCGGAGCCTAGGATTGAACCAAAATCGAGAGCAGAGTCTTCACTGCAGCACTGCGGCTCAGCTCCTGTGCCACAAACCTCTTTCCGCCGCACGATGAGGCTCTGTTGTCTCCATCTAATACCTTTCTGCCCCCTCCCTTCCCTCCCACCCCAGGCAATCCTCCTTATCTTGTGCTGGACAACCATTTACAATGTTTTCTCTGTAGATTGTGGGAAGCTCAGCCTTGACATTGCTGAGTCCATTGTGTGAGACCGCAAAAAAAGTTAGAAGGAGCTGAGGGAGGGCAGCTTGAATGACTTTTCTTGCTCTCCCCAAAGAGTTGCTTCTCCACCAAAATCAGCAGCTGCCCCTGGCTATTTTCTCCCTTCTAGCAGCTGGTACTCAGAAATCAATAGACTGCCCCTGAGAGAAGAGGTTCCACTCTTTTCCCTCTCCAGTCACCCCCCACTGTCCCCTGCCTGGGTTTAAGCCTTTTCCCCTCCGAAACGTTTCTGCTCAGTTTCCTCCGCCACCCTGTCACGCTGGGTCTTGCAGGCAGAGGCTTACTCTTTTCCGAGCTCAGAGGATGGAGTTAAACACAGAAATGCAAGCACTTGTTTAAAGTTCTCATACATATGTACAAACTTCAAGTCCAAACGTAGACCCAAATATTTAGGTACCAAGGAAGGGAGGGAAGGAAGGAGGGAGGGAGGGTTAGTTTCATGTTAAATATAGAATAGAATAGAATAGAGGTTTATTGTCATTATGCATATGCAAGATATGCACAACGAAATTAGAGTGCTGTTCCACAACACACTCTAAACAAGGAACCATACAAAACACATAAAACACATAAAACACCATACAAGATATTAAAAACTCTTACAAAATTTAAAACACTACTTAAAAACTGATTAGGATGGTGCTAAAACTGTCGCATTTAACTTGGATACCGCTCTGGGATAAAAACTGTTCTTTAGTCTATTTGTCCTTGACCTAAGAGTCCTATATCTCCTGCCAGATGGCAACAGTCTCTCAGAATTCTAGATGTCTTCCTTAAGCATCTGGAGTTGTATAGTTCTTCCAAAGGAGGAAGAGGACAGCCCACTGTCTTATCAGCAGTGTTTATAACCTTCTGGAGCGCCCTTCTATCTGCCACTGTGCAACTGGCGAACCAGACACAGAGGCAGTAAGTGATAGTGCTTTCTATAAAGCCCCGGTAGAAGGTTACCAACAGTTTCTTAGACAGTTGTTCCCTCCTGAGAAGTCTCAGAAGATATAATCTCTGTTGGGCCTTCTTAACCAGTGCTTCAGTGTTGGCACTCCAGGTCAAATCCTCCTGTAGAGGATTACTATTTCACATATTGCCTGTTTATAGCACCCAGAAAGAAAAAGTAGAGGCTGAGATCTGGCTGGTGATCTATGAGACAGCCACGTTACTAAGCACACATTGGTGGCGCAATCCGGCGTGTACCTAATAAGGCCACCGGTGGGTCTTTAAATAATGGCAATTCCCTGAAGTGAGATATGCAGTTTGACTTTACACAAGCGTAAATCGCCACCAGGAGTCTGGCCAGCAAATCCTCCGCACAGAAATCAGTCCCCTTTATCTTGGAGACAACCCTTCCCCTTTGCAATCTGATTTTAATATTTGATTTGATTTTAAATGTGTCCTCTTTGGCAGCGCCGAGATCCAGTTAGTGGCCCCCAAGTTGCAGCGACTGACTCTTTCTTCTTGGCCTGTTCCTTTCCCTGGCAGCACACAAACAGATGGATGGAATCCCAAAAGAACTACGAGCGGGAAAGGGCGATTCGGGGCACAAGTCAACTCTTGAAGTTTGCCTCCGAACACTTGGAATTTGATGTGAGTGGAAACCTGAGGAGGCAAAACACCCCGCAGGCAGATTGAGCCGTCTGTCTCTGAAGTCATCCTGGAAAGGGCCTGAGAAGACGTAAACGGCCTTAGGGGCTGCATTCCACTTTTACCTATTAGCGGGAAAGCCGCAAAAGCAGAAAACGGACTCTACTGCTCTTGTTTAACTTAATTTAATCTTATTTAATTTATATGCAACTCGCTGTTGAGTCTGACTTAGGTCACACGACTCAGAAGTACAACTTGGAACTATTTTTTCTGACTCACCTTTTGAGTGTGCCTCAATTTAAAAAGGATGTTGACAACCTCTAGCAGGTGCAGAGGAGGGCGACCAGGATGGTTGAGGGTCTGGAGGAAATGTCTTATGAGGAACAGCTTAGGGAACTGGGAATGTTTAGCCTCTCTAAAAGAAGGCTGAGGGGGGAATATGATAGCTATGTTTAAATATTTGAAAGGATGTCATATTGAAGAGGGAACAGGTTTGTTTTCCATGGCTTCAGAGACTAGGACTCGGGGCCATGGTTTCAAACTACAGGAAAAGTGATTCCATTTGAACATTAGGAAGAACTTCATGACAGTTGGAGCTGTTCGGCAGTGGAAGATGCTGCCCCAAAGGAGGGTGGTGGAGTCTCCTTCTTTGGAGGTTTTTAAGCAGAGGCTGGATGGCCATCTGTCGGAAATATTGTGATGGGGGGGGGGTTCCTGCATGGCAGGGGGTTGGACTGGATGGCCCTTGAGGTCTCTTCCAACTCTAGGATTCTAGGATTCTATGATTCCTAATAGGGATCAACCTTCCAGGCTACCATCACCATCATCCGCAGCAGGTCAGGCTTCCTTTCCAGGAGCCAGCTACTGCCTGTGCCCACAAACCTGCCACCCAGCTGATGAACGGCAAGGGCCGGTTCTTGGAAGGGAAGTTAGTCTTTCTCTGTGCACGTGCCAGCCTATCATCTGAGCAGCACATGCGCAGTCTGAGTCTTGGGGTCCGAGTCCTGACTCCCAAGCTTCAAGGGCGGAGGATGAGGCCAATAACTCAGACCAGAGGATTAGGACTCAGAGACAAGAGTTTCTAACATCCCCGTTTACACGCCATCTTTCAGCCAGGACTAAGACCCACTTCTTGAAGCCTCTCTCTACCCTGCCGGCTGCTCAGGGGGCTAGTGGGAAAGATGAGTGACGGACTGTGGAAGTCAAGCATGCTGCGTGTTGTCTCACTGGGAAGAAGCACACCTCGGGTCTGGGGTCCCACCCAAAAGATGTTCCTTAATAATAATAATAATAATAATAATAATAATAATAATAATAATAATAATAATAATAATAATAATAATAATAATAATACAACCCCCATCTATCACGGGGGTTAGGGACCCGACCTGACCCATGATCATTGAAAATCTGCAATATGCAGGCGCAGGTTGGGTCAGGCCTGGGGGACACGATGTTTAAAATGTCTTTAAGCAACGGAGCCAGCTTGGCTCTGTTGCTTAAAGTCGTTTTAAACATCGCACACCACCTCCCCACCCTCCCCGGGGTGCGGGGGAGCAGCACATGATGCCTCCATGAAGACAAGCACCGGGTTCCAGCTGATTGGCGCTGGGGTGGGGGAGAAAAACCTTTTGTTTCCCCATCCCAGCGCCAATCAGCTGAAGCCCAGGCCTTGGGGAAGGGGGGGAAGGTTTAAAAAGCCTGGGCTTTTAAAACCTTCCCCCCCAAAAGCCCTTTTGGGGTACCACTGTACTGCGGTCCCGCGATATAGCAGGACCGCAGTATATGAACCGCAAAAGGGTGGGGGACACTGTAGTAGTAGTAGTAGTAGTAGTAGTAGTAGTAGTAGTAGTAGTAGTAGTAGTAGTAGTAATAATAACCTTGATTGTCAATGTACAACCTGTGTACAATGAAACTAATTGAGCCTCCCTCCTCCCCCCAACACCATCCCACTAAAAAAAACCACTCAATCTCATTCCACTCATGTGCTTACAGCACAACTCGCCGACCCAGGAGTCTATCACACAATGTCACTTCTCATTCAAAAGTATAACAGCCCACAGATAAAAACTATTTTTAGCCTGTTGGTACGACTGGCTATGCTTCTGTATCTCTTGCCCGAGAGTAGGAGAGTAAAGAAGTGCTGACCAGGGTATGAGTCATCCTTGATGATTTTCCTCGCTCTCCTAAGACAGCGGTCCCTGGCGATGTCATCCAGCGGACTCAGGGGACAGCCCATGATGTTTTGTGCTGTTTTCACTACCCTCTGTAAAGTCTTTCTGTCCGCGGCTGTCAAACCAGCTTAACAGACTGTAATGCAGTATGTGAGGACACTTTCTATTGTAGACTGGCAGAAGGAGGTCATCTATTGCTGCTCCACATAGTTCTTTCTCAAGAGCTTGAGGAAATGGAGTCTCTGTTGGGACTTCCTGGCCACCTGGGTTGTATTGATTTTCCAGGTGAAATCTTCACTAAGGTGAACCCACAGGAATTTAAAGGAGGAAACTCTCTCCACACAGTCCTCCAGAAGTCCAGCACCATCTCCTTTGTCTTGCTGATATTTAGGTGCAGATTATTGTCTAAGCACCATGAGGATAATTTTTGGACCTCCCCCCCCCGTATGCTCATTCGTCCCCACGTGTAATAAGACCCATTATGGTAAGCTCAATGGTAGGTGACACCTTTCTCTGACAGGGTTCTGAGTGGCCCGGTTGACATTTCTGCATCTCTTTCGCGTTTCCATTCCAGACATCTGTGGAATTTTCTCTGCTCGGACAGCTGGTGGCAGTGTTGGCCCTCCACATCGCCGACAGTGTGAAAGAGGTTGGCCAGGTAGCAGCCGAGGCGATATATCATCTCCACTACATCATCATGAGCAGAATGGGTGAGGGGCGTGCTGGGACATCTTTGAAGCCTAGACAGATAGAACTGTAGAGCCGGATGGGGTCCCTGAGGGCATCAAGTCCAACGCCCTGCCAAAGTGTCCCTCAAATTGGGACATCCCACCACTGGTGCTATCTGTGGGTATCAGGGAATTGTCATCCAAAGTGGCTTTCCTAAGCAATGGGGCACAGCCTGCCATCCTAGCTTTGGCACGTGTGTGCACATGGGCAGGGGACCCTGGGAAAACCAGCTAGTTGCTATTTTTCTCTTTTCCAGGCCAAACATTGTAAGGGCTTCATTCTGAGACCTTTAAATCTTAGAATCACAGAATAACATTATTGGATCCCGATGTGTCCCTGCCAGGCACATTGCAAAGCCTAGAGTGACTTTGTGTCCCACTTGCGCCCAGAACCTCGGGTCAAGAGGAGATGAAGGGCATGGTGGCTCCCTTATTCTACAGTCCCTGATTTCATCTCCACCAAAAAAGCGTTTACATAATTTTCAAATTCTTCTGTTCCTAAGCATTGCATTGATCAACATAGATGTTTCAGCTGCCCAGTCTTACAAAGGCCTTAAGCCAGAAAAATATGTAGAAGTTATAGATGTCTTTTTTAAAACTCGATTTTATTCTTAACAAAATCAGTGTTATTTTTAGAACAACTTTCCCCCCCCCCAATCCTTTCCAACTGCGCTCTCACCTAAGCTTACATCTCAGAGGGTCTCTGTGGTCTCTGTAGAGTATCTTGTTGATCATTTAACAAATAGGTTTGCTTTGTTCAGACACTTTTTCTGAAAGAGTGATGCATCCAAAAGGATCAGTCCTCTGCTTAATAGTTGGAGGCTACTAACGTTGTGTTTTACCCCTGAAATTAAAAAAAACAAACGAAACCGTACACCGTCCAGTGAAGGAGATGGAGAAGAAACACAGGAATAAGAAAGGGAATGTCGTGAAATGGTACCGAGAAGATTTCTTCATTCCTGGACCCAGTGTCTTCTACAACAACATCTCTAAAGTGGCAAAGGTAAGGCATGGATTGACAATAAGATCTCACCACTGACTGGCAGTTCTTCATGAAACAAAACTTTTTTTAAAAGCCAGCAAACAGTACTTGTATAATTATTGGAAGCAAAATGCTCTGAAGAAATGCAAGACATACAGCAGCAATGGTTGGTCTTATTCTGCAGAGGGATTTGCTTTTGTTTTGTGATTGGCTGCCAGGTGGTAAACAGGGACTTCATTTGCAAATAGGATGGTGCTTTGGAAGAGTGATGTGGCTGGGGTTGGGTGGGGGGCAGGAAATGTAGTAACATGAAATGCATCTTTTCCTGACTGCATGACTGGAGTTTTGCTCCTGTTTCAATCACAGTGGAAGAACATAAGCACATAAGTGTGAGGGTCTTCTCCACCTGCCCACCCCCACCCCCACGTCTTCGTCCCATAAGTATAGGCAGGGATCATGGATGAAGTCAACACATCAAAACTTTTATTTTCAACATCAGTAAACTTCTTCTCCTCTTCCACTACTGAGTCTCTTGTATCTAAAAGGGGTTCAGTCTTATACCAGCTGTTTTGCAGTTGCCTGACTAAAACGTCGAGCTGAACCACCCACCGCTCTAAACGGAAAGTCTCAGCACATCTAGGGCCCGGGTCCAACGGCATCCTAGACAAGTCCACCATAGGGGGAGTTAGCTCACCCGAAGTCCCCTCTGGATCTTCAATTTATCAATTAAACCTAAAACATCATCTCTTTTAACCTGTATTTGATTTAATTCTTTAGTCAAGAGGGGCAGTTTGGGCAGCGGAATCTGCTCAAGGTCTTCTGTCGTGAAGATAGAGGCAAAGAACTCATTTAATTTCTCTGCAATTTCCAAGTCCTCCTTAATCTCCCCTTTTCCTCCCTCACCATCCAGAGGGCCAACTGGTTCTCTGGCAGGTTTTCTACTTCTAACATATTTAAAGAAACTCTATTATTTCCCTTTATATTGCTAGCCATACGTTCGTCAAAGTCTTTCTTTGCCTCTCTTATCATCTTCTTACAGTTCTTTTGCCAGAGTTTGTGTTCCTTTTTATTTTCCTCATTTGGGGAGGATTTCCATTTACGGAAAGACCTCTCCTTGCACTTTAGAGTCTCTCTAACTCCACTCGTTAACCATGCTGGCACCCTCTTGAACTTAGAGGAGCTCTTCTTTCTTTGTGGTATGCACTTGTGCTGGGCCTCTATTACCGTTATTTTAATCAGGCTCCATGCACTCTGAAGAGATTGGATTCTTTTTACCTTCCCTTTCAATTTCTTTCTAACTAGTTTCCTCATCTGAGGGAAGTTTGCCTTTCGCAAATCAAGGGTTTTTGTGTTTGATTTGCTTGACACTCTTCCTCCAACATGCATGGAAAGGAGATTGCAGCATGGTTACTGTTCCCCAGAGGCTCAGTGACATTCACATCCCTGACCAGGTCCTGAGTATCACACAGTATTAGATCCAGAGTTGCCTGTTCTCGGGTGGGCTCCATGACAAGTTGCTCTAAGGCACAGTCATTCAGCATGTCATGTACCATGACCACTGGCTCCTTCCCAGTTCTCTCTAACAAACTATCTAGATTTCTCATGATGTCTGCAACCTTTGCACCTGGCAGGCAAGTCATCATATGATTATCATGCACATCACAAATCCATCCCTCTGTATTTCTAATAATTGAATCATCTAGTACAAGGAGCCTCTCTCCTGCAGCCTGTTCATTTACATGCACCTCATCAATTATATTTATTACTTATTTATTTATTTTAAGGGAGAGGTCTTCAGTTTGTTCCTGTTGTTTGTCTTCCTGTATCTCATCAAGTGTGATGAGGGAGAGATCTTCAGGTGAAACCAGTTGTTCCTCTGTGCATTCCTCATGAGTGTGCCTCCCAAAGTTGTCTTGTTGAATCCTGTGGGTGTTTGCATAATATTTGTGTAAGAATTACCTGTGGCTTGACATGCCATAGCCAACCGTGGCTGAGAGCAAAGGTCATGGGGGCGTGTCTGGGTTGTACAGCTTGGTACATGACCAGGTCTGCCGGCAAAATGCATCATGGGCCTTCGTCAAATAGCTGTAATTAGCTGCAGCAGGCTACAAAAGCTTCTGCGGACACCAGTAGGATCCTAGCCAAAATATCCACCACAACTCGCTCCAAGATACTCAGGCGGAACCACTTTGCTAGCCATTGTAGCATTATGGAACAGAGATGGTTGTTTGAGGGGGAAACAACTCTTAACTGTTAGAGTGGTACGACAATGGAACCAATGAGGTGGTGAGCACTCCGACACTGGAGGCTTTCAAGCAAAAAACTGGGCAACCCCTTTGTCAAATCTGCTTTGACTTGAGATTCTTGCAATGAGCAGTGGGTTGGACTCAATAGTCTTAATGGGGTTCTAATATTCTACAGTGGTGCCTCAACCTACGAATTTAATCTGTTCCGAATAAATGATCTTAAGTCGAACTACTCTTACGTCGGGGTACCTATCTAAAAAAATGAAAACAGTTAAAAAATTAAAAAATTAAAAAAATATTTGCAAGTTGAGCAGACCATATGTAAAATTTGTAAGGTGGCAGTTAAAATGCCAACAATTTTCCTCTCTTAAGTCGAATTACTCTTAAGTCGAATTACTCTTAAGTCTGTGAAGATTCTGTCATCCAGGTGAGTTTATCTGGAAGTTGAGTCATGGCTACTGGACTTCTTTTTTGAGAGATAGAAACGTTTCGCTGTTCATCCAAACAGCTTCATCGGTCTGAATACAGCTAGTGCAAGTACTCCATCTTATAGTCAGCTTTGACCTCTTGTCACCCTGGTCTGTCTTAGGCTCATAAGATGAACAATAGCCTGAATAGGCTTGTTAGGGAGACAAAAGTATCCATAGCCTTAAGGTGAACAATGGCCTAAGGTGCTGAAAGCCATCAAGAATGGGTCGTTAGCTATGGCCTTGGTGGTGAAGGCTTTTTGATTTGTCTGGGTACTTTGGAAAGCACAGCCTGATAAGTAGCAGATAGACTATGCCGGAGCCCACCACCTCTGTTGAGTCGGGGAACTACTGTATATGAGACCCCAGCTAGGTTTTGGGTAGTTTGAGAGTTTTACTTTGTGCTCAGAGAAACAGAAAGAGAGGCACCCACAACCCCTATTCAATTTGAAATGCCACAATTTATTTGAGTCCATGATGGGTCTCCGGACGTGATGTTTTGGTCCTGTTCCAAGAATGGATGAGAGTCCAGCTCAGAGCTTCTGACAGGTGCCTAATCAGACACTGTCCCGGCCAGGGGTGGAGACTCGCCTAAAGTACAGGATAAGAGACGTCTCACCTGGTCAGTGGGCCCTGGCTGGGTCTTGGGCAGCAGAGGAGGACTGCAAGCTCCTGGCATCCTTTAGGAGAGAACGCTTGGGCGCAAGAGAAACAGGAAGCCTTGGAAGGAGAAGGAAAACCTTGACACGCTAGTGGTGTGTATATGTGTGTGGAACCCCTCTGTTTCTGCTCCGTGGCAGGCTTTTGGGGAGCATCTCTCCACCAATCAGCTGACGGACCTCTCGCTCAAGACAATCGGCAGTCTGACGAAAGAAGACAAGGCGATTTCCCAGGCTGCTGGGGTGCTGCTGAGCTCCTTCCTGGAAGAATGTGGGATGGACCTGGAGGACGTAAGATGCCAAAGGGATGGGGGTGAAGCAGGTTCTCCATAAGTTGAACCCTCTCTTCAGCCATACATTTGACTTGTGGCAGAGGCATTGGCTGGTTCTCTCTTGGTCTAGGGCAGTGGTTCTCGACCTTCCTAATGCTGCGACCCCTTAATGCAGTTCCTCATGTTGTGGTGACCCCCTTGCCCTGCTTGGAAGAGGCCACAAGCCCCCTTTGGCAGGCCACTATGCCGCAGGTGCCATAGAGAACTTCCCTCTACAGGCACCCTCAGCCAATCGCAGCCTCCATTGCCATTGATTGACATCCCCTCCAACCTATCAAGCTGTAACTCAGTCTTCCTCCCCTTCCTCCCTCTCCTCCTCCAGACCCAAGCCATTTGTGCCTTTTTCTTCACTGGCTCATGGCAACCCCTCTGAAATGGTCGTTCGACCCCCAAAGGGGTCAGCCCCCCCCCCAGGTTGGGAAACACGGGTCTAGGCACACATGGGTTCTTGTTGCTGCTCATCCTCTTCACGGGGTAACCATGGCCAGTCATTGCCTCTTGACCTAGCCTACCTTACAAGGGTGTTGCACAGATGACCAAGAGAAAACAGAACAATGCAGGCCTTCTTTAGCTTGTAAGAAGAACACAGTGTCAGAAAACAAAATGTTGCAGGGGTTTGGATTTCTGGTAAAATTCCTTTTTGCTGCATAATAGAAGTACAGAGGTGCTCCGAGAAAAGCTAGAAGTTCTCTAGAGTCCACCCCTTTCTCATTACCTGGCTTTCTTGACTGCACTCATATTTAGCAACCAACCGAATGGATCAACAGCAAACAAACCATTGCTGCCCACAGTCTAAAGAATGTACTCAGTAGAGAGGGCTGGCTCTGGATTCGAAGGCTAGAAGGAACAATTGGTTAGTACTAGATAAATATGCCATCACCTTGGCCCAGAAAAGCCCCTCTCAGACACCCAGACTACTGAGAGCATGGGAGAGTGCCACCCATTCAGATGTTTTCTCCTTGTGCTTGACTGAAGATGACATGCGGTCACTCTTTTCAGAGTTTTCTCTGCCTTCATTGGACTTCATAGGCTGCAGCCCACCAGAGGGGCAGAGAAGCTCTGAGCCCCAGGAGCTTACATTGGCAGTCTTTCCTTAAGTAAACGTGATCCAGAAAGAGGTTAGCAAATGCAACTCATGCCAGTAAAAAACACATCTCTGCAACCAGGCTCCTTTGCGTCTTAGCCATTGTTATCCACTGCAATCCCAAAATGAGATCCATAGAAACCATCCAAAGCTGCACTGGGAAATGTCAGAGGTTCTTCTGGACGCCCATTTAGTTCATTGTGAACCACACACACATAACGACACCATTGCATCCAAATTCCATGACAACATTCAGGAAATACAAAAAGCGGGCATTAAAGTTATCCCATATTCCCCATAACCACACTACTCACCCTCAGTACATTTTGCATTTCACTGAGGTCTGAAGAGCTCCCTGGTAGGGGTGGGATTTTGGGTGAAGCTAGGCCTCAGATCCTTCCAGTTAAGGCCCATGATCCAGCTGAACCACACTGAATTGTCTGTAATTTATTTATCTAGTATTAAATTGGATTTTATACTACCTGTGCAAGGGGTCTCCCTGTGAGACAGAACTCCCACAATGGCAAATCATGGGGTTTTTAGTCCAACAACAACAACAACAAATCCAAATGTCCCATTCCTAGTCATTGCCCCCTGAATGTTTACTGGAAGGACAGATTTTGAAGCTGAGGCTCCAATACTTTGGACACCTCATGAGGAGAGAAAAGGCCCTCATGTTGGGAAAGATGGAAGGCAAAAGGAAAAGAGGACGACAGAGAATGAGATGGTTGGACGGTGTCATCAATGCAACCAATATGGATTTGACAAAACTCCGGGAGGCAGTGGAAGACAGGAAGGCCTGGCGAGCTCTGGTCCATGGGGTCATGAAGAGTCGGACACGACTGAACAACTGAACAACAACACCACAAAATGTCCTACTTCAAACTTCCTTTGCAATATTTGATTTTTCATTTTTCTATTGGCAACTATCAGTTTGTATGTTTATAGAAGGTAGAGTGAAACCTGATGTTTCTGGAAGGCAAGCCATATAATAGAATCATTGATTATGTAAAACTGGATGTATAGAAGTGAGAGCTGGACTATAAAGAAGGCTGATTGCCGCAGAATCCATGCTTTTGAGCTGTGGTGCTGGAGGAGAGTCTTGAGAGTCCCCTGGACTGCAAGGAGATCAAACCGATCCATCCCGAAAAAAATCAACCCCGAATGTTCACTGGAAGGACAGATTTTGAAGCTGAGGCTCCAATACTTTGGCCACCTCATAAGGAGAGAAAAGGCCCTCATGTTGAGAAAGATTGAAGGCAAAAGGAAAAGAGGACGACAGAGAATGAGATGGTTGGAGGGTGTCATTGATGCAACCAATATGGATTTGACCAGACTCCGGGAGGCAGTGGAAGATAGGAAGGCCTGGCGAGCTCTGGTCCATGATGGGGTCACGAAGAGTCGGACACGACTGAACGACTGAACAACAACAACAGTCCTTGGGCCTGTCAGAGTCCTCATAAATGATTTTTAGCGATCCAGAAGTCACTTCCGGTTTATTGGAAGTGACTTCTGGTTTGCAGGGAGGCCCTTTTGGGGCCTCCGCACATCGCAAATTTTCAATTATCACAGGTCGGGTTGGGTCCCTAACACCCCACAATAGGCAGGGGGTCACTAACAAAAAAAAGAAGAAGATTGAGGTAAAAATAGAGCATATCTTTTTAGGGTTGGGGTGATAAAGAAAGTACTTTGATTGTGTATTGTGGGATAGCACCAGCTATAATGGTGTTAACAACTGGAAATATGATAAATGGAAAGACAAGAGTGGCTGGAGTGGGGAGTAGCGGTAGATGGTGCAGTCGTGGTTTTGTTATTGGATGGTGGTTTCGTTTCATCTGTGGGAAGGGTCTGGGTTTGTGTTTGGTGTGGATGGAAGGTGGTGGCATCTTGTGTCCTTTTGGACCTGGTGTCAGTCTTTGTGACAGAGGCTCGTCTGTTGACCAGGGCTAGTTTCCAGATGTCAGGCAAGCGGGAGGTGTCATCACGTTTATTCATGTTGTTTGGGTGTTTCTCTATTTCAATGGCTTCCATGATTATTCGACTGTTGAAGTGTTCAGTTTTGGAGATGAGTTTGGTTCTTTTAAAATCAATTTCATGACCTGTTGTTTTTATGTGCTGGAAGAGAGAGGAAGATTTTTCTTCTTTTTTGACTGCGTTCTTGTGTTCTGCGATGCGTGCGCTTATTCTCCTGTTTGTCTGTCCGATGTATGTGGCTGGGCAGACTTTGCATGGTATTTCGTAGACTCCTTGGTTTTCTAGCTCAATCTTGTCTTTGGGGTTTCTTAAAATGTTGGCTATTTTTTGTTCGATGCAAAAGGCTGTCTTGATATTGTGTTTGTGGAGAATTTTGCTTATTTTGTCTGTGGTGCCTTTGATGTAAGGGAGGAGGGCAGTGCCGTTGTTCTCTTCTGTTTCTTGGTTCTTGGGGGTGTTTCTTTTTGGATTAGTTTGGTGATGGTGTTTTTTTGGAATCCGTTCGCAATTAAAGCATTCGAGAGAGTGTGTAATTCAGTTTTTAGGTGGTCTTTGTCAGCGAGGCGTTTGGTTCTGGAGATGAGGGTTTTTGCTACGGAGCTGATCTGTGCAGGGTGGTGGTGTGATTGTGCATTTAAGTAGCGGTTTGTATGTGTTTTTTTCCGGTAGATGGTATGTCCTAAGGAGCCGTCGGGTTTTTTGTAGATTAGGACGTCCAGGAAGGGAAGTTGGTTGTTGGCTTCTATTTCCATAGTGAATTGTATTTTGGGGTGTAGGCTGTTGAGATGTGTGAGGAAGTTGTTCAGTTTGTCTTTCCCGTGTGGCCAGATAACAAAGGTGTCGTCAACATATCTGAGCCAGAGTTTGGGTTTATGTTCGGACTTCTGTAACGCGTTGGTTTCAAAGTGTTCCATATATAGGTTTGCGATGACCGGTGAGAGGGGTGATCCCATGGGTGCTCCTTCTATCTGTTTGTATCTTTGTCCATTGTGGATAAAGTATGTGTTGGTTAGGCAGTGGTTGGTCAGATCTAGGATGTGCTTGGGGGGGTTGTATTTGTTGTGGATAGCTGTCAAGGCTTCTTGAATGGGCACTTGTGTGAAGAGCGAAACAACATCGAAGCTCACGAGTAGGTCATTGGGTTGTAGGTCTTGTTTCTTTATAATTTCTATGAAGTGGAACGAGTTTTGTACGTATGAAGAGATGGATTCTGCATAGGGCTGGAGTTGTTTGGCAAGAAATTTGGCGAGGTTTTGTAGGGGTGAGCCTATGGAGCTGACTATGGGTCTGAGAGGTGTTCCTTCTTTGTGAATCTTGGGGAGGCCGTAGAGCTTGGGGCATCTGGATGATTTCTCTCTGGGGATGATGCTTGGCTTGATTTCTTCACTTAAGGGTGAGGCTTTTATTTTGGCTTTGGTGGTTTTTTCCAGGTAGGTGGTGGGGTCTGTGTTCAAAGGTATGTAAGCAGGGTCTTGTAGTAGGTTGGATAGTTTGGCTTGGTAGTCAGATGTGTTCATCACCACTGTGGCATTGCCTTTGTCTGCTGGGAGAATGATTATGTTGTTGTCTTTCCTCAGGTTGGTGAGGGCTTTTTGTTCTTCTTTGTGTAAATTGCTTCTGGGTGGTTTGCTGGAGCAGAGGATATTGGTGACTTCGAGTCTGATTTTGTTGGCTTCATCTGGGTTGATTTTGGTTAGGCTGGCTTCCACTCCGCATATGATGTTTTCAGTGGGGATGTGTCTGGGGGCGACTGCAAAGTTGAATCCTTTGGACAGGACTTTGGGCTCTGCGATGGTGAGTGTCCTGTCTGATATGTTGTGAACTGTTTGTTTCATGGGCTGCTGTGGGGGGTTGGGCTTCTGGTGTTTTTCCAGTTTATATATATATGCATGTTAGGGTGGATTCGGGTTTCTTCCCGTGTAGAAATCTGGTTGTTTTGGCGACGTTTCGACGAGGTCTCACTCGTCATCTTCAGGCTGGTGTTCTGGCTTCTTTCTTCTTGAAGCAAAGCGTGATCTCAGTTGAAGTCCTTCTATAAATACTGCTGGGGGTGTGTGGTTTGCTTGCTCTGTTGCTGATTGTAGGTTCGTTTGTTCTTTTGTGATCTGCTGTGTGGCTGAGGCGATCGTTAAGGGCTTAACTGCTGGTGGGTTAGATGGCTGTTTAGAGACATCATGTGTGGGTGAGGTGCTGGATGTGTGTCTATTAGCCTTTTGTTTCTTAACGACCTTGGTGATGGGTGTTCTGGCAGCATCCTGGGCTTTGGTGGAGTGGGGTCCTGTGTCTTGTGAATTCATTTTGGTCTGGCTGCGTGTCTGTGGTCTCCCAATGTTTTTTTGGCGTGTGTAAGTGTGCTCCATGTGGTGGCTGGAGTGGGGAGTAGCGGTAGATGGTGCAGTCGTGGTTTTGTTATTGGATGGTGGTTTCGTTTCATCTGTGGGAAGGGTCTGGGTTTGTGTTTGGTGTGGATGGAAGGTGGTGGCATCTTGTGTCCTTTTGGACCTGGTGTCAGTCTTTGTGACAGAGGCTCGTCTGTTGACCAGGGCTAGTTTCCAGATGTCAGGCAAGCGGGAGGTGTCATCACGTTTATTCATGTTGTTTGGGTGTTTCTCTATTTCAATGGCTTCCATGATTATTCGACTGTTGAAGTGTTCAGTTTTGGAGATGAGTTTGGTTCTTTTAAAATCAATTTCATGACCTGTTGTTTTTATGTGCTGGAAGAGAGAGGAAGATTTTTCTTCTTTTTTGACTGCGTTCTTGTGTTCTGCGATGCGTGCGCTTATTCTCCTGTTTGTCTGTCCGATGTATGTGGCTGGGCAGACTTTGCATGGTATTTCGTAGACTCCTTGGTTTTCTAGCTCAATCTTGTCTTTGGGGTTTCTTAAAATGTTGGATATATATATATATATATATATATATATATATATATATATATATATATATATATATATATATATATATATATATATATATATATATATATATATATATATATATATATATATATATATATATATATATATATATATATATATATATATTGCCCCCTGAATGTGTGTGTGTGTGTGTGTGTGTGTGTGTGTGTGTATTATATATATAAATCCCCCCCAATGAATGCATACAAACAATGCAAGAAGGAAAGATGGAAGGGAAAATGGAATTTTGAAGAAGTGGGAGAAGTTTATAGTTGGGATAAAAGGAAACCCTGAGAATGAGAAATGGGCTAGATTATTCCACCATGCGTTAATAATGTTTAATATGAAAGGGAATTGAAATTAGGTGCTTGCTGGGGGGAGTGGGGTAAATGGGGAATAACAAATAAGATTATGTAATATTTTATGGAATTAGATGTATGGATTAAAGTGTATGCCATTTTTAAAAAAATTAAGATTTTTTTTTAAAGGAACGACGTTTCCAACTTTCTCGTCTCCTTTGCCTTCCTTTTAGCTGCCCATAATTGTGAAGGAAATTTACAACCACCTCTCTGACATCACCGACCCCCTTACCAAAGAAGAGACCCTGAAAGCTGTGTGCAGCCTCGCCTCAAAACGGCTGAACGGAGTGGTGGACATCCTTCTGGAGTGCTCCGCGGAGTGCGATGAGTATGGCCTTCAAGGAGATGGGCCCAACATCGCTCTATCAAGTTCCATTTATGGGTTTTTCTGGGGAAATGTCAAGTCCCACGGGGAGGGTCTCCACCCGGTCTTGGCCAAAATGTCTCCATGCTCCACTGCATCCATTTTGCTAGGGAGAAGTTTCTCAAAGCAACTGGTCCCTGTAGTGGGATCCACCAAGCCAGAGGCAGCTAATCAATCGTGGTGTGTGGCTTGGCCCCTTCTTTTCTAGCAGGTCCTCATGACAGAGTCGCCAGGCTCCACCAGACCTTTTGCTCCTGACAACAAATTCATCAGTAGATATCAACAGATGACAATTTTAACAGCAGAGGAACGAACCAGAGCAGTTTTATTGTGGTCCTGTTGTTTCATCCTAGTTGGGAAGCACAGATGCTTTGCCCAAAACTCCACAAGGCTGGCAGGCGTCCGGTGGCCTCCGTGGGCTGTATTGTTGTGAACACAGGTCATGTGTGGGCCCACGGGGACAGTGGCTGATGCCGCCATGTCCCAATCAAGCTCTCTTCAACAGGAGGTCTTTGCAGAGGGACAAGCTGTGTTCAGCAGACACTTTCAAAGGCCACGTTTGGAGAAGTGAGCTGTGAGCCATGAAAGTGAGCAAAAGGAAGCTTGTTGGTCTTTAGAGTGCCACGAGGCCCTCTTGGTTCTGCCTCAGTGGGCTAACATGGATCCTCCGTCTTCAGGCTTTGTCTTTCTCACGGGTTGTAACAAAACTCCCCTCGAAAACAACTCGGACTGCTCAGGCACTTCAATGCCTGAGGCACAACGATCCAATGAATGGCTAGGGCAGGCCTGGTTTAAATGTGCCCCTCCAGGTGTGGTTAGTACGTGGATGGGAGACTACCAGGGAATTCAGGTGCTGTAGGCGCCTGGAATAGGAACTGGCAAAACCCCTCCAGTATTCCTGTCAAGAAAACTCCATGGACATGAGGTCACAAAGAGTCAGTCACGACTGTAACAACACGACACAATACACACACCAGGTGTTTTTAGACTGCAACTCATCACTGACCAAGGGAGCCAGTGGTGCTACCCAATAACATCTGGAGGACCCAGAAGATCAGCTCTGTCCAACCCTGGTTTAAACCAACCACCGTTTCCTTATTTCTGGCCTAACAACAAACTGAGATTGGAAAACACAAACTAGCCTCACACCTCTCACAGCTGTGGTGGAAAAGGAAATGGGCCAATATGCTGGTCCTTGAGGTTCAGGCAAAACCAGGAGAAAAAATAAGTTGGAGAAACTCTAACAGCTGCAACCCGAACTATACTTGTTTGAATCTTTCTTTCTTTCTTTCTTTCTTTCTTTCTTTCTTTCTTTCTTTCTTTCTTTCTTTCTTTCTTTCTTTCTTTCTTTCTTTCTTTCTTTCTTTCTTTCTTTCTTTCTTTCTTAAACCCGCAGCACGGTGGCCGAGATATGGAAGGCGCTGGTGGCCGATCCCTATTCCAGCATCAAGCTCATAAGACCCCTGCTAAAGAGGCTCCAGGACGAAGACCCCCTCTCCGAAGTCACGTACAGGCGACACAGCAAGTCAATCATGCCGATGGCGGTACAGCACCATTCCGCTTTCCCTTCTCTAATGGGGTTACGTTGGGCATCCCTAAGAAGGCACATGCCCTCTGCTGGCTTTCTGGAAAGCTCCGTGAGAAAGGGAGGTTGCGCTCCAGATGTTTTGGACCACAAACTCCCAGAGTCCTTTGTCGTTGGCAGTCTAGGCTCAGAATTCTGGGAGTTGTGGTCCAAAGCATCTGGAGTGCCAAAGGTTCGCCACCACTGGAAGGGTCTCAGGGGTCAAGACGGGCTCCTACTGAGCGGCCTTCTCTTCTTCCTTACACTTCTAGGCCACCAATGCTTTGTGTCTCATCCTGTCTTTACCTGAAGCTGCAGATGCCCTCCAGAACAAATTCCCTCACCTGCTTATTGCGCTGGCCACTCAGATCTATTTCGTGCTCGGGACAGGAAGGAGAGGCTCCAAGAGGCCAAGTGCTGCTGCAGACACCTTTTTCTGCCCTTCCCCGCTGAGGTAGGAAACTTCAGAGCAACTGTGGAGTTGCACCTCCTTCTCCTGGCTTGCTGGTAAGCCTGCCCCTTTGCCCTGTGCATCCACTTGCTGGTCTACCCAGAGATTCCCTCCTCATATATGTGAAGCCAAACACACGGCACCTCTCTCATAAGAACATAAGAAGAGCCCTGCTGGATCAGGCCAAAGGCCCATCTAGTCCAGCTTCCTGTATCTCACAGTGGCCCCACCAGATGCATCTGGGAGCCCACGAGACTAGATATCTGTCTGTTCATACCACTCCCCTGCATCCAGCCCTTGAAGTATCCCAGTTTTAAGCCTGCAGATTACACATCTCCATCATGGTTTGTCACCTAGGATGGACTTTTCCTCCAGGAATCTGTCCAATCCCTTTTGAAGGCATCCAGGCCAGATGCCGTCACCACCTCCTGTGGCAGGGAGTTCCACTCTCAAGGTGTACAAGCTGTGAAGGGCCAGAGGACAATTTTGCCCCTTGGGCCCTCTGCAGGCCACACCCTCTTTGAAAGGCCTTTTTACTTCAGGTTTTCAAAACCAGATGTGCCATTTTTACAGACTGAGAGAAAAGGTAAACGACACACTCTGTGGGGGCTGCTCTTGAGGGCTTCCAAAAATGGACATTTGTGATTTCCAAATGTAGAAAATACTCATATTTTGGGTGGAGGGAAAGGTGCCCAGAGGCCACCAAATTATCTAGAGCAGTGGTAGTGAACCCTCGGCACTCCAGATGTTTGGGACCACAACTCCCATGGTCCTTGGTCATTGGAAATACAAGCTTGGAATTCTGGGAGCTGTGGTCCAAAACATCTGGAGTGCCAAAGGTTTGCTACCACTGGTCTAAAGCAACCATTCTCAACGGGGACCACATACCCCCCGAAGGGCCCAGGTACGTTTGAATTGGGCCACAAAAATATGAGAAGGGGAGACCAAACTTGCATCTCGCATCAGTTCATGTAACTGACACACAGCAAGGGATAACAGCCACAACTTGTTAAATATAGGAGGACTCTCATAAGAACATAAGAAGATAAGAAAAGCAATGCTGGATCAGGCCCAAAGGCCCATCTAGTCCAGCTTCCTATCTCACCGTGGCCCCATCAAACGTGTCTGGGAGTGCACGAGACTGGATATCTGTCTCCTGGTACCACTCCCCTGCATCTGGCCCTTGAAGAACCGCGGTTTTAAGCCTGGAGATAACACATATCCCCATCATGGTTTGTAACCTGGGATGGACTTTTCCTCCAGGAATCTGTCCAATCCCCTTTTGAAGGCATCCAGGCCAGATGCCATTGCCACATCCTGTGACAGGGAGTTCCACAGACTAACAACACGCTGGGTAAAAAAAATATTTTATTTTGTCTGTTCTCACTCTCCCAGCCCTCAATTTGAGTGTTTGTCCTCTAGTTCTATTATTTTGTGAAAGGGAGGAGAGCATCCCTCTATCCACTTTACTCATATCCACAGTATTGGCTGATTCACTTATCCACAGACTGAAAATGTTAAAACTATTAAAAGAAAAATCCTAGAAATATATATTTCTAAAGATGAAGTTACCTGAACGGTCCACTAGTTGGAGCCAGAAACCATGCTATACAGTATAGCATTCACTTGAGAACTAGATGCCCATGATGTCACTGCCAGAACTGGCCATTAGAGCAGTGGTTCCCAGCCTGGGGGTCGGGACCCCTTTAGGGGTTGAATGACCATTTCACAGGGGTTGCCACGAGCCAGTGAAGAAAAAGGCACAAAAGCCTTGGGTCTGGAGGAGGAAGGGGAGGAAAGGGGGGGGAGTGACTTACAGCTTGATAAGTTGGAGGGGATGTCAGTCAATGGCACTGGAGGCAGCGATTGGTTGATGGTGCCTGTAGAGCAGGCAAGTCCAAATTTCGGCCCTCCTGATGTTTTGGACCACAATTCCCAGAATTCTAAGCTCAGGTTGCCAATGGCAAAGGACTGTGGGAGTTGCGGCCCAAAACATCTGGAGGGCTGAAGTTTGGACGTGCCTGCTGTAGAGGGAAGTTCTCTATGGCACGTGGGGCAGTGGCCTGCCAGAGGGGGCTTGTGGCCTCTTCCAAACAGGGCAAGGGGTCACCACAATATAAGGAACTGTATTAAAGGGGCGCAGCATTAGGAAGCTTGAGAACTACTGCGTTAAAAGGTGCCAGGGACCATGACACATGCAAAATTTGCTATTAAAATAGCATTAGCGATCATGCACATTTTTCAGCATCCATAGGACAAGCTTGTAACTGATGGAGCTAGGGAGATCCTCCTGTCATGTCAGTTTGCCACCAAAGTGTGCACCACTGCATTTATACCAGTGTAAGAAACCAACAGGAATCCAGCCAAAATGTGAAGATCACTCCCTTTTCCCTTGGTGTTGGATCTACTGAGTTGATTCATGGACTTACACATAAGTTGTAATATTATGAGAAAAGGGGGGGGCAGAGCAAAGCCAGGGTGTATGCATTGTGCTCAGCCCTTAATTCTGTAACCCTTGGCAGCATTCTTGTCTTCTTTTCGCCCCCCTGAAGTTAAAAAGAGAGATTCAGCTTCTTCTTATCAGCCTGTACCGTTTGTAGCCAACGAAAGAGAGCGTAGCTTACCAGCTGCTGTCCTGTTTGGTGGCTGAAATCAGGTTTGCGCAGCTCAGGTGATGCAGGCGTAGACAGGGTGATGCCCAGGAATATTTCTCATGGTCGCTTCAGGTTGTGCCGTTCCATCCACCATGGGCCAAAAGACTGAGGCTTCTTCCTTTGTTTAATCAGCACTACCATCCAGGCACTGAAAAACCTCATTGCGTGCGCCGGCTACATCAAGGAGTACAACATTTTGGGAATGCAAGGCTGCTGGGACATGTTATCGAACTCCGATAAATACTTTGACGGCATTTACAAACTGGTAAGGTAAGAAACAAACCCCTGGGAGCACCTGCCCTCAAGGATGTGTGGAGCTAGCTACAGAGAACCATGGGGGGAGGGGTGGCTAGAATTTCTGGCTAGAGATGGGCACGAATAAAAAAAATGGCATTTCGTTTGTCGTTTGGAGGGTCCGTTTCGGTTTGTTTCCGTTTTTTGCGAATTTTTGCAAAAAAATCGTTTTTGTTTTTGTTCATTTGTTACCATTTCGTTACCATTTATTTCAATTTTTGTGATTTTTTTTTAAAGAATTTTAAGCAATTCACTCATATTGCAGTAACGGAAACGAAACGCACGACAAAATTTCCGGTGTTTCTGTTCGTTTCATTTCATTTTAGAGACAAAATTCGTTTGTCGTTTCATTACGTAACGAAACGAAAAAACAAAAACGGAAACAAAAAATTGTTCGTTTTGTGCCCATCTCTATTTGTGACTTATCATGCCTACACCATTTTCTCTCTCTCTCTCTCTTTTTACTGTCTTTTCCTTTCTGCGGATTGTCTCCCTCAGAAAAGGTACATCAACTGCTGGTGGCCGACAGGGCCTTCTTTAGGGCGGCACCTAACAGAAAGTAGTAACACAGGGCCATTTTATTGGCATTTCAGTTCCAGGCTGACCGCAACCTGCTTTCCTAGGCATTTGTCACATGCTAAGGACAGGGGCATGGTGGCTCAGCAGGCTAGAGCGCTGAAAACTGTCATCTGAGAAATCAGCAGCTCAGCGGTTCGAATCCTGGGTGCCACATAGCGGAGCAAACTCCCGCTGTTAACCCCAGCTCATGCCAATCTAGTAGTTTGAAAGCATGTAAATGCAAGTAGATAAATAGGCACTGCCGTAAAAAGTGGATAGGTAAACAGTGTTCCGTGCGCAGAAATGCATGCAGCCATGCCGGCCATGTGGCCACGGACTTGCACAACACTGCCAGTTCCTACTCCAGGTGCCTACAGCTCCTGGTATATTCCCTGGTGGTCTCCCATCCAAGTACTAACCAGGGCCAACCCTGCTTAGCTTCCAAAATCAGGCGAGATCAGATGTGCTTAGGGCAGGGGTGTCCAAACTTTTTGCAAGGAGGGCCAGATTTGGTGAGGTGAAAAGGGGGGGGCGACCATTCAGCTGCATTTGGCCCCCGGGCCAGACTTTGGACAAGCCTAGGACATGCAAGGAGGCAGGGAGGATGCTGCAGCAATGGAGTCGGGGGCAGGTAGGCTGGGCAGGTGGCTGGGGGAACAGACAGAGGCAGGGAGGGCTGGCAAACCGTAAAACTGCAAGCTGACGTCTCCATCCAGTATGGATGAGGCCAGTTGATGGGGATCCATGACAGGTTGAGCCGGCAGGGAGAAGAGGCTGCGGGCCACTCAGAATTTGAAAACAGGCCGCATTTGGCCCCCAGACCTGACTTTGGACGTGCCTGGCTTGGGGCATCTAGGCAGCTGGGGGAACCTTTACCTTTTTACATTAAAGACTTTGAATAGATACTTCACTCTTTACCTTCTTCTCCTGAATGATTATTGATTTTATAAGATGCTTATTTATAGAATCACAGGGTAGCTGAGTTGGAAGGGAGCTTCTCCCTGCAAAAGGGAGGAATCCAAATCAAAGCAGATCAAGGAGAGAGTTATCCAATTTCTTCTTCAGTGCCTCCAGTGTTGGAGCACTCACTGCTTCTCAGGATGATTGATTCCATTGTCGTACTGCTCTAACAGTTCGGAGGCATTTTTCCCTGATGTCCAGCCAAAATTTTGCTTCCTGTAGTTTGTGCCCGTTGCTACGTGTCCTGCACTCTGGGATGGCTGAGAACAGATCCTGCCCCTCCTCTGTATACCTCCTCTGGAAGACGGGCAGTATATAAGTATTAAAATAAATCAATCAATCAATAAATAAATAATAAAAGTATTGAAAAAGTGCTACCCTATTTCCCCTCTATCTTCTTTACTCAAGGCTAATCATGCCTAGATGCTCTAGTCTAAGCACATCCGATCTCGCCTGATTTTGGAAGCTAAGCAGGGTCGGGCCTGGTTAGTATTTGGATGGGAGACCACCAGGGAATACCAGGTGCTGTAGGCGCCTGGAGTAGGAACTGCCAAAGCCACTCCAGTATTCTTGCCCAGAAAAGCTCCATGGACATGGGGTCACGAAGAGTCAGTCACGACTGTAACAACGCAACACACACAATCCTGCCCAGTTCTTTTGACCATTCCGCATTATGTGTTGCTTTAATGTTGCTTTAATGTTGCTATCTTGTTCTGGGATCTGCATGGAGAGTGGAATATCAGTTGGATGGATGGATGGATGGATGGACGGATGGACGGACGGATGGATGGATGGATGGAATCTTGGCTTATACATGCTGTGGATAGCAGAGCTGAAGGGTTCTGAATGCTAGCCCCACGTCTCGACTTTACAACCTTTTTTTGGATTTGATGTTTTTCTGTGTCAGGGTCTTGTTTTCATTCTCCAAAACGCACCTCAAGATGACATTCAAACAGGCCAACGCGTACTTGCGCCGTCTGGATCCTAAGGAGAAGGCCGTGGGAATGGCCTTCTTCACCGAGGTAAGTACTGGAAGACGTTAATGGATCTGAGCCCATTTAGGATCCTGGAGGTTGGAACCTGCCCGGTGTATGTCACATGCCCATATCTGCGTACATTTCCACAGAGCAATTTCCTAGTATTTTGTCATGGATCGCTAAGCCTCCAATTACAGTGATGCCTCTGATAAAAATTTTAATTTGTTCTCAGAGGCAAGTTGTTATCCGAAAAATTTGCTATCCAAAACGTGGTTCCCCATTGAAATGAATGGGAAGCCAATTAATCCATTCCAGAGGTCCGATAAAAGGCAAAAAAGCTGGGGGGTGGTGGGGTTGTGCGGTTTCCAGACCTCTTTATAAAGTGCACTTTAAAGGCCTGCTGTGGTGGAACACCCTCTCCAGAACAACTCCCCTGCAATGCAACACAAACATGGACAAGAGGAACCAGCAAGACTACCCCAGCCTATTCCTAACCAAGGCGCAATGGGGGGGGAATGCAAACAGACAAACATAAGCAGCAAGAGAAACCCAGCCTGTTCTTGCCTGCAGAGCAATGGGAAAGAATGTAAACATGGACAGAAGAAAGCAGCACGACTACCCCAGCCTTTTCCCGCCAAAAATTCAAAGAAAAGCTGTGCAAACATTAGTAAAAGCTAGCTCCCCACCTTTCCAAGTTCGAAAGGTCCAAATCCCTCAGCAAAACACATCTAGAATGGTTTAAAAAACCCATTAAAAAACCACTCTAACTCCTTCCACCCCTCCACAAACTACAGGGGTTGCAGTACATCCTAGGTATACTTTTTTTGCAAGGCATTATGAAGAATTTGTTATCTGAGGAAGTCCATAAGGAACATTTGTTATCCGAGTCAGCCCTATACCCAGAAATTTCCATTTGTTATCTGAAAAACTTGTTATCAGAGTCATTCTTTATCCGAGGTATTACTGCACTTCTCTTGTTAGTTCATGCTTATTTCTATCTTGCACTGTTTGAATTTTTTTATTGTGGGTGTTGTTGATCCGGATCTCACTTATAGTACCAATTTGTATTTTTTTTCTGTGCGTAGTATTTAAGTTTATGATGTTTTTAATTTATATTGTTTAGTGTATGTTTATTTTTATAATGTCCAATGTTATTTTATTTTCATGCAGTGTTGTTTATTATTGTTCTTTGCTGTTGTTTTTGTCATGAATGTCCCAGAGTGGCCTTGCTAGCCAGATGGCAGTATACAAATCAAATTAATCATAGTCATAATCATAATTTCTTTTTAATTTCTCTCTTTAAAAAAATATTTGGCATTCAAACCTGCTGCCAGAATCTTAGTAGAAACAAACAGCATGGGGAAAATAATTACATTAGCAGTTTCTACACTTTGGTGAGACGTTCACTGTGTGAATAATTCCCAATTAATGAGTTGTGTGAACAACACCCCATCCAAGAGTGGGAAAAACTTGGGAAAATATGGTTATGCACACTCCCCCCCCCCCAACAGGTGAAGTAAATCCAGATAAAATCCAGGCTGCATAAATTCACATTCATAGCAAACAAATATGCCATCAACTGGAAAAGTCCAATTGTTAATCACAACCAGGAATTGAAAGAGATGAGATAAGCAATTGTGTATCTAGAATTCCAGGCAAAAATCAAAACAAAATAAAATAAAAGACAAAAACATGCAGCACCTTAAAGACTAACTATTATAGTTTAACTTTGGTAGTGGGCGGCATACAAGCTATATTAAAAAAAAAAGTAAGCTTTTGTGGACACGTCCACTTCTTCAGACATATAGTAGCGGAATGAGGTGTTTTGATTTGATTTTTGCCTGAAATTCTTGCATAGACTAACACGGCTACCTCTCACAAAACTACAGCTATGAAGGTGTGTTTAGAGTTCGTTCTCCAAAGTTTCCATGTTTGGTTAATCAACATACAGACAACCCTGATGATTTAACTCCCAAAGAGCGACCAAATAACTTTTAGCCATTCACAGAGCTATAGTAGGATAACCATACATCCTTTATGGCTTAAGACAGCTCCACGCCTAACTTCAAAGTTACTTGTCTTGCTTAGTACTGCCATAAAATAGACCAAGTGAATGAATGTGGCTTGTACAGATTTATATCAGGGCCACTGATTCCATGGTTTACCTCTCAAACCATCACGTTGGATTTAACCCTTTGACTCCGGAAATCCGATCCCACCCACAGAAATGAATTAAAGGCCTCAGAGAGATATGATCAGAACCGAAACCACAAAAATCAAAGGTTGTGAAGCATAACCCTATTAATCATGATTAAGTCTGATTCCAGTGGTGATCAACCAAAGGCCATCATTTTACATATTCTTTCTTTATTGAGGTGTCGTTTTAAATGTTATTTCTTAACATCCTTTCATGTGAAATAGAATGATAGAACAAAAAAGTTGGAGGAGCACCATAAGGCCATCAAGTCCACCTTCCCCTCCTCGAGGCAGGAATCGCAACTAAAGCAAACCTGACAAATGGTGTCCCAATTTTCTGTTAAATGCCTCCAGCGTTGGAGCGCTTGCTGCTTCCTGAGGTCATGGTTCCCATTGCTGTACTGTTCTAACAGCTGAGAAATATTTTCTCCTGATATTCAGCCAAAAAAAAAACAGCTTCTTGTCTGGTCATGCAGCAGTTTGCTTGGGCCACCTATTTCCTCCTGGTGGTAATTTCTTTTTGATATGTCCCATTGTTGGCCTTATCTACTGGCAGACAGACAGACGTGTAGATTACCGTAGGACCCCCGTATCCACTGATTCATTATCCACGGTTGGCAGAGGAAGAAAATAAATAATTCAGCAGCCACAAAGCAAGCTGTAAAGCAAGCTGTTGTCACACAAACAGCATCTGTAAAGGAAGCTACTGTCACAAACAGCGGCCATAAAGCAAGCTGCTGTCTCAAAACAGCAGTCATAAAGCAAGCTATTATCAGGAAACAGCAGTTTGGGGTGGGTGGGCAGGTGTTCTCTCTTATCCATGGTTTTCATTATCCACAGGAACGCCTGGATACTGGGGTCCTACTGTATTCCTGTAACTTGGCAGAAATTCAACAAATTATTTTTTCAGCTCATTTGATGTGTTTCCCTCCTCCCCAAAGGGCTGAATTTGGGTTTTGTCAGAAGTGTGTGTGTGTGTGTGTGTGTGTGTGTGTGCGTGCGTGTGTGTGTGTGTGTGTGTGTGTGTGTGTGTGCGTGCGCGCGCACGTGCGTGCGCACGCACGCTCCTTCCCCTCCTTCTTCCCTGTCCAAGCCCCTTGACTTTGCTTATGAGGGTTTTCTCTCTCAGCTCCTTTCGTACCCAGAGATCGGCCACTTTTTCGTGAAGCAAGACATTCTGGACGTCCTCCAAGAGTCGATTATGGGGTCCCTCCCCCTCATGCAGGTCTTCAGTATTCGAGGGCTGGGACATATCCTGCAACATCCCATGGAGGTAAGGGGTTCCCCTGCAGGACCTCTCTAGTTCCCATAGGGGGGGGTCAGGAAGGGATGGGGAGCCCACAGACACCGGAGGTGATCCTCCTCAGCTTCACGGACTGGGATTCAGGGCGAGCCTAAGCAACCATCCTGTGGGTTTTAGTGTATGTTGAGATTAGAGTTCCGCATCCTCCAAATACCAGATGAAAAACGGAGAGTGCAGAATGCCTGAGTGCCTTCAGGCTCAGGGCTTTCTTCCAGACACTCGAAAACGTCATCTCCACCGCCTTTGTTGACTCGTTTTTAACTTTCATAGTTCTCACAAGTATTCTTTGTATCCTTCTACTTATTATGTTTCCTTGTTTGATTTTTTGCTTTATCTCTCTGTGTGTTTATGCTTTTGATATGTGATTTATGGTTATGCTCATGTACTGTTGTAAAGTATTTTTGGCATTTCTCCTTGAGTGACCTTTTTGCAGTGTATTAGATAGATAGATAGATAGATAGATAGATAGATAGATAGATAGATAGATAGATAGATAGATAGATAGATAGAATCACAGAATCACAGAGTTGGAAGAGACCTCAAGGGCCATCCAGTCCAACCCCCTGCCATGCAGGATCGTCCATCACAGTATTTTCGACAGATGGCCATCCAGCCTCTGCTTAAAAACCTCCACAGAAGGAGGCTCCACCACCCTCCTTTGTGGCAGCCTATTATTCCACTCCCGGACAGCTCTCACTGCCATGAAGTTCTTCCTAATGTTCAAATGGCACCTCTTTTCCTGTCATTTGAAACCATTGCCCCAAGTCCTAGTCTCTGAACCCATGTAAAACAAACCTGTTCCCTCTTCAATATGACCTCCTTTCAAATATTTAAACATAGCTATCATATTCCCCTCTCAGCCTTCTCTTTGTAAGACTAAACATTCCCAGCTCCCTAAACCACTCCTAGTAAGACATTTCTTCCAGACCCTCAACCATCCTGGTCGCCCTCCTCTGGACCCGCTCAAGGTTGTCAACATCCTTTCTAAATTTATGTGCATAGAACTAGACACAGTACTCCAGGTGGGGTCTCACCAGAGCAGATAGATAGACAGAATGGAAAAGGAATTCTTTCCTCCTTCGTATTAGAGCACTGGACAATTTGAAATCATGAGTGCCCATGAAACCGAAGCAAAACCAAATCAAACGGTCAAAACAATCCAGATTGTTTTGGACCAGGTGCGATCAGGGCTTGAGGTGTGTGTCAAAACTTTTCCTCGACTTCTACTGTAGTCCAGGGTGTGTGTGTGTGTCAACATCCAGGAAGTGGGTGCATTCGTTGCTGATCCAGCACAAAACTTCGGCAACTTTCCCAGGGCCTTTGCCCAGGGAATCCTAGAGTGTACTTGCAATGTTTCCCTCCTGCTCTTCTGGGGTGTGTGTCCTTCCAGGTGCCATTTGTGTATTATACGCTGTTCTTAAGGTCTGTGTTTAATCCTTTCCTTCCTTCCTTCCATCCATCCTTTCCTTCCTACCTTCCTTCCTTCCTTCCTTCCTTCCTTCCTTCCTTCCTTCCTTCCTTCCTTCCTTCCATTCTTTCCTTCCTTCCTTCCTTCCATCCTTTTCTTCCTTCCTTCCTTCCTTCCATTCCTTCCTTCCTTCCTTCCTTCCATCCTTTTCTTCCTTCCTTCCTTCCTTCCATTCCTTCCTTCCTTCCTTCCTTCCTTCCTTCCTTCCTTCCTTCCTTCCTTCCTTCCATTCTTCCTTCCTTCCTTCCATCCTTTTCTTTCTTCCTTCCTTCCTTCCTTCCATTCTTTCCTTCCTTCCTTCCTTCCTTCCTTCCTTCCTTCCTTCCTTCCTTCCTTCCTTCCTTCCTTCCTTCCTTCCATTCTTTCCTTCCTTCCTTCCTTCCATCCTTTTCTTCCTTCCTTCCTTCCTTCCATTCTTTCCTTCCTTCCTTCCTTCCTTCCTTCCTTCCTTCCATCCATTCTTTCCTTCCTTCCTTCCTTCCTTCCTTCCATTCCTTCCATCCTTTTCTTCCTTCCTTCCTTCCTTCCATTCTTTCCTTCCTTCCTTCCTTCCTTCCTTCCTTCCTTCCTACGTTCCTTCCTTCCTTCCTTCAGGACGAGTTTCTGGAGCCCCTCCTCCCTCCCTTGTTAAGCTGCGCTTCCGATCCAGACCAGAATATTGCTAAAGAGTCCATTAAGACCCTCCAGCACATGTTCCAGCACTTAGATGTGGAGGAATTTGGGTACGTGGGCACCGGCCTCATCCCACAACTTGTGAAACACTTTAACCATGTAAGTCTGCACACGAGGGAGCAGAGTGCTTGGTCCGGCAAGGGAGAGAGGGCTCCCTGACATCTGGGGGGTGGGGTGGGGTGGGGGGAAATTGACAGCAAATAAGGGAGTTTCCTGGTTCCAGTAGAACATTCCACGCAGCATCTGCTGCATTTTAGATGGTCCCAGCCAGAGGAGTTGGGCTGCCCTTTTCTCTAGGGACTAAAGCAAAGCAAAGTGTTCTGCTTATATACCACCCCGTACCACTTCGAGTAGTCTCTGGGTGGTTTACAGTTTTAATGGCAGTATGCAGGCTACACATTGGCCACCCCACCAGCAAGCTGGGTACTCATTTTACCAACCTCGGAAGGATGGAAGGCTGAGTGAATCTTGAGCCTGCTACCTTGAACCCCAGGTCGGGAGCATAGTTTTACCTGCAGCTCAGGCATTTAACCTGTAGTGTATAGGGTACTGTGTACTGGTTATTTTAAGAGCAAGGCTTACCGCAGTTGAAGCCAGTTGGACCTGGTAATGAGGAAATGCCTCGTGGGGTGAACTAGGGGGGTGGAGCTATGGGTATTTATGGAATGTGAGTGTTTGCCATGCATCTTGTGTGTGGAATAAAGGAATCTTCCGTAGCATGCTGTGTGTCTGGACCCAATACATAATACTGGCGACGAGGGGGATTTTTTTTTGCCTGCAAGCTGCCGTGGGAGAAGAAGAGCGGTAAGGAATGGCTGCAAAGGGACAATTAGAGCCTTTCGACCCGGCGTTGACAGACTGGGAAACCTATATATCAAGGTTTGAGTTTTATCTTGCTGCTAATGAGATAACAGAAGCGGAGGCAGTCAAGGCCACGTTCCTTAGTTCGGCTGGACTGCATGCATTTGAAATAGTGAGGGCACTGTGTGCACCAACGCCATTGAAAAATGTAACATTTGAAATCATTAAAGACAAGCTACGAGAGCATTTTGCACCTCGGCCATCAGAGATTGCTTGTCGGCATGCATTCTATAAGAGGAATCAACAGCCGGAGGAGTCAGTAACTGATTATGTCATAGCGCTCCGACAGGCTGCAAGGCATTGTAACTTTACAGACCTTGAGGAGGCTTTGTGAGATAGACTGGTTTGTGGTCTGAAATGTGAAAGAACACAACGGAGTTTGCTGGCAAGGAGAGAATTGGATTTTAAAACTGCATATGAAGAAGTCTGGGCCATAGAAGTTTCACAGAAATTCACAAGAGAAATCCGACAGAGAGAGACTGTAAGTGCCGCACCACCCTGGGAATTGGAGAGTGATAATCAGCAGCACCTGCGCATGAAAGAAGAGGGAGAAGGAGTAATGCAAGTCATTCATCAGAGGACTCAAAGAGTAAGGCTCCCACCAGGGAACGCTTGTGCCGGGTGTGGGGGGCCTCATCAGAGAAAGGCTTGTCCCTTTCAGAAGGCCAGATGCCATAGATGTTCCCAGCTGGGACACCTGGCCCGTGTCGGCCGGACTACACTAGAATGGGAGACACCCAGAAGGGGGAGTCGAGCAGCTGGAGCAGACAAGGGGAGGTTGGACCAGCGGGGCGAGTGTTATGCTCTTACCTCACACTCGGCTGAATTGTTAAACAACTCCGGAGAAAGTTTTGTGATGACTTTACAGTCAGCAATTCAATCAAAGATTAGAGTGACTGTAAGAATTTATGGGGGACCGTGTGAAATGGAGGTGGATACGGGCTCTGCATTATCGGTTATTGCAGAGCAGAGACTCCAGCAACTGTGTCCTAAGGGGTGGAGGAACAAACTTGTGCCATGTAATGTTTTACTTAAAGATGTTCAGGGGAATCAAGTTCCAGTGATAGGAATGAGTACCTTGCAAGTAGCCTACAAGAACTTTAGGGGGCCCTTAAGAGTGGTAGTGGCAAAAGGGAACTTGCCAAGCCTGCTGGGGTTGAAGTGGTTTGAACCATTGGGTATTCAAATTTCTGGTATTCAACAGATTAAGAATGTGGACATAACAGCTGTATGTAAAGAGTATGCATCAGTGTTTGATGGAGCTCAGGGGGTCCTAGAGGCAGTACCACACGCTCGATGGGAAACATCTATTGTGACACCCCTTAAGGCAAATGGAATTGTGCAGAGTTGTGCTGATTATAAATGTATGATAAATAAGGCATTGCAACAGCATGCTACACCCCAGTCTACAACGGGACGTAGTCCAGAGGAGTTGTTAATGAAGAGAAGGCTAGTTACAGTCCGGGATAGGTTACACCCAGATTTGTCAGTAGTAGATTCACAGCAAGTAGGGGGGAATGTGCGGGTATTCCATCCAGGGGATTTGGTTTATGCTTGTAATCACAATGGGGGCCCTAAATGGGTACCAGCAAGGGTTGATAGAGTGACAGGACCACTATCCTATCGAGTAGCCACAACAGATGGCCAGGCGTGGCAACGTCACGTGGATCAGTTGCGACAGAGATGGTCGGGGAGGGCAGTAGCCACTGTTGTTGTTGTTCAGTCGTTTAGTCGTGTCCGACTCTTCGTGACCCCATGGACCAGAGCTCGCCAGGCCTTCCTATCCTCCACTGCCTCCCGGAGTTTTGTCAAATTCATTTTGGTTGCATCGATGACACCGTCCAACCATCTCATTCTCTGTCGTCCTCTTTTCCTTTTGCCTTCGATTTTTCCCAGCATCAGGGCCTTTTCCAGGGAGTCCTCTCTTCTCATGAGGTGGCCAAAGTACTGGAGCCTCAGCTTCAAAATCTGTCCTTCCAGTGAGCATTCGGGGTTGATTTCTTTCAGAATGGATAGGTTTGATCTCCTTGCAGTCCAAGGGACTCTCAAGACTCTCCTCCAGCACCACAGCTCAAAAGCATCAATTCTGCTGCGATCAGCCTTCTTTATAGTCCAGCTCTCACTTCCATACATCACTACTGGAAAAACCATAGCTTTAACCATCCTGACCTTAGTTGGCAAAGTGATGTCTCTGCTCTTTAGGATGCTATCTAGGTTTGCCATTGCTTTCCTCCCAAGAAGCAGGCGTCTTTTTATTTCGTTGCTGCAGTCGCCATCTGCAGTGATCAAGGAGCCCAAGAAAATAAACTCTGTCATTGCCTCCATTTCTTCCAGACCACTAGGGAGGAATTAGAGGAAGATATACCAGTGGGTACGGCACCTAATATAGTAAGCAGTATGCCCCAGACCATGACAGATCCATCAACAATGTCACAACAAGAGGGTGGGAATGCTGAGGAACTTGCCGAGACATCAAGGGCAGGACAAGACGAGCCATTAGAGCTGGACAGGCAGACTGAGGATAACAGCCTGAGACGATCTCAGCGAACACGGGCACCCCCCCCCGTCATTTGCAAGACTATGACTGTAACTGGGTACGATGTTGTTTTAGGGGGGAGGGGTGTAGTGTATAGGGTACTGTGTACTGGTTATTTTAAGAGCAAGGCTTACCGCAGTTGAAGCCAGTTGGACCTGGTAATGAGGAAATGCCTCGTGGGGTGAACTAGGGGGGTGGAGCTATGGGTATTTATGGAATGTGAGTGTTTGCCATGCATCTTGTGTGTGGAATAAAGGAATCTTCCGTAGCATGCTGTGTGTCTGGACCCAATACATAATATAACCACTGTGCCATGTTAAGCGAGCCTGATATACACCCCTGTGCAGGTGAGAACCATGAAACAAGGAAGGAATCACACCGCTTTCCAAGCTGCACATAGTCCTGAAGGCTGCAGATGCCAGCTCGGCTGCCTCTGAAGGCTACCCCCACCCACCCACCCACCCAAAAAATCCTATAAGGCAGCAATTCTGTTGGCAAACAAGGGTCATCTCATCTCTTGGGTCCATAAGCAGATGTTAGGGAACCAGCCACGGATGCTTGGGGTTCTGTTTGCCCCCATTTCTCCTGTGTTCTTCCAGAAAGGTGGGTTCCATGATGGGTACCTGGGATGGAAAATGGCCCCTCTTGAGTTTGTTCAGCCTGGGACAACGAACCACTCCACCAGCATCCCGCCCGTCACAAAACCTCGCTGACTTCCTGCTCTCTCTCCTCAGGATGACAATGAAATGCGGTGTGCTTCCATCACTCTTTTTGCAATACTGCTGAAGGGTGTGAATGAAAATAGCAGGAGCATGGTGATGGAAGATGTTCTTAGAGGCTTTGTTCCCCTCTTAATCCAGCTGGCAGACGTTTGGACCAGAGAAGTGAGTCAAAGGACGGGGGCCCCATAGTCTGGGCTCTGGGGCTGCAGCCTTTTCATCTGTAGCCAACACAGCCAGAGGCGATGGAGTTCTTGGGACTCCAATGTGATATGGGTTTCATCATAGTTTTCAATCCGAATTTCTCCAGAGCTATCCAATATCTGAATGATGTTCTCAGTATGGACTAAAACTCAGAGCGGATTCCCTGCCCTTGCAAAACCAGACACACCAACCACCAAGTTGCCATTTGGGACAGGGAATTTTTAGTAGTGCAAAACATCTGGCGGACAAGTCCCCATTAGGTACAAGAAATCACGGAAAGGAGGTGATCCATTGCCTGGGCCTCACTAGGTAGGCTTTGATTAAATGTTCTGAATTATTGCACTACTGCAGCACTCCCTTACCTATGGGATAAGGATTTTCTGATTCTCTTGCCATATTCTGAAAATATTAAAAATATTGAAAGAAAAAAAAACAGAAATATTTATTTCTAAAGTTAGTTATGAGAACTGGCCACTAGAGGGTATGAAATACCATGCTATGCATATGATTTATTATAAATACAGTAAATAAATCTCTATGGTGTCATTTCCAGAATTGGCACTAGAGGGAGCGAGATACCATGATGCTATGTATAGCTCTTCCTTTTAAAAATGGCATTTGCAATTATTGTACAGTATTCATCATGTTTTTCAGCATTTCCTGGGGACTGGAGGTTTGAAACTGATCCCCTGCAGATATGTGGCGCGGGCTTATTTTCCTCCCTGAGGAAGGTTGTCTGGACACCTTATTATGTTCCATTTATTTATTTATTTATTTGTTTGTTTGTTTGTTTGTTTATATACCACCCGTCTTCCCAAAGGAACTCCAGGTGTTTAACAACAACAGTAAATAAAAGCAAATCTCAAACACACAATACTACAAAGAACGGAGAAGAGAAAAATACCTGGCAAAATGGCAAAAGAGGAGGGGGGAACCCTAAAGGTCGCCAAATGCCTCTCAGAAGAGGAAGGTCTTTAGTCAGGCATGTCCATACTTCAGCCCTCCAGATGTTTTGGATCACAACTCCCACAGTCCTTTGTCATTGGCAACCTAAGTTTGAATTATGGGAGTTGTGGTCCAAAACATCAGGAGGGCCGAAGTTTGGGCATGCCTGTCCTAAGTGCTTATTATTTGCTACTTCAACCCTAAATTTCTTTCAAAACACAAGCAGGAGTTTTCCACCTGTTGGCCTCTGCTCCACTCGAATTGAGTCCAAATTTGGCACTGCTGTTTCTTTTCCCACGCTGGTCTCTCTTGTGCCCTCACCTGTTGGAAGCATGGTCAGAGTCTCCCCTTCCTCCATCCAGACGCAACGTTGGGCTTCTATTCTGCTCCTTTCGTTGTGTAGCAACTCCACCCTCTGTGGGGAACTTTGGGAGGACGTCACCCTTCTCAGCCACCGCTGCAGAAAAACGGCACCAACACTCCACAGCATTCCTAACCGGGCACCCGGTTTGCCCTCTCTCTCTCTCACACGTCCATGGTCTAGGCTGCCAGGACTGCCCTCGTCAGCTGTGCCGCCTTCATGAACTGGACAGACTTGCCTCGTAACCTCTTCGATTATGAAGTTCACGACAATCTCTACGTCACGTACTCGAACATCTGCCAGTACATCGTGAGTAAGACCTTCGGGGTTGGACCACCACTAGACATAGGCACGGGCCGGTTTGTCCCAGTGTGTCAAGGTGACAGCACAGGTGTTGCTGCTCCCCTTGATTTTTTACATTAAAATTTATGTTTGATCCCTCACCATGCCTCTTGCAAATCAAAACTTTATCTATCAACTCATGGGCTCTGAGCTATCTGTGACGGATCAGGAAAGAGATCTTGGTGTGCTGGTGGACAGCTCCATGAAGGTGTCTCCACAATGTGTGGCAGCAGTGAAGAAGGCCAATTCCATGCTAGGGATTATCAAAAAGGGGATTGAAAATAAAACAGCCAACATTATAATGCCATTGTACAAGATTATAGTAAGGCCGCACCTGGAGTATTGTGTACAGTTCTGGTCACCGCATCTCAAGAAAGATGGAACTGGAAAAGGTGCAGAAGAGAGCGACTAAAATGATTACTGGGCTGGGGCACCTCCCTTATGAGGAAAGGCTAAAACATTTGGGGCTCCTTAGTCTGGAAAAAAGGCGCCTGAGGAGGGATATGATTGAGAGAGACATACTAAATAATGCAGGGCATGAGTAAAGTAGATAGAGGGACACTCTTCTCCCTCCCACAAAATACCAGAACTAGGGGACATCCACTCAAATTGAGGGTTGGGAGAGTCAGAACAAACAAAAGGAAATATTTTTTACCCAGCGTGTTGTTAGTGTGTGGAACTCCCTGCCACAGGATGTGGTGATGCCATCTGGCCTGGATGCCTTCCAAAGGGGATTGGACAGATTCCTGGAGGAAAAGTCCATCACAGGTTACAAACCATGATGGAGATGTGTCATCTCCAGGCTTAACACCGGGGTCTCAGGAGACAGATATCTAGTCTCATGCGCTCCCAGAGGCATCTGGTGGGGCCAATGTGAGATACAGGAAGCTGGACTAGATGGGCCTTTGTCCTGATCCAGCATGGCTCTTCTTATGTTCTTATGTTCTTAAGCTTGTACATGTATAATCTTGGGCAAACTGCACACACAAATTGTTTCCTCCGTGTTTGTAAAAGCAGCAAACTGTCTGAATTATTCTCTGAATCTGAGGATAATTTGTAGCTACGTGTTAAGGGACAGTTTCTAGCACCTCTTTCCACTTTAGCTTTTTTTAAGTGTTTCTCATTCTGCATCATAGAAAGGTATAAGATCTGGACAAATTATATTTAAAAAGCACATTGAGGAAACATTATGTGTATATTACTCTGGGGTTTCTAGCCTTCAGCTTCTACTCTTTTCAGAATTTGGGAGGAGACAGGAGCTTTTATGGAAAAGAAAGAGTTACCTTTGTCCTCAGGGAGACCTGCTTAAACTTAGACCTTAGTTTTTTCAAAGTACAAGTTGACATTGCAAAGGCCTCATCCTTAGAAGGAAACCCCGTACTATTGAAAGCATCTGGATTCATAACAGGACTTTCTCTCACCTCACATAATTGTGACATTAACTTGTTTTGTTAGGACTTAATCTGATTTTCCAATCACAAACGTCTGTTTAAATTACAAATGCTTTACATTCTAATCATGGGCTTTTTATAATGTCTGCATTGATGCCAATTTTTCAATAAATATAAATAGGTCAGTTTTTGATGTGAGGGTAAAAAACATTGCAAATATATTAATTTTTTTTAAAGGAAAGTTAAATACTATTTTGTTTTACTTTGATTCCTTTCTTCCTTTCTTTAGATATGGAATTATAAAAACAAGTTTCCAGAAATGCTATCCAAAATGGTTGAGTATCTGAAGAGCAGGAACGCTTCTTACCGAGAGGCAGCAGCCATATTGATAGGTAATCAAAAGCAAAACTCTGGGAATCAATCAGGACATGACCCTAGAAGGCTTTATTTTTTTGCAGGATCCTTGTAGGGTCCTTGAGGGAGTAGATACAATGCAGTGTTACACAAACTAGCTACAGTTGTGGATACACAATGAGAGAAAGGTGAAGTAACTCTCTGTTAAGCCACACCAGGGAGTTTGGGTTTTCTTGTTCATGTTAACTGGCAACACAAGGAGGAAATGGACTAAACAGTTTGTTTGCAGCTTGTTAAGAACCCTCTTTGTGGCCTTGTAGGAGGCACCCCTGCAGGAGAGCTGATGAATAAGATGTAAACAAGGGCATCATAGCCATTTCCTCCTGTTATTTCGTTCTCTGCTTCTCTCTCTCTCTCTTTTCTTAGGTGCCTTTGTGCAAGAGCACTTACACCAAGCTAGTTTTTAAAAAGAAAGAAAAGAGAACTCATTTGCAAAGAGATTTACTGTAGCTTCCTCCGTCATGATCTCCAGTTCCTTTTCTTTAAAACAGAAAATTAAAAATGTGCAATTTATATGTCCCCTGACTCTACTAGTTGAAGGAAACAGCTTTGCACTCACTTCCACTCTTTTTACCCCACCCTCAGCCATTGCATCATTGTGCCGACTGACAGGGCCATACTTTACTGCATTAGTTCAAGTGATCATACCACCAGAACTAACGCAAATGGATCTGAAGCCAAAAAAGTAGAAGCCCCAGCAGCAGAGGGGAAAAAACCCTATGTGTTTACATGTGTGTCCCAGGCAGATGCATTTGCTTTTACATTGTGTGGTCAATGGAAAAATGTTCATAATCCCTTCTAAATCTCATTGCATTTCCAATGTGGTTGCAACAAAAGTGAACACCAAAGTGAGACTAGACTGAAAAGGAAGCATTTGTCTATACCATTTGGATATAGCAAGTCAAGTGGTTCTTCCTCTTGGCAGAGTGTGAAAATGTATTGGTTTAAAAACCTCTACTTCTGCAATGGGAAACGTTGAGGGACCTACAGAGCAGAATTAACTTGAAGTTTCTCCTCGGTAGACCACTCCTTATTGCTTAGTTGTCCTCAACTGTCTCTTTCTGTCTCAGTAATTCACTTAGAGACACTGGCCTGATAAATACCGGCAATTAAAAAGTTCTATTTTACTCGTAGTTCTTCATAGATCTGAAGAAAAAGCATCCCACAGAAAAAGAATGAGTGGTTACATGAACAAAACTTAACTCATTAACTAGCTTCATGACTGACTCACCACAGGGCATAAATTCAACGGTCTTCAGAGTGTCTAACTAAGAAGAGTGTAAAAAGAAGACTTGAGTAGAGCGTCAGGGTTATTTTCAAAATTCTGAGGCAGAGAAGGAACAATTGGCTGCTACTGGATTGATGGACATTCACTCCAGTCCAGAAAGGTCCCTTTCAAACAAACATTCTTTTATTCTTTTGCAATTTATAGTTTTCAAACAAAAAAAGTTATCAAGCAAAAGGGGGGGGAATGTCTGAGAGACCCTGCTCTCATTGGAAGCTAATGGCTTCTCTTGTCTTCCCTTCCTTCTCCTGCCATCCAATTCCCGACAGCCCCATTTCAATCTAATCATTTTTTTAATACCACCCAAGAGCTGTCAGGTAGTCCATAGTATATAGAAGGGGCTGGTGAACCTCGTGAGGTTAACCTGACCGAAGTATCAAATATTTGACCTCAGCATTTTCTGTTATCTCTCTAGCATCCAACACCCAGTTAATGAGGTCAAATGTGGTGACCACAGAGCAAGTTGAGAACGTTTTCCTGGGTAAGTAACGGGGTTCAAATCCCCGCCCGGCCATGGAAACTCACTGGGGTATGGAACTGGTAAAACTATTCCTTAGATATCTCAACTTACCTTGAATGCCAGGTGTGTCCAAACTTCGGCTCTCCTAATGTTTTGGACCCCAACTTCCAGAATTCTAAGCTTAGATTGCCAATGACAAAGGACTGTGGGAGTTGCGGTCCACATCATCTGGAGGGCCGAAGTTTGGACATGCCTGCCCTACATTCATACATAAAAGGTTGTGAGCAGAGTGTTGACTGCAGTACTGCAGTTTAACTACAGGGGGTGTGGGGGGGAGGGGAGACCCTTTCTCTTGCTCTGGAGCTGAGCAATCCCATTGGATCAGGACTTTCCTTATTAAGACCACAGTGATTCATATCAATGTTGCATATTTTAACAGTATATTCATGTTATAGTTATATTTTAATGTTATTATTTTGTATTCTGTATGCCTGTGATTACTGGAATGCGCTCTGATGTATAGAGCACAATATAAATGGTTGTTGTTGTTAAAACACACCACGTACTAGAAAGAGCAGCTGTGACCGGCCAGCTCCTTCAAACTAGGGAATTTGGCAAGTCCTTGGTTCTGAATTGGAGTCTTTGGTATCAAGTCCCAAGTCTGAATCCTTGGTGTTTTTTTTTTAAAGTTTTTTTTCCCAGGGAGCAGAAGGAGAGGGTCATTGCTTTCCAAGTCACACAAGTCAAGTCTGAGTCATTGGGAAAATAAATACTGTGGACCCTCGTATAACAAACAGCTTGTATAACATAAAATTTGTACAACATAAAAAATTCCAGAGATAGGGGAAATTTGCTTAACATAATCACCTATGTCTGTGAAGATTCTCAGTCATCCAGGTGAGTTTATCCGGAAGTTGAGTCATGGCTACTGGACTTCTTTTTTGAGAGAGAGAAACGTTTTGCTGTTCATCCAAACAGCTTCATCGGTCTGAATAGAGCTAGTGCAAATCCTCCATCTTATAGGCAGCTTTGACCTCTTGTCACCCTGGCCTGAATTAGGCTCATAAGATGAACAATGGCCTAAATAGGCTCGTTAGGGAGACAATAGTATCCTTAGCCTTAAGGTGAAAAAGAAGTCCAGTAGCCATGACTCAAGTTCCGGATAATCGCCTATGGGGAGAATCCGTACAACATAAAAATGGGATCACTCTGTTTTCAATGCATTCCTATGGGATTTTGTATAAAGGAAATTTGCTTAACAGAATTTCATTTGGAACGAATTAATTCCTTTATACAAGGTCCCGCTGTAACAAAGACAGGTCCGAGTCAAGTTGCTAGTGGGACTTAAGCCTAACTTGACAGCAAGCAGTACAACTCAAGATCCCCTCCCACATTCTAGCCTGATCCTGAGAGGGGACAGTCATGGCCTTGGTGTCCTCCTTCCGAGTTACGAGGCAGCTGTTCCTGACGCTGTCACCCTGCTCTTTGCAAATCCATACCGTTCCTTATTCTCGGAAATATTCACCACTGCCCCACCCCCCGACACCCTTGGTTGTTGTTTTTTTAATGGCTGTGGGCAGCACCAGCCATTTTGTCTCTTGCCCTTCCAGCCCTCCGGGAGCTTCAAGGCGACTGCAACGCGTCCGTGGCCCACGCAGCGGTGGAGGCCATCGAGGAAGTGTTTCGGCAGTGCGGGCCACGGATCAGCCCCCAGATTGTCCCCAGCCAACTCGCGCTCCTGCTGAAAAACAACACGGCCAAGCCTCCCTTTGAGATGCGCAGGCACTGAAATGCCCAGAAGGAGGTTCTGGAAAAGGAGAGGCAAGCAGGACAAATTTTCCTTGACTTTGAGGGCCACGGGGAGAAGTCAGAGGAACAGCCTCACGGAGAAGGCCGCAGAGACTTCTTTCTGCTGCCGTTTGCTGGGTGGAGAGCTTTTCCGGAGAACCAAGCCCACAGAAGGCCACGCAGCCACGAACAACAACAGCTCATGGAGTGGGCTTTGTGGTGGTGACCCCATTGCTGATGGCCGTGGGGCAAAGGTCCTTCACGCCACTCTAGATTTATTAGCCCTGTCACTCCATTGAAAATGATAAGCTGTGCACAAGATGGGTGCGGAGCAGTCATCTTCCTTGCAAAACAAAAAAGCCAAGAGATCTCTATTATCAAAAAATGGTCTATCAGATAGAATTAAAAAGAAAAAGAAAAAGCTCCACAAGCATCTCAGAATTCCACAACTGTATTATTTCTTTTAGAAGGAAACAGTCCTTTTTCCATGTCACACCAAAGTAGCAAAGTTGGCTTAATAAGCCAGGATATGAACAAATGGTGGGTTCCCACATGCGACCCCTTCCTTACTGTTTCAGTCCACCCTACGTACAAGAGGCCAAGTAAACCAGCATTCAGCATTCCAATTTGTCAAAAGGACAAGGACGCTTAAGTCACACTCTGGTTTAAAGTTTTTGCGCTTTTACACGACCTCTAAAATCCGATGGCAACTTAAATTCGGACCAGAGATTGTGAGGTGTTGTTCCTCTTCCTGTGTTCCCACCCTTCCGCACTCCGTGGCTCCTGTCTGCAGTGAGGGGAGGGGGGAAAAAGGGAGAAAAGAATGCAGGCTCACCTCCGCTCACCTCCGCCTGCCCTCGGAACAGCCCCATAGGGATTCCAGGCTGTTAAAGTGGCGGGCAGACAAAAAAAACCAAACAGAAGGCAAGGAGAGGCCTGCATCCACAGCTTTACAATCCGCATCGAAATTTTTTTTACCTCCGGAGACCAGGTACTTGTAAAATGCTCTGGGGAGCGCTTAGTTGGGCGTGGCCGTACTTATTTTTTTTAAAGTCCGCAGCTGGTGGGAAAACAATTTTAAGCTCCGTATCTGTGAGCCCTTTGCCTCGGATTTTAGAGGTCGTGAAAAAGCAGCCTTTGTTTCTAATCCTGGTTTGTTTGGGAGGAAATTAATCATGGTTCCCAATTTGCACACAACAGGTGGCAGGCTTAACAGACTAGTCTATACAGTGATGGTGAGCCTTCGGCACACCAGATGTTTTGGACCACAATTCCCAGAATTCTGAGCCTAAATTGCCAATGACAAAGGACTGTGGGAGTTGTAGTCCAAAACATCTGGGGTGTAGAAGGTTCGCTACCACTGCTTTAGGGGATACTTTTATAAGCCCATAATAAAAAAACATATTTTTCCATCTATAAGATACCCTCAAGTATAAGACAACCCCCACTTTTCTAGCACAAAATTCCAGTTTTGCAACTGCATGGTTTTCTCCTTGGCTTACTTCCGTATATACAGTGGCCCTCAATTTTTAGTCTAATAAGTCTAGACAAAAATATAATCTTATACACAGAAAAATACTGTAATTGAAAAATCATTGCAAGCTTTCATTGACATTTATCTACTTCTTCAAAGCTAGTACCAAAAGTCCAAACTTGTCAAAGGATGTGGTTTGCAAGGAGATTATTCTTAGATGTCAGGTTCTTGAAAAGATGATTTTCACCAGGCAGGTCAGTCTTCAAGGAGGCTGGAAGCAGCAAGGCTGTTGTAATGCTACGTCTGAAGCCATGGGTTTTCACCTATATCCTAGTCTTCTATTTGTATTTTGTAATGGCCACAAGGCTCCCTGTTTTTATTTCAATATAATTTTTTTAAGAGGAGCAGCTCACTGACTAAGACGGAGCTGGCCAACGTGACCTCAGTTAGCTTCTGGGTCTTGATAAGATCAACACCAATGGTGCACAAGGCGGGAACCAGGCTTGAAAATGAGATATTGATCTAGGAAATGTGACGCCATACAGAGACTTATAGGCTATGCTTCAAAACACAGCAGTTATGCTGGAGAATAAACAGATTGGCCTGGTCCTCCCATTCAAGACACACAACACACAAACACCGCAGGATGCCTCAGTGGGAAGGGCTGAGTGGAGATGTTTCTCAGTCTTTACTTAACACACTGTAAACAAAAATGAAAATTATTCAAGGGAGACTCACTTAAATGAAGAAGCTGTAGCTTTAGAAAGCAAGGTCAAAACTTCTATATAAGCAATTGGAGGAGATAAATCACTGAGAGTAGATATCATCATGCCAAGAACTTGACATCTAAGAATAATATTCTGGCAAACCACATCTCTTGCCACGTTTTGGACGTTTGGTACTTTCTTTGAAGAAGTGGATGACTGACTATTCATGAAAGCTTGCAATGATTTTTAATTTTATTAGTGGCCTATAAAGGTAGCGCCAATAGCCTAGGTCAGTGGTGGCAAACTTTTGGCACTCCAGATGCTTTGGGCCACAACTCCCACAGTCCTTTGTCATTGGCAATCTAGGCTTGGCATTCTGGGATTTGTGGTCCAAAACATCTGGAGTGATGAAGGTTCACCACCACTGGCCTAGGTTAAGTCTCGCACTCAGTTTTTTCTATTCACAGCAACATGAAAAGCTATTTCTCTTATATCACTGTTTTCTGTTACCAATGAAAAACCTTGACGGAGACCAGCCCCAATCAGAAAAAGAATGGTGCGAAAATAATAAAGAGCTCTTGAAGAAAAATGGACACTGCAGCTTGATCTCTGGTGTGTAACTCCAGTCTGTTCCCCTCAGAACTGACTCTGCCGGCCACACCCAATCGGCAGCCTTTATTAACTATTCAAAATGGCCGTCGATAGTATTATCCAATAACATTTTGCCAGCAGTCTCATGACAATACATAACATGGATACATTTATGTGCATGTGACAGGCTCACTCCACCCTAATGGTGAAGGGTACTATACTTTCTAAAATGGTTCCTAACACAGCATATGCCTATTTTCTAAAATGGTTCCTAACACAGCATATGCCTATTATTAATATGGCTCCGCCATGACTCCCACATATCCTCTGTTTTTATTTTTATTTTTCTTCTTTCTCCATGGCAGGTAATTGTTGATACTCAATTCCTTAGTGCAAGCCATATATCTATTGCCCAGTTAAATCTGACCTAGAGGCATGCGGAAACACCATCCCTGGCATACAGACACAAATAAAGAAATACACTGTATACAGCAATAGATTAACACACACACAAGCAATTAGTAACAATTGAAAACAGCTTCACAACCCAAACGTAAACATAAACTCAAAGGCAGCTCTATTATCCAGCTTAGCTTATCTAATCTTTTTCTGTTCACTTAACAATTGCAATAGCAAAGGTAGTCTCATCTCATCACTCTTTATCCTGGATACCCTCCTGTGTTCCAACTGGAACTCTAGTACGCCAGGGACGAACACAGCGTGCAGGGATCCACACAGCCTTATCATCCCGGGCAACAGCTGCGTATCCGCGTCCCCATGTAATCAATGGTGCCGGTCCTTTCCACTGAGGGTCAGGAGGCTGCCGGTATGCTACCAAGGGTCGGGGCAGCGTCTCTTCCGTTCGGAAGTGCAACTCAACAGGAGTCAATGACCTATTATGTGGGGTAAGCAAATGATTAAGAGTAAACAGAACCTTGGATACTGTAGATGGAATTTCTGCAATAGGGACACCTTTTCCCTCCGTTTGCTTTAGTAAAAGGGTTTTAAAAGTGTGATGTGCTCTTTCTACAATGGCTTGACCAGTCGAATTGTAGGGAATCCCATGCACCAGGGAAATTCCCCATTGTTTACAGAAATCAGAAAAGGCTGCAGAACAATATGAGGACCCATTGTCCGTTTTTAGTGTTGAAGGATGCCCCATGACCGCAAAAGTCCTTAAACAATGCTGGATAACATGACGTGTGGTTTCACCCTTCATGGGAGTTGCCCAAATAAACCCAGAAAAGGTATCAACAGTCACATGGAGTGCAGAAAAGGGGGCAAGAGCAGGTACGTGTGTAATATCCATTTGCCATAGCTGATTGGCTTGCGTTCCTCTGGGATTAACTGCATCAAAAGGAACAGCCAGTGGAGATTTAGAACAAGAGGCACAGCATGAAACAATATTCCGAGCCTGCCACATAGGAATAGAAAAAGTTTTTTTTAAGAATTTTAGCAGGTTGATGGAACATGGCATGACTTTCCACAGGATTATCAAATAGTGGCAAACATAAAGACTTATTTTTCAAAGCAGAATCAGCACGGCGATTGCCATCAGCTAAGGCACCTGGGAGATTCGTATGTGATCTGAGGTGAGCAATAAAACAAGGCTCAGTCCTCTGCTGAATGACCTGTTGCAAGGTTGTGAAAAGAAACAAGAGATTAGCATCTAGGGCAGGTGTGATGTAAGAGTCCGGCAGTCTGTTAAGCAAGCGGTACACATATTGAGTATCTACGATGAGATTAAACGGTTGATCAGCAAAGGTTTGGAATGCTAACAAAACCGCTGCCAATTCAGAGCGTTGAGCTGACAATTGTGGGTCAGTGAATTTCACCTTCCAATGTCCTTTGAAGTCTTGCCAGGTTAGAACCCCTCGTTGCTTAGAACCATCTGTGAAAAGTGTAACAGCTGCTTCTAAAGGCTGGGAAGAAAAACATGAGGTTAATTCGTATCGTACATTAGAAAGGAACGTGAGTCGTGGATCCTTCGGAGGGTTGTAAATAAACTTGCCAACATAGTCAGCAGTGGCGACCTGAAAGGAAAGACTAAACTGCAACAAGGCTTCTAGCTGATCCTGCTGAAAGGGAAGGTAAACATTAGTCAAATCATGTCCTGTCAATTGGCAAGCTCTGATTCGAGCTTTCCTCAGAAGATCAGAGGAGGCTTCTACTACAGAGTAAATGTTTCTAGGTGGTGTATGTGACAAGTGAAGCCACTCGACGATAGCAATTTTTTGTTGATTTTCAGAAGAATATAAAATTGCTGTGGGTTGTGATAAGGTAGAGAAAATAGCACAAGACAAGTAGGTTAGTGTAGGTATCCGATCAACCGCCGTGATGCGCAGACGAGCATTGATAAGATGGAGAGTGGCCTTCATTTCAGACGTCACAGGAATCTGCTCTGCCGGTGATGTTTTATTTGAGAGTGCTGAGAACAAAGGTGACAATTCATTAGTAGTGAGGGCCAGAAATGGACGTGCCCAATTGAGGTGGCCCAAGAGTTGTTGTAACTGAACTAAGGTGAAAGTTGCTGGTATCACAATGGAGGGCATAATAGGGGCTGAAGATGTCTGCAAGAGACGATGACCCAAATACTGAAACGGTGGCTGAACCTGTATTTTTTCGGGTGCTATTTGGAGGCCATGCTGACTAAGGGCTGCCTCCAGATCTATAAGATGAGTAGAATTAACTTCAGCCCCGGCCACCAAAATGTCATCCATGTAATGGAATACCATCAGTTCAGGATACCTGCACCTGAATGGAAGCAAGGCGCAATCCACAAAATGTTGACATAGACTAGGAGAATTTCGCATTCCTTGTGGAAGTGTCCGCCATTGGAATCTCTGAGTTGGTTTCTCATTATTGTAAACTGGTAATGAAAATGCAAACATAAGTCTATCCTGTGGTGCCAGAGGAATTGTGAAAAAGCAGTCCTTTAAATCTACTACAGCCACCTGGTAATGAGAAGGAATCATGTTGGGATTGGGAATCCCACTCTGGAGCGCCCCCATTGGCTGCATTCTCTCATTCACTTTTCTCAAGTCCTGTAGGAGGCGCCATTTGCCAGATTTTTTGCGGATGACAAAAATAGGTGTATTCCAGGGACTGGTGCTCAGTTCTATATGTCCTAAAGTCAGTTGCTCCTCTACCAGGGCCTCCGCCGCTCGGAGCTTTTCAAGGGGAAGCGGCCATTGCTCTACCCATACAGGCGGGCCTTCTATCCATGTCAATGGAAGTGCATGGAGAGGCGCTGCGGGGGAGGCCCTTATCATAAATTTGTCTGGATCACGGTGCCCGCTTGTTCCAGCATATCCCTCCCCCATAAGGACACAGGGGAGTTCAATACCAGCGGATAGAGAGTCACTGTTTGGCCAGAGAGAGATTGAAACATTATGGGGTGGAGGCTTTGTTGAGCTGCTTCAAATCCCCCCACTCCACACACAGTCTCTGACTTTCGGGTGGGCCAGGACGGCGGCCAATCTTTGGTAGCAATAACAGTCACATCTGCCCCCGTGTCAAGAAGACCTTCAATGGGCTTGCCATTCATTTGGAGCATAAGCCTCGGACGAGCAGCGGTGATCGTGATAGCAGCCATAGCAAGTGGAGAGACAAAGGCCTCACCCACTTCAAGCTGAGCCGGCTGTGGTGGTGTTGAGACAATGACAAGCTGCGCTACCTGATCTCCTGTTTTGACAGAGACATCACCAGGAGTAGTAGTCCAAAGATATACGTACAGTTGAGGTTGGCCAGATGAAACACTGCCAGGGACAACCATGACACCGTCGGCCGCTGCTGCTTTATGTGGAAGAATCAGGCCCACAGTATTGGGGGGAAGGGTTCCCTTGAAAGAGGTAAGGATTGGCACTGGCATAAAAGGCATGGAAAGCGGTATGGTTTCTGCAGCAAAAAGTGGAATGGCAGTGCCGCTACATTCAAAACCTGTTGAAGAGGCCATACTTGAGAGACCCAAATGCAGTATGTCCCCTTGAGCATTCTTCTTCACCTCCTCCGTGTCATCCGCCATTTCATCCTGATCCAGATCTTCCCATTCCTCTTCGGGGAAGCTTGGGTTTCCAGGTGTTCCTATTACTTTGCCTGGGCCCGGAACTGGCCCGCTCTCTGGTTTCCCGGCTGTGTCACAGGGGAATTCTGCTGCTGACGTGGCTGCTGCTGTCCTGGCGGTTGGGAAAGCTCACCCTGTTTCTGTCTAGAGCGACACTGATTGGCCCAATGAAACCCCTTGAGACAGATGGGACACTTAGTAGCCGGGCGCCTCTGCTGCACAGACGCAGAACAACACTGTGCACGAAAATGCCCCAATTTTCCACACCCGAAGCATTTTATATTTTGGGCAGGATTAGAGGGTTGGTTATTGTTCGCCATCATGGCAGCCGCCATTACAGATGCCTTATGGGCTGTAGTGCCGACATTTTGACACACCTTCATCATGTCACCAACGGTGGTATCCGGCTTGCTATAAATAGAAGCAAGCGCCTGTTTGCAGTCTTGATTGGCATTCTCGAATGCAAGTTGTTTTAAGAGTATATTACGAGCCTCAGTGTTCTCAACTTGTCGTCTGAGACCAACAATAAGTCTATTTAAAAAATCCCCGTATGGTTCCTTAGGGCCCTGACGCACAGAGGCAAAACTTGAAAGGGACGGAATTCCTTCCTTAGATGGAATTTTGCGCCATGCTTTAAGCACAATATCAGAAAGCTGGGCCAAGGCAGCATCTGTCAATCTTGTTTGTGCAGTAATGAGGGCAAAGTCATTTTGTCCCATCAACATATCAATTGTTATTGGAACCGGAGGTCGTGCGGCAGCATTAACCTGCGCCTGTTGACGGGCGAGGTCCTCCCATTCTTGGCGGCAAAGCATGGCGTCAGCTGGGGTCAAAAGAGATTTTATTACCAGAAGCCAATCTGCAGGGACTAATCTCATGCTAGAGAGGGACTCAAGAATAGCCCTAGTATATGGCGCATGGATTCCATTTTCTTTGCAACTACGCTGTAACTCCTTAAGATGTTTATAATGCATATGTTCGTGGCGATCAGGAACAGCAGGCGCGTCATCAGTGGCGGGGTGGCCGCGAATGACAGGAAATAATTCTGTACCATCATCAATAGGTGAAGCTATGGCCAAGGCAATGGAACTGTGGCCGATAGGCAGTTTGGAAGAAGCTGAAGCAGCCAGTGGCAGATTGCCCATCTCCCCCGCAGATAAGTTTCTTAGGTCTGAATATAGTCCATGGAGTTTTGATGGCTCCACTGGAGGAGCAAAAGGGACTATATCCGGAGATTTGGTTATCTGTTTCACTTCTGTGGGGTAGGCAGGAAGAAACTCAAAAGGCGGTGCAGGAGGAAGAATTTGGGGCACCACACCTTCCAATTTTTGATTGAGGAGAATGTTTTGAGGAGTCAATGTGGCAAAACAGGAGCGAATCTTACACCAAGTATAGAGAGATCCGATGGACACCTTTGGGTGGCCATGGAAGGTTTGGCCAATTTTATCCCAAGATGTAAGTTCAAAGGTGCCTTGTTCAGGAAACCAGGGACAATAACTATTAATGTCCTTGACAAGTTCTGTGACTTCTGCAGAGGAAGTCTGATGACCATAGCGTTTCAAGAGGAATAAAAGGTCATCTATGAATTTTTGCTGCGCAGTTGAAAGGGAAGAGCCCATGATGTCCAAGTCACTCACCGGGATCCGAAGATGCGTGGCGCCTGTAACCCTTGCCGGGCGTGGTGAAGTGACGAAAATATCAGCGAAATAACAATTGCCTCACACGGGGCACCATTTGACGGAGACCAGCCCCAATCAGAAAAAGAATGGTGCGAAAATAATAAAGAGCTCTTGAAGAAAAATGGACACTGCAGCTTGATCTCTGGTGTGTAACTCCAGTCTGTTCCCCTCAGAACTGACTCTGCCGGCCACACCCAATCGGCAGCCTTTATTAACTATTCAAAATGGCCGTCGATAGTATTATCCAATAACATTTTGCCAGCAGTCTCATGACAATACATAACATGGATACATTTATGTGCATGTGACAGGCTCACTCCACCCTAATGGTGAAGGGTACTATACTTTCTAAAATGGTTCCTAACACAGCATATGCCTATTTTCTAAAATGGTTCCTAACACAGCATATGCCTATTATTAATATGGCTCCGCCATGACTCCCACAAAACCTCCTCTGTGGGAGGATCCTGAAGAAGAAATTCTCAAGTCCAGTTGTCCAACTAGCAGAGTGATGACGCCCCTTGCTACTGGCAAGTTTTGTTACATATCATTTACATCCCAGAGTATGCACAACATCAGTGAGTGGTTACAGGGGTAGAGGTGGCATAAGCTGGTTGGATGCTCTATAGGGAATTGCCTCGTGAACAGAGCATGCTTTGCACAGTTATTGATTACAATAACACATGTCCTTGCTGTTTACAGATGAGAGATGAGTTAATGAGAAGTAGACAGGAATAGATGAAGGGAAATGAAAAGTAAACGGAATTAGTCCATTAACCAAGAGTTAATAAATGAAAGATGAGCAAAGCAGAGTCAGAGTGAGTAAACAAGCTGAGTAGATGAAAAGTAAATAATAGGTAACCCAAGCTGGCTTAGAGGGATTCCAAGGTCTGGAACATGTGGGTTGAGGCAGAGTTCCATCAGGAGGGTCTTTCCTCTTGTGAAATGGCCTCTAGGCCCCATCCTAGCTGTCTGAATCATCACTCCTCCATGCCACTGTCTATTTGATTTCTCGCAGATCATCTTATATTCCTATTGTGCCCATCTTGCACTCCTATCACTAAGAGATATCTTGTGCTGTTTTTCCCTTCCCACTTTGCATTTACACGTGAAGATGGTGACCCATGATCCTAAGCAGGCTACGATCCATGAGGCTGGCTAAGGTCACAATAAGCCAGTGGAGGCTGTGTTAAATCAAAGCCTCTCTCAGCCTTGGGGTGCTGCAAATTCCATAGAATCATAGAGTTGGAAGAGACCTCAGGGGCCATCTAGTCCAACCCCCTGCCATGCAGGAGCCCCCATCACAAGACTCCCGACAGATGGCCATCCAGCCTCTGCTTAAAAACCTCCAAAGAAGGAGACTCCACCACCCTCCCTTGGGGCAGCATCTTCCACTGCTAAACAGCTCTAACTGTCATGAAATTCTTCCTAATGTTTAAATTGAATCTCTTTTCCTGAAGTTTGAGACAATTGCTTTGACCCCAAGCCACTTGGATAGCTCTAGTGAGTTGGTCTGTTGGCTGCTGGAAGTTCAATTCCCCAATGTGCCTCCTGGGAGAACAGTGAGCCTGTGCACCTTTGAGCAATCGGCGTAGTCCCAAAGTCCCCTGAGAAAAAGGAAACAGTAAGCCATGCCTGAGCGCTGGATACCTAGAAACCCTTAGAAAGGGTTGTTATAAACCAGAATTGACTTGATGGCACACTATAACAACGAAAACCACCTTGATCAGGGCCTAATCTTGTGCTGGCATAGTGACTGCAAGTCTGGGCTAAAGCTTTGGTTCTGGCATAATTCTTCTCTTCCATTCTTCCCCTTCTCTGTTCACCTTAACTGTTAGAGCAGTACAACAAAGGAACCCATGAGCACTCCAAAACTGGAGGTTTCCAAGAGGAAATGGGACAACCATCCGTCACACCTGCTTTGACACGAATTCCTGCCTTGAGCGAAAAGTTCGACTCAATGGCCTTATAGTTCCCTTCCAACTCCATTATTCTATGATCTTCCACCCCCCCTTTTTTTTTGTTCCTTCTCTGCCAGCTGGTCTCAACCTGCACAGCAATGGTGTTCCCTGAGCAGCACCTGGGACGCTCCTGCCGATTAACACTGCTGGAAAATAACAATAGCAGTGTTTCTTGCCTAAAGAGAACAACTGGCCACTTAGGGACATCTTTTGTTTCCACACCTGGGCATTCTCTGAGCAACCCCCCTGCACAGAAGGACACCTCCCTCCTCTTTGGGTCCTTAATCCCCTTCCCTTCCTGAGGGGGCGCCCAGACTGACACTACAAAGCAAGATCTGGACAACAAAGGCTCTACCATTAAGCTCATCATTCTCTTCTAATTTCCATCTGTAAATACTGGCGGAACTCAGACTCTGAGGGCGCTTTTACACGACCCCTAAAATCCGAGGCAAAGGGCTCCCAGATCCGGAGCTTAAAAATGTTTTCCCACCAGCTCCAGACTTTTAAAAAAATTAAGTACGACCACACCCACCTAAGCGCGTCCCAGCGCACTTTTCAAGTACCTGGCCTCCAGCAGGTAAAAAAATCTTCCGATGCGGATTGTAAAGCTGCGAATGCTGGGCTCCCTCGCCTTCTGTTTGTTTGTTTGGTCCCCGCCGCCCCTTTAAGAGACAGGAATCCCTACGGGGCTGCTCGGGGTGGCTTCGACTGGCAGACAGAGGTGAGCCTGCATTTTTCCCCTCCCTTTTTTCCTCCCTCCCCTCACGCAGACAGGAACAACAGAGTGCGGAGGGTTGGGAACACAGGAAGAGCGACAAACCCTCATGATCTCTGGTCCAAATTTAAGTTGCCGCCGGATTTTAGAGGCCAGCTGTGATACCTTTTGTGTGTGTGCTGTTTACATACTGACCTCTTGTATAAACCACTGTGTTCCCCTCCTGCCTTTGTGTACGAACCTTATATAAACCCCGACACACACCCCTTGCTCAGGAGCAGACTTCCGCTTTGCCTCCTGAAGGTTGTGTCTGTAGTTCCTTTGATGGATCCATTAAACGAACGCAACCGGACTCTCTCTGTGTCAGATCTTCATTGGCAGTTTAGATCTGGTGTACATTTCCTGGAGACTCGCTCCAGTGATTTAACAGTCTGCACCACTGCATTCCGCACATCTGCTGCTGAGTAAATATGCGCTTGATTCCCCACCCTGTGCATTGGCTGCATAGTTTGATCGTGACTAATACTATATGGCTGTTCGACCGCAAGTCCTGAAGCGTTGCGCTCAAGCTAAAGCTCCATACTGTCCTAGCTCTGCCTCTGCTATATTAATTAATTAACTCATTAATTCATAAGAAGCACTTCCCTCCCAAAGCTGAGTGCCCTGCGATTTTTATCTCCACCATGGTCCTGGTAAGGAAGCTGCAATCATCCCGTTGACATTTGTGCGCTACCCAGTGGAAAAAGAAACCCAAGGAATTTTTATCCAAGTGAGCTAACCAGCAGAGTGGAAAAGTTGAGAAAGAACGTGTGACAACAAGTGCATATGGTGGTGTTTTTTTTACACAAATTAGCAACGGTAGCTAGATAAATTTATTTACACAATTTAGCAACGGTAGCTGGAGCCATCCTGACTGAAGAGCAAAGTAAGTAGCACCACCAAATTTTAAAGATACTGGCAGTATTTTGGTATTCAGCCTTCAGTCAGCATTGCTCCCCACCCCCGAATTCTAATGAGTCTCCTCCCAAGAGTTTTGTGAGTGGAGGGTGTGATCCCGTGGTGAAATAGATTGCATGTTGAACTGCTTATGAAGCAGTTTGTTGCAGTCTATTTTTTGGCAATCACACACAGCTTATGAGACATTGCATATGAGTTCAATTTCCATCTGTGTCCCAGCAGGACTTTTTTTCGGTGCAGTTTTAGGACTGCTGCTTTTTGAGACCAAGATTGAGAGATTCCCTGACATATGGAGTAAAAAGCAAAGCAAAAAGTCCTGCTTTTATACCAAGCCGTGTGTTGTGCTTAATTCACTCTCTGGGCAGTTTCCAATTTAATTATGCAGGCAACACATTGCCTGCACACCACCAACACCAGCAAGCTGGGTACTCATTTTACCGACCTCTGAAGGCTGGAAGGCTGAGTGAACCTTGAGCCTGATAACCTGGTATTGAACCCCAAGTCGTGAGCAGAGTTACAGCTCCAGTACAGCATTTTAACCACTGCACCACAAGGGAAGGTTATCATTTTAGGAGATCACTCCCTGTCAAGTTACCTTTTTCAGTGTGATTGGATGTGTGCCTTCCCTGACATTTGATCACACCCAGACCCAGAGCAAAGCAAGTCACGGGATATGTGTCAAAGACGAGATTAATGCAAGTGTCCAAAATCCTGCTCCATTACACGTGGGCCATGTTCTTAGATTTAAGGCCCACCATTTAAGATTAGGCCACAGTTCCTTGTGGCATCAAAGAAATGGGAGCTTGAAAGGTTACCCAGATGAGACTTTGTGATGCCACAGAGGGCTATCAGTGAACACGTACTGGGCTAGCTGACTGTAGAAACAGGCATAATGAGAAACCAAAGAAATAGGCAAGGAACCAGTAAAACTCAATTGATCAGCAAACATGGCATATGTTGTAATATTCTGCTAGCCAAATAATCCACGGCTGCTGAAGCTTGTGGAAGACTTATCACCAGGCAATGAGGATTTTTTCCCCTAAGGCCTGCAAAGCTGCTGTCAAAAAGTCTCATGAGTGGTGATGCTGGTGCTCCGTTCCTTATCTTGCTCTGAAGACCACAATGGGCCTGTTTGCTTGCATCAACCGGGCCACTTCCAGTCTACTCCATGTGTTCGTACTAGAGATGGGCACGACTCAGCGAAATTTTCGTTTTCTTTTTTGTTTTTTCGTTTTGTTTCGTAACGAAAACGAAAACGAAAAATTTTCGAAAACCAAAACGGAAACGGAAACGAAATGACCAATTTTGCCGTGTTTTTCGTTTTCGTTGTGGCAAATCCATTGAACTGAAAAGAATGCTAACGAAACAGCAATTTTTCGTTTTCGTATTCGTTTTTTCGTTTCGTTACGAACCGAAAACGAAACTAAAAAAATTTCAAAAACAAAACAAAAAACGAAAACTAACCAAAACGGATCCCCAAACGACCAAACGAAAAATGAAACACAATTTTTTTGAGTCGTGCCCATCTCTAGTTCGTACGCGTAAGCAAAATGCATGTACCACAGCCTCTTCCTGGTCTAGCGAGACCTGGGGGCTGCTGGAAATGAATTGAGAGGGATGCCCAGGGTGTAGAAACACTTTACACATGCACAAATCAGACTTCCTTTTCCAGCATGTTTTGTCCTGAGATTGGTGTTGGTGTTTAACTAGAGAAGCATGGCAATAGCCCGAGAAACTTCAGCCAGCATCTTGAGACCTGACACCCTTGCCTGAAGACTCTTCATTCTCTCAACAACAGAAAAATATTAGAAAAAATATATATTCGATATTAGCCCATTAAACTCTGAGCTTTGTGAATCTAGCTCAGTGGTTTAAATAGAGCAAGACTCTTCATTCCCTCAACAATAGAAAAATATATTAGAAATTAGGAAATTAAACTCTGAGCTTTCTTAACCCAGCTCAGTGGTTTAAGTAGAGCAAAAGGTTGGAAGTTGGATTCTCCATTGTACATCCCAAAAAAGCCAGCCCGTGTGCCCTTGGTCAAGCAAAAAGGTATAAGGGAACACTCATAAGATGTCTATTGCATCCTTCAATATGTTTAACACAGCCTGATTTTACAATTTTAGAGCTAGAGAAGGAAGGAAAAAAATCCTTATTATTGAGGGCGTTAAGGCAGCTCACAATGTAAAATACAATGAAAAGACGCAACAGAACTAAAATTCATATGCTTAGGCATAGCAAAAAAGCTCAGTGGCATTTTTTTTAAAAATAAATCCACCTCAGCATTTATCCCTCAATCAGAAACAAGGAAAGTTGCCTTTTTGGGTTGCAACTCTTAAGATCCAGCCATTGCTATAAAACTCTGGAGTCTCAGAGCCTTTCCGAGGTATCATTCCACCAGTGGTGGTTCTCACTGTAGTCAGACGTTTGTATGGAAGGAGGCAGGCATGCAAGTGTCCTTCCAGGGTAGAGTCTAGTGCTCCGAGTTTGGCTTGGAAACAAATCAGGAGCCAGTGAAAGTGACACAGAAAGTTGCTCCTAGAAGCATCTGACAGCTTTGTTCTCATAAAAACTCTACCTACCACATTCCATCATGGCTCAAAGTCCTGAGTACGGTTCAAAGGCAGTGGTGTGTAAAATGCATTCATTTATCCTAGATGAAATCATAGCACATGTGCGAAACTATTATTCACTTGTGCCCAAACCTGAAAGTAATTCATTTTGTAAAAAGCCAACCGGGTCACTTTTCTAACATATTACATTTTGCAGTCACAACAAGCTGAAGAGATATGTCGTTGCTGTTTTACCTGTAACTAACAACCACAGGTATAATTCATCACCACTTTTCGGGGGACGGGAATGGAGAGCACAGTCAGCCCTAAAGGGTGAAAAGGAGGAGGGAGGGAGAAAGCAAACTCCCCCAGAGGAAAAAAAAGGTGCAGAAGAGAGCGACTAAAATGATTACTGGGCTGGGGGACCTCCATCCCTTATGAGGAAAGGCTAAAACATTTGGGGCTCTTTAGTCTGGAAAAAAAAAAGGTACCGTGGGGGGGTATATGATTGACACATACAAAAGAATGCAGAGCATGAGTAAAGTCGATAGAGGGATGCTCTTCTCCCTCTCACAAAATACCAGAACTAGGGGACATCTCAAACAGAGAGTTGGGAGAGTGAGAACCGACAAAAGAAAATATTTTTTCACCCAGCGCGTTGTTAGTCTATGGAACTCCCTGCCACAGGGAGATGGCATCTGGCCTGGATGCCTTCAGGCATCTGGCCTGGATGCCTTCCAAAGGGGATTGGACAGATTCCTGGAGGAAAAGTCCATCACAGGTTACAAACCATGATGGAGATGTGTAACCTCCAGGCTTAAAACCAGGGTACTTCAAGGGCCAGATGCAGGGGAGTGGTACCAGGAGACAGAGATCTAGTCTCGTGCGCTCCCAGATGCATCTGGTGGGGCCACTTGTGAGATACAGGAAGCTGGACTAGATGGGCCTGTGACCTGATCCAGCATGGCTCTTCTTATGTTCTTATGTTCTAACAGTAATCAGCCATAGCATTAAAACCACTGAAAGGTGAAGGGAATCGCATTGATTATATTATTACAATGGCACCTGTCCAGGGGTGGGAAATATTAGGCAGAAAATTAACAATCAGTTCTTGAATGTTGGAAGCAGGCCATCTCAGAGTGAGAGATATGCACTTGTGCAGCAATGGGCTCACGTTAAGAGAACCCACCTTTTGGATGAATATCAGGGAAAACTTCCCAACTGTTAGAGAAGTACAGCAATGGATCCCATGACCTCAAGAGGTGATGTGAGTGCTCCAGCAAGGGAGGCCTTCAAGAGAAATTTGAACAACCACCTGGCAGGTAACCTATGAATGGGATTCCTGCATTTAAGTGGGGAGGAGTTGAACTCAATGGCCTTTTAGGCCCCTTCCAACTTCACTATTCTATGATTCTATGGGCAAGGGATTCTACGACAAGGGCCTGATAGTGATGTGCAGATGACTCGGTCAGAGCAACTCCAAAAAACCCACTCTTGTAGGATGCTTCTGGTATGCAATCGTTAGTACCTGCCAAAGGTAGTGCAAAGAAGGACAACAGGTGAACCAGCATCATGGTTGCCGACACCCAAGGCTCTCTGAGGTACGTGGGCAGTGAAAGCTAGCCTATCTGGTTTGATTACACCCAGGAGGTACAATACAGTAGGACCCCAGTATTCGCTGGGGATTGGTTCCAAGCCTTCCCATGGATAATGAAAACGGTGGATAAGAGAGAATGTCAAAATGTCCCCAAAACTGCTGTTTTGTGATAGTAACTTGCTTTACAGCTGCTATTTGTGACAGTAGCTTGCTTTGAAGCTCTGCATTATTTATTTATTTTTCCTCTGCCAACCGCGGATAACTGAATCAGTGGATAATGAATCGGTGGATACGGGGGTCCTACTGTAGCTCAAATTGCTGAAAAAATAATACTGGCCGGGATAGAGATGTGTAGAACACACAGTACATCACCGTTTGCTGTGTATGTGTCTGACATAGCTGCAAACCAGTCAAAGTGCCCACGATGACCCCCAGTCTGTGCCACAGTGATGTTTTGGTAGCGCGGAGGGAGCCTACACGTTATTACACAGGTGACTTTAATGTTGTGACTGATCAGTGCATACAACTCCATCGTTCTCTGGGGGCTCCCATCCTCCTAGAGAAACTGGGATCATCAGAACCCTGAAATATGCAGCCTGAGGTTTTTAAGAAAACAAATCTAAAAATTGCCCATGGCATAGTCTCATAGGAATGAACTGCAGTGGCAAGTTCAAACTTGGAATGACAGCCTCAACCACTTCGGACTCCACCTAAATATTAAGAGAACCGAGTACCTAGAGACTGTTGCCATCCATGGAACATTCCAAATCAAACTGTGGAGCTTCTCAGACGTCCCACAAGAAAAGAAGTCCAGTTGCCATGACTTCTCTCCCAAATAAACGGAAAAAACTAAAGAAGGTGGAGACCTTCCAGTATCTCGGCTCCCAAGGCGATGGTGGCATCAGTGGCCACGTACAAGCAAGGCTGAATGTGGCCAGGTTACAATGATGAGAACTTTCTGGTGGTTTGCAACAGATGGATGTCAAACCGTCTCAAATACAAGATGTATTCTCAAAGGCTTTCACAGCCGGGATCTGATCGTTGTTGGGAGTTTTTCAGGCTGTTTGGCCATGTTCTGAAAGTTTTTCTTTCTGACGTTTCGCCAGACTCTGTGGCTAGCATCTTCAGAGGGCAAGGAACTCGGGGAACTAGGAGTTCTCTCTGTGCTCTAGGAGTTCTCTCTGTACTCCTAGTTCCCTGAGCTCCTTGCCCTCCATGTTATGGTGATGCTGCGAGTGTGAATATTTAGATTTTGCGGTACCTTAGAGGCCATTTTGCAACTCCACATCTAAATTGTGTTAGATTTCAGTTGCCCCGCCCTTGTCTTGTCTTTCACTGGAGAGGAACCCTTTAGAAAGGGTTACCCAAATATTTAGAAGGTAACAACGGTTTCATGACATTTCTGTGTAAACACTACAGAAAAGTTGAAAATGATCTGATATCAACATTCTTTCCTCGCCTCAGGCACCAGATTGTGGGAGTTATGAATGGGGTAGAAAATTATTTGTAATTTAATGTGCTAATGTTTTTTTTTAAAGAATGGGACTTGTAATTTTCAATGCAACATATGAAGAAAGTGCTTGAAGAGTTTTCTCAGGGAACCAGGGAGGATTTTCCTGCCTTTGGATGCAATCTGACACCAAGAAAGCATCCCTCTGCAGGGAGTAATCTATCCTAAGAACAACCATTCTGTCCATTGGGGAATCGCTCCAGCCTTTCCCCCCCAAAAGTAATAGCCCTATTCCTGAACCAAAAAGATCCAGCATGGGCTCAGATACAGGCAGGCTGGGTCAGTATCAACTATATGTCACGTGATCTTTGGGACAGGAAGGTTTTTACCTGGTGTCGAAATGTAATCAATGTTGGCGCCAGGCGGATCTCACTTGGGAGGGCATTCCATAGCCTGGGGGGCAGCTGCCGAGAAGGCCCTGTGTCTACAAGCCATCCCTCTCACCTCCTCAAGGGATGGCTCTTTCAAAGGTTCCCCCTAGCTTAATCTTAATTTTGGGGTTGGTTCCTATGTAAGGAGGTGGTCCTTCAGGTATCTAGGTCCTAAGCCATTTAGAGCTTTATATGCCAAAACAAGCACTTTGAATTGGGCTCGGGCAACAACTGGTAACCAATGCAGGTTACACAGAATGGCCGTGATGTGATCCCTGGCGGCCCCACCACTTACCAGCCGCTTTAGTAACGAGCCCTGAAACAAACCACTTTCCAAGTCTGCAGTGATGCTACCAATAACAGCCTAATGCCCAGGTGGGTTCAAGAGTAAGGCAGTGAGTTCCTTTTTCAGAGTAACTTCTTCAGCTCTGGATATGTCTTGCTCCAAGGACAGTCAGGCCTAGGAGAGCAAATGTGTCCTAGTTAACAAGAACCACATGGGCTTCTAAGAACTACATCAGCGTGCAAATAGGATGTGGGCCTGGTTCTTTAGGGAGAGCAGATGCAATCATGGTCGGAGCCTCTGCAGCAGCCTTGGAAATCAGTGTGGGATTGCCAAAGAGAGAAAGAATTAATTGCAGATAGACTTCCATGGTAGGTTTATGGTGCAGGTAGATTACAAACCATCTCTGGATTTGCTCTGGTGTCCCACACGTTAAACAGGCCTGGTGTGAACCAAAACACCCTCTCTAATTGAGAAAGAGGTAGTTCACAGAACTTTGTAGTAAGCAAAACTTCCTTCAGCCTCTCTGCCAGAAGCAAGATCGACCACACCCATCCAGTTCATGACAGACAGATAACTTACCCATTCCACAAGCCACCCTACAATGCGCAATGCCCCAAGGAGACAGCCAGCAACAACAATAACTGATGTACGGGTGTGTCTTTAGGAGTTACACTGGGAGACATAAATTATCTTTCTAGTTTCAGAATAATTAAATGCTCATATTCCTCTCCAACAGGACACAAGGAATGCAATTTGCTATATGGTGAAGACAACCTAAATATCTCCCCACCCATTTCCCCCCCAAAAACTCTGACACTGTGTGTGCGCGTAAGCAAGAGAGAGAGAGGGAGAGACCACCCATGTATTTATACTCTTTCTTCTTCAAGTCCCCATGCTGCAGATATGAACAGAAAGTGTTAATATAAAATCGCATCCAAGTCACAGCAGTGGGTCCAGTTAGCCAGAGCCACCTAGCGGCAGCCATGCAAGCTGCTAAATTCTGGAAGATGTAGTGGTTCCCAGTCTTGAGTTCCCAAGATGTCCCTGGACTACGATTCCCAGGTGTCTTTGCCACCAGCTGCACTGGCCAAGATTTCTTGGACTTGTAGTCCGAGAACATCTGGGGACACAAAGTTGGGAGCCATGTCAAAACAGGCAGGCAGAGAAGGATCATCTATTCTGATCTGTTTACTTTTCATTTCTGCCTGGTTGCTACATCTGGGTGACTTATTCCAAATCTGTTTAAGAATCACTGCTTGCAACACAAACACTGGGCATACATGAACCACCCATAATGGTGCATTGCACTAACGGGGTGGTATTTCAATCAAAGAAATAAACCCATAATAAAAAATAAACAACATTTGTTTCAGACAGTGGGGTGGTATCCTGGCTGGATCAGCAGCCCAGGCAGAAAGGCTGGATGGCCATCTGTCGAGGATACTGTGATGGGGGTTCCTGCGTGGCAGGGGGCTGGACTAGATGGCCCTTGAGGTCACTTCCAACTCTAGGATTCTCTGATTCTAAGGTGAAAGTGGCTGGGGGGGGGTGAACAAGAAGAGGATGCAAGACAGTTACGTGGCAAGGAATGTGGCCTGAATGAAAGAAATGGAATTTCCTTGACAGTTTTCCAGTCTGAAAGCCAAGAAGCCTACGGCAATGGAAACCAGGTTGCTATCCACCTGCAGCCATAGATCAGGGGATTTCCTAATCATGCAACAACCAACAGGAATACCTCTCTCTCTCTCTCTCTCTCTCTCTCTCTATCTCTCCAGTTCCCTCTGGCATTCAAACCTGGCACACAGGTGCTATTGTGGAAAGAGCGTGCCTGGCAGAGCTTTGAAAATGCCAAGAGATTTCGGATCACAGGTGGTAGGCTTTCAAGAATGTGGCATGGCATCTTGCCTGCTAAGGAGGAATAGAAAGTGGTGGGGTGTTTGTTTTTTCTTCGGGCTCTTCCCTCAGCAGCGTTAGCTCCAGGCTCTGATTCCTCAAGGCAGAAGAGTGAGAACACTGGATAATATTTATGGTGCCTTTTCACTGTGTCTTCATAGGGTCTTTTTACACGACCCCTAAGATCCGCTGGCCACTTAAATTCGGACCAGAGATCTTAGGGGTTCGTCGCTCTTCCTCTGTCCCCACCCCCCTCCGCACTTCCTGGTTGCTGGCTGCGTGAGGGAGGGAGAAAAAGAGAAAGAAAAGCATGCCGCTCACCTCATTCTGCCTCTCATCTCTGTAAAAGTAGCTCTTAAAGGGGCGGGAGCCAAAAAGCAGCAAACAAACGAGGAGAGCCCCGCACTCACTATCGTTGCACCGCATCAAAGATTTTTCACCTCCAAATAGAAGGTACAAGAAAAGTGCGCTGGGTCGCGCTAAATTGGGCGGGGTCGCACTTAATTGTCTGCAAACTCCGGAGCTGGTGGGGAAACATTTTTAAGCTCCGGAGCTGGCAGCCATTTGCAGCGGAGCTTAGGGGTCGTGTATAAACGCCCATAGAATCATAAAATACAGAAGTTGGAAGGGTCCAACCCATCAAGTCCAACCCTCTGCTTGGTGCAGAAATACGCATCAAAGGATATCTGCCAGGTGGTTTTCCAAATTTCTCTTGAATACCTCCAGTGTTGGAGGAGCGCTCACCACCTCTTGAAGTAATCGGTTCCATTTCTGGAAGTTGAGTCATGGCAACGGGACTTCTTTTTCTTGAGAGACTGAAGCATTTCGCTGCTCATCCAAACAGCTTCACCATTCTGAAGAAAGCTAGTTGTGATTCCTCCATTTTATAGATAACTTTGGCCTCATATCACCTTGGTCCGAAATAGGTTCATAAGGTGAACAATGGCCTAAGGTGCTGAAACCCATAAAGTATGGGTCATTAGCAATGGCCTCGGTGCTAAAGGCGTGAAGGCTTTTTTATTTGTCTGGGTATTGTTGAAAGCACAGCCTGACAAGTGGCTGATAGACTGTGCCTGAGGCCCCCACTTCTGTTGAGAGAGGGGGTTTCAATGCTCACATGAATAGCTTCCCTGACCCCTCTCTCAAACCACCTCTCTTCTCTGTCTATTATGTGTACATCCTCATCTTTGAATGAGCACCCTTTGTCCTTCAGGTGGAGGTATACTGCTGATTTTTTGTCCTGAGCTGTTGTCCCTCCCATGCTGGGTCATCCTCCTGTTTAATGGCTGTTTAGTTTCTCCAATGTAAATACAGTATGCATGCAAAAATTCACTATAAAGGATCCAAAGAATAAACTTCAAATCCTTTTCTGATTTTTTTTTAAATATATTTATTTGTTTATTGTTAAAAAAAAGAAAAGAAAAAAGAAAAGGGGATCGCTTTACATTGATAACAATCTCAGAGCGCAAACATCCTTTATAAGGTTTTTAACGCAGATATTAGCTCTTGCCATCTTCTTGACAAAACTTCTTCATCTTCTCCTTTCAGGTGGCCGGAGATTCTGTCCATTTCAATAGCCGAGTAGAGTTTTCCTTTCAAGTTGTCTTTTGAAGGTGTTGCCGAATTCTTCCAAAGTTGGGCATACAAAATTCTGGCTGTTACTATTATATAATTAATTACATATTTCTGATCATATGTTACTTCAGTATCTATAATATTTAACAAGAATAGTTCTGGTGTATGTTTTAACCTAACCTCCCACAGTATGTCTAGTAAATTCTTAACCATATTCCAGAACAGTTTGGCTTTTTTACAAGTCCACCACATATGATAGAAAGAGCCGATTTCTTGGTCGCACTTCCAGCATATGGGTGAACAGTTGTACATCTTGGATAATCTATGAGGACTAAGATGCCATCTGTAAAACATTTTATAGCAATTCTCTTTATATGAGGTGGATTTGAACATCTTAATCGTTTGCCATAACATATACCATTTATCTAAGTGGATGGAGTGTCCACAGTTTTCCGCCCATCTTATCATACATTCTTTAACCTGTGAGTCACTTGTTCTTTCAAGTAATAGCATATTATAGAACTTACTCAACAGTTTCTTCTCACCTGCTGACAGTATTTTATCAAAGACATTGTCCTTTACCATAAATCCACTTTCCTTCTGCACTAACTTATAATGCGAGTATATTTGTTGATAAGTCCACCAGTCTATGTTTACCCCTTCAAGGGATAACTGATTTGGGGGTTTTAGAGTTTGGTCCTCATACAGAAGTTGTTGATATGTTAAAGTGTTACTAACTACCTTTGTGCCTGGTCCTCTAATTGCTTCCATTGGAGATAACCATTTAGGAGCCTTGGGGTAAAATAAGTCTTTAACAGACAACCAATTTTTAATTAGGGCATTCCGTATCCAATGTCTTTCAAACAGGGATGGAATGTTACCTCTATACCATAAATAATGGTGCCACCCTTTGTCTAGATCATGACCTTCCAAACCTTCTCGGCCTATCGGCTAAGATCAAGTGTAAAATCCTTTTCTGATTTTGACCATCATCAGGTATGACACACCAAATACAGTTTAATTTGCTGTGCCCCTTGCGTGCTGCATGGAGCCCATAGACAGACATCAGTCAAGCTGAAGGTTGACCCTGTCTCCCAACAACCAGATATCAGCCAGTATGAATGAGAGAGTATTTATTTTTCTGAATGAGTTGCAGAGTTATACACACAACGTATCCTGAAACGGAGCACCATCCCGGTCAAGCCCAAACAAGGAAAGGGAATACGTGGGAATCACTGCTTTTGAATTTCCGAGCCATTAATTAACCAAGTTCACTGATGCGTGGGAAAAAATTAACATAATTTAATCCATGAGGCACATGAGCTGACTTGCTGGGGCCCAGCTATGTGTTCAACCCACCCATAAGGTGACTGCGCCTTAGACCCCACTGAATTGCTAAAGTGTCATCAATAAAAAAAAAAAGCCGTACAGTGTGCTGAGCTGTATCTGATGGGAAGTGGAACAAAAGCACATTTCACTGAAATCAGGCCAACATGCACAGCAAGTTTTTGCACAGCCGTTTATTATTTAGTGGGGATGGAAAGGGAGAACCCAACAGTTGTATTGCTCTTGTTAAAGCTGGTGGTGCCTGAGGGCCTTTTTACACGAGCCCTAAGATCCGCTGGCCACTTAAATTCGGACCAGAGATCTTAGGGGTTTGTCGCTCTTCCTCTGTCCCCACCCCCCTCTGCACTTCCTGGTTGCTGGCTGCGTGAGGGAGGGAGAAAAAGAGAAAGAAAAGCATGCCGCTCACCTCATTCTGCCTCTCGTCTCTGTAAGGCCATCAAGTCCAACCCCCTCGTCTCTGTAAAAGTAGCTCTTAAAGGGCGGGAGCCAAAAAGCAGCAAACAGAAGCGAGGAGAGCCCCGCACTCACTATCGTTGCACCGCATCAAAGATTTTTCACCTCCAAAGAGAAGGTACAAGAAAAGTTCGCTGGGTCACGCTAAAGTGGCGGGGTCGCACTTAATTGTCTGCAAACTCCGGAGCTGGTGGGAAAACATTTTTAAGCTCCGGAGCTTGCAGCCATTTGCAGCGGAGCTTAGGGGTCGTGTATAAACGCCCTGAGACGCAAAATCGAAATGCCGTCCCACCTTCCACTAAAGTAGCATTCTTCAAAGGCTCTGAATCTTGTGTTTATTGAAATGCCTTAAACTGGAAGACTCTAAATCATCTAGAATAGAAAACGCCTACTGTGGTCTGGGAAAGCTGTTTCCTTACCTCAGCTGCACTAAAGTGGTGAAAGACATCTGAACAGGGGTTCGCCCAGGCAAGAGGCAGGCACAGAGACCTGCTAAGTGATTAATGTATCTGGAAGTTGAGTCATGGCTCCTGGACTTCTTTTTCTTGAGAGATAGAAACGTTTCGCTGCTCATCCAAACATCTTCATCAGTCTGAATACAGCTAGTGCGAGTCCTCCATCTATAGTCAGTCAGCTTTGACCTCTTGTCACCCTGGTCTGAAATAGGGTCATAAGATGAACAATGGCCTGGATAGGCTCATTAGGTAGACAATAGGATCCATAGCCTTAAGGTGAACAATGGCCCAAGATGCTGAAACCTATCAAGAATGGGTCCTTAGCTATGGCCTTGGTGGTGAAGGCTTTTGATTTGTCTGGGTATTGTTGAAAGCACAGCCTGATAAGTAGCAGATAGACCAGGCATGTCCAAACTTTGGCCCACCTGATGTTTTGGACCACAACTCCCAGAATTCCAAGCCTGTATTTCCAATGGCAAAGGACTGTGGGAGTTGTGGTCCAAAACATCTGGAGAGCCGAAGTTTGGACATGCCTGAGATAGACTATGCCTGAGGCCCCCACCTCTGTTGAGGGAGGGGGTTTCAGTCCTCACATGAATGGCTTCCCTGACTCCTCTCTCAAACCACCTATCTTCTCCGTTAATTAATGCAAGAATTTTGGTTGGGTCATCCTCAGATGCTTTAATCTGATTTCTTAACTATTAATTATTTGATTGGTTTGATTTGATTAACAATCATTGATTGATTGATTAATTGATTGATTGATTGATTGATTGATTGTATTGTACTGTCCATGGTCGCTCTGGGTGGTTTACAATAGTGACAATAACATAAAATAATACAAACAGAATCGAAAGTAAAGTTAAAACTGAAGTCAAAAAATAAACATTGCATTTTTAAAAGAAGATGAAGTTTAAAATGATAGTTTAAAATACTCTGGTGCTCGCAGTGATCATTCAGACAGCATGCTTTGAAAAGCTTGTCAAAACAAAATTGTCTTAAGAAATCTCTTAAGCGTCCTTAATCGGAAGCCCCACCTACCCCCAGACCCAGGAGTGGCTCCTCTGAGGGCGTTTATACACGACCCCTAAGCTCCGCCGCAAATGGCTGCAAGCTCCGGACGATAAAAATGTTTACCCACCAGCTCCAGAGTTTGCAGACAATTAAGTGCGACCCCGCCCACTTAGCGCGACCAAACTGCACTTTTCTTGTACCTGCTTTTTTATGGTGAAAAATATTTGATGCGGAGACTGCCTGAGCTCTCCTCGCTTCTTTCTGTTGTTTTTCTTTTGCCTCTGCCCCTTAAAGAGGAACCAGGAAGTAAACGGAGGTCGGAGCAACTTCCCCCAACACCGGGAGGTAAGCCTTTTATTCTTTTGTCTCTGTCTAAGGCTTTTTTTCCCCTCCCCCCCCCTCCCGCAGACAGAACAAAGAAGTGCCGAGCGGGTGGGGAGGGAGGAACAGCAACGAACCCTCAAGATCTCTGGTCCGAATTTAAGGGACCAGCGGATCTTAGGGGTCATGTAAAAAGGCCCTGAGATCCTATTCATTCATTCATTCATTCATTCATTCATTCATTCATTTGATCCTGTGATGCTTTCATGGGCCTATGGGAAGCAGTAAAGGATGAGTGGAAATGTCTCCCAAAAAGGCATGGCGCATGTCCTCTCTAGAATGGTGTGGTGTTGCAGAGACACACAGCCCTGCCCTATGTACTCTGTGGACCTGTGGAGAGAGTGTTTGAGACTCTGAGATAAATCAGAGATGGGTTATAATAAATAACAAACTGCTAGCTGATTTGGGGCTTGAAATTAAACCTTCCCCTTCCATAGGCCATGTGCTGACTGCAGCTATTTCCATGGAAGATGCTAACCTGGCCTCAACATCCACCATAATTTTGGAAATTCCCTCAAGAACTCTATGCACGGTCTTGAAGATGATATTTGCCTTCAAAGGTTCGCTGGTGGGTTTGTTTGTTTTTTTAATATTCTTAATGGTCGAATAAAGGCATCACCCATTCCTGCATCTAACCCCTAGTATTTTCTTGCAACACAACAATGAGCTGTCATTAATTCAAGCAGTGGTTTTCCAAATATGGCAACAATCACAATAACTATTTGATTGGTTGGTTGGTTGGTTGGTTGGTTTTATTTTTCTACTTTTTATACCATCCATCTGGCTGTGTACAGAAGAGAACAACATAAATCAATACTTTAGAGGGGCTGAAACTATACAGTAACCTTAAGGCCTCTTTCAGCGATCAAAGGGTTTGACTTGTTTCAGGTGTCATGTGTTTGTTTGTCCACCTGTGTTTTCGCCATCTTTCCTTAGTATTTTTGATTTCGTTTTTACCGGATTTGAGTTTATTATTTTATAAGCCCTATTGTGGAAGTTGTGTATTCTTTTATATTGTTTTATATTGTTCACCGCCCTGAGTTCTCTTTGGGGAAATTGGGTGGTAAATAAATAAATAAATAAATAAATAAATAAATAGAATTAATTACTTTTTTCCCAAAAATGGCACATTCTAAGCTTACTCAGAAGTAAATCTCATTCCCTTATATAATTTGATTTAATTATGGTTAATTTGTTGGTTTTTATTTACTTTTATATTGTATGTTGTATTAACTATTGTGTTGTTTATATTTAAATCTTGTAAACTGTCCAAAGTAACATTTGGTCAGATGGAATGGTATATAAATCAAATAAATAAATAAATGACATGGCCTTGGCCTTACATATGTGTGAACCAGGAGGTGGCCAAAGTTAATTTAGCAATCTCAGGGCAAGGCTTGTTTTTTTCTAGCTTGTTCTCAGTAATCGCACATGCCGGGAGCAAACTACAGTACAACAACCCACACCCAAAATGTAAAAGCTCAAAAAGGTCCAGGTTGAGGTGCCCTGGGAGCAAACTAGAGCAAATTGCTCTGCTCAGGTCACCAGAATCAAGAGCAAGCCCGTCCACTCCTGCAAGGCACCAAATAGCAGAAGAAATGTCCATCTGAAGCCTTAACTAGGTTTTACTGGTTCTGTGAGAGCAGCTCAAAGCGTTTTTACATGACCCCTAAGATCCGCTGGCCACTTAAATTCGGACCAGAGATCTTGGGGGTTCGTGGCTCTTCCTGTGTTCCCACCCCCTCCGCACTTCCTTGCTCCTGCCTGTGTGAGGGGAGGGAGAAAAAAAAGGAGAAAAAATGCAGGCTCACCTCCGTCTGCTGTTGGAAGCCACCCCGTGCCCTGTCGTCATGATTCCTATCTCTTAAAGGGGTGGCAGAAAAAAAAAAAACAAGGTGAGGAGAACCCGGCACTCACTACTTTACATCCGCATCAGAAATTTTTCAGCTCCGGAGACCAGGTACTTGAAAAGTGCGCTGGGACACGCTTATGTGGGCGTGGTCGCACTTAATTTTTTGTAAGCTCCGGAGCTGGTGGGGAAACAATTTTAAGCTCCGGATCTGGGAGCCATTTGCCGCGGATTTTAGGGGTCGTGTGAAAAGGCCCTCAGAGAACTTTTGTGGAGGAGTAGCCACTGGAATTCAAGCCGGACAGTGGTGTTTCCCTGATCATTTTGCGTCAGGCCATTATCATCTGGAAGAGGAACAGAGACTTCTTCACAATAGTTCAGTTTCTAATCCAGAAGAACCAATTCCAGATGCAGAATCAGCTGTTACAAACTAAGCAGGTGTGCACAAATTCTGGGGGGGGGGAGAGATTTGTTTCATTGGAAGATGGAAGACAGTAACAGTTTTTCTGTTGTGCAGCTGGCTAAGGCTGTGGTCACACCTGGGTTTTGATCCTGATCTTCTGAAGGTCCGGCTTGAAGGTCACATGATTTAAATGTGGGACAAGAGTTCCCACGTCAAAAGCTGTTTTTTTAAAGTGCAGTTCATTTGAAAAAAACAGAACACTTGGCTGGGGGAAATTAAAACTTAGAGCACCACAGGGAGCTTCCTGTTTCTCCGAAGGTGAAAAGCAAATAAAAAAAAATACAGTATAGCCCATCGGTGCTATGAAAAAAGAAAGAAAAAGAAACCCGGATCATCTGCGTGGTCTCACGGCGTCTGCCTCCTTAAAAGCTGGATTTTCAAAGTGAGGCAAAAATTTCCCTACCTCTTGGATGAGTCACTGAAACCTCGCTTAAAGAGGCATTACCGGGTTTTCTTTTTTCTTTTTTTCCAAAAAGCCCCGTGGCCGTGGAGATGGCATTTTTAGTCACAGGTTATCTGATAATTTAAACTGCTTTTAAAGGGCCGTGGGACCGGGGCCTAAGTGTGGGATGTGCCAAGATGGCCACTCAGGAAAGGGTTCAAAACCGGGGTGGGAACAGGCTGGGGGATAAATTAACATTGGGGAGAGGCAAAGGCGAAGGGCTTCAAAGATGGGCCGGTGACGGAAGGGTGTTGTGGTACTCAAGCAGGGGGCAAAACCTTTACGTCCAGTGGCATAGCTAGGGGGACAAGGGGGTACATCTGTCCCTGGGCACAGCATCTCTTATGTCTAGTATTGCTTGTAGACCAAAACACTCATATATCAAAGCAAACTTCCCTATAAGAAATAATGGAAACTGAGATACATGGTTTGAAAAATAAGAAAGGACTTTGAAAACAACTTAAATAAAAATATTTATACTGTATAAAGAAACATAAAACAACCCCCTAACCTACACTCTTCTGTGAAAATATTTACGGCTGGTCTAAGGGAGACCTCCCTTTCTCACACACCCCCCCCCCGCTTTTGAGGCTTGCCTGAGATGGAACATTCCAGACAACCACCTACAATCCATCATGGGAAAGGGAGGGAGGGAGAGAGAGCCATCAACTGGCTCACTTGTGATCATGTGACCTGCTCAAGTGCTTGTATATCAAGACATTGCTTATTGATCAAGGCAAATTTGAGAAGAATTTTTGACTTGTCTTTCAAAACGCTCTTAAATCAAGGCACTCCTAAATCAAGGTATTACTGTAGTTTGTGTTGTCCCTGATTAGTAGAGGCTTCTTTCTCACCTGCTAAAGGGCCCTTCTCATATATACATCTAAGTTTAATATTACTTTCTAAAACGTTGAATGTTTCCATTACAGAAGTGACAACTGCTACAAAATTTGAAAGGCACTCCCCCCTCCCAGAAAACTCTTTGCAGCCACCCCCCTTGGCCCCAAGGTTGGGAAACACAGCTCTAGGCAATGACTATGTGTCTTTTCAATCTCCTGTGAATTGCAAAAACACTCTCATCTCTGCAGGATTCCCACTTCTGGAACTGTGCCTGAAACCCTTGGAACCGTTTCCAGTGAGGGTACGTATTTTGGTAAACTAGGCTTTTTCAAGGTCAGAGAGCAGGAACCACCTTAGTGTTCCTGAAACGTGATTTGGGGAGAGCTTCATGACTCTGCCACCAAACAGCCTTTACATATCATAAGGCCTGTCTTGACTTCCAAGTGACCAATCACAATCCAAAAGCAAGCTAATTTGCAAGTTCTGTACGAATTGTGGGAAATGCCTGCGGTGGCAATCAGACTTTCTCGGCACGTACAAAGGTAGTTTGTAATGGTGTAGTTTTACACTGGAATTAAATCACAGCATTAAGCAGCTGGAGCAATCTACCCCTTTGATGATGATGATGATGATGATGATGATGATGATGATGATGATGATGATGATGATGATGATGATGATGATGATGATGATGATGATGGGAGAAGAAGAGATTTGTACCTCAACCTTCACCCAAGGATGTAACAGATTAGATGGGCAGTAGAGTAAATAAATAAATAAATGGGTAAATCAACTAGGAGGATGATAAATTGCTCAATGAACTTTGGAGACGGCTGAAAGCTCAGACCCAATTTCCATATTATTTTTTTAGCATAATTGCCCAGTTATCTGATTTGGTTTTCACAACAGCGTAAACAAAGAGTCATCCCTTGGGAGCGGCCCCAACACCTTGAGGACTTTCAAAGGTGAATGCGTGCCCAGAATGTGTGGAAAATGCGTGAAGCCCCACCTAAGGCTGCACCAAGGCATGACCATGTGCCCTAGAGATGCACCTAGGGGTGCTTCTCAATGGGACATCTCTTTGGAGGCCTGCAAGCACCCACTTTTTTAATATTCTTCTCCACATTGGGTGCACAGCCTTTCTGTAGGACCAGTGCACCCCTGTTCCAAAGCAGGGGTGTTTACATCTCAGCCTCCGTACAGGATACAACTGGCCCAACGCTTCTGGAGGGCAGAGTCATGATGAATCATGCCTTAATGAGTTATTTATGAGTTTCTTCTTGGAGAGAACTGGATGAAACCAGCTTAGCCTCTTTTCACTTCCCTTCCTCCATTTCGAGTTGGCTCCATCAGTTCAATTCATCTGTCTTGGGTTTGGGGAGGGTTTTTTGTTTTGTTTTTTTCACTCCCCACTCCTCCGCAACCTCAAGTCCTGAAAGCATACATCCTGCCCAGAGGGCAGAGTTGCCTCAGCCCACCAGAGGTCTATGGAAACACACCTGTCCAAAATTGATGTCTCCTTTTGGCTTTACCTTGTCTGAGCCTGTCCGTGGCTCTCGGAAGCAGTATATAAATGAGGCAATTGACTCAGGAGGGACTAAACAGGAAACATGGAAAACATATTCCAGCTTGCGTGTCAGGCACTTTCTCGAAAGCTCTGAAAACCCGCAGCCACGCTCCTCTGGGTGGCCAGACGTGGCCTCTTCTTCAAAGTATTACATTGGTTCCTCCTGCTCCCAATAACAGGAAGTTGCGGGCCAGAGTTCTCATCAGATGAGACAGAAATAGAGTTCTCTAGCCTTTGCTTGTAACATCTAGAAAAGTTACTCTTTTAACTACAGCACCAAGAATAACCTATCTGCAGAGATGCTGGTAGGTCTTTTGAGTCAGAGAACCAAGTCCATGTTCAAGTGGCTTGGATGCCTTCAAAAGGGGACTGGACAGATTCCAGGAGGAGAAGTCCATCACAGGTTACAAACCATGATGGGGATGTGTAATCTCCAGGCTTAAAACCGGGGTACTTCAAGGGCCAGATGCAGGGGAGGGGTATCAGGAGACAGACATCTAGTCTCGTGCACTCCCAGACACATTTGGTGGGGCCACTGTGAGATCCAGGAAGCTGGACAAGATGGGCCTTTGGCCTGATCCAGCAGGGCTCTTCTTATGTTTTTTTTTTATGTAAGTGTTTAGTACCAAGCCTGAATACCTATTGAAAAACAAGGTCTCCCCTTCCCCCTGTAAGCAAAAGAGGGGGTGGGTTCTGAGACAAGAATCAAGTCCAAGTCATGGGGATGGGGGCTGAATTGACTCCAAGTCAAGTTTCTGGTGTGACTTAGGTCTGACTTGACAGCGAGTCTTCTGACTTGAGTCCCTATGAATGTTTTTCCACCAGCACACCCCTGGGCTGGGAAATTCTAGGACACCCCCCCATCTTTTCCAAGCTCTCTTCTTCCAAAGGGTATTGTTTCATATTACATTTCCCAGAATCCCCTGACTGATGTGGCTGTTCACCATGGTGGCTGGGAAACTCTGGGTGCTGCAGACTCAAGTTCTGACCGTACAAACAGAGCAAACGAGGCCACAGGTATCCCGGTGAAGCAGACTGGACTCTAAAGCGGCCCTGCATGTTTTTGAAAGAGAATGGTCAGCTTAGAAGGGGTGGAAGGCATGGAAGCCAAGGAAGAGTAAAACATTTATACTAGCTTCCATTCTGCAGAGGCAGTCTGTAGTTCAGAATGTCTATCTAGGGTCATGGTTGCAGCGTTCTGCCAGGGCAAATAAGATGAGGGTTTCCAGATCAGCTACAGGAAAACTCATGAGTCACAGGCCCTGGTGCTCCACTCTATGTCTTGCTGAGTCTTGTCAGTCTATTCATCCTCATGGGTTTCAGAAAGGTCCAAGGGAAAGTTTTCTGTACACCACTCAAGCTCTAACAATAAAACTAGAGACACCTAGACTGAACCTACAGTAAAATGGGGCTGCTTGGACACGGGACACATTCTATATGACTGTGTGGAGAAATTCAATCAGTCCTTTACTTGATGTGCATGCAACTCATACCCCATCACATGTATAAAAAAGATCTAGCAAACGGATGAGTAGATAATGCTACTAAAAGACCCCACTTCTAGTATTTAAAAAAACCCAATCTAATTATCTTAACATTTTAATTTGTTTTTACTTTTACTTATATCTCATACACATCTATAATTTTAAATTTTGTAGTGCTCTGGTGTGAATACAGAAAGACTGGAGTGTGTAAGAATGTCTGTGTATTTTATACAAGAGAGTGAGACATTCAGGGCAGATGTCTCTGCAATGCCTCCTAAATATGTGTGCAGCAAGTGAGAGGTGCTGTGGGCATCCTTTGAGAGGTTGAAAGAGATGATCCCCGAGCCTTAATGCTAGTAATAAAACCAGAGTTTCTACTCTTGCAGGACCATTGACCATCAGATTTTTCTCCCCCTCCGGAGAGCCAGGAAAGACAGCAAAAAAAAAAAAGTCTGCTGTTGGCCTGAGATCTGGCAGTGCTGTGCACATCCTTAGAAGCCACAAAGATTTATTCGTGTAGTACTGGTGTGACCACAAGAGCGTTTATCCCACTTTGGGGTCTTTAGGATAAATGCTCCTTTTTTCTGGCATTCAGGCAATGTCATTATTGGAGAGAACTAGTCCATCTGCAGTGTTCCTATCAATCCCATTCTTTGTCTGTCTCAGGGGCTATTGCTATGTTTGTTTTGGTGTGGATAGGATAGCTCTATTTTGGTTCACTTCCATCAAATGCAGTCACTGGGATTGAACCAAAGCATGCTTCCTGCTTTAATTTCCTCGCTGTTTCAACATCCCCATGTTATTAATGGCTTAAACAGACATTGTAACCATTTAATGATCTGGAGAAACTGGGAGATGAAACAGGGAAATTAAAAACAGAGCAGAGAGAGGAAGCAAAACATTTTTTTTTATTAGGGGCAACGCTGACACATTGCATCACTTACAGAAAATGATTTTTAAAAATTGAAATCTCCCACCTGGAAAATGGGAGGAGACAGGAAGGAACAAGGACAGAGATTCTTTTGCCAGCCTTCTTAAAGGAGCTGGGCCAAACAGGGTCATTGGAGGTGTATTTGCCATTTAGATGCAGAGACGACAAAGCACACTATACCTCTAACCTGTCCTTAACTGATTATTTTTAGCATGATTCAGCATGATCCAACTAAATCCATTTAGACAAGCTCTAAGTTGCAACTAAAGGTACGTCCATTTGAATCAGCTGAATTTATGGAAGAACTGGTTTACCGAATCCCTGCTGACTCAATGGGCCTACTCTAGTCCATAATGTCAGGTTTCAAGTTGCATTGCTGGGTAGCTTTACCCTCAAAAGTGATTCAAATGAAGACTGAGAGGAGCATTGACAGACAGGGGAGGCCAGAGCAGCATGCGAGCAAGTTCAGTACAATTGGGAAAATTGCTAATTTATGCCAGAAGTTCTCACATTCTTTTGAGCACCATCATTTGCTAAACACCTGCATATCAAAGGATCAAAGGCACCATCATTGCAACACTTAATACCCAACTTTCTTACCAACTAACCATGATGTCTGTGTTTTGATATCTATATCTCGACGCCATATAAAAATATTTGCCATTGTGATGTTTATTTATTTATTTATTTATTTATTTATTTATTTTAGAGCATTTTTACCCCACCTTTCTCCTTGGAAAAGGACCTAAGGCGGCTTACAGTAATGAGGGATAATATACAATTAAGACATGTTCAAGTATTTGAGAACAAGGAATTGAGGGACATGACTGTGGTACAGGCACTGGTCATGTCGAGGCTAGACTACTGCAACGCTCTTTACATGGGGCTCCCCTTGAACCTTGTCCGGCGATTGCAGCGGGTCCAGAATGCGGCGGCCAGGCTGGTGGTTGGCGCGCGCCGTTTTGACCGCGCCACCCCCATCCTGGCCCGCTTGCACTGGTTACCCGTTGCCTCCCGGATAAGGTTCAAGGTGTTGGTTTTGGTTTACAAAACCCTCCATGGCTTGGCCCCTGCCTATCTGGCGGAGCGTCTTTCCCGACAATCAGATCTAGCCCGACCCACCCGCTCATCGATGGCCCTTTCATTGAGGACTGTTGCCCCGAGGGAGGCCCGTAAAACAAGAACTCGAGGACGGGCCTTCTCGGTGGCTGCACCATCCATGTGGAATAAGCTCCCCGGTGAACTGCGGCTGGCTCCCTCACTGGCGTCATTTAGGAAAAATTTAAAGACCTATCTTTTCCGTGACGCCTTTGGAGATCTCTAAGGATCCACATATGTAGGTCCTTTTTTTTTTAATATCCCGCCAACCTATTTATTCTTGGAAACCACTGTTTTAGTTACTGTATTGACTTGCTGTTTTATCATGATTGTTGTAAACCGCTCTGAGTCCTTCTTATGGGAAATAGAGCGGTATATAAGTGTAAATAATAAATAAATAAATAAATAAATAATAAATAGTAGACAACATTACATTAAAGCAACACGGTTATAAGTAGTCATAAACACAACATCTATGTGAACCCATAGATTCATATAAAGCGGTGTTCCCCAACCCCCGGTCCGTGGACCAGTGCCGGTCCGTGGATCAATCGGCACCGGGCCGCCCGAGGAAACCAGGGAAACTCCTCCTCCCTTCCGTCCCCGATCTCTTCAGCACGCGCCCCGGGAGGAGGAGGAGGAGGAGGCAGGGGAGCCAATGAGCGCTGCACTTGTTGGGGGGCGGCCCGCTGCCCAATGGGCGGGCGGTTTGTTGCGTTGCGGGGGCTGGTGGTGCTGTCGCTCCTCCTCCTCCTCCTCCTCCTCCTTCTGACAGGGGCCGGAGGCGGCGGCGGCGGCAGCACCAGCAGGAGGAGGAGGAGGAGGAACAACGAAGAGTAGGGCTCACAGAAGGCGGAGGCGGCGCGTGCCTGCCCGCCAGGCGGGAGCGACCCTTAGCAACTGCTGCGGCGGCGGCAGCGGCAGCCCACCCACCCACCGACTGGCCCGCCAGCCATGGGGGTGGCGGCGGCTCCGGCGGCGGCGGCGGCGGAGGGAGGAGGAGGAGGAGGAGGAGGCCGCTGAGGGGGGTTCTCGGTCGTGGCGCGAATGAAGGCAGGACGCCGGTAAGCCAGCCTCTCCCCTCTCTCGCTCTCGCTCTCGCTCTCGCTCTCCTCCCTCTTGGGGTGTGTGTGTGTGGAGGGCAGAGAGGGAGGGCTGGGGGGGTCACGGGAAGGAGCCTTGCTGTGTCCGCCGAAGCGCCTGGGGTGACAGCTTGCCTCCCCTTTCCTTTATTTATTTATTTATTATTTATTTATTTCAGAGTGTTTTTTTTACCCCGCCTTTCTCCTTGGAAAAGACCCCAAGGCGGCTTATGTCAATGAGGGATAAGCTATACACCCCAGAACCTAGCCGTTTGAAAGCATGTGAAATGCAAGTCAGATAAAGAGACGCCCCCGGGGAAAAAACGCAAGGAAGTAAAAACAGTGTTTCCTTGCAGCGATACCAAGGACTCGCACAACACTGGCTCTTCGGCTTGAGTACGGAGATGAGCACCGCCCCCTAGAGTGGGAAACGACTAGTACGCATGTGCGTCAGCGGCAGGGGGGGCATTTACCTTTTTTATCTTATTAAATCAAAACAAGCGGGCCAGGGAAAAATTATCAAACATTTACTGGTCCACGGCGATAAAAAGGTTGGGGAGCACTGATATAAAGTACACATGGTAGTCCATCATTCAGGGAAAGCTTGCCTGCAGAGAAAAGTCTTTGCCTGTTTCCAGAAGGACAACAGAGATGAGGCAGTCCTGGCCTCTAGTGGGAGGGAGTTCCAGAGTCTGGGCGCAGCTGTCGAGAAGGCCCTTTCACGGGTTCCCATGAGACGTACCTGTGAGGGTGGCAGGATGGAGAGAATGGCCTCTCCTTTTATCCTGCCTTTGTTTTATCTCTTTCTCTTATCTCTGATTATTTGTCTATGAAAGGTCACACTGCAAAGTATAAAGTTAGTCTTGAAGGTGCCACCACATTCTTCTGTTTTTAAATGTTTTATTTTTCTTGTTTTCACCTATAATGTTTTTACTGACTAACATGGGTACCACTGCTACGACTTCAGTGTTTTTTTTAGTGATGGAAATTTCATCCTGTCATCCTAGTACTGAGAGCATGTTGTTGCATGTGTGAGAAGCACATTTCTGTCTATCACATTGTGTTCCGTAGCTCCAAGGAATGACCCCAGCTAGGGAAATTCTCCTTCTAGAAACAAATGAAAGTTCTTTAAAAGGAGTTCCCAGAAGAGAGTGTGTCTCTGTGTCACTCACAACAATTGTGGTGAAGACATTTGGCCAGCACTGCTGCCATTTCTGTGTCAAGTTCAGTTGCCTCGCTCCACACCACCTCTTTCACCCCTGAAGGCGCGGTTTCAAACACAATCCGGAAAGAGAGATTGGTGATGGAGATTACTCACCCTTGCCAGAATGGGAAAAGTGGTTTCCTCAAATAGCAATTTCATGAATTATAACCCCATAAAATTGAATCTTATGAGGTAGAGGACAGATGGTAAACTTGAATCCTTGAGATGGCGTGGGAAAGGTCTATAAATTATACCAAGGTTTCCTCATTTAGAAACACTATCGGTTCAGAACTATGCAATGATAAGAGCTCAGTGGTGTGGCTACCTGAGGACCAATTTTTCAGAGACCACAGCTCAGGGAAAGGCACACAATTGTGGGACTAGCCATGCTTTGGGAATGCATAGAATCTGGAACTCTGGAGGCAAGGAATTGGCTGATGACCATTTGTGATGGAGAAGAGCAGACAAGTGAATGCTTGAATCATCCTTGCATGGTAAATCAAAAGGGGGTTGCACTGGCCAAGTTCCAAAGTGAAGATAATTCCTTTTCTCTGAGGTAAAATGCTCCAAAACATCTCCACCTTCTGATTTACTCTGGGTTCTTTTCCAAACAAGAGGCCACGTTACTTATCAAAAATAGTATTATATTTTCTGTTCTTAAGATACAAAAATAAGAATTCAAAAAATATCAAAAAAATATCAAAACCTTAACAAATCTCAATCATAGTTTTATTTCCCTAAAAATAATAAAATCTAAGTCATCCTGAGTAACTGATGACATTCAAGATTTCTGCTAAGCTAACTTTTCCTGTTCTACCTAACTGCAGTGAGCTCCATTGCCCAAAGTGATCCTGAGCTCATCATCAGTATAATAATCAGTATAATCATGGCTTCGCTCTGTCTTCTCATCTTCTTCTCACAGCTTCCAGATGTCACATGACATAACTGACCAATGGTAGCTAACCATTTTCTGTGCTGCTAGTTTTTAATGTCTATTCCTCCACATTGTTCAGTTAAGGTCTAATACAACTGAAATGTACACTTCATATTCAGCTTAACAATTCACACTATGTCCCATCATGTTTATTTCCGTGCAATCCTTTCCTCACACACTTGCCAAGAAGAACCAAACACTGGTTTTTTCCTACATGCTTGCTTGTAATGTGTAATCTGGCCCTTGAACAGAATTCAAAAATATCTCTTGTGGACCCTTCAACCAAGACCCAGCCAGTCACCTCACATTCATTTTCGTTTGAAATCCACGTTTTATGACATCATGGAGGTCCTCCTGATGAAAACATCTCATTATATACACCCCACCGAGGCAATATTCTCCTACTCTTCTTCAGTGGAGGGTTTTAAACCGAGCTGGAGCAATGAACTATTGAGGATGACTTAGAATTTTCTTCATCAGAACCCTCAGTCCACCATTCAGTTGTCCAATTCTGTCATTCTACTGAGAGCCCTCTTCTAAAAGCTCCTTGAGGCCTTGGGACCACACTTGTTGTCCAGTTTGGACACATATCCGCCCCTTGATGTCTGGCTCAGTTTTATCCGCAACTAAAAGGGAAAGATCACACTCCTTTACTTGATATCTTTCTCATTTCCCTTTACAGAAAAAACTGAGGGAAACAAGGAAACAGGTTCTTCTCCTTGGTAATATATGTACTATTGTGTGAGTCAACATATTGCTTTTCCCAGAAAAAGAAAATATGTATTTCAAGAAAGGGGAAAAGAAAGAAGGAAAGGTTATCAAGGAATACAGCAAAGTCAGCAAGGGAACATGAACTAAAAAGGGAGAAAAGGTGGGATGTGGCAGAGGAGAAAAATGAAAAAACTAAATTGTGTCAGTTTCTGTCTACTCACTGTCCCTGGGAGGATTAAAGGAATACATATGCCTTGAGTCATGGGATGTGTACAAATATCCCACTTCCAATCAATGAGACGATTTCGGGGCTTCAGCCCTCATTAGCCAGCCTCCGGCAGTGTTGCCAAATGTTTAACATCTATGTAAGGCCGTTGGCGGGGGTCATCAGGAGTTTTGGAGTTTGCTGTCATCAGTACGCTGATGACACACAGCTCTATCTCTCCTTTAACACCTCTGCTGTGGAAGCTGTGGAAGTTCTCGACGGGTGCCTGGAGGCCGTCCTGGCCTGGACCGGGGCGAACAGGCTTAAGCTCAACCCCGAGAAGACGGAGGTTATGTTCTTTGGGAGCTCGCCGTCTGGGTTCGGTGGCCCTTTTCCTCGTCTGGGGGGGGGGGATCCCCCTCCAGTTCGCGGAAAGGGTGCGGAATCTGGGTGTGCTCCTGGACCCGGCGCTTACCTTGGAGTCCCAGGTGGCGTCGGTGACCAGGTCCGCCTATTACCATCTCCGTCGGATCGCCCAGATCCGCCCGTACCTGGACGCGAACTCTCTGAGAACAGTGGTCCAAGCGCTGGTGATCTCAAGGCTGGACTACTGTAACGCTCTCTACATGGGGTTGCCCTTGAATCTTCTCCGGCGCCTGCAGTGGGTCCAGAATGCGGCGGCCAGGCTGGTGGGGGGTGTGCGTCGTCACGAGCACATCGCACCAGTCCTGGCCCGCCTGCACTGGTTGCCCGTTGCGGCCCGGATTAGATTCAAGGTCCTGGTTTTAGTTTATAAAACCCTCCATGGCTTGGGACCGGACTACCTGGCAGAGCGTATCGCTCAGCGATCCACCTCGGCCTGGCCCGTTCGGCAGGCGCGAGCGCACTTGCTTCGGGTCGCCACCCCTCGAGAGGCCCGAAAAACGAGTACTCGAAATCGGGCTTTCTCGGTGGCGGCCCCTAGCCTCTGGAACTCCATCCCCTCTGAAGTGCGTTCTGCAGAGTCCCTGCTGGCCTTCCGGAAGGCTTTAAAAACCCATCTATTCCGGGAGGCCTTTGGCGATTGTTATTAAATTTTTTTTTCGCCATCGTATTACGTACTGCGTATTGCCTATAATGTTAGGTTTTAATGACTCGCTGAGGTGCCTCTATGTTATATTCTGTATGTAATGCTGTATTATTTGTCTCTTAATGCATACTGTATTTTGTTCTGCATTTGTAATACATGTAGTCCATTGTTGTTAGCCGCTTAAGAGTTCAAAATTGAAGATAAGCGGGATATAAATATAATAAATAAATAAATAAATAAATATATTTTCAAGGACCTTAAATCTTATGGTTTGTAGTAAATAAAGACCACAACTTACAGCCTGCAAAATGACAGCAAAATCTCCCTTGGCCACTTTTGTGAGCCCTAAGGCAACAAGCCCTCCTGTGGATAATGAAAACCATGGATAAGAGAGAATGCCCCCCAAAAAAATCCCAGAACTGCTATTTTGTGATAGTAGCTTGCTTTATGGCTGCTGTTTTGAGACAGTAGCTTGCTTTACGGCTGCTGTTTGTAATAGTAGCTTGCTATGTAGCTGCTGAATTATTTATTATTTTTTTCCTCTGCCAACTGTGGATAGATGAATGAATGGATAATGAGTCAGTGGATATTTAATTGTTATTTTTTGAAAATGTACAATTGCATCATGTTGTATATCAAATGAAAGCCCTGTTCATAAGCTTTAAAATGGTACCTGTTCCAGGTCCATAGCTATCACAGCAGGTATCTATTGAATGACATTTGAAGTTATGGTGGCTAGTGAATTTTGGCTTTTTGTTTTTTTGGTGGACCAAACGAGTGGACCAAAAATATCTGATTTTTTTTAAAAAAAATCTCATGGTGAGATACAAATGTACCAAAAATGACCCAAACCCATGACATCAAGTTCCAAAATGGATTTTTCATTGATTTAACATTTTGCTCCTCTTTTCTTTTGGTGTCAGGTCTTTTGGGTGGATGAGTGCCTTAGAGTGCTCAGTGGATGTGAAGTGAATAGGCATGTGGTGTTTGCCAAAAATCTATTAAAGGTTTTCAGACACACCAGCAATGTAAGGAATGACCAAGTTTTTCCGTCAGCTCTGTGTCTCAGGCTGATCCATTCTTCTGGATTGGGACACTTTGTTGAAGACCCACTTTGGATATCCACAGACCTTAAGTACCTCTTCATCACCGAATGAGTGTCCTTTGCCCTTCAAATGAATGTACACTGTTGATTCTGGTCCTGAGCTGTTGCCCCTCCTGTGCAGGGCCATCCTCCTGTTTAGTGGCTGTTTGGTTTCTCCAGTGTAGAGGTCTGCACACTCCTCACTGCATTGGACCGCATATATTCTATTGATCCTCCAAAGAAACCAAAAAGAAGGAAGGCAGGCAACTGAAGACCGTGGACATCCCACGTGGCCTTTAACAAGGCAAAAGAAAGTAAAGTGTTCTGCTTACATACTGCAGCTAGGGATAACATTGATATAATAGCCATAACAGAAACCTGGTGGAATGTAAAGAACCAGTGGGATACAGCAATCCCACGCTATAAACTCTATAGAAAGGATAGAGAGGGGCAGGTTGGAGGGGGAGTGGCCATCTACATTAAAGAAGGGGTAAAATCCAGCAGAATGGAGATGGACAGAGGGTCTGACTCCACCATAGAATCACTGTGGGTTAAACTACCAGGTCCAAGGAGTGATGTGATAGTTGGGGTATGCTATCGCCCACCAGATCAAAAACTTGAGGGGGGCCTTGAAATGAGGAGACAAATCATGGAGGTGTCTCAGAAGGATAGGATAGTAATCATGGGGGACTTCAATTATCCCCACATTGACTGGGCCAATGCGAGCTCTGGGCAAGAAAGAGAAACTGGGTTTCTCAACTTGCTGAATGACTGTGCCTTAGAGCAACTTGTCATGGAGCCCAACCGAGAACAGGCAAATCTGGATCTAATACTGTCTGATACTCAGGACCTGGTCAGGGATGTGAATGTCACTGAGCCTCTGGGGAACAGTGACCATGCTGCAATCTCCTTTGCCATGCATGTTGGAGGAAGAGTGTCAAGCAAATCAGACATAAAGACCCTTTATTTTCGAAGGGCAAACTTCCCTCAGATGAGGAAACTAGTTAGAAAGAAATTGAAGGGGAAGGTTGGAAGAATCCAATCTCTTCAGAGTGCATGGAACCTGTTGAAAACAACGGTAACAGAGGCCCAGCACAAGTGCATACCACAAAGAAAGAAGAGCTCATTTAAGTCCAAGAGGGCACCGGCATGGTTAACGAGTGGAGTTAGAGAGGCTCTAAAGCGCAAGGAGAGGTCTTTCTGTAAATGGAAATCCTCCCCAAATGAGGAAAATAAAAAGGAACACAAACTCTGGCAAAAGAAATGTAAGAAGATGATAAGAGAGGCAAAGAAAGATTTTGAGGAACGCATGGCTAGCAACATAAAGGGTAATAATAAAAGCTTCTTTAAATATGTTAGAAGTAGAAAACCTGCCAGAGAACCAGTTGGCCCTCTGGATGGTGAGGGAGGAAAAGGGGAGATTAAGGAGGACTTGGAAATTGCAGAGAAATTAAATGAGTTCTTTGCTTCTGTCTTCACGAGAGAAGACCTTGAGCAGATTCCGCTTCCTGAACGGCCCCTCTTGACTAAAGAATTAAATCAAATACAGGTTAAAAGAGAGGATGTTTTAGGACTAATTGATAAATTGAAGATTAACAAGTCACCGGGCCCAGATGGCATCCACCCAAGGGTTATTAGGGAACTGAGAAATGAAATTGCAGATCTCTTAACGGTTATATGCAACTTGTCTCTTAAAACAGCCACAGTGCAGTGGGACTGGAGGATAGCAGATGTCACACCAATTTTTTAAAAAGGAAGGAGGGGGGACCCGGGAAACTACAGGCCAGTTAGCCTTACATCTGTCCCAGGGAAGATGGTGGAAAGCCTCATCCAAGAGAAAATCTTAAAACACATAGAAGAACAAACTTTGCTGAGAGAAAATCAGCATGGCTTCTGCAAGGGTAAGTCTTGTCTGACAAATATTTTAGAATTTTTTGAAAAGGTCAACAGGCATGTAGATTTGGGTGAACCTGTGGATATAGTCTATCTGGATTTTCAAAAGGCTTTTGACACAGTCCCTCACCAAAGGCTGCTGAGAAAATTGCACAGTCAGGGGATAAGAGGGCAGGTCCTCTTATGGGTTGAGAACTGGTTGAGATCCAGGAAACAAAGAGTAGGTGTCAATGGGAAATTTTCACAATGGAGAGAGGTGAAAAGCGGTGTGCCCCAGGGCTCTGTCCTGGGACCGGTGCTTTTCAATCTGTTCATAAATGACCTGGAGACAGGGATAAGCAGTGAGGTGGCCAAGTTTGCAGATGACACAAAACTTTTCCGTGTGGTAAAAACCAGAGAAGATTGTGAAGAGCTCCAGAAGGATCTCTCCAAACTGGGGGAATGGGCTACAAAATGGCAAATGCGTTTTAATGTAACTAAATGTAAAGTAATGCATATTGGGGCAAAAAATCCAAACTTCATCTATCAACTCATGGGCTCTGAGTTATCCGTGACGGATCAGGAAAGAGATCTTGGTGTGTTGGTGGACAGCTCCGTGAAGGTGTCTCCCCAATGTGTGGCAGCGGTGAAGAAGGCCAATTCCATGCTAGGGATTATCAAAAAGGGGATTGAAAACAAAACAGCCAACATTATAATGCCATTATACAAAACAATAGTAAGGCAGCCCCTGGAGTATTGTGTACAATTCTGACATAGTGGAACTGGAAAAGGTGCAGAAGAGAGTGACTAAAATGATTACTGGGCTGGGGCACCTCCCTTATGAGGAAAGGCTAAAACATTCGGGGCTCTTTAGTCTGGAAAAAAGGCGCCTGAGGGGGGATATGATTGAGACATACAAAATAATGCAGGGCATGAGTAAAGTGGATAGAGGGAAGCTCTTCTCCCTCTCCCAAAATACCAGAACTAGGGGACATACACTCAAATTGAGGGCTGGGAGAGTAAGAACCGACAAAAGAAAATATTTTTTCACCCAGCGCGTTGTTAGTCTATGGAACTCCCTGCCACAGGACGTGGTGATGGCATCTGGCCTGGATGCCTTCAAAAGGGGATTGGACAGATTCCTGGAGGAAAAGTCCATCACAGGTTACAAACCATGATGGAGATGTGTAATCTCCAGGCTTAAAACTAGGGTACTTCAAGGGCCAGATGCAGGGGAGTGGTATCAGGAGACAGATATCTAGTCTCATGCGCTCCCAAATGCATCTGGTGGGGCCACTGTGAGATACAGGAAGCTGGACTAGATGGGCCGTTGGCCTGATCCAGCATGGCTCTTCTTATGTTCTTATGCCCCATAGTGCCTCAAGCACTCTCTGGGCAGTTTACAATTTAATTATGCAGGCGACACATTGCCCCCCCCAACCCAGCAAGCTGGGTGCTCATTTTACCGACCTCGGAAGGATGGAAGGCTGAGTTAACCATGACCTTCTACCTGGGATTGAACCCCAGGTCATGAGCACAGTTTTACCTGCAGTTCAGGCATTTAACCACTGCGCCACGAGGCTCTTCTGACTTACCATAACAACAACATACCTTAACTAGATATGGGCAGAAATTGCCCATATTGGGTTTGGCTGTTCAAGTTCACTTTTGACAAACTGGTGTCTGCTGCATTTATTTTTAGTTTAGATAGTTTTAACATTTTGCCTGTTTAATTATCAATGTATTTTATTTATTTATTTTTATTTACTTATTTACTTATATACTTGTTAACTGCTCAGTTTTCCCACAGGAACTCTGGGCGGTGTACAACAAATTACAAAAGCAACTTGCCCAAAATACAACCCCATAATAAACAAACATATAAAGTTGTACAAACAATAACGGCAACCATAAAACAACAACAGAAAATCCGGCAAGGAAAAATCAGGGCCAACAGAACAACCAACAAGCTCACAATCATACACTCAGCGATCACCAAAGTTGGGGCTTTATTGGAACTAGAATTTCACTAGATTTTTTTCATTGTTTCTTCATTTAATTACATATACAGTGCAACAAAACAACAAATATATCAATTGACAAAACTAACATAAATGGTAGCGGAGGGGATGGTCCATTGGATTCTGGTGAACACTGCAGCATTCTTCCAATCCGCACTCTATTTTTCTCCACCTTCCTTGTCCCAACCTCAATCTCTTCTCGCTTTGTTTCCTGTAGGATTTTTTAACAAGCTTCTCACTGGCACCAGTTCCTGTCGCTCTGACCCACGGCTGCACCTACCATTATTGTTTTACGAATTTCCGCTGTAGCACTTACTCATCTAGTGCAAGGTGAACAGACAAGAAGGCAATTTACATTCGAGGCCAGTTTTTCACTGGGGAGGTAGACTAGTGTCTATCTGATCTGGCAAAATTAAAAAAAAAACACAAAAAGATTGACTATTTTAAAGTAAGCTTTCTTGGATCAAGTCCACTTCTTCAGATACATGGCAACAGAAGGAAGTGTTCAATGAGATATACAATGGAATGTGAGTTTAAGACCAAGTATTGATTGGCTGTTGGGTGTACATTTACATGCAGTGATTTGGCTTGTGTTGTTTTAGGTCTCTGTTGTAAAAATCCCTCCCTCACCCACAGAAAATTAGGCAATCTGGAAGAAGGATGCTGGTATAGACTTCATCCTGATATACTACAGTATATCACAGGACATCCAATCTCGCCTGATTTCGGAAGCTAAGCAGGTTCGGCCCTGGTTAGTACTTGGATGGGAGACCACCAGGGAATACCAGGTGCTGTAGGTGCCTGGAGTAGGAACTGGCAAGCCACTCCAGTATTCCTGCCAAGAAAACTCCATGGACATGGGGTCATGAAGAGTCGGTCACGGCTGTAACGACGCAACACACACACACACACACACACACACACACACACACACACACACACACACACACACACACACACACAGTAAATATTTCTGTTTTTACCCTGTGCTGCTAGGGCATACACATTACTCTGGGTGGCCTGCAAATGGCAAAAAGCCAGACATTACAATAAAGAAATGCAATATAAAACAAAATAAAACAAGATAGAAATTGACATAAAATATAACATAGCAAGACAAAAAGATAAGGTAAGATGGTGCCACAAAAATGAAGAAACGAAAGCAATTAAATCTGGGTCAGAAAAGGAAATTATCATCCGGTCTCAAAGGCCTCCCTAAACAATAAAATATTTAACTGCCTATGAGCGGCTACAACAGAGCTAGATGGAGTTCTGTCAGGAGTTGCTTCCATAACATTGGGGGCACCACCAAGAAGGTTCTGCTTTGGGTAGTGGACTTGCAAGCCTCTCTGAGTGGCCACCAGGAGAATTTTAGACTGCATTGTCCCAGTGGGACGGACAGATGATATTTGTATGTCATAGGCAGAACCTTGAACCTGATCCAGGAGGCAACTGTTAGCCAGGGGAGATGTTTGAGGGCAACACAATCAAATTTGCCAAGGCCCATCATCAGGTTGGTAGCAGCATTCTGAACCCGTTGTAATGTCCAGATCACGTTCAAGGGCATTGCAGTGGTCTGTATGGGAGATAACCAATGCCTGCATCACAGTCTTTAGAGAGTCCATGTCTAGATATGGGTGGAGCTGACCTATTATTCTAAGATAAAAATGGAAAACCTTCTTGGAGCCTTGTGGCACAGTGGTTAAACTGCAGTACTGCAGCTGTAACTGTACTCACAACCTGGGGTTCAAACCCAGGGAGCTGTCTCAAAGTTCACTCAGCCTTCCAGCCTTCCAGCCTTCCGAGGTCAGTAAAATGAGTACCCAGCTTGCTGAGTGGTGGGGGCAATGTATAGCCTGCATAAAGGTAAAGGTAAAGGTCCCCTCACACACACACACACACACACACACACACACACACACACACACACACACACACACACATGCATGCTAGTCGTGTCCAACTCTAGGGGCGGTGCTCATCTCCATGGCCACGTGGCCAGCATAGCTGCAAGGAAACACTGTTTTACCTTCCCGCCTGCATAATCACTTGTAAACTCCCCAGAGAGTGCTTTAAACATTGTGGGATGATTATTTATTTATTTATTTATTTATTTATTTATTTATTTATTTATTTATTTATACACTGCCCCGTCTTCCCAAAGGAACTCCAGGCAGTTAACAACAATATATATACAAACAAAGCAAATAAGGATGCTTGGTAAGATGGCGGGGGGGAACCCTAGTGGTCGCCAAATGCCTCTCTAAAAAGCAAGGTCTTAAGCGTAGGGCCAGCCACAGAGAAGGCCTGGTTTTGAGTGACCGATATCTGGGCCTCCCTCGGCGTGGCCGTCCAAAGTGAGAATGACCACGACATTCTGGTGGGTCGGGCCTCAGTTCACCTCTGGGAGATCCGCTCCGCCATGTATTCATAGAATCATAGAATCATAGATTCGGAAGAAACCTCAAGGGCCATCCAGTCCAACCCCCAGGAACCCCCATCACAGGTCCCAAGCCGTGGAGGGTTTTGTAAATCAAAACCAGCACCTTGAACCTTATTTGGAGCATAATGGGCAGCCAATGCAAGCGAGCCAGAACTGGGGTGATACGGTTATATCTGCCCATACCTACCACCACTCTGGGTGCTGCATTTTGTACCCGCTGAAGTCTCCGAATAACGGTCAAGGGCAACTCCATGTAGAGAGCGTTGCAGTAGTCTATCCTTGAGATCACAAGCTTTTTTGCTTTTTCTTGGCTCACCCTTGGAGAGCACACCTCGCTCTTTTGCAATGTCAGTGTTATCTGGGTCGGAATAAATATTAATTCCAGCCAGCCACTTTCCCAAACCTGCTCAGAGAGAAATGTGTGTGTGTGTGTGTGTGTGTGTGTGTGTGTGTGTGTGTGTGTGTGTGTGTGTGTGTGTGTGTGTGTGTGTGTGTGTGTGTGAGAGAGAGAGAGAGAGAGAGAGAGAGAGAGAGAGAGCTCTACAGCAAAACCAACAAGCCCTCAGAAGTGTTAGCACATTTTCAAAAAAAAACATACTGTAAACAAAAGCACCTGTGTGATTGCACCTCTCCTTTTGAGAAACACTCAGGATGCCTCTCCCATGCTCTGAGGTAAAAAGGCAGATCTTTTCCCAGCCCTGGGAGAGGCCAGCTGGGTTCTGATAAAACAAGAGAAAAACGTTCCAGGCTTTCTCCCCTGGTGTGAGGCGAAATCTCCCAAAATGATCACGAAGAGCATTGCTAAACAAGGTCTTTGAAGGCTGAAGGATGTTGCTGTGAGTGCCTTAACTTGCCCTTTAAATGCCCAGAGCCAGATGTGAGTTCCTCCAGCCCTGGCCTATCCATTTCCAGGAAGGTAGACCAGGATTCCTTACAAGGAACTGGGAAGGCCAAGGGGGATCGCTGTGGTTAAAATTCCAGTGAAATTCCCTTCTGACATTTTTGCTAATCTTACCGGAGTGAAGTGCCATCTATGAAACAGTTTAAGGACATTTTCTCTGAGATTGACTGGTTTTATTATAACTCTTTCCACATTTTTGTCCGGTCATCAATACTTATTTATTTATTTATTTATATTTATATTTATATACTGCCAGATTTTCCCAGACAGGAACTCAGGGTGGTTAACAAAGATAGCATACAACAAATACAGAGAAAAATAATTATTATATTATATTATATTATATTATATTATATTATATTATATTATATTATAAACAATAAATAAAAATAAATAAATATTTATGATATTATAAATAAATAATAGTATTTATAATATTGATATTATAACAAAAATTTTGCACCCATTTGACCACCCCCTCCGTTACCATTTATGTTACTTTTGTCAATTAATATATTTGTTGTTTTGTTGCACTGTATATAGAATCATAGAATCATAGAGTTGGAAGAGACCTCAAGGGCCATCCAGTCCAACCCCCTGCCATGCAGGAACCCCATCACAGTATTTCCAACAGATGGCCATCCAGCCTCTGCTTAAAAACCTCCAAAGAAGACTCAACCACCCTCCGTGGCAGCATATTCCACCGCCAAACAGCTCTAACTGTCATGAAGTTCTTCCTAATGTTCAAATGGAATCTCTTTTCCTGTTATTTGAAACCATTGCCCCACGTCCTAGTCTCTGAAGCCATGGAAAACAAACCTGTTCCCTCTTCAATGTGACATCCTTTCAAATATTTAAACATAGCTATCATATCCCCTCTCACTCTTCTTTTTGAAAGGCTAAACATTCCCAGTTCCCTAAGCCGTTCCTAAATGAGAAAAAAATTCTAGTGAAATTCTAGTTCCAATAAAGCCATGTGGCAAAGCTTTCCTTCCTTCCTTCCTTCCTTCCTTCCTTCCTTCCTTGTCCTATTTTGTAAGGAGGCTTACAAGGAGGCTTACAAAATACTTTATAAAACAGACAAAGCTGAAAAGGCCCAATAAATTACAATAAATGTTTTTGCCTATTAAACCACCACTGAATTAGAGCTATGTAAAGCCATTTAATGGCCGGTCGCGGAGGCGGGGCAATGAAAAGGCCACGCCTCTCTTTAAACACCTCCCTCTGTTGGCAAAGGCCGCTGTGAGCAGAGACACCTTTGCAAGAAGTATAATCGGCAGAGACCATCTAGTGTCCCCTGGCAGGTTGAAAAGACTTTTAGACTTTTACTATATTTGGAGTGAGAAATGCTAGCCTGGAAGCTGGATATAGAAAAGGAAGAGATAGGAGAGACCAAATTGCAAATATATGTTGTCTACTGGAGCACACCAAAGGACCTCAGAAGGAAACCAGCTTGTATTGAAGATTACAGCAAAGTCTTTGACTGTCTTGACAATGAAAAGCAATGGATCATTTTAAAGAAATGGGTCTCCTGCCTGAGGTATGAACAAGAGGCTACTCTTTGGACAACAAGTAAAGAAATGAAAGAGCTTTCCTGGGTAAAGGTGTCACAACTTCCTTTCTGCTTAGTCTATAAAAAAAACATACCATATGAACACCAGCAAAACCCTGGAATTATCATGCCCTTTACTTCCTTATTAGAAGCTTGTTTTATTCTGTTGCCAAGTGTGGCAGTGGGGTTTGCATTAGGGCTATGAAAGAGCAAATTTTAATTTCCTAGTCATTTAGCATGGGAAACCCTCTGCCAAAAAGAATAGCTCCAAAGGAGAAGTGATTACTTTTTAAAAAATGCATTTTGTTTTTCAGGATATCTGTATTTTCTTCAGACAAAGGAGGGGTGCTCCCGTGCGCTGAAATACATGTGATTGTCACATCAGGAGTGTTTGATGCTGCTCTTAATTCGCATGCTACCTAGTTGTGGCTTGTGATGGGTCATGAAGAGGTAAACATGGGTTTTATTGTGCAGTTCTGAAGGTCCGTCTGAATCCTGTCCATGGAAGACTAACTAATTTCAGACTCCAATCAACACAGTTTAGTTGGCTCTTGAACAATCATCCGTATCTCACTAACCTTCAAGAATAAGCATTGAGGATCATAAACATTGCCAATCTGGACTTTCAAAGGGCCTTTGACAAAGCCTGCTGATAAGTCCCCTTGAGCAAGCTGAACAGTCGTGGAGTTAGAGGTTCAGAAATTGTTTTCAAAGAACAGAAGGCAGAACCCTTAACCAGGCACAGTGCATGTTCCCTCTCTATGAACTTAGACTAAAGGAGTTTTGTTAAACAACTATCTGTGTGTGAATCGTATGTCCTTTCCTTGATCCAGTCACACAAGGGAAAAGGTGTTGGTTTGTGCAAGATAACTTATAGTTGAACTTCTGAAAGGCTGTGGTGAAACAACTTCTTTCTTTCTTTCTTTCTTTCTTTCTTTCTTTCTTTCTTTCTTTCTTTCTTTCTTTCTTTCTTTCTACATTTATATACTGGCAGTCTTCCAAAAGGAACTCCAGGTGGTTTACAATAAGCATAATATATAAAATATTAAGTAAAAATAAATAAAAATAAACAGATAACAAAAAACTGACAAGGGCAACATATAACTCCAGGGACAAAGCAACAACTCTAAAGATATTTTTTTGCTCTGTATTGGCTAACAAACAAACCCAGAGACAAATTGTACAATGTACATAGGTATTTATTTTATTTAAAAAAACTGGAAATACATTACAAATGGTATAGATCTTACAAACCACACAGAAACTGGAAGACTCAAGCATACCAAATTGGGGTTTTCTAAAAAATGTACACAACTCCTTTTGTCCCTCACTACGAGCAAACTGTCCCCTCATTCCCTTGTTAGTTCGTTAAACGCATGCACTATTCAGACAACCTGCTGATTAAGGCCAAGGAGTGGCTTGTGGTGTCCCAGTGGAATTCTTGGTGCTTTCTAAAACAGGAAGAATGGTAGCCTTCAACGGGGCAGCAAACATCCAGTTTTCCAAAGGAGTGGCACCACGAATTAAGGAATGTCACACCTTGTTACGGATCACATCCAAAAGTAAGTTGGTGAAGGTGGCTGTGCAATAAATGAGAGCAGAACCATCTTTCGCAGACGGCACTTCTCACTTGGTTGGATCTGGGTGGTTCCAATGTCCACCTTGCACTGATGCACCGTAGGATGTTGAGTTCTCTACACAGGATGTCTTCCTTAGTCTATGAATGGTAGGCAGCATTTTCTTCTCGCCTCAGCTGCATTGCACAATGAATGTGAAACAAACACTTACTGCAATAGTAGCTCTAGAGGCAATGACTCAACAAAGAGGTGAATGCTTTGAAGCCCATTGATTTCACCTGTAGCTCTGTGTAGGACTGGAAATTAGTTGGCCTACTTATCAGTGGCTATCCTTATCAATGCATTATTTACAACCGCAACAGCCTGAGGCAAGACATAACTGGACAAGTTGCACAAGCAGATTTATCAAAAGCTGAGAGCTATATTTGTGACAGCACACAGAGAGGCATTTTTACAAACTTCAGTGCGGTGGGTGGGAGGGAAAGCCTTACTAATGAATCTTAAACACGCTGAAATGAATAAAGTTTTCCCACACCCTTCTCAATAAGAAGTTAGAGGCCAACACTGTTCATGCTAACCCTTAAAACTGATCTCAACAGAATTTCCAATTTTCTCTCATTTGTTGCTTATTCTACAGGAAAAGGTTGACCAAGCTGGCCCATAATACTTCAACCTTCTGAAGAACACAGGGGGATACATTCAGCCCTGAAGAACCCCAAAATGCTGTCAAAATGGATTTAGCCGACACAGTTAATAGCCAGGCAAGGCATAAGATGCGAATCCACTTGATGACCCCAGACCTATTTGCAGAAGCAGCTTAATGTCGCTCAAACCTGTATCCTACAAATGGGGAAGACAGCCAAGAGCTATGGAACAAGATATTTGTCCCACTTGTTAAAAGTAGGTACTTGGGGTGGGAAATGATGTTTTGTGGGCTTTACCCATTTAAAACCCAGTCCTGGCAGAAGAAAGAGGAAGGCCATAATTCATTGTTAGGGGTGAACAATTTCGCAGGGGACGTCCTAAAGCAATTATGTGAAGAGTATACAAAAAAGCAACCAGGAACAGAAAAGAAATCCCTGCTGTATGTGTCAGTGTGTCTCGTCCTGCTTTCTCTTTTCTTCGGCTACGGCCGTCCTTGACTGGGACTTCTTCTTCTTCTTAAAATAGTCCATCAATCACATGGAAGCCCAGCATATTCCTACGAGGCAGCCTCAGGCATTGTCCCTGTGCTTGACGTTGGACAGCTTGACATTCTCCTCGTCACTTGATTCAGGAGGTGGTTCGTCATGGCACCCAATCATCAGCTGGTAGACCAACACGCCGGCAATGGCTCCCAGGAAAGGCGCCACGATGGGGATCCACCACCACTGCCGCCCGGTCCTGTGGGATACAAGCCCAAGAGAAGAAGGGATTAAATAGGAGCGCTGGGACAGGGTGTCCTCCACCATGAGGCAGGGAAAACAGAAGAGTCCAGTAGCCATGACTCAACTTCCAGATAAACTCAAGAAGTCCAGTAGCCATGACTCAACTTCCAGATAAACTAACCTGGATGACTGAGAATCTTCATAGAAAACAGAAGAGGATAAGAAAAACCCTCCAGGGTCAGACCCAGGGTAGATCTAGCTAGCCCAACATACTGGCTGACCAATGGACAACGGAAAGTCCATTCATAGGGCATGACCATAGGTGGACCCTCCATCCTGCGTTCCCCAGCCACGGGTATAAAACAGAGCTCAACTGTTCATCCTGACATGGGGAATCGTCCCTGAGGAAGGCTGGTGGTGATCCTTAAGCCTTTCATTCTCTTACAGTAACCATAGCCATTTCCCTTCTGTTCTGACCAATCAGCACATGAGACCTCAAAATTATCTCTCAGACTAGAGGGTCAAACGAGGATTTGTTTACCAGCCGGCGTCCTCAGATAACATCTAGGCATCCGCATGGCTCCATCTTGACATGTGCCTCTGAGGACGTAGTATTAACAAGCCTTTTCTTGAATGCACATGCAGTTGTCTACAAACATTAAGAACCCGTATTGTGCTGTGTTGAGTTTTCAGTGGGGTTATTTATGCCCTAAAGCCAATAACAGAGGTCTCCAGTTGCTGCCAACTTCTCATAGGCCCCAGTCTCACTACTGTTATCTGCGCATCTTAATTTGATGTGTACTATTGTTTTTTGGGGTGGTCATGTGATGTTTGATGTGCAGTTAGTGCCCCGACAACAGGGGAGTATTATACTAACTCTGAGTCCATCCTGACTTGCTTACTGCGCATATTTTGCCCTTGTGGCGAATACCTGCGTTGCAGCCCGGTAGCAGTTTTTCTTCTTAAAATCGATTGTAATTGCAGGTGGAAAGCCAGTAAAAATTGTGCGGGCATGCCGGTATGCCAACAATTTAGTAGCATAAACGATTACCAAGGCAGAACTACAGGAAGTGGCAGAAAAGGGGGTACGAATCTAATTGGTGCGAATTTTCTGGGTTTGCACCTCTTTTGAGGCATTAAAAAGTGCTCATCAATAACAGAAGTATTTTAACACAACCCCTAGCAGTGGTACAAAATGCTGCGGTTAAAGTGCGCTTCCGAGGGCTTGGTTGGCCAGGGTACCAAAATACTGCTCTTCGGAGTGAAGGCACGATCTTTTGCAGTGCAGCCTTTCACAGCAAAAAGAACAGCAAAATCGTTGTGAGACCGGGGTCATCGTGAGAACCACTTGAGATGCTTCAGACTCATTGAAACTACTGAGGCAACTTCTCTGGGTATTCAGTCATATCATATCCGTAACAAATTTTAGAACTTAAGAAGTTGCCTTATACTGGATCAGACCATTGGCTTGCTTCTGGCCCAGTATTATCAACTGTGACCTACAGCAACTGTTAGGGGTCCAGGCAGAACTACCCAGAGATCACAGGTGGTTTCTCATCCATGTACTGACCAGGCCTGATCCTGCTTAAGTTTCAAAAATAGATTGGCAGTTCAGGCTTTGAGGTAAAAAAAAAAACACCTATAGACCCCACCCTTGGTATCAAAGGTTAAAATTCCCAAATTGCTAAATGAATAATCATTTATGGAACCAACCTCCTTTGTACAAATCATGGGCTTGTAAACGACAGAAAGTCACTCTGAATTCACCGGCCCCAAATGCAAACTGAAATAAAGCCAGCACCGCCCCCGAGGAAGCCCCGTCCATTGCACCAGGACCACCCTCCGTGAAAGTGCAGCCCACTTACGTGAAAACCTCAGAGCCCCAGCCGGCGATGGCGGTGAAGAGACGAGGCCCAAAGTCACGGGCTGGGTTGACGGCGTATCCAGAGTTGAAACCCATGGAGGTTCCGATCACAAGAATGACGAAGCCAATGGTGAAAGCCTCCAGCCCTTTTGGGACCGGGTTGTTGTGGGGGTCCACGATGGCCAAGATGCAAACGAGAAGAGCCGCCGTGCCAATGAACTGATCAGAGAAAGGACAAGGGGAAGAAGTCAGAACGGGATTTCTTACCCCATAAAAATGTCTCCTTTGGTCCCCTTTTTCCTGGTTTGGCTTCAGAGTTCTAGATCAGTGGTTCTCAACCTGTGGGTCCCCAGATGCTCCTGGACTGCAACTCCCAGAAATCCTGGCCAGATAGCTAGTGATGAAGACTTCTGGGAGTTGCAGTCCAGGAACATCTGGGGACTGACTGGTTGAGAACCACTGTTCTAGATGATCAAAAAGAATTCCTACCAAACCACTTCCCAAGAATTTCAGAACCTAACCAGAGCTCTGTTGGACCCATATCCATCTCGTCTGGCACCAGAAGTTGGGGGGGATGGACAATTTTGGGGGATGATATGTCCCAGAATCTCATATCCAGCCTGGCCAAGCTCTTTCTGGCACTGTGTTTCCAAGATGGCTGGCAAGACACCCACTCATGGGATGCTAAGAACTAGATAGCAAAGAAAGGAAAGACCTACTACTGACACTTGGTGAAAGGTAGACTGCCTCTGACCACAAGGATTCATTCAGCTACTATGTCAAGGGTTCAAGCTCCAGATTGTTGGCATCTAAGCCATTTCAAATTTCAGCTCTGTCAAATACAGCAGGGCTCAATATCTGTCGGTACCTGCCCAACAGATGCCAAAAATGTGGAAGGATCAAACACACCCCATCTAGCGGCCAGTTCTGCTAAATACACCCTTGAAATACATTGTTGTTGTGTGTTACAGTCATGACCAACTCTTTGTGACCCCAAGTCCATGGAGTTTTCTTGGCAGGAAGACTGGAGTGATTTGCCAGTTCCTACTCCAGGTGCCTACAGCTCCTGGTATTCCCTCGTGGTCTCCCATCCAAGTACTAACCAGGCCTGCCCTGCTTAGCTTCCGAAATCAGGCGAGATCGGATGTGCTCAGGGCATCTAGGCAGCTTCTGGAAATACATATGTATAAAGATGTATTTCTGGGATTTTTATTTAGTGCTTTCAGGCAGCAGATAAGTGGAACCGTGGGTACTCATCCCGTGTATAGGGAGGTTTCTATTGTACCGTGTTTACATAACAATGTATTTTCAATATTGGTGGGGTAATTTAGATCAGGGAAATGATGTAGAGGAAAGAATTAAGCCCCTCTTCCCCAGCAGGGCTCTCTTGTTACATTTCAGTAATGGGGTGCTACTGCTTTAAATTAAAAATTAAAATGGGAGGGACACAGGGAGGGCCCCCATTCCCTGTTTCTTCATGGTGGAATCTTGAGATGAGCCTGTTCCTTTGAAACAACTGATTGGGACCAATATCACAAACTCTTACCTGGTCAAAAAACCCATTCACGGAGTGCAAGTGTTCAGAGGGGTAGGTCGCGAAGATTCCCGCGGTGCCATTGGGGCCCGTAACTAAGAGCTGGTCTCCAGCAAAAGCCCAGATGGCGTCTGGGAAAGGAAGCAGAGCAGAGAGCGGATGAGACCTTTACGGTCTCCTCAGTTTGCAGGCTGATTATTCAGTGGGGAAGCTTCAAGTCTGGCTTTTGTAGGCCAATGTTGCTCGTGGAGGCAACGAAACCTTTCCCCTTCTACTGCCCTCACCAAGGGAGGCCTGAGCACCTGCTTAAGATGCAGTCCTGCTGAAAGCAATGGCATTCAAAACCCTTCCCCCCTCCCCGCACCCGCCTAGGGCTCAGCACCCATTCTCCTAAGGCAATGATCATTCCAATCAAGGCAAAAAGGAGTTGAGCCATGTGGCCATCACAAACACAATTGCAAAAATAGGGTATAAGCGATACCTTCATAGGCCACTATTAAAAATATTTTTTTATTTTTTAAACAAATATCTATTTTTAATAGTGGCCTATGAAAGTATCGCCTGTAACCTATTTTTGCAATTGTCCTAAGAGAATGTTGAGTTTTAGAGAATCACATAGAAAGAGGCGAAAAGAGATTCTATGGAATGACATCATTCTCCTCCTCTAGGCTGGGAAATGTCCCAATTCCAGCCTTTTCCAACAATGGCTCCCAGGATCCAGGATGGGCGGGGAATGGTGTGATTTGTATTCCCAAAGGCAAATTGTTCAGTTTCACTTTCTCCATCATCTGATTTAAAAAACAACAACAACCCAGCTTCGTTTCATTCTGAAAATATGATTTCCAAGTTCTGGAACAACCGAGGGCAGGGGGTGTTTCTGTTTTTAAAACAACTGAAATGACAACTTCAGCTGCCTGCTGTGGCCAGTTACACCTTTTTTTTTGCACATGGAAAGGCCCAGGTCCGGGGCCAGCTGGCCTGCCTGCCAGAGGAACACTAAGAAAAGAGTGAAGGATATAAAGCCGTAGTCCCTAGGGCAAGGGTTCCCCTCCCCCATCTTGTGCCTCCAGAGTCCCGGAACTCATCCTGAACTGATTGGCCGGCGCCAGGGAGAAGGAAATATGATGTGTCAGAGGCTTCTTCCTCATTGGAGTTTAGCCCCACATGACCCCCGAACAAGGTAAGGGGATTGGCTGATTTCATTCTGAAGGGTTGGTCCAGTTCCGAACGCCAGCTGGACTCCCGTGTTTCATTTCAGAAATGTTCCACTTCCAAAATGAAACACCCATCTCTATGTAGAACTACTATTTTGAACTATACTGCCGGGGTGCAAAAAGTTTTGACTCAATATGTGTGGGGGTGGGGGGTGGGGGTGGCTTTGGGGAGCAGAGGTCCATTCTATTTCTAGGGAGCGTCAAACTGAAAAAAGGTATTAAGAGAGGCCAGGGATCAGCCTGGATGACACAGTCACTTACCGTAGTACAAGCCAAATACGATGCCAGCTCCTAAAAATGCCCCAATAGTTTGGGCAAGGGTATAAATGGGTAGCTTGATCCACGGTTCCCGGGCCAGAAAGCACATCGCGAAGGTGACTGCAGGATTCAGATGAGCACCTTGAAGGGGGGGGAGGCAAAAAATTATAAACTATGTTCCAGTCCCAGCTAGGATAGATCCTAATCAAGCTCACAGCAAATACTGGAAGCATAGAATCATAGAATCATAGAGTTGGAAGAGACCTCAAGGGCCATCCAATCCAACCCCTTGCCATGCAGGAACCCCCCATCACAGGACTCCCGACAGATGGCCACCCAGCCTCTGCTTAAAAACCTCCAAAGAAGGAGACTCCACCACCCTCCTTTAGGGCAGCATATTATTCCACTGCCGAACAGCTCTAACTGTCATGAAGTTCTTCCTAATGTTCAAATGGAATCTCTTTCCCTGTAGTTTGAAACCATTTCCCCCCGAAGTCCTAGTCTCTGAAGCCATGGAAAACAAACCAGTCCCTTCTTCAATGTGACATCCTTTCAAATATTTAAACATGTATATCATATCCCCTCTCAGTCTTCTTTTTGTAAGGCTAAACATCCCCAGCTCCCTAAGATGCTCCTCGTAAGACATTTCTTCCAGACCCTCAATCATCTTGGTCGCCCTCCTCTGGACCCGTTCAAGGTTGTCAACATCGTTTTTAAATTGAGGTGCACAGAACTGGACACAGTACTCCAGATGGGGTCTGACCAGAGCAGAATAGAGTAGTACTATCACTTCCCTTGATCTAGAGCAGTGTTTTTCAACCACTGTTCCTCGGCACGCTAGTGTGCCGCGAGATGTTGCCTGGTGTGCCGTTGGAAAAATTGAAAAATTCGAAAGATTTTTTTTTTTTAAATGTCGAATTCTTGCCCACTAAGCGGGCGCTGGACTGTGTCCTGGGTATGAAGGAGTGGGGTTTTTGACCCCACCCTCGGCCAGCAGGGGTGCCAATTGGCGCTCCTCAGGGGGACACCCTCCACTTTTCTGATGTCCGGGCTGTGATTGGTCAAGACTCCAGCCTGGACCTATCACAGAGGACATCATCTTCCGACTTCCTTCCCGCCCGAGCACAGTGTGCGCAGGAGCGGAAAGAAGACGTCGCGACTCGAGTCACCAAAAGGAACCGATGCAGGAGGAGACGGACGGAGACCAGGACTCTAATGGTGGTGTGCCTCGTGATTTTTTTCATGAAACAAGTGTGCCTTTGCCCAAAAAAGGTTGAAAAACACTGATCTAGAGACACTATCTGTTGATGCAACCAAGAAGCATTAAACTACAGACCAGAATTGGTGACTGGTGACCTTTAGGGCTGAAGGATTTTCTGACAGTGGTAGCACTTTGAATGAAAACTAACTTTCTCTAGCACTAATAATTGCAAAGGGTGCCCAACTGGTGTTTCAGGGCACACCCGTTGAACTGATGGAAGATCAGTGTGAGTTCGTAGGACCAAATTAAACCTGTCCATGTCTAGGCACCAAGGGTGTCTCCTGGAAAGAGGGCATTTTTATGACATTGCAAAGAAGAAGCTGGAGCCAGAATGAATTACTTCAGTGCCGATTACTTCAATCCCATTCCACTTATGCAAATTAATTTATTAAACTGGTGAGCAAGATTGCACACATTCATTCAATTAACCATCGTAATTAATTCTTATAGTTTTTTCTGGTGTGTTCTGCAGAAGAAGCTGCCTCCGCACTGAACTTCAACTCAACCCTTGCTTTAGCGTTTAAATGTTGTCTTTTAATAATGTTAAGCCACCATGAATGCAACATTTATATAATCATCCAGGCAGGAAGACGCTTGACCCAGTTCATGCGTGCAACTGGCTGGGCATTTCCCAGACTTGTGCAAGTAGCTGTCCCTTACGTCCTTGGACAAATGTAACAACGAGGCAATGTCTGTCCGTCTTGCAGACGGGCAAACTGCCATCATCACCTTTTGCATGCAAGTTGATTTGAAACATCATGGCGGAATGAGCCAATAGGATATACTATTTCAAAATGAAATGGTTCTTCAACACAGAACTTTCTGTTTATTGAGAATGCATCGCATGTGGAATAAACATTGCATGGCCATACATCTGGGGATGGAAACGCCACTCTGCTATTGAGGGAGTCCCAGGCTTCCCATATGCATGTGCGTGAAACAATGCTGTAGAAGTCACTGTCCATACCTGAGACCTGTCCGGCAATCAGAATGCCAAGCGTCACAGCAAAACCAAAGGCCAAGTTGACGGTCAGAAAGCGTCCGTGGCTGCCTCTGCTGAGTACAATCTGTGCCACTGAGCCACAGCCAAACATCTGAAAAGAGAAACGGTCACAGTCAGACTCCACTCTGTAGATTCCTGTGGCAGACACAAGAGCAAATGATGGCCTACTGGAGCCAACAAATTATTTCCTTTCTGTGCCAAGCATGTTTACAAACTGTACATCACATGAAAAATCATGGTCCTGCTGAGGAAATTCATTTGCTGCACAATCTGTTGCCCTGCATTTTGTGGAAGAGAAACCAGTTGGGTGTGCTTAACAGCAGGAGCTGGTTGTGCACAGCAGTGATTGCTCAGAAACCAGGGGTGTCACCAACCCACCTTCCGCCTTCACAATGAAATCATTTTTCAGAGGTAGATTCTCTTTAGAGGAGATGGATGTTTTTTTTTAAATCAATGTACACCTCTCCTTTTAAGAACTGTAAGAAGGCAGATCAAACCACCTGAAAAATGGGGAAAGGGTAAGATGATGAGGGAAAGACAAAGGGAGGTGATGGTCAGGTTGAAGGTGAAGACTCACAAAACATAGATATTCTTCATTTACATGTAGGCATAGTGAGTGCCAAAAGAGAAGAGGGTTTGCTCCTCTGTCTGTACTTATCTGCTATCCAAAATTTCATTATGCAGACACTTATATCAGCACGGAGGATGACAAATCATCACAAGACCAACCCTTCACCTAAGAAAGAACAACTCCAACCCTGGAGGCCTTCAAGAGAAAAGTGGACAACCCTTGGTCAGATCTGCTCTGATTTTTCCTTGAGCAGGGAGCTGAACTCAACGGCCTTACAGGCCCCTTCCAATTCCACGATTCTACGATTCTGTGAACTTGTGGCTGTTCAGGCACCTAGCCGCATCAGAAGAACCCTAGCCGTCCTGCTGACACTGCCCAAACAAAATCATCTTACATCCAAATACTGTACTATAGCTTTCTCGTTTGTTTGAAAAAGAGAGTTTGCTCTCGAAAGCTCAGCAACTTTTTTATTTTTCTACTATTTATTTATTTATTTATTTATTTATTTATTTATTTATTTATTCATTTATTTATTTATACAATTTATATGCCGCCCACTACCCAAAGGTCTCTAGCCGCCTATGAAGGTAACACCTATAGTTTAGTTTTCCTTTTGTTTTAATGGCTGAACGGCTCCAAACCTCTCATTTTTCTAACACATCTCCAGCATAATCCAACAAGCAGGTTTTAATATCAGCCAAGAGCTTCTGCCTGTCTAGTTGATCTTATATTCTTAGCGCATTGAAAAGTCCAGGCGACCTCTGAGGTATGGGAAAAGGGCATTCTACTGACGAATATGCCGCATAAAACCTTAAACCTGGCTTCCCATATATCTCTTGCTGAACAGAGTGGTAGATCCAGATTGGCAGGACGCAATGAGGAGCCAACGTTTCCTGATTTACGATTTGGATTGTTTGCAGCTATTTACCGGTATTTACTTCTTAATTGTCCACTTCACATTGTGGTGGACTTTTTTAAGAAGGCCTACAGAAAAAAGGTTTTTGTTTGCTTGAGTTCTGGATCGCCCCTTGCGCCACCACGCAGACTTGTTTGCTCTGTTGTTCATTCTAATTCTCCTCCTCCTGCTGCTGACAAAGTTTTGATTTCACACTTTCTTGCAGAGTACAAAGGGTTCTCAATGGCTGGTTGTCCTTCAATTTTAAACAAAACTGATCCCTGGATCAACATCAGACACAGGGAAACACACACAGCACCACATAGGGAGCTGGAAGAGATACCCTGGACAGTTTTATGTTGCATTAATGCAAGAGGATTGTCCCTTTTTTAAACAACTTTCCCATAAAGGAGATTGACAGAAAGCAGACTTTGGTAAACCAGGATTTAATCAGAGCGAACAGGGTTAGTTCAAAACTGCCGCCCAGGTCAAAATGTGGGCTAAAGTTTTGTCAGGGCTGTCCAACAAAATAGGAGAGACCGCAGGTGACGGTGGGCAGCTGGTTTAAAAACAAACAAAAGCAAACAGTCCTGCTATTAAAATAGAGACTTAAAGAGAAACTGTACTGGAAGTTATTTCTTGCAATTGAGGAACTCATGTCCTGCCACCCTCTCCTCATAAGAACATAAGAACATAAGAACATAAGAAGAGCCATGCTGGATCAGGCCAAAGGCCCATCTAGTCCAGCTTCCTGTATCTCACAGCGGCTCCACCAGATGCATTTGGGAGCACATGAGACTAGATATCTGTCTCCTGATACTACTCCCCTGCATCTGGCCCTTGAAGTACCCTGGTTTAAAGCCTGGAGATTACACATCTCCATCATGGTTTGTAACCTGTGATGGACTTTTCCTCCAGGAATCTGTCCAATCCCCTTTTGAAGGCATCCAGGCCAGATGCCATCACCACATCCTGTGGCAGGGAGTTCCATAGACTTACAACGCGCTGGGTGAAAAAATATTTTCTTTTGTCAGTTCTTACTCTCCCAGCCCTCAATTTGAGTGTATGTCCCCTAGTTCTGGCATTTTGGGAGAGAGAGAAGAGCTTCCCTCTATCCACTTTACTCATACCCTGCATTATTTTGTATGTCTCAATCATATCCCCCCTCAAGCGCCTTTTTTCCAGACTAAAGAGGCCCAAATGTTTTAGCCTTTCTTCATAAGGGAGGTGCCCCAGGCCAGTAATCATTTTAGTCGCTCTCTTCTGCACCTTTTCCAGTTCCACTATGTCTTTCTTGAGATGCGGTGACCAGAATTGTACACAATACTCCAGGTGGGGCCTTACTATTGTTTTGTATAAAGGCATTATAATGTTCGCTGTTTTATTTTCAATCCCCTTTTTGATAATCCCTAGCATGGAATTGGCCTTCTTCACTGCTGCCACACATTGGGGAGACACCTTCATGGAGCTGTCCACCAACACACCAAGATCTCTTTCCTGATCCGTCACGGATAACTCAGAGCCCATGAGTTGATAGATGAAGTTTGGATTTTTTGCCCCAATATGCATTACTTTACATTTAGTTACATTAAAACGCATTTGCCATTTCTCAGCCCATTCCCCCAGTTTGGAGAGATCCTTCTGGAGCTCTTCACAATCTTCTCTGGTTTTTACCACACGGAAAAGTTTTGTGTCATCGGCAAACTTGGCCACCTCACTGTTTATCCCTGTCTCCAGGTCATTTATGAACAGATTGAAAAGCACCGGTCCAGGACAGAGCCCTGGGGCACACCGCTTTTCACTTCTCTCCATTGTGAAAATTTCCCATTGACACCTACTCTTTGTTTCCGGGATCTCAACCAGTTCTCAATCCATAAGAGGACCTGCCCTCTTATCCCCTGACTGTGCAATTTTCTCAGCAGCCTTTGGTGAGGGACTGTGTCAAAAGCCTTTTGAAAATCCAGATAGACTATGCCTTTCTTGCATGATTTGTATTTGTTGGCTACTCTGTAAAACACAATTCAACCTACACTGGTAATCCTGGAACTTGGAAAAATGAAAAATTTCCATCACAAACTCCCAGAACCCCCAGAATCAAATTCCTAAAGGATTCTGAGCATTTCTAACATTTCTAAGCCTGCTTTGTAGAGTATCAATGAGAACCATAGATAGTCAACAACCCATAATGCACAAAAGGAAAGCAAAAAAGCAATGTGTGCTGTTCATATCCTGCCCCACAGCACGTAAAGTACTATAAGTTTACAAGTAATTATGCAGGCTACACATCCAACCCTACTAATTTTACCAACCTCGAAGGATGGAAGGCTGAGTGAACCTGGAGCCTGCTACCTGGGATTGAACCCCACGTTGTGAGCAGAGTTTTAGCTGCAGGACAGCAGTTTTAATGACGGCACTACATGCCTCCAATTAATATCTGTAGGATATTTGTGCTTGTAGGGATTAGGCTTCCTTCTTTTAACATTTTTCTGGCGCCATTTCTTATAATTATCTTGCTAAAATATGTCTAATGTGCAGAACAGTATTAATCATGCATTACAGGAGGTAACTAACCCTAGAAAAGGACAAATCTGAAGACAATGCAGGCTGAAATGGGGAAACTGCTCATTTAGAGCAAGCAAGAAGAAAAGAAATATCCATTATGAGGGGTGAAAAGCAACATGGAACACAGTAGTGTTCTTAGGAAATCAGTCAATGCAATCATGTATGGTGATCCAGATAAAGTTTCATAGTAGGTAGTCCTTTTATAGTGAGAGCATATTTTACCAAAACAAATTCTGGGTGTGTCCATCCACACTTGGCCAATAAAAGTATTCTGATTCTGATTCTGATTCATTCAGGGAAAGCTTGCCTGAAGAGGAAGGTCTTTGCCTGTTTCTGGAAAGACATCAGAGATGGGGCAGTCCTGGCCTCCAGTGGGAGGGAGTTCCAAAGTCTAGGAGCAGCAAAAGCAAAGCAAAGCAAAGTGTTCTGCTTATATACCGCCCCATACTACTACAAGTAGTCTCTGGGTGGTTTACAATTTTAATTAAAAGAGTGCAGGCTACACATTGCCCCCTCCCCAGCAAGCTGGGTACTCATTTTACCGACCTCGGAAGGATGGAAGGCTGAGTGAACCTTGAGCCTGCTACCGGGGATTGAACCCAGGTCGTGAGCACAGTTTTACTTGCAGTACAGGCATTTAACCACTGCGCCACGAGGCTCATGCAACAGAGAAGACCCTTTCATGTGTTTTAATGAGATGCACCAGTGAAGATAGCAGGGTGGAGAGAAAGGCCTCTCCTGATGACCTTAGCACCCGAGCCGGTTCATACTGCTAAATTCAATCTTTGAGGTAGCTTGGACCCAGGTTGTACAGTGCTTTGTAGGTCAAAGTCAGCACCTTAAATTGTGCCCGGGAGGTGATTAGCAGCCAGTGGAGCCATTCAATGGTAAATTACTCTGTGCGAGAGCTACTAAAACTAAAAAGAGAAAAGACAGCCCCTCTTCATTTCAACAGGGTGAAGACCTGCAAACTGACCAAGGAACTGTGGAGGATGAGGTATGGTTAAAGAGCAAAGATCAGCCTAGGAGAAACCAATAAAAAAAAGACTTTATAGGGACACTATCTCGGGTAGGAAAGTTACCTGGGGCAAGACACTGTACTTCTCCATATTTGGGAGACAATATGGAAAGGAGGGAAGGAGACGCAAATGGACAGATTTGGGCAGGAACTCACATTCTAGATAGCCAGTCATTGGATTACAGAATTCCTTAACTGCTGGAAGCCTCTTGGAAATGCAGCAAGGGTTTTTCATAGCTCACATAATCTGCAAACGTGCTTCCTTTGGTTTGTGATTAGCCTTCATGGTTAAACACAGTAAGCCAATCCAACTGCTCAAATCAATTCCCTCCAACACTTTGTATTCCTGCAGGGAATAGGGGGCTGGACTTGATGGCCTTATAAAACCATTCCAACTTCATTATTCTAGGATTTTGCAAGGGACAAGATTCTCCCCTCCCCCGCCCTTGGTGAAGTGCTTCACTTGGCAATGCAAGTGTGGAATTCCTTGGGTTTGTCATTCTGTTACAGCACCGTGTGCATGTAGACACTCATGGGAGCTGGCTCCTTTGAGGAATATTGAGCACACGCTGCCCTTTGTGCCTGAGTCTTAATACCTGTTAAAGACCTGTAAATACTTGTTAATCCAGCCTTGCTGAAATCAGTCACCCAGGCAATCTGTCACAAACAGCCAACAGCAGCAAAGGGCATGGAAAAGCTGGCACTCCAAAGCAACTACCGAGCTCTGGGGTTCTTCACCGAGAGCTCCCTTCTCACCTCCAGGGAAAGGCCTTGCATTTTAAAGTTTAGAAGGAGACTTAAAAAGCTGGTGTCCTGGAAAGGCGAGGTCTTCAGTTAGGAGGGGCCGCCAGATTAGGTGACCGTGGGAAATGCAACGGGAAGGTCACACCGTTCCCCCTCTCAGCATTTTGAATGGTTAAAAAAAAACATTGATGGTTTCTTCTAATAAAGCAACAGTGAAAAGGATGTTGACCTCTGAAAATTTAGAAGAGTTTAAAGAAATGCTTCTCTAAGAGGCAACTGGGAAGGAGGGAGAAGGAAAAGAGAAAGGAATAAAAAAAAAACAATAAAATGTGATTTTTCAGTCCAATGATGAGTGACCTGTAAAATACAGTTTAGGTCTGAGGTGTTACGGAATGTTTATGAACATTCCAGCTTCAAAGGATGAAAACAACAAACATGTTGGTCTAAACCGGTTCTGCAGAGAAGGGAGGGGGTAACTCTGTTGACACATCAATGGATAGCATATCTGCATATTTAGATAAAGCACTGCAGGGTCATTCTTCTCCACCAAGAAGTTAGTTTTCTAGAAACATGATTCAAGTGGACTTTCAGGTTTGAGAAATCAGACTTGCAGACAACGAATGTGCTTATTTCTTGAAGGCCAACCACGAAGCAGAGCTGTCCATGCAAATTCCGTGTGTGTGTGTGTGAGAGAGAAAAACTCTGTCATGACAAACAGAACTGGCACTTAAGGAACTCCTTCAAAGGATGGACTAGCTATAATGCCTTATTCATGCCCAATGCTAGTTCCCAAAAAACAGTCCGTTAAAGTACGAAGGCTCAATTAACACGTGAAGAAGCTTGCAACAGCTACCTTTCATAAAAAAAATTTCTCTTATAGTCCCTCCTTTAACACAGCTCTATCACATCTCTGACCAGGGGGACTACATTCAGAAGACAAGAGATGATTATTCTTGGAAACCTACACTCTCCTCTTGAATTTGATGCCTCCTTCATTGCTACAGGACTAGACAAAATGCCCCGTTACCCAAAGCTTGTTTGATTTTGGAAAACAATTTATATGGCTGTTCTCGGAGGTATAAGCAGCCCTGAGATGAATTGCATCATTTTCTCTGTATCAGGAAAGTGCCTCCAAACGGGGCCATTTTATCTACGGCCAACATTCCGACATGCCTCGCACCCCAGAGGCTAGCTTTCAAGCAAGTTCTCTTAGGCCGTTACTTCACGTCCCTTTCATCGCGGTTCGCCATCCCGCTTGGGACTGGTACGATGACTCCTGTCATCACGTCCATTGCGTGATTACATGAGTTCGTCCCGACCATGCCCCCTGACCTGGGATTTAAGCGGGATGAGCGATTCCTCTCCCTGGCCTCGGGAATTTGCTTGTCTCGCTTCTCGTTCCGAGACGAGTGCCCGTGAGGTAAGGCTTGTCACACAATGTGCCATTCTCCATCTAGTGGCAGGAGTGCGAAGTGCCATTCGGCAGTACATTCCCTATGGAGTCAGCAACTCAGTGCAGAGAGATTAAAAGACAAATAACTGTACCTCAAACTTAGCTCCATAACGCATTGAAGGCAAAGTTGAGGAGATTCAAAAGATCGAAAAATGGAAGGTCGGACCAAAGAAAAAACCAAGAACGAAGGCTGAGAAGTTCAGATGTTGTCAGGAAACAAGGATGTGCAGTAGCAGTCATCACGGTACCATCAATCATGCCCGTGGGTACACGGGAACAGGGACAGTACCGGGACAAGACCACGTGACCGCGAGCGACGTGATCATGAAACAAACGTCAACTCGGAATGAGGAAGGACGTGAAGTAACCGCCTTAGAGGATTCAGAGGTACCACCCATAGTCTAGTCTTGTTTTTTTTTTAAATGGCTGCACTGTTCCAAACTTCTTTTTTTACTGTGTTGGAGGATTTAGGGCTCCTTTCAGTCATCCTTGCTTCCTCCAGATGCCACCATAGAGGATGGTCTGGACCTGACAGGAAAAGAGGAAAAGAGGATGAAGACGCTTACCCTTGATGACTTCCAGACAGGGGTTCCCCCGCCTCCTCTTGCCTTGAAAGCAGAAGCGCTGGCCAGAGAACAAAGTGAAGCTTCTTACAAAGCGACAACCCAAGGGGTTGTGGGGGGGGGATTTATTTATTTATTTATTTATTTATTTAGAATATTTTTACCCCACCTTTCTCTTTGGAAAAGGACCCAAGGTGACTTAAAATAGTGAGGGACGGTATGCAGTCCAGAATATATTCAGGTAAAGAACAGGGAGTTAGAAGAGGCATCTTAGAACAATTATGAGGTAACATTAGAGCTACAAAGAGCACAGAAGAAGAAAAGAAAAATCCATTATGAGGGGTGAAAAGCAATATGGAAAACACGAGTGTTCTTATGAATTCAATCAATGCAATCATGTGTGGTAATCCAGATAAAGTCACATGGTAGGTAGTCCATCATTCAGGGAAAACTTGCCTGAAGAGGAAGGTCTTTGCCTGCTTCCGGAAAGACAGCAGAGATGGGAAGGTCCTGTCCTCCAGTGGGAGGGCGTTCCAAAGTCTGGGAGCAGCAACAGAGAAAGCCCTTTCATGTGTTCTTCTCCGGCACACCTGTGAAGGTGGCGGGATGGAGAGAAAGGCCTCTCCTGATGACCTTAGCACCTTCATAATGTGAGATTCAATCTTTGAGGTAGCTTGGACCCAGGCCATTTTTTGCTTTGTGTGAGTTAAGGTCAGCGGCTTGAATTGTGCCCAATAGCTGACTGGCAACCAGTGGAGCTGCTTTAGTAGGGGTGTAATGTGATCTCTGATAATTATCAGAAAACGGTTAGATCCAGCGGCAAAGGACTGGAATTGCACAACACACCTGTGTGTGTAACTGTTCGTGCTGGCTGGCCGTGCATTCAGATGTACTTGAGTCTCCTGCCAAGTTCTATACTTGTTTGCAAATGCAAGTAGCGCAACAGGTAAGCTAAGGATTGTGATACTGTCTGGCAGATCTCCTTTTGTGCAGAAGGCATTTCCATTGCAGGAATGTTGCCACTGCATATTTACTCCTGAGCAACTGGAAAGGTGTGGACTGAGCGGGGTCATTTCTGATTCTCTGTGCTGTGGCCCTTGGATGTGTCAATCCAGACAGTGTTGGATCAACAACACAGATCAACAGAGCACACGATGAGCACACTGCTGAAACTACACACAATATGAGGTAGGAAAAACACACCAAGTTTAATCCCAGGGAAGGAAAGATGGAAACACATACCATTCAGGTTAATGCTGCAGCCTCAAGATTTAGAAGTTTGTTTCTATCAGGGATGCCAGGGAGAGCCAGAAATAAGTGTGTTGTAAAGCAAACAAAATATGAAATGCCCTGGCAGCAGAAGATGATTAAACTGAACCTTGTGGCCATATTGTGAGAAGACAAAACTCACTACATATGGCAGAAATGCTGAGAAAAGTTGAAGGCAAGAAAGAAAGGGGAAAACTGGACATGAAATGGACACAAGAATGGAAGCCACCACCTTCAGGTTGCAAGACCTGTGGAGGTCCTTGATTCATGAGGTTGACATAAACCAGAAACAACAGGATGGCACACCTCCTCGCTGCCCTCCTCTGAACTTGTTCCAATTTGTCAGCATCCTTCTTGAAAAGTGGTATCCAAAAATGGACACAGTACTCAAGGTGAGGCCTGACCAGTGCTGAACAGAGGGGAGCTAGGACCTCATGGGTTTGGAGACTACACTTCTATTCATGCCGTCTAAGATAGCACATCACACTGTTGGCTCATATTCAGCTCATTATCTACAACAGTTCCAAGATCCTTCTTGCTCATAGTATTTCTGAGCCAGGTATCCCTGGGGATAAGAGGGCAGGTCCTCTTATGGATTGAGAACTGGTTGAGATCCAGGAAACAAAGAGTAGGTGTCAATGGGAAATTTTCACAATGGAGAGAGGTGAAAAGCGGTGTGCCCCAGGGCTCTGTCCTGGGACCAGTGCTTTTCAATCTGTTCATAAATGACCTGGAGACAGGGATAAGCAGTTAGGTGGCCAAGTTTGCAGATGACACAAAACTTTTCCGTGTGGTAAAAACCAGAGAAGATTGTGAAGAGCTCCAGAAGGATCTCTCCAAACTGGGGGAATGGGCTACAAAATGGCAAATGCGTTTTAATGTAGCCAAATGTAAAGTAATGCATATTGGGGCGAAAAATCAAAACTTTATCTATCAATTCATGGGCTCTGAGTTATCCGTGACAGATCAGGAAAGAGATCTTGTGTTGGTGGACAGCTCCATGAAGGTGTCTCCACAATGTGTGGCAGCGGTGAAGAAGGCCAATTCCATGCTAGGGATTATCAAAAAGGGGATTGAAAATAAACCAGCCAACATTATAATGCCATTATACAAAACAATAGTAAGGCCGCATCTGGAGTATTGTGTACAATTCTGGTCACCACATCTCAAGAAAGACATAGTGGAACTGGAAAAAGTGCAGAAGAGAGCGACTAAAAGGATTACTGGGCTGGGGCACCTCCCTTATGAAGAAAGGCTACAACATTTGGGGCTCTTTAGTCTGGAAACGCGCCTGAGGGGGGATATGATTGAGACGTACAAAATAATGCAGGGCATGAGTAAAGTGGATAGAGGGAAGCTCTTTTCCCTCTCACAAAATACCAGAACTAGGGGACATGCACTCAAATTGAGGGCTGGGAGAGTAAGAACAGACAAAAGAAAATATTTTTTCACCCAGCACGTTGTTAGTCTATGGAACTCCCTGCCACAGGATGTGGTGATGGCATCTGGCCTGGATGCCTTCAAAAGGGGATTGGACAGATTCCTGGAGGAAAAGTCCATCACAGGTTACAAACCATGATGGAGATGTGTAATCTCCAGGCTTAAAACCAGGGTACTTCAAGGGCCAGATGCAGGGGAGTGGTATCAGGAGACAGATATCTAGTCTCATGCGCTCCCAGGGGCATCTGGTGGAGCCACTGTGAGATACAGGAAGCTGGACTAGATGGGCCTTTGGCCTGATCCAGCATGGCTCTTCTTATGTTCTTATGTTCATCTTGTAACTGTCTGGTTTCTTTTCCCCAAGTGCGAAACTTCACATTTATCTCTGTTGAATTTCATTCGTGTTGTGTTCAGCCCAGTGCTCCAGCCCCATCTAGATCCTTTTGAATGTTGTTCCTGTATTTCAAGGCATTGGCTTTTCCACCCAATGTTGTGTCTTTGACTAACTGATTAGCATTTATTTTGTTTTGTTTTATTTTATTTTAGAGTATTTTTACAAGGGCTTTCTCCTTGGAAAATAGGACCCAAGGCAGCTTACAGTAATGAGGGACAGTATACGGTCAATTACTGTACTGTAATTGAGAGCAGGGAATTGAGGGACATCTTTCAGCTTTAAAAGACAACATTACATTAAAACTACAAGAGAAAGAAGCAGTTAAAAAGAGAGTGAAACATTCCATGGAAAGTTATGAGTGAGGGAAACTAACAATTCAAAACATAGTGTCAATGCAATCACAAAATATATACATGCATTCACAAAATATATGATAGTTGTTGTGAGTTTTCTGGGCTGTTTGGCCGTGTTCTGGAAGTTTTTCTTCCTGACGTTTCACCAGACTCTGTGGCCGGCGTCTTCAGAGGGCAAGGAGCTCAGGGGACTACGAGTTCTCTCTGTGCCCTGGGTTATAAAGTGAGTGAGACTGGGAGCCAAAATATATGCATTCTCTGCATCCAGGTTATTAATAAAAATGTTGACGAGCACCGGGCCCAGGACTGAGCCCTGGGGGCATAAAGAATGCCCACAAATAATGGGATTTATGATTTGGTAGACTGGAGGTTTCTTTTGACCCCCCCCCCCTTCCCAAGCTTATGGCTTTGACTACTAAGCCAACCCTTCTTATTTTTCAAGCAAAGATTTACAACCCACTTCACGGCTGTTGCGTACTCAGTGGCCCCACCCTGGTGACAAGGATGAGTACAAGGACTGCAGGGCAATAAGAGATCGGCAAACCAGAGACCCCACCCTCTGTGACCGGCTGCTGCACAGATGTTCGAGGCCCCGGTACAACACGTTCGCGCTCTGATCCATCTTGCTGTCACTTCAAACTCTTCGCTTGTTGTTCCTTAATAACTCTCAGATGGAAGGAAGCCACTGAGAGAGATCACAGGAGCCAAGGCTCTGCTATGTTGGGAGAAAGGAGGAGACTCCGTCACCTGAGGCTGGAGTCGTTTTCTGCTGTTTTCATCAAGAGGCGATACCAATCTTGAAGGACTGATTGCAAGGGTGTGTGTGGCTTCGTTTAATTAAACTTGGCACCCTCTGAAACTTCCCTGAGATCACAGAATTGCTCAAGGCAGACCAGATCTCTCAGCACAGGGCGGAAATTCTCAGAAGGGTTCAAAGTCAATTATCCAGATGGCTTTTGTAGCACAATCTTGTGCGTGCTTTCTCGGGGGGGGGGGGGGGGGAGAGGATAACTCCCTAACAATTCTCTGTAGGATAGCAGCCATAGACTTCAGTCATATATAGACAAGTTATGTGGAAGCAAGTCTCAGTAGGTAAATGCAACTTAATTCTGAATAGAATTATTCTGATTCCACTGTTGGGTTGTAATCCTGGGGAAGACGTAGATTGTAAAAGTGCTTGACTTTGGGTCTGAAAGCATATGAAGTAGTAGAGAGGCCTCTTTGCTGTTGGAGACAACAGACCTCAAAAGAACCCCACGCTTATGTCCTGAAGATCAGTCACAAACCAGAGGAAATGAATGTGCAAACTCCAGGAGGTCAGAAAAGCTGCAACATTTACTGACAATCAGCACTGGAAAGTAATCCTCTCCTAATTATGGGCTGCGTAGAACATCCATTCCTGCCCCTACATGTATGCAGCTGGGTTAAGACTAGAGATGGGCCCGAAATAATTTTTAATTCATTTTGTTATTTGTTTCATTACGGACCGAAACAAATAATGAACAGACCTTTCAAAGAAAAATGAAACAAATGAAATAGAAATTTCTATTTTGCTCACTTTTTTGTGTGTTTCTCATTGGAATGCATCATGAAACAAATGAAAAATGAAATGAATATTTTTTTAAAAAAATTGTTTTGTCTTTTACAACCCCAAAACAATAAAAAAAAACAAAAAAAATGAAATGCCATTTTGGCATTTCGTGCCCATCTCTAGTTAAGACCTGGTGAAGGCGACACCAGTTGTCCTACATATCCAGAGAAGGGGACTAGACATGGATTCATCTACCTGAAGGTGTATTGCTCTCTCAACTCTTTCTTTTTCCTCTTCTGCTTGGTTGCCTTGGAGGGTATGGACTTACGGACACTCCTCTTGGTTCTTCATAACCCACCCATTTTGAATTTCCAAAGGAGTTTGCCTCTTCACGTTGCTGTAATTCATGCCTCTCCCATCCTTTCATGCCTTTCTAGCCCACACCCGTCCTTCAGTAACGTCAAACATGAGAGCATAACCTTCTCGGTATTGGGGGGATGTCACTCTGTGAACTGCCACAAGGACACTGACGGGTACGCTTAAAAAGACAATCCTTTGGCACTGCTCTGAATAATGCTTTCCTCAGCATCAACCAACCGGCCAGGTGCAGGGAGTTGCAAAGGCCTAAAGTGGTCCATGACCAAGAGGATTATATTAACTAATGTTCTAGAGATGAACATAAGGGCGAGCGTGATCTGTCAGCTCATGTACTCCACGTAGTAAGAAAGAAGTGAAAGGCGTGTTGAGTTTGCTAGGCAGGTACAGGTCAGGTACAGACCGGGAGTCATGCTAGAACCAAAGAATGGCACGTCCTTTTAGGAATTTGGCCCAGAGCCCGAAAGAAGATAACTTAATTTCAGTAGCTGCCAGCCAAACAGTGCTTTGTTTGGCAAAGTACTGTACTAGATAATAACCCAAGCAGATGGCTGATAGCAGCAGATCAATAGGATCCTGGTGAGCTAAAGGCAATAGAAGGAGATTTGAGAGCCGCTCAGATCTTTCTGGCTTTTGCTTATTCGGCTTCCCTTGCCAATCAATTAATTACCGGACCGGTAAATGCTGTGAAGTCTTGCCTGCTTCTTTCCATTTAGAGCGCTAAAAGGATCTGTTCAGACGCAGAGGCATGTGTGGCAACATGAGCCTAGACCAGGCATGTCCAAACTTCAGCCTTCCAGATGTTTTGGACCACAACTCCCACAGTCCTTTGCCATTGGAAATACAGGCTTGGAATTCTGGGAGTTGTGGTCCAAAACATCTGGAGGGCCAAAGTTTGGACATGCCTGGCCTAGACTGTCCAAAGCAGCTGTTTAAAGTAAAATTAACATATTTTTAAACATTTATTCGGAAAGAATATTCTCAGGGCAGGGTGGGGTTGGCAAAACATATGGGGCATTATATTAGCGGGCAATGACTTGTCTCCAAAGACGGGTTCCATCCAAGGGAATTTAAAAATGACAAGTCCATGCAGTAGTTGATGCAGTGTTTAATTGCCAGTAATAATGAGCAATGCCCATCCGCACACTGACAAGGTGGTGAAGGGGGAACTCTCTCTCTCTCTCTCTCTCTCTCTGTGTGTGTGTGTGTGTGTGTGTGTGTGTGTGTGTGTGTGTGTGTGTGTGTGTGTGTGTATGCGCGTGTGGTGTGTGTGCATGTGTGTGCGTGTGCATGCAAGCATGTGATTTGATGGGACACCTGAAGAGAAAGGCAACAGGAAAGTTGATATTTACAGCCAACTTCCTTGTTGCCCTGAAACTTAGCCAACAGGTGAGGTGCCTTGCTGCTTATCAAAGCACTAGCAAGACTCCCATGCAAGCCAGGAGGAAGACATGCAGAACCCAGGACGCAGGGACGAGTATTTTTCAATGCTTTGGAGATGGTGCCAAAGGAAGGACAAAGTCACTGCATTGGCCTCCGAAACAAGCCTGACTGCAGCCCCCCCCAGGGGGGGCTGGAAGCACCATGGGTCCCCCTCACCTTGCGGATAGAATATTTATTGCACAATCATCCTGTCTCATTCACATTCCCCAACGACAACAACGGGTCAGTGAGGTTTCCTAGTGATCTCAACAATGCCTCCCTCCCCTCCACAACAGAGCTTTGCAAGTGAAAAAGGTGGAAGAAACAAATGGAAGAAAGAGGAGGGCTGCACCCGAGCATCTTCTGATCATCTTTGCCACCACATTGGGCTTCTACTGCCCTCCCCCCCCCCCCCCCGCCCCTGTAGTTCAGACACTGTCCAGAGTTCCTCTGGGCTGGTAACGCTACGGAGGCTGCAACACGGAGCCTCACATCTCCTGCCCAGTTGGCAAGAACCTAAGGACATCCAGAAGATAAAAAGGCACGGTTTGCACTAATGACGAAGTGGAAGAGGAAGGCTTGTCAAGAGAAGAGAAGAGAATGAAATTATGGTACACAGCCAGGATCTGCACCAGCATTCCCTCATGGACTTTAAAACGTGTGGGAGGGAGGTCAGGAGGATCAAAAAAACAGGGGTGAAGGAACAATACTTCCAAGTTTGCATGACCTACGAAAAGGGATGGCGAATTTGTAAAGAAATCACCCTACAGGTGTGGTTTTCATGCTGCTGTTGCACTCTCGCCTTCAGGAAAGCTTATGGGAGGTCGAGGTGTCGTCATCGTGCAGCCGTCATGCACCCAGGCTCTTTCTCCCACTTTTATCCCCTTATCCTGACCCCGAGAAATCCATAAAAGGAACAATATGGCACAGCGGCACCTTGACCGTGAGCAGTCTATGTAGAAGCCCTCAGAGGCAGCATCCTCCGGGTGGGCGGGTGGGGGGGAGAGAACACCACCACCACCCCGGGGCTCCTGGGTCAGGAGGCAACATGCAGCTATTTCACTTATCCGACTTGGGGGGGGGGGAAAGTTGGAGCAATAAGGAGAAAGTCTCAAGAAGCGATGGAAAGACACAGGAAGGTTAGGAATGGCAGGAACCATCTCTTGGAACCCCCCTTCCCAGAAAACTCCATTGAGGAAGTGTGACCCTGACGCAAGGCAAGGTTTATCTGGACGACTGGCCTTCACAAACCTCAACCCAGGGCTCCTTGATCAGTTGCCCTGAGAAACGAGCTGTTGTGAATCCGTTGGTTCTTTTCCCAGGGCCCGCAGTTTTCCAGGGGAAAGCAAAGTGGGGACTGGGGAATGATTCTCATTTTTGAAGTGTGTGGCTTTTCTGGTTTAGCAGCCGAGATTAAAATGAGGTCTGGTTGTTGCGTGGAAACCAGAGGCAAGGTCACGGTTATGTGGAAGAATTAGCGACTTATTTCTAGGGGGTGATCTGATAGGGCGCATAAACCACTCAACATATTATAGCCGCTTACTCCAAAGTAAGACGCGTTCCCCGTTGCCACAGACGGCCATAACGAAGGGGTCATTCGCCCAACACTTGCTTCCCAGGCAAGAGTGTCCAGCCAAGACTATGGGAATTACACGCCCGCACACACCTGCGCACGCTACATAGGAAAGCCAACCAGGCTGACAGCACAATCCCCGGATCCGGAGCCCTTCTAAAGCAAGTTATTTCTGTTGGGGTATCAACACTGGATGCTGTAGGTTCACAGTGCTGCCTGTGAATCAGCCAAGTGACAGCTCACAGATTAAAAGCAACACTCAGAAAGCCGTTATCAGCCACAGAAAGGGCTGCCACGGATAGCTCATCCCCCTTTTTTGCAAAGGCAAACTTAAAGAGAGAGAGAGGGGAGATTTGGGGAGATGGAAATCAAAGAGCATGATGCCTCTGCATTTCAGCACAGGTGCCTTATGCCCTGAGTTTGGGCTGACCAAACTTTGCATGTGAAATTTCAATGAGGGTTCAAGCCATCAGTGAATGAGTATTGGGTGGCCTGCAGGGCACCGGATTAAGTGCTCTTTTGCCCAAAGCCAAACCACCCCTGAGCACTGCAGTAAATCTTTGCATTGCGATTAGGACTACACAGAGCGCTTCCACCTTGCTCCTGGTAGTTCTGTGTAACTCAAAAGCTTACCTCTTCCAAAACTTCCAGCTTTAGTTTGGAAGTGCACCCTGCCTTTTGAATGCAAAAGCTTTGAGGAGACACAGCCAATGGGGGTGGGGGTGGGGGTTGCCATGCAAGCCCAAAGAAACAAACAGTGTCTTAGGCATCTGACTGTGGAGCCAGAGAGGTTGGGAGTTTGATTCCCCCACTGGGAATCAAACAGGGTCTGGACTCGGTGATCCAGAGGGTCCTCCCAGCTTGGCAGTTCTACTACTACTACTACTACTACTACTACTACTACTACTACTACTACTACTACTACTACTACTACTACTACTACTAAGATTGACATCTCCTTCAACTCCACATTTCAGTGGCCCTTGCCCTTTCCGACATCTCTGGATGGATCCTTCTTAAAACTCCTACAGCCATCATTAAAGAAATGACACCATCCCCTGAAACGTGAATCGGGTGCATAGAATAGAATAGAATAGAATAGAATAGAATAGAATAGAATAGAATATAGTTGGAAGAGACCTCAAGGGCCATCCAGTCCAACCCCCTGCCATGCAGAAGCCCCCATCACCGTATTTCCGACAGATGGCCATCCAGCCTCTGCTTAAACACTTCCAAAGAAGGAGACTCCACCACCCTCCTTTGTGGCACCCTATTATTCCACTGCCGAACTGCTCTAACAAATAAACCCAGGGCTTCCAGTCAACTTACCACCAGCACGAGGGTTCCCAGGCATTCGGCCAGGGCTTGCCGCAACAGCATATTCCGGATCCGCATCCTGTGGCCGAGGGCCGTCAGAATCTCCTTCTGCCTGCCCATGGTCCCTCCTGGATCTGTTACCTCTGCGCAAAGCTTGGTGTCAAGAGGAGTGGATGCCTCAGCTGTTCTCCAGCCCTGGCTGTCTTTTGAGAAAATCTGAGCCCTGCCTTGGTCTTATAAACATGTGGAGAGATCCCTGAAACACCTCCCCTAAGGAACTCCACGCCTACCAACTTCCAGCACAACTTTTCCCCCTCCCGTTTCTTGACAGCATAAGACTCGGTTGGCGTGTTCGGTGCTACGATTCATTTACTTTACTACTATTACTCACGCAGGCACCTAATGCCTCAGCCCAATCCAGGCAGGGCCCTTGCGTTGAACTTGATGACATTACACATTGCCCTGAAAGGCGCACACTCTGGGGATTGTGTGGAAATCACTTTTGCTCCTTTTCTGTTGACTAAATGTTTGCTTACAGGAAAGCTATTTAACTCTTTTTGCTTCAATGTGACTCAAAAGCAACTGGTTTTAGGCAGAAAAGAGGGAAGTTACTTTTTTGGGCAATAAAACTGGTAGAATATTCCAGCTGGTATGGCCAATATGTTCTAGTCCAGCAACAACAACTCTTCACAACTTTTTAAGAATGGCAGTGACATTCTAGCATCTAAATCAATGTTTGATGACAAAGACAAAACTTAAACCTTGGTTAATTTTTTTTTTGGTGTGAATTATAGTGGTACCTTGTATAAAGGAATTAATTTGTTCCAAATGAAATTATGTTTAGCAAATTTTCCTTTATACAAATTTCCCATAGGAATGCATTAAAAACGGAGTACAGTAATCCCATTTTTATGTTGTACGGATTCGCTCCATAGGCGATTATGTTAAGCAAATTTCCCCTATCCGGAATTTTTTATGTTGTACAAATTTTATTTTATACAAACTGTCTGTTATACAAGGGTCCACTGTATTATGATCCAATGCCCATATGGGTGTGGTGGCTCAGCGGACTAAGGCTCCGAAAACTGTTGGTTGCAAAGTCGGCAGCTCGGCGGTTCGAATCCTGGATGCCATGCAACAGAGAGAGCTCCCGCTGATCACCCCAGCTCCTGCCAACCTAGCAGTTCGAAAGCATGTAAATGCAGGTAGATAAATAGGGACCGCCATTAAAAGCGGGAAGGTAAAACAATGTTTCCTTGCAGCCATGCCAGCCACATGGCCACAGACTTGCACAACACTGGCTCTTTGGCTTGAGTACAGAGCTGAGCACCGCCCCTAGAGTTGGACATGACTAGCACGCATGTGCAGGGGGAACCTTTACCTTTTAATGCCCACATGTTCTTTGGAATGCAGTTCTTTTGAGTACAGAAAATCTCAGTACATTAACACTGTCTTCTCTGAACATGTACAGAGGACTGTTGCCACATAATAGGAGACAGGATTCCACACACAAATCTGGGGGGAGTGAGAGGAAGTCAGAGCTACCTTTTCAGGTAAGCTGGAGCAGACACTTGGCTGGGCTCCCAGAATTTACAACCTGTCTTGGTGGCACAAGAATACACACTGCTCGAGGTTGGAACCGAGTTCCAGAGTTCCAGAGTTCCTGGTTCAAGACCCATGACACTTTGGATTTGCTCCACTGGAGGGTGCAACCTTTAGCACTTTGTATAAAACGCTAAAGTAACTGCCATATAAAATGTCTTTATTGCACTCAATGTTTTCCCGTTTTCATTTAAGACATGGTTCATTAAGATCATACCGAGGGATCGATACATCTGCCCATTTCACTCAGCCGAGTTCACACGATGAAAAATCTCTCATTCTTTCCATCAAACATTTAGGCAGATTTTGGCAGATTTTGGGAGCTCCTGCTGAAAAACAGAACAGAACAAATTCTCAACTCCCCATGCTGGCCAGCGGCAACTGGCACCTTCATCCCCTGCGGGTTTTATCTGTCTGCCCTGTGGCTTTTATAGCAAAACATTCTGCCAGAAAGCCAGAAGTGACATGCCTAACTCAGTCCCATAAAAATGTCTAAGGCAGTGTTCAAGTTCTTCTTTTCAGGAAATAAGTGTTCAAATGTATTGGGGCTGTGACTGTAAATGAAGATTGGTTGATTGATTGATTGATGTGTTTAAATCTCTGTACCTGGACAGACAGATATTTCAGTGTTTTATTTAACTCCCTCATTTTAAAATAAATCCGATTTCTTTTCCATTGAATTGACAAAGGAGCCTGAGAATTTGGAGAAATTCTCACCAAAATGATTGTTGGGAAAGCCAGGGTTGGACTAGATAACCTTCAGATCCCTTCTGACCATAACATTTAGTGATTTGGAAAATGAACCAAACAAATAGTTGTGAGTTTTTCGGGCTGTTTGGCCACGTTCAGGAACTAGGAGTTTCTCTCTGTGCTCTGGGATATAGAGTGAGCGAGACTGGGGTTCTTAAAGTTGTGGGAAAGAGGAAGCTTGTCCTATGCAGGACAATAGACAATAGACTCCTTGTTCCCTTAGCTCCTTGTCCTCTGAAGATGCCAGCCACAGAGTCTAGTGAAACGTCAGGAAGAAAAACTTCCAGAACACGGCCAAACAGCCCGAAAAACTCACAACAACTATCAGATCCTGGCCGTAAAAGCCTTTGAGAATACATTGAATCCAGAGGTAGCATTATCATCATTGTCAACTAGTAAAGATTATGATGTTACAACAAAGGAGCTAATAGCAAATCTTATGACAGCTGCCAGATTAATTATAGCAAGAAATTGGAAGTCAAAACTAGAACTTAAGATGGAAGATTGGTACAACGAACTTTGGGATATAGCTATAAATGATAAATTGTCTTGTAGTTTAAAAGTTAAACGAGGAGAAATGAAAAAAGACGTTTTTTACGATATCTGGGGGAAATGTATAGACTATGTATTAGTTGAAGGGAAGGGGAAAGAGCCAACGAATATTTCACAACAATTCTGGAGAAGAGGACTTTAAGAAGACTACTAGAACAACAGAAGACGGAGTAACAAACAGAAGACGGAGTAACAAAGAAGAACTCATGGATGGTCCCGGGGGGGGGGTACACGTGTATTGTTAATTTTTCCTTGTTATTTTCTTTTTATTTTGTTTGTATGTAGTTTAAAATTTAATAAAAATGTATTAAAAAAGAGAGAATACATTGAACCAAACAAATTTGTCTTTTGCTCTGCATCACACTTATTTTCCCAATACCTGGGTTCTGCCTATCAGCTCAGGTTCTGCATGGGTATAGATGAGTGGTTCACTCAACCTTGGACAACAACTCCCAGAATCCTTTGCTACCCTGCGCTGGCTGGGATTTCTGGAAATTGCACTCCAAGAACACCTGAGTTACCTAAATGTAGGCAGCAGTGATATAGAGAAACTCCTGGAAGCCTGAGCAAGGGCCTTTCTTGAACAGGTAAAGAAGGCTTGGAGTTTAATGTGCCTTTAGGGAAGGTAAAACAGTATTCTGTGTGCAGAAATGCATTCAGCCATGCCGGCCACATGGCCACGGACTTGCACAACACTGGCTCTTTGGCTTAGAAACAGAGGGCCTTTTTACACAACCCCTAAACTCCGCCGCAAATGGCTCCCAGCTCCGGAGCTTAAAATTGTTTACCCACCAGCTCCGGAGTTTACTGAAAATTAAGTGCGACCACGCCCACCTAAGCGGGTCCCAGCGCACTTTTCATGTACCTGCTCTCCAAGTGTGAAAAATCTTGATGCGGATGTGCCGGGCTCTCCTCGCTTCTTTTTGTTGTTGTTTTTTGCCTCCCGCCCCTTTAAGAGAAGGAACCAGGAAGTGACGGGGCTCCCAGCAGCTTCCACCGGCACCGGGAGGTAAGCCTTTATTCTTTTGTCCCTTTTTTCCCTCCCTCCCCTCACGCAGCCAGCAGCCAGGAAGTGCGGAGGGGTGGGGATGCAAAAAGAGCGACAAACCCCTAAGATCTCTGGTCTGAATTTAAGTGCCCAGCGGATCTTAGGGGTCGTGTAAAAGTGCCCAGAGATGAGTTGGACATGACTAGCATGCATAGGAGGGGAAAACCTTTACCTTTTTTAAATAAGAGAAGTTCAAAGGTTTATCCCACCTTCACCAGTGTCTTGAAGGAGGGCAGGCAAATTGGAACAAACTTTTTTTAAAAAAATGAATATAAAATTACAATACAAAGCATAAAGCAACATTTATACAAAAGGGGGGAAGTTAATCAAAATACTACCAAACAAAACAAGACAAGCCCCCTGCAACCAAGTCTCCCACTCTGGACTTAAAACAAGCATACGAATGTTAAGATATTGACCTCCCAATTTCTCTCCAAATAAATACATCGCGTCTTCTCCCGGTGTAAACCCTTTACATGGAACAAACATTTTGAATGAGTTTTTTCCCCCTTTAAAAATCACAGGTTAACTATATTGTGGGCCTCTCTGTGACATCTTGCAAATACTGGCCCTGTTTTCTCTGTCTCTCCTTTGTCCTTGTCTCCAGGTGGGTTTTGCTGATTGTTGCTGCTGTTGCGTGTTTGGTTTGGTTTTGCTAGATGTATAGGACTCTTGGCAGAATCAGGTCTGCTGAGATTCCCCTCCAGGAAGACACTCTCGGGGGGGGGGAGTCGAAATTGGGCAGCAGCCAACAAAAAGGAGAGTTCATAATCTTGGCCACTCTGCCACAAAACAGCCCACAGATGCTGCAGACTTGGAGTGGCATTACCGACAAGGTGGATTGTGCCGTTGTAATACCACGGTTCCAGAGGATTCAAATCAAGCCCCCACCCCAGCTGCTCAGCACTATGCAAAGAAGTAGCAGTCGCAGCAAGGGATGGGTTGGTCCAAGCACCTGCACACCCAGAGGGTCCCCAAAGAGTATCACTGACTGAGCATCTCCCATGCACCCAAGAGCCTGGTGAAAGACATGGCTGGCAGAAAAACCATCTGTGCCCACTATTTGTCTTCAGCACCCGGTGGACCCAGGCAGACTTCCTCTACACGGATAGGTTCAGTTTTCCATATGGTACTTCATCCAGACAAAACACCTCCTGCCAGGTGAGAGTTTTGGTCTAGGAGGTGGCCCAGGGCTAGAGGCGCTGCAGAGGACATAGGGCCCACCCATAGACCCAGATGGGAGAGCCTACGTCCAGGAACCGCCCTCCCCCTAAAAATTGTTATGGGGGGAGGAGTCCTGAGTATTCTCTTTGCACTTGCTAAGGACTTGGGGGCTGGATTTAAAAAAAAACAGAGGCCCCAGGGTGCTGAAGGTGATGGGGCATAGGAGGATTTTTGAGGCCAAAATATTTTTTCACAAAAATATTTAATGAATTGGGGTGGCATGAATATTGGGGACCACATTTTGCTCCCTAGGAAAGCAGAATGCAGGAGGGGGCAATAATTAGAGTTTGTGTGTGTGTGTGTGTGTGTGTGTGTGTGTGTGTGTGTGTGTGTGTGTGTGTGTGTGTGTGTGTTGGTGGTTTACTTTTCTGAAAGATCAGGTTGAGAACCTGCCCAAATCCACCACCAAGCAGATTCCACAGAGCAGAGGGAAGAAAGAAAAGTCTTGGTTTTGTTTTTTAACTGTATTAGATTAGCGCTGATTCACTGTGTCACTTAGGAAAAAATATTTTGAAATATTAAAACATTTGCTCCCAGAAGCAAAAGGAGACCAAAGTGGATAACAAAGTGGATGGTTTTGTTTTGTTGTTTTCAACAGGCAGGCAGACCAAATAGGTTTGCTCGTGAGGTTTCAACATATGGATGCCATGATCATGCCAAATGGCATATCAGACTTCTACCCGATCTTAAGGGATCCTATTATGCCATTCCGAAAAGAGTGGACTCACAGAACTATTGGTTAACATGGGGGAAAATAAGAAACAAAAGGGAGGAAAGCGGGAGAAAGGAATCTAAAATTATGTGTGGTACCATTCAGGACATTAATGTGGAAGAGACATTGAGATAGGACTTTGAATTTCTTTTTTTCTTTTTGACGTAACATGCAACCCTTTATGCTCACTTATACAGATCTTCAGACATGGATCTCCTCTCCACTTTATCCAAAGAAAAACCCCATGAGGTAGACCAGGCAGAGGCAGGGGTAGAGTCCAGCTCAGGATCACCCTGTCAACTCCATGGCTCTGTGGAGACCTCTATCTGCATCTCCCAAATCCTAATCCAGGCAATGAACCCGTTCCACATTGAGCACTTACCATTTTCAACAACAGCAGCAGCAACAACGACAACCATGTAGTCCAGTTGTTCTCAACCTGTGGGCCCCCAGATGTTCCTGGACTGCAACTCCCAGAAATCCTAACCAGCTCATCTAGTGATGAAGACTTCTGGGAGTTGCAATCCAGGAACATCTGGGGACCCACAGGTTGAGAACCACTGGTGTAGCCCTTTTCACGATACAACAGTAGACGAAGTGGTACCTTTATTAAGGGCCTTTTCACACGACCCCTAAGATCCGCTGGTCCCTTAAATTGGGACCAGAGATCTTGGGGGTTCGTTTTTGTTCCTGCATCCCCACCCCTCGGCACTTCCTGCTCCTGTCGGCGTGAGGGGGGGGGAGGCAAAAAAGGACAAAAGAAGCCTTTACTAACCTGCCCGTGCCAGTCTTGCCACGAGCCCCATTACTTCCTGCTTCCGTCTTAAGGAGCTCTTAAAGGGGTGGGAGGCAAAAAAACAACAGACAAGCCAGGAGAGCCGGGCACTCTTATCCGCATCTAATTTTTTATCACCTCCAAAGAGAAGGTACAAGGAAAGTGTGCTGGGTCACGCTAAAGTGGGCGGGGTCGCACTTAATTGTCTCCAAACTCCGGAGCTGGTGGGAAAACATTTCTAAGCTCCGGAGCTGGGAGCCATTTGCAGCGCAGCTTAGGGGTCGTGTATAAACGCCCTTAGACTGCTAAAAAAAACCCCTCAAATATTCGGCACATACTTTTGTAAACAATTTCTCTTCTTCAGGCATAGTGTGGAAAATTTTTAAGTGCCTGTCCTCCAGTGGTTGCTCCGAGGTGGACATGGGAAGTGGCCAACTTGTCTAAGACCCATAAGGAGCAGAACATCCTTGCTAACTTTCTTATTAAACATCACAGTGGGGAAGGGTTTCAAGGGTCATCTAGTCCAAGCCGATGCAGACGTCCCACAGGGGAAGCATCCCTGATGGATGGCCTTCCAAGTTCTGCTTAGAACCCTCAAACATATGCACTCTAGCCCTAAGAAGATGGCACCTCTTTCATGAAGACTCAAGGTGGGGAAAGAATGATTGGACCCCTTGCGCCTGCTATCCAATGAAGGACTGAGATGCAGAACTCGTCAAATCCATTTGAAAGAAAATATTTCTCCTCCTCATTCTCCAAACAATAACCCTGCAAGGTGGATCAAAGAATGAGTCTTTTTATTTTTATTAATTAAATATCTATAAAATTATGTTTGTAATAACAGCCAGCATAGCATGACACATAGAGCATTGGCTTAGAAGACCTGGTTTCAAATCCTTGTTTGAGGATGGTAACCTATGGGGAGGGGTAGCAATGGTAAAACTACAGTAGGACCCCCATATCTATGATTCATTAACCACTGATTCAGTTATCCACAGTTGGCAGAGGAAAAAGATTAAATAAACAATTCAGCAGCCGCAAAGCAAGCTACTATCACAAACAGCAGCCATAAAACAAGGTACTGTTGTAAAACAGCAGCTGTAAAGCAAGCTATTGTCACAAAAACTGCAGGCATAAAGCAAGCTACTGTGAAAAAACAGCAGTTGGAGGGTAGCGTTCTCTCTTATCCACGGTTTTTGTTATCCATGGGAAGGCCTCGACCCAAACCCCAGTGGACACTGGGGTCCTACTGTACACATTGAACAAGATAACATATCAACAACTGTATGTATAATTTTCCTTTCACATAAACAATGTATTAGTGAATATTGGCATATCCAAGGATGTACATGTGCGTGTGAACCAGCTGTACATGTGTCATAATAAGTTGTAGAGGAATTGAGTGCCGTGTAATGAATGAAAGCAAAATCTAAAAAAATGGAAACCTAATGGTGGAATGCCATAAGTGAACTTGTCCTTTGAAAATCTACATCCTGCCTTCACTTGTTGGATCAATCCAAAACTTTAGCAGGAGTAACAAGACTCTCTGCTGTCTCTCTGAATCAATGTCATCCATCCCTCCAGGAGCACTCTTTAGGTGCTGATTCAGCCTCATCTCATCCCAACGAGAGCAGTGACACAACAAGAGGTGTAGTGGGCATTAATCACAGCAATGAGGACATGATGGAAAACTGAGGTTGTTGACTCACTCCATCCATCGGCCTGCGGGTGCTGCAGCAGTCCCACTAGAAGGTTGCACAACCGCGCCTTTGCTTGTACAATCCGTGCATTAAACCATTATTCAGCAGAGTTACTCATGTTTCTTCCCAGGGGAGAAGGTTGCTGAAACATCCTCCACGCAACTACGCCTGGAAAGCAAGAGATGGGGAGCTTCAGAACCGGTTTGCACCAGCTGGGAGAGATTTCCCTTGCACTTTAGCATGATGACATTGGACAAGCTTGGCCAACTCAGGATTTCAGCAGTGGAGTTGCTTCTAATTGTCTTTATCCGGGAACGATTTCCCTTTGTCTGGAATCCTGGGCATTTCCTAGGAGAGGACAGCATCCCAGTGTTGAGACTAGAAGTGCTGAAGAGGAGTCGACACTCCGGAAACGGTAGTAAAGACAACACTACTCCCAGGTTTCATTCCATGAGGAAATCACTACAAGGACCGTGAGCTAGGAGGGATCCCTAAACGTCTGTGTGAAAGCCCCTACTGCAGCCTTAAAGGAACAGGGAATGACCTCCAAGAAAGAGGGGAAACCTAGGAGTGTCAATCTGCATGTAGATCTCAAAAAGATAAGAGGAAGAACACATATGCTACCAACAGTTAGGTCAGCCCTTGATATGCTCCAACAAGCCAGGTCTCCAGGAATCTCATAAGTGGCACTGAAAGGCCAAAGATCTCGGCCTAATGCTGACTTCCCAGAAGTCAATATTCGGTGACATACCACCCCAACTTGTCACAAAGGTTCCAGGTAGAGATGGGCAGGAAACAAAAAAAATGAAATGCTGTTTCGTTGTTTTGTTATGAAATGAAACAAAACACCATTTCCCCCCCTCTAGGAATGAAATAATCCATCCTAGGGGAATCAAAATAGCAGGGGAATTTCCTCAAGCTCTTTCCTGTACCCCCCCCCCCAACGGGCAAGCAATTAGTGGCTTCCCGGTTCAATTAGAAATGACTTTCTCCTAGGGAGACCCCCTTTGGGGATTAATAACTCAGCCCCCTGAACCCTAAACTTCTCCGTATTTTTTTTGGGGGGGGTTACAGAAAAGAGCTTGAAGCAATTTTGGTGCCTCTAGGACTGAGGGGAGCCATTATATAGCATTTCATTTTATTTCATTTTGGTCCAAAATTCTTTAAAATTTTGTTAGTAACGAAACAAAACGAAACTACTAAACAAAGACAAAACAAAATACTATATTTTTGTTTTGTGCCCACTTCTAGTTCCAGCTACTTTAGTGACTAATAGCCATGAACAGCTTTCATGAAATTGTCTGTTAAACATTGAAAGCTGTTCTTTCTTAATTTGTATCAGAGCACTGCACAATTTAAAATTGTGGACATATATAAAATATAAATAAAATGTAAACAATTTAAGAAAATGAAATGATTAGGTTATTGTGATCCAGAGCTGCTTCAATAACTTTATCTCAGTGCTAAATGGATTGAATTTCCACACAGTCACAGAAAAATTGTCCTGCGTCCAAGCAGCCCCATTTTACTTGGTTATTCTTTGCTCTTCCTACTTCACTGCAGAGTCTATAAAGTGACTTCAAGATGGCCCAGTGGGAGTTTTGTCCTGGTGGGAGATCACCCTTTGGCATTTATCCATTGGGCAAGGAGTGTCACTTTTGCTTTTCACAGGTTTTGCATAACCTCTTTGGGTTTAATATTTAGAGTTTGAAAGGTGTGCTGAAAATGTTTCCTTGATTTTAATCATCTTCTAGGCAGGGCATAATAATAATAATAATAATAATAATAATAATAATAATAATAATAATAATAATAATAATAATAATAATAATAACTTTATTTTTATGCCGCCTTTCTCCCCGGAGGGACCCAAGGGAATGAATTTGGTGCTGCATTCCCTTATTCCATTCGTTATTCGCTAGCACTTCTCCATATACATCTGGTTGGACCTTTTTCAAGAGAGGCAGATTTCAGGCTGCCAGTAAAAACTCTGCATCATTTGTTTAAGAGCTACATCCACTTATTTGGCATGTGTTGATTTTTGCCATACGGCACTAGCATCTTCTGCAATCAGTGTGCACCCTACTGTGACCCAGTCGATCCCTAAATACATTAGTTTTGGTGGCAAGTTTCTGTTTGCTATTTATTTATTTGTTTGTTTGTTTGTTTGTTTGTGTTTATAAGGATTCGGTCCTCTGTGTGTGTGTGTGTGTGTGTGTGTGTGTGTGTGTGTGTGTGTGTGTGTGTGTGTGTTTTGCATTGTTACAGTCGTGACCAACTCTTCGAGTGATGCCCAAATATTTGGGGGTAGAGGAACGCTCCAGGGGCAGCTGTTATCAATGTATCTTGCATTTACCAGTCCCATAATCTGTCTATGTACTGCACTGTCTAAAGAGGATGCCATGGAGGACCCTACTGGGTTCTAGTATTATGAGAAATAGAATATTTTCTATGCTAGAAAATAGTGATCCCAGGCAGCTAGCAGCATAAACATTGCTGTGGAGCTACCTTAACCTCTCCCCTTGAAGTTCACCCCCCACCCCCTATTGGGAGAGGTCTGGGGTACAGAGAGCCAAGTTATTCAACTTCAAACAGGATGCCCCCAGGAAAAAAATGTAATTTAAAAGCATTGAAAATACTGATCCCAGGCAGCTAGCAGGATGGAAATTCCTCAACGTCTCCCCTTGAAGCCCACCAAGGCACATTGGGCTGTATCCTGTATCAGAAGAATTGCACTCCACCAGGCAGGCAGGCAGGCAAGCAGGCCCTTCTCACCATGTCTAATTTTATATGCCCCGTCCTAACCCCTCATTGCTTGTCTGTCTTCTAAAAGTGAACAAAAAAAGACCACAAAGAGTGCAGCCTTCCGTTTTAGGGGATCTGCTCCAGTCCCCCCACTATTTGAGTTGGGTTGACCTCTCAATAGGCCTTTTCCAGCTCTTGAATATCTCCGATCAACAAGAACTGTAACCTGCAACTGAATTCAGATCAAGCTGTCTTGTGCTTGCTAATTGCATCCCATTAGTGCAGAGAAGAAATAGCCCCTCTTCTGGCCACGCAGCCTCGTCCAGGGCATGCTTGCTCAGATGCTAATCCCACAAAGGCTGTAACGTAACAGCACCTCATTTCCCCACCTTGACCAATATTTTGTGGTCAAAAAGAGAGAGAGGAAGGAGTGGTGGTGTGATTCTCTCCAATTCCAAGAGGTCTCCTAGGCTTGCTTTCCTCCATTACTTGCCAAATGAACCATCATTGGCATCCTTCAGTCTCGAAAGACTATGGTATCATGCCTGGAGTAGAGATCCTAAGAACAACACCTCGTGTGACTAAATAGACCAATTCGGGAATGGCAGTCTCTACCGCACTGGGGGCAGATGTATTCTGTTTCTTGCCCGGTCCTCGAGTTTCGTTCTTTTCGTGGCTGCCTCTTTTCCTCTGCCTGTTGGACAAATGCCTCTTCGAATTTATGTAGACCATGCTGTATCTTTTGCCTCCAGACAGTGCTTTTCAAATACTTTAAAATAGTTCTACAGAGGAGAAGCGAGACCTGTTTCTTATCATCCCAGAGTGCAGAACAAATAATTATGGGCTCGAGCTACAAGAAGCTAGGTTTAGGCTGGATATCCAGAAAAACTTTGTAACTGTTAGAGTAGTATGACAGTGGAAGCAATGACCTTGGAAGGTGGTGAGCACTGGACGCATGGTCAGATCTGTTTTGATTTGGATGCCTGCATTGATCATCAGGAGGTTTGACTCAATGGTGTTATAGGCACCTTCCAACACCATCATTCTATGACTCCTTCGGAATGGGTAATTTGGGAACTAGAAGCAGTTTTTAGCACCAAGCTTTTATCAAAATTCTCCCAAGGCACCTTCTTCATTCTTGGAAGAGAATTTGTGCTTGTTGCTTTCCTCTCTTTTCCTTCAGACTTCTTAATGCTGAATATGGATTGTTGCAATGTACACCTATATGCAAACCGGCATTGGCTCCGGGCCAGTTATGCAGCCATGCAGTGTGGCCTGGGTTTGCTGTAGATGTGAAGACAAGGCTGATTCAAACCATCCTCAAAGGAAAGTTTCCTGTTGCACAGAAGGGTGGTGAAAGTTTGGGCCTTTTCACACGACCCCTAAGATCCGCTGGTCCCTTAAATTTGGACCAAAGATCTTAGGGGTTCGTTGCCCTTCCTTCCTCCCCACCAGAGAAAGAGGGGGGAAAATGCAGCTCACCTGGAGGAGCTTCCGGAGCTCCGTTTCTCTTCCGTTTCTCTTCTGCTTGCTTTTTTTCCTCCCACCTCTTCTCTTAAAGGGGCAGGAGGCAAAAAAAACACAAGCAGAAGCCAGGAGAGCCCCGCACTGACCAGATTAAATCCGGACCTGGGGATTTTCACCCACCTCAAGCAGGTACAAGAAAGTGCAGCTGGGTCGCGCTTAGGTGGGCGGGGTCGCACTTAATTGTCTGCAAAGTCCGGAGCTGGTGGGAAAACACTTGTAAGGTCCGGACCTTGCAGCCATTTCCTGCGGAGCCTAGGGGTCGTGTATAAAGGCTCTTTGAGGACTCTTAAGACAACGGAACAGGTCTGTTTTCCAGAGAAGGAGTGAAATTTGTTTTCAGCATTAGAGGCACCGCAAAAGCCAGTGGTTTTGTGGGAAAGCATGAATTTGGGTTTTTGTCCAAACCTTACAGGGGTTATCCAGGGTGCTGAATAGATTCAATACCCTGGACAGCTGCTCAGAGATACAGTGGACCCTCGTATAACAAACGGTTTGTATAACATAAAATCTGTACAACATAAATAATTCTGGAGATAGGGGAAATTTGCTTAACAGAATCGTCTATGGGGCAAATCCGTTCAACATAAAAACAGTTGTGATTAGAGATTACTCTGTTTTCAATGCATCCCTATGGGAAATTTGTATAAAGGAAAATTTGCTTAACATAATTTCATTTGGAACAAATTAATTCCTTTATACAAGATACCACTGTAGTAAAGATTAGTGCAAGTTCACTTCTGCCCATAAAATCACACTCATTGCCCACTCCTATAAAGATATATGCCAAAATTTGTCCAAACTTCAGCCCTCCAGATGTTTTGGACCACAACTCCCACAGTCCTTTGTCATTGGCAATCTAAGCTTACAATTCTGGGAGTTGTGGTCCAAAACATCAGGAGGGCCGAAGTCTGGAAATGCATACTTTTAAAAATAGTGAAACATGGATCTTCTTGCTATTTATTGATACCTGGAGGCCCTCTGGTTCTGCGGATGAATTTCACAAATGCACCTGCACACTCATACACACATTTTTCTGAAATGTCCCTCCACTGTGTGCATCCTGACAATAGATGACAAACTGGGGCCCAGTGGCATTTTCATTTAGTCCTCAAAACTGCCTGCACCTTCTTACATCATTACTCTTCCCCAAGTTCTAAGTGGACCAAAAAAAAAAGCTGTTATGCCAACCAGTGTCCACGGTGTGCATAAGCAAACTCTTTGTTCCACCTTCTGCAACTCATCACTCTCCAGTTGTGTTTTACTATTAAACCCCATCATCCCCTACTGGCATGGAGGGGTGGTGGAAGCTGCAGTCAAACCCAGCTACAGGGGAAAGAGTGGAGGAAAACTTATTTTAGGTCTTGCTTCAACTGCTGGCCCGTAGAAGGGAGGTACAAGGCATGGCACGGTCAATGAGGCAGACCACTTGGCTGACTCACAATTGGTGATGCTGTGTTCTTACGCAAGGAAAAACGCTGGGGTTTCGTGAGTATCCTGCTATCTATGAATTGCAATGAATTGGGTTTGGCTTCGGCAATGGTATTTACCGCCAAACACTTAATCTGCTGGGCATTGTGCAACTGGCCTAGATAACTTCTGCCAAGTCAGAGCTGGCCCGGTCAACTTGAGCCTCCATGGTAGCCACTCCCAGGGAGGCCCGTAGGGTGGCAACATGCAATCGGGCCTTCTCTGTGGCTGGCCCGGCTTCCTGGAACAAATTGCCAAGCGAGATACGCCAGGCCCCATCCTTGGCGCCCTTTAGAAAGGCCGTAAAAACTTGGCTTTTCAGGGATGCCTTTGGCAAGGTGTGTGTTTCTGGCCTGTTTTTGTTTAATGTTTTATGCCTCTTGCTTTGCAGTTGTTTGGTTGGTTGCCTTGCATTATTGTTCTTTTTAATCTTTATTATTATTTGTTGTTCTTTATTATGGTGCTTTATGGAAACCTCCCAGAGTTCCCTTTGGAGAAAATTGGTCACGCTATAGAAATCCACAAATAAATAAATAAATAAATAAATAAATAAATAAATAAATAAATAAATAAATAAATAAATAAATAAATAAATACTCACCTTGCCCCAAGGCTCCCCTAACAGACCTGAAATCACCACACAAACTGGGAGCCATGGTAACTGCTACTGATGAGCATTCACCCTTGCATCCAGGCATCTCCAATCTCTAAGGAAAGCATTCGTAAAATACTGGTTCCTCTCTTTATTTTTTAACTTTTGCAGTAGGGTACGATCCATGCAAGAGATTCAGCTTTTTCCTGCAACAGCTTTTTCTTGAAGTACTGTTGCATAGTCAGCTATGTTTTTTCTAGTAGTGATGCATGGAAGTGAGAGCTGGACTATAAAGAAAGCTGATCGCCGCAGAATCTATGCTTTTGAGCTGTGGTGCTGGAGGAGAGTCTTGAGAGTCCCCTGAACTGCATTGTATTGTCCAGCTAACGAGTCTGCCCAGGCCATTGTCCATCTTATGAACCTATTTTTCACATTCATTATTATGATTAGTAGCTACTGTGGGCAGACCGATCCTCTATGAAGATGCATTATTGTCATTATGTGCTTGTAGTGATCCTTTGGATTAGCAACCTTCAAAAAGTTTTATCGGCCACAACCCTTGCAAAGTAGAGGCTGAGGTTTCCCTTATTGAGTTAGTCCATCTCACGTTCAGCCTTCCTCTCTCCCTACTGATTTGCATTCTTCTCAGCCTTGCCATCTTTTCCAAACAGTTGTGTCCCCTCAAGTAGAATTACTGTGCCAGCAAATCCGCACACTCATTGCTCACTGCCTACATCATCCATTCCTGTGGGTTTTAATCCGCCTCCCTTTTCCCCATTATTCGGAGGAGGTTCCTCTCCAGGTCCAAGTTTCTGCCGTCACAGACATGGAGGGGAGGGCCTTACGCAAGGCAAGGCAAGGAGAAGACGCATTGCTGAGTCATCAGAGTGGCACTAGTGTTGGCTTCTGCTTAGCCCTGGCAGGCGGCATGGCTGGGCACACCCACCCTGGCGTAGCAAGGAGGTAAAGAGGAACCAGCCTTCTGCTTGGGAGATCACAAGCAGAGGAATTTTGCCTGGCCCTGATTTTTGCCCAGTGGGGCATAATCTGGAATGACTGCTCAAACTTACAAATGTAGATTGGCAAAACAACTTTTCCTTTAAACCTGGGGCCAGGGAGGGCACCAAAAGCCCTCCTCTCTCTCTCTCTCTCTCTCTCTCTCCCTCTCCCTCTCTCTCTCTCTCTCTCTCAGCCAAAGTCTTGCTGGAGATCACAGTTTCCACAAAAAAACAGTCGCAGCAGAAACCACCACAGATGTGGCAATGACAGGGGAATGAAACACTGTTCATCCAGTGAGCCTCTCTGCTTTGACACAGAACTAAGTACAGTACGGACACAAACCAGAAGAGGAGGGCTACCAGGATGGTTGAGGTTCTGGAGGAAATGTCTGGAGGAACAGCTTAGGGAGCTGGGAATGTTTAGCCTTTCAAAAAGAAGACTTAGAGGGGATATGATAGCTATGTTTAAATATTTGAAAGGATGTCATATTCAAGAGGGAACAGGTTTGTTTTCCATGGCTTCAGAGACTAGGACTCGGGGCAATGGTTTCAAACTACAGGAAAAGAGATTCCATTTGAACATTAAGAAGAACTTCATGACAGTGAGAGCTGTCTGGCAGTGGAATAATATGCTGCCCCAAAGGAGGGTGGTGGAGTCTCCTTCTTTGGAGGTTTTTAAACAGAGGCTGGATAGCCATCTGTCGGAAATATTGTGATGGGGTTCTTGCATGGCAGGGGGTTGGACTAGATGGCCCTTGAGGTCTCTTCCAACTCTATGATTCTATGAAAACTGGGGGTCCAGGATGGATCGTGGTTCATGGCTCCCCACAAACTACAAAAATCTCTCTCTCTCTCTAACGCACACACAGGCATAAAAACCCCAAACTGTTTGAGGTTCATTTTTCAGGTTTGTGCCAGAGGAGAAATGCCCGCCTGCATGCGTCTTTCTTGTGCCTGTTTATCAACTGGGCAGCAGGATCAGGCACAGAAACTACAGCCTGGCTTCCAGGAGGTGGCCTCTGCCTCTTTGCAAGGCTGTGCCTGAACCCTTCTGACCTTAGCTCCACTCCTGTGAGAGAAAGCTGCACTAGAGCTCTCGGGATTGGGCCCTCTCCCTGCAACAGGTGCTGAGGGCTATGCTATATAGGAACTTACTTCTCCCTGTATTACCTTGGCCTCAGCAACAGGTGAGATGTTCCTTCTCAGAACTGAGTTCCTGCTACCCAGGGAGTCATCCTGCTCCATTCTGCCCCTTGCCTGTCCCTGCCTCCCCTCCCTTTGTGCTCCTGGATCCTGCTGATACCTGCTGCCCTGGTTTGCTTGGAGGGGAGGGGGGGCGGTCAATTGGAAAGGGGGGCATCCATTTTGGAGGAGGAAAATGAAGCCCCAGTGTATGTGGGGGGGAGGAAGTCATCTCTTTGGCTTGCTTTCACACAACTACTAAAATTCACAGCAAACTTGGAGCAGTCATGTGGTTGATGTCACGGATCGGATGTTCCCATGGCCGTGTTTTGAAAATCCGCAACCGTTCTGATGCCACGATTGAAGCCCCGCACTCACTATCCTTACACCGGATCAAATATTTGTCACCTCCAAAAAGCAGGTACAAGAAAACTGCTGTTTGGTCTTGCTAAAGTGGGCGGGGTCGCACTTAATTGTCTGCAAAGTTCGGAGCTGGTGGGTAAACGTTTTTAAGGTCCGGACCTTGCAGCCATTTGCGGCGGAGCTTAGGGGTCGTGTATAAACGCCCTGAGAACCGCAGCAAAGGGCGTTTATACACGACCCCTAAGCTGCGCTGCAAATGGCTCCCAGCTCCGGAGCTTAGAAATGTTTTCCCACCAACTCCGGAGTTTGGAGACAATTAAGTGCGACCACGCCCACTTTAGTGCGACCCAGCGCACTTTCCTTGTACCTTCTCTTTGGAAGTGATAAAAATTAGATGCGGATAAGAGTGCCCGGCTCTCCTGGCTTGTCTTTTGTTTTTTTGCCTCCCGCTCCTTTAAGAGCTCCTTGAGACGGAAGCAGGAAGTAACGGGGCTCGTGGCAAGTTCGACCGCACCGGCAGGTTAGTAAAGGCTTCTTTTTGTCCTTTTTTTGCCTCCCCCCCCCACGCCGACAGGAGCAGGAAGTGCTGAGGGGTGGGGACGCAGGAACAAAAACGAACCCCCAAGATCTCTGGTCCGAATTTAAGGGACCAGCGGATCTTAGGGGTTGTGTGAAAAGGCCCAAAGATACCATAACAGGAGCAAAAAGGTTTTGGTGCAGATTTTTCCGTGTTCCCACCGACTCGAGTAACGGTTTAAATCCACATCGGAACAGTGACAAACATTTTGCCACCTCGAGACCAGGTACTTGTAAAATGTGCTGGGTCATGCTCAAGTGGGCGTGGTCACATTTTATTATTTTTTAAAGTCCGCTGCTCGTGGGAAAACGATTTTATGCTCTGCATCTGCAAGCACTTTGCAGCGGATTTTAGTGGTTGTTTGAAAGCAATTTTGCTTTGGGCACAAATCGCTTCATAGAATCCTGGAATCATAGAATCATAGAGTTGGAAGAGACCTCAAGGGCCATCTAGTCCAACCCCCTGCCATGCAGGAACCCCATCACAATATTTCCGACAGATGGCCATCCAGACTCTGCTTAAAAATCTCCAAAGAAGGAGACTCCAGGTTGTGCTAAGTAAGTGATGCAGCACCCCAGGTGCCATGCATTCCATTACCCCACACACCACCCTGGCTCCCACACTCACAAGCCAGCAAACACTGCCTCATTGTGCGATCTTCCAGTGCTGGCAGGAGCATAGATTTTCCTTCTCTGTCCATCTCCTCTAACAGCCAACCACTCAGATGAGGAGGCAGAGCAGGGAAATCCATGCTCCTGCCCAGAGCGGAAGATCAATCGAGGATGGAATGGGCAGTGTGTTCCACGTCGTGTGTGGAGGAACCGTGTGGGAGTGGGGGGGGGGGTAAGGTAGGGAACACTCAGCACTTGGGGTGCCATGCCAGGGACGTAGGACAACCTGGCAGGGAGTGATTCATGCCCATCTCTACTCAGGAAACTGTTCAGCACTTGGAGAGCTCCTGTAGACTGCAGACTAAAGCCTGGAATGGATCCATGGCACCCCTGAAACTGGACTCCCCAACTGCCATAGAGAAGCCGCTTGCTCACCAGATTCAACTTTTTAATGTTCCCATTGGTGATAGGCAGAAATCCTGGGATCTGCTATTTACAGAGGTGTGTCAGCACCTCTGTTAATAGCAGATTCCATGCTAAGTCTCCAGTATTTCCAGACCAAGCTAGGAAAGAACGCTGAACAGCTGTAGGCAGTCAAAGCTAGCAAAACAGGTAAGGTAGGAAACTTCCTACCATGATCAATCTCGGTTTCTCGTGGGTCACCTTCAGTTTGGACCACATACTCCCTCCTTCTTGCCCTCCCTCCGTCCCACACGCTTGAAAATACATTCTACCAAGGCCCTCACACAATGAGTGACGTGGAAAAGGAGATACCCTGTAATCTCCTTTTTCACTAGACAAACAACTTCCCAGTTTTTGCAACAGGTTGGCAGGTAATCTATATCATCAAGCTCCATTATGTGCAAACCCAAATACATAGTGAATGAGTAGACAGATAACTGGTCCCACAAAGTACGCAGCCACAAAACAACCGACACACTGCTAGAATCAAAAACTTGCCATTTCAGTTCCCATCCCATCCACACAACATGGTAAAATTTCCCAGGGGCTGCACGCAATGGTCCTAGACACCCCATCACAACACCTTGCTTGGCTCCAATTTACAGAAAAAGGTGGGATAAAAATATTATATATAAATACAATACTATCTGCAAACAGTTTTTTTATTTATTTAAAAAATTGTCCGGCCACACACAGGGAATTTCCAAACAGTCTGTAATCCGACTTTGTGTTCATAGCAGTTGCCTACAAGAGACCTGTAATGAGTACAGGGATATGAAAGAGCCTCACCACTCATGCACCTGAACTACTGATAAACAGAGGCACATTCCTGTGATGATGGAAAAGAAAGGCACATTTATCACAGTTGGTAGCCACGGATTATCTGCACGGCCTCGATTTTTCTCCAGACCCTTTTTAAAGCCGCCCAAGATGACAGCTGCTGGCCAAAATCTGATTGTGTGTTTGTGTGTGCTCTGTGTCAACAAGTCGGAACTGACTTAGGGCCTTTTCACATGACCCCTAAGATCCGCTGGCCACTTAAATTCGGACCAGAGATCTTAGGGATTCGTGGCTCTTCCTGTGTCCCCACCCCTCCGCACTTCCTGGCTGCTGGCTGCGTGAGGGGAGGGAGAAAAAGAGAAAGAAAAGCATGCCGCTCACCTCCATTCTGCCTTTCACTCCTGCCGGCAACATTCCAGTCTCTGTAAAAGTAGCTCTTAAAGGAGCGGGAGCCAAAACAACAACAAACAGAAGCAAGGAGAGCCCCGCACTCACTATCGTTACACCGGATCAAATAATTTTCACCTCCAAAGAGCAGGTACTTGAAAGGTGCGCTGGGACGCGCTAAAGTGGGTGTGGTCGCACTTAATTTCCTGTTAACTCCGGAGCTGGTGGGGAAACATTTTTAAGCTCCGGAGCTGGGAGCCATTTGCCCCGGAGTTTAGGGGTCGTGTATAAACGCTCTTATAGCAATGTTTTCAAAGTAAAGGAGACGTTTAAGGAGTGGTTTTGGCAGTTCCATCCCAGCCAATAATTTTCCACATCCAACTGAATATTCAGACTTCAGAGTCCTAGTCCATTGGTAAGTCCACGGCAGCAGACTGGGAATCAGACAAAACCGTATTAGTTAGTTATTATGGCATGAAATGCAATAGGAAAAACGGTGCAGTGGTGTCCAAACTTTGGCCCTCCAGATATTTCAGACCACAACTCACACAGTTCATTGTCATTTGCAATCTATGCTTGGAATTCTGGGAGTTGTGGTCCAAAACATCTGAAGGGCCAACGTTTTGACACCCCTAATGCCAAGTTGCCACTGGCATTAGGGTACCTGATCTCAGGTACCTGACAAATGACCAGAAGGGACATGTGCGGTGACTTTTCAACTGGCGGCAAATTCATCATTGCCCATTTACTCCAGGACACTTACATTAATCAAAAGTGTCCTGCTTAATCAAATGGATCCAGGCCTCTGTCTTATGTAGAAGTTAATTCCATGGTTTAAGCAAGTGTTGTGTGAAGAAGAATTCCCTTTTTTTATCTGTTCTTAAATTCCCAGAACATTATCTGAGCCACAAAGAATGACCTCAGATAAAAGAAGACAGAAAGTGTTTTCTGGCCCACTTCTTCTACCTGATGTCTGATTTTAGACGCCTTCGCTGTGCCTCCTCTTTCTGCCCTCTCTCCTGAATTGAACAGCTTCGCACCCTCCCTTGTCGGGGAGTTGCACAAGTCTTTTGTTTGCGTGAATGGTCCTTTTTTCCAGTTTCCAGTTCATCTAAATCTGGCTTGCAGGACATGTTGCAGACATTGGTATGCTCTGTGAAGAGCAGTGGGCTCAACTTACAAGGAGACTGATTGTGGCTGAATATCAGGAAAAAGTTCCATACTGTTAGAGCAGTAGAGCAGTGGAACCCATGGTGAGTGTTCCAATGCTGGAGGAATGTAGACAACCAACTGGCAGAAATCCTTTGATTTGTATTATGCATTGAGTTGTAGGCCCCTTCCAGCTTCATCATTCTATGAAGAATGTAACTTCCTCCTCCTTCTTCTCTCTTTCCTTGAGAGAGAGGTAAAAGCTCATGCCCTGTTCATGTACATTACAGTGGTACCTTGTATAAAGGAATTAATTTGTTCCAAATGAAATTATGTTAAGCAAATTTTCCTTTATACAAATTCCCATGTTGTTGTCCAGTCATTCAGTCGTGTCCGACTCTTCGTGACCCCATGGACCAGAGCTCGCCAGGCCTTCCTATCCTCCACTGCCTCCCGGAGTTTTGTCAAATTCATTTTGGTTGCATCGATGACACCGTCCAACCATCTCATTCTCTGTCGTCCTCTTTTCCTTTTGCCTTCGATTTTTCCCAGCATCAGGGCCTTTTCCAGGGAGTCCTCTCTTCTCATGAGGTGGCCAAAGTACTGGAGCCTCAGCTTCAAAATCTGTCCTTCCAGTGAGCATTCGGGGTTGATTTCTTTCAGAATGGATAGGTTTGATCTCCTTGCAGTCCAGGGGACTCTCAAGACTCTCCTCCAGCACCACAGCTCAAAAGCATCAATTCTGCGGCGATCAGCCTTCTTTATAGTCCAGCTCTCACTTCCATACATCACTACTGGAAAAACCATAGCTTTAACCATCCTGACCTTAGTTGGCAAAGTGATGTCTCTGCTCTTTAGGATGCTATCTAGGTTTGCCATTGCTTTCCTCCCAAGAAGCAGGCGTCTTTTTATTTCGTTGCTGCAGTCGCCATCTGCAGTGATCAAGGAGCCCAAGAAAATAAACTCTGTCATTGCCTCCATTTCTTCCCCTTCTATTTGCCAGGAGGTGATGGGACCAGTGGCCATGATCTTAGTTTTTTTTTATGTTGAGCTTCAGCCCATTTTTTTCACTCTCCTCTTTCACCCTCATTAAGAGGTTCTTTAATTCTTCCTCACTCTCTGCTATTAGAGTAGTATCATCTGCGTATCTGAGGTTGTTGATATTTCTTCCGGCAATCTTAATTCCGGCTTGAGATTCATCCAGACCGGCCTTTCTCATGATGTACTCTGCATATAAGTTAAATAGGCAAGGTGACAGTATACAGCCTTGTCGTACTCCTTTCCCGATTCTAAACCAGTCAGTTGTTCCATATCCAGTTCTGACGGTTGCTGCTTGTCCCACATATAGATTTCTTAGGAGACAGATAAGGTGTTCAGGCACTCCCATTCCTTTAAGGACTTGCCATAGTTTGTTGTGGTCTACACAGTCGAAGGCTTTGGCGTAGTCAATGAAGCAGAAGTAGATGTTTTTCTGGAACTCTCTGGCTTTCTCCATAATCCAGCGCATGTTGGCGATTTGGTCTCTAGTTCCTCTGCCCCTTCGAAATCCAGCTTGTAGTTCTGGAAGTTCTCTTTCCACATACTGCTGAAGCCTGCCTTGTAGAATTTTGAGCATAACCTTGCTAGCATGTGAAATGAGTGCAATTGTGCGATAGTTGGAGCATTCTTTGGCGTTTCCTTTCTTTGGGATTGGAATGTAGACCGATCTTTTCCAGTCCTCTGGCCACTGCTGGGTTTTCCAAATTTGCTGGCATATCTTATGCAGCACCTTTACAGCATCCTCTTTTAAGATTTTAAAGAGTTCAATTGGAATGCCATCACCTCCACTGGCCTTGTTGTTTGCAATGCTTTCTAAGGCCCACTTGACTTCACTTTCCAGGATGTCTGGCTCCAGGTCAGCAATTACGCTATCTTGGTTATCAGGGACGTCCAGATCTTTCTGATATAATTCTTCTGTATATTCTTGCCATCTCTTCTTGATCTCTTCTGCTTCAGTTAGGTCCCTACCATTTTTGTCCTTTATCATATCCATCTTTGCACGAAATGCCCCTTTAATATCTCCAATTTTCTTGAACAGATCTCTGGTTTTTCCTTTTCTATTGTTTTCCTCTATTTCTTTGCACTGTTCATTCAAGAAGGCCGCCCTGTCTCTCCTTGCTATTCTTTGGAAGTCTGCATTCAATTTTCTGTATCTTTCCCTTTCTCCCTTGCATTTTGCGTCCCTTCTCTCCTCCGCTATTTGTAGGGCCTCGTTGGACAACCACTTTGCTTTCTTGCATTTTCTTTTCTTTGGAATATTTTTTCATTGCAGCCTCCTGTACAATGTTACAAGCCTCCATCCATAGTTCTTCAGGTGTTTCTGTCCACCAAATCTAGTTCCTTGAATCTATTCTTCACTTCCACTGTGTATTCATATGGGATTTGACTTAGGTTATACCTGACTGGCCCAGTGATCTTCCCTACTTTCTTCAGTTTGAGTTTGAATTTTGAAATAAGAAGCTGATGATCTGAGCCACAGTCAGCACCAGGTCTTGTTTTTGCTGACTGTATAGAGCTCCTCCATCTTTGGCTGCAGAGAACATAGTCAATCTGATTCCGGTATTGTCCATCTGGTGATGTCCATGTGTAGAGTCGCCTTTTGTGTTGTTGGAAAAGAGTGTTTGCAATGACCAGCTTGTTCTCTTGACAAAACTCAATTAGCCTTTGCCCTGCTTCATTTGGAACTCCAAGGCCAAACTTGCCAGTTATTCCTTTTATCACTTGACTCCCTACTTTAGCATTCCAATCCCCTATGATGAGAAGAACATCTTTCTTTGGTGTCAGTTCTAGAAGTTCTTGTAAGTCTTCATAAAATTGGTCAATCTCAGACTCTTCAGCACCGGTAGTTGGAGCATAAATTTGGATTACTGTGATGTTCAAAGGACTGCCTTGGAATCGTACCGAGATCATTCTATCATTTTTTAGGTTGTATCCCAGCACTGCTTTTCTCACTCTATTGTTGACTATGAAGGCTACTCCATTTCTTCTATGGGATTCTTGCCCACAGTAGTAGATGTGATAGTCATCTGAACTGAATTCACCCATTCCTGTCCATTTAAGTTCACTGATGCCCAGGATGTCAATGTTTATTCTTTCCATCTCACGTTTGACCACATCCAGCTTACCCTGGTTCATAGATCTCACATTCCAGGTTCCTATGCAGTATATCTCTTTGCAGCATTGGACTTTCCTTTCTCTTCCAGGCACGTCTGCAGCTGAGCGTCCTTTCGGCTTTGGCCCAGCCACTTCATTAGCTCTGGAGCTACTTGTACTTGTCCTCCGCTCTTCCTCAGTAGCATGTTGGACACCTTCCGACCTGAGGGGCTCATCTTCCAGCGTCATATCTTTTAGCCTTTTGTTTCTGACCATGGGATGTTCTTGGCAGGGATACCGGGGTGGCTTGCCAGTTCCTACCCCACAAATTCCCATAGGAATGCATTGAAAATGGAGTAATCCCATTTTTATGTTGTACGGATTCGCTCCATAGGCGATTCTGTTAAGCAAATTTCCCCTATCTCCGGATTTTTTTTATGTTGTACAGATTTTATGTTATACAAGCTGTTTGTTATACAAGGGTCCACTGTATTTAGAAACCTCTGTTACGTTTCATAAGCCTCTGTCATCGCATGCTCAGTAGTCTTTCAGAATACTTGGAGTGAAGATTCTGGGAGCTGTGCTCCAGCAGAATGGTGTTTCCAAACTCTGCTAGAAGGACATCTGATTTTGTGAACTCTTCTAACCACCACTACTCCAAAGAACACATGCATATACGAGATCTTTGAACCTTATCAGTAGTCCATCTCAACAGATAAGCCTTTGTGACCCACACAGAGGTATTTCTCAAGGTTTCCCCCAACACACACACAAATCTGAGTACGTGAAGTCTCAGTCTTCCCGTAACAGCCTAATTATTGCCTAAAAACAGCTATCAACATGTGTGATAATCTTCCGGGGAATCCAGGGTGAAGAAGAAAGGTTTTATGGCTCCACTGCAAAGCTCCTCAAAGCCCCTCAAAGAAAATGATGCAGGAGCTAGGGGCAGCAGGAAGCACCAGCGGCCTGCGGCTTTACCCCAAAAAACATGCAAGTGGGCTTGCCGCTGGAGACAGCATGCATCCGAACGCCCCAGCTTCTGCATGGACCCTTGCCCTGGCTGGATCAGATCAAGAGATGTGGGTGTTTACAAGAAGAGTAGGCTGAGAGTTATCTCTGGATCCTTGAACAACAGACATAACTGTGGGACACGGGTGGGCAAAATCCAGCCTATGGTTGCACCAGTTCCAAGGGGCTCACAAGCACACACACCCCAACTGGAGACCCCCCCACCACCAATCCCAAAACAAATGTTTAACTTTGGGGGGGGGGTGGAATGGCTCAGATAATCTCCTAAAGCTAAGCCATGGGCTTCCAGAAGTTGCCTTCTCCTGCACTCAAGGGATGAACATACCTTTCAAGAATAGCACATCTTTAGAAGGGATTCTTCAGCTGCTGGCTGGGGGCAGGGGAGGCAGAATCTGATTGTCACAGCGCAAGAGTTGCACAGCCCCCCTAGTTTGCAAACCAGTTTTGTTTTGCTTTTTACCTCTCCCCATCAGAGGCTGGAGCCACTCTGGGTTTATATGGCTATACTAGAAACCAAGGAAAACGTAAGCAACAAGTTCTGTTTTATTAAATTTACAGGTCATTCTGTGCTCCTGGAGGTTTTGATCAATTAGCAGCATCGGAAGACATCACTGTGGTTCGTTGTTCCGCATTCAACATATTTCCAGCTCTCTCTCTCTCTCTCTCTCTCTCTATATATATATATATATATATATATATGCATGTTAGGGTGGATTCGGGTTTCTTCCCGTGTAGAAATCTGGTTGTTTTGGCGACGTTTCGACGAGGTCTCACTCGTCATCTTCAGGCTGGTGTTCTGGCTTCTTTCTTCTTGAAGCAGAGTGTGATCTCAGTTGAAGTCCTTCTATAAATACTGCTGGGGGTGTGTGGTTTGCTTGCTCTGTTGCTGATTGTAGGTTTGTTTGTTCTTTTGTGATTTGCTGTGTGGCTGAGGCGATCGTTAAGGGCTTAACTGCTGGTGGGTTAGATGGCTGTTTAGAGACCTAGCCCTGGTCAACAGACGAGCCTCTGTCACAAAGACTGACACCAGGTCCAAAAGGACACAAGATGCCACCACCTTCCATCCACACCAAACACAAACCCAGACCCTTCCCACAGATGAAACGAAACCGCCATCCAATAACAAAACCACGACTGCACCATCTACCGCTACTCCCCACTCCAGCCACCACATGGAGCACACTTACACACGCCAAAAAAACATTGGGAGACCACAGACACGCAGCCAGACCAAAATGAATTCACAAGACACAGGACCCCACTCTACCAAAGCCCAGGATGCTGCCAGAACACCCATCACCAAGGTCGTTAAGAAACAAAAGGCTAATAGACACACATCCAGCACCTCACCCACACATGATGTCTCTAAACAGCCATCTAACCCACCAGCAGTTAAGCCCTTAACGATCGCCTCAGCCACACAGCAGATCACAAAAGAACAAATGAACCTACAATCAGCAACAGAGCAAGCAAACCACACACCCCCAGCAGTATTTATAGAAGGACTTCAACTGAGACCACGCTTTGCTTCAAGAAGAAAGAAGCCAGAACACCAGCCTGAAGATGACGAGTGAGACCTCGTCGAAACGTCATATATCATTTTGTGTCAAATGCAACTTGAGTGATTTGCCCTCAATATTAGCTTCTTCTTGTCATAGGAATACAGTTTGTGTCACCTTTGACCTGAAGGATCACATTCAGCAAAAGATGTCACATCCCCCACAAGAGAAACTGATCCAACCCATGTGGAATTATGGGAAAGCCCCTTTTTATCGTCTGCCTTGTTTCCATGAGCGTGAATGCATCATCTTTCAACACCCGACTTCCCTTGAGGACCTATGCCATGCCTGGCTCATGCCACCGTCTCTTGTGGGGCACTCCATGAAACTTTTGGGTGCTAGATCTCAATCAAATAAGAGAAAATACTTTTTCACCCAGAGGGATCACTGGTCTGTGGAACTCCCTGCCAGAAGAAGTGGTGACAGCTGCCAGCCTTGACAGCTTTAAGAAAGGATTGGACAAGTTCATGGAGAACAAGGGTATCAATGACTCTCATGATGGATGCCTAAGGACAACCTCCGGGTTGGAGAGAGAGGCAGGATCTCTCTCAATGCCATTTGCGGAGAATCGTAAGCAGGTGAAGACATCTACTTGGAAATACCCTGAAGCAAATGGTGAGCCACTGTGTGAGACAGAATGCCGGACTGTGGCCTGTTCCAGCAAGGCTGTTCTTATGTTATGTTCTTATGATCTGCCAGAGAGTGGCCTTCTTGAAATGTGACACATTAAATGTTCTTCTGTCTATCTGTCTCTCAGGTTTACCTGAGACTCCTACTCTACAGCTCAATCACAGTCTTAAAAAGATTGAGCAAGGTCGATTTTCCAGTTGATTGATTTGACACCTGGATAATTTAACTTCCTATTATTGTAGCACAATTGGTAATATCCCTATAAATGGGGGAGTCATCAGGAAATGTGCAATTCAATTGTGTGTGGGAGGGTACAATTTAAAATAATGGTTTGACTGGGTTTCCAAATTCAAGACTGAGGCTCTCCTCATCTCCTACAACTCTGATTTCATTTACGGTTTTCTCGCACTTCCTTACACTCCGTGATCTCACTATGTCAACTGGCACATTGTCTTCATGATACTTTCCCTCATGACACCTTGTCCCCCCGCCCCAGGTGCTCAGAACAGCCAATGAAGCTCAGTTCCAACTGGGTTTTTGGGGTGCACCAGCACTAGAAAGATATAACAGTTTGACACCCCTCAAATGCTCATGGCTCTATCCTACAGAATCCGAGTATTTGCAATTTGGGAAGAGGATTCTCTGCAGCACCCCTGAACTACTGCACTAGACCTCTGCAGCAGGCACTCGTAAGTTCCTTGATAAACTACAAATCCCAGGATTCCATAGAATTGAGCCGTAACATTTGGAGTGTTATCAAACTGCTATCACTACAGCTCTGTTCGTGTCTCAGAGTAGCTTATTTATTCAGCACAGGTAAAGAGGAGTTCCTGAAGATGTAGTTCGCAAAAGGAATTTTTCAAATAGGAATCAAGACCAACTATGTTGTTTCCAATTGACATCAGAGATCAGAAAGTGCACATGGCTCCTTGCAACTAGGGATTAGGAGTTTTGGATATCTTAAGAACATAAGAACATAAGAAGAGCCATGTTGGATCAGGCCAAAGGCCCATCTAGTCCATCTTCCTGTATCTCACAGCGACCCCACCAGATGCATCCAGGAGCGCACGAAACAAATAGATATCTATCTCCTGATACCACTCCCCTGCATCTGGCTCTTGAAGTACCCAGGTTTTAAGCCTGGAGATGACACATCTCCATCATGGTTTGTAACCTGTGATGGACTTTTCCTCCAGGAATCTGTCCAATCCCCTTTTGAAAGCATCCAGGCCAGAAGCCATCACCACCTCCTGTGGCAGAGAGTTCCACAGACTAACAACACGCTGAGTGAAAAAATGTTTTCTTTTGTCTGTTCTCACTCTCCCAGGCCTCAATTTCAGTGGGTGTCCCCTAGTTCTTGTATTTTGTGAGAGGGAGAAGAGCGTCCCCCTATCCACTTTACTCATGCCCTGCATTATTTTGTACGTCTCAAAATAACGAGACCTCAAATTCTCCCTTCTGGGAATTCTACCTGACAGACAGGGACCTAAACATGGGTTGCCTGAGAGAAAGGCCTGGATAGCTCAGTCGTTTAATCATCTGAGCACAGAACCAGAGGTTGAGAGTTTGATTCCCCTCATGCCTCCTTGACCAAGACTGGACTTGGTGATCCATAAGTGTTCCGTCCAGCTCTGCAGTTCAAAAATTCTGAGAAAAAGCATAAACCGAAGGGTTTAATAATCTAGCTAGGCCTAGCTCCACCTAGCTTCCTGTTCAGAATGAAGGTAGCCATCTTGTGCTGAAACACAAACATTATGCTGGTCCTGTCCCCAAAAAGCTTCTAGTTGAGATTCTTCTCCTGGCTAAGCCACTCTGTTCAGTGGGTCTAAGGTGATGTTTATCATTTGGCTGACACAGCCAAGAGTAGGTGGATGATTATGTATGTAGATCTCTGCCAGAGGTGGCCACACCCTGCTGCAGGTGCCTCCCTCCAGGGCTCCATCAAATGAGGTTCAGCAGCAAAGAGAGCCATTATCACGTCTTCCATCTGCCTGTAGGAAGAGGGAATTTTGATTATGGTCACAGTTCTTAAGGGATGGTCATCTATAAATGTTCATGCAAGGTGGGCACGGAAGTTAATGAATGAGTCCAGGTTGGAAAAACAGGGTGATTAAAGATGACAGTAAAGCAAAAAAAAAAAAAAAAAAAAAAAACCTCTGAACACATACAAAGTATTTTCCCCCTTCAGTTCACCCAAAGACGTCCAGCAACTGGGTTGTGAACTGTTTTTGCTGGTGGGATCCTTGCCCTCATAGAATCCTAGAGTTGGAAGAGACCTCAAGGGCCATCCAGTCCAACCCCCTGCCATGCAGGAATCCCCATCACAGGATGCCCGACAGATGGTCATCCAGCCTCTGCTTAAAAACCTCCACAGAATGAGTCTCCACCACCCTCCTTTGGGGCAGCTTATTCCACTGCCGAACAGCTCTAACTGTCATGAAGTTCTTCCTAATGTTCAAATGGAATCTCTTTTCCTGTAGTTTGAGACCATTGCCCCGCGCCCTAGTCTCTGAAGCCATGGAAAACAAACCAGTCCCTTCTTCAATGTGACATCATTTTCAAATATTTAAACATGGCTATCATATCCCCTCTCAGCCTTCTTTTCAAAGCCTATGTCTTATTACCACCCATGCCCACCAGCACCACTAGTGCTATAGCTAAGGATTGGGAGATAAGTACTATTGTTAAATGCCCTCAATTCACCTCCAAGTTAATGGCAACCCTGCAAATAGATCTTTAGAATATCCTGTCTTCAAAACATCTGTTTTGGACCACAGCTCCCATAGTCCTTGCTCATTGGCAATCTAGGCTTGGAATTCTGGGAGTTGTGGTCCAAAACTCCTGGCATGCTGAAGGTTCGCCACCACTGGTTCAGGCTATATTTGAATTGCCCCTGAGTGATCATTGACCAGTCACACTGTCCTGCCTCAAAGGGTCGTTGTGAGGTTAAAAACAAAGGGAAGAGGTGCCCCATGTAGATCACAGAGACTGTGTGGAAGGACCAGGCCAGACTTTTGCAGCCATAGAAGAATGTAGAAAGAGTGCCTGAGGAAGCTACTTGGATGAGCAGTGAAACTGTTTCGATCTCACAAGAAAAGAAGTCTAGTTGCCATGACTCCACTTCTGGATAACCTCACCTGGATGACTGAGAATCTTCAGAGATGTAGAAATAGTGTCCCATTCTTTGTGTTCTCCCTTGGTGAGTTTCTTTCCCTGTAATATGCACAACACCCACGGTGATAAATGTCATTTATTTATTTTAGAGAATTTTTACCTTGCCTTTCTCCTTGGAAAAAGGACCCAAGGCGGCATGCTAGTACATCAGGTTGAAGCTCTTATTAACACTGGAAGACATCTGCAGTGCCTGGATTTGGACCCTTCCACCGCTGCAGTCTCAAGGTGATGATGATGGTTAAATCAAATTCAAATTCATATGATTGAGACGTACAAAATAATGCAGGGCATGAGTAAAGTGAATAGAGGGATGCTCTTCTCCCTCTCACAAAATATCAGAACTAGAGGACATCCACTCAAATTGAGGGCTGGGAGAGTGAGAATACACAAAAGAAAAAAAAATTTCCCCAGCATGTTGTTAAGTCTGCAGAACTCCATGCCACAGGATACAGTGATGGCATCTGGCCTGGATGCCTTCAAAAGGGGATTGGACAGATTCCTGGAGGAGAAGTCCATCACAGGTTACAAACCATGATGGAGATGTGTCATCTCCAGGCTTAAAACCAGGGTACTTCATGGGGAGTGGTATCAGGAGACAGATATCTAGTCTCGTGTGCTCCCAGATGCATCTGGTGGGGCCGCTTTGAGATACAGGAAGCTGGACTAGATGGGCCTTTGGCCTGATCCAGCAGGGCTCTTCTTATGTTCTTAAAACTGGTGAGTACGTGGCACACAGCTAAGCATGAGGAAACCCAGTGGGGAATTATCCTTTTTCTGTTGAGATGGCAGGAGTTGCTCAGTTTTGCTGCAACTCATTCGCACTAATATTCTCTGCATACTGACCTGTGTGAAGGTCTGATCTGATACAAAGGGTCATGGTGGGTGCCAATTCCCCTCATCCCAGTGCTTGTTGTCACCACACAACTTTATATTTATATTTATAAAATTTTTCCTATAGGCAGTGCTGAAACAAATGATTCCTCAGCCACTTTGGGGGAAAACAAACAAACAAAAAAGGTGGAAATTGCCAATTAGCACCTTGTCAGAATCACCAGAACCCCCCACTTTGAAAAAATGTAGATCACAGTGGATCTAAGCATACTTTCCTCACTGTGTATTCACACTCTGATTAGGATGATTATTGTATCACTTCCTTCCTCCTAGCCGCTTAAAAACTGGAACTGGGAGATCTAGGACTGGCCCTTCCATGACCCCCTCCTTCATATCCATTGCTTGCACAGCAGGGGATTTCCAGTCTGATGCTGGTGGCACAGAACAGTTCTTTCTAACCTCCATCTCCTTGGCTTACTAAAGAGACTGGCAGGTAGAAAAGCAACAACTGCTTTGCTTAACATCCTTCTCCTAAAAGCACCTACACTGGTATAATTGCCTACGCTGGTATAACATGAGTATAACACTAATTAACAGTGATTTACATTAAGCCTACACTCAGTGCTGCTTTGCAATCATACTGTAACATAATTCTTTGTCATACTGTATTTGCAAAATGTCAGTTGTGACCTAAAGCAACTTGACTGATATATTAAATCCACGGCTGCCTCTCTATTATGTATGTTTCATTTTGTTTCATTTGGCTTCCTCTTGTTTATTTAAAAAGATAAAGCCAACAAACCACAAAACTAAATATTACATGCATAATATTTTTGTTCTGTATAATTCTGTGCTTTTCTCTGCATAAACCATCACCACCCAGGTGTGCAGTTGGCTGGATTTCTCACTTGGAGAGGTACTACCTGTGGCCTCAAAAGTTCCCTCGGGAGTTTTCTCACAGGTAAGCGTATTGGGGTACAAATAGGTCAAGCTCCTTTTTTTAAAGAGGTAGGTTTGCAAAGATGAGGGGCATGGTGGCTCAGCGGATTAAGGCTCCAAAACTGTTGACTGCAACGTCGGCAGCTCGGCGGTTCGAATCCCGGGTGCCATGCAGCGGAGCGAGCTCCTGCTGTTAACCCCAGCCCCTGCCAACTTAGCCGTTCGAAAGCATGTAAATGCAAGGAGATAAATAGGTACTGTCATAAAAAGCAGGAAGGTAAAACAGTGTTTCCTTGCAGCCATGCTGGCCACGTGGCCATGGACTTGCACAACACTGGCTCTTTTCGCTTGAATACGAAGATGAGCACCGCCCCTAGAGTCGGACATGACTAGCACACATGTGCGGGGGGGGGACCTTTACCTTTTTACCTTTTTGCAAGGAACATGTTCACCTGAGAAAGTCACTCAAGGCCCTCACCTCTTTAGGTCTGCTGGTGGGTTTTGTCCCCATGTTTAATCCAGTCACCATCTAGTGCACCTGTCCCTGCGCAAGCCTGCTGACAAGTGAGTGACAACACCTTCTATTGCTCACCACAGTGTCCGTGCAAACTCCTCAAAGAAGATTTAGAGGGAAATGGGCCCCTTTAAATCACTGGATACCTCAGTGAGTTAGTTATCTGGTTGTGGAGCCAGAGGTTGGAAGTTCAAATCTCCCCCTTTCCAAGAGAAGATCCAGCCTGTATGGCCTTGGGCAAGTAGCAGCCCCCCCGCCCGAAGACGGCAATGGCAAACCACTTCCGTGTGCTCTGCATCTGGAAAACACTGAAAAGGGTTACCATAAATCAGTGATTGGACACTGTTCTTCTTCTTCATCATCATCATCATCCACAGAAAGTTCCCAAAGTCCATGTCCAAAAGGAACAATCAGTAATGAGGAGTGGCTTGTACACAGCCTGTAGCAGAGACATCCACATGTGTGAACTGGCAGTGTGGCTCTTTCTGTGTTTACTCAGGAAAATAAAAGCTCGGAAGCAATTAGTTGTTAGCAACGTAGGGCTCATTGGGCTGTCCCCTTTGGAGTTGGCTAGAGTGTGGTCTAAACAGGGTCGCGTGAGGTCTGGTGGAGGTGTCATCTGCCATTTGTTACAGTCTTCACATCCAAATCACATTCAGACTTCAAGCAATCTTGTTTGGCTCCTTCCATTGTTGATTTCTGGTATCCTGAAGTGCATTATAAGCGAGCTGCTTCAGGATGCTGGCAAACCAAGCACTTTCCCTTGCTCCTTGGAAGAGGGACAGGGGAAGTGAAATTGTTTCGACTGTGGGCAGTTACTTGCTCGGCAATTGAGCCAGGGCATAGAGAAGAATTATCCAGAAACTTCACCATCCTGTTACTGATCTCTGGTGTATTTTGTTCAGGCTGTCTGTCCTCTTGAATATGAAGGTTCAGCAAGATCTTGACTTGGTAGTTTTCTAGCATATTGTCACCCTGGTGGTGCTGATGGAGTGAGTCTTCTCTATAGTCTCTCCTCCCATGAAAAAAAAACCGAAAATCTGTGTGGCCTGCTATTGATTCCCTGTTCCCCAGACAAATAGGAATTATGCAATTTCTAAAAAGGGGAATATATGTGAAGAGGGGGTGATATCCAACCAACAGCTACCTGCGGGGTGGGAGTTTGTCAACCACACCTTCAGTGCAACCTATGTTTTTCCCTAACTTGGCTTCAAGAAGCAAACCTGGCATGACCCCCTGTTATGAAACGTTGGGGTTTGCATTTATAATTTCTCTCTCCACGAGATAGCAGTGCATGACCTGAGGAAGTGGACTTAACCCATGAAAGCTCGCAGATAATTTTGATTTTTCATTGGCCTAACAAAGCTATCACCAATGCCCACATTGGCATTGTGCAAGTATGCATGGTTTTCTTTGTTTTTTCCAGATTAGTCATGAGCCTCATCCTAGCTATTATCCCAATCGTTTCATCATTCTTACTGATGGCGTCAAGTCAGGTTTGCTAGCATTTGATCTTCGTTTGACCCGGGCTCTTTGTCTCCTGCTTCCTTCCACTTCTAGAGAACCACCAGGACATCAACATAACCTCCAGTGTGGGCAGGAACGTCTGCTGGAAATCCTTTTTTTAAGGTGGACCATCCCGACAGATCCCACACACCTGTGGACACAAAAGGCTAACCATATAGTGATCCACCCATGACTCAGGAATCATCCCAAATTCCCCCACCCACACGTTTTACCTGCTCTGGGCAAAAGAACGTCACTTTGAAAGTTACATTTGAATGAGAAAGAGAGAGGGATCCAAACCGTAAAGAGACCCCAAGGGAGTGGATAGGGACCCACTTAATCTGATTCAACAGAAGGCGGGGATGGGGGACTTGCAAGTCCCAACAGTCGACTCAACTTGGACTTGAGTCTTTTTCAAAGAGATTCCGACTTGACTTGTGACTCACAACCCATTCTTCCAAATCAGGTTAAGAACATAAGAACATAAGAAGGGCCCTGCTGGATCAGGCCAAAGGCCCATCTAGTCCAGCTTCCTGTATCTCACAGCAGCCCCACCAGATGCGTTTGGGAGCGCATGAGACTAGATATCTGTCTCCTGATACCACTCCCCTGCATCTGGCCCTTGAAATACACCGGTTTTAAGTCTGGAGATTACACATCACCGTCAGGGTTTGTAACCTGTGAAGGACTTCTCCTCCAGGAATCTGTCCAATCTCCTTTTGAATGCATCCAGGCCAGATGCCATCACCATATCCTGTGGCAGGGAGTTCCACAGACTAACAGCACGCTGGGTTAAAAAAATTTTTTTGTCTGTTCTCATTCTCCCAACCCTCAGTTTGAGTGGATGTCCCCCCTAGTTTGGTATTTTGTGAGAGGGAGAAGAGCATCCCTCTATCCACTTTACTCATGCCTTACATTATTTTGTAATGCTTATTATTATTTTGAATCCTCAGTTCAGGGGGGAAAGCAGTGTCATATGCCTGTTCTTTCCTCAAGGAATGGAAATACAAACCTCTCCTTCCTTCCTTCCTTCCTTCCTTCCTTCCTTCCTTCCTTCCTTCCTTCCTTCCTTCCTAATCTTGCCTACTTGAACTATTCTTCCACATTGCAATTCCTATACATTGGATGCCCTATACAAGAAGGGTCAAAGCCGCCTCCGTCTCCTGAGGAGACTGAGGTCCTTCGGAGTGTGTAGGCCTATGTTACTTTTTTTTTATGACTCTGTGGTAGCTTCAGATCTTTTCTACGCTGTAGTCTGCTGGAGTTCAGGTAGTACTGAACGGGATAAGAACAGACTGAACAAGCTGGTCAGGAGGGCTAGTTCTGTCTTGGAATGCCCTCTGGATTCTGTGGAGGAGATGGGTAAGAGGAGGATGTTGGCCAAGCTGACATCCATTATGAACAATACCTCTCACCCACTGCACCAGACAGTGGAGGCTCTGCATAGCTCCTTCAGTGGCAGACTCAGACATCCCCAGTGGGGAAAGGAGAGCTACCATAGGTCTTTTGTTCCCACTGCTGTGAGACTCTTCAACTCTACAGTTTAACATATTCATATGGGGTATACTGTAGCTTCTCTTTATACAGTATATATTTATTTATTTATTTGCAAATTTTTAGTGTAATATTTGTATATTGGGTTTCTTATTTTATTTAATCTCTATTTTTTTCCCCTCTCTCACACTTTACACTTTTTTGTGCACCTAGCCATCTTTACTTGTTTTTTATATTGGGAGCTGTGTAACAAGTGAATTGCCCCAGATGTGGGATCAATAAAGATTTATCTTTATCTTTATCGCTAGCTTTATGTTCCTGAGGTTTAAAGTCCTTCTTGCATTTAAATCAGCCAGGTGTGATTTCAGAACCCACGTAAGTTTTATGAGAAGTATGTAAAATGGCCGTAGCAGGGATGATTCTCTTTTTGAAATACTTGGAGGGTCAAAATGGATGATTCAAAATGAAGTTGGCACCCAAAAGTCCTTGGCAAACATTTACCACACCTCACCGATAAGATTAGACCTAGAGTAAAATTATGATTAATACAGTGCAAAAATGCAGATACTACCAAGGTATCTCCTATAGATCTGACACACTGGCGTTCACCTCCAGTGAAGTTCAAAGAGGTCACAGATGGCTCATTTTCCTAACCAGGATCAGAGGCGAGGCGTGGTAACACTTGATCCAACGATCTAATTTCCCAGGGACAGTCCCTAATTATTGTTCCCAGGACCTGACTAATTCATTATCTGTCTCTCCTTTCTTTCCAATTTTGCCTTTGAGGGATAATTTATTAAAATGATGTGAGTATGGTTTTCTAGGCTTGTTGGGAAAGGGTCAAGTCTCAACCCAAAATCTCTAGATGTTACTTATATTTTTTGGCCAGGGGTGTTCTGAAGACTTTCCTGTTTAAGATGGCATTGTAACTGGCGTGATTTCTTTCAACTTTTCTTCAAATGAAAATTGCTGACAAATTTTGACCTTTTATTGCTTATATAGTCTACCAATTTATTTAGCACCGAAGAACTTCAAACAGAGATTTTTCTACACCGTGATTCAATCAACATTCCTAAGGGAGAGCGCTACCAAGAAACCAGAAGAACGTAAGACTAAGACTCAGAAGGGCAGCAATGAAGGAATTTTTAAAATAAGGATGTGTCATCCTTATTGTTGTATGCTCAATCACCATGTACAGGTGTGAAAGCTAGACAGAGAAGAAGGCTGAGAGGAAAATACAGTAAGGTGGTTACTTCATGTCCTGCTTGTCCCTCCTTGCTGTCCCGCTTGGGATCGGCACAAAAAAAGCTTACTTTACGTCCATAGTGTGACAGCAAAAAGTTGTCTCGACCACGCCCCCAGAACCGGGAACGGAGCGTGACAAGCCGTACCTGCCCCTGGGCTGGGGAATTCTCTTGTCACAGTTGGTTCCCGGTTCCTGTTCCAAGACAAGGGACCGTGTGGTAACAACTATCATGCAACAACCAGTGTCCACCTAGTGGTCAGCGGCTGAAGCGGATTTCAACATTAGTTTCCCTATGGGAAACACCATACAGTGCAAATGTTTATTAAAGAAAGTACTGAAAATTCTGTAGCATTGATGTGTAAATCCCGGAAGACCAGTACATCGAAATATCAAAAAAGTTTTATTTACAATATTAAAAAAAAAAGATTAAGAAAGCAAGACAAATTCAGAATTTGTCACGGAACAGGACCATGAAGTAACAATTGTCATGAGACAAGTAATCACGCTTGTGAGTAAACGGAAACAGGGGCTGAACCACATGAGCACAAACAACAGTGCCATGGTACAAACGTAATCGCGGAACAAGGTAGGATGTGAAGTAACCGCCTAATTGATTCATTTGAAATATGGTGCTGAAGGAAAGCTTTGAGGATACCCTGGACAGAGACAAACAGGCAAACAGTCAGGTCCTAAAGCAAATCAAGGCTGCACAGGCTCAGCTTGGGACAACACAAAACAACTCAGCTTTTCACCCATAAGATAAGATGGCTTCTTCTCGCACCCTTTCAATACCAAAAAGGGCAGAGTTGACTTTGTGGATGATCTACCACTAGCCTTTTTTAAAAAAAGTTTCATGTTAAATTTGGTCATTTATCAAGGGCTCATTATATAACAACTCCCTGTGATTACATAATTGGGCTGCTCAATTAGTTATATAAAGTGCAGGTCATGGCCTGTCCAGGTAGCTCCTGGAGCCATTATGGAAAGTGCGGAAAGAATTAAAAAGTGAGACCTCAGCAAAGTGGTGTGGAGGGGAAAAGAAAGCTGAATGCAAAAGCTGGATGGAGTCTCTCTCTCTCTCTCTCTCTCTCTCTCTCACACACACACACACACACACACACACACACACACACACACACACACACACCTCTCTGTTCCAGAACACCTTTTCAGATCATGACCCGTCCATCTGTTTGCTGGCTGTGTGAACGAGGGCCATTCCATCATTAGCTCCTACCCATTAGGTCTTCAAAAAAGAACAAGTCCAAGCCAGGTCTCTCTCTCTCTCTCTCTCTCTCTCTCTCTCTCTCTCTCTCTCTCTCTCTCTCTCTCTCTCTCTCTCTCTCTCTCTCTCTCTCTCTGCTTTAATCTCCATTCTCTACTCTGGGTTGAGGGAGGAAAATTATTGGGAAGTATCAACACAGTCATCATTTATTCATTGGGATCATTATTGCCTGATTCATATGCAACCTTTAAGCCAGTTCTGGTAGGTCAAAGTAATGGATCAGATTTTGATAAAACAGGTAATATTGGGACTGCAGAGTACAATGAAATATTCATCAGATTAAAAAGACATTGTATTCTCTTTCGTTGGAGGAACCCTTTTAAATGTCCTGCTGCTACCCACAAAGTGCCATTCCTATCCCTGGGGAAGTTATCTTGAAGCCATAGGTGTCATATTCATAATATCTTTATCCCTGAAATGTTACTCCTATTCTATCATTCAGGGCTCTTCAAGATGAGCTCAGTGATATGCCAAAAACGGGATTACTGTATTATTATTCTTTCCGGCAATTTCTTGCAACTACGGGGTATGCTCTTCAGACCCTGAAACACCACTTTGTCCACTCAACCATGTCTTCAGGGAGAAGGCCAGCAATTGACATGTCCTTATCGACAGTGTCCTGCCATCTCTGTTTTGGTTGCCCACATGGCCATTGGCTGTCAGTTTTCAGGTGGTGCATAGTTTGGGTAGTGGTGGAAGGTGCCACTCGGAAATGCGAAATGGCAAATGTGTTTCAATGTAGCAAAATGTAAAGTAATGCATATTAGGGCGAAAAATCCAAACTATCTATCAACTCATGGGCTCTGAGCTATCGGTGACAGATCAGGAAAGAGATCTTGGTGTGCTGGTGGACAGCTCCATGAAGATGTCTACACAGTGTGTGGCAGCGGTTAAGAAGGCCAATTCCATGCTAGGGATTATCAAAAAGGGGGTTGAAAATAAAACAGCCAACATTATAATGCCATTGTACAAAACTTACAGTAAGGCCACACCTGGAGTATTGTGTACAATTCTGGTCACCGCTTCTCGTGTGCTCCAAGTCACATCTGGTGGGGCCACTGTGAGATACAGAAAGCTGGACTCGATGGGCCTTTGGCCTGATCCAGCATGGCTCTTCTTATGTTCTTATGAGGCAACAGGCCGGTTGGCATTTCTGTCACAACAATTGGATCATATGAAAAATTGGACTATTGCAGGTTTAATAGTTCCTTTTCATGGTTTGTTCCCACCCTCCTGTATTTTGTAACAGAGGTGCTCAAAGTAAATAAGATGTTTGTAGCAATGTATAGTAATACCTTGGATAACGAATGCCCCTGATAACAAACTTTTCGGATAATGAATCGCAATTTCCAAGTATAGGGCTGCCTTGGATAATGAATGTTCCCTATGGGCTGCCTCAGATAACAAATCGCAATTTCTAGTTATAGTTCTGCCTTGGATAACAAATTTTCTCTATGGGCTGCCTTGGATAACGAATTTTCCTATGGGCTGCCTCGGATAACAAAGTTTCCCTATGGACTGCCTCGGATAACGAATTTCCAGCATGCATCGATAAAAAAGAATTATCCCAGGCTGCATCACAACTGTACCTTTAAAGTACACTTTATAAAGAGTTTTGAGCAAAAATCCAGGAGTCTGTGTCATTTTCCTAGGCTCTGGAACGGATTAATGGGTTTCCCATTCATTCCTTTGGGAAACTGTGTTTCGGATAATGAATTTTTCCAGAGAACAAATTGCCTTGGAGAATGAATTACATTTGTTATCCGAGGTACCACTGTATGTGATTCGCAATACATGCTGAAGTGATTGTGTTCATAGAATCATAAAGTTCAAAGGGACCTACAAGGCCATCAAGTCCATCCCCCTGTTCCATGCCAGAATAAAAAACAAAGGAGACCTGCCTGGTGGTTGCCCCAATTTCTCTTGAATACCCCCAGGGTTGAAGCATACAGCACCACCTCTTGAATGGTTCCGTTGCCATGCTGCTCTAACAGTTAGGAAGTTTTTTTCTGCTATTCAGCCAAAAGCTGAATTCTCTTAACTTGAGCCCATTGTTGCATTCCAAGCAGGAGGATGCTTTCTCAGCATTGATATGCTGGTCAGATTTTCTCTTTGAGTGCCTCAAGCAAGACAGGGTGGTGGAGTCTTCTTCTTTGGAGGCTTTTAGCACAGGCTGGATGACCATTTGTCGGGGGTCCTGTGATGGGGGTTCCTGCATGGCAGGGGGTTGGACTGGATGGCCCTCGAGGTCTCTTCCAACTCTATGGTTCTATGGTTCTAAGAACTCAGCTAACCCACCCAAAGAGGCAACATGCAATGAGTTTCCAACCTGGACAGAATTCCTATCATGTCAAGTCTTTCAGTTTGGTCTTCTCTGGAAGTTGACTCATGGCAACTAGGGATGGGCATGAAATGGAAAAACAGAGTTTCGTTTCGTTTCAACTTGCAGTTTGGTTCGTTTTGTTTTTAAATGAATGCTTGTAAAAAAAACTTTAACAAAATGAAACAATAACAAAACAATTCATTACTCTATAAACTGGCTCCCCTCGGTCTTAAAGGCACCAACTTTGGTGGGTAGCTTTTTACAAGGCAGCCATTTTACAGAGTAAGGAAGTGTTTCATTTTCAAAGGGGAAAAGAAGTGTTTTGTTTCATTTCATAAGGAAACACTGTTTCCTATTTCATTTCATTTTGTTTCATAACATTTTGAAAGCTAACGAAATGATGAAAGGTGTGCTGCTTTTCGTAAGGTACCCATCTCTAATGACGACTGGGCATCTTTTCTTGAGAGATTGAAACATTTTGCTGCTCATCCAAACAGCTTCATCACGAGCAGCGAAACGTGGCAAACTCTCAGGAAAAGAAGTCCAGTTGCCATGACTCAGCTTCCAGATAAACTCACCTGGATGTCTGAGAATCTATACAGACATGTAGCTTAATCCTGCAAACAACCCTAAAACTGGAATTACCGTATATACTCTCTTCTTAGTCTTTCTTTAGTTGTCCAAGACCCAGTAAACAAGGAATGGAGAAATGTTAATCACTCATGGATCATGGAAGAAACCAAATGCAGACATGAAAAGAATTTCAGAGAAGGTGCGACCTCTCACACCTTCCCTCAGCTGTTTTCCCCACTATCTGAAATGGCAGGATCCTTGAGGGCACAAACTCAATCATGTTTGCTTCTGCTAAGTCTGCAAAGCCCCTCGTTTCCAGGTTTTCCTCATAGGATCCCAAGATGAATTAGTAGAGAAACTTTAAGGATGTGCCAAAGTTACAACAGATTGCCCAGTGCGTGCTTGATTATTAACTCTTCTCCACAAACATTAGGGTTCCATTCTTCCTGAGAGAAAGTAGTCAGACCTCTTATGCCACCACAAAACAACACAACCATAGATTTTCTATGTAGTTGTGTAGCCCCTTCCCTGCTTCCTGTCACTTCAGGATCCTCTCTTTTATTCCCCCTTCTATTTAGATATTTTCTGCATTTAAAACTATATATTTTAGACCTGCACTTTTCTAACAGTGCATGACAATACAGGTGAATAGAACAACCTTTCCTTTACATTTCTTTAATTTTGATTTTAATTGCTTTTCATTTTAATTTCAATAATCATATAATAATTAAAAATGTAAGATGGAGTTAAGGAAAAGGAAAATAAAAATACCTGTCCTAGATTTTACACTGTTTGTCCCAGTTTCCTCCCAATTTCTAGTTTAGATACTTATCATTACTAAGGTGAACTTTCTCTAGCTTTCAATTTGTTTCATTTTTACTCTCTCTCTCTTTTAAAAAAATCTGTTTTTATCCACGTTGTTGTAAACAGAGAATCAAGTGGAAAATAGAGATAAAAATGAAGGATGGGTTTTAAAAAACAGGGTTTTTCCTTTGCTGGCTTGAGGCTTTGTAATGAATATGGGAAAAGGATAGTGTTATATAAAACTAATGAAAAATGTGAGCTTTGGAGAAAGCAGTTAAAGGAAATAGGAAAGAAATAATCATAAAGGTGCGCTATACAGTACATTTCTTTAGGTTGGTTTATTAAATAATACAAATTTCCATCAACACCACCACGTTAGAATTGCAGAACTGGAAGGCACTGTACATTTGGAAGTCGAGTCATGGTAACTGACTTCTTTTCCTTGAGAGATAGAAACGTTTCACTGCTCATCCAAAGAGCTTCATCAGTTTGAGGAAATCTAGTGGCGGGTCCTCCATTAAATAGTTCCCTTTGACTTCATTTCACTCTTGTCTGAAATAGACTCATAAGATGGACAATGGTTTGAATAGGCTCGTTAGAATAGTCTCAAAACAGGGGTGGAGGGCTCAGGCACAGTCTCTCTGCTACTTATCAGGCAGTGATTTCAACAATCCACAGACAAATCAAGAATACTTCACACCTCCACCAGTAAGGCCATGGCTAACAACTCATACTTTATAGGTGTTGGGAAGGTTATAAAGGTGGGCCATTGTTCACCTAATGAGACTATTGAGACTATTGTCGACCTAACGAGCCTATTCAGGCCATTGTTCATTTTATGAGCCTATTTCAGACAGGAGGTCAAAGTGAACTCGAAATGGAGGACTCGCCACTAACTTTCCTCAGACTGACGAAGCTGTTTGGATGAGCAATGAAATGTTTCAATCTCTCAAGAAAAGAAGTCCAGTAGCCATGACTCAACTTCCAGACTAACCTGGATGACTGAGAATCTTCACAGACATAAGGTACTGTACAGGTCATCAAATCTGGTCCCTGTCAAACATGCCCAGTGGGGAATCAAACCCCTAACCTCTGGCTCTGAAGCCAAAGGCCTACCAGGATTGAGCAATGTTTCCACTGAGCCCACAAAGGATTGTAAATGATGTCACACTCCAAGGTGTTGCAAACCCTTTTTGTTGCTTTTGCCCCCGCTGAGGGACACGACAACGTCATGGAAAGTCACTGAATTGGCACAATCTTCCCTCAGCTGGATTGCTGAAATGCCCATTCTGTCCCAAATACATTTTCCTCATTAAAGGAAATAGCAGATTTTGTTGGGTTATTTTTAACAATCTCGCATGCTACACTTAGTAGGTTTTGCTGGGAGGGAACCTTCTGGGCTGAGGTGTCTGTCCATCTAACCAACACAAACCAATTGTCCTCTCCTGCCTCTGAATTCAAAGAGAGCCCCACCTCTCTCCTCAATTATTTCTCCCTCTCTTGTCCGTTGGCAGTCAGTGAATCTTTTGAAGCCTGTTGCTGAAAGGAGTGGTGTTTGATCAATTTGCTGTTCAAATGTAAGGAAAGGTAACTTTTTATTCTATCTTCTACTAATGTCTCAGGGTGAATTATTGCGACTCTAAGTGCCAGGTCATGAGAAAAGGAAGGGAACTACTCTGTAGAACTTGAGACCATTCTGCTCTTTGAATACTTGCACTTCTCCTGCACAAAGAGAGGAACGCAACCACAAATTTAAAAACTCGGCAATAGACTCAAAGCATTCAGCACAAGAGACCGCTGGAGCGGGACTGCCTGGATCTCAGATCAGACCACATAGTGAATGTTCAGTTGTAGGAAAGCATGTTCCCAGTTTCAATTCTGTTGATGGAATCCTTGCCAAACAACAGGTCTCTCGGGGCAAAAGGCAGTGAGGACGAGTTTTTGCGGGGTGCCGTTTTAAGAGGAAACCTCTCATCCCTAGAAGATTTTACCCACGATGCCCCTCATTATGCAAGCAGATGAGTCAGGGCAGGTTGGCTGAGGATGCCAAGCGCCACTGCCAAAAAGCGTCACGTTAGACATTAGGTGATGTGGAAGTTGTATCCGGTGCCCATGGAGGCGGCAGCTCATCTTTCCACACAAGTCCCTACTTGATCCTATTCCTGATCTGGTGTGTAGACACCCAACCGTCCTTAGAAAGGAACCCGTTGTTATTCAACACAGATGGCTCAAGGCCCAGCACTTTACTCTGCAAAAGGGATTGCTCTACGCAAGCCTCACCCTTTCCTGGGGAGTATTGTTCACACACACACACACACACACACACAGAGAGAGAGAGAGAGAGAGAGAGAGAGAGAGAGAGAGAGAGAGAGAGAGAGAGAGAGAGAGAGAGAGAGAGAGAGAGAGAGAGAGAGAGAGAGAGAGAGAGAGATTCCTAGGCTGTACGACACTTTCTCCAGCTCCTCCTCTCCATTCATCTCCTCTGGGGAGGCTCCACCCACGAAACCTTTGCCGCGCATCAGCTCCTACGTCACCAGGGATAATAACAGGAGAGGTTTTATGAAAATTCAGTTGGTGAGCCCCTGTGGCTCATAAAAAAACCCTCCCATTGTAGCTGCCCTCACTGAAATGGGGCAATCTTCGTCGAAGGCATTCAGACTAAAACCTGGAAGAGACCCACGCGCACACCTGCCACGAAACTGGGGGTCCTCAAAAAAGAGAGATGTTGGGGGGGGGAGAGAGAAGGAATAAATAATTCCTGTTGGAGATGGCGCTTGGTGAACAGCTTAGGAAAAGGCCCTCAGCAAGCACTATGGGTTCACAACCAGAAATACCACTCTTGGTGTCTGAGAAAATGAGAAAGTCCGCAAAAGCTCACATTAAAACACAGCAGTTAATCTAGAGCAGGCATGTCCAAACTTCGGCCTTCCTGTTGTTTTAGACCACAACTCCCAGACTTCCAAGCCTGTATTTCCAATGGCAAAGGACTGTGGGAGTTGTGGTCCAAAATATCTGGAGGGCCAAAGTTTGGACATGCCTGATCTAGAGTCTCAGATATCTAGAGGGGTTCTGGTAGAATGAAGCTTGCCTGTTTCTGTTTTAGGGAGAAAGCTTGACTTGATTTTCTCTCTCTTACGTCTTAGTTTTCTATGTGCATGGATTAAAATTGTTTCATTTTCAGCTTTTAAAAAAACGTTTTAAAACTCAGCTTTTTCAACAGGCCTTTGATTTTGATCCACCAAAGTTATCCTAGCGAAATTATCACCCCATAAGATCATTATACTGTACAGTACTGCCATTTTAAATGCTTAAATGTCTAAAAGTCTAAATATTGTGGTCTTTTATTGTGTAGTATTATGTTGTATTGAGATTTATATTAGTAGTGATGCTATATAATGTAAACCACCCAGAGTGGCCTTTGGTTAAATGGAAAGTTAATAGATAGATAGATAGATAGATAGATAGATAGATAGATAGATAGATAGATAGATAGATAGATAGATAGATAGATAGATAGATTGAAGCAAGAGTCCCCAACCAGATAAGCTTCACCTGCAGGTAATTCCTCCATAACTCAAGTACTGTACAAGCTGAGAATTTACCCAGATAATTGTCTGGTGTTCGTCGTGTTTCTTGGCTTAATGGTTTCGTGCTTCCCTGCTGAGCCATGAACAGGTTCTTTTTAGACTTCAGAGATCTTAATCTGGTTTTCTGTTATCTTTGAGAGGTTGACTTCTACCAGACATCTTCCCACCAGCTCAGGCGGACACAACAGGGCACAGTTTGCCGTCACATTCCTTATTTCAAAACGTTTCAATAGGAGAGACTGTGTTGGTGGGTGCCACGGAAGCTCCCTCATAGCCAGAGTGGCGTACACCCTTGAAATGTTGCAGATCACCTGCCAGTCTCACCCTCAACTGTCTCCCCTGGAGTTGCAAAGGTTTCAAGTGTGTACAACTCAGATGATGTAGTGGAGGTAGAGTACTTAAAATGCTAAAATTGGGTGGTGTCGGTTCAAGGCATTCCAAATGCAGTCCGATTTCACACCACCATGGGGAGCGTTGAGAACAACAGTCCAACAGTTGAGCATTCCTTGCATCAATCAGATTTTTCTCATTTTTGTTCTGTGCCATTACGTTGGAACCCACTTATAACAACAACCGTAATAGGGTTCTCAAGGTAAGTGAGTTCCATTTCCCCAACCAATTTTCATGGCTGAGTGGGGAATTTGGACCTTTTTCTCCAGAGTCCCAATCCGTCGCTCCATCCACTACACAATTCTGAAACTATCTGGAGATGCTTTCTCCCACCTGGTGTCCTCCAAAGGTGCAACCTTTTGAAGCTACACCTCAGGCAGACCAGAAAGGCTGGTCTTCAAAATCATGTCTCCTGCTGGTGCAGAAACATGGGGGACATGCCGACCTTCACCAACCAGTTGCACCCGGAAGCCAAGAGCCAACAGGGCCAGGAGTGAGGAAAGTTGACGTCTTTCTACATTTGAGACGTCAACTATGGGAGTTGACGTCTCAAATGTCTAGAGGGACATTCATACTTTGCTAGCACAGTGGGCAAGATGCAACACTAGAAGTGTGCACACAGCCGAACAACTGAAAATGCCAAAAACGCTGTTCCTTGTTCCGCCTGCTGTTTGCATTTCAGGTTTCTTGCTATTGTTTAGGATTCCTTCCTCTTAGGGAATGAAAAGATACTTTCCTCTCTGACATGATCAGACACAGGGCTAGGAATAAACATGAGCCTTGCCTTTTGTTCACAACAGGGATTAAGATGAATCAGTAATTAACTTGGTACGTTCCTAATGCATGGCAAAAAAATAAAAATAAAATAAAGGAGGCTCCTGAAACTGGTTTGAGTTTTAAAAATTCTTCTAATGACATGAACTGCTTTTATGTTGTCTTTTCATTAGTTTAGATTCTGCAGTGGCAAGTACATTTTACAGAGAAAAAGATTTTACTATTGAAATTTATAAAGTATTATAAAGTATTGTGCAAGTTTCCTTGGAACCCAATATGGGGAGAAAGCTAGAATGTGAAAGAAAGAAAGAAAGAAAGAAAGAAAGAAAGAAAGAAAGAAAGAAAGAAAGAAAAACCCAATGAGAAAGAAAATGATATACTAAATATGTAATTCAAAAACACGAAATGGCAAATAACTTAAAGTATCACTTATCCTTCAAAAGTATCCTAGCACAGACTTGAGCAAAGACCTCTTAAATATAATGAAATACCTGTAGCACAAGTTGCTTTTGATTAATGTAATTAGCAGCAATAAACATTTAGCTGCAATATAAAAAGTAACATGTACCTACTTTCAAAAATTTATTTTTTAATTTATTTGTTTGTTTGTTTACAAAAAATTAGACGGTCCACTACCAAGTGGTCTCTTAATGACATAATAAGGCATTATTAGATGGATTTTAACAAAAATGGGGCTATGCTTCTCTCTTATAAGTCCTAAGATTTTGATAAGGATGTCAAGTATTATTTTGTTTCTTATTTTATAGATATTTTTAAGTTATGGGTCAGAGTCCTATGGCTTATCTATGCTGTATTTATAAATTCATTTATTTATAAGTGTTTTGGGGGAAACCCTGATGTCATTAAGAACCTCCCCCCGTCAAATGAGGCTGAACTACTGACAATTAGACAACGTAGCTTCTGTTTCACAGCATCAGATGTTGCTGGGATATTTTGCCTTTCTACAGCCAAATCCTTTTGTAAGGTGTGTGTGTTTCTTTCTTACTCTGGTTAATTGTAGCTAATTGTTCAGCTACCAGGGTTTGTCTCAGTCATGTTCCATGGTTCAAAAACACGCATGCTGGCATTTTGTCAATTAGTTGCAATTAGCCGCAGGAATTTGTGCCAACCTTATGTGAACACAAGTAGAATTTCTGCCTGGGTGACACTGGCTAGGGCAGGAGGGGTGGCCAGTGATCAGACCAAAACTACAAAATGGCAAATAACTAATTTTAAAAGCATCAAAGTATCTGTTGGGTTTTTATTTGATTTCATCTGAGTGGGGGTTTTTTTGTTTGTTTTTGGTCCTGGCTATTTTTGTTAGTTGAACAAAAAATGCTTCTAGTAAGTCAACGAAATCCGAGAACGGGGTTTGTACACCACTGCAGAACGCATGTGTTGCAGGCGAAATTCTGTAGCAAAATACGACACAGGGAGGAGGGGGGGTGTCTAAAACTTGATACCCCCTCCTTGAGATGGGAAGGGCGGGTAAAAACCCGGAAAAATTTGGAGGCATTTTTTTTTCCCTGAAGCCATTTTGGGTTTTTTTTCTGAAAAATTGAAAAAAGGAAAAAATATTATGGAATGTTTTATTTTAACATGATCAGTAAAATATTTTAAGAGGGGGTGTTCAAATATTTTCCAAATTATTTCTTAAAAATATGCATAATATCAGATTATTCTAATTTCTGTGCACTGAGGACAAGCAAGTCCTAGGTTACAAACTGAACTTTCAAATGAAAGAAGAAAATGCATTTCTTCCTTTAGGAGGTGCTGCTATGGTCACAACAAGAAAAACGTTTCACTTTTGTTTTTGCACGTGGGTGGGTGCGTTTGGTTCTGTTCTGCCCTCTTCACTAGGCCTCAAAGCACTGGAAGAAAATACAGAGCAACAAAAAGAACCTGAAAGTTTATACTGTACTTAATTTCATTTAATTAACTTAATTTAAAAATGTAAGAGTTTACATTTATCTGATTCCAGTAAATCAAATCATTTAGCTACATTAGTTTATTAAAAGTAAATTCTATTGTAATATAATTGTTTGGATACACTATATTTTAATATGCTAGTTGTGATAATTTTATGCCAAATCAAATTGTCCATAGTAATATTGCAGGGGAGGGAGTGCTAATGTAGCAATTTCTTTCAATTTTTCCAAAAATTTCCATTCCCCCGCCCAAAAAATAATGGAAAAAAGGAGGTTTCTGAGCTTCAAAATTTCTGGAAATTTTACATCTCTACCCCCCTCGCACTGTTGTAAGAGGGATCAAAGGCAGGGGTCATGCAACTGACTTGGGTTTTTGTTTCGCAATCCAAAACCCAAACCAGCTTTTCGAAGAAGCTGTCTTTTCCTTACTTCCAACTGATCTGAGACAGTGGGAGTCTTGTTAAAAAAAATCCACATTAAATAACACAGTTGGGCAATTAGACATGCCAAGACAAAAACCATAACCCATTGTGCGATGAACCCTTCTTGTTAGGGTGGTGTCTGTCAAAAAGGGATAAAGGGCAATTTTCATGGCTTGAGTTGACCTGCAAAGAAAGCTTGCATTTAACAGATTTACTGAAGGTTAATTGCCTGTTATGAGATGCCTCCAGATGACAGGCAGTATTCTCATGAATTCCAGCTCTGCTCCTCATCTTAACGGTAACTGGCTTACTGGCTGGTTTCTTTTTAACTATCTTATTTATAGGCCACCTTTCTTCCATTCCAGGTGGCTTACAGGGTTAAAAGAAAGAATTAAACATGCAATAAATTATACATTAAAAATAATTGAACTACAGTGCTGATTAATGGCGAACAATTAAAAACATTTAAAACTTGAAACACAAAAGCTACCTTTTAAAAAGTCTTGCGTCGGAAGAAGTGGATTTGTCCATGAAAGCTCAACACGTTAGTCTTTTTATGGAGAATGGAGAATGTGTGTTTTATATATATAGAATGTGTGTATGTGTTTTACTTTTTATTCTTATTTCGTTTTCACTTATAATACTTACATAGACGAACACAGCTACCCCTTATATATTTAATTTAATTCGTTCTACAGGTCAATTTGTTTTAAGAAAAATTTGTCTTGCAAAACATGGTTTCCCATAGGAAAGCATTGAAAGTGGATTAATCCGTTCTGGAGGTGATGGGATGCTTCGTTTTAATGGTTTCCCATAAGACTGTATCAGGAATGTATTGATGGATTCCGGAGGCTAGAATAAAGACAAAAATAACTTGTAACAGGTTCTGCTGAGGGCTCCTGGCTTTACGATCCTCATACTATAGGTGAAGGGCTGAGGAAAAAGTCATGGCAACCACATGACTTGAACTACTTGGGCCGTCATGTCCACTGCTCAAGGTAGATATTTCTAGTTTTAATCCCTTCTCCCTGCATCATGCACTTGTTGTTGTTGTTGTTCAGTCGTTCAGTCGTGTCCAACTCTTTGTGACCCCATGGACCAGAGCTCGCCAGGCCTTCCTATCTTCCACTGCCTCCCGGAATTTGGTCAAATCCATATTGGTTGCATCGATGACACTGTCCAACCATCTCATTCTCTGCCCTCCTCTTTTCCTTTTGCCTTCAATCTTTCCCACATCAGGGACTTTTCCAAGGAGTCCTCTCTCCTCATGAGGTGGCCAAAGGACTGGAGCCTCAGCTTCAAAGTCTGTCCTTCCAGTGAACATTCGGGGTTGATTTCTTTCAGGATGGATAGGTTTGATCTCCTTGCAGTCCAGGGGACTCTCAAGACTCTCCTCCAGCACAACAGCTCAAAAGCATCGATTCTGCAGCGATCAGCCTTCGTGCACTTAGTCTCCTGCAATTTATGAGCCTCCCAGTTCACACAATTACTGCTTTTCATACCAAGACATTGTTGCAGAAATTTGAATTTCTGATTAAATTCCTCTAACTGCGCGGCACATATACAGGCCTCGCAGAGCAGAACAGGTTCAAGTTCCTCATAGACTACCCTTTTTCTCATTAACTGGCACCGATTACAGTCTCAGTGATTCAGATGTTTGTAAGAGAAAGAATAAAAATGTTTCATTTTACTTACAGTTGCACAGATCCAACAGCAAACTAATCTGATTGCCTTCAACAACAGACCTCAACTGACTCAAAAGTGAGGGAAAGAGACACAGAGCAGAGGCTCTGAATTGAGAGCCAGGAAAGGAGTGAATGGTTAGTTCTGGATAGACTGACAGTCAACCCATCCCAGAAAGATCCCACATGCCAAACCGATTAAAGGCAGCATGTGAGGTTGTACAAACTCCAACAGGTAACGCCACTCCGTCTTCATTCTCATTCTCTTTCCAACAGTGTGTAGAGCTAACATTTTCCAAGTGCTGTTCCTATAGCTGCCAACGCAGCCACTCCAGAACTCAGAAAAGTTATTTTTGAGGGAGGGGGTATGACTCCCTAGAATCATTCATGTTGGCCATGCTAACCCGCTCATCCTGGGAGTTGTAAGCCAAAGGTTTATTTACAAGTGTTGCTCTTTGCTGTGAGAGTTTGTGTCAGCTGCCCCATGAGATCCCCTAAGACGTCATAAAGGAAGGCTTATCCAGACTCTCCTGTCCATTCCTGCTCCTGTTGAATTAACAGTTTAAAAACAAACAAACTTTATAAGCATTAATAAAAAGTTATATTTGGAAAGATTTATTAGGCATCTCGTTTGCAAGTAGGGTGTGTTTAAATAATCTCCTCCTTGCCTGTTCCTTCTTCCTTCTGTTAGATGGAGGGCGTTGTCTTAAGTATGTTAAGTTGCCCAAGAAAAGGGTGAGAAAGAATGCCCCATTAATAAGGAAGTTGACAAAACGTCCAGGATCAGGTGGTACGAAAGCACCAATTCAAGGCAGTCTATTCTCAAAGGCTTTCACGGCTGGGATCCGAGAGTTGTTGTGAGTTTTTCGGGCTGTTTGGCTGTGTTCTGGAAGTTTTTCTTTCTGATGTTTCGCCAGACTCTGCGGCTGGCATCTTCAGAGGGCAAGGAGTTAACCCTAACCCTAATTCATGGCAATGGTTGGGGTTTCCTAGAATCAGAGAGACATTGGAAGGGACCTACACCTTGGCATTGTGTAAATATGCATGGTTTTCTTTGTTTTTTCAGATTAGTCATGAGCCTTATTCTAGCTATTATTCCAATCATTTCATCATTCTTACTGATGGAGTCAAGGCATGTTTGCCAGCATCTGATCTTGACTTGACCCGGGCTCTTTGTCACCTGCTTCCTTCCACTTCTAGAGAACCACCAGGACATCAACAGAACCTCCAGTGTGGGCAGGAACGTCTGCTGGAAATCCTTTTTTTAAGGTGGACCATCCCAGCAGATCCCACACACCTGTGGACACCTAAGGCTAACCAGATAGTGATCCACCCATGACTCAGGAATCATCCCAAATTCCCCCACCCACACGTTTTACCTGCTCTGGGCAAAAGAACGTCACTTTGAAAGTTACATTTGGATGAGAAAGAGAGAGGGATCCAAACCGTGAGACCCCAAGGGAGCGGATAGGAACCCACTCAATCTGATTCAACAGAAGGCGGGGATGGGGGACTTGCAAGTCCCGACAGTCGACTTAACTTGGACTTGAGTCTTTTTCAAAGAGATTCCGACTTGACTTGTGACTCACAACCCATTCTTCCAAATCAGGTTAAGAACATAAGAAGAGCCCTGCTGGATCAGGCCAGCTTCCTGTATCTCACAGTGGCCCCACCAGGGAGTGCATGAGACTAGATATCTGTCTCCTGATACCACTAACCTGCCTCTGGTCCTTGAAGTACCCTGGTTTTAAGCCTGGAGATTACACATTTCCATCATGGTTTGTAACCTGTGATGGACTTCTCCTTTAGGGATCTGTCCAATCCCCTTTTGAAGGCATCCAGGCTAGATGCCATCAGCACAGCTTGTGGCAGGGAGTTCCAAAGTCTAACAACACACTGGGTAAAAAAAAATTCTTTTGTCTGTTCTCACTCTCCCAGCCCTCAATTTGAGTGTATGTCCCCTACTTCGGGTATGTTGTGTAAGAGAAAAGAACGACCCTCTATCCACTTTACTCAAGCCCTGCATTATTTTGTACCTCTCAATCATATCCCCACCCCTTGTTCATCCTTGTTCTTTCCACTTCCTTTATCATCCTTGTTGCCCTCCTCTGACCTTGCTCCAGTTTTAGGAATCCTTTTAAGCGCAGTGTCCAGCTCTGAACACTGTATTCTAGAGAAGAGTACCACTCTAACAGTTAGGAAGTTTTTGATATTTAACCGAAATATGGCTTCCTGTAACTTCCACCTTAACGTTTAACCATTGAGCTTTGAGATACTGAAAGAATCAGATTCCAGATATCATCCATTAATTCATTCATTCGACTTATAAACCGTACCATCTGGCATAAAAGCCACTCTGGGAGGTTTACAGAAAAAGCAAATAATGAAACATAATAACATAGACCATAATAAAAATAAAAATCCTGCTTTTTTTTGGAATAGTTTAGTGGTTTATAAGGCATTTCATTCATTCTTCCCATGGCACTCCCATATTACACATTATTACATGTGCAAATAATAAGCACTGGAGAACACATTCTTTTATACCTTGACTGCGTTTTTTTAAAGGGATTGACGTGTTAATTAGAATTCCACTTGGTGAATAAAGAGGAGCTTGTCAATTATTTCGTATGTACTGAAGGCACGGGGGGTGGGGGGGTGGGAAATTAACAGGCTTTCTCTAGTAAAGAGAGATTTTTTTTATTGGGGCCGGATTGATCTCAACAGGAAGTGTCTGCAGGAGAAAACAAGACAGAGAGAGGTTTCTGTGTAATAACAATACATTTCTCATCAAAGAATAGGAGGAAATTATTGGGTGGGAGCACTCTGCATGTGTGCAACACGGCGGTTTTTAAATCGACCACTTCTCTGTGCGTGCCTCCACCGATTTAACCAGACCAGCTCCCAAGATCTCAAAGTCTTCCAAAATGGCCTCCACATTGGGAACTGTCATGGGCTCCGGACTGAGGGACGAGACCATCCTTCCTTTCACGTTCGTCACCTGCGGCGGAAGGGACAGGTACAAGCAAAGGGTTTTAGGTGTGTCCTCAGCTCAAGAGATCAAAATGGCTGAAGTCCTGTGGCCAAGGAAGTTGCCACACATTAGGTCCACCGAACCAGTGTGGATCCAGTGAGTCAACTTCCCAATTCACTTCTCTACTCCTTAACTGTGCTAAATGACAGGACTTCACATGTAGCACTCATCACAGTTTAGAAACCGAACAATGAACATCTGAGGTTACGTACGGAGAGATAAACTATAGTCTAGAACAGTGATGGCGAACCTTTTAGGGACCGAGTGCCCCAACTTTGATTCAAAACCCGCAATTTTTTTCGCAAAGTGCCAATACAGCAGATTAACCTGAATACAGGTGGCTGTGAAGGAGGCGATGTCAGGTGCCCGCAGAAAGGGCTCCGAGTGCCACCTCTGGCACCCGTGCCATAGGTTCACCAACACTGGTCTAGAATCAATTTTGACCACTTTGACTGGTCCAGGAGGCAGTCTGCTTGCCCTCGGGGTCTCCCAGGTGCAGGAGAAAAACCTTTTTAGGAAAAAAAAACCTAATCATGATTGAGATGGGCACGAACTGGTTTGTCCCAGATCGTAAAGGGGGCAGCACAGGTGCTGCAACTGCCCTCCTCTGGTTCTGTCAGCCACTCGCCAGGCTCAAGCGTGCTCACTTTCTTCACCTCCACAACTGATCTTCCGCTCCTGGCAACAGTTCAGACTTTTCTGCCCCACCCTCTGGCCTCATCTCCCACTCAGACAAAACGGTGGGGGCACAGAAGTCTATGCCTATGACTGGGAGATTAGCCAAGGAGGTGGAAAAAGCAAGCAAGCAAGCTGAGCCTTGGGAGAAGCTTGATCGGCTAGAGACGGGCGTTCGGAGCAACAGCACCTGCGCTGCTGCCTTTACGAACTGGGACGCTACGGCTCACGCCCATCTCTAAACAACAACCAAGAGACAGAACTGATCAGCTCTCTACTTCCAGATCTGGGACACTGTGGGGGAACCCTGGGACCTATCTAAAGAGGGGACTGCTGATCTTAGAATTTTCCAGGCAAGATAACTGACCCTCCCACTCTCTCACACCAACACCCTAGAACTGTGATGGCGAACCTTTTAGACACCGAGTGCCCAAACTGCGATTCAAAACCCACTACAGTAGCACCCACGTATCTGCTGATTCGCCATCTGCTGATTCATTTATCCGCGGATGGCGAGCAGCAGTGCAAGGGGCCGGGCCAGCAGTGGTCCAGGTCCCAGGCAGCACTCACCTACAGGAGAGGCACGGGTTGTGCTGGTGGAAGGGTCCGTGCAGCCCCAAAGGCCCCGCCCGCCCGCCCGCCGGAGAGGCGTGAGTGGTGGCGGCGGAAGCGTCCACGTGGCCCCGAAGACCCTGCTTGCTCGCCCACCCGGGCTCTCCTCCTGTTTTTACCCCTGGAACCTTCAGATAAGAGTATTTGCTCTTATCTGTGGATTTCATTATCCACGGGGGCCCAGGAACCAATCCCCCGCGGATACGGGGTCCTACTGTAATATTTCACAAAGTGCCAATACAGCAGTTTAACCTGAATACAGGTGGCTGTGAGGGAGCGATGTCAGGTGCCCACAGAAAGGGCTCCGAGTGCCACCTTTGGCACCCATGTCATAGGTTCGCCAACACTGCCTTAGAAAAATATCTTGGCGTGTAAGAATTCTGCCGGCCCACTCCTGGTCTGTAGCTCGGTCTCCAGCCTTCATTTGCTCTGCATTCCTGCTTCTGGCAGGTGAAGCGTCCTCCAGAAATGGAGCAAGAATAGGAAGTGTGGCTTGCAAAGGGAACCATCCCATCAAACCTTGGTTGGTGCAAACATTTCAGGGCTAGATTTTACAATCTGTAATATTTGCTCCTTCAACTGTTTTACATAGCTGGCTGCCCTGAAGTTGGTTTTTAAGTTGAAGGGCACAGCAGAAGCATTTGCAAGTGGAATTTTTTTCCCTTTGTAGGGGGTGGACCTCTTTGCTGGGCACAGATCACCAGCAGTGTAGCAATACATTTATCAGTGCCGAAACCTGCTTTGATAGTTCTCAGAGCTGCGTTCCCCAGAGGATTTCTAAGAAAAATTGCAAGACGCTTTGCTCATCCATGCCAAGAAACTAATTGTCACAGTTCTCACCTCCACCAGGAGCAGACGTTTTGTAGGGCTTGCAGTTCTTAACTGTGTATTCAAACAACCTGCCCTCCCGATACTTTGCAGTACAACACAGATCACTGGCAACAATATACGGTTGCCACCGAAAACAGACACAGCAATTTTTTATGAGAGTGGTCAACTTATCTCAGAAGAAGCAACCATATCGGAGGTGGATCGTGACCTCCCTGCCAATCAAGAAATGTCATCCATCTGATCCCGTGACTCCTGGCTCCTTTTGTGTTACAGCCAAACAGTGCTTGTCAATGAAGACATGGCAGCAAACCATAATATTGACTTTTTTTTTCTTGAACCTTGGGTTGCCATGTGTCATTAGGCCCTCCCTAGCCTTTCAAGTGAAGTTCAGTTGGCCAATTTTGGGAGATGTTACCCATCTGAGAGCAGGCCTTGTCATCCACTGAAATGCCCTAAACGACTTAGGACCTAGATACCTGAAGGACCGCCTCCTTCCATACGAACCTACCCGGCAATTAAGATCGAGCCAGGGGGGTGAGAGGGATGGCTTGTAGACATAGGGCCTTCTCGGCAGCTGCCCCCAAGTTATGGAATGCCCTCCCAAGTGAGATCCGCCTGGCGCCAACATTGATGACATTTCAACGCCAGGTAAAAAACCTTCCTGTTCCAGAAGTTTTTTAATTGATACAATATAGACTGTGGGTCCTATGATGACAATTTTAGTGTAACGATTTTATTATTGCTTTGATTTTTTTTGGTATTTATTTTTTACTATTTAAACTGTTTTAATTCTCTCGATTGTAAGCCGCCCAGAGACCTTTGGGTAGTGGGCAGCATATAAGTTGTATAAATAAATAAATAAATAAATAAATAAATAAATAAATAAATAAGATGTTTACAAACTGCCTCTTTACTCACTATGATCGTGCTGATATGCAGGACGCGTTCCAAACATCCAATGGGTTAAAAATAAAACTGCGGTGCAGGAGTAGGATTCTTGTTTTGCAAATCCACACATGAGATGATACAAACCCAGGAGATAAGCCTCTTATCTCTCCAATGCTACTGCTATGATTCTCACACTCAAAACGGTGTTATGCAATTGGGGGCAGGGGAGTGTTCCACGGCCATGCCATTGCCCTGAATCTTCTAACTTGCAAAGTGTGTTTTCTCCAGATCAGCAGCCACCAAGGACGCCTCTAAGCTGTGCGGCCACTCATGCCCCTGGTGCCCTCCATGTGGGGTTTTTCCACCCCCAAGCATCCGTTGTGACCATTTTCCTTCTGGTTGTGACAGAATCTACCGGGGGGAGGAGTTCCTTGGATGGGTGTGTGTCTATGGAGCGTGCACGCGCACAGAAATGCCCCACTCAGCAGGGATGGAAACTAGAGGACACGCTGACAGCCACTATTCCGAACGTCGCTTTGCTTCCTCATTATTATTTTTTACAAGCAGTTGACTGGACTCCAGATTTGGGGGCGATCCAACTTTTCTGCCCCCACCCACTGCCAAAAAGTCAGTGCATATATTCCATCTGTTCTCAACCTTACTGTGGCTTGATGTCCACCCTACCACCAGCTTTGGACCGAACATTCTCCTCCTTGGCCTCTCTCTTCCACTTGTCCTGTTTTCCTAAATGCTCTCTACACGGGGCTTCCCTTGAGGCTCACCTGGAGACGCCAAGTCCAAAACGCAACAGACAAACTGGTAGTCTGTGCACACCTCCATAGTTTACCCATGGTGTCCCGGATCAGGTTCAAGGTTTTGTCACTCAGGTATAAAGCTCTTCAAGGTTTGGGACCACAGCACCTGGTGGAGGGTCTTACCCCAATGTCACCTGCCCAACCCACCAGATCAACTCAGGCCGGGCTCTCCATCCAGCTACCCTGAGAGGGGCCTGAAAATCATCCACCAGAGAGAGGCAGGGCCTTCTTAGTGGTGGCACCAACATTATGAAATAAACTCCCAGAGGAGCGACATGTGTCCCCTTCCCTGTATTATTTCAGGAGACCATTGAAAACACTTTACCCCATATTTTTTCCCCATCTATGTATAACACGACCCCGTTTACTAACCCAAAATTCAAGCTTCGCAACCGCACAGTTCTCTCCTCAGCTTACTTCTGTGTATAAAATGACTCTCAGTTTTTAGTCTAACAATGTTAGATAAAAATATACAGTATTCTCCCGTGTATTAGACTATTTTTCTCCTAAAATTGTTAGAGTTAAAATTGATGGTTGTCTTATACATGGGAGTAACTCGGGGTTAGAACCATACATTTACAAAACTGGATTTTGGGTTGGAAAAGTAGGGGTGGTCGTATACATGGAGGGCATCTTATAGAGGGACAAATTATACATGGACAAATACTGTACTGTATCTAAAGGGAGGTTTTCCAATCAGACGCCAGTTCCACGTTTAGTGATAGTTTTTTGGTGCAACTGGTTCTTTTTAAAATGCTCCTGTCATATTATTGCTTTTGTGTTATATTTTAGCATTCTGTTGCATGGTTTTGTTTTTAATCCTTTATAACCCACCCAGAATAGTGTTTTCAAAACTAAAGTGTGTTGCTTACGTACAGGGCCTTTTTGGCAGCTGCCCCCAGATTGTGGAATGCCCTCCCAAGCGAGACCTGCCTGGCGCCAACACTGATGACATTCCGGCGCCAGGTAAAAACATTGCTGTTCCAGAAGTTTTTAAACTGATTATTGTGGGTCCTGATGGCAATTTTAGTGTAGTATTTTAATATATTGTATTTATTATATTTAAATGTTTTATTGTTGTAATTTTATTGCAATTTGATGTTTTGATTATTTGAATTGTTTACTTTGATTGTGAGCCGCCCAGAGACCTTTGGGTAGTGGGCGACATACAAGCTATATAAAATAAATAAATAAATAAATAAATAAATAAATAAATAAATAAATAAATAAAATGTACCGCCCCATAGTTCTCAAATCACAATCTGGGCAGTTTACAGGTAATTATGCAGGCTACACATCCCCCCCAGGTGCCCAATCAGTTAGGTACTAATTTTACGGACCTCAGAAGGATGGAAGGCCGAGTGAACCTCGAGCCAGCTACCTTGGACTGAACCCCAGGTCATGAGCAGAATTACAGCTGCAGTACAGCAGTTTAACCAGTGTGCCACGAGGCTTCAGCATGAATGGGGTGGTATATAAATTGCAGAAACAAACAAACAAATAAACAAAATACCTCAGCAATGAGGGAAAGGCGGAAGCAGACACAGAAAAGCAGCATCTCCTGAACTTGAATTGGGTTGGGGGTTCTGGGAGCCAATTATTTTAGCTCAATATAAATTTCCAGCCCGCATCCCTCCTCCCGCCTGGCCAGCTTTTGCGAAACCCTGCAATGCGTCATTCCTTTCCCTTCCTCTTCAGGAACGGCCTCGCCTCCATTCGCTCGCCAGCTCTTTGGATGCTGTGGACCCCCGTGTGGCTCTTCATGGTGTTCCCGAATCCCAGGACGGAAAGAGCTCACCTTGAAAGGTTGCGGCTCAAAGGCTGAAGGTTTCCAGAGGACTCCAATGACCTCTCCTCCGTGCTGGTCATAGAAGAAAAGGGCAAGATCGCTAAAAGCTTCCTGCCAGAAAGAGAATGGTAAAAGAGATGGAGTTGAGGAACTGAACTCACAAAAAGAAAGAAAGAAAGAAAGAAAGAAAGAAAGAAAGAAAGAAAGAAAGAAAGGAAAGAAAGAAAGAAAGAAAGAAAGAAAGAAAGAAAGAAAGAAAATTTTTTTCACCCAGCGTGTTGTTAGTCTGTGGAACTCCCTGCCACAGGATGTGGTGATGGCATCTGGCCTGGATGCCTTCAAAAGGGGATTGGACAGATTCCTGGAGGAAAAGTCCATCACAGGTGACAAACCATGAGGTAGATGTATCATCTCCAAGCTTAAAACCGGGGTACCTCAAGGACCAGATGCAGGGGAATGGTTTCTTACCTTGTTTTGGAGACAGATATCTAGTCTCGTGCACTCCCAGAGGCATCTGGTGGAGCCACTGTGAGATACAGGAAGCTGGACTAGATGGGCCTTTGGCCTGGTTCAGCAGGGCTCTTCTTATGTTCTTATGTTATGTTCTTAACTATCACCCGGATCAGTTAGAAAGACCTACACCACTCATTACCGCTTGAAAGACAGCCTGGGCACCATTGACGGAGAAGTAACTCAACATATTACCGGTCATGCTTCCTGATTCCTTTCCTTTTCACTCACCTCTTTCTTCCCTTACAGCTTGCCTTACAGAATGATATAAAACCCCAACATTTCCTACCCAAACCACTCTCAATGAGACCCTTGAAGATTCACTCTGAAACGAGCTGGAATCTCTAGCATGTACACTTTATTGAAACAGCGATGCCTACGCTGGCTTGGACACGTTGTGAGAATGGACGATGGCCGGATCCCAAAAGATCTTCTATAGGGAGAACTAGTGAAGGGAAAGTGCCCCAGAGGGAGACCACAGCTGCGGTATAAGGATATCTGTAAGAGGGACCTGAAGGCCTTGGGAATGGACCTCAACAGATGGGAAACCCTGACCTCCGATCGCACTGTCTGGAGGCAAGAGATACAGCATGGTCTACATAAATCTGAAGAGGCATTTGTCCAACAGGCAGAGGAAAAGAGGCAGGCACGGAAAGAACGAAACTCGAGGACCAGGCAGGAAACAGAATACATCTGCCCCCAGTGCGGTAGAGGCTGCCATTCCTGGATTGGTCTATTTAGTCACACTAGGTGCTGTTTTTTGGATCTCTACTCCAGGCATGATACCATAGTCTTTCGAGACTGAAGGATGCCAATGATGATGATGAAGATTCACTCTCAAATGTGTCTGACTTTGATCCAATTTGTCTCATTCTCATTTTTGAAACATAACATGGTCACACTCTTAGCACAGGGGGAAAATAACTAGTTACAGGTAAGAGATCCTCCTGGAGCTCTTCACAATCTTCTCTGGTTTTTACCACACGGAAAAGTTTCGCGTCATCTGCAATCTTGGCCACCTCATTGCTTATCCCTGTCTCCAGGTGATTTATGTACAGACTGAAAAGCAGCAGACCCAGGACAGATCCCTGGGGCACACCGCTTTTCACCTATCTCCATTGTGAAAATTGCCCATTGACACCAACTCTCTGTTTCCTGGATCTCCAGTTAGACTCCATCCATAGCTGCCACCATTCTATAACCATAAAAGAGCAACCATGCTACCTCCTGGCATATATCTAAGAGAGACTTCAAGTTCTTCCAACTGACAAAAATGGTTGTTTTATCCAGAAAAACCTCTTGTGTCTATTAAGTGGTCTATAAAGGTATGCCTAGTTTTGCATTTGCAAATTAGCTCCAGTTGGGCTGCACCTGTTCCCCCTCTCCCTGCCAACTTTTAAGTTCCCGTTTGAGGAAAATTGGTTTGCAGTATACAAATGTAAGTAACAACAACAACAACAACAACAACGGTGATGCTCTTTATGGAGGCTTCCAACAGCCTCAACCCATGAATTAGACCAGTGGTTCTCAACCCGTGGGTGCCCAGATGTTCCTGAACTACAACTCCCAGAAATCCTTTCCAGCACAGCGAGTGATGGAGGCTTCTGGGAGTTGAAGTCCAGGAACATCTGAGGACCTACAGGTTGAGAACCACTGAATTAGACCGTGTGTGCTGCCTGACCAACTATGGCTTGACGCTCTTGGTCTGCTTTGTCTTAGGTTTGGACGACTTGATTTCATGACTTTACCCTGTGTATTGTTATATGACTGTATTTGTTCTCATTTGACTGTGTGAGTGCCTAGTACTATGAGGTTTTACTTTTCTGGTCCAGTACACTTCCACTGGGCTGCTGAGAACATCCCTCTTTGCAGAGTTTAAAAATCATGCACAGCGAAAGAGTTGCAAACAGTAGTTCAGTTCTTCAAAAAGCAAGCTAGGATTTATTTGAAATCAGTTCCAAAAAAACAAACGTAGAGCTCTCTTACAAACGCAGATACCACCCAGCAGAGTAACAGGAAAACAAAATGAAGTATGAGTAGAGGAAGAGGAAGAGGAGGAGAACGGAGGCTCAAACATTCCTCCTTAAATACACAACACAACACATGTGACTTTTCTACAGGGAGATAATTCTTTTCGGGATTCTTTCAGTTGCAGCTTGTCAGCGTCTCACGCTTCAGAAAACCTAACACTAACTGGGTGACATAAAAGAGGAAGGAAGGAAGGAAGGCAGGCAGGCGGCTTCAATAGGATCACAAAAGACTTATTTCATCTCTTCACGACAGAACACACCCATCTGACCAAATATCTATGTTTCTTTTCTATTGACCGATAACTGTTTTCTTGCCTTTGGCCTCCCTTCTACAGTAGAACCTTGACTTACGTCATTAATCCGTTCCAGAGGTCCAGACTTAAGTCAAACATGACTTAAGTCAAATGAACTTTTCCCATAGAAAGTAATGGGAAAGTGGATTAATCCATTCCAGATGATGAAAAAGACCCCCGAAAACAGCAATTTAACACAAATTTGACTGGGATAGGAGATTCCTTCCGGGGATGTAAATAAAATGTCTCTTCAAAGAGAGGAGGAGGCAGTGGAATTATAGTCCACAAGTTATGCGCCTCCACTTTTTAATGATCATAGCAACAATGTCTAACATTTAAGTTTTTACTGATTTTTAACCTGACGTTCCAAGTTCTGAACAATTCGATGCTTACCATTAGAGTCCCACAACTGTACAGCTCCCCAACTAAAATGCTTCCATTGTGGACCAGACTTCTGCAGCCAGGTTTTTTACAAGACTGAGCCGACTATCTAACCAGCAAGGCCAGCCTCAAGCTCCTGGCCCTTCTTCTCCTCTGGTGGCAATGGCGGCTTCAGCAAGGCCGAGGACCAGCTCCAGGTGCTCAGAACTGGCCTCGCTGAAGCCGCCGCTGCCGCTACCAGAGGAGAGGAAGAAGGCAGGGGCAGTTTGGAGACAGCAGCCGCGATGCTGGGCCGTGGCTGCCGCCCGATTCCAGTGCCTTGCACCGGGGCTCTGAGATGTAAGTCAAAGCCTGCGACTCAAGTCAAACAGGTCCCTTCTTGATGCAAGTCAAATATGATGCAAGTCAAGCAGCATGTAAGTCAAGGTTCCACTGTATTATGAATGCTGCCACTGGGAGCTACATGCCTTCTGAAGATGGAGCTACAGATCATACCAGCAAGAACAGAAAGGGAGCAGAACCTCTGGATATCCAGAGATTTTGGGCTTAAATCTCCCAGATGCTCAGCCTAACCAGTGCACAGTACAGCATTCAGGGTGGTGGTGGTGGTGGTGCCAGCTAAATGTTCTCGACTCCTTTCCATAATCAATTCCACCACAAAGTATCAGCCTCAATTATTTCTATGCTTAGCTAAATCAGAGCCGGGCAACCACAGTGTTAAAGCTAATTCATTAATATGTACATTTGATCTAAGCTGAAGTGCTTGTGGTTAGCCAAGTACGGCCTGCAAAACTGCAGATGGTGGAAGATGAACAGGGATGCATCCAAACTGTCATCAGTTTCAAATGGGACTCATCCCGTTCCTGCCCCACCACCCCTCTGTTTTTTTTGGGAGGAGCATGAGCCTGGTCAAAGACACGAGAAGGGCTTTATATTCCCTATCAAAGATGCCATCTAAGGCAAGATTCTGCCAGTGCCTTAAATGTTTTTGCTTAGAAACGTGAAAAACCGAAGGTTCTCATCTGAACTCAGACTCCTTGTCTCCAGCCGGTGAGCCACAGATAAGATTTTGGCAGCTGCTGGCTAGAAACCGATTCATCCATCCAACAGGGAGGTTTGAAAACGCAACAACAGAAAAGCCATTTTCTAAAACTCAAGGAGAATTATTCGGAATACCGGCAAGGGTCCAAAGGAGAACACCCACCCACCCCGCTTTGCATGTTCCTGGAGCAGGACAAAAATCACAGCAAAAAAGTTTGGTTCCCTAGTCATGCCCACAAGGTGAATTGGATACAAAAATAATAATCAAAGGTTGCATCATTAGATTGAAATAGGAGTGTGCCAGTTGAGAGCAACTGACAGCGATGCTTCCCCGTGCCACAGAATAATGGGGGGGGGGGGGCTCCCCTGAAGACGCACTGATCTACAACCCTCCCCATTCCTACATAAGAACATAAGCACATAAGAAGAGCCCTGTTGGATCAGGCCAAAGGCCCATCTAGTCCAGCTTCATGTATCTCACAGCGGCCCTGCAAAATGCATCTGGGAGGGCGCGGACTAGATATCTGTCTCCTGATACCACATCTCTGCATCTGGCCCTTGAAATACCCCGGTTTTAAGCCTGGAGATTACACATCTCCCTCATGGTTTGTAACCTGTGATGGACTTTTCCTCCAGGAATCTGTCCAATCCCCTTTTGAAGGCATCCAGGCCTGGAGGAAAAGTCCATCACAGGTTACAAACCATGATGGAGATGTGTAGTCCCCAGGCTTTAAACCGGGGTACTTCAAGGGCCAGATGCAGGGGAATTGTATCAGGAGACAGATATCTAGTCTCATGCGCTCCCAAACGCATCTGGTGGGGCCGCTGTGAGATACGGGAAGCTGGACTAGATGGGCCTTTGGCCTGATCCAGCATGGCTCTTCTTATGTTCTTATGAACCCCAGGTTGTGAGCACAGTTTTACCTGCAGGACAGGCATTTAACCACTGTGTCACGGGGCTCCTCCTAACTTGCAATTTAGAAGGAGATGGCAAGAGGAGGCCTGGATGTGAGCAAAATGTAGTTGCACAGGATTCTGATAGGGAGGAATTCACTAGGTGAGTGGGAGGGATACTGGACACAAGATATGCAATTGCTTCACAGTGGAAGATCATCCTTACAAGGGCAGGGAGGAGAGATAAGTCTGTGTGCCAACTTTAGGAAGGATATCTGTTGTTTTATTTTGTTTTTCCGGTGAAGTAGATTGCTAAAGGCGAACCACAAAGTTGCGTCAGAGCTGTTGCCGTCAAACATACACACACTCCAGGAAGAAGGTGGAGAGAATACACTGAGGCATCACAGGCATACACCCTATCCTGCCACAGCTGGAGAGAAGAGAACCAACCCAATGATATGGAAAACCCTTTCCCAGGTGTCACTCTGAGCCTTGCAACAGAGCATCGGATGCAGCCGCGAGTGAAAACAGGTTCCATCCAGATTGGCAAAGGAAGCTTTCCCAGGGAGCTCCTCTCTCTTCCCCAGAAGCCCTTGGATTTGGCAATGTCAACAACTTCTGAATCATTGTGTGGTTTCTGAAGAAGGGGTCACAGAAGCCAGCTGGCCTGCCTACAGAGCGATAATCCTCCAAATCGCCATTGTATTAGCTTTCGTGGGGAAACATCTGTTGTTCTGCAGGGCAAGGAAGCAAGAACTGACTTTGTTTTGCTTGTTGGTATTACAGCAGGACCTTGCTATCCACGGCATCAGAACCAGCTCAGGCGCTGATCCACAGTCTGAAAACGTTAAAAATATGAAAGGAAAAATCCTAGATATCCGCATTTCTAAAGCTGACATTACCAGAACTGGCCACTAGAAGGAGCCAGAGACCATGCTATGTATAACAATCGCTGTAATCTGCGTTTTTCAGCATCTGCTGAAACCAATCCTCCATGAGTGGAGGAAAACCAAGAGTGGCATCTGGTATGTACGACCCTTTGCAAGATTTGAAGATGATCGGTCCCTCACCCAATCCCATCAGCCACTTCTGTTTAGGGACATCTGAAACTGTAGACAAAAAAAACTTTTCTAAGCTCTGATTATACAATTTGTTTAAAGTAAACCCCGTACTGGTTTGTAAACCAACTGAAGGGGATTTCGGCATCACCCTCAAATCTCCTTTCCTATCGCTGAAAACAACTCGGTCCAAAGCATGACGCACCAAATGTCTGTATCAGAACGTCCCCTAACCACTGCAGTGTCCAAAGATCCTCTGAACTGGTTTGATGAGGACAGCTTTTCAAGCTATTTCCCCTGAAAGCTTCCATGTAATGTGGCCTTTTTCAAACTGGGGTTCTCTTGAGACGTTCAAAAATCACTACCAAGCACAGCTGAGATAAAACTGGAGTTGACAGTAAATAGTTCAAAATCTTTGATCAGATGGAATGCCCTCAAACATGATGCGAGCAAGGTGAGAATTCAGTTCAGATGTCCAACTTTTCTGCCCAAATCTTTTCAGAAAACAACACTAGTCACCCCTTCCCCCAGGAGAAGGATTCAAAAAAACCCATTCAAATAGCATGCTCAGCATGATGGCAGCTGGGTGGAGAGTATAGACAACTAAGCATCTTCAGAAAAAGCATGGCGAGTTGGCTAGAAGATGAAGCATGGCAATATTTTGCTTTATCCCCCACTCCTTCCTTCCTTCCTTCCTTCCTTCCTTCCTTCCTTCCTTCCTTCCTTCCTTCCTTCCTTCCTTCCTTCCTTCCACCCATCAACAGTTCCTTCTTTCCTTTCTTTCTTTCTTTCTTCCTTCCTTCCACCAATCATTATTATCTCCTTTCTTCCTTCCACCCATCAACAGTTCCTTCTTTCCTTCCTTCCACCAATCATTATCTTCTTCCTTCCTTCCACCCTTCCTTCCACCCACCAAGTTCCTTCCTTCCTTCCTTCCTTCCTTCCTTCCTTCCTTCCTTCCTTCCTTCCTTCCTTCCTTCCACCCATCAACAAGTTACCGTATATATTCGAGTATAAGTCGACCCGAGTATAATCTGGGGCCCCTAATTTAAACCCCAAAACTGGGAAAATTTATTGACTCAAATATAAGCCTAGGGTGGGTGGCTAAAAGTCATTTTAAACATTGTTTTAAAATGACTTTTAAAAATGTCATTTTAAACATGGGGGGGTCAGGAGAAGTGGCACACAATGTTTAAAATGACTTTTAGCCACTGACCCAAACTTGCCTCAGTGGCTAAAAGTATTGACCCAAATATAAGCTGAGGACCCCTTTTTTCAGCCCAAAATTAGGGCTGAGAAACTAGGCTTATACTCAAGTATATACAGTACTTCTTTCCTTTCTTTTTTTCTTCCTCCCTTCTGTCCTTCCATCAATCATTATCTCCTTCCTTCCTTCCACCCATCAACAAGTTACTTCTTTCCTTTCTTTTCTTCTTCCTCCCTTCTGTCCTTCCATCAATCATTATCTCCTTCCTTCCTTCCTTCCTTCCTCCCACCCATCAACAAGTTACTTCTTTCCTTTCTTTTTTCTTCCTCCCTTCTGTCCTTCCATCAATCATTATCTCCTTCCTTCCTTCCTTCCACCCATCAACAAGTTACTTCTTTCCTTTCTTTTTTTCTTCCTCCCTTCTGCCCTTCCATCAATCATTATCTCCTTCCTTCCTTCCTTCCATCAACAAGTTACTTCTTTCCTTTCTTTTTTCTTCCTCCCTTCTGTCCTTCCATCAATCATTATCTCCTTCGTTCCTTCCACCCATCAACAAGTTACTTCTTTCCTTTCTTTTTTTCTTCCTCCCTTCTGTCCTTCCATCAATCATTATCTCCTTCGTTCCTTCCATCAACAAGTTACTTCTTTCCTTTCTTTTTTCTTCCTCCCTTCTGTCCTTCCATCAATCATTATCTCCTTCCTTCCTTCCTTCCTTCCACCCATCAACAAGTTACTTCTTTCCTTTCTTTTTTCTTCCTCCCTTCTGTCCTTCCATCAATCATTATCTCCTTCCTTCCTTCCTTCCTTCCTTCCTTCCTTCCTTCCTTCCTTCCTTCCTTCCTTCCTTCCTTCCTCTCTCCCCTCCCTCCTTCCCTCCCTCCTTCCTTCCTTCCTTCCTTCCTCTCTCCCTCCCTCCTTCCCTTCCTTCCTTCCTTCCTTCCTTCCTTCCTTCCTTCCTTCCTATTTTTATACCACCCAACTAATAGCTGAGCCATTACTCTAGACAGTTAACACAACATGAAAAAACCCAGATCATCACCACTACCACCACCACAACAGCAACAAGGAAAGGAGTACAGACAAAGGAGTCTACTTTTAATTAGTGCGCCACACACAAATTCACTGCTCCTTCCACCAGAGAGGTTCAAGGGCCGCAACACCTACCCGCAGCTCCCGGAGGTAGCACTGCACCGGGTCGTAATCCACCACGGGGAAAAAGAGTGCCTTCGCCGCCACATCGCTCTTCAACGTGCCCCGGACGAAGGACTTGGCGGGCTGGTCCACTGCCTCCAGGTGCCTTGGGATTTGCTTGGGGTTCAAGTGGATAAAGACGTCATAAAGATCCAGAGGTGGACGGAAGGCCATCTGTGAGAGGGACACCCAGAAGAACGAACGCCACTGAGAACAGATAAAAACGCGACACACCTCCCCAAAGCCCGACCAGCGGCGAGTCTCTCTGGTCAACCTTGTCCCTGCCATGGGCAAGTCAGCCTTGCCAGGATCAACATGTGGGCCCTTGGAAGCCCAGCCAGTCCTGTGGGTGGTTCAGGGAACCTCCCACACACACACACATACACTCAAGATGAGGGCTGGGAGAGTGAGAACAGACAAAAGAAAATATTTTTTTTCACCCAGCACGTTGTTAGCCTATGGAACTCCCTGCCACAGGAGGTGGTGATGGCATCTGGCCTGGAGGCCTTCCAAAGGGGATTGGACAGATTCCGGGAGGAAAAGTCCATCACAGGTTACAAACCATGAGGGAGATGTGTCATCTCCAGGCTTAAAACCAGGGTACTTCAAGGGCCAGATGCAGGGGAGTGGGATCAGGAGACAGAGATCTAGTCTCATGCGCTTCCAAAAGCATCTGGTGGGGCCACTGTGAGATACAGGAAGCTGGACTAGATGGGCCTTTGGCCTGATCCAGCAGGGCTCCTCTTATGTTCTTATGTTCTTGTGAGCGTAGCAGGCACGTAGCTCAGCTGCCACTGAAGAAGGGCTTAACCAATTGCTTGAAGGACCTGCACAGCTGATGGGGGTCACTTGCCCTCTACCAAGAGAGAGGCACAGCAGAGCCAAGCGGGACACCCTCTCACCAGGCAGATCCACGTGTGGAAAACCTGTCCAGGGAAAGATGGAGCGGCCTGCTCAGATTATGGCCACTTCCAAACTGAGGAACCCAGAGGCGCCCACCGCCAGGTCAGAACAAGAGGCAGATCCCACATAGGGCTCAGAACAGGGACTGTTCCAAGCTCCTGTTTTTATTGCAACACACCCAGGAAGCCGTACATGGCAGGGTGCTGTTTTCCAAAACATTTCAGCACCTCGAAGGTGCATTTCACTCTGAAACAGAAACGCTTTTTTATTAATTCATTTTTCAATCTATTTCTGCATTCCACACCCGGTCTAGCGTCCTCACTTTTGCTAACTGGGTGCCCTGGGCCCACCCCCTTCGCTGCCTTAGGACCCTAAAACCATGGTTTAATGGTTTAAACCTGTTCCCTGCAAACTGGCTTAACAGCAGGCATTTACTACAATGCAGGGGCCAAAGGCCAGGGGCAAGGTTCAGAGATAAACAGAAATCTAGACTTCGGTAACACCCTTGACGAAGGCCACTAAATGGTCAAAAAAGGGGCACAAACTCCAGAATTCCTTGTCAGGCAGGATGCTCCATGAGATGACAAAAGTGCCTGTCCCTGCGATGAAAGAGAGAGGAGGAGGCATGGCATCAACAATGCACCTCAGCGTGTTAATTGCCATTTCAATGCCCTTTCTTGGATTCAACCACATCGGCAATCGCCTTCCTACAGATGCGCAACACTCAATATCCAGTTCCATCTTTGAGCAACTTGCATCTTTCTTGTTCCCTAATTTTGCTACCGTTCTGACAGATGGCGTCTTTTCCCTTGGAGATGGGCAAAAACTGCCAGTTTGCTGGTTCGTGCTGGTTCGTTGGCAGTCGAAGCGGCGTTGGTGGTTCCCAGCCCCGCCTCCACCAGCAGGCATCCACTCAGAGGCAGCATCCCAGCGTCCCAGCCCTGCCTTCTCCAGGCCCTGTCTCTGATTGGGCAGCTGCCAGAGGGAGGGGAACTGTCAAACTCTTGTTCAGATGATCAACAAACCAGCACGAACCACCGAACCAGTGGTTCATGCCCATCTCTAATTTTAATGGTGGTTAAAAAAATTATCACATCACTCTACGTTTTGCTTTTACTTCTGGGCACTTTGTTTTCTGTTACCTTCTAATCAAATTCAATTTACTCCTGCACACCTGCACTAGCAATGGCGGATGTAGGATTGGTAGGTGTTTCAAGTAGTACAACCAGGGAAAGTGTGCAGAGATGAAACTTTTGCGATCAGATGCCACTAGAGATGGGCACGAATCAAAAAAATGGTGTTTCGGTTTTTCGTTTTTTTGTTGAGGGGTCTGTTTCGGTTTGTTTTTGTTTTACGTGAATGTTTGAAAAAAATTCATTTTCGTTTATTTGTTTTTCATTTGTACCCGCTTTTTGTGCTATTTTTAAAGCATTTCCATCCCCCAATGCCCCAGACCAGAGGGAAAACACTAAAAAAAAATGGATGCTGGCAGAGACACAGTATAGTCTAGGTACGCAGGGAGGCTGCAAAGGCAGTGGCGGGCGTTGCCCAGGGTGCAAGGCAGCCACAGAGTGACTGCACTGCAGGGCAGGAGAGGGTACTCACTAAGAGGTACGCACACACGCACACAGGGAGGCTGCAAGACTGAAGCTAGAGAGAAATCTCTTCTTTCTCTCCCCTAAGAGCCAGGCTGCAGCCGGCAGGAACACAGAGACACACACCTACCTGGCTGGCCTAAAGTGAAAATAACAAGTCACAGAGACAGCAATCCCACCCTAACTTCCACCGGAGACTGCAAGGAGGACGGGGGCTGCCAGAGCTTTTTATGCCCTCTGTGGCTGCCAGACCTGCCCAGTCTGCAACCTGGGCATGCTATTGGTTGAAGCTGTCCAAGAATTTACATGATCTCATCACATGGCTTGCATCCATTTTATGGCTGGAAACCATTTTGTGTCAAAGGGAAAAGAAAAAATACATCGCAGTAGGAGAAAGACTAAAACAAACGTTTTAAAGACCCCAACCCCCTGGTAGGTAATAAATTCAAATAATTATCGCTGCATTTTTACGGATGTCCAGGGCATTTTAATACCCAAGAAATCAATATTAGGCATCTGGGATCCATTTTGGGTTGATGTCCCCTAACTCCCCTTAAAGGAAAAAAATACAGCGATCTGAGAAAAGACATAAATGCACGTTTTAAGGACCCCCCCCCGGGTTAGGTATTATCAGGCAGAATAAATAATTATCGCTGAGTTTTTACAGATATTCACGACGTTTTTTAACATTTAAAAACAGCTCATTTCATTGCGCGTCGCCATTAACGAAAACGAAACGTAACAAACCTAATTTTCGTGGTTCTGTTCGGTTCATTCCAATTTCATCACAATTTTCGTTATTCGTTTCGTTACGCAATAAAACGAATAACGAATAACAAAAACAAAAAAGTTTATTTATTTATTTATTTATTTATTTATTTATTTATTTATTTATTGGATTTTTGCCCCACCCATCTTCCAGACGGAACTCATTTCGTGCCCATCTCTAGATGCCACCAACAAATCTCAAGACTTCGTGCTGTTATTCTAGATCAGACTGAGTTCATATACGCTCTCTTTGTTCATACCAGCTTGGAGACCTCATGAGCTACTCTCAAACATCTGAGTACCAATTCTGCTTGCTTGGCAGAGGGGAAATCAAACCGCCCCCACCCCTCCATGGGCTGAGCAGATCCCCAGGGACAGAAACAGCCAAACGTCAGATGGTATAGAGCAGCTGCCATGACACAAGAGCAGATACCATCTACGCATCTCAACAGAAGTTGACAGCTGAGTCATAAGGCCACAGAACATTCATAAAATGGGGGGGGGCAGGGAGCGCTGACAAAAATGTACTCGTGCTGGAGTGACAGATTCAGGAAGCTGGGGGTTGTCACCCTCAATGTTTATTTGATTTTGATTTTTTTAAAGAACGAGAGCACCCAGCTCTAATAACAGAAAATCAAAAAAGCAAAAGCAAAGTGTTCTGCTTATATTACCGCCCCATACCACTTCAAGTAGTCTCTGGGCGGTTTACAGTTTAATTACAGTAATGCAGGCTACACATTGCCCTCCCTCAGCAAGCTGGGTGCTCATTTTACCGACCTCGGAAGGATGGAAGGCTGAGTCAGCCATGAGCCGGCTACCGGGGATTGAACCCCAAGTCGTGTGAGCACAGTTTTAACCATTGCGCCATGGGGCATATTTTAGTCACATTTCCAATAAAATCATTGTTTCCCCACCTTTGGGCTCCCATGGTTCCTGTATTAAATGTTCTGGGCTGTATACCGTCCCTCGTTATTTTAAGCCACTTTGGGTCCTTTTCCAAAGAGAAAAGTGGGGTGGGTGGGTAAATAAATAAATAAATAAATAAATAAATAAATAAATAAATAAAGTCTTAACAACTCGCTGCCTTGGCCAGGATTCCTGGGAGTTGCAGTCCGAGAACACCTGGGTTACCTAAAGTCGGAAACCGCTACACCCAGTGCCTTGCAACAAGCAACGCTGAACTGCTGGGCAACTCAGTGGCTTAGGTCTCTCTGGGGGCAAAGTCAGAGGTTGGGAGTTCGATTCCCCGCCATGCCTCCTTGACAAAGGGGTGTGTGTGCTGGACCGCATGATCCAGTGGTAGAGATGGGCACGAAACGACCATTTTTTCGTTACCGTTCTCCGTTATTCGAATAACGACTGTTGCGATGGGGCAGGCTCGAACCGAACAGAACCAAGAAAATTTTCTTCGGTTCTGTTCGTTTCCATTACTGGCATCGCGCCGCTCGCGCGATGAAAAATGGAGCAGCCGAGGGCGGCAAGAGGGGGCTGGGCCTGGTGGAGCCTCTTTGCCCCCTCCCCGCTGGAGCCGACGCGAGACTTCGCCGGTCTTGTGAGAAGAGGCGGGATCCGAGCCCTTATGGGCTGGGCTCCGGGATCTCGGCCACGTAGCGAAGCGGCGACGGTGCAGCCGGTTCGGAAGCCAGAGCGGAGGGCATCGTTGGAGCACGGGGAGTGTGGAGTGCAGAGGCACCCCCCCACACACAGGTTTCCCGGGTCTAAGCCAGGGGGGTGCGGGGCGGCGATCTGCTGGGGCGGTGGCTCCTGGGGCGGAGTGGTTCCCGGGGAGAAGGGCTCCGGGGGTAGTGACCCGAAGAGGGTGGCGGACAGCGCGGTGGATCGGTCCTTGGGGAGGGGGCCCAAGGGAAGGCAGTGCTCGGCGGTGCTCTGGGGGTGGCAGCCTGTTTGGGGGGGGTGATTGGAGCAACGGCCAGCTCCAGGAGGACTTCCTGTGGCCACGGGATCGCTCTCCCGGCAGGCTTGCCACTGGCTCCGGTGGCGCCCGGCCCCAGGAGGGCTCCCCGTGGCTACGGGACGGCTCTCCCAGGAGGCTTGCCCCAGCCCCGGGAGAGCTCCCCGCGGCCACGGGAACGCTCTCCCGGCCTGCATGCTGCCGGCTCCAGTGGCACCCGGCCCTGGGAGGGCTCCCTGTGGCCACACCCGAAAAACGAAGAAACGGAAATGAAGCGGGCCCCAGGGTCCCGAAAAACGGAAACGGAATGAAGCGGACCCCAGGGCCCGAATAACGACCACGAAACACCATTTTGGCATTTCGTGCCCATCTCTATCCAGTGGGTCCCTTCCGGCTCCGCAGTTCAGAGGTCCTTAGGGTCATACCTTCACATCTTGGCTTCCAAGAGGATCCATGAGTTGCTGTTCCAAAGCCCGAAGAGATTCCGTGGCCAACACAAGTAGGCGCTGTAGGATCTGAAGGGTAGGGGGGAGAAGAGAAAGAGGCCAGGGTAGCATTTTAAAAAGTATTTTTAAAAGGAAACTAAATAATTTAGTGCTTACGGAGAGTACCTAAAGATGATTGCCAAGGCAAGGTCATTTACTTATACCAGGCATGTCCAAACTTCAGCCATCCAGATGTTTTAGACCTCAAATCCCACAGTCCCTTGTCATTGGCAATATAGGCTTAGAATTCTGGGAGTTGTGGTCCAAAACATCAGGAGGAGGGTCGAAGTTTTGACATGCCCAACTTATACATACAGAGATAAAAACTCAGTCTTTGAGGTGGGGAAAACTACAGATTTGACAGGATCCAGTAGGGCTCTTCTCAAGTTCTCATGTTAAGCTATGATGGGGATATTTGTTACTTTCAAGCTTAAAAGGAGGGCACCTCCAAGCGCCAGACAGAGGGGAGTCGCATCAGGAGACAGGGATCTTGTTGTCTCATTTACTGCCAGATGCACCTGGTGGGGCTACTGGAAGATCCAGGAAGCTAGACTAGATGGGGCCCCTGGGCCTGATCCAGCAAGGCTCTTCTTATAGTAGGTTCTTATGGTCACTAGCACCAGAAGACAGTGGAAGTTCGGCTCACCTGTGCTGAAGGTGCCTCCTTGGTCCACAATGAGTTCCGCTGATCTCTGGGGGTAGCAATGAACATGACGGGGAGGTGAGGCCGGGCGGCAACAAAATGGTTCTGGATCTCCACATTATCTGCATCTGGACGCGAAGAAGAAGAAGAAGAAGAAGAAGAAGAAGAAGAAGAAGAAGAAGAAGAAGAAGAAGAAGAAGAAGAAGAAGAAGAAGAAGAAGAAGAAGAAGACGATAGCATCAGACAAAATTAACTGGGGGGCAATAATGCATGTCAAAGTAACTGTCATTGTGGTTCCATGATAGAACCACAATATATGCTGGGCAGGTAAGGGGTGGGGTCCAGAGAACCCTGGGACTAAATTCAGCCCTCCTGGGACCAAATCTGGGCTACCTTGTGATTTCACACTTCACCATCTTTCGTACCCTTATTCTCGTACTTTAAAGCAAAGCAAAGCAAAGCAAAGTGTTCTGCTTATATCCTGCCCCATACCCCTTCAAGTAGTCTCTGGGCAGTTTACAGTTTTTAAATACAGTATGCAAGCTAAGCATTGCGCCCCCCCACCTCCAGTAAGGTGGGTACTCATTTTACTGACCTCGGAAGGATGGAAGTCTGAGTGAACCCTGAGCCTGCTACCTGGGACTGAACCCCAGGTTGTGAGCAGTTACAGCTGCAGTGCAGGCATTTAACCACTGCATCACGAGGCTCCTAAAAGGCCAAAATGTTGATTCTAAGAGCCTTCTACTGGTGCAAAAGGCTTCAAGGTTTTGTTCTGTGTGGCAGGCTTTCCTTTTGACCCCTCAATCCCAGCTGCTGAGGTACAAACCAAAAATGCTCCAGAGGCCTTCTCCCATAGGTCCAGATACCCTTGCTTGCTCTGCGGCTATTCTTAAAAAAAAAATAGCCTTCCCTTGTAAGGTGTCGACTCCAAAGTCCATTAAATCATAACCGTGGTGTCAAGTCACTTCTGATATCTGCCGGCCCTTTCCAGGGTTTTCTAGGTACAGCATCCTCAGAAGCGTTTCATCCTTCCTTACTTCTGGGGTGCCCTGGAACTCCTGTGCAATTTGCCCCAAGGCCCCACAGGCTGGCTCTCGCTCTTGGGAAGCCCAGTGGGAAATCTAACCCCGAGCCTCTGGCTTTGCAACCTGATGTCTAAACTAATGAGCTATGCAGCCACCTCAAAGTCCATTGAACATAAGAACATAAGAAGAGCCATGATGCTGGATCAGGCCAAAGGCCCATCTAGTCCAGCTTCCTGTATCTCACAGTGGCCCCACCAAAAGCCCCCGAGAGTGCAAGAGACTAGATCTCTGTCTCCTGATCCCACTCCCCTGCATCTGGCCCTTGAAGTACCCTGGTTTTAAGCCTGGAGATGACACATCTCCATCATGGTTTGTAACCTGCAATGGACTTTTCCTCCAGGAATCTGTCCAATCCCCTTTTTAAGGCACCCAGGACAGATGCCATCACCACACCCTGTGGCAGGGAGTTCCACAGACTAACAACACGCTGGGTAAAAAAATATTTTGTCTGTTCTCACTCTCCCAACCCTCAATTGTGGGAGTAGATGTCCCCTAGTTCTGGTATTTTGTTAGAGGGAGAAGAGCGTCCCTCTATCCACTTTACTCATGCCCTGCATTATTTTATATGTCTCAATCATATCCCCCCTCAGGGGCCTTTTTTCCAGACTAAAGAGCCCCAAAAGTTTTAGCCTTTCCTCATAAGGGAGGTGCCCCAGCCCACTAATCATTTTAGTCGCTCTCTGCTGCACCTTTTCCAGTTCCACTATGTCTTTCTTGAGATGCGGTGACCAGAATTGTACACTCATGACATTACACTTTGCAACTCATTATATAACCACGTACCCAAGGAACATCTACTTACTGATAACTAGGCTCCTTGCAACTAAGTATGTCCAAGCTTTGAAAAAAGGGTTTTCTCGAGACAAGTCCTAGCAGGAGCAGGCAATTCAAAAATTAGGTAAGCAAATTTTAAATTCTTATGAAAGCATCTAAGTCAGCAGGTGCAGGAAAGTCAAGTTCTAAATAACGGAGCCTGATCTGTGAGCAATTCTGCAAGAGGACAAGACCGGGCACCTTTATTTTGTCTGATACGGAGAAGGCAGTGCAGCTGAAAGCAAACCTGGCAAAGAATCTTCTGGATTTTGGAAAAGCCCGATACCAACACAAGCATGCAGCAATTGGTCCATCAAAATAAGCACAACATTCTTGTTTTTAACAGATCAACCACTCTTCAAATTGCTGTACAGTTTTGACACAGTCCCGCACCAAAGGCTGCTGAGAAAATTGCACAGTCAGGGGATAAGAGGGCAGGTCCTCTTATGGATTGAGAACTGGTTGAGATCCCGGAAACAAAGAGTAGGTGTCAATGGGAAATTTTCACAATGGAGAGAAGTGAAGAGCGGTGTGCCCCAGGGCTCTGTCCTGGGACCGGTGCTTTTCAATCTGTTCATAAATGACCTGGAGACAGGGATAAGCAGTGAGGTGGCCAAGTTTGCAGATGACACAACACTTTTCCGTGTGGTAAAAACCAGAGAAGATTGTGAAGAGCTCCAGAAGGATCTCTCCAAACTGGGGAAATGGGCTGAGAAATGGCAAATGCGTTTTAATGTAACCAAATGTAAAGTAATGCATATTGGGGCAAAAAATCCAAACTTCATCTATCAACTCATGGGCTCTGAGTTATCCGTGACGGATCAGGAAAGAGATCTTGGTGTGTTGGTGGACAGCTCCATGAAGGTGTCTCCCCAATGTGTGGCAGCGGTGAAGAAGGCCAATTCCATGCTAGGGATTATCAAAAAGGGGATTGAAAATAAAACAGCCAACATTATAAATGCCGTTATATAAAACAATAGTAAGGCCCCACCTGGAGTATTGTGTACAAATAATGCAGGGTATGAGTAAAGTGGATAGAGGGAAGCTCTTCTCCCTCTCTCAAAATACCAGAACTAGGGGACATACACTCAAATTGAGGGCTGGGAGAGTAAGAACTGACAAAAGAAAATATTTTTTCACCCAGCGTGTTGTAAGTCTATGGAACTCCCTGCCACAGGGTGTGGTGATGGCATCTGGCCTGGATGCCTTCAAAAGGGGATTGGACAGATTCCTAGAGGAAAAGTCCATCACGGGTTACAAACCATGATGGAGATGTCTAATCTCTAGGCTTTAAACCAGGGTACTTCAAGGGCCAGATGCAGGGGAGTGGTATCAGGAGACAGATATCTAGTCTCATGCGCTCCCAAACGCATCTGGTGGGGCCGCTGTGAGATACAGGAAGCTGGACTAGATGGGCCTTTGGCCTGATCCAGCATGGCTCTTCTTATGTTCTTATGTTCTTAATTCTGGTCACCGCATCTCAAGAAAGACATAGTGGAACTGGAAAAGGAGCAGAAGAGAGGGACTAAAATGATTACTGGGCTGGGGCACCTCCCTTATGAAGAAAGGCTAAAACATTTGGGCCTCTTTAGTCTGGAAAAAAGGCGATTGAGGGGGGATATGATTGAGACATACAAAATAATGCAGAGTATGAGTAAAGTGGATAGAGGGAAGCTCTTCTCCCTCTCCCAAAATACCAGAACTAGGGGACATACACTCAAATTGAGGGCTGGGAGAGTAAGAACTGACAAAAGAAAATATTTTTTCACCCAGTGCGTTGTAAGTCTATGGAACTCCCTGCCACACAATGTGGTGATGGCATCTGACCTGGATGCCTTCAAAAGGGGATTGGACAGATTCCTGGAGGAAAAGTCCATCACAGGTTACAAACCATGATGGAGATGTGTAACCTCCAGGGTTTAAACCAGGGTACTTCAAGGGCCAGATGCAGGAGAGTGGTATCAGGAGACAGATATCTAGTCTCATGTGCTCCCAAACGCATCTGGTGGGGCCGCTGTGAGATACAGGAAGCTGGACTAGATGGGCCTTTGGCCTGATCCAGCATGGCTCTTCTTATGTTCTTATGTTCTTAATATTTAGATAGCCCTCTTTTAAGCAAAGCAAGGGGTTAGGGTTAGGCTTATATAAAGCCACGTCACACTTTTCTGGGTGGTTTACAACTTACTTGTCCAGACCACACATTCCCCAACCCCACCCTGCAAGTGAGCTGGGTACTCATTTAACCAAACTTGGAAAGGTGGAAAGGCTGTGTCAACCTGAACCTCTTGGGATTGAACTCAGGTCATGAGCAGAGGCTTGATTGCAATACTGCAGTTTAACCACGAGGCTCCAGGCAAAGCCATTTTTGTCATGGGTTTGGGATGGACAACAACACGAACTACTTCTTGACACAGCACATAAATGAGTGTCCAAAACTTGTGACCCGAGGGTGTCGACAGTCACAGTCAATTCAGACTCTATTCTGCTCTGGTCAGAGCCCACCTGGAGTCCTGTGTCCAGTTCTGTACACCTCAATTTAAAAAGGATGTTGACAATCTTGAATGGGTCCAGAGGAGGGCGACCGGGATGATTGAGGGTCTGGAAGAAATGTCTTATGAGGAACGGCTTAGGGAGATGGGAGTTTAGCCTTTCAAAAAGAAGACTGAGGGGGATATGATAGCTATGTTTAAATATTTGAAAGGATGTCACACTGAAGAGGGAACGGGTTTGTTTTCCATGGCTTCAGAGACTAGGACTCGGGGCAATGGTTTCAAACTACAGGAAAGATATTCCATTTCAACATTATGAAGAATTTCATGACAGTTAGGGCTGTTCGGCAGTGGAATATGCTGCCACAAAGTAGGGTGGTGGAGTCTCCTCCTTTGGAGGTTTTTAAGCATAGGTTGGATGGCCGTCTGTCAGAAATACTGTGATGGGGGTTCTTGCATGGCAGGGGGTTGGACTAAATGGCCCTTGAGGTCTCTTCCAACTCTATGATTCTATGATTCTAAGCTAGATATGATGTACGCAATCTTGAAACAAGATCTTAAAAGTGTCAACAGGTGCAAGATCAGGGAAGCTGGAAGGCCCGTTTCTAAAAGTGCTCTTGAGGGGCAAGCACTGTTTGTAGGGAGAAAGCAGAAAGCCCACCTTTGAACTGAGAAGGCAGCATAAGTATAAAGCTTTCTCTCAAGAAGATCCAACTTTGATGAGACAGAAAACTTTGCCTGGAAAAGTGGAGGCAGCAGGAGAAGAGCACGATGTGAGATGGGTGGACTTTATGAAGGAATCCACAGCCTTCAGTTTGCAAGACCTGAGCAAGTCCGTTAACAATAAGATCCTTTCATTTAATCCATAGGGTCGCCATTAGAGATGGGCACAAAACGGAAAACAACACACTGTTTTGTCATGTCATAAGGTTATGAAACGTTTCGTAACGAAATGAAACGGCAGACAGCGTTTCGTTACTAAACGAAACGTCATTTCCCCCCCCCCAGAACAAAACAATTTGTTCTAGAGGAAATGACAGCGGAGCTTCCTCAAGCTCTTTCCTGTAAACCCCCCAAATTTGGAAAGGTTTGGGGGTCAGGGAGCTGAATTATGAAGCTCCAAAGGGAAACTAGGGGAAAAAAGCTTCACTTTGGAGGGGGGGGGGAATTCTAAATGAGTCGGAAGCCAATCCATGCGGTTCATTGAGAGAGTGTGGTGCACACCTGCCAGCAATTTAGGAGTTAATTTAACCACCAGCTTAACCCCCATTAACTCTGAGAGTGTTGGAATGTGCGCACCACACTCTCTCCATTAACTACCCGCCCCCCTCTGGAGCTTCATAACTCAGCTTCCTGGCCCCCAGACCTTTCCAAATTTCAGGGGGTTACCTACAATCGCTTGAGGAAGCTGCCCTTCCATTTTGGTCCTTTAGGACCCAGGGGAGCATATCAGTTTGTTTCATTTCATTTCACTTCGCAAGGAAGCTACTTTAAAAATTTGTTACAAACAAAACACAATAAAACTACTACAGAAACAAAACAAAATGCTATTTTTCTGTTTTGTGCCTCTCTCTCGTCGCCATAGGTTGGAAGCAATTCGGCAGAACACAATGACCCAAAATAAAAAATAAATCATAAACCATAAAACACAGCCCACTGGGCTCTCCAGTTGAATCTGCCTTTCTTCTTTCATTGTTCCTGCTGTAACTACTCTCATTTACCTGCAGCTATTTTTAATTGCTACTTGTTTTAATTTTTGCATGAGCTGCCTTTAACTTGATTTCTGGGAGACAGAAGACGCATTGACTGAATGCTGAAGCCCAATTAAAAACAGCAAGCACGGTCTTACCTTCCAAGCGGAGAAAAAGACAATTAAAAGGTTATCCGTGCTTTACAACGATTTTAACATGGCGTTTTACCAAAAAAAAATGCATTTTGTTTGAAAAACAAAAGAAGCAGAAACAGTTTTAAGCAGCCAGGATATATTGTTTACCCAGCGTGTTGTTAGTCTGTGGAACTCCCTGCCACAGGAGGTGGTGATGGCATCTGGCCTGGATGCCTTCCAAAGGGGATAGGACAGATTCCTGGAGGAAAAGTCCATCCCAGGTTACAAACCATGATGGAGATGTGTCATCTCCAGGCTTAAAACCAGGGTGCTTCAAGGGTCAGATGCAGGGGAGTGGTATCAGGAGACAGAGATCTAGTCTCATGCGCTCCCAGATGCATCTGGTGGGGGCCGCTGTGAGATCCAGGAAGCTGGACTAGATGGGCCTTTGGCCTGATCCAGCATGATGGCTCTTCTTATGTTCTTATGCTTTAAAAAGGATTACAAGCCACCTGCAGCAGAAGCTCAGGGAAGAAAATCCCCCAGCAGAAAGGCGGGTGAATCCAGGAAACGACCATCGATCGAGCTGTGGAGCTGCTGTCTGCCTTTTGTCCTGTCCTATTTGGTTTGGGACAAGTCTCCGCAAGGAGGCCTCGAGAGGGGACAGTGCCGATTCCCCGCCACCACCTCCCAAGCAAGGCTGAAAACACACATGCCAAGCCAAATCCTCCCACCCGAGACATCCACACCTTCGTCACCCGCCCCCCCCAACTCCCTTTCTCACCTTTGAGTTCACCATTCAGGTTCACAACCAGGGGGCTGTTCTTCCAGTCGAAGGTGGCCAGCAGGTGAAGGAAGCGCAGGAAACCCACCTGGGGAGAGCTTTGAGAGGGAGAAAGGGCACCGAGGAGGGGTGAAACACAACATACACAACACACACAGGTTACAAGGAACATACAACACCCCCCTCCGCTGCCGCAGCTCCCTCCGGTGCCATCGACTGACATCCCCTCCAACCTATCAAGCTATAACTCCCCCCCCCCCGGTTCCTCCCTCTCCTCCTGCAGACCCAAGCCGTCTGTGCCTTTTTCTTCACTGGCTCATGGCGACCCCCTGTGAAATGGCCGTTCGACCCCCGCAAAGGGGTCCCGAGCCCCACACGGGGAACCACTGACAAAACACAAGGAAATATGCCTCATTGAAGAAATATCTCTCTCTCTCTCTCTCTCTCTCTCTCTCTCTCTCTCTCTCAAACACACACACACACACACACACACACACACAGAGAGAGAGAGAGAGAGAGAGAGAGAGAGAGAGAGAGAGAGAAATCCAGCATTTGGGGCGCACAGCAGTCCTGGCAGAGCTGCAAATATACAAGGCTTTTGTAAGAGACGCGAGAGGCAGGTGCCCGCCACCGCCCTCACCTGGGTGCCGTGAAGGGCGCCGGGCACAGGAAGAGGAACGCCGCCAGGAGGTCCACGCACTCCTCTGACAGGCTGTCGCTCATCATTTGGGCCCTGATCCAGCGTTTGGCGAGGCGGGAGGTGCCGCTGAACGCAGGGTGTTGCTGCTGCAGGCTGGGACGGAACGGGGACAGGCTGAGCGTGCCGGTGGTTCTCCAGATGGCCCCAGGGAGGCCCTGGGAGAGCCGTTGTGTCGGCGGGCTGCACGTTCGGAAGCAGCTCTCGCCCTGCACGCCCACTCCCCCCACCCCCACCCCCACCCCTGAGAGCGTGGACACATCTACACCTTGCGGCGCATCTCCAACCTAAATCTGACCCAGGGACTCTCCAGAACGGCCGTACCTCACACCATGATAAGAGTGTTCTGCTTATATACCGCCCCATAGCACTTCAAGCACTCTCTGGGAGGTTTACAATTTAATTATGCAAGCTACACATTGCTCCCCCCTCCCCCCAAGCAAGCTAGGTTCTCAATTTATCAACCTTGGAAGGATGGAAGGCTGAGTGAACCCTGAGTTGGCAACCTGGGATTGAACCCAGGTTGTGAGCAGAGTTCATAGAATCATAGAATCATAGAGTTGGAAGAGACCTCAAGGGCCATCTAGTCCAACCCTCTGCCATGCAGGAACCCCATCACAATATTTCCGACAGATGGCCATCCAGCCTCTGCTTAAAAACCTCCAAAGAAGGAGACTCCACCACCCTCCTTTGGGGCAGCAGATTCCACTGCCGAACAACTCTAACTGTCATGAAGTTCTTCCTAATGTTCAAATGGAATCTCTTTTCCTGTAGTAGTTTGAAACCATTGCCCTGAGTCCTAGTCTCTGAAGCCATGGAAAACAAACCTGTTCCCTCTTCAATATGACATCCTTTCAAATATTTAAACATAGCTATCATATCCCCTCTCAGTCTTCTTTTTGAAAGGCTAAACATTCCCAGTTCCCTAAGCCGTTCCTCCTAAGACATTTCCTCCAGACCCTCAACCATCCTGGTCGCCCTCCTCTGTACCCGCTCGAGGTTGTCAACATCCTTTTTAAATTGAGGCGCACAGAAATGGACACCGTTCTGACTGCAGTACTGCAGTGTGGCCACTCCTATAACAGGGGATGGATCTAGACCAGTGGTCCCCAACCCCCGGTCCGCGGACCGGTGCCGGTCCGTGGACCAATCAGCACCGGGCCGCCCGGAGGGGCGGGGCGGGGAGAGGAGGCGAAACGGGAGGCCCCTTTGCATGCTGGGGAACATAGTTTCTTACCCCGCCCGCCCCTCCGTTTCCTGCCCAGCTTTCCGACTTCCTTCTTCCTGACGGGGCTGCCAAGCCTGCCGGCCCGTGGTAGTCTTCTCCCCACCCCCTCCCCACTGACTGCCGCAAAGCCTTTCGGAAGCGGTTCTCCCCCCACCACCAGAGGGGAGCGCGCGAGGGCCATTCCTTTGAGGCTGAGAGGGGGAGGGGGAGGGGGAGGGGCAGCGAAGGCGGCAGCCGCTGCTCCTCTAGTAACGGCGGCGGCAGCACAGGCGTGGTCGCAACCACCGCCGTGGCTTCTGGCTGCGACCTCACTTCCTCTTCCGGGCGCGCGGGCCTTGGCGGTAGCGGGTCAGTCGGTCGGTCTTTTTGGAACCGTCGGCCTCCTCCCGCCTCCCCCTTCCTCTTCAAGGGAAAGGGGGGACCGACTAAGGGGTTTTTCTCGCCCTCCCCCCATCCCCCGCCCCAGGAGGAGCCGCCGCCGTTGCCTCTTCAACGCCCCCGACCCTCATCACTCCCCCACCCCCACCCGCCGCCTTAAGAGTAGCCGACAGGATGGAGTCGGTGATTGTCAATCACCGTGATTGAGGACAAGAGAGAGAGAGAGAGAGATTCCGGTTCTCTCGTGCTCCTGCCTTCTAAGCTGCGGAGTGATTTCGACCACTTTTATTTCCCCCGTTAGAAGGGAGGGGGGGAGAAAGAGAGCGCAAAGGGCAGGAGGAAACTGCACACGCCAGCCGGCCGGTGAGGGCGTGCGGGCGCGCGCGCGCGCGATGCAGCTCCATTGAAACCCGGGCTCGCCGGCCGTTAGTTGAGAGGGAGACGGTGGCTCGAGGGTGTGCGCGCGCCCGCTTGCCGGAGGAGGGGGGGAGAGATGGGGGGAAATGTGGTTCCTTTCAGCGTGTGGCTGGGCTGAGGTGGAGGAGAGCGACGGAGCCAGAGCCAGGGGACGGAGGGGGGTGGGGGTGGGGGAGAAAGAAGGTGAAAAGGAGGGGGGGAAAGCCGAGGACGGGGGGGGGGAGGGAAGCTTTGGGGAGTGTCTGCCCCTGAGCTAGGAAGCTGAAGGGAGGAAAAAATAAGAAAGAGGAAGCCAGAAATTGTTGAAAAGCCCCAAGGCACTCACAGAAGCAGGGATTGTGTGTGTGCGTGTGTGAGTCGTGTTGAGATGAAGGGCGACCTGTGAGGACCCGTCGAGGAAAGGGGTGGGTACGGTGGGTTGGGGCCCTTGCTTCTTTTCTTTCTTTCTTTCCGGGTGGTGGTGGTGGTGTGCCTGCCTGGCTAAAGCCTCTCTGGACAGCATCCCCATCATCATCATTATTGTTTCTGGAAGGAGGACTTAAGAAGAAGAAGAAGAAGAAGAAGGGTGTCTTCGGGAGAGCTTGTCTCCCCCTGCCTCCTTTTCCTCTTTAATCCTGGGTGGGGGTGGACGAAGAAGAGCCAGGGCTGATCTTGTCTGCGGAGCATGTCAGTTGCAGGGTGTGTGTGTGTGTCTCTGTGTCTTGGTGGATGGGGATCAGGCTAGATTGGGAAGGCGAAAGAGCGATCTCTTTCCCCTGAGCTCGCCTGGGGAGCGGGTGGGGGGGGGGAGAAAGGCCACTTGTTGGAAAGGGGTGGGGAAGGGAGAATGCGGGTTCTGCTCTCCCTGTCATGTTCGCGCTTTTCCGTGGCGGGGGGGGGGATAAGATTAGCTCGGAAAGGCTTCTCGTCGGGGGCTCCCTCGCCAGCGTATGTGTGCACGCTTGCCTTGCTGGCTGGTAGCGTGGCTGCTGCAGACGGGAAGTTTGCAGCAGGTGAGGAGGGAGAGGAAAGAGAGGCTTGTGTGGCTGATGTAGGATCGCTCCTTTCCCCTCTTCTCCTTCCTCTTCCTCTTCTGCTCAGAGAGAGGAGGAAGAAGGAGTCTGTGAGAGGCATTGGGAGGGGTGGCGGTGGGGGGCTGAAGCAGAAAATGAACATTGCGAGGCTCGCGATCGCTCCCTTTTTGGATGAGGTGGGTCACGAAGTGTCGGTTGTCGCTGTAGCCCTGATTCCTTTGTGTGTGTGTGTGTGTGTGTGTGTGTGTGTGTGTGTGTGTGTGTGTGTGTGTGTGTGTGTGTGTGTATCAAAAGTACGTTGCGATCTGGGGTTGTGCAACCTATCTGTGTGAAGCGGGGTTTTCTGCAGTGACAGCAACCAAAACAAAACAAGCGGGCCACGGAAAAATTATCTAACATTTACCGGTCCTCAACGATAAAAAGGTTGGGGAGCACTGATCTAGACCATGGATCCTCACTCAGTTCTGGCCCAAGAATAGGACTGAAGAGTGATCACCCAGGTCCCAAGAGGAAATCTCATTGAACTTAACAGGCCGGGGGGGGGGCTGCTACTTATGAAGTGTAACGTTTGGAACAACATGGCGGTTAAAGCTGACTGTCTATCACCTGGACCTTTGTTTCTCACCACCCACATCCTCCACGCAGCTGCCATGACAGCAGACCCCACAACTTCCATCTCAGGATGGTGGAACCAGAAGAGGACAAAACAAAAGTTATTTTTCTTCTCTGTAGAACTCCCAGCGGCCATGTTGGTTGGGCCTCCTCTGGGAGTTCCAGTCCCAGAAGGGACCTCTCCAAGGTCCAAAAGGCCTCGGCCCATTCCAGCCGCCTCCCTCACCCATGGAGAGTGCTGGTCAAAAAGGGCAAGTGGGCCGTCTCGAGTTCCAGCTGCTGCGACTCTGGCGTATCCCGGTACTTCAGCATCCCTTCTGGAGTGACCACCTCCTTCAGGATCTGGGGCTCTCGGTGGTAAGCCACTTGGACACGGAAGACGTAGCCATCCTGAGGAGAAAGAAGAGAGAATACAGTCAGCCCCCGCCGATCGCGGGGGTTAGGGACCCACCCCACCCGCGGTCGTTGAAAATCTGCGATATGCGGATGCAGGTGTTGGGGGGGCACAATGTTTGCATGCCGCTCGTCCGCACCTGGGGGTGCGGGCGAGCAGCATGCAATGTTTAAAAAGGGCTCTCTGAAATCCCCTTTGCCATCGCGCACTGCTTGCGTAGACCTCCTGGGAGGTCCGGGCGGGTGGCGCGTGATCGGCCAAAGGGACTTCGGCAACGGAGCCCAGCCCTGGGCTCCGCAGTTGAAAGCCCCTTTGCCATCGCGCGCCGCTGGCCCAGGCCTCCTGGGAGGCGCGGGGGGCGGTGTACTGCGGTCCTGCGATCTAGCAGGACTGCAGTATGTGAACCGCGAAAGGGCGGGGGAACCACTGTAGTAGGAAAAAAGAATAGAAGAGGCATGTCCAAAGTCCATCCCGAGCGCCAAATGCAGCCCTCTGCTTCTTCTCCCTGCTGGCTTCAGGCTGTCACTCATCCCCGTGTTGGCCGGAGACGTCAGCTTGCCGTTTTATGGTTTGCCTGCCCTCCCTGCCTCTGTCTGTCCCCTCAGCCACCTGCCTAGCCTACCCTTCCCTTGCTCCGTTGCGGCAGCATCCTCCCCACCTCCTTGCGAGGGAAGGGAGCATATTTGAGCAGCGGTGCATCTTGGGTGCGCATGGGCCGATCCCAGATTGTCCAACAGCCGCCGGGCCTTTGGGCACCTTGAAACCAGAGCATTTGAGGCTGCTGCAGATGCATGTGGGGCCACACCTTTTCTAACCCCTTCAGGCTGAATGGTCGGCCCCTACACATTTTCACCTCACCAAATCTGGCCCTCCTTGCAAAAAGTTTGGACAACCCTGGCACAGGAGGTTCGTATGTGACCACCAACATATTGGAGCCTCTCTCTCTCTCTCTCTCTCTCTCTCTCTCTCTCTCTCTCTCTCTCTCTCTCTCTCTCTCTCTCTCTCTCTCTCTCTCTGGGCCTTATCCATAACATTCTCTGCGTAAATGGTAAATGGACTGCAGCTCCAATGCTTTTGGTCTTATTTATTATAAATAAAATAAAATAATAAAATAAAATAAATACCGCTCTACAACCTGATTAATCAGGAGGTGGAGTATTTTATTCAACTAAAATCTAATCTTAGGAAGGAGACACAGGAAGCTGTGCCGTACAGAGTCTGACTTGGTCCACCTTAGCTTGGTTTAAAAACATATAATAGCACTCGATAAAGGCTTGATAGGTTGTCATGCAGAGGAGGGGGGAGAGGGAGCTGCACACACTTGCGAGCCCACAAAGAAGACCACCGCCACAAGAAAACTGGTCCATGGAAAAAGCATCTCCCACGAAACCAGTCCCTGGTGACAGAAAGGTGCGGGACCAATGCCCTAAAGGTCACAAGAGTAGGGTGCTGCATCTAGGTAAAAAGAATGAATTGCAGATATAGGATGGGAGACACCTGGCTGGAAAACAGCACCTGTGAAAGGGATCTGGAAGTCTTGGTGCATCACAAATTGAACATGAGTCAGCAGTGTGATGTGGAAGCCAAGAAAGCCAATGGGATTCTTGGTTGCATCAGCAGAAGCATCATGTCTAGATCAAGGGAGGTGATAGTACCACTCTATTCTGCTCTGCTCAGACCTCATCTGGAGTCCTGTGTCCAGTTCTGTGTGCCTCAATTTAAAAAGGATGTTGACAACCTTGAGCGGCTGCAGAGGAGGGCGACCAAGATGATTGACGGTCTGCAGGAAATGTCTTATGAGGAACGGCTTAGGGAGGTGGAAATGTTTAGCCTTACAAAAAGAAGGCTGAGAGGGGATATGATAGCTATGTTTAAATATTTGAAAGGATGTCACATTAAAGAAGGGACTGGTTTGTTTTCCATGGCTTCAGAGACTGGGACTCGGTGCCATGGTTTCAAACTACAGGAAAAGAGATTCCATTTGAACATTAGGAAGAACTTCATGACAGTGAGAGCTGTTCGGCAGTGGAAGATGCTGCCCCAAAGGAGGGTGGTGGAGTCTCCTTCTTTGGAGGTTTTTAAGCAGAGGCTGGATGGCCATCTGTCAGAAATATTGTGATGGGGTTCCTGCATAGCAGGGGGTTGGACTGGATGGCCCTTGAGGTCTCTTCCAACTCTAGGATTCTATGATTCTAGGGGAGACTCAAGGTGGTTGGAAAGGGGAAGAGGTTCTGCTGCAGGGAATACAACAATTGTGTGTGTGTGTGTGTGTGTGTGTGTGTGTGTGTGTGTGTGTGTGTGTGTACGTACGCACAGGTGCAGAAGATAAGCAGCTGGAGTCAACAAACTCCTTTCCCTGGCGCTGGAAAACCAAAGCAGCGTGCGCCGCTCTTTTTGAGATTTAGGAGAACCGGAGAGATGGAAAGGGAAGTGAAACCTGGAGCCCAAAAGCCACAGCACGGAACAGAGTCATCGTCTCTACGTCAGGGGCTCTCACCCCCCTCCACATAGAAGGGAAGACGAGGACCCCGCGGAGGAAGGGCCGAGGGACGGCCAGCGTTTCTTCAAAGTGACTCAAAGCCACCCAGCAAAGGAAAGAAACACGTGCAGGGGGGAATTGAGCAAGGCTGGATCCTTCCTACGGATTCTACAGGACTTTACACGCCTCCTGGGAAAAATCAAAAGCCCGTGTTTGTCACCGCGGGCATTAGTCCAAACAAAAGGTGAACGCCAGAATGGAGCCGATCCACCGTGAACAAATCGTATCAAGACTCATCTGAATACCAAGCTTCGGAGAGGGTAGCCGGGTGAGTCTTCTCAAGAATTCCAGGCAAAAATCAAAGAAAAACAAAACAAAACAAAACACTATCAAGGTATAGTTTTTTCCTCTCTTGCCATCATTCCATGCAACAGGGGGTTGCCTGCTTCTACAAGCTTATCTACGTTGCATTTATCTTCCATAGGCACAAAATATTTCACAACTGTCCTTTTCCAAGAAGAAAGGCAGGGTAAAAACACTCTAAAATAAAATAAAATAAATAAATAAATAAATAATACAATAGAAAAGTCATAGAATCATAGAATCCTAGAGTTGGAAGAGACCTCAAGGGCCACCCAGTCCAACCCCCTGCCATGCAGGAACCCCCCATCACAGGACTCCCGACAGACGGCCATCCAGCCTCTGCTTAAAAACTTCCAAAGAAGGAGACTCAACCACCCTCCTTTGGAGCAGCAGATTCCACTGCCGAACAGCTCTAACTGTCATGAAGTTCTTCTTAATGTTTAAACTGAATCTCTTTTCCTGTAGTTTGAGACCACTGCCCCGAGTCCTAGTCTCTGAAGCCATGGAAAACAAACCAGTCCCTTCTTCAATGTGACATCCTATCACCTCCCTTGAGGCAGGTCCAAACTTCGGCCCTCCAGATATTTTGGACCACAACTCCCACAGTCCTTTGCCACTGGAAATATAGGCTTGGGATTCTGGAAATTGTGGTCCAAAACATCAGGAGGGCCAAAATTTGGACATGCCTAAATGCTTCTGTTGGTGCAACCAAGAATCGCATTGGCTTTCTTGGCTGCCGCATCACACTGCTGACTCATGTTCACTCTGTGGTCCACCCAGACTCCCAGATCCTTTTCACAGGTACTATCCTCCAGCCAGGTGTCTCCCATCCTATATCTATGCAATTCAATTTTCTGCCTGGATGCAGGACCCAACATTTCTCTCTGTTGAAACTCATTCTGTTTGCTTTGGCCCAGCACTCTAATCTGTCAAGGTCATTTTGGATTTTTATCCTATCCTAGGGAATTAGCAACCCCTCCCAATTTGGTATCCTCTGCAAATTTAATCAGTCTACTCTCCATTCCTTCCTCCAAGTCATTAATAAAGATGTTGAACAGCACTGGACCCAGAACAGAACCCTGGGGCACCCCACTGGTCACCCCTCTCTCCATGCTGAGGAGAAGCCATTTACAATTACCCTTTGTGTACGATCAGTCAACCAATTACAAATCCACCTAAGAGTAGCACTATCTATCCCACATTCTACTAACTTCTTTGCAAGTATGTCATGGGGAAGTTTATCGAAGGCCTTACTGAAATCAAGATAAACAACACCCATAGCATTCCCCTCATCCACCAGGCCTGTAACTTTATCAAAGAAAGATATCAAATTAGTCTGGCATGACTTGTTTTTTAGAAACCCGTTTTGAATTCTAGCAATGACAGCATTGCTTGTTAAATAATTACAGTCCTACAACTATGACCAAAAATGTAGGAAAAACACTTAGAAAATTGAAAACTGAAGACTTGAGTTGTAGGCAGAACTTAAATCATCTCTGAATTCAAAATAAAGGAGCCAATGGACAAGAAAATATGAGTCATTTACATTGCATTCTAAAAATGCAGGAGCTTATAGCCTAATAATAATCTTGTTATTATCAACTCTGACAAATTGACTTTTTTCAGAATTTGCCCAGGTAGAAAAGAGTGGGACTGGAGATTGGTACAAAATCCCCACCCCCTGCAAATACTGAAAACTGTGGATAATAGATATACAGGACCCCGTATCCACTTATTCATCATCCACGGATTCATCCCCACCACCTTCTCCACTGCTGTCACCCCCGCCACCGCTGTCGCTACTCCCAGATAAGAGTGTTCACTCTTTTCCACAGTTTTCATTATCTGCGGGCCAGCCTGGAACTTATCCCCCCATGGATATGGGACTTGTACTATACACTATACTTTTAGGATGGTAAAAGGGGGGGGGGAGACCTGGGGAAAGTATTTTCACATGCTTTACCAAACTTGGCCACTAGAGGGGAGCAGAGGCCATGCTATGTATTCTTTTTTCTAAAAAAAGGTAAAGGTAAAAGTCTCCCCCCCCACACACACACACATGCGTGCTAGTCGTGTCAGACTCTAGGGATGGTGCTCATCTCCGTATTCAAGCCAAAAGAGCCAGTGTTGTGCAAGTCCGTGGCCACATGGCCATCATGGCTGCAAAGAGACAACTGTTTTACCTTCCCGCTTTTTACGGCGGTACCTATTTATCTACTTGCATTTACATGCTTTCGAAGTGCTAGGTTGGCAGGAGCTGGGGTCAACAGCGGGAGCTCACTCCGCTGCGTGGCACCCGGGATTCAAACCACCGAGCTGCTGACTTTGTAGGCAACAGTTTTTGGAAGCCATAGTCCACTGAGCCAACACATAGCTCACTTCTTTACTAACAAGTACTCAAATTCTACTTTCAGGCTCCCTCTTGTGGCTGGCCCTAATAAAGCATGTGAAAATAAGTTTTCTCGGTTTTCAAAAATATATATAAAACATTAAAGTTGTTAAGCTTAAAAACCAATTAAGGAAAATCCCTTTCTGAGCCTGAACACACACACACACAAAATAGAAACCATTTTCTAAATGCTCACCCAGCTGTTTGCCAGATAAAATCTAGGGTGGAAAACCCCTAATGCGAATAGGATTCAAAAGCCAGCCAAACCTGGTGCAAAATGTCCAGGCAGCACAATTTCGTCATCAGGCACAGAATATGGGGTTCATAAAGATCCGGGAAGCATTTCTAGACAACCATACAGAGAGAAGTCTATTTTTCACACAACATCCCCCCATAATCCCAAAGCCAACATGATGCTCCGCACACCAGCACGGGCAGAAACGGCCACGGACCGCGATGCTGTTACCTTATAGACATCCGTGTGGGTGGGGGCCGGCCGACACAAGAGACGGTGCTGCTTGCGCAGCAGCTCCGCCAGCTGCAGCTGGAACGCTGCCTTGATGCGCTTGATGGCTTCCTTGTCCTGGGGCCACTGGCCGCTCCCCTCCATGTGGCACAGCACTAAAGCAAACAGAGGAAGGAGCAGAAAGAACAGAGGTTGCGTGCCTTTTTTAGACCTTCTGATCCAGTGCCTCTTTCACACAGGGGTCAACTTCCATGTGAAGCCCCAAAGAAGAGCGCAAGTGTTATAAGCACATCTTGCCCGTGTTCCGTTCCAAACCTCAGCCGTTGTGACAGCACTCGACCTTGCCCTCCATGAACTCTTCCAATCCACTGGCTCCCAACCTTGGGTGGCTAGAGGTTCTTGGACCGCAATTCCCAGAAATCCCAGCCAGCACAGCTAGTGGGAGAGGCTTCTGGGAGTTTTAGTCCAAGAACCTCTGGGGATTCATGGTTGGGAACCAGGGTTCTAATCCCTTTTCGAAATCCATCTAAGTGACTCTGTATCAATAAAGCACGGTAAGTGCCTTCCTTTTTCCAAATGCTAAGTGCTTAGTACACCCGTATCCACTGATTCAACACCCGCTGAGTCGGTGATCCACAGATGGCTGCCAAAACAAATTAAATAATTCGCTGTTGCAAATAGGTACTGTCGTAAATAGCAGCTGCTATTGATTTTTGGGAGGTACTGAGAGGGTGTTTGCTCTTATACGTGGATTTCAGTATCCACAGGGAGGCCCGGAACCAATCCCCCGCAGATAGGAGGTCCTACTGTATGCATTCCAACTGCTCAACTCTTCCAGTGCTCCAGACAATTTCAGGTTTTAGTTGTAGCGGCTGATTCTGGCATTTCTCCTTCCTGTTTCCACTCCCATTCCTAATTTTTCACACCTCTATCACAACTCCCCTGCTTTTATTATTATTTATGTGTCAGAGCAATGTACAGAGGGACTGTATTAGTCTTTAAAATGCTCTGAGGTTCCATGCCAGGTCTGCTGCCGACAGACTCAGCTGGTGTCGACCCTCTTGGATCTGCCTCACCTTTGCCTGGAAAATCAAGGCAAGAAAGATTGCAAAAAGCATTCTGCGACTGCAATGTGGGTATGCAAAATAAAATAGCCGAAGGGTGATCCTGGGTGGCCACTAGCACCAGCCCAGCACCCTGTCACACTGTCCTTACCTTTCAAGGGGGCTACGTAAGCCGGGCAGGGTTTCTCCATCAAGGGCAACAGTGACTCTCGATCCTTGATCTTGGTATAGTAGGCGTAGTCCGGCTTCACGGGCACTGGAGGAAAGACCTAAGAAACAATCAGAAAGAAATGTCTGCAGAGGAAGGAAGACGCCCTGGGACGTCCAATTCCTTCACTCCAGTTGCTTACGATTCCCTACAGAGCGAATCCAGCTCATACTTGGTCTTCCTTTTGTCCTGGTTCCTTCAACCTTGTCTTTTTTCTTTCTTTCAGAAAACAAGAATGGTGGGGAAAGCAGGTGCCAGCAGGCAAAGAGGAAGACCCAATATGAGGTGGAGCAACTCCCTAAAGGAATCCACATACTTGCGTTTATAGGAGGTGAGAAGTACTGTTAAGGGCAGGACATTTTGGAGGTGGCTCACTTATAGGATCACCATAACTTAACCTGACAGCACAGAATAACACCAAGAGAGAGAGAGAGAGAGAGAGAGAGAGAGAGAGAGAGAGAGAGAGAGAGAGAGAGAACTATTTGATTCAAGCTGAAGATGCTATTGTGCTGATTTTAAAAAAAAACACAAAGTGCTGCAATGTCTCTAAGCAATTTATTGGTTAAAAGTACGTTTTCTCAAAATGCTCACTTAAAATGAGGCTCCTAACCAGTCAGGCCACAGATTTAAGGAGGGGACCAAGTCTATTATTTCTGCTGAAAGCATTTGCAAACAGCATAAGTAGCCCTCACCACCTTAAGAATGTAAGAACAGCCTTGCTGGAACAGGCCGCAGCCCATCCAGTCCAGCATTCTGTCTCACACAGTGGCTCACCATTTGCTTCAGGGTATTCCCAAGCAGATGTCTTCCCCTGCTTACAATTCCCTGCAAATGGCACTGAGAGATATCCTGCCTCTCTCTCCAACCCAGAGGTTGTCCTTGGGCATCCATCATGAGAGCCATTGATACCCTTGTTCTCCATGAACTTGTCTGACAGCTGTCACCATGTCTTCTGGCAGGGAGTTCCAGAGACCAGTGATCCTCTGGGTGAAAAAGTACTTTCTCTTATTTGTTTGAGATCTAGCACCCCAAAGTTTCATGGAGTGCCCCCCTAGTTCTAGTGTTGTGCGATAGGGAAAACACCTTACCACTGTCACTCCTCCATTACTCTTAAAATAAAGGTACTGCCTCTTACCTGGTTGTCTCTGAGGCTGCTGTAATATATTAAACCAATTTAAAAAGTTAAATCCCACTTCCAGTCCAACTGGTACTTGGTAAGTCATCATTTATAAGTAACACTGAGGGGGTCTATCTCTACCTGGGACTAGCAATTAGATGTAGCCTGGGGGGGAAATCACAGTTTTTTAAAAAAAACAACACCCAGAACAATTACTTTATCTATCTTCTCATGCATGCAAATTTAATATGATTGATTAAACTGACAGGATTTAAACAACTAAAGCAAAGCAAAGCAAGCAGCTGGAGGTACGTGAGGAGGATGCAAAAGTCACTTGAAAACAGAGGAATCAGAGAGCTAAATATAGTAATCAATGGTTGGTTTGTTCCAACTCTCTATTTGTTTGTGAACAACCTGTCTGCGCAGGTTCTTGGCCAAGGGGCACAATTTTATTTCAGGCATGAGAAGGGCTAAAGCCCCACCAGACAAGCTCGTACAGTGGAAGTAAAGGGGGTGACGCCTCTTAGAAGAGCAGCAGGGATGGGAGATCATTGAAGCTCAGGGCACAGACCCTACGGACAAAAAAAGGCAGAGGGATGGAGCTCCGCTACCTCTGGTGGCAAGGACCCTAAGCTGCAAGGTTACAAAAGATCATTTCCCTCTTTCTCTCTGCCTGACAGGCTGGAAAGCGCCTGCAAATCAATGTGTTTATGTTTATTGATTGATTACCGGTATGTCTTTTTTTTATTCAGGGTGTTATAATGGGCACTCCCCAAAAGGGAATTGTGCGCAGCTAAGAGGATACAGAATGAACATGACTGGACGCCTGAGGACATGTCAAATGACTAACAATCAATTTAAAAAACAAAAATAAACTAAAAGGGCTTTGTGTGTTTAAACCAGTGGTTCTCAACCTGCGGGTCCCCCAGATGTTCCTGGACTGCAACTCCCAGAAATCCTGGCCAGCTCAGCTAGAGACGAAGACTTCTGGGAGTTGCAGTCCAGGAACACCTGGGGACACCTGGGTTGAGGACCACTGGTTTAAACAAACAGAAAGGACCTCCCTGTCTTTTTCAGTACCACTCACTAACTCATTTGCCAGATCTTTTTTTTATTGGTCAAAGGACCATTTGGCTCTTGAATTCAATCTTTAGCTCAACCGCCAATTGTTTTTAAAAAGGGGATTCCTCTAAGGCCCACCTCCTGCTGCACCGCTCAAGCCTCCCAGGCACGGAAGCTGCAGGGGGCTCCTCCCCGTGGAATGCCCTGCCTGTGGAAGTACGACGGGCCTCCTGACGTTTAGCAAGGATGTTAAAACCGTGGCCCTCAAAGAAGCATCTCAGGACACCTCTCCTTCGTCATTGTTCTTTCCAGATGATTCACTTAACTTCCCCCCTTTTTAAAAATGTTTATTGTTCTTCCATCTTGTGGTTTTATGAGTTGTTTTTAATGCTACTGGTACGGGGAGGGGAGGTTTGTGATTTTGTGCGGACAATTATGTCTTACTGGAAACTGCCCAGACAGTGAAGGACAGACAGACAGACAGACAGACAGACAGACAGACAGACAGACAGACAGACAGACAGACAGATAGATAGATAGATAGATAGATAGATAGATAGATAGATAGATAGATAGATAGATAGATAGATAGATAGATAGATAGATAGATAGATAGGAAGGAAGGAAGGAAGGAAGGAAGGAAGGAAGGAAGGAAGAAAGAAAAAGAAAGAAAGAAAGAAAGAAAGAAAGAAAGGCTGTGCCTAAGCCATTGTCCATTCTTTCTAAGGGACCACTGTGAAGTCTTATTTCAAACAGCATGGTGAATCATCTCTGATTTTTAGCTTTAAAGGTGCTATGGAGGATGATGCCTCTGTTCTGAAAACAAGGCTCAGCAACTCAGAAAACTCCTATAGGTTTGGAACGACAACCCACAGCAGCTGCCCTGCCCCTGCAAAATGAGTCAGAAACTGCCCTGTCATAAATCTGAGAGGTGCCTCAAAAGCATTACCTCGGGGATAGTATTTGATCTTAACCCCACCCCACCCCCAGTGCTGCCTTGTTTGTTTGAGTGTCCAAGGTAAAGCTGCCGGTTGTGACACACAACACCACGAAGGGCAGCCACACCGGGAGAGGGAGAAGACCATCTACTACTCTGAAGCGGGCCTTCTCAGTGTTTGCCCCGTCCCTGTGGACTTAGACTGGAGCTACGCCAGGATCCCTCCCTCCTAACTTTGAAAATGCTGGTCAAAGCAGAGTTGTATGCAGGGGCTTTTAGCATCATCTCCCCTTCCCCAAGGCTAATTCAGGACCCATAATTTGTGGGTGATATTAAACGTTGGCCATATGGTTTGTCACTTTTTAAATTTGGCTCTGCTCAATTTCCATCTCCAGGCACGGGGACAGGGTGGCTCAGCAGGTTAGAGCGCTGAAACTGTTGGCTGCAAAGCCGGCAGCTCGCTGGTTTGAATCCCGGGTGCCACACAGCAGAATGAGCTGCCGCTGTTAACCCCAGCTCCAGCCAACCTAGCAATTTAAAAGCATGTCAATGCAACTAGATAGATACTGCCATAAAAAGCGGGAAAGTAAACAGTGTTGTGTGTGCAGAAATGTGTTCAGCAATGCCGGCCACAGACTTGCACTGGCTGTTTGGCTAAGAAACCGAGATGAGCACTGCCCCTAGAGTTGGACACGATTAGCACACATGCGCTGGGAGAACCTTGACCTTTACCTTATGCTCAACTTTATTTCTCGTGGGGTATGCACCGATGGGTATCCGGAATTATTCTTATGTTTTTTATGATTTTACAGTAGGACCCCCGTATCTGCAGGGGATCAGTTCTGGGACTGCCCGTGGATACAGAAATGTGCGGATAAGAGCTAACGCTCTTATCTGGGGTGGCAAATGTGATGAGGAGGGGAAGTGGAAGGAGGTGGCAGTGGTAGCCAGGGAAGGGGTAAAAGAGAAGCCTCCCCCCCGCCGCCCAGCCCGCAACCCCTATCCACCCCAAGTTTTATTTTTGAGAAAATAAAACTTAATTTTGCGAGAAGCCCTCCTCCTCACAGCCACCGTGGGCCAGCCAGGCACTCTCCAGAGGGGTGGAGGACATCGGGGGGGGGGGGGGCAGAAGCAGCGCCCACACCATGCCACTCACCGGCAACATCCAGGCGTCCGCACTTCCTGCGGGCATCTGCAAGTCCCCGTGGGTGCCTCTTCTGCCGCCGCCCTATGTTCTAGGTGAGCAGCGCGGCGTGGGTACTTCTTCTGCCGCCACCCCTGATGTCCTCCACCCCTCCAGAGGGTGCCTGGCTGGCCCGCGGTGGCAGCGAGGAGGCGGGATTCTTGCAAAAGTAAGTTTTATTCCCCCCCTCCTTGCTGCCCCGCCCCGGCTGATCACCACCTGCAGATAACTGAATCAGCGGTTAGTGAATCAGCGGATACGGGGGGTCCTACTGTACTGTAAAGTGTGTTTTGCACTAAGTCAGAGGGTACAGAAATCTCATAAATCAATAAAATGTATCCACTGTCCCAGGAGGCCCAGGAATTTAAGAAAAAATATGTTCCCTTGAGCAAACGCTTCCGTGAGAGACTCACATCTGTGTATCGCAGGGCTGGGTGGGCTCCCTGCACAGCGGTGACCGTCAGCGGAAGCCCTTCCAGGTTCCACAGCTTCCGACTCAGGTCGTCGTAGGATCGGACGAGATTCACCATAGCCTCCTCGCCGGTCCCCGCTGGCTGCAAATGAAAGGAGCAGGCCGCTGAGAAGGACACAAACGTAACAAGCAGAAGCCCTGGTCTCTCCACTCCCTTGGGGGGGGGGTGAAACCGATAAAAGCATTCCTTAAATATCTCCCCCTTATGTTGAAATCCCTTTTAGGGGTCATTACAAGTACAGTGGTACCCCGACTTAAGAGCAGCTTGACGTAAGAGCAATTCGACTTAAGAGTGGAAAACTGTTGGCATTTTAACTGCTGCCTCACAAATTTTAGATATTGTCTGCTTGACTTACAAATATTTTTTTTTCATTTTTTCATTTTTTTAAACTTATTTTTTCAATTTTTTAGATAGGTACGCCGACTTAAGAGTAGTTCGACTTAAGAGCATGCATTCGGAGTGGATTAAATTTCTAAGTTGACGTATCACTGTAAACAGAAATAGAAATAGAAACCACTTTGCTTACTTATGCAAAAGAGACTCGAGAGAGAAGGAGGCCCAAGAGGTTTCAAGGGCGTTGCTTGACTATTTCAGGAGGAAATAAAATATATAAGGACGTTGCAGGCTCAAGAAAAAATAAATACCAGGAAGAATAGTGTAGGCCAGTGTTTTTCAACCTTTTTTGGGCCAAGGCACACTTGTTTCATGAAAAAAATCAGGAGGCACACCACCATTAGAAAATGTTAAAAAATTTAACTCTGTGCCTATATTGACTATATATAAACAGTAATTCGCTTCCTCCGCCGGGGGGGGGGTTGTTTCTCCTGCTGGCGCGCCTACCCGCCCTTCCTCCTCCTCCTCCTCCTCCTCCTCCTCCTCCTCCTCCTCCGTGGGCGTCCCATCATTCATTCATTCATTCCGTCGTTCAGAATGCTGGCACGCCTTCCCCCACCCCACCCCCACCCCAGTCGCCCGCCCCTACTCCAACCATTCATGGCACATCCAGCTGTCCAAGCATCTTCTCCCCCCCTCCCCACCCCCAATCCGTCGTTACCACCGCCTGGGTCCCCTTCACTTCACCCGCGCCAAGGGGGTGCATGTGTGTGTGTGTGTGTGTGTGTGTATGTGTGTGTGTGTGTGTGTGTTCTGCTTATATACCACCCCATAACACTTCAAGTAGTCTCTGGGTGGTCGGCGGTGAGAATTTTAGCTGCTCCGGACGTGCGGTTTGTCTTCTCCAGCCGGCGCCCCCCCCCCACCCCTTTTGAGGCTCCTTTGCCTTACCGGGGGAGGGCTCCCGGCTCCGTCCGTGCAGCTGAGGATCGGGGCCTTGCCCAGCGAGGTGAGCGGCGGCCACGGCAGCGGCGGACCGCCCGTGACCGGCAGCAGCAGCGGCGAGGCTTGCCGCCTTGCCGTGCTCTGGCCGATCTCTCTTTGACAGGCCGCCTACCAGCTGGGCTCTCCGATCGGAGCCCTGATAAGGGCTCCGGCAGGGGGAGCAGCTTCGGCGGCGGCGGCGGGAGCGGCATGGGAGGCGGCGGCAGCGGCGGCGGGGATCGGATCCCTCTTCTTTGGCAGCCCTGTGCATGCGTGTGCGCGTGTGCCTGGGGTGCGGGGCGTAAGCACGTGTGGATCCGCCTCTGTGCCGCTCTCTTCGGGCCAAGACGCCGATGGGGGGGAATAGACGCAGATGAGCAAAAAAAAAAGTCAGTGTGTGTGTGTGTGTGTGCGGCAGCCGGCTTCTTTCTGGACGCCCCGCCTTCCTCCGGCTCGCCGGTGCCGCGGCACACCAGCCAACATCTCGCGGCACAGTACTGTGCCGCGGAACACCGGTTGAAAAACTCTGGTGTAGGCACTGGGGCTGGATGAGAAGGAAAGTTAGCAGCAGGACCCTAAGACACAAAAATCAGCAGGTCCAGCACCAGCATATTCCCAAAGGGAATTCTTAATCTCACTTGCATAAAATAGGGCCAGGGGATCTGTGCGACCCTCAGGCTGCTCGTGGCCCGGGAAGACTTCGGGTGCCTCACTAACCACCCCAATTGCAAAATAAGATAAAAAAAATCTTTAAAAAGTAATCCAAAATTAAACATGGCTTTCATGGGAGCCGATGTGTCCTTTAAAACAGGGGTAGACAATCCACAGAGGTCTGGAGGCTGCCGGGGCATATTTCTGGAATTTGCATGAGATGCATCCCTTCCTGTGGACACCTTTTACCCATTTTCTGTTTTGTTTTTTTTAAAAATATTTTAAAAATTAGCAGTCTCTTGCACCCCCTAGTGGCCAAAGGTTACATAAGAACATAAGAAGAGCCCTGCTGGATCAGGCAAACGGCCCATCTAGTCCAGCTCCCTGTATCTCACAGTGGCCCCACCAGATGTGTTTGGGAGCGCATGAGACTAGATATCTGTCTCCTGATAGCACTCCCCTGCATCTGGCCCTTGAAGGACCCTAGTTTTAAGCCTGGAGATGACACATCTCCATCATGTTTTGTAACCTGTGATGGACTTTTCCTCCAGGAATCTGTCCAATCCCCTTTTGAAGGCATCCAAGCCAGATGCCATCACCACATCCTGTGGCAGGGAGTTCCATAGACTATTTCTTGCTCCATTTTAGAGGCAGAAATGAGGGAAGGAGAGTTAGGAACCCATCAAATCATGCCAACGTTGCCTTCTACACTCCCTAGAGGACACAAAAGGATTTCTTGGTCTACTTTTTTATTATGAAAAAAAAGGTTGAGTTCTTTGGCCGTTGCCAGGCAGGGACTATGACATCGGTGGATACCTAGTCTTCCCGAGCTTTTTTTGCAATCCTCCCTGTAGCCAAGAAAGTAATGGAGTTTCTCATGAGCAGCACACTGCTGCAAGCTATACTTGTTGCAGTGCCAAGTGTTTGAGGATAACTAAAGCTTGGAGAAGTCCCTTCCAGAACCCCAGGGAAAAGGCCTGGAGTGCAACGGGGTTTTGTCAACGCATCTCAAAAAAGATATAGTGAAACTGGAAAAGGTGCAGAAGAGAGCGACTAAAATGATTACTGGGCTGGGGCACCTCCCTTACGAAGAAAGGCTAAAGCATTTGGGCCTCTTTAGTCTGGAAAAAAGGCGATTGAGGGGGGATATGATTGAGACATACAAAATAATGCAGGGCATGAGTAGAGTGGACAGAGGGATGCTCCTCTCCCTCTCACAAAATAGCAGAACTAGGGGACATACACTCAAATTGAGGGCTGGGAGAGTGAGAAGAAACAAAAGAAAATATTATTTCACCCAGCGTGTTGTAAGTCTATGGAACTCCCTGCCACAGGATGTGGTGATGGCATCTGTCCTGGATGCCTTCCAAAAGGGGATTGGACAGATTCCCGGAGGAAAAGTCCATCACAGGTGACAAACCATGATGGGGAGATGTGTCATCTTCAGATTTAAAACCAGGGTACTTCAAGGGCCAGATGCAGGGAAGTGGTATCAGGAGACAGGTATCTAGTCTCATGCGCTCCCAGAGGCATCTGGTGGGGCCGCTGTGAGATACAGGAAGCTGGACTAGATGGGCCTTTGGCCTGATCCAGCATGGTTGTTCTTTTGTTCTTAACGGGGGCAATCAAGAGCCACAGCCGCACAAAAGACCTCCTCGTGGTAGAAAGAAAGCTTACAGCTCCCTTGTTTCTATGGTGCTATCTGGCTGCCAGGATATTTTGATTCCACTTCTTTTGGGGGCGAACTGGTTGTGGAGACTGCCATGATGAGAACCTCCATGTTAAACATCTACCATGATGCCCTTAGATCCCGCAGCCTGCCGGGAGATGAGGTAAAACCAATTCACACATGCTCCCGGGGCCCTGCAAGCTAAAGGACTGGGGATAACTCCATCCCCGTAGACCTGCCACAGATTTTTTTAAGGCAAGCAAGGGGGTGTAGGAGGGGAAAAGAACATTCCAAACCTCCCTGCAGCCCAACATGAGCCATCTCTTGAATGACCAAAAACTGGAAAGTACAAGGTGGTGCCCAATTTAAAGAGAATGCGACATTTGTTGAAAATACAGTGCACCCTCATATGGCAAACGGTTTGCATAACATAAAATCTGTACAACATAAAAAATTCCGGAGCTGGGGAAATTGGCTTAACAGAATTGCCTATGGGGCGAATCCGTACAACATAAAAATGGTCACGATTCAGGATTACTCCGTTTTCAATGCATTCCTGTGGGAAATTTGTATAAAGGAAAAATTGCTTCACATAATTTCACTTGGAACGGATTAATTCCTTTATACAAAATACCACTGTATTTTAATTTAATTGTATATATTAAGGGTTTTTTTATGTCTCTTTATTATGCTTAATGATTCCTGATTTGATGGTGCCTGCTTTTACTGATCTCCACAGTACACTGTCCAGGGTGGCCATTGGTTCCGTTGGTCAGATGGGCCTCTAAGGCGAATGAGTCCAATTCCTTGCGCAACGTAGGGGTCCAACTCAAAGCAGACCTCCTCTTGAACGCCCCACCCCACGTTGGAGCGCTCAAAACCTCCCAAGGTCATGGGTTCCACTGTCATACTGCTCAAACAGTTAAGATGTTGTTTTTTTCCAAATATTCAGCCTAAATCCAGCTTCCTGTAGCATGCACCCATTGTCGTGTGTCCTGCACTCGGGAATGATCGAGAACAGATCCTGACCCTCCGCTATTTTTCATGTATTTTAAAAGTTCCATCATATCTCCTTTTACTAGGTTTTCTACATTATTTTTGCACAATTATTTGACGTTTAATGTTATATGTTATTGCTTATTTGTGATCTTATTCTGTTTATTTTTTTTTTAATGTCTAAGTCACTGATGGTGAGCCTTTGAGAGACCGAGTGCCCAAACTGCGATTGAAAACCCACTAATTTTTTGCAAAGTGCCAATACAGCTTGAATGCAGGTGGCTGTGAAGGGGCGATGTTGGGTGCCCACAGAAAAGACTCCGATTGCCATCTTTGGCACCCGTGCCATAGGTCCGCCAACACTGGTCTAAGTGAATTGTGTTAACTACTGTACTGTGATTTATTCTTGTTGCAAACCACCCAGAGTGGCCTCGTTGCCGGATGAGCAGTCTAAAAATCCATTAAATAAACAATTTTATTTTACTTTTATTTATTTTTCATTCAATTCCGCCATCTTGCAGAGGATTTTATAGTATTATTTTATTTATTTTTATGTATTTCTTTGTATCTTCTCTCTATATTGTTCAACATTCCATTGTTTATGGGTTTGTTGTTGTTAACTGCCCGGAGTTCCTTTGGAAGACAGGCGGTATAAAAATATAAAAATATATAAATAAATAAAAAATAAAAAAATCTCTCCTCAGCTTTCTTTTCTCAAGGCTAAACATGAGCAGTTCCTTCGGTTTTTCCTCAGAAGGTTTGGTGTCCAGTTCCCAAAATCACCGTTGCGGCCCTCCTCACGTTTATCTGCATCCTTCTTAAAGTGTGGTATCCATCACAGTGCTCCATAAAATTCCTCCCACTCCAAGTCTCATAGATGTGATGGACATGAAATAAAACACTGGAGAACAAGAGTTTCATTTTCCAGGTTGAGAGATCAGGTCTTCTTTCCCCCCACCTCAAATTCAGACAGAAAAGAAACTTAACTTTTCTAACCTCCAATTAAGAGGCAACAATACCCTGTTTCCCTGAAAATAAGACCTACTTACAGTTTTGCCACTTGCTGAAATATAAGGCATCCCCCTGAAAATAAGGCCTCCCCGATAATAAGATAACAATAAATGTGTACCGTATTCTTCTGCATGGAAAAATAAGACATCCTCTGAAAATAAGACCTAGCGCATTTTGGGGAGCAAAAATATAAGACACTGTCTTATTTTCGGGAAAACAGGGTTGCATCCTTCATGGGGGGGGATGTGTAAGAAACTCACGACTCTGAAGGAGGGTGGAGAGACAGTGAGACAGAATGAAACAGCAAATAGAAGTGTGTGTGGGGGGGGCTTACCTCACGACCCACTTTAATTACAGACTCCAGCAGGGCACCCATGTAACAGATCGAAGATTCAGGGATGTCCATGTGTCTGCAGAGAGAGATGAACACAAACCAAGAAGGACGATTAAGCACGGAATCCATTTCTTCATCGTAACCGTTTTCCCCTTTTCCCGTCATCTTTCCCCCCTGAAAAGGACATTTCTGATCGTTTTAAACTGTTGAGAAAAGCTTGGGCCATGTGAGAGTGCAGCAATCCAAGGAAACATTAGCAGCCGGAAGCATGCTTTAGGGGAGCTGATTAGGGTCAGGGCGGCAGAAACGTTGCACTTCCGTTCTGCGGAATCCGGGCTAGGTTTGGCCTTGCTTTTTGTCTAGGAAATCTGGAAGTTGAGTCATGGCTACTGGACTTCTTTTTCTTGAGAGACAGAAAACGTTTCGCTGCTCATCCAAACAGCTTCTTCAGACTGAGGAAGCTGTTTGGATGACCAGTGAAACGTTTCTCTCTCTCAAGAAAAAGAAGTCCAGTAGCCATGATTCAACTTCCAGATAAACTCAGCTGGATGACTGAGAATCTTCACAGACATTTTGTCTAGGAAACTTCCACATTACCCGCTGGATCATCTGTTCCCAATGTCATCCGCCCGAACCCCCAGATCATCTCAGACCGGGCTCCTCTGGGTAGCCACTTCAAGGGAAGCCCGAAGGTTATCTACCAGAGGCAGGGCCTTCTCGGTGGTGGTACAAAAATGGCGCAACCAAGAGCAGCTACGCCTGGGCCCCTCCCGGTGTTCTTTTAGGAGACAGCTGAAAAAACATGTCCTTTCAGGGAGGCTTCCCAGTCTGAGCCCTGTTGAGCGTTTCACCTCCGGTTCCCCTTGTCTGCGATAGTTTTGTTGTCACCACTGGGTGGTTTTGGTTTTTTTTAGTTTTTTCCCCTTAAATGCTCTTGCCACATTATTGCTTTTTGGGGGTTATATTTTAGAGTCCTGTTGCCTGGTTTTGTTTTGATGTCACATTGAAGAAGGGATTGTTTTGCTTTCCATGGCTTCAGAGACTAGGACACGGGGCAATGGTCTCAAACTACAGGAAAAGAGATTCCATTTGAACGTTAGGAAGAACTTCATAGCAGAGCCGTTTGGCAGTGGAATCTGCTGCCCCAAAGGAGGGTGGTGGAGTCTCCTTCTTTGGAGGTTTTTAAGCAGAGGCTGGATGGACATCTGTTGGGAGTCCTGTGATGGGGGGGTTCCTGCATGGCAGGGGGTTGGACTAGATGCCCTTTGAGGTCTCTTCCATCTCTATGATTCTATGATTCCTTTGCAAACCGCCCATGATAGAGCTTTGGCACTAATGAGGCAGTCTATAAAATGCAGTCATAAACAAACAAACAAGTGCGCATGCACAGACACACACACACACACGCGCAGACACACAGACACAGACACACACAGACACACACAGACACACACACACACGAGGGATAGGTGGAAGCAGACATGGAAAAGCAGCAGCTCCTGAACCCGAACTGCCTTGTTGGGTCTGGGCACGAGTCATTTTAGCTACATATTTTGGGAAGAATTGCATCCCTTCGCCCATCCACGAGCTGGTTCCAAAGGGTTCTCCTGACTCATCGTGAGAGGCAGCCGTGGAGAACCCCACGTTCTCAAACCCCACGCCTATACCCAGATTGCAGCTCAGATGCTCTTCAACGTCTCCCATCCTGCTTGCTCTCCCCCCCCCCCATATGTGGCGCAGCAAGGTTTTCATCTGAGGTCATAGAGACCCAGCAGTGCTGTTGGGCCAAAGAAATCAACACGGGACACGACCACAGTCTAGGTTCACGAGCCCCAAGCTGGACAACGTGGGGTGCTACAGATGGTTTGGGGTCACATCTCAAGATCTCCAACAACGCCGGTCAAGCTGGACTTGATACGAGTGAAGATTCCAGCAACAACTGGTGTAATGTGGTGGGTCTGATGCAAATAGGCGACGCCCAAAGTGATAATTCAGCTCTTTATTCCATCACACACACACACGCGCGCGTACACACACGTACACACACGTACACACACACACACACACACACACACACACACACACACACACACACACACACACACACAGAGGTTGCATAGGGATAAAAACAACTCCTAAAATGGCCCAACAGCCTGTTTATATACACTCCCAAGATTTCCCCATGGCCGGCCACTGGATGGTTTAAACCGGGCACGTCCAAACTTCGGCCTTCCTGATGCTTTGGACCACAACTCCCAGAATTCTAAGCTTAGATTGCCAATGGCAAAGGACTGTGGGAGTTGCGGTCCAAAACATCTGGAGGACCAAAGTTTGGACGTGCCTAGTTTAAACAGTCTGCTGGCCCCCGATTAGATAGGCCAGAATCCTGCCCTTCTGTTATTCTCCAGCCTCAAGCTCCCACATCCTACACCTGCCTCCCATTGTCTGTGCCTGGAAGCTTGATCAGTCTCTGCCTGGCTGGGGCTTGGCTGGGGCTTGGCTGGAACTAAGGTAAGCTTGGAGCCTCCCTCTCTGTTATTCATATGCTCCAAACTCAGGCGGTTAAAAGGTGACTCTAAGAACACAATAACTGGAGAGGCGGAGACTGGACCGAATAAAAAGTCCTGCTCCGACTTCCATTTGGGTTCTTCTGACATGATGTGAAAAGCACTTCTCTCTTCCAGTTGGGCTCCTCTGGCGGAACCAGAGGCCCCATCACCACCACCACCGCCGCCACCCTACTTTCTCCCTTCACTGGGACAACTCTTGCCACCCAACCGAGCCGCCCCGCGTGGCACTCACAACTTCAAGAGGTGACGAACGATCTGCTCGGGAATGAGGCGCTTCTGGCTCACGCTCGACGCCTCCCACAAAACCGCTTCACAGATGGCTCCGTCCTGGAAACGCCTCAGCTCCGAGCGCACGCCCCAGAACTGCCGGAAGGCCAGAGCCTGAAGGGCCAGAGAGGAAGTGGAAAGAGAATAGAATAGAATAGAGTTTTCATTGTCATTATGCATAGGCAAGATATGCACAACGAAATTAAGAGTGCTGTTCCACAACACACTCTAAACAAGGAACCATACAAAACACATAAAACACATAAAACACCATACAGTACAAGATATTAAAAACTCTTAAAATCGCTTACAAAATTTAAAACATGACTTAAAAACTGATTAGAATGGTGCTACAACTGTCGCGTTTAACTTGGATACTGCTCTGGGATAAAAACTGTTCTTTAGTCTATTTATCCTTGACCTAAGAGTCCTATATCTCCTGCCAGACGGCAACAGTTCAAAAAATTGGTGGCCAGGATGCGAAGGGTCTCTCAGAATTCTAGATGTCTTCCTCAAGCATCTGGAGTTGTATAGTTCTTCCAAAGGAGGAAGAGGACAGCCCACTATCCTCTCAGCAGTGTTTATAACCTTCTGGAGCACCCTTCTATCTGCCACTGTGCAACTGGCGATCCAGACACAGAGGCAGTAAGTGATAGTGCTTTCTATAAAGCCCCGGTAGAAGGTTACCAACAGTTTCTTAGACAGTTGTTCCCTCCTGAGAAGTCTCAGAAGATATAATCTCTGTTGGGCCTTCTTAACCAGTGCTTCAGTGTTGGCACTCCAGGTCAAATCCTCCTGTAGAATGACTCCTAAGAACCTACTGTCAAGAAACGTGTCCTCATCCCCACCCCCACTCAGCATTGTTAGGTTTAAATTAGAACAGATGGATTTAATGCCAGGCATTAACCAAAATTACAGTATTTTTCCATGTACAGTAGGGCCACCGTATCCACTGATTCATTATTCACTGATTCAGCTATCCACGGTTGGCAGAGGAAAAAATTAAATAATTCAGCAGGCACAAAGCAAGCTGTTGTCACAAACAGCAGCTGCAAAGCAAGTTATTGTCATAAATAGCATCAGTAAAGCAAGCTACTGTCACAAACAGTGGCCATAAAGCAAGCTACCATCTCAAAAGAGCAATCATAAAGCAAGCTGTTGTCAGGAAACAACAGTTTGGGAGTGGGTGGGCAGGCAGTCTCTCTTATCCACAGTTTTCATTATCCACGGGAATGCTTGGAACCAATCCCCAGCGGATACCGGGCTCCTACCGTATAAGACTATATTTTTCTCTAAAATTGTTAGACTTAAAATTGAAGGTCGTCTTATCCACGGAAGTAAGCCAAGGAGAGAACCATGTGGTTGAGAACCTGTAATTTTGGGTTGGATCAGTTGGGGTTGTCTTATACATGGGAGCATCTTATAGATGGAAAACTGCGATATTTTAAAAGAAGTGGGGAAGGCGCAACAGTCCTCTGAGACAGGCGTAATTTTTTTCTGCTGCACATTTATACAGCAAAGGGTTGTATATCAGCATCCCAAATGTAGATGTAAAACTTCCAGAAACTTGGGGGGGGGGGGAGAGACAGGGAAAAACAGTTTTCTCCTAAGTGCTTTTTTTCCATGGCTTTGAAATTTCCATGAATTTTTACACCTCTAGCGAGAACTCACAGTTTGCACAAATGAATTCTCAATCTCTGTGACCTCCAGGTTAGAAAAAATATTAGAAAAAATACAGTAGTGCCTCGTAAGACGAATGCCACTTAATTAAAAAAAAAAAACTCGTAAGATGAATGGAATTTCCAGGAAGACGAATTTGTCTTATGGGATGCCTCGCAAGACGAATTCAATGCATTCCTATGGGGAAATGCGTTAAATCGCGTTTCGTAGGATGGATTTTTCGTAAAAAAAATTGACCCGTAGAACGAATTAACTTTGTCTTAAGAGGCACCACTGTAATTCTGCTCGGCAGCGTGGAGGACTTTCTCTGCCAATTCATAGCTGAAAATCCCAAGCCTGGTGGTCAGAGACTGATCCAGTATCGGAGAGCTTCTTATATTTGCACGTTAAGTTGAATATTTGTGTTTTGCATTTCATGGAAGAAGAAAAGCAGGGGTAACCAACAAATAGGAACATCAGCACCACGGTACTGATTGTTGTCACAGATAAACCCAAATGGATTTAGATTAAGAATCCCAGAGTCAGTATGTGGAACTCCCTGCCACAGGATGTGGTGATGGCATCTGGCTTGGATGCCTTCAAAAGGGGATTGGACAGATTCCTGGAGGAAAAGTCCATCACAGGTTACAAAACATGATGGAGATGTGTCATCTCCAGGCTTAAAACCGGGGTACTTCAAGGGCCAGATGCAGGGGAGTGGTGTCAGGAGACAGAAATCTAGTCTCATGCGCTCCCAAATGCATCTGGTGGGGCCACTGTGAGATACAGGAATCTGGACTAGATGGGCCGTTGGTCTGATCCAGCAGGGCTCTTCTTATGTTCTTATATGTTCTTATGTTCATTTCAGTAATTCTTTTTTAAAAAGCAACCCTTCTTACCACCTAGTTTTTTTCTTTTTTGCAAATGAGAGAGGAAACATGATTTCGAGTTTCTGAAAATAAAACAGCCCTCACCACCTTTTCCCTCACAGAAAAAGAATGCAAGAAAAAACCCCAATCTCAGTCCCATCCAATGGGTTCTGCATTCAAGGAGAAAGAGAGGTAAGGCATCTGTTTGCAGCCAATCAAGACTAATGCCTGGGGAAGAGAGCACAGCATGAGACTCACCTCAGGTTTATCAGCTTCCGGTACCCTCTCCAAGACTCGGGTGGCAAAATCCGGACTCAACAAAAGACCGAATGACAAGGACTCGGCATCTTTGTGTTTTGGAGGGTCGGCGTTGATCGGCCACTGGGAGTGAGAAGAGAGGAGAAACAAAATCAACTCAGCCAGTCTAGAGCAAAAACATACACAGCAGCCCATGAATCCACCCCAAACTAAACGATAGCACGCTGGACAGTATGCAATATTTGGAAATGATCTTCAAACATTTAGAACAGGCCTGCAGAACGCGTCAACCACGGGCGGCTCGTAGCCCGCGGGGTGCTATGAAGTCACCCGCCGGGTCCCTGCCTGCTTCCCGACCGGGGGGCGCTCCTCCTCCTCCTCTGCCAACACCGTGGAGCATGGTGGGTGGGTGGGGCGAGCGGGTGTGCCACTGCTGTGGCGCTTAGGGGGTGGGCGAGCAGGTGCTCCTTCGGTGCTGCCAATGCCGTGGAGCTTGGTGAGTTGGGGGCTCCAACGCCACCGTGACTACCGCAAAGCTTGGGGGGAAGCGGGTGGAGCATTTATTTATTTATTTATTTATTTATTTATTTATTTATTTATTTATTTATTTAGCTTGTATGCCGCCCACTACCCAAAGGTCTCTGGGTGGCTCACAATCAAAATAAACAATTAAAACATCGAAATTATAATAAAATACAATAAATACAATACATTAAGACACAACACCAAAATTGCCATCAGGACCCACAATCATCAGTTAAAAAACTTCTGGAACAGGAAGGTTTTTACCTGGCGCCGGAATGTCATCAATGTTGGCGCCAGGCGGGTCTTGCTTGGGAGGGCATTCCATAGTCTGGGGGCAGTTGCCGAAAAGGCCCTGTTCCTGCAAGCCATCCCTTTCACCTCCTTGAGGGATGGCTCTTTCAGGAGGGCTCCCTGGCCAGCTCTTAATTGCCGGGCAGGTTCATATGGAAGGAGGCGGTCCTTCAGATATCTATGTCCTAAGTTGCGAGGACTGTGTGTGTGCGCACTTGGGAAAGGAGCCCACGGGGACATATCATGGGCAAAAGGAGCCCGCGGGCTATTCAAAGTTGGACAGCCCTGATTTAGAAGATCACTAACCATGAGCAGTGAGAGAGGCCCAAAGGCCCGTCCCTAGAATCACGCAATCGGAAGCAAAGGACGCACAGTCTCCCCAGCAACATCCTTATGGAGTATAGCCACCCGCTGTCAGATGGAGTCTTGATCATAAAAACCAAGCCTGGCTTTGGTTAGCCTCATCTCAAAGGATTTATGGTGCCTTATCCTTGTTACAAACTCGTCTACAGCTCTCTTAGGGACCCAGATAATGTGGTGCTGCCTGCCTGTTGAGTTTATTATTTTATATTGTAACAGTTTGTTCTACGTGGTGAACTGCCAGAGCGGTCTTTGGTTAGAAGGGCAGTATATAAACCAAATAAATAAATAATAAATACTCCCAACTGTTGTTTCAAATTAGTCCCATTGAGCACTGGTTAAACTGAGGTAATGCAGTCAAGGCTCTGCTCACCATCTGAGTTCGATGCCAACAGGCTCAGACAGACAGCTCGAGGTTGACTCAGCCTTCCATCCTTCCAAGGTTAGCAAAAAGCAAAGTGTTCTGCTTATATACCGCCCCATACCACTTCAAGTAGTCACTGGGCAGTTTTATAGTTTTAATTACAGTACACAGGCTACACATTGCCCCCCCCAGCAAGCTGGGTGCTCATTTTACCGACCTCGAAAGGATAGAAGGCTGAGTCAACCATGAGCTGCCTGCTACCGGGGATTGAACCCCAGGTTGTGAGGACAGTTTTACCTGCAGGACAGGCATTTAACCACTGCGCCACAGGGTAGCTCGGGCAAGTGGGTGGCAATGGGTGGTCTACAATATTAACTTGTACATTGCCCAGAGAATGCTTTAAGAAGCACTATGAGGAGGTACAGGATATAAGCAGCACACTTTGTTTTCATTTTAAATGGTCCTTTTTATGAAAAAGTGATATCCGTATTTTATAATTTTAACAAGTCTTTAGATTCTCAGTCATCCAGTTGAGTTTATCTGGAAGTCGAGTCATAGTCATGGCAACTGGACTTCTTTTCTTGAGAGACTGAAACGTTTTGCTGCTCATCCAAACAGCTTCGTCAGTCTGAGGAAAACTATTGGCGAGTCCTCCATTTTATAGTTCACTTTGTCCTCCTGTCATCCTGGTCTGGAATAGGCTCATAATAATGGGCCTATTGAGCCTATTGTCCACCTAATGAGCCTATTCAGGCCATTGTTCATCTTATGAGTCTATTTCAGACCAGCGTGAGGTGAGGTCAAAGTGAACTATAAAATGGAGGACTCGCAACTAGCTTTCCTCAGACTTACCGAGCTGTTTGGATGAGCAGAGAAACGTTTCAATCTCTCAAGAAAAGAATTCCATTTGCCATGACTCAACTTCCAGATAATTTTAACAAGGTTCTCAACAAGGCATCAAATAATAAACATGTGCTGTCAAGTCAGTTCTGACCTATGATGAGTTTTTTCAGGGTTTTCCAGGTAGAGAGTACTCAGAAGTGATTTACTATTCCTAAAGGTAGGGTAAAATAAATTAAACAGAGAAATATCAAGAGACGAGAAAGTAACTAGAAGCTACAATGACCACACGATTCAGACACAGGCGGCTATAAGACACTCTGGCCTTGAGTGTTGTTCAGCAGGACCCCGGTATCCACTGGGGACTGATTCGAGACCTTCCTGTGGATAATGAAAACCGTGGATAAGAGAGAGTGTCAAATACAGTGGAACCTTGACTTACATACTGCTTGACTTGCAGCATATTTGACTTGCAGCAAGAAGGGGCCTGTTTGACTTGAGTCGCAGGCTTTGACTTACCTCTCCTCTCGGAGCCCCGGCGCAAGCACCGGAATCGGGCGGCAGCCACAACCCAGCATCGCGGCTGCCGCCTCCAAACTGCTCCTGCCTTCTTCCCCTCCTCCGGCAGCGGCGGCTTCGGCGAGGCCAGCTCAGAGCACCTGGAGCTGGTCCTCGGCCTCACCGAAGCCGCTGCTGCTGCCGGAGGAGAAGAAGGGCCGGGAGCTCTGGGCTGGCCTCGCTGGTTAGACAGTCGGCTCAGTCTTGTAAAAAATCTGGCTGCAGAAGTCTGGTCCACAATGGAAGCATTTTAGTTGGGGAGCCGTACAGACTCTAATGGTAAGCATAGAGTTGTTCAGAACTTGGAACGTCAGGTTAAAAATCAGTAAAACTTAAATGTTAGACATTGTTGCTATGAACATTGAAAAGTGGAGGCATATAACTTGTGGACTATAATTCCACTGTCTCCTCCTCTCTTTGAAGAGACATTTCATTTACATCCCCAGAAGGAATCTCCTATCCCAGTCAAATTTGTGTTAAATTGCTGTTTTCGGGGGTCATTTTTCATCATCTGGAACGGATTAATCTACTTTCTATGGGAAACATTCGTTTGACTTAAGTCATGTTTGACTTAAGTCTAGACCACTGGAACGGATTAATGACGTAAGTCAAGGTTCCACTGTAATCCCCAAAACTGCTGTTTTGTGACAGTAGTCTGCTTTATGGCTACTGTTTGTGACAGTAGCTTGCTTTGCAGCTGCTGGATTATTTAATTTTTTTCTTCTACCATCCATGGATAACTGAATCAGTGGATAATGAACCAGTGGATATGGGGGTCCTACTGTACTGTATTAGTTTAAGAGAGAAAAAAAGCAGAAGAAAAGTGCTTGCAGACACAATTACCGGCTGAGTCTGGGGGGAAACTGTGGGCCAAGAGCACGATCCGCTGGCCCAGCCCACGCTCCAACAAGCTGAGGAGGAACGGCAGAGTCGCGGCCACGTAGTTCCCACCACGGTCCATCAGTTCGTTGAGAAGCTGCATCTTCTTGCAGGCGGCCTGTAGCTTTGGGAGAGGCCTGAGGCTGAGATAAGAGGGAGGGAGAGACACACAGATGCCGTCACGCCAAGACAGTCATGTATGACCTGAACTCTCTGGCATCTTCCTCTACCTGGACCCACGCACGCTTGCTGATGTAAAAAAAGAAAATACACATAGACAGCGGGCCACCTTAAGTCCCCTTCTGGGCCACGAAAAGCAGAATGCTGCACCAAGTCAACATCATACTCCATCTGTCTTAACTCCAAGATTGAATCTCAAACACCTCTCAGGTGTTAAGGTCATCAGGAGAGGCCCTTCTCTCCATCCCGCCACCCTCACAGGTACGTCTCGTGGGAATCCATGAAAGGGCCTTCTCGGCTGCCGCACCCAGACTCTGGAACTCCCTCCCACTAGAGGCCAGGACTGCCTCATCTCTGTTGTCTTCCCGGAAACAGGCAAAAACCTTTCTCTTCAGGCCAGCTTTCCCTGAATGATGGACTACCATGTGTATTTTATATGAATCAAGAGGTTCACATAGGCTGTGTGTTTATAACTACTTTGTAGCTTTAATGTAATGTTGTCTGTTAATGCTGTAAGATGTCCCTCAATTCCTTGTTCTTAATACTTGAATAATGTCTTAATTGTACTGGACTGTATATTGTCCCTCATTGCTGTAAGCTGCCTTGGGTCCTCCTCCAAGGAGAAAGGCAGGGTGAAAATACTCTAAAATAAATAAATAAAATTATGAAGCTCATCTAGAGTGTTTAGGTCGGGAGGCTGCACTTTAAGACGGATGCCCAACAGAGTGGGGCAAGGTTAGAGGAGGGCAACAAGGATGATCGGGAGAAGGATGCACAGGCAAGTGGAAACCACGAGGATGATGAGGGGACTGGGCCTGTTAAGCCTTGAGCAAAGAAGACCGAGGGGAGACAGGAGAGCATTTTTCAAAGACTTGAAGGGGTTTCCTTCAGAGGAGGGGCAGGACCTGTTCTCAGTCATCCGAGTGCAGGACATGTAATAATGGCTTCAAGCTAGGTAAAGCCAGATTCATTCATTCATTCATTCATTCATTCATTCATTCATTCATTCATTCATTCGACCATCTGGCACAAATGCCACTCTGAATCTCAGAGGCTGAGTATCAAGGGGGGAAACTTCTTAACTGTTAGAGCAGTACAACAATGAAACCCATGACCTCGAGAGGGGGGTGAGCACTCCAACGCTGGAGGCCTTCAAGAGACATCTGGGCGGCTACCGGGCCAACCTGCTTTGATTTGGGATTCCTGCACTCAATAGGGATGGCTCCCATGGCCTTATAGGGCCCTTCCAACTTCACGATCCTACAATATCTACACACTTGCCTATGGGGTCACCAGCTCGTTTTTGCAGGATTGGGATTGTGTGCATCCCATTGATGCAATGGAAGCAATGATGGGACTAACACACACACACACACACACACACACACACACACATACACACACACACACACACACACCGACTGCAATCTTTCAGCTTAGAACGTACTGAAACACGTGGTCAAAGGTCCGCGCCCAAGGCTTGGCGGTCATGAACAGCAACTGAAACCCGTCCACGGTTTTGTCGTCCAGAACCTCCATCGAACGTTTGGCTTCAAACTGGATCTAAAAGAAGAAGAAAACCACATTGTGCTGAAGGATAATGAGTGGGCTATTTAGAAAGGAAGGGGAATTAACCCAGAGAGAGAGAGAGAGAGAGAGAGAGAGAGAGAGAGAGAGAGAGAGAGAGAGAGAGAGAGAGAGAGAGAGAGAGAGAGAAAGCATCTTCCTCCTTTGTGAAGCAGAAAGGATGAACAGGAATTCTAAGCCATGCTCTTTTAGCCTTCTTAAAAAGAGAAAGAGGCATTGCTGTGACAAGCCTGCATTAGACACTATAATCTCTTACCAAAGGCAGATTAACTAGTGTGATGCCTCGAATCAGCAATTTCCATTTAGTTCACTAAGCACCAGGTTTCTTCTAGTCCGTTCAATTCTGAGGTCTATTTTATTAGATCCCCTTCAATTCACAGGACAAAAGCTCTTCCTGCCCTTTTAAATTGTACTCTGCAGACTTTTATATAACATCTAGCACTCGGTGTTTCCCGGGCATCGTAGCACAGTGGTTCAACTGCAGCGCTGCAGTCAAGTCTCTGCTCATGACCTGAGTTTGATCCCAACGGACTCAGACAAAGGGCTCAAGGCTGACTCAGCTGCCCATCCTTCTGAGGGGAGTATATTGAGTAGCCTGCTTACAAGGAACGTTGGTCACAGTCAATAATCCACACTTGCAGAAGAGAGAACCCAAACTTTAAAACTATTGAATCTACTGAAAAACCAAGCAAGGGAAGCACCAGATCCAGATCCAGATCGGGCTCTAGCTCACCCATCAGTGCCTTTACCTGCTTATACGTGCTGGCCGTCATATCCGCACACAGGTTCAGAAGTCCGGAAGGGTCCAGAAAGACCACCTGGAATGCTCTGTGGAAGTCCGACAGGGAAGGCTACAACAAGAGCAGGGGGTGCAGGTTTAAAAGGCATCGCCCACAGAAATGTCAAGAACCAAAGAAATGCAAAGCACCAACGCCAGCAGGGGCAAACATAACAGATGCCGGAATCCCTAATGACCGCCTTGCCCCATTTCCCATCTGCAGCAGACGGTCACCTTTCCGTCTGGAACCTTCACATCTCATCTTCACCCACCAGGACCTGCCTTTCACTTGATGCCCCTCCTGCAGCCACATCAAGTGCCAAGGGTCACGGATAGGGATGGGTATTTTTTTTCAGAACCAGTAGTTTATGAAACAAACCACGCAAGCCCAGGTGGTGCTCGGAACCGGCTGATACACGCAGATCCAATTGCTTTACCTTTCTCTCTGCCAGCACGGAGCTGAGCTGCAATGAGGAAGCACGCTGCGGCATCATCTTTCCTGCTCCGTGTTGCTGGCCAATCAGAGAGAGAGGTGGGATGATGCCTGTCCCTGCACAGATCCTGATTGGCCAGCATCACAGATCAAGCACAGATGACGTCGCAGCATGCTTCCTCGTTGGATTTTAACCCTGCACAAGACACAGAAAGGTAAAGCAATTGATCTGCTTGGATCAGTCGATTCTGAGGACCACCTGGGTTCGCGTGGTTCGTTTCGTAACCTAACTGGCTCCAAAACGAAATGCCCATCCCTTGTCACGTATCGTGGAGAGGCGTGAGTGCAATGTTTAGGAAAACGAAAGCCTGCCTGTCACTGCTGAAGTCACAGAGCTATTCGGTCTTCTACAAGAACAACATCAGGGGTGAGAGAACTTCAGCAGCTACTATTCAGAAAGGAGAGTGGGACACCAGCAACACCATGGCTCTCCAACAGCAGCTTCTGGTTACGGTGGACAGGTGGACGCCACCATCCTCATGCCCTACCAGTGGACTTCCTACGGGCAACTGGCTGTCATGGAGATACAGTGGTCCCCCAGCCTTTCACGGATCATATGCTACGGTCCCGCTATATCGTGGGACCGCAGTACAGTGGTACCCCGAAAGGGCTTGAGGGAGGGGGGGAAAGGTTTTAAAAGCCCAGGCTTTTTAAACCTTTCCCCCACTTCCCCAAGCCCCGGGCTCCAGCTGATTGGCGCTGGGGTGGGGAAATAAAGGTTTTTCTCCCCCACCCCAGTGCCAATCAGATGGAGTCCAGGGCTTGCCTCCATGGAGGCATTGTGCGCCGCTCCCCCACATCCTGGGGGGGGTTGTCGGGAGAAGTGGCACAAGATGTTTAAAATGACTTTAAGCAAGAGAGCTAAGCGCTTGGCTCCATTGCTTAAAGTCATTTTAAACATCGCTCGCCACTTCTCCAGACCTCCCCCCCCCCGGGGCACGAGAGAGCGGCACGCAATGTTTAAAATGTCTTTAAGCAATGGAGCCAAGCTTCCTCCGTTGCTTAAAGACATTTTAAACATCACGCCCCCCCCCAGGCCCAACCCAAACTGCATGCACATATCACGGATTTTCAATAATCACGGATCGGGTCAGATCCCTAACCCCCGTGACAGACTGGGGGTTACTGTAGAACGTGGGACCCGAGAGGTCTCTGATCTAATCCGGTTGCTCCCGACCTTGGGTCAACCAGTGGTTCTCGTACTGCAACTCCTAGCCACAGCTGGTGAAGAAGGTTTCTGGGAGTTGCAGTCCAAGAATATCTGGGTGAACTCAAGTCTGGGAAGACCAACGGGGTTCTTTGTGCGTTCTTAGCAACAAAAACATAGAACCTCCCCTTATACTGAAATTTAAAAATCCACAGACACCAGAGGAGAAGATATGGGTCAAGTCTGCTAGATGAAGAGGTAACAAAACACCACAGGTGAGGCTCTCATACCAGCATAGCATCTTCATCCTTCGAAAGGCTGATCCCAGAACTAGTCAAGTCTGTAGTGGCTAAAGAAAGAAAGAAAGAAACAGCAGGTACCGATGAGATTATTAATTGCCTACCTGAAGCCAAGGTTCATGAGAGGCGAGGTGGGGAATAGGGAACAAGACGCCGGGGCAAACAAAGAGCCAGAGTTGCAGTGTTTGTTTTTTTGAAGAAAAAAGATGAAAGTGGAGATGATGGTGCAGAAGAACGTGTAGTGAAGGAAGGGCAGGATAGCAATGTTTGAAGACATCCCCTAACCCTAACCCTAACCACTAGCCCCACTTCCAAAGATCCCTGTTAGTCTGGTATGGGTTTGGTGATTAGGGGGGCACAAGCCATTCCACAAAGGCACAGGAAGCAGCATGCGACGCAAAGCAATGAGATGTGCGGTGGGGTGGATGCAGCAAGGTCACCTCTAAGAGAAGGGAGGAGGGGTCCTACAAAAATATGAGGAAGGGGAAGATTCAGAGTAAAGGGTTACATTCAGAAAGATCCACCAGTATTTGGAGATCCTGTCCAAAAGATATTCTCACTATTGAGAAAGCAACGTTTGACTTTTGATTCCTTTTAACTATTGTGTGTGGTTGTTGTGTCATTATAGTCGTGACCGACTCTTTGAGACCCCATGTCCATGGAGTTTTCTTGGCAGGAATACTGGAGTGGCTTGCCAGTTCCTTCTCCAGGCGCCGACAGCATCTGGTATTCCCTGGTGGTCTCCCATCCAAGTACTAACCAGGGCTGACCCTGCTTAGCTTCCGAAATCAGGCGAAATCGGATGTGCTTAGGGCATCTAGGCAGCTAACTACAGTTAATAACTACAGTGGTGCCGTGAGATACAAAATTAATCCGTTCTATGGGAATTTTCATATTGGAAAAAAGTTCATATTACAAAGAGCAGTTTCCCACAGGAATGCACTGAAAAACAACTACGGTAATCCGTTCCGGAGCTCAGAAAAAAAAATGTCAAGAAAAGAGGAACAGATTAATTGGTTTTCAATTCCTACGGGGAACCACATTTTGGGATGCCTGCTGTGGTGCCTTTGGCTCTTTGCTGCCCACCTCCTTTTCAGGTGCCTGAAAGCTGAAGGGTTAGGTCCGCTGTATCTGGAAAGTTGAGTCACATGGCAACTGGACTTCTTTTTCTTGAGGGATTGAAAGGTTTCACTGCTCATCCAAACAGCTTGGTCAGTCTCGCCAGATAAACTCAGCTGGATGACTGAAAATCTTCCCAGACACTCCCCCACCCGCTGTAGTGCCTTTGGTTTTGGGGCGCCTGAAAAGGAGGTGAGTGGCACAGAGACAAAGCTGCTGGGAGAAAGACACTCTGTGTGCCCGAAAGCCAAAGGTGTCTTCTGCTTTCTCGGGTGCGCAACGCATCGTTCACACAGCGGCTTCGGCTCCCTGCCACCTGCATCCTTTTCGAGAGCCGTTCCCCCCCCCTTTCGTGGCGGTGGCTTACTGCAGTGCAAGTCCACCTCCCGCAGGGTGCCCAGTCCAGGACTGGCGGGAAACGAGAGGGAAGGGCGACCCCCGCCCGATTTGGCGACGGGGTCCCAAGTGGCAAAGAGCTGTCGGTCTGACTGAGAATCAAAGGCCAGTGGGGCTTACCTAAGAACTGAAGCACGTTTCTCAACACCTGGTAGCCGCTCATCATTTTGTTGACCTTGCTCGTGGTTAAGAGGTAACCCGCCAGCATGGAAGCCAGGAAGCCGCTGAAGCCTCCGAGGCCCTGGAAGCCAAGAAGCGAAACAAGGACCGGCCATCAGTGAGCAGAGGGCCCTCTTCGGCGAGAGATTTCCACCCCTCATGGCTAAAAGTGCAGCAACCCCCCCCTCCCTGCGCAGGAGTTATTACCACTTGCTGTGATTTGAGAGGACCCACCGGAGTGAACCAGGAGACATTCAGGCTAGTCTTTTATTTTATTTATTACTTTAATTTAGATACCGCCCCATTAGTGCTGAATAGAGGCGGGGATAAAACCAGAAAACCCACGGTTTGGGTTTGTCTGCTTCGGGTCCACCCTTCGTTCCGTTCAGGTTCATACGAATTCCAAAAAAAAAAAAAATCGTACGAACCCGAACCGGTTCGGGTTCTTATCGGCAGCGGCGGCAGTGGTGGCGGCAGTGGTGGTGTATCCTGGCCCCTGCGGCAGGGGCTTTTTGCCAGCGCCTCTTTTTGGTTTGTTTTCAAGCGCCCACCATATGGCCCCTGGAGCCAGGTGGGTGCTTCTTTTTATTTTTATTTTTTTTTTTTCTTGATTTTAGAGCACCAACCCGGCCACCCCTGGGGCTGGGTCGGCGCTCCTTTTTTATAATTTTTTATAATTTATAATTTTTATTTTATTTTTATTGTTGTTTTTTTTACTGCAGACCACATGGCCGCACTATGTAGCATGGCCGTTGGCTTTTTTTTTTCTGGTTGCCCTCCCTGAAGCCAGGAAGACCAGACCTCCAGGACCAGCACCAGGTAGGAGACCTCTCCGGCGCTGCCATTAATGAAACAAAATGAAATGAACCCATTTTTTTTCCGGTTCGGTTTGTTTCGTTCTAAATTTACTCTGGGTTCATTATTCATTTTGTTACATAATGAAATGAATAACGAAATGAACTAAAAGTTCATTTCGTGCCCATCTCTAGTGCTGAACCACTATTCTGGGCGGTTCGCAACAGGAAAATAGCACTATTTTGGAGCTTAAACTCAGTGGCACAATTCAAAGGCCAAGAAGAGGCAAGACTGGCAGTGAGGTCTTTCTCCGGGGTCGACGTGAACGGCCTCCCTGAAGAGCAGCGTTTTTAACTACCTCCTCAATTAGTACAGGGAGGGGGCCAAGCAGATCTCCTCTGCGAGTTTATTCCATAAATAATGTTCGTGCCACCACCAAGAAGGCCCAGCCTCTAATACAGAGGTCCTCAAACTACAGCCTGCGGGTCAGATACTGCCCCCCCGGGGGGGCTGAATCCGGCCCCCAGAAGCAACTGCGGACCCCACCCACACGCACACCCAGCTTTGAAAACAAGTGAGTGAGCCCGCCTTCACTGCTGCTTCTATTGGTGAAGCAATTCAAAGTGGTGGGCTGTGTCGCTTCCCCCGCTACCCCGATGACTGGCGCGCCAGCCACAGGCGGGGCAGTTTAAAATGGGAGGGCCTCCCCCACTTCCCCCTGCCGCTGCCCAGATGACTGGTGCGCCGGCTGCGCACGGGGCATTTTAAAATGGGAGGGCTTTTCCCCACACCACCCCAGATGACTGGAGAGTCGGCCGCACCCAGGGCAGTTTAAAATGGGAATACCTTCCCTGCTCCCCCGCTGCCGCCGCCGCCACCACCACCAACCCTCCCCCTTTGCCCCAACCCCCCCCCCTAGGTTCACTAGGGCACCACTGGCCCCACCCTCCCCCTGGAGCCACTGCTTGTCCCACCCACCCCCCTGGAGCATTTCCCTTACCCCTCGTTTCCCTTAGCCCCCCCCCCACTGCCGCCGCCACCACCACCCGGCCCCCAACAGTTCTGAGGGGCAGTGAACCGGCCCCCTGTTTAAAAACTTTGAGGACCCCTGCTCTAATAGATGATTTTCAGGCCTCTCTCGGGGTTTCTACACAGAGGAGCCTGGTCTTAAGAAAAATCATTAAGTGTAGCATAGTGGCTTTTTTTTTTTTGCTAATTATACTCATTTTGTATACATTTGGGAGGGAAGGCATGTGTTCCTATACTGGTACAATCAATCAGCTTGCGAACAGTTTTGCTAATCTGCCCTTTGACACTATGCTAAAATTGTATCGGGGGGGGGTTCACTATGATGGATGTAACTGCTCTATTTGTTAATGCAACTTGAATAGCAGCTGATTTCTACAAAATATAACTGTGAGGTTTTGGACTACGTTTGCTATTTCCTTAGTTGAACTAAACAATTCTACATTCCCAGTGGACAAAGCATACTCTTCTGTTGCAAGTCTCGTCCTAATGATTCGGGCAAATTGTTTTTCAATCTGTTGTACACCGCCCAGACTTCCTGAGGGAAAGTCGGGCGGTTAATAAGCAAATAAGCAAATAAATAAATAAATAAATAAATAAATCTGGTGGGTGGAGAAGGTAACATTGGGGAAAGACAGGTCCAACGGTTATGCGGTCCCAAACCATCTAGGCCTATATATGTCCTATGCTCCCAAATGGGTGGCATGCCTGAAGACAGAAATATGTTGTAATTAGGTAACTCGATAGAGAAAATAACTAAGCAGAAAACAGTTCCAAACAAAATATTATTATTCTCATTATTTACTAGCTAGCTAATAAAAAATTAATAGCAATTCTGATGAGCGTGGCTAGAAGGGAAATTACTTGGGCGTGGAAATTACATCCAGGTTCTCTCACTCACAGGATCCGTAAAGAGAGCCTGGGAAGTAGCAGCTAAGGAAAAACCAACTAGTCGGTTTAAACCATTTGTTGTTGTGTCGTTACAGTCTTGATCGACTCTTTGTGACCCCATGTCCATGGAGTTTTCCTAGCAGAAATACTGGGGCGGCTTGCCATACAACGGAGAAATGAAACACAAGCACAGATGTTATACCAAAAAACAAAGTTGGATGAAATGAAATATGGAGTGGACTGTTGGATGGTTTAAGAGGATTAAATATGTTGTGTTACTCTGTCCTATATGCATAACAAGTTATAGTGTTATTTTAAGTGGATTGTCAATAAGTACGGGGGTGGGGGGGAGAGAGAGAGAAAACTTGATCCAGGACATAACAGGTAACCAGTGGAGGTCGGTCAGCAATGGGGTGTAGTGATCTAATTTGCTCACATAAATCACTTGTCCGGACACAGTGTTCTAGACGCACTGTAGTCTCCGGATCAATCTCAAGGGAAAACCCTAGCAGAGAACATACTGTACAGAGATCTCACAATTTAGTATGTGGAATGCCACATCATCTCGGGCTGTTCATTCTCCATAATAACTGCCAGAGGAAGGGCACCCGTGTTGATCTTTCAAAGATAAGAAACCAGGGCCTTAAGCATGGGCTGTGTGGGAAATTCTGCAGTAGAGAAGAGGATAAAAAAAATCTACAGCATGCCATCTCGGCTGCAAGGGAATCTTTAGTTTTCATGTAAAAATATGTCTGAAACCTTTATGGCTGCAAACACAAGCAAGGGGGAAGCAGCGACAGAGGGCTGAAATAACTTCCTTTGGCCGAGATTAGTAAGTGGACATCAGAGCTGGCCAAGCCGCTCGGTTCTCAACGTTAACTAGCAAAGCCAGGATCTGTTTGCAGAGAAGGTGTGCGTCCGGTTAATTTGTCATGGTTTATATGGCATGGAAAAAAATCAAACTTCTCTAGTCATAGCTTTTGTGCAAAATAGATAGTTTGCCTCTCTAAGTAGGGCCTGAAAGATATAAGCCATCCCTGTGGGTTTCCTGCAGAGAGAATAAATGACATAAACTAAGTACTTTGTGGTTTGGTGAAAGCAACATGTTATGGTATTAGTGTGTGCTGTTCCTACTTTCCTGCATTTCTAATGCGAGATTGTACAGACACTGTGGTGGCGAACCTCCGGCACTCCAGATGTTTTAGATCACAACTCCCACAGTCCTTTGTCATTGGCAATGGAGGCTGAGAATTCTGAGAGTTGTGATCCAAAACATCTGGCGTGCTGAAGTTTCGCCATCAGAGTAACTGGATCCACGGTTGTGCTAAGTCAGGACAGAAGCATACATCTCAGTCCAGAGGGGTTGTGTAGGATCTTGGTTAGGTGTTTGTTCAGATGCTACTGGACTGCGGCGTTCATCATATCTAGCCAGCATGAATCAAATGTATGCAACTGTTTATGATCTTCTTATCCAGTCTTTCTGTTCCAGGCACGGTTTGTGTGCTATGAAAGGATGCCGTGTGAATGATTCCAGGAGAAGAAAACAATAAATAGGGTGACAGTTCTTTAGTTTTGAGGAGTGAAACTGGTATCATAAGTAGGAGGGAAGTAGGAAGCCAAATGTGCATAACTTTTGTTGTTGTTGTTGTTGTTGTTGTTGTTGTTGTTGTTGTTGTTGTTGTTGTTGGGTGGTGGTGGTGGTGGTGGTGGTGGTGGTGGTTTGGAGGTTGTCTTTTTAGGTAAGTTGTTTATTTTGCAATTTGTTGTACACCACCCAGAGTTCCTGAGGGAAAGTAGGGAGGTTAATAAATAAATAAATAAATAAATAAATAAATAAATAAATAAATAAATAATCCACCCAGGAATAACCATGTTAGAACTACTGAACTGGAAGGGACCTTATGGGTCATCAAGTCCATGCCTGTACCGCAGCTAAAACTGTGCTCGCGACCTGGGGTTCAATCCCCAGTAGCTGACTCATGGTTGACTCGGCCTTCCATCCTTCCGAGGTCGGTAAAATGAGCACCCAGCTTGCTGGGGGTATGTGTGAAATGTGTAGCCTGCATACTGTAATTAAAAAACTGTAAACCGCCCAGAGACTACTTGAAGTGGGATGGGGTGGTATATAAGCAGAACACTTTTGCTTTTGCCCATCAAGGAGAGCCAGCAGGGGAATCGAACTCTTAACTTCCGGCTCTGTAGCAAGATAGCTAAACTGCTCAGCTGTAGATCAAGGCTTTAACTTTGATACCTTTATCCTTCAACTACACTTTGAAGGAAATTACATACGGCAGGAAACTCTAACAGTGACTGTTAAAAAATAGATTTTTGAGTGTGCCTCAAACGTGCCTCTCAGAGAAATTCAACCCACTAATTTCTCAGAGAAATTCTACTTAGGGTGCTTACTATCCTGTCACAAAAAATTGGAAAAGGGATTGATTGATTGATTGATTGATTGATTGATTGATTGATTGATTGATTGATTGATTGATTTTGGACTCCAGCCCCCAGAATCCTGTAGCCAGGACAGGTCTAAACCTTTCCCATGTCTGGTACTTGATCCTGCAACAAGAGCTAGTATCTGGGACTGGTAAAATAAAGGCGGCCTCTGGGCTTCCCCCCCCCCACCTCCCACAACACACCTGACTGAGCTGCCTCTGGCGCAGCCAGACTTTAAGGAGAGCCACACCGTCTCGTAGGCCTTGGAAGCCATTTGCTGCGCCCGAGAGGAAGGCCAGGTTGGATTCCATCAGCAGGTCCCACAAAATGGAGTTGTTGTAATGAGGGGTCGGAGGCTCAGAAGCTCCTGGGAAGGACAACAAGCAAGAACGGGAAATTAACAGATCTGCCTTACCTTAGTTTTTATTTTTATCACTTTGATTTAACCATCTGTTACTGTTTGGCTTTTAGTTTATTAACCGCCCAGAATAGTTCCCATATTTTTCCATCTCTAAGACGTCCCCCCCATGTGTAAGATGACACCCCACCATCACTTTTCCAACCCATGATTACAGTTTCACAACCACACACTTCTCTCCTCGGCTTACTCCCAAGTATAAGACGACCCTCAACTTTTAGTCTAACAACTTTAGACAAAAATATAGCCTTATACACAGAAAAATACTGTACATTGCACTAATGGAGCAGGGAAAGAAGGAAGAAAGGAGGGAAGGAAGTAAGGAAGGTAGGAAGAAACTGATGATGGATGGAAGGAAGGAAGGAAGGAAGGAAGGAAGGAAGGAAGGAAGGAACATTCATTCATTCTACCTAACTAAGGTTTTGATCTCTGTGTGTGTGTGTGTGTGTGTGTGTGTGTGTGTGTGTGTGTGCTGCTGTGAAGTCTTGAACTGACGTACAGTGACCCTAACAGGCCTTTCAAGGTAAGTAAGATATTTTTAAAAATTGTTTTACCAAGTCTACCCCCCCCCAGTGAGCTTATATGGCCAAGTGAAGATTTGAACCCTTCAGAGTCCTAGTCCATCGTCCTATCCACTATGCCACACCAACATTTAAAGGGCACAAAACTGGCACTTCGGAAGACGCGAATGTGCCCAGTGATCTCTGGTGACAGAAGGGCACAAGCCTGCCAGTTCCCCTCGCATATACTGCCTTCAGCCTTCTCCCTCTGAGCGGAAAGAAAAGCAAAACAGGCTGGCCCCATGTGTCAAATTCGGGAATTATGGCTCTGACACTAAACCCTCTCAAGCAGATGGCTTTTGGGTGCAGCTTCTCTCTGCTTACATTTTTTTTAAAAAACACTGACACCAACAAACAGATGCAACAGTGACATCTGCAGCACAGCCTCTGTGATTGACCTCTTGTTCCATCGGAAGATGGCTGAGGGCAAAGCCCTAAGAGACTCAGAAAACAGCCGACTGACAGCTGCCGGAGCCACAGAGACATTGGGGAATATCTACCGCTGGGGTATCGACACACATTTATCCGGTCAGGAGCTTTTAGGACACTCCTGGATTTATCCATCCATGGCAGATTCTTGAATCTACAATGGACGGATAAATCCAGGAGTGAACTATATGAAAACACACGGACGCATGAAATCCACTCTTGTTACAGCTTCACAGACCCGTTCCTGGAGCCCTGCCATAAAATAATCCTTGCTGAAATTATTACTGGAAGCCTTTTAGTAGCCCTTCTTCCCCCCCCCCCCCGTACCTCTTGTTTTGCACCCAAGAAACAAAAACAAAAAAAAGGGGGGGTTATGGTGCCAGAAATGGCTTTCTAGTCAAATACAATTTCAGGTTGGAGACAGACCCTGGGGAGCAAAGCTGGTCTATGATCCCCTTGAGTTCCCCTGCTGCTGCACTCAAGAGAGATGGCAAATACTGATACTCATCTCTTTTCTTTTACAAGGCTAAATTAACAGATCATTCAAGCTAAAACAAGCAGCGCTCAAAAAAAGCAGCATATTTTCCAAATACCATCTCTTGAGCATTTAGAATTCAAAATGCAAATGCCGTTTTATATAAAGTCGGCAGCTCGGCGGTTCAAATCCCGGGTGCCACGCAGCGGAGTGAGCTCCTGCTGATAGCCCCAGCCCCTGCCAACCTAGCAGTTCAAAAGCGTGTAAATGCAAGGAGATAGATAGGTACTGCCGTAAAAAGCGGGAAGGTAAAACAGTGTTTTCTTGCAGCCATGCCAGCCACGTGGCCACGGACTTGCACAACACTGGCTCTTTCAGCTTGAATACGGAGATGAGCACCGCCCCTAGAGTCGGACACGACTAGCACACTTGTGCGGGGGGAACCTTTCCCTTTACATATGCATTTGAATTACACTTAGTAGACTCTACAACTGGGAGAGTAAAGATAAACAAGGTGCAGAAATTTACGTCCGTCATTCACGTATCATCTTCTGCAAAATAAATAAATAAATAAATAAATAAATAAATGCTGTGTTTAACTAGCAGGGGAGAAACATACAATTCCACAGGAGCTATTACTTCATATTGACCATACAGTAGGGCCCCTGTATCCAAGGGGGATGCATTCTGAAATCCATGGATAAGAGCAAACGAAGCTTTTGCCCCAGACACCCCACCACCCTCTGTCGCTCCTACACTGCCCAGTCCGCCACTGGGGAAGCTCGAACAGCCAGGGGTGTCCCTGGCTGTTTGAGCTTCCTGGACAGTGCAGCACCCGACAAGCCACCACCCCGGCCTCTGGGAAGTGTGGCGGACTAGTATCGCCACCATTCGCGCTTCCTGGGTGGTGGACCGGGCAGTGTAGGAGTGCACTTTCGTGATACCCGGCCTAGTAGCAGGGGGTGGCGGGGGCAAAAAGGCTGGGCCGCGTACTGCAGCTTTCCCTCCCAGCACCCCCCCCATTCCTGCTGAACGCCAACTGTGGATGATGAATCCGCGGATGATGAATCCGTGTATATGGGGGTGCCACTGTACTAAGTAAGCAGAAGCCTGTGTGGAAGGAGGAAAAACAGAGAGTGAAGTCACTCCCAGAACCTGGGGATTCCATCTTCAAGCAGGACGACACCTTAACATTTTCCAGCCAAGGCAGCCACTGCAGATGCCACAGGCAACACCCCAAAAAAGTAACTTCTTTGCCTGACCAAACTCTTCTCTGGAAGTTTAGGTTTTGTTAGGCATTGTTGAAAGAATGATTCCCCTCATTGCACATTCTACATACCTGTTTTCAAAGCCTATTAGGCTCTGGACCAGCTTGTAGCAGGGAGTTCCACAGACAACTACATTGTCCGGATTCAGCCACAGGTGGAAGGCGAGGTGCTGGGCCCCATAAACCCTTCCCTTGACTGAGTCTAGCCATTGTTACTCTGGCTGACACCTGGGCGGATAAAAACACACACCGCCAGGACCGCCTCGTACATGCTCTGGTCCTTTGGCCCGCTCCTCCCATCCTCTCTCCAGCATACCTGCCGCAGGTGAGTCCTTCTCCATGAACCAGGCTGTCCGGACGTTGTTCTTGTTCGGATGCAGGCGGCTGGGCTTGAAGACCCCTTGGGCCGGGCAGGCGAAGAGGCGGACCGTCAGCGCCTTTGCATCTTTGCCTGGGGAGCCAACCAGGGAAGGAGGAAACAAAGTGAAAGCAGCGGAGGTGAAAACAAGATCCAGCCGTGCTGAAGCAGTTACCTAGTAGCAAATATTTATTTAATAAGTCGATTAGACCATTTCAAAGCCGCAAGATAAAAAGACACACATCCAAGTACTAATAAATATGCAATGCAAGAGCTACAAGGGATATATTCACATATAATATATATCTTGATCCAACTCGATCACACCGTGACTAACCACCTGCTTCCTCAGAATTGCTGCTTTTACTGCAAAAATTCCAAGTTTATGTGTAAAATGGTGATTTCACCTACACAACAAATAGGCAAGTTTCTTATTATCATCCCAATCCCCCCCCCCAGCATCCAAGATAGGGGCTTAAATAGAATTTTCTAATATTCGTATACAGTTGGCAATGCAGAACATAGGATGCCAAGTCTTCCACTTTAGCCTCCCCACAAATACACAATCTATCAGTTACAAGCTTCTGCTTCTCCGAACCTAAAGGACGCACCCACCAACCAATCATCTCTGCCTGAAAGGGCTTAGAGGCTCCACTGATGAAACAAAAGGGGCATAAAGAAGAGATCAAAAGGAAAAATGGCCATAACAAGGAGCAATTGGGAACGGGGCAGAAGTGCCATAGGTGCCATACAGGGAAATTAAGCAGATCAGCCTTTGTTCCAATGGCCTGCATGCCTGCAATCATTTCAGCTACCACACCTAACCAAAAGCAAAGTTTTCTGCTTATATACCGCCCCATACCATTTCCTGGGCGGTTTACAGTTTAATTATAGTATGCAGGCTACACATTGTCCCCACCCACCCCAGCAAGCTGGGTACTCATTTTACTGACCCCAGAAGGATGGAAGGCTGAGTCAACCAAGAGCCGGCTACCTGGGATTGAGCCCTAGGTCGCGAGCACAGTTTTAGCTGCGGTACAAGCTTTTAACCACTGTGCCATGAGGCTCCTACTCCAAAGCAATCAGGGCTTCTGCTCATCCTTCCTGTCCTAGTGTTAGCTTCCGTTAGGTGCCGTCTGCACGGCTCCCCTTCACTTACCCCACCTCAATAGAGCAGACAACGAGCTCACTCAAAAGCAAAGCAAAAGCAAAGTGTTCTTCATATATACTGCACAATAGTGCTTAAAGCACTCTCTGGGTGGTTTACAATTTGTTTATGCAGACTATACCTTTCCCCACCACCACCCCTTGTGAGCTGGGTACTCTTTTTTTACCAAACTCAGAAGGATAGAAGGTTGGGTGAACCTTGAGTTGGCTACATGGGATTGAATTCCAGGTGGTCAGCACAGTTATAGATGCAGTACAGCGGTTTAAACCACTGCGCCACAAGGCTTATATAACCACCAGAATCCCTGTGGATGTTTGCATCCAGTACTATTTGTGCAACGTGCTGCAGATAACCGACAAGGGGCTGCGGAACATCCCAGTTGTACAATCAGGAGCACGAGCAGGCACCCAACTAAGAGATGCTCCAGCACCCCATCAATTAGCTGCAATTACTGACGCCAAGTAACACAAACTCCGTGTCCTACCTAGGTAACACATACAAGGCAGTGGAACAAAGGCAGCAAGGGGGCACTCCTGGATGTTGTACGTAGGGGTTTGGTAAACCGCCGAGTAGTGAAATTGTGGATACTGGTCCTTAGGATACGGAGGCATTTTATTGTCAGCTTAATCCTGTATCTTTTCATTATTAAACAAGACCTCACTTTACCTCTCCTAACAGCTAAGCTCCATCCCACCACACCTGTCACTGCTATGCCATCTGATTGACTGAATGATTGAATCATAGAATCATAGAGTTGGAAGAGACTTCAAGGGCCATCTAGTCCAACCCCCTGACTGACTGATTGATTGTATTTTTATACCGCCTATCTGGCAGCAAGGCCACTCTGGGTGGTTTACAGCATATGTTGACAGCAAACAACAAATAACAAAGCAATTAAAATACGCAAAAAGCAAAAAAAAAAAAAAACACAAGTGCATTAAAATGCAAATTACAGTTGGAATGCATTGCTAGCCAACGACAAAATAACGGTCCTTCAACAGCCCAGCATGTACCTGCACTGGATGAAATTTAGCGAGGAAGATGCTCCCCCCCCCTCCTGGATGCAAGACCTTTACGGACGCAGCACAAAACTGTAGCTGCTTTCAGTGCCGCAGTAACACGCAATGGGTTCCTTCCTGCCCAGTTTGTCATGGATCATAATTCCAGGTGGCTTCTTGGCTGAAGTCCCAAACTAATTAGTTTGCCTCACTCCCTGTGGCACACTCTCCTTCGGCGACTGGTGGCGGGCGGGCGCCGGTTCGACCACATCACCCCAGTGCTGGCTCGCCTGCATCGGTTGCCCGTTGCGTCCCGAATCCGATTCAAGGTCTTGGTTTTAATTTATAAAACCCTCCATGGCCTGGGACCTGACTACCTGGCAGAGCGGACCCCCCAGCGGTAAAACTTCGGCCCGACCGGCTAGGTTGTCGTGGGCGCACTCGCTGCGGGTGGCCACGCCCAGGGAGGCTCGGAAAACATCGCCCCGAACTCGAGCCTTCTCTGTGGCTGGCCCTGCCCTGTGGAACCATCTCCCCAGCGAAGTGCGCCTTGCACAGTCCCTGCCAGCCTTCAGGAAAGCATTAAAAACCTTGCTTTTCCGAGAAGCGTTTGGTGACTGAGTTTTTTTCCCCGCCGTCTGCCACCTGCCATTTGCTTGTTTAGTGATTGTTTAAGTGGTTTTTTTTCCTTTTAATTGTTATATTTAATTGTTTTTGCCTTTGTTTCTATTCCTTTGTTGTGAACCGCCCGGAGTTCCTTCGGGAAGACGGGCGGTATACAAGTTTAATAATAAATAAATAAATAAAATAAGAGAAAGAGGGCACGGGAAGCAGACGGGAAGCCGGCACTCACCTTGCGGCTGCAACAGCACGATCGGCTTCAGGTGGTTCCCGTTCATGTACGCAAATCTCACGCTGGCAAAGAGCTCCTCCTTGGACAGATGGTGGGCGATGTGGGCCAAGTAGAGCGCCCGCTTGCGGTGGTAGCGCTGGTTCAGGTTGTCCTTGTCTTGAAAGAGCTCCTAGTAACCGAAGAGCCATGCATACAATTTGCCATTCTGAAAAGCTGAAGCTTTTATCGCCTCCCGCAACAGCTTCAAGGAGAGCTGCCTGGATACCTCAGGGGTTTAGGTCTCTGTCTAGGGAGCCAGAGGTCCAGGGTTTGATTCCCCACTGGGTCTCCTGCGAGGGCAGCCAGCCTGGGTGGCCTTGGGCAAGCTGGACAGACCCAGACTTATTCTCAGAAAAAACGAAGGGTTAACCACATTGGAGTACTCCCTAGCCGGAAAAAGCTAGAAATGGTTGGTCACCCTAATTCAGTATTGACTTTGTGGTACCCAAAAAAAGTAAATCACTCCTCTCATGCTCAGCTTTCATTGTTTCTAGCTATACAATGGGGATAAAAATACCAACCAACCTGATTTTATTTATTTCTTTACTGGGTTAGTAATCACTAGAGATACATTCTTTTTAAATCCTACAAATACATCTATTGAAATACAGTGGACCCTCTTATAACAAACGGTTTGTATAACATAAAATCTGTACAACATAAAAAAAATTCCGGAGATAGGGGAAATCTACTTAGCAGAATCGCCTATGGGGCGAATCCGTACAACATAAAAATGGCCGCAATTAGGGGTTACTCTGTTTTCAATGCATTCCTATGGGAAATTTGTGTAAAGGAAAATTTGCTTAACAGAAATTTGTTTGGAACAAATTAATTCCTTTATACAAGGTATCACCTGTATCTTCATTATATTTTATGCATCAACACTGGGATCTCTTTAAGGAACACCCCCCCCCCCAAACACACACACAGTGTTAACAATTCCTTAAGATACTTCTGAACCTTTTTTGTTCTGTTGCAAAATTTTCATTTGGAACGAATTGATTCCTTTATACAAGGTACCACTGTACTTCAAACAACTTGTATCCATCAATTTTATTTCATGATGAAATATTCTGTTCTCACTTTTAAAAAAAATATGAAGTTAAATTAGGTCAATTTAACTTTATTTCTGGTTCATTTTTCAACATGTATGTTTCATGATAGTTTGTAGGTAGTCACAAGCTATCACGAATCACTGGTTTTTGGATTTGTGTCCACTTCTAGCCTGCAGCATGACAAGAGATATGGAGAATCCAGGGTGGAGTTAATTGTCTGCTGAGAAAACCAACAGAAATTGACATCAGGATGGTACGGAGACCCAGAGCAGGAACCTGCAAAAATTATCTGAGACCCTACAGCCAATTTCATGCTGCCTAGATGCCCTAAGCACATCCGATCTCGCCTGATTTCGGAAGCTAAGCAGGATCGGTCCTGGTTAGTACTTGGATGGGCGACCACTAGGAAATACCAGGTGCTGTAGGCGCCTGGAGTAGGAACTGGCAAGCCACTCCAGTATTCCTGCCAAGAAAACTCCATGGACATGGAGTCTCAAAGAGTTGGTCACGACTATAATGACACAACAACCACACGCAATAGTTAAAAGAAATCAAGTCAATCGTTGCTTTCTCAATAGTGAGAATATCTTTTGGACAGGATCTCCAAATACTGGTGGATCTTTCTGAATGTAACCCTTTGCTCTGAATCTTCCCCTTCCTCATATTTTTGTAGGACCCCTCCTCCCTTCTTTTAGAGGTGACCTTGCTGCCTCCACCCCACCTCACATCTCATTGCTTTGCGTCATAGATGCTGTAGGCGCCTGGAGTAGGAACTGGCAAACCACTGCCAAGAAAACTCCATGGACGTGGAGTCACGAAGAGTCGGTCACGACTGTAATGACACAACACACAGCCAATTTCAGAAAATCAAACCATGGCAAACTTAATTATAGTAAGTTGGCCATTTTCATTTCACAAGGGAAAACTCAACAATGGTAATGGTTGGCCCTCAACTCTTCCACACCAGCAGCGCTGCCAGTTTTCTCCAGCAAATCCATCCATTTTTGACAAGGGGAGGCTATTTTAGCAGCTGGAAAAAAAAAAAGGATTTGAAGGTGGCAGGCACAGGAGAGGTTTGCCCCTGCGGCAAAGGTGCACATCAAGAGATCAACTGCAGTGCCCCGTGGCACGGTCTGTGTGAAGGCTAACCTTTCATCCATAAACTGCAAACCACCGCTATCAAATGTGTGCTCGCGCGCGGGCACGGGCCCCTTTGCATTTGACTGATGGATGGATGGGTGGACTAATATACCATCCATCTAGCATGGGACCTACTTTTTAACTGTCCTTGACGTTAATGCGGAGATTGCAGCTAGTGCAGAATACAGCTGCCAGATTATTAATGGGGCTAGGAAGGCACTATCGTATCGCCCCTGGAGTGGCAGCTCTGCTCTGGCTGCCAATATGGTACCACATCAACTTCAAGGCTTTGATGTTAACATTCAAGGCCCTAAACGGTTTGGGACCTCAGTATCTGGCAGAGCGACTTGTCCAAAGGAGAACTGCCCGGATCACCCGTGCCAGCCAGGCAGGCCACCTGGGAGTCCCGAGGGACGCCTGGAAAGCTGTAACAAGGAGCAGGGCCTTCTCAGTGGTTGCTCCCCATTTCTGGAATCACTTACCACCAGAAATCCACCTGGCACCCTCACTTCAACTCTTTTAAAAGAAAAACTACTGAAAACATGGTTTTACAGGAAGGCCTCCCCTGTCTTCTTAAACACCTAGCAAGATGCTACCCTTCTTTTATCGCTTATCTCTCTTTTTTTGTCGTCGTTGTTATTTGATCAATTACTTGGTTATTTTTATTTTTATTTCAGTTTATCAATGCTGATTTATTTGGTTATAATTTGTTATATTATGTTGTCTCTATTTCTGTTATGTAACTCTGTTGTTACTGTTATGTTGAGATTTTATGTTGTCAGCTGCCCAGAGTAGTCCTAGGGCTAGATGGGCAGTATAAAAGTCAAATACAGTAGGATTCCCGTATCCACTGATTCATTATCCACTGATTCAGTTATTCATGGTTGGCAGAGGAAAAAAATAAATAAATAATTCAGCAGCTGCAAAGCAAGCTAGTCACAAAGAGCACCTGTAAAGCAAGCTCCTGTCATAAAACAGTAGGCGTAAAGCAAGCTACCATCACAAACAGCAGCCATAAAGCAAGCTACTGTTGCAAAACAGCAGCTGTAAAGCAAGTTACTATCACAAAAGAGCAGTTTTGGGGACATTTTGGTGTTCTCTCTTATCCACGGTCTTCATTATCCATGGGAAGGCTTGAAACCAATTCCCAGTGGATACTGGGGTCCTACTGTAAATAAATAAATAAATGTTCCTCCATGTGCCAGGCGCTGCTTACCCGGGGCATAATCAGGGCCAGGTCGACGTTGACCTCCGGCTTGATGCAGGTGCCTAGCAGATAACTCCCCACCACTTTCACCTCCTCGGGAGGTAAAAAACGGAATTTGCCCTTCACACTGAAAGGGAGCTGCAGGAGCGGCACCTTCACCCCTTTGGTGAGCCAGGACTGGTCCGTGATCTGGAACGAGAAGGGCAAGATTGGGAGAGAGAGAGAGAGAGAGAGAGAAAGGCCAAATGACACTGGTAGAACTGACAGCAGATAGGATTGTCTTTGGAGGACCTCTAGTCAGAAAAGGATCCCTGGTGAATGATCTAAGAACATTCTCTTGAATGTGCCATTATCACCAAAGCCCAACTATTCAAGGCAGAGACTACCAGAACACACAGTCCCCTTCCAAGGAAGCAAAATTTAGGCTCCCTTTTTTTCAAGCTTGAGGAAAGTCCTTGTTTCAGACTAAAGGCCTCCAACCTGCCCCAAGCAAACACATTATTCATCTGTTTCATGTCTATACCGCCCATCTTCCTACAGGAACTCTTGGGCGGTTTACAACAAGTTAAAAGTAAACAAGTAAACCCAACAATATATGCAAAAGGAGAGGGAAAGCCCTCAGCAACAGGCATCAGGGGGCGGGGGGGAAATCAAATTAAATGAATAAAATTAAATAAAATAAAATTAAAGGTCATGCAAGTGGAGGATTCTGGGAACAAGAGTCCAAAACGGAACTTCCCCAAACTTCATCCTTTTCTCAGCATCCAGAACTGAACTCCAGACACCCCCTCCTGCGATACTATGCAATGCTGCAACTTGTGAGCCCGAAAGTTGAAAGCTATCGCGTCCCACTTCCGTGTCACACTTTGTAAGGGCCCCACCGTATGAGAATCACACCTTACCCCTTCCTTCTCCCCGGCACTAGCCTGGAAGGAATGATCCCAAAAATTCTGCAAAACCTCCACATTTGATGTGTGTTTGTTTAGAATATTTTTCCCTGCCTTTCTCCTTAAAAGGATCCCTGTCATTAACCAACAGTGTTTAAAAGCTACAAACAAGTATAGAGTTTCAGAGAGGGTAGCCGTGTTAGTCTTTTTCAAGAATTGCGGGCAAAAATCGAAGAAAAAGAAAACAAAAGAAAAGACACAAAACATGTGGCACCTTAAAGACTAACTTTCATATTTTAATGTAACGTTTTGTGGTCACGTCCACTTCTTCAGACATATAGCAGCAGAATGAGGTGTGTGGCACCAAATATCCAGCACCCTTTCCAACCTGCCGTGTGCATTCTGATTTAAGAACATGGGACATCAGGCAGCGGAAGCCTATTTCTTCCTGATGTTATTGTCACAGGAGTGAACTCTTAGAATGCCAGCAGGAGGCAGTTAAGGCTGCGATCCTGAACAAAACTATGGTGCAGCAAGCCCCACCGAGACACACTTCCTGATAAATCTGCATAGGTTGGCATTTGAGAAACCCAGACATCTGTGACATACATCTTTTTCTGGCATCTCCGGGACCGTCTTGAGCACAGCATTGATTTCATGGAGGAATGAGTTGATTTTCTGTTTCCTCTTCTCCTTGAGTGTGACCTCTTTTAAAAGTTCCTCGATCTGTGCAAAACAGAAAGCACGCAAGACATCATAAAATGATACCGCTGCGATCACGACTAAACTGCCATCGCTACCAATCCAGACGATGCAGGAAATGAAGAAAGGATTTCACAGCAACCAAAGAACACCAAGAGAACCGAGATTATTAACTGAGGACCAGCAATCTGAATAAAATGCAAAATGATGAGAAACGTGGATAAGATGCTCAGGGCAACATAATCTTAATTACAAATGGATCAGCTGCCTAGATGCCCTAAGCACATCCGATCTCCCCTGATTTCGGAAGCTAAGCAGGGTCGGCCCTGGTCAGTACTTGGATGGGAGACCACCAGGGAATACCAGGTGCTGTAGGCGCCTGGAGTAGGAACTGGCAAACCACTCCAGTATTCCTGCCAAGAAAACTCCATGGACATGGAGTCACGAAGGGTCGGTCACGACTGTAACGACACAACACACACACACACACACACATGATTTCTAAACACTTAACAGGAGACTCAGTGCTGCAAGAGGGAAATGCAGGTCTTCAAAATGTTGAACAGACTCTATTTACACCTTCTTTGGATAGGCAAGTATTCGAGATGGGCTCAAACTGATTCGTCCCACTCCGTTGCTGGCTTCTTAGGACAATCAGCCACTCCCCAGGCCCAGCAAGCTTGCTTTTTCCATCTCCTCGGCTAATCTTTCAGTCAGAAGCAAGAGCTTGGACTTCTTAGCCCCGCCCTTTTGGCTGAGTGGGAGATCAGCCCGGAAGGCGGGGCAGAGAAGACTGAGCTATTGCCAGGACTGGAAGATCAGTCGAGGAGGTGCCGGAAGCTGGCACACGGGCCCTGGTGAGTGGCTGGTGGAGCCGGAGGAGGCAGGGGAGAGGGAGCAGCAGCACCTGTGCTACCCTCTCTACAAATGGGGATGAACTGGTTTGTGTCCATCTTTACTAGGAACGCCTGAAAGGAGACCCTAGTACTGTCCTGCATTAGTAGGGAAATGAACCTTAGATTATATCTAGGGAGGGGGAGAGGTTCAGGAATGGGAGGCAGCCCCACCAGAGGGGCACGCCTGCCTTATGAAGTTAACTCCACTGCCCAGGCTGACCTGCAAGCGCAGAAGGTTGGAATGGAAGAGGTTCTCCGTCTCCTTAAGACGACTCAGCTCCTCGCTGGTGGGGGGCTTGTACAGATCAGCTTTGCTCAGCTTCACCGGCTGCACAGTGCCTTCCGATGCTGAGGACCGTTTCTTCCCTCGCTGCCTCCCCTCTTGGGGAAGAGCAGCCTCCTCCTCTTCTCCCTCCAGACCTTCCACTCTCTCTCCTTCTTCAGGCATCTGCAGTTGATGGTTTGGGGGGGGGAGGGGGGGGTAAACCAGCCTTATTTAAAAAGAAGACGACAAGAAACTCAGTTAACTCTGAAGAGCGGCTTCACAAGCCTGCTGTGTTTCCGTACTAGCTGCAGAGGGTTGGAAGTCCAGACTTTATTTGTTTGTTTGTTTATTCATACAGTTTATATGCTGTCCACTACCCAAAGGTCTCTGGGAGGTTTACAATTAAAATGAACAGTTAAAACAATTAGACATGAAGATGTCAATGAACCATTAAAAACAACAAAAACATTAAAATACAAAACACTAAAATTGCCATAAGGACCTACAATCTATGTTATGTCAGCTACAAAACTTCTGGAACAGGAAGGTTATTACCTGGTGCCAAAACATCATCAGCGTTGGCACCAGGCAGATCTCACTTGGGAGGACGTTCCATAGCCTGGGGGCAGCTGCCGAAAAGGCCCTATACCTACAAGCCATCCCTTTTCAGTTCCCTGAGGGATGGCTCTTTCAGGAGGCACTCCTGGCTAGATCGTAATTTCTGGGTAGGTTCATATGGAAGCAGGTTGTCCTTCATGTATCTAGGTCCTAAGTTGCTACTATGAGTCATCTCAAGTACTTGGATAGTACCAAAACAACTGCGGATGAAGGTAACTGAATTTGTAAACCATGGCAGCTAAATGGTTGTATATCTTCCATTAAAATACTGCCATCTTTCAAAGAGGTATTAATATCTGAACCCTGGGAAATTCAACATATCTAAGGATTAAAAATGAAGGCACCTTCATGAAGTTGAAAATTAGTCACCTTCTTGAAGTTGAAAATTTCCTACTCGTATTCAACCATGAGCCTTTTGATGGAGTGGTTAAATGCCTGTCCTGCAGGTAAAACTGTGCTCATGACCTGGGGTTCAATCCCAGGTAGCAGGCTCAAGGTTCACTCAGCCTTCCATCCTTCTGAGGTAGGGAAAATGAGTACCCAGATTGCTGGGACGGCAATGTGTAGCCTGCATAATTAAATTGCAAACTGCCCAGAGAGTGCTTGAAGTGCACTTTTACTTTGCTTTATAACTTTGTGTTCATATCTCTCCTTGTGTGATTGCATTGTTACTATGCTTTCAATGTTAGTTTCCATCGCTCATAAATTTTGGATGGTCTAGCATGCATGATTACATAGAATTTTACTCTCTCTTTAACTGCTCATGCTCTCTTGTAGCTTTAATGTTTTCTTTTAATGCTGCAAGATGTCCCTCAATTCATGTTCTCAAACTTAAATACAGTGGTACCTTGTATAAAGGAATTAATTTGTTCCAAATGAAATTATGTTAAGCAAATTTTCCTTTATACAAATTTCCCATAGGAATGCATTGAAAATGGAGTAATCCCATTTTTATGTTGTACGGATTCGCCCCATAGGTGATTCTGTTAAGCAAATTTCCCATATCTCTGGAATTTTTTATGTTGTACAGATTTTATGTTATACAAACCCTTTGTTATACAAGAGTCCACTGTATGTCTCAATTGTGCTGGACTATATATTGCCCCTCATTACTGTAAGCCGCCTTAAGTCCATTTCCAAGGAGAAAGGAGGAGTAAAAATACTCAATATAAAACAAATAAATAATCAGAAGCCTTCCACAACAACTGTACTGCCCGGGTTTTCTGGGAGTTGCAATCCAAGAACACAGAGGTTACCCAAGGCTGGGAACCAGGGGACTAGACAAATGCCTGGAAAAATATAATGTTCACTAGCAGCCACTAGGAAACAGAACTAATGTAGAAAGAACATGAACATCCATGTTCTAGCAACAAGCTGCCTCGGAGCTTGGGAAAAAATATGTGCACTACAGAGAGTATTCCAAAATCCCCCGGAGAGAACAGCTCCTGCCTGATAAATTCTGGGAAACCTTATGAAGGAAGGCTAATACATTTGGGGCTCTTTAGTCTGGAAAAAAGGCACCTGAGGGGGGATATGATTGAGACGTACAAAATAATGCAGGGCATGAGTCAAGTGGATAGAGGGAAGCTCTTCTCCCTCTCTCAAAATACCAGAACTAGGGGACATACACTCAAATTGAGGGCTGGGAGAGTAAGAACTGACAAAAGAACATATTTTTTCACCCAGCGCGTTGTTAGTCTATGGAACTCCCTGCCACAAGAGGCGGTGATGGCATCTGGCCTGGATGCCTTCAAAAGGGGATTGGACAGATTCCTGGAGGAAAAGTCCATCACAGGTTACAAACCCTGATGGAGAAACCAGGGTACTTCAAGGGCCAGATGCAGGAGAGTGGTATCAGGAGACAGAGATCTAGTCTCATGCGCTCCCAAACACATCTGGTGGGGCCACTGTGAGATACAGGAAGCTGGACTAGATGGGCCTTTGGCCTGATCCAGCATGGCTCTCTTCTTATGTTCTTATGGGACTTGTAGTCCATGAAAGTTCCTTGCTCCAAGCGACTCTCCCCGATTTTAAATAACATGCACGAAAAGATGATGAAAAAAAACCACAAACCTGGGAGAGTTATCTTTCCCCCACCCCCAGAGACTACAACTCCCATAATCCCCAACCACCCAAAGAAATTTTTGCCCAAGGCTGCCACTGGCTGGGGCCTGCCGAGACTTGGGCTAGAAGGCTCCCAGATCCGGATCAGAATCCGGATCCGGATCCGGCCCCGAGCAGCTGTCCCTGCCCTCCAGCCCCACCGCCCGCCGGACACCCACCTTGAGCCGCCCGCTTCTGCGCCCACGTGGGTGGAACTCGGTCAAGCCACGCGGAAACCGACCGGGCTTCCCCTCACTTCCGGAATCCGGGCTCATCCCGGCTTCCAATTGGATAGAGGGAAGCACCTCCCCCTTCCATTCTCACCAATTGGAACGAAATAAGGGGGGAATGTGATGGCTGGTTACGGTCAAGTTTGCTTGAGAAGCGCGAGCCTATGGCCGCCGCTTTCCAAAACGCGTCATGAAATGCGAAAAGCCCCCAGAGCTACGACACCTAAACAGAAGAGGGACTCTTCCACGGATTGGGTAACGAGGTTCCGGGTCTGCGTCCAAAATCTCATTTTCCTCTCTCTTGGAGGGCGAAAAGAATTGACATTTGAAAGTTACTGAAAACCTTGCACGCCCAAGACCGAGAGTGTGCAACGGGCACGTGGCTCCGCCAGATGCTTTTGGACTGCAGCTCAGCTAACTAGTCAGGTGGCAATCAGGGCAAGTAGCACCATCTGCCACCAGTGCCACCCTGATACACTGGAAGTATGGGGTATCAAGAAAAAATTATTATTATTATTATTATTATTATTATTATTATTATTATTATTATTATTATTATTATTATTATTACTACTACTGTTGTTGTTGTTGTTGTTGTTAATAATAATAATAATAATAATTGATGTTGCTATACCAGGTGACAGTAGAGTCACTGAGAAACAACTTGAAAAAATTACCCGATATCAGGATGTGAAAATTGAACTTCAGGAACTCTGGCATAAACCGGTACAGGTAGTCCCAGTGGTAATCGGCAGGCTGGGTGCGGTACCTAAAGAGCTAAGCAAGTATTTAGAAAAAATTGGCGTTGACAAAGTCACCATCAGTCAGATGCCGAAAGCCACCTTACTGGGATCTGCTCGCATAATTCGCCGATACATCACTGAGTCCTAAACACTTGGGAAGTGTTTGACTAGTGATTTGTAACACAAAATCCAGCATAGATAGCTGTGTGGTTAATAATAATAATAATAATAATAATAATAATAATAATAATAATAATAATAATAATAATAATAATAAATAAATAAATAAATAAATAAATAAATAAGGATGATGGTGGGGATGATGACAAAAATGTGGCACCTTAAAACTACCTGTTATATATTCATATATTTAAAATATATCCATTTCCGAGGATGGAAGCTCACATTAAAATACAACAGTATGTAAGTTGCCACAAGGTTTATGTCTATCTGTCTTCTTCGTTTTCTTCCTTTTATCTTCGGCTTTTGCCCGATACGGCTGCATAGACTAGCACTAGAAGGGTTAATAATTAAAAGTAGAACTACCAAGTGTGTTTCCCAGCAAAGACCAATTTTATACCTCTCCCCCCAGCCTCTAAAATAAAATAAAATGAGAGGAAGCAAGTATGGCTGGAAGGTGGTTACTGTTTCTTTTCCAGTAGGACCCCAGTATCCACTGGGGATGGGTTTAAGGCCTTCCCTTGGATAACGGAAATTGTTGATAAGAGAGAACACCAACCCCCCCACACACACACTCACAAGCTGATGTTTTGCGACACTAGCTTGCTTTACGGCTGCTGTTTGCAACATTAGCTTGCTGTGCGGCAACTGGATTATTTATTTAAATTTTTTTCCTCAAGTAGCCATGGATAACTGAACCAGTGGCTAATGAATCAGAGGATACGGGTGTCCTACTGTAGTTTCTTCTCCTAGGTTTCACTGTCATTTCAATTTTTGTGCTCTGGGATGAAGCGCAGTTGCTCCATCCTAGTTACAGCCCTGCTACAACGTTCCCTTATCCAGTGTTACCAGTGAGGAAGGATGATTGAAATTGTAGTGCCCTGCCATCTGGAAGGCCACACCCTGGTTACCCTTTGACAAATGATCTGATGTGGGTCTGCTTTGATTCTTTCTGCATGGGATCTCTCATTTCTCACTTAAAACCAGGATAGACAATTAGGATCCTCCAACTATTGTTTCAAAGCAAAAAAAGGGGGGTGGGGTTGAGCCGCATGGCCATCACAAAACACAAATTCAAAACTAGACTACAGGCAATACCTTTAGAGGCTACTATTAAAAAAATTTAAAAAGCATTGCAAGCTTTCGAGAGTAACACACTCTTCTCCAAAGCAAGTCTCAAAAGTTCAAACATGGCAAAAGGTGTGCTTTGCCAGGAGGTTCTTTTTAAAGTTCTTGGCTAGATGATGTACGCCAGGCAAGTAATCAAGAGGCAGGAAGTTGGAGGGCAGTTGTAAAAGCTTTACACCCCTGTTCTTCAAACAAAGGAACATGGATCATACATCCATGTTTGAACTTTTGGGACTTGCTTTGAAGAAGAGGGTGTTGCAGTCGAAAGCTTGCAATGTTTTATATGTTTATTAGTAACCTCTAAAGGTATCACCTGCAGCCTAGTTTTGCAATTGTTGTTTGTTTTCTACAACACCCATCACCCCCAGCATTCACTAGGCTGGCTAGGGTAGGTGTCTTTCTTTCTTATTATGAGACTGTTGCAGAATTTAAAATTATGGATATAGAGTGGACCCTCATGTAACAAATGGTTTGTATAACATAAAATCTGTACAACATAAAAATGGCCATGATTAGGGATTACTCTGTTTTCAATGCATTCCTATGGGAGATTTGTATAAAGTAAAATGTGCTTAACATAATTTCATTTGGAACAAATTAATTCCTTTATACAAGGTACCACTGTATAAGAAATATACATTAATTTAAAAATGCATTAAAATATTGTGATAATTAAGACTATTTTTTAGCCAGAAGGAGGGCACATCAATCATATTATCTTGGCCATTTATTAGATCTTCATTTGTATATGTGATAGGACATAAATGGTGCATGTAAGCGTTGCATTTACTGAAGTTCTCCAGCAAGGGAGAAATTCCTCTACAACTCTTACCAGATAGGGCTGTTAGAGTCTGAAGAATGCAAACTCCTGGTTTTAAAATTGTACCACCAACACCAGCAGAGTCCTGAAAAGCAAAACTATCCAGTGCAGTCAGACATGTATGTGCCTTTCCCGCCATTTGATCACACCTTGACATTGGGATGTCCTCGAAATATTGGCCGGAAAACATGTACTGCACTCACACAGTGTTAGGTTTTTACCACAAATAATCCCTGTAAGTAATCCCTGTACACATAATTTGGTGTGTGCTGAGTCAGATGCCTCAAGATGTGACAGATAATGTTTGTGGAGATTCCTGAGTGGATGGAAATTTCATATCTGCAAGTCACACCAGCAGCTATGTAACTGCGCAACAGTAACATACTGAGAACCCTCAAATGATGTGATGGTTACTCGTTTGGTGTATGGATCTAATGTAAGTAAATTAGATTTTAAGTAAATCTAATTTCGCCGCCTAGAGTGGTCCCTGGACTGCATGGGCGGTATATAAACAAACAAACAAACAAACAAACTCTGAAGGTGAAGCCGTAATCTTAAAGCAACTGTAATACAGTACAGTGGAGCCTCGTATAACAAAGTGTTTGTATAACATAAAATCGGTACAACATAAAAAATTCTGGAGATAGGGGAAATTTGCTTAATAGATTTGCCTATGGGGCAAATCCATACAACATAAAAATGGTCGCGATTAGGGAGTACTCTGTTTTCAATGCATTCCTATGGGAAATTTGTACAAAGGAAAAATTTGCTTAACAGATTTTCATTTGGAATGAATGAATTCCTTTATACAAGATACCACTGTATTTGATTCTCTCTCTGCTTTCGAATCTCTAAAAGATGGCCTAGCTGACACAGCTTATTTGAATGGTGAAGAAAATAGTGTGCAAGGAGCTGATGGAGGTTGCGAAGCTGTGGTTCAGCATTCAGCGGGAAGGGAATAAAATTCAAGGAGAAAAAATGCTGGAAAAGGTCTGAGGCAAAAAAGTAAGGAACAGGTGAAGGTGTGTGTGTGTGGGGGGGAGATGCCAAGGACAGCTATTGCTGCTGAGAGAAGAGGGTGCCTGTCCCCTCCCATTCCCCCCAAAACTGGCACCCCTGTGCTGCGTGCTGGGCCCCAGGGTGGGCGAGGGGAGTTCCTGATGAAACGGAGGGGGTCAGCAAATCGCCTCTGGGCGTCTCCATTCATCCAAAGCCCTCGAGGCCCAGCGAACAAGGCGTCTATATTCTTGAGGAGGGAGCAGCTGCAAGCTCTCCAGGAGATGAGCTTGCGTCGGGGAGGACTGCGAGACAAAAGGCACAAAGACAGGAGCAAGAGCAAAATCAGAAGCTCTTTTATATGCCAGCTTTCAAGACGAGAGGGTTTGTAGCCCAAGTGGCTCGCTTGTTCCGTCAAGCCCTGGCTTGTATGTCAATGCCTGCTTGGGTTACAGAAGTCCCACCGTACATTCAGTACAGGCCGTGGGCTTAATGGACTCAATTCAAGATGAAGACGTGTCATTGAGGCTCAGCGCTCTCTTCCCGATCTCTGAGAGTGGCCTCTCGGTTAATTGTCTTCTCAGGGCTGGGTTCACGACCAGCCTCTCCCACAACAGCTGAGCTTCGTGTTAATCTACTTCGCCCAACAGTGAGAAATTCCCAGGAAATACGCACAGGCAACGCCGACTTCGATATATTTAATTTTATTAGATGAAAGGATTTTGTTCTATTTAGTACAATGCTGTGAAATCCGTGTTAGCACTGTGGATTCAGAAGGACCAGGCGTCAGAGAACTGCTTGCTGTACTCATAACCGTACAGCCGTTATGTTTTCCCAGATTGTTGAATTTTTCATTCAGTTGAAAAAGCTGAAAGACAGCCCCCACCACCACCACAGACCCCCAGTGGGACAGATGCTAAGAATACAAAGAACAAGTTGAAAGACTGATGGTTATAAGTAGAAGGATGTGGATGCCCTAGCTCTCTCTGTACCTGCCCCTACAACACTCCTAATTGCAAATATTCTGACCCACTCTTTCCCCCTGGTTCGTGCTGGCATTGTGTATTTTCATGCTTCCAGTAAAAATAAATAAAAGGGTGCAAATGAGGGCAAGGGGAAAGCAAATGGCAATATTCTGGGAGGGGAACAGAGAATATTCTAATTGTGTGACCTATCTACAGTAAGCCCCCTCCCTTTCGCGGTTCTTATACTGCGGTCTCAGTATATCGCAGGACCGCAGTATATGAAAAAGGGCTCCCTGGGGTAAGCTGGAAAGGCCTGTTTCAGGCCTCCTGTACTTACCCTAGGCCTGGAGATGCCCCGGAAAGGCCTCTGACTGCCAGGACCCTGCCTGTCATAGAACCTGAATGTGAAGGGTTAAATGCTGAAGAACAGCAGGAGCCTTGCAGTTCAGCTCAGCAGGCAGCTGAGCCTGAGGACGCAGCTGAGGGCACATCTCCTCCTCCTATGAGGGCTAGGAACAGGATCCTGCAAAGAAGAACTAACAGGAGAGCCAGGGAAAGGATCTTTAATGATAGGCGTAGATTTAGATCTGAAAGCCCTGAGTTCTAGCAGGAGCCTTGCCAGAGATATGGGTGTGTTCCCTGGTTTAGGATAAAGCTAGCAAGTTTACCCTGAAACCTCTGTGGGAGCAACACGTCACTTACCTTGTCACCACGTTCCTGTGTGTATCCAGACTCTGTTTCCTGACCTTGGACCGGCTTTCTGATTACGGCGTTCTCTGTTTCCTGACCTTGGACCGGCTTTCTGACTACGACGTTTCCCTGTACCCTTGAACTTGGCATTTGGCTCTGTAAGGTATTTTGGCTTTGATTTGGACTGTACTTTGTTCATTATCTGGATTACAACTAAAGTTCCTGGCAAAGAACTGAACTTGGCTTGCTGTGTATTCTGTGTGCGGGGCTTGACACTGACGGCCTCCCTGGGCCTGTTGGAGGCCCCAGAAATGCTTTTCGTCGAACCATTCCAGTGAGCCGGAGGTCACTTCCGGTTCACCAGGAAGCATTTTTAGGGCGTCCAATGAACCAGGGAAGGCCGTTGTAGGCCCCCCAGTCCCGACCCCACTTCGCATCCGCATATTACGGATTTTCAGTTATGGCGGTGTTGAGTTTGCAGCAGGCTATTCCTGCTGTATGCTGCTGGGCCTCAGAATTCCCAATAATGAGTCCAGCAGGAGAGAGATCCAAGGAGGAATACTGGTTTTATTGAGCTCAATAAAAGACAGCAGGCCAACACCCCACCCAGGACAGTGCTGAGGTGTTCCGCCCCGAGGTGACCCTGGCATGCTGTTTTATGCCCTTGGTTGACCATCCCCTAGGAGGTGTCAGGCAGGTGGAGTTTGGGAAAGGTGGGCCAATGGGGTCTAGGGGGTGGGGTGGGTTGACCATGCCCTGGGAGGTGTCAGGCAGGTGAAGTTTGGGAAAGGTGGGCCAATGGGGTCTAGGGGGTGTGTCGGGTTGACTTCAGGTAGAGAGGGTTTTACACTGGTGGGGGGGGGAGGAAATGGGTGGCAGACGGGATGATGGGTTTCCAGCTGGGAGAACAATAAGTGGTCAAGACACATAATACAGATACACATCACACCAATCTGGGTAGGGTTGCAAACACAATGGGTGAATGATGAGTCATCCATGATAAGAAATGGGGTGAGTATAGTCTTGAGGTAGAATAATGGCAGACCTTCCCATGGTCCAGATGCAGACAAAGGCATTTGATGTCCAGGTGCTTGAGCTGGAGGCTGGAGGGCTAAGCAGGAAAAGGTGCCCCATACAGCCCATTGTCTCTGTGGAGGAAGGAGAAGATTCCCTCTTGCAAAATCCATTCAGGGGAACCAAGCAGTTTGAACTGGTTTTGCCATGTGGCAGGGTGACGGTCCTTGATTTGAAATGGAGGTCACTTCCCCAACATGGAGGCAGCGCAGCGTGTACCCTTGTCCAGGCCTTGAGATACGTGAAGGAAGAAGGAATTGGGAAAATGGATGGGTCGGGGATATTACTGGAAGGCAGGGAGAGGAAGGACACAGAGGGAGAGGTGGAGGAACCTTTATTTGGGGAAGAGAGAGAGAGAGAGAAAGGAGAAGAAGAAGAAGGGAAAAGAGGGAAAGAGAAAAAACTTCTTGGTGCCCTTTTGGCTGTACACCAAGTGTGTCAAGGTCTGGTCTACTGGGGAGTAAGGGGTTGCCCCATTCCCCCTACTTTCCTGAGGCTTGGGGGGGGCACATGTCCAGGGGAAACAAAGTATCAAATCCACTGTCAATCACCCCTAACCTTTGTTACCAAGCCCGTTCGCTTATAGGGAAAGAAACTGGAGCTTCTCAGCCATTTCTTTTTGGGGAACGGCTGGGCCGATATGGACCAGGTTTGTTTGCATTGTGCTTGTGACGATATCAAGGATTGCAGCCAGATGCGGGGGTCTAATTTTGTCCTTGCCTAATTGACGTGTGCTCGTAGGAGCGGGTGCGGGCCTGCCTTCGCAGACACGCGTCTGCTCCCAATTCACACACACACACATGTGTTTTTTTCCTTTGTGTCCTCCACAGCGGGTTGGGTTAATTATTGTGCAATAGGTGGGGGGTTACTGTACTCAAAACAGATACAACCGTCATTCTGCCATACAATTAATAGTATAATAATTTTTCAGTGAAGTTTAATAAGCCGGCAAGTAGAGATGGGCACGAAATGAACAATTTTTCGTTTCCGTTTTCGTTTTTTTGTTTCGTTACATAACGAAACGACAAACGAATTTTGTCTCTAAAATGAAATGAAATGAACAGAAACACCAGAAATTTTGTCGTCCGTTTCGTTTTCGTTACGGCAATACATTGAACTGCTTTAAATGCTTTAAAAAAATCACAAAACAATTGAAATAAATGGTAATGAAACGGTAACAAAACGAACGAAAATGAAAATGAATTTTTTGCAAAAATTTGGGAAAAAATGGAAACGAAATGAAACGGACCCCCTAAACGACAAACGAAACACAATTTTTTTGATTCGTGCCCATCTCTACCGGCAAGCTATGTGAGGCAACAAAGAAAAATAAGAATATTCCAGAATGCAAAAGGGCTATCTAAACAGGAACACAAGTCTTTCTTGTTATTCCTACAGTTCGGTAAAATGTGTGATGGAGCGGCCGCAATGCAATATGTTTCTTGCACGGTGACCTCAGTCGGAGCCTTTCCTGTCGCTTCGATGGTTGGAGTTTCCCGAGAAGAGCCTGGACTTGGTGGTGGGTGTTCAGCTGTGACTCATCTCCTCCTCTGGTACCACCAGTTCAGGCTACTGTATAACTTTCAACTTTCTCTTGGTTCAATTCAAAGGAAATGCAGTTGTTCACTCATTTTTAGACCTATAAATGTCGAATAGAACACAAAGGATCTGCGGTGGTTCTTGTATTCCAGGAGAGAAAAGCGGCTCTGAGTTGTCAAGTTGTCACATCTAGTTCCCCCGAAGTCACGTATAGACCCCAATTTTTGCACATTTGACCAAAAGCACTGCCCATCCCTAACAATTATTCTAAAAACCTTGAAGCTCCTCCAGGCCAATTTAAATATAGTGGTGCCTTGACTTCAGAGCAGATTGACTTAAGAGCAATTTGACTTACGAGCAGAAAACTGTTGGCATTTTAACTGCTGCTTTACAAATTTTAGATATGGTCTGCTCAAATTACATTTTTTAAATATTTTTCATTTTTAACATTTTTTTTCAATTTTTTTAGATAGGTACCCTGACTTAAGAGTAGTTCGACTTAGGAGTATGCATTCGGAACGTATTAAATTCGTAAGTTGAGGTACCATTGTACTTGCACTGAGAGACATCTGACTCATTGTCTGATTCCATGAGAATTTTATTGTGCTGAAATCTATGACAATGTTCCATGCCCACTGAAGAATCTCTGGATTCAGAAGGATTTCCCCCCATAAAACCAAACCGAGAAAGTACTCATTCTTGTGAATTTTAATGTTTGTTTTGAACAGCTAACAGCCATTCTTTTAATGGAGGGGGGTCAGGAAGCATAACGAACACAATTTTGGCCTCTTAAAAATACCCTTACAATATTTATTTATTTATTATTTATTTATTTATTACACTTGTATCCCGCCTATCTTCCGGATCAGAACTCTGGGCAGCTAACAATAAAACAAGACAAAAGAAAGCCAAACAACAAATTCCAATAAAAGGAGGGGGAAACAATACCCTCCAGAGGAGATGACGCAGGCAGCAATAAAGGAGAGGGGGGGACGTAAATAGAAAGGTCGCCGAATGCCTCCTTAAAAAGGTGAGTTTTCAAAGCCTTTCTGAAGGCAGGCAGGGACTCTGCTAGGCGCAGCTCACTAGGGAGATGGTTCCATAGCGTGGGGCCCACCACAGAGAAGGCGCGGTCATGCGTACGCGATTTCCGCGCCTCTCTGGGTATGGCCACCCTCAGTGAGCACGCCTGCGCCATTCTTGTGGGCCTGGTCCCAGTTGATCTCTGAGAGATACGCTCCGACAGGTACTCTGGTCCCAAGCCGTGGAGGGCTTTGAAAGTCAAAACCAGGACCTTGAACCTATCCGGAAGACCACGGGGAGCCAATGCAGGCGGGCCAGAACTGGGGTGATGTGCTCAAATCTATGAGCACCCACCACCAGCCTGGCCGCCACATTCTACACCCATGGGAGCCTCCGGACAAGGGTCAAGGGCAACCCCACGTAGAGGGCATTGCAATAGTCGAGCCTCGAAATCACGAGGGCCTGCACAACTGTCCTCAGGGAGAGCTCATCGAGGTACGGTCAGATCTGGGCGATCCTGCGGAGATGGAAAAATGCGGCCCTGGAGACGGCCATCACCTGGGCTTCCAGGGGGCCATTGTATCTAGAGGAGAGCGCCCCGAAGAACAGAACCTCGGTCTTCTCTGGGTTCAGTTTAAGCCTGTTAGCCCTGGTCCATTCCAGAACCGCCTCCAGGCACAGGTCGAGGGAGCATACTGACTCCTCTGCAGAAGACAAAAAGGAGAGATAGAGCTGCTTGTCATCAGCGTACTGATGACAGCAAACTCCAAATGTCCCGATGACCTCCGCCAGCGGCCTCATATAAACATTGAACAGCATGGGTGAGATTGCCGACCCCTGGGGCACCCCACATGGGAGAGTCCAATAAACAAAAGGGCTCGCATACACATCATTAGGAAACAGATACAGTGAGGGAGGGGAAAAAACTTTTATTACCATTTATTGGCAAGAAGACTTAAAGGCTCACGGTCTTGTGGAACAACTTTCTACCCTGGATACCAAAGTACTGTAGTACTTAACGGCTGAAAATCTTTCTGCAGCATAAATCATTTCCCCTAATAAATAAGGTGATCCTGCCACAATTATTGGGAGAATGTCTGTGTACACCCCAAGCCAATGTGTGCGTGCACCTCCCAGAAATCACGGTGAAGCACATTGTTTACTGAGGAAAAAATGGATGGAAACATACAATTTGTATGGCAGTACAAACAGGATTTGACCAAATATCTACCACGATGCCTCACAACTAAGGGCTGTTCCTTGCTCTGGGCACCCTACACACAATAAGAACCAGTTATTTTGATGGTCCTTGTAAAGCAAAGTTCCCACAATATGTGCAATGTCCAGTTGTTGTTTTAATTTGTATTTTTAATCCAGTGCCCCAGTGTAGAAATAACAGCTGTAGGGGAGACGAAGGGGTGCCTTTTCCTGCTGAATGGTGCCAGCTGCCAGTGCCTGTTAGAAGAACTTCTGGTGGTTCCAACCTGAGGAAAAAATGTCTCTGCCACCATGTTTTGTCCAGTGTGAAATCTGCAGATCAACCCCAACTGCTGCCACATTGGAGCCTCTGTAACACCATGGGTATTTCCGGCATGACAGTTGAAAGGAACCACTGAAAACATTCTAGCAGTGTTTATTTCTTTGCCTCCTTCTTTTGCCTTGGGCTTTCCTGAGTAATGGCTCCAGATGCCCCAGCAAATACCTGACTATGGGTGTCTGTGCCAGGTTCTTTTACTTTTGCCTGTCATGACACCAAGGTCTCATCTCTGGCCTTTTCTGGACAGGATTGGGTAGAGGCACATATGGTGTCCCACCATGTTTGGGTCTTCTGTCATGTGAAAAGCAGCGAGGCCAACTCTTCTCATTCATATCTGGAGGCACCTCCAGAAGCTGGTCATTGAGCTTTCAGAAGTACACAGAGGGAACACTGGGCCTGTTTAGTCACAATGTTCCTAGTTGGTACCTGTTCTTTTTAATATTGTGGGTTGCCATGGGTCCCCTTCTCAGGAGAGAGGCAGCCTAATAATAATAATAATAATAATAATAATAATAATAATAATAATAATAATAATAATAATAATAATAATAATAATCTTATATTGTGGAATCTATTATTGTTGTTGTTGTTTGTATACTGCCGTATGCCTTTTCTTGTTAACCGCCCTGAGTTCCCGTCTGGGAAAATCTGATGGTATATAAATAAATAAATAAATAAATAAATAAATAAATGGCATTGATGATGATGATGATGATGATGATGATGGCAACGTCAGCCAATCTTTGACTGTGCCTGATATTAAAGACTATATTGTGATGTACAATATCCATTATTTTTTCTTTTACTATTTTACTTTTTACTTCGTCTTACTTAGTCCATTTGGTGCAACCTGATGGTTAACAACACAACAATAACAAGATCTGTCTCTTTAAGAAAGGTCTGCCCTCATGCGGAGGATTGGATGTCGATCTGGGAATAGATTCGGGCCTAAGCAAATCGGAATAGGGTGGAGGGAGAGCATGAAAGAGACTAGCCAATAAGAGAGCAGCACCGCCTACAGGGCGTGGTCTTCTGGGACGTTTGCTTAATTAAAGGCGAAGGGAACTCTCGAGGAAGGCGGGACTGCTTTGTGAGAGGCAGCCAATCGAAAGGAAAGGGAGGTTGGGAGGGGGGGATGGAGGCGTGGCTTTGCCTTCTCAGGTAATAGGAGTTGGGCAGGCGGAGCCTCCGGAGCTGCGCGCGGCCAACGGGAGGAGGCCGTGAGCGGACATGTGCCTGTCACATGGCGACGGGCTGCCCAATGAGGGAGGCGAGGCGGGGGGAGCCGCGGCCCTCCGACCAATGGGCTGAGGGGGCGGTCCCGGAGAGGGGGGGTTGCCAAGGCCTTATTTGTGTGCGCCGAGCCCAGCGAGAGAGAGGAGTCAGTGGGCTGCCTGGTCGGGAGGCGGAGAGGGGGCGTGGTTTGGAGGGGACAAAGGGGCGGGGCCTGCGGCGGGACTTGCGCGTTGAGGTCCGCGGCCGCCGCCGCCGCCGCCGCCGCCGTCACAAAAGGAAGCGGGGTCCCCGGAGCGCCTCGGAGGAGGGGGGGCTCCTCGCACTAGGCCGCACTGCCCGCCTGGGAGGAAGGAAAGTCCCGGGCCCAGGCCGGAGAGGGGCCGCTTCCCCCCCCCACACACCAGAGGCCTCCGGGCCTGGCCCGAGACCGGGGGAGGAAGAGGAGGAGGAGGAAGAAGGAGAAGAAGAGGACCCCCCACCCCCCACCCCCACCCCCACTAGGCCGCTGCCGGAGGAAGAGCCGCCGCCGTCGCTGCTGAGGGGATCCCGGGCGGCCCCGAGGCTGGCGGCCGGCGGAGGAGGAGGAGGAGGAGGAGGCGGCGGCGGCGGCGGCGCGGGGCTGCTGGTGGGGGCCGCCCGCCCGGGCCTGGCCTGACGGACCCTCGGAGGCTCGCCCGCCCCCACCCCCACCCCGCGGGCGGCTAGCCCCCCCCCCAACCGGCCGCCGCCCCCCCCCCCCCGCCGCCCTCCTCCTCCTCCTCGGCCTCCTCCGCCTCGGCCGCCGCCGCGATGGCCCAGCAGCAGGTGAGCAGCTCGCAGAAGGCGCTGATGCTGGAGCTGAAAGGGCTGCAGGAGGAGCCGGTGGAAGGCTTCCGCATCACCCTGGTGGACGAGTCCGACCTCTACAACTGGGAGGTGGCCATCTTCGGGCCGCCCAACACCCTCTACGAGGGAGGCTACTTCAAGGTGAGACGCCCCCAGCCCCCAACCCCCCCCCCCCCGCAGCTCCAGAAAAAGAGAGAGAAAAAGAGAGAACACGAACCTGGGCACGCACGCACACACACACACACACACACACAGAGCGCTTTCCTGTCTGGACACACACATACACGCAGTCTCTCTCTCTCTCTCTCTCTCTCTCTCTCATACACACACAGATAAGAGTACCTTCCTGTCTAGATAAACACATACACACAATCTCTTCACACACACACAGAACGAAACTCTTCCGGTGCAGACACAGACACACACACTGTCTCTCTCTCTCTCACACACAGAGAGAGCGCCTAGACACACACATACACGCAACCTCTTCACAGAGAGAGAGAGAGAGAGACAGAGAGAAAACGAACCTCTTCCGGTCTAGACACACACGCACGCGCACACACACACACACACACACACACACACACACACACACACAGAACCTCTTCCAGTCTAGACACACACACACACACACACACACACACACACACACACACACACACACACACACACACACACACACAACCTCTCCCAGTCTAGGCACACACACACACAAGCAACAAAGCCCAACTCTCCCTCCCTCCCTGTTGTTTTACTTCCGGTTTGGAACCTTCTCAACAGCCCTTTGAGGTAGGCCCACAGGAGCCCCAGCCAACATTCCTGGAACCCTTGAAGCTGCCCCTTGACCTCTTGATGTCATGATGCCCATAAGCCGCCCCCAGTACCTGACGTTTGCCTTCTTCCTCTGTTTTTCCCCCAGGGGCCGGGTGGCTCCTCCTCCTCCTCCTCCTGCCTGGATCAATTCCCTCTGCCCTTGCCAGGGTTTCCCCCCCTCTCTCTCCTCTGCTTTCCTTTCTTCTCTCAAAATGGCCCCTTTCCCAGCTGCCTTCTCTGCTTCCCTGTCCTCTGTGGGCCTCTCTCATGCGCTCCCAAACGCATCTGGTGGGGCCGCTGTGAGATACAGGAAGCTGGACTAGATGGGCCTTTGGCCTGATCCAGCAGGGCTCTTCTTATGGAATCTTAGAGATAAACAGTATTTCTGCCTGCCTGCCCCCCCCCCCCCGGATCCTCCTTTTGTGGGCTGCCTTTGCTTTCGCGGAAATGCTGCAGACGTCCAGTAGGTTGTCGCGATCGCATAAAAACCAAGACACTTCCCACAACTATCTTAATCATGTCACACGAAGGCAGGCAACAGATATTTTGCCTTATTAGCTTATGAGTCTCGGTCTCTCCGTCGTGTTCTTATTTTCTGCATGGACCTGTGCCCTGGCTCCCATATATTAGAAGGTGTGTGGTACCTTTTTCCCTTCTGGATCCGCACACAGGCTTTCCTGCCCGTAGTATCGTACCTTTATAAGCTTTCCATGTCAAAAAAAAACCCACCTGTGCCATCTCTTGGTTGTGAAAGCTTGCCCTTTGACCCCTCATGTGGTCCAACATTTCAGACCAAGCTCTGGTGCCTAGACCTTTTGCCCTTTGCTAATGTTCTTTGTTCCCCTAGTCTGCTTTTTATAAAAACTGAAGCTGAGCTGCCTAGAGAGACAAAGGAAGTTAGTCTTTGCTTGTCTTCTTTGGCTGATTTTCACTGCGAAATTGGCCAGAAATTGGCCAGACGTGAGTCTTAACTACCAACCCATTTACAGGTGTTAGAAACAGGGGTGCCTGTCATGCTGAGTGGTTAAATGAGGACAGTTAAAGAGGATAGAATTCCACGTTGTTACCTGAGAAGTAGCCCCCCTTATTCATGGTAGAGCTGGTGCATGGGGTGGCAGGCAAAGTTTTGTTTGAAAGAGACTGATTGAGCATTTAGTTTATTTATTATTAATTTACTGTATTAGATTTCTATACCGTTCATCTAGTAACAAGGCTACTACGGGCAGTTAGTTGTTCTCCTAAAAGTAGTCATATAATTGTAAGGGCTGTATTTCATACTGTTTTCACTAGGGCTTCAAAAAGTGGAGATGTTTTTGTGGACATCACTCTGGGATTGGCTTTTACAACTTGTACTCCAAAATACTTGTCTTATCTTGTGCTTAGCTAAGTAATAGAAGTCACTGCTAATCAATTACATTTCTTGTAAAATGCAATTGATTTCTGGTTTGGCTTTGTAGCAGCAACTGACGGATGGGTCAAAATTCTAATTTCATGACGAGGTTGGGGTTGATGTCAACATCCTGTGGATAGAGAAGCTACTGGATGCAACATCTATAATTAGACTACAAAACAAATACAAATAAGCTGCCCAAATGTGTTGTGTAAGTTCTAGGTGCAAATGCTGTTTTTTGAGGCAGTTAGTATGTTTCAACCCCTCTTCCCCCAAGTAGGTTTCTGTTTGCCTTGGATAACTTTGTGTAGCAAAAAATGTTCAGTGTTATTCTACATCTGTAGAGCCCCAAATACACAAACTAGTAAGAGCATGCTATTGGTATCCTACCAGCGGCAACATATTGGGTGCAAACAGATATGGCCATTGCACGTTGCAGGTCATTATCATCTGGGAAGGTATTAATAGCTCAATTGAGATCCTGGCCAACTGGCCAGTAAAGCTTTGCCAACTTAATTGCTAAAACCAGTGCTGGGCAAGAATTTCTCTATGACCGAAGGCCTCTCGGTGATTGTCTCTATGTTTGCTCAGAATCAAGACTTACTGAGATCTGTGGGATTTAATCCTAGCAAATGAGTTTAGAACTGAGGTCAAAGTGTATCAGAGAAGACGACAAAAGCCACAGGGGTTCTTGTTACCAAGGGAGGTAGGATGCATGGTCTCCACTGATCATTGCCTTTAACAGATATCCATGTTGTCACTCTAAACAGAGCATTGGGAAAAGGGTGAGGAACCTCTCGCCCTCCCATATCTTGTTCTTCAACTCCTGCAGTTGAATCATCAGTTTGCGGGGAAGGGTTGCAGGCCAAAGCATTTGGAAGGGCAAAGTTTCTCCACCCCTGCTTTATAACTGCATTTTCTACGATATCAGTGGCATATTTGTATAACATGGTTGCATAACATCGGCTATGAATAGACTGATCATGGGAGGCGGTAGAACATGTTAACTCATTTCTGGCTATCTAATTGGCAGATATGCCTCTTCATCACAGCTTTAGTAAATGTTGCAAGTAATAAATGACAAATAGTTGTGCGAAATACGGTCACAGTGTGGTATGCTTTTAAGACAGGACAACTAGAGGGTACAAGACAGAGTTCACATGCATGCACAGCCGCAGGTGCACTATGTGCTGTTGTCTTTCGCCAAATATCAAATTAGGTGTGTTTCCAAGCTATGTTACATTAATGATAATTGCTTATATTTCTCATGTCACTGTAAAACAGATTAACTGAAACATTTATTTATTTTATTTTTGAGTATTTTTACCCCACCTTTCTCCTTGGAAAAGGACTCAGATATATTGCTTGACAGCTGCAGAAACCTGGAAGGATAAGGTGTAAGTGGTTGTCATATGATGTTAAGAATTGTAGGTGCTTTGCTGGGTCAAATGAAGGTTGACCTAGTCCAGTGGTGGCAAACCTTAGGCACTCCAGATGTTTTGGACCACAATTCCCACAGTCCTTTGTCATTGGCAATACAGGCTTGGAATTCTGGGAGCTGTAGTCCAAAACATCTGGAGTGCCAAAGGTTAGCCACCACTGACCTAGTCAATAGTCTTTGACAGAAATCTCATCAGTGTTTGCATAGATAGATACCAGTGAACTTAATTATGTCTCTACAGCATGTACTATTCAGAGCTTTATTGCTCCTTTAAAGGAAGGTTTCATTTAGGTGGAAGTTGAGTCACATGGCAACGGGACTTCTTTTCTTGAGAGATTGAAACTTTTTGTTGCTCATCCAAACAGCTTTGTCAGTCTGAGGAAAGCAAGTTGTGGGTCCTCCATTTTATAGTTCACTTTGACCTCACCTCACGCTGGTCTGAAATAGACTCATAAGATGAACAATGGCCTGAATAGGCTTGTTAGGTGGAGAATAGTCTCAATAGGCCATTAGATGGACAATAGACTAAGGTGCATGAAAGTCCTACCTTTACAACCTTCCCATCAACCATAAAGTATGGGTCATTAGCCACAGCCTTGGTGGTAGAGGTCTGAAGTATTTTTGATTTGTCTGGGAATTGTTGAAATTACTGCCTGGTAAGTAGCATATAGACTGTGTCTGAGCCCCCCCCCCCACCTCTGTTGAGGGAAAGGTTTTCAATACTCACATGAATGTCTTCCCTGACCCCTCTCTCAAACCACCTATCTTCTCTCTAATATGTGTACATCCTCATATTTGAACGAGTGCCCTTTGTCCTTCATGTGGATGAAGCTGTTTGGATGAGCACCGAAATGTTTTGATCTCTCAAGAAAAGAAGTCCAGTTGCCATGACTCAACTTTCAGATAAACTCACCTGGATGACTGACAATCTGCACAGACATATTTCATTTAGTTATTAATGCCGGTAGTAATTGATAGATTTATGGAGGATGATTTCATCTACTTCAATGAAAACATGTATATGTCAGTGATGATAATAATAACTGTCAATGTATTTTATAGGTTCCGGATCTTATACATCCATGTTTCCTGAATCTGTTGCTTTAGTTCTTCTACCAGGGCTGTGGAGTCGGAGGAGGAGGAGTTGAGGAGGAGGAATCTGAGGAAATTTGGGGTACCTGGAGTCGGCATTGTTTGCCGACTCCGACTCCAAGTACCCAAAATTTCCTCCTCCTCCTCCTCTGACTCCACAGCCCTGGCTTCTACATAGCCTAGGTTTCTAGGAATTTTAAAAAAAATTAAGATAAATACAGTTTGCTATTTCACCCACACCTGAAAGAACTGGACAATCTTAGTTACATTTAGGAGGAGAAAAAGGCTTAGTTGAGATTAATGACTGTTTCGGTCGGAGCAGCATTAAAATCTAGAGCTAGTTCAAAGCATAAATGGAAACTGATGGTCTGCCCATTGAAGCAAAGCGTGGTACATGTGTGCACCAGCAGGGAGGGTGGGGTCACAGGAGTAGCTGAGCGTGTCTGGCTAAGACTAAGCCATGGTTCCCCTGGAAGTTTACTACAGGAACTGTGTGGCTGGTGAGGCAAGGGTTTATTTATTTATTTATTTATTTATTTATTTATTTATTTATTTATTTATTTTGGTAAAAGCCATGCTGAAAACTTTCTCAACATGATTTGTTCTTTGTGGTCACAAGATTTCTAAGCTTAGGAATATTTCCAACTAGCTTTCCAACAAAACTGGCTTTTTCAGGCAGAGTTTTGGACGAGGCCTCATCCTCCAAAACGGCTCTTGCCAAAAAATAGTTCCACTCTCTGAGGTAAGTAGGAATTAAGGGTTATAGCACGCACTTCTAGGTCATAAAAAGAGTGAACAAATAGCAGATTTAAATGGACTTAGAAGTTGTGCCAGGCTTTGACTGTCCTTGATAAATAAATGTGAACTTTTGAAAGGACTGCATTAAGTTAGGAAGAAATGGGTGTGTGAAACAAATTTGGAAATACCTTGTTGTGCAAGCAGAAGTGCTTTAGTTCTAGAAATCAGATTGCCCAAAGACCTTAAGAGAGGCTACGCCTCACCCTGCGATAGTGTGTTAGGCTTTCCTGTTCTCCTAGGTTTGAGGTGCTGCTAAATGAAGCTCTTGGCAGTTGGTTTGAGGATTTATGGTTTGTTTAGTGCCTTGACATTTATGGCATCTTCTCTATTTAGCTTTGTTATCTGGCCCCTGTTTACTGCCTCACCATTTGTGGGTTGAGTATAGTGTTAACCCCTCTGTTTGACTTCAAAGCCTGCCTACCTGCCTGCCTTCTCTCAGTCTTCGTGTTGAACAAAATGCTGTAGGTGGGATTTCTGACTTCATATAATGGAGGATGGCTCCATTATCCTAACTCAATACAAATGTTACTGCCTTCGTCTTCTCCTTTGTTGCCTCCAGAGCTTTCGCTATCTGTCTGGAAATCTGTAACGTCTTTTCTAAGACTTTCATAGGGACAGAACTGCTTGTACCTTGGGCTTGGCCCTCGCAACGCTGTTAAGACTTCATCCTGCGCAGCTCTGGCCTTGCATATAAAGATGTCTTATATTTTCCACAATAAGTAGAGTTAGGGACCTGGCTGCAGAGCCAGAGGTCGGGAGTTCAATTCCCCACTGCGGCTTCCAAGGGAAGGGCCAGAAGATACAGCCTTGGGCAGTTGACATAATCCTAGGCTGCTCCTGGAAGAAGGGGATGAAAAACCTCTTCCGAGTATTCTCTACTTGCCCCAGAAACCCCTGAGAAGGGTGATCATCAGACAGGACCCAGCTGATGGCATGAAGTTATTATCAGGTTTTACTCACTTGGTTAGTCTCAGGGATAGCTCTCAGACAAAGATCTCTCTCAGCCCTTCTGCTGTCTTTTAACTGGAAACGGTGCTGAATAAATCTGGAATGTTGTGCCTGCAAGACATGCTCTTTTCTGAGGAGCGCCGGGCCCTGCTTCTGTCATGTCCGTTTGAGTCTGTCTTGTGCAGGGGCTGGGTAAATGCAGCAGGCAGTAGGAAGCCCCTGTTCAGAGGAGGGCAGGCAGAGCCAAAGAGAGGCTTTGGCAAGTTGGATGCTCATTATACGCAGCCTTACGGGTTCTGTGAGGAAACCGAGAGGGAGAGGAAAGAGCTCCTCCCTTCCTAGAAGCCATTTCTAGTTGCCGCCAGAGAGGAGGCAGGTGGCAGGTTGGTTTTGCTGTAGTCAGGCATCCGTTGGATGTGCTTTCCCATTCCTGTTCTGTCAGACTTGGAAAGTCACGTTGCTGGGGCAGAAGCCTTTTTATGTTATATATTATTTATTTATTTTAGAGTATTTTTAACCCATCTTTCTCCTTGGGAAAGGACCCAAGGCGGCTTACAGTCCAGTACAATTAAGACATGTTCAGGTATTGAGAACAGGTAATTGAGGGACATCTTACAGCATTAATAGACAACATTACCTTAAAGCTATAAGAAAACATGTGCAGTTAAAAAGAGTTATACAAATCCCCATAAGAATGCATTGAAAATGGAGTAATCCCATTTTTTGCTGTACGGATTTCCCCCATAGGCGATTATGTTAAGCAAATTTCCCCTATCTCCGGAATTTTTATGTTGTACAGATTTTATGTTATACAAGCTGTTTGTTATACAAGGGTCCACTGTAATTCTAAACACAAAGTCTATGTGATCTTATTGATTCATATAAAAGACAAATGATAGGTAGTCTGTCATTCAGGGAAAGTTTGCCTGAAGAGAAAGGTCTTTGTCTGTTTCTGGAAGGACAGCAGAGATGAGGCAGTCCTGGCCTCTAGTGGGAGGGAGTTCCAGAGTCTGGGTGCGACAGCCGAGAAGTCCTTTTCATGGGTTCCCATGAGACGTACCTGTGAGGGTGGCGGGATGGAGAGAAGGGCCTCTCCTGATGACCTTAACACCTGAGTCGGTTCATACTGTGAGATTCAATCTTTGAGGTAGCTTGGACCCAGGCCCTTGTCCTGTGTAAACAAAATCCTGTCTCCCTGACTGGCTGGCCTTACTCAAGGACGATCTTTCTCAAGCTGTCCAAGAAATCAGAGGTTGAACCAGAAGGAGTTGCACACCTTCTCCTCCAGAGCCCCCTTGGTGCAGTTGGGAGAGCAAAAGAGGAAGGCCTGCCCTTCATTAATTACACCAACCTGTAAATGAGAAGGAATTGCATGCATGCTTAGGGGGATAATTAGACCAACCCTTTCTGCTGTGATCGTAATCTTGCGTGGAGAGGCAACTTCTTCTGCTGAGCAAGTACATCCGTCTGGCTACATTTTCAAATTGGGAAAGGACTTGATGACGACTGTTCCCTTTTATTTTATAAAGTGATCTTTAGACGGTGGTTCTGGTTAGGTGGATTAAAGCTCAGGGATGTAGTTATAGTGATTATCTAGCATTACAAACAGTAGTTTAAAAGTGCGTCAGAAGGAACTTGTGTGCTTTGTTTTGAACAACTACTTTCAGTTAAGTGTCTCAAACAAGTGATGGACTTGTCGTTATTATATTGGATCTAAATGTTACGTGGGATGGAAATGTAATCATGCTACAGTGGACCCTTGTATAACAAACGGTTTGTATAACATAAAATCTGTACAACATAAAAAAGTTCGGAGATAGGGGAAATTTCCTTAGCAGAATCGCCTGTGGGACGAATACGGGCGTATAACATAAAAATGGTCGCGATTAGGTATTACTCTGTTTGCAATGCATTCCTATGGGAAATTTGTATAAAGGAAAATTTGCTTAACATAATTTCATTTGGAACGAATTAATTCCTTTATACAAGGTACCACATATATGTGTGTATAGATATAGATATATAGATATACCGTACTTTATTTGGAAATTTAGGTGTGTCTCCTGTGTGGCCCATTACGTTTCAAGGAGTATCACTATTGGTTATTTGGCTGCAGTACAGCAGTCTAACCACTATGCCATTGAGCCTAGTGGTGAAACTGCTGTATTGCAGCCATAGCTGTGATCACGACCTAGGTTTCAATCCCAGGTAGCCGGGTCAAGATTCACTCAGCCTTCCATCCTTGCGAGGTTGGTAAAATGAGTACCCAGCTTGCTTGTGGGTGGGGTCGGGAGTGCAACGTGTACCCTGCATCGTTACTTGTAAACTTCCCAGAAAGTGCTTCAAGTGTTATGGGGTGTTATATAAGCAGCAGGTTTGGCTTTGCTTTTTACTACAGTTCAAATTTTAAAACATCATAAATCCAGTCTCAAAGAAAATTACACTTAAGGAAGGTAAGTAGAACATAGCATTTAACGAGATGGGTTCCGTGTGTGTGTGTGTGTGTGTGTGAGAGAGAGAGAGAGAGAGAGAGAGAGAGAGAGAAAGAGAGAGAGAGAGAGAGAGAGAGAGAGAGAGAGAGAGAGAAAAGGGTAGCCACTTGTTCTTAAGGAATTCAGTGGTGAAACTTATATAATGTTAACAAAATTAAAGGGTGGAAAAAAAGTATAGGTGAAGAAAATAATTTTAATCCAGGAAAGCTGACAGTAAAATAAATTTGCTAGTCTTGAAAGGGTCCTAATATTTTGTCTTTTTTTTGCTTTATGTTTTTCTCATGTTCCCTCTAGTGCCATGAGTCTGTTCAGACAGACCAATGTGTCATGTTTTTGAGAAATAAGGTAGATCATATGCTCTAAAGATCAGTCTTTTTGTCAGAGAATTGGAAAGCTCCCACTGTGGTGCTAGTTTTTAAGAATTAAAATTATAGGACAGTTAACTTCTGTCTATGCAGGTCAATTTGGTGGAAATTTGGATTGAAGAATACAGTTCTCAGGTTATATAGAAGGAGTTTTGCTGAACGAAAATCAGTATAGTTTTTACCAAGGTAAGTGTTTTGCCAGCCTTTTAGAATTGGAAAGTATAAGCACTGGAGCAATAAGCAGGGTTCATGTGGCTTTTCAAAAAGCTTGACAGAACCTGTCACCAAAGGTTTTTGAGTAGGCTTGGCAGCAATTTTGAAATAAGGAGAAAGGTCCATGGAGTTGGTAACTCCTTGAATAGAGAGCAGAGGAGTAGGAATAAAACACAGTTCCAGTGGAGTACGTCTGTGAAGATTCTCAGTCATCCAGGTGCATTTATCTGGGAGTTGAGTCATGGCTACTGGACTTCTTTTTTGAGAGATAGAAACGTTTCGCTGTTCATCCAAACAGCTTCATCGGTCTGAATACAGCTAGTGCAAGATACCTTCTTATAGTCAGCTTGACCTCTTGTCCCCTTGTCTGATTGGCTCATAAGATGAACAAAGCCTGAATAGGCTCGTTAGGGAGACATTAGTGTCCATGGCCTTAAGGTAAACAATGGCCTAAGGTGCTGAAACCCATCAAGAATGGGTCGTTAGCTGTCAAGAATGGGTCGTTAGCTGTGACCTGGTGGTGAAGGCTCCTTGATTTGCCTGGGTACTGTGGAAAGTACAGCCTGGTAAGTAGCAGCTAGACTATGCCGGAGCCCCCCACCTCTGTTGAGGGAGGGATTTTCAATGCTGACATGAATGGCTTCCCTTACTCCTCTCTCAAACCACCTCTCTTCTTTGTCTAATATGTGTACATCCTCATCTTTGAAAGAGTGGCCTTTTTCCTTCAAATGGAGGTGTACTGCTGATTCTGGTCCTGAGCTGTTACCTCTCCTATGTTGGGCCATTCTTCTGTTTAATGGCTGTTTAGTTTCTCCAATGTAGAGGTCTGAACACTCTTCACTGCATTGGACTGCATATACTATATTGCTCCTTTTATGGTTTGGTATCGGATCCTTTGGGTGGACAAGTCTCTGCCTTAGTGTGTTCATGGGTTTGAAATAAACAGGGATGTGGTGTTTGCCAAAAATCCTTTTAAGCTTCTCCGACACTCCCGCCATGTAGGGAATGACCAGGTTCTTCCGTCGGGTCTGGGTCTCAGACTGATCCCTTGTTCTTCTGGGATGGCCCACTGCTTTGTTGAAGGCCCACCTTGGATATCCACAGGCCTTAAGTGCTGTCTTCAGGTGCCTGTCTTCCTTCTTCTTGGCTTCTGAGGAGGTGGGGATGCTCTCTGCTCTGTGGCTTAGGGTCCTGATGACTCCTAGTTTGTGTTGTAATGGATGGTGGGAGTCAAACAGTAAGTATTGATCTGTGTGGGTGGGTTTCCTGTAAACTTCTACTCCTAGGCCACGGTCAGGTCTTTCAAAGATGAGGATGTACACATATTAGACAAAGAAGAGAGGTGGTTTGAGAGAGGAGTAAGGGAAGCCATTCATGTCAGCATTGAAAATCCCTCCCTCAACAGAGGTGGGGGGCTCCGGCATAGTCTAGCTGCTACTTACCAGGCTGTACTTTCCACAGTACCCAGGCAAATCAAGGAGCCTTCACCACCAGGTCACAGCTAACGACCCATTCTTGACAGCTAACGACCCATTCTTGATGGGTTTCAGCACCTTAGGCCATTGTTTACCTTAAGGCCATGGACACTAATGTCTCCCTAACGAGCCTATTCAGGCTTTGTTCATCTTATGAGCCAATCAGACAAGGGGACAAGAGGTCAAGCTGACTATAAGAAGGTATCTTGCACTAGCTGTATTCAGACCGATGAAGCTGTTTGGATGAACAGCGAAACGTTTCTATCTCTCAAAAAAGAAGTCCAGTAGCCATGACTCAACTCCCAGTTCTAGTGGAGGGCTATATTCTCCCAATGATCTGTACTGACACATATAACTTAGAATCATAGAATCATAGAGTTGGAAGAGACCTCAAGGGCCATCTAGTCCAACCCCCTGCCATGCAGGAACCCCCATCGCAATATTTCCGACAGATGGCCATCCAGCCTCTGCTTAAAAACCTCCAAAGAAGGAGACTCAACCACCCTCCGCGGCAGCATATTCCACTGCCGAACAGCTCTAACTGTCATGAAGTTCTTCCTAATGTTCAAATGGAATCTCTTTTCCTGTAGTTTGAAACCATTGCTCCTAGTCCTAGTCTCTGAAGCCATGGAGAACAAACCTGTTCCCTCTTCAATATGACATCCTTTCAAATATTTAAACATAGCTATCATATCCCCTCTCGGTCTTCTTTTAGAGAGGCTAAACATTCCCAGTTCCCTAAGCCGTTCCTCATAAGACATTTCCTCCAGACCCTCAACCATCCTGGTAGCCCTCCTCTGCACCCGCTCGAGGTTGTCAACATCCTTTTTAAATTGAGGCGCACAGAACTGGACACAGGACTCCAGGTGGGGTCTGACAAGAGCAGAATAGAGTGGTACTATCACTTCCCTTGATCTAGACACTATGGTTCTGTTGATACAACCAAGAATTGGCTTTCCTGGCCGCCGCATCACACTGCTGACTCATGTTCAATTTGTGGTCCACCAAGACTCCCAGAATTTTCTGCAATTAAGAGTAAGCAGTGAAATAGTCTGACTTACCATTGCTCTCTAATGATTTAGGGTAGTAAAAGAAAAAGAGACAGCCCATTGGTGTGAAAGGGCTTCTTCCACTCCAGAATGGGAATTTTAAAATAGCAAAGGCATGCCAATGTAATCAAGTGTAAAATGGAGCCAAGCACCCTGACGACTGTGTGTTATGGGGTTCTAAACTGGCAGTGATTGATCTTCAGGCATAGACTGACTGCAGCAGTGTGCCACTGCTTTGGAAAATAGGGATGTTTATGTTTGAGATCATTAGAAATAGAATTTAAGGTAAGACTGCCCGCAGACAATTCATTGGTAACACTTGGGTTGGACCCCTTTGTATGTCTTGTGAGCCCTAGGTTCTTTCCACAGTGTTGGGTAGAAATTTAGCCACTGTGATTTCCCTTTCTTCTATGAACAAGCACCATTATGCAGTACACGGTAGTTTGTTTGTTTTGTTTCTTTATTGGATTTCTATACCACCCATCTAGCAGAAAGGCTACTTGTTTGCGGTCCCTTTGAAGTACCTTTCCTAATCTGCTCTCCCTGACACTGTACTGTGTGGCATTTGAGAACTGTCTATGTTGAGAGAATGAACAGCACAAAAAACAGATACTATGCTCATTGACTTGGCACATTCCATTGGTTCTCTCATATGCAAGTATACAGCATTTCAGGTAGTAGCATGTTGTTGTTAGATACATAACATTCTGTTGTGATCAGGAATGCAGCTCTATTTTCTGGGAATGCGCCGTGCCAACAATTTGCCTTTTCCAGCAACGGGCCCATACACTTGGTCCTGTTTCGTGCCCAAGCCAAAACCTGGCACTGCCATGATGGCCTTTCAGTCATGAGGGATATTTTCTACACTGTGGGGTTCCTGGTTCGGGGTGTGTGAATGCTCATTGATAAGTGTGCACTTTGATCTCTGCATTCATTTGCTCAGGGACCAGTGCTTTTGAAGCAGTCAGTGCTGGGGCAAGAGGCTCATTTACCTAAAGCTATATGTTAGACCACACGAAGGACACTGAGTTTTGCATTTTGCCCGTAGACCTCTGCACAGTTTGTTGGCTTGTGTCTTGCTCCATGGCAGGACCATTGCTGGCATGAGTTCAGAAATGGAGATTATGTACCAAACAATGCACGACTGCCCCTTATTTTCCATCCCTTTGGAACCACAGATTAAAATCCACATAAAAAATCACATTGACCCATTGTCTGCTATAAGAATTCTTGATTCTGATTTTGGACTAAATGACAGTTCATATTTGGCAGGCATTCTTCTGCTCACTTGGGAAGATTGCTTACTTGGATCCCTATCAACCAGTGTTCGTTATCACTCTGGATGGGTTGAACATTATGCTTTTGACCAAGAGTGCATGGCTTCTTCGGCTCAACAGTGCTACTAGAACAGAAGGCTGGATTGTAACTTGAAATGCAGTGTCTCTTGGGAAACACATGCCTAAATAATGCTGCGCAGTAAAAACTCAACCTAGCTGGCTCAAACATCCTGACTTTTTTTTTACATGTTTGCCAAGGCCCATACCTGGTGACAATTTTATTTGCTGAATGACAAATTTGATCCAGGAACTCAGTCACCAGCATAGTTGACAGAATCTTCACACACACACACACACACACACACACACACACACACACACACACACACACACACACACACACACACACACACACACACACACACACACACACACACACACACACACACACACACACACACACACACACACACACACACACACACACACACACACACACCCCTTAAGTCAAGTTGCATTTGTGACAGCAATCAGCAGCATGATCTGGGAGAACAAGTAAGTAGTGAATCCTGTAGGAAAGTTAAATTTGTATGACACAAGTTGGTGGCTATCGTTTCTTGGCTTCTGATGATTTCAGTAAAACCTTTTGAGCTTCAGCGTTTTCTTATACATTGTGAGAAGCTGATAGCATTGTCTTGATGGCATCCTGTCCAAGACACTTTCCATTGTTGTGCTGCAAATATTCTGCACCACAATGTCCTTCTGTATACCTTTACTTTTCCTCCCCATTTGTTTCATTCCAAGTCCTTGCTTAGTTTCACATGTTGGACACTAAAAACCACGACAATAATGGTCTGTAACTTGATGGTGGTGCAAATTCAGGGTGCCAGCTGGGCTTTTAGATTCAGTCACTGTCATCGTCTGGGCCTTCAGATAAGGCTCACGTTGCATTTTAATTATTGGCTGCTTGAATCTGCCTTGCACATTGTTAGCAGTGTAATAATGCCCATTATATGTTGTATAATGGAGAAGTGTTGCAATTCAGTAAAGCTCCAATTTCCAGAAGCCTCCACAGTGCCGTTTAGAACTGGAGTCAGGAGCAGTTGTGTGCTGTCAAGTCAATTCCAACCTACAGCAGCCCTTTCCAGGGATTTCTAGATAGCAAATGCACAGAAGTGTTTTACCCTTCCCTTCTTCTTGGGGCAACCTGGGACTGCGTGGCTTTCTGGCTCTTCTCCTCAGAAAGCACAGTGGGGAAATTGAAATCCCAACCTTTGGCTTTGCATCCAGGTACCTAAACCACTGAGGTCTCGGCTCAGTTGTCAAGAGCAACAGTTTGTGGCATTAGTTGCACTCTTAATGTCTCACCAGACATAAAAAAATAGAGTGCGATTATATTATGAGAAGGACTAAAGATCTTTTTGGATATCTGTGGTAATTCCTGGTCCAGGTTGGTGTATTGCACCAGAAAGGAAAGCATGGATGTGCGAGATTAAGTTCTTCTTCGTGGACTCTGTGAATACACACTGTGGGTCCAGGAACATCTGGGGACCCACAGGTTGAGAACCACAGGTTTAAAGCAATAGAGTCTTGAAGATACTTAAACCGAAAGCAAGAAAAACTAGGATAAAAAAAAGAACCCATAGCTAGGAAATGCCCCCTTAAGAAATGCCACTTTCAGCATCTGTAGGGAGGCCCTTGTTCAACATAAGCATTAGAGCATATGTTAAGGGGAGAAGTGCCTCTCCTTTCATAACCCTGAAGCTTCAAAACCAGAGATTAGAAACATGAGTTTTTTCACTAGTGGGGGATTTGAGCTGTTGCAGTAACAATTCCAACTTCTGGTAGGGATTCAAGTTGGTGTCAGGGGATGTCTCATTTCATTTAGAAGCAGAGCACAACGTATCACCTTAGGCTGGCTGTTGCAGAATAATGCTGCATTGTATGGTTATCTCTTTGGCTCGACACTAAATTAGTTATTGTTGACCAACTGTTTTTTTTTTTTAAAAAATCCACTTTTCTTCCTTAAAAGAGATGGTCCAAAACATCCTTCATTACTTCTGCTGGCTTCTGCCTTACTTACCAAGTGACATTGTGGTGGAGGAGTTACTTAAATTATTGCAGCTGTATCTGCTGGGAACTCTTTTAGCCTTTTTTGTATCTGTTGCTGCTTGTACTGTACGGTCGGTAAGGAAGTTAGGGGTTTTCGGGAAAGGGCTGTTCCTTTTTATGGTTAAAAAGCTCCTCGCCACGTCACTGCTGTGTTAACTTGTTATGTTGTGTAACCTGGGCACTCTTCATAGGCACTCTTCTTCTGGATGCTTAGGTTATGGTTTTGAGCCTAGCCAAGGGATGTGAATAACATTTTGGCAGCATATAGTGGCTAGCAAAAGTGTTTCTGTGCATTTAAATAGTGTACACTTCAAGCTAGTTTCTGAAACCCTGAGTTGGAAAACATTTCATTTCCTGCATGTTCAGACGATTTCAAGAGGCCTTGCTGGCTTATTTATAACATTGCTTAGTTGTCTTTGCTGCCAAGTGAGAATACCCAAGAGCTGTCTGGAATGAATAAGGATTGCAGGAGTATCAGGTGTGCTTCCACTTGCCTATCTGTGGAAGGCAAGTAAAATTGTCCGATAACTAGCTGTCTTTTTTTAAAGTCCTATTTTACATCTGTTTCTTGCCACCAGTCACTCTGTGTAGAGCAGGGATGGCGAACCTTTTTGGGACCGAGTGCCCAAACTCGGTGGCGGTGGTGGCAGGGGGTCAAGAGCGGCGGCAGCGGGGGGGAGGGGGCGAAGGCAGCAAGGGTGACGGAGGGGGCGGGGTCAGGGTCATCGGCGGTGGTGGTGGGAGGGGCAGGGATTGGAGGCAGGGTCAGGTCGGCGGCTGCAGGGGCGACAATCGCGATGGCGATGGGGAGGCGGCGGGGAGTTGGGATCGGCGGCAGCGGGGGGTCAGGGGTGGGGGTGAGGTCGAGGGCAGCAAGGGCGACGGGGTCAGGGTTATTGGCGGCGGGAGGGGCAGGGATGGCGTTGGTGATGGCGGCGGGGTCGGCGGAGGCAAGGGCCGGCAATAGCAATGGCAATGGGGACGGCGGCGGTAGGGACGGCCTGGCACACAACATGCTCTCTGCCCCCTCCACTTCCTCCTCCACAAATTCCTCCAGCGGAGGGGGAGGGGGGCAAGGAGCATGCCCCGTGCCAGGCGAAAGCTCTTTCCATGCCACCTTTGGCACACGTGCCGTAGGTTTACCATCCCTGGTGTAGAGCATTAAACAGCTCTGTTTGCGGTTGCTTATTGATATTCTGTCCCTGGGTCATAGGAGACCGATATGGTGCCACCAGTCCCTTCAGTGGGCAACATGGACCTCCAGATGGCAGTTTTGCCTTTTGAAAACTGCAGAAAAGAGTAGGAGAAAAAAAATCACAATTTTGATAATGTCCAAAATGACTTTCTCATGCAACAGGGCTCTTGGAGACCCTTGAGGGGTCATGTGGCAAGACACAGTGGCATTGCTGGACATTCAGTTTGCCAGATTTAGAATTATGCTGGTGTTCTATAGCAGACAGCCATGAAGATGCTAATTAAGGAGTAGGCACCAAGATGATACTTTCTCTGGTTCTCTCTTAATTGTTCCTCTAATAATGAGGCTGAGAGAGGGACTAGAAAAGGCTTCCTCCAGGAATCTGGGGGGGAAAGGCATATACTGTATGGGAAAATTCTAGTCTGATACCTTTTTAAAGTAGTGTGCCCTCATGTCAGTTCCAGCCTATGATGGTTCTTTCCAAGATGTGGAGTACTCAGAAATGGTTTATCATTTCTTTCTTCTGGGAATACCTTGGGATCATGCAGCCTGCCCCAGGCTATACAGGCTGGCTCTTATCCTGGGAGAGAATGAGTTGGGTTGCCTGATGCCAAACGCACTTAGCCTGCACTGGTGTAACACAGTCTTGTGCATAGCCTGACCTCCAACTGGTGTAAGATTTTTGTAGGTTAAAAGCAGCAGTGACCACCCCGGTGTCTCCATTAAGCCCACAAAGCAGCCCACGAAGGCATTGCCTCCCCTCTGCATGTCCTCGGCAAGGGCAGTCCTGAGGCTTATTGTTGTTCAGGGGACATAAGGACATCAGAAGAGCCATCATGCTGGGTCAGGCCAAGAAAGGCCCATCGAGTCCAGCTTCCTGTATCACACATTGTGGCCCCACCAGATGCGTCTGGGAGCGCATGAGACTAGATAGCTGTCTCCTGATAGCACTCCCCTGCATCTGGCCCTTGAAGAAGCCTGGAGATGACACACATCTCCCTCATGATTTGTAACCTGTGATGGACTTTTCCACCAGGAATCTGTCCAATCCCCTTTGAAAGGCATCCAGGCCAGATGCTGTCACCGCATCTTGTGGCAGGGAGTTCCACAGACTAACAACACCGTGGGTAAAAAAAAATATTTTCTTTTGTCTGTTCTCACTCTCCCAGCCCTCCATTTGAGTGTATGTCCCCTAGTTCTGGTATTTTGTGAGAGGGAGAAGAGTGTCCCTCTATCCACTTTACTCATGCCCTGCATTATTTTGTACATCTCAGTCCTATCCCCCCTCAGGCACCTTTTTTCCAGACTAAAGAGCCCCAAATGTTTTAGCCTTTCCTCATAAGGGAGGTGCCCCAGCCCAGTAATCATTTTGGTCGCTCTCTTCTGCACCTTTTCCAGTTCCACTCTGTCTTTCTTGAGATGCGGTGACCAGAATTGTACACAATACTCCAGGTGTGGCCTTACTATTGTTTTGTACAATGGCATTGTAATGTTGGCTGTTTTATTTTCAATCCCCTTTTTGATAATCCCTAGCATGGAATTGGCCTTCTTCACCGCTGCCGCACAGTGGGTAGACACTTTCATTGAGCTGTCCAACAGTACACCAAGATCTCTTTCCTGATCCATCATGGATAGCTCAGAGCCCATGAGTTGATAGATAAAGTTTTGATTTTTTGTCCCAATATGCATTACTTTACATTTTGCTATATTGAAACACAATTGCCATTTTGCAGCCTATTCCCCCAGTTTGGAGAGATCCTTCTGAAGCTCTTCACAATCTTCTCTGGTTTTTACCACATGGAAAACTTTTGTGTCTTCCGCACCTCACTGCTTATCCCTGTCTCCAGGTCATTTAGGAACAAATTGAAAAGCACCGGTCCCAGGACTGATCCCACTTTTCACCTCTCTCCATTGTGAAAATTTCCCATTGACACTTACTCTTTGTTTCCTGGATCTCAACCAGTTCTCAATCCATAAGAGGACCTGTCCTTTTATCCCCTGACTGTGCAATTTTCTCAGCAGCCTTTGGTGCGGGACTGTGTCAAAAGCTTTCTGACCTAACACACTATGCCGCAGAACCACTGTGTGGCTTTCAGGGCAGGCAAACAAGTTCTACTTCATTTACCTGAATGTCTGGCCTTTCAGGTGAGAGGTGCTGACTAGCTTCCAGAGGACTGTGCATTCTTGATCCTGCCTCAATTAGAATAGTACTGGAATATCATTGAAATGGTTTTATCTAGCAACATGCATAGTGGTGAAACATTAGAAAGGGATGAAAATGGGAATCCTTAGAATGGTGTTCATGTTTCCATCAAGGATGGATGAAAAGGTTTATTTAAAAAAAATTAAATTGATTTAAATCACAAATTTATTAAAAGGTTTTTTTTTATGTAAAATCCTCGTGGCACAGTGGTTAATTGCCTGTCCTGCAGGTAAAACTGTGCTCACGACCTAGGGTTCAATCCCAGGTAGCTGGCTCAAGGTTGACTCAGCCTTCCATCCTTCTGAGGTCAATAAAATGAGTATCCAGCTTGCGAGGGGGGGGCAATGTGTAGCCTGCACGCTGTAATTAAAAAACTGTAAACTGCCCAGAGACTACTTGATGTGGTATGGGGTGGTATATAAGCAGAACACTTTTAAGTCTTCTCCAAAAAAAATTATCAGATTTTTACATTTAAGCCATGATTTAAACCGATTTGATTTAAACCAAATCCACCCTGTATCTATCACTGTCCTTTATATGCAGTGGATGAAGTCTTTGGCTGTTGATAAAGTTGGAGTCAGGTCTTGTTTGAACATTTATGCCAGGGTTTCCTAGTAACAGTATTGCAGGCAGGCTGAAGTAGCCGGGAATGCTTTAAAATTTCATCCCAGCTTTGGTTTTCTATAACCAAATAGGGAGGGTGTTGCTTAACCTAAAGTAACCTTAATATAATGCCCCAGGCTTTTAAAATACTGAGTTCAGACAGCCTGAACTCAATATTAAATAGCGGGCAGTACAGTGGACCCATGTATAACAAACAGTTTGTATAACATAAAATTTGTACAACATAAAAAATTCCGGAGATAGGGGAAATTTGCTTAACATAATTGCCTATGGGTTAGAATCTGTACAACATAAAAACGGGATTACTCCATTTTCAATGCATTCCTATGGGAATTTGTATAAAGGAAAATTTGCTTAACATAATTTCATTTGGAACAAATTAATTCCTTTATACAAGGTACCACTGTATATTTAAGAGGCAGTCACCCCCACCCCAACCCCGCATGCTCTTGTGTCTGTAGTTCTCTACGTTATTTTTAAATATACAAAATCAAAGGAGAGAAATGCTGCAGTAGCTATTGGGTCCGTGTATAGGTCAAGATGCAAATTGCTGGTGTAAAAGAAAAGGAGGTGGAAGGCATTTTACCAGTCTCTCTTGGTGAGAAGTGATGAAACCTATGCAAAGGTTGCAGATTGCACTGCTCTGCATCTGTCTTGAGTTCTACAGGAAGCTGGAATTGCAAACCATGGAATTGTTGTAATCCAACAGAAGTAGCATGGTGTGCACGTCATTGCATGGTCTGTCTCCAAAGTTCTGAATGTTATGTTGTGGTTCAGTTCCAAGCAGGGTGAATAAAAATCAGTGATTTAATTTTTTTTAAAAAAAATTGGATTTTTTATTTAAATTGGATTTTTGATGTAAATCAGATTTTTAAAATTTAAAATGCTTATTGAGGAAAAGCCTCTCTAAGCATCATTTTCTATTTAAGATACATTATAGTCCAAATGTTATTCCTCCTGAAATTAGTTTTTAATTATGTAGAATAAGGCTGTATTAGTCCACTCACAATGTCATGCTCTCCCAGAGGTTTCTGATTATTGGGGGCAATTTTTCTATCTAGAATATATTATCAAAGATGCTTGGTTTTGCTATTTTCAAAACTGTGCATTTGGGATTGCAACAATAACATGCCTCCTCCATAGCAAAAATGTTATAAAATAAACATCAGAATTGAGAAAAAGATATTGTTCCTTTGCAAATTTATGTATACAGAATAAACCCTCTTTCCTGTTCTACAAGAACAAACAAGAAAATGAAGATGAAGATTAGTGAGCTGCAGAAGACATTATATTTTAAGTTTTTTTCATGTGGACCTGGCTGATGTAATCTGTCAGTCTTAAGTTTTTTAAAAAGATATTTTAACCAGTTTACAAGCATGGATGTTTAAGCAAATACTGTACAAGCATACATAATGCTATACTGTATAATGTTATTGTTTTGGTTAAATGAAACTATTTAAATTGTTATTATTAAGGTAATGATTATTTTTCTCTTTCCAGTAAAGTACAACAGAACAGTTGTCCAAATATGAATGATTAACCTATTTAACTGGAATAAATTTCATAATTATCTACCTATGTATTTCTAATGGTATATAACCACCAAATCAGTAATTTTCTGATATAACTGTAAAAGTAATCTGAAATGTTACTATTTTAAAAATTAAACCTTCATCTGGTTGTAAATATTAAGATTAAAACAGCTCCAGCAAAATGAGTCTTTATGTAGAAAATCATGATTTAAATTCAGCCTTACTGACTAGTAATTTAAATTGTGTTTTAAATCATGATTTAAATCAAAGAGATAGATTATTTATTTATTTTATTTCTTGGATTTCTATACCACCCATCTGGCAGCGAGGTCACTCAAGTCCAGCCTGGTTCCAAGTATATTTCGTCATGAAGCTTTCCTGCAGCCCCTTGCTGTTTCACTAGCCTAACTGCATCTCGCAGGTCATCTAGCTATCTCCCTGTGGCCTTTCCGTGAGATAGATCCCTGTGCTACTCACATCACTGCATGTGAAAAAGAAGACACAGAAAAAAATTACAGCTTTTGCACTGCAAACATATAGCAGGGTTGTAGCAGCTTTTATGTTGTGATTAAGGACTTGCATGGTGAAAATTTCTCTTTTCTATTTGGATTCTTTTGGGGTGGCTTTTTTTTTTTTTTGCATTGGTCTTGTTCTATACGAAAGGCTCAGTCTCTTTTGTGTCATTTATTTCATGTGTCCACAATCATGTTTCCTGGCGCAAGCTCTGAAGCCTTGTTGTATGCCACCAAGTGGCCTCTGACTCACGGTGTTTCTAAGAACGAGTGCTCTCCAAAATGTCCCGTCCTCAGCTGCCCTGCTGAGCTGTTCTAAACTCAAGCCAGTCTATGTCATACCCTGTTTCCCCTGAAATAAGATATCCCCCGAAAATAAGACCTACTTACAGTTTTGCCTCTCGTTGAAATATAAGGCATCCCCCTGCAAATAAGGCCTCCCCGATAATAAGATAACAATAAATGTGTGCCGTATTCTTCTTCATGGAAAAATAGGACATCCCCTGAAAATAAAACCTAGCACATCTTTGGGAGCAAAAACTAATATAAGACACTGTCTTATTTTCAGGGAAACAGGGTAATTGGTCTTCCTCCTCCTCCTTCCCCAGTATTACTGTCTTTTCCAGAGAACCCTGCCTTCTGACAATATGCCCAAAGTAGTCCTCCAACACTGTGTTGCAACCAAATCCTCCCCCCCCAATCACTTTGCTTAACTATCCAGTTTTTGCACCTGTACAGTATGTGGTGATCAGAAATGCAAGAGCGTGGAAGGTCTTGGTCTTGATCTAGACCAGTGGTTCTCAACCTGGGGGTCCCCAGATGTTCCTGGACTGCAACTCCCAGAAATCCTGGCCAGTTCAGCTAGTGATGAAGAAAAACTTCTGGGAGTTGCAGTCCAGGAACACCTGGGGACCCACAGGTTGAGAACCACTGATCTAGAGCAATATATCCCTACATTCAATGATCTTTGTGTCCTCAGTTTTGACAGCAACAGAGTACAAGTTACCGTATAAACTCGAGTATAAGTTGAGTTTTTCAGCCCTTATTTTTGGCTGAAAAAAATGCTGTTGGCTTATACTTGAGTCAGTATGTTTCCCAGTTTTTTGGGTAAAATTAGGTGCTCAGAGAGCTTGGGGAGGGTGGAGAGCAAGTCCTGATGCCGTGAGCGATGGAAGACTGAGTTAACCATGAGCCTGCTGCCTGGGATCGAACCCCAGGTCGTGAGCACAGTTTTATCTGCAGTACAGGCATTTAACCACTGTGCCACGAGGCTCTTACACCATATATGCTATCTAAGCAACCCTGTGCAACTTTTCACCATGTGAGAAGACAAGGGAATCATGAAGCCTAAAATTTTGCAATAACACAGCCTTGCTTCTGCTGTGATTGTGTAAAATAGGGCCAAAGCTTGACAGAAGAAGGCAAGCAGCAATTCATAAGCAGTGAAGGTCTCCCCCTGAGCTCCTTAATAGACAGCCCCTGGGTATCCAGTTGCAGTTTGGATCCGAATGCTGTTTAATGATTGGCTCTGCAGTTCTAGACAGCCATACATGTAGATCTTTGTACTATGCAGTTCTGGTGTTTTGAATGAACAAAAAGAATTATTTTAACTATGTACAGTACAAGAATGAGGAACCTGCTGTGGATATTTTGTTATAGCTAGAAAGTCCAGAAATTGGTTGGTAAGTTTGAAACCTCTTGAATAAAGAGAACAAAAGGCCTTCTGGAACCAGAGCTAGAATGTAAATCTGGTGGCATGATCTTGTGGATAGATGGGTGCCCTTAGCTGCTAATGTCAGGATGGCATATAGAGAAGCAGACAGGGCAGCAGCAGGAGAACAAATAAGGCAAAGTGATGACAAATCAAATAGTTGGGAACCAAAAAAAGAAAACCAATTGCAAACTGGGAAAAATGTGAGCATTGCTTCCTGGTTAAATATGAACGGAAATAACATGAGCTTTGACTTGATATTTGGCAGCGTTTTAAAACTGACCATTGTAAAAGTGTTCCAGACGAATGACTCCATTGTGCTACCCTTCTGTTTAGTTGCTCAGGCTTCTGTACACAGAGCTGTTCCATTCTGGTCATAGATAAACCTTGGAGATAGGTCAGATTGAATGGCTGCAGGTGTTTTTTCATACGCTCCATGGACGAGCCGTTCTCTGTGGGTCAAAGTGAGGTATGATATGCTGTCTGAAGAATGACTGTTGTGCTTTAAAAAGTTTTCTCAGAAGAGTGGGTGTTGAAGGTAGAGGTGGGTGTGGGTGTGTGAGAGAGAAAGAAAGGGAGAGAGTCTTCAACAGTATTATTTGAGGAGTTCCAGAAACTTGTTTGGCATACGCTTGAACTATCAGGACTGGGCTTAAAAGTGGATATCAGTTTTCGGAGTTTTAAAGGGTCTTAACTGCTGTTCCAAACTCATTTGTGTTTGGAAAAGAATCAGTCAGTCATGTTGTAGATTGTGATTTTTTTTTTCCATTTCAGAAGTGATGTCAGGAAAGCAAACAATGGATTCTCCTGATTGAATACAAACCTCCCAAGTGATGTGTATCAAATAGGAATAATTTCCCCAGAGATGTGTATAGGTGATTTTTCTTGTATGAAATCAATCACCTAAAAACAAAAGAGAAGGTTCTGTGTTATAGAATCATAGGACAGTGTTGGCGAACCTATGGCATGGGTGCCAAAGGTGGCACTCGGAGCCCTTTCTGTGGGCACCTGACATCACCCCTTCACAGCCACCTGTATTCAGGTTAAATTGCTGTATTGGCACTTTGTGAAAAATTAGTGGGTTTTGAATTGCAGTTTGGGCACTCGGCCTCTAAAAGGTTTGCCATCACTGTCATAGGATAATGGAGTTGAAAGGGGCCAAACGAGGCCATCAAATCCAACCTCTGTTCAAGACAGCAATCCAAATAAAAATGTATCTGACAGATGGATGCCAAATTTTCTCTTGAATGTCTCCAGCACTGGAGCACTCCCCCAGGTTATGGCTCCATTATATTACCTGCTCTATCAGGTTTTCCAGACAATCCATCCTGAATCTGGCTTCCTGTGGCTTGAGCCCATTGTTGCTCTGTGGGTTGATTGAGAGTAGATCCTGCCACTCCTCTGTAGGACAGCCTTTCAGGAATTTTGAAAAGTTCTATCTAGAGATGAGCTTCTCACTTCAGAAGTGGTCGGCTTCCGAAATGAAACGCAGGAGCCTAGCTGATGTTCAGAACCGGAGGAATGAAATCAACCAATCCCTTACCTTTCACTGAGCACAGCTCCAATGAGGAAGAAGCCTCTGACGCGTCATCTTTCCTTCTCTCTGGCACTGGCCAATCAGGAGCTGTGCAGAGAAATGCATTATCCCGCTTCTTTGTCTGATTGGCCAGCACCAAGGAGAAGGAAAGATGACACGTTAGAGGCGTTTTCCTTGTTGGAGATGCACCCTGTGCAAGCCCAGTGCAAGGTAAGGGATTGGTTGATTTCATTCCTCTGGTTCGGAACGTCAGCTGGGCTCCCGCATTTTGTTTTGGAAGGTGAACACTCCTGAAACAAAAAGCCCCTCTCTAGTGCTATCCTTTCTCCCTTCAGCCTTTGGTTCTGTTCTTCCTCTAGCACTTGTTGTCTTAAAATGACCTGTCACATTGTCTTGCTATTAGATGAGTGCATTTGGGAGAAAGTGGCAGTTATCATGTGGTGGCTCATTGGTTAAAGCTTCAGCATATGGCCGTCTCTGCTGACATGATGGACCTTGTGGAATGTCAGACCGAGAATTGATTTGGATATTTTGTATGTGATGTATGTGCTTGGAAAAGCCCACATCTTGTTTCTGAAAGGCAGCCATTTGGATGTGCTAAACTTATGGTCGTTTGAGAAAAGCAAGGTTTGAGCAGATGCCTTTAGTCAAGGGAAAGCTGGCTGGTCTGAAAGATCGGTCCATCTCCCTGTAATCACACAGAAATATCCCTGAAAGCACTTCCCAGACATCTGATGATAGGGCTTTTTACAAATTGGGAAAATAAGGGCCACGGGAAATCTGGTGCCCTTACAAGCTTCAGCAGGGCTTGCTTTTGCACTGCAAAGGGCAGCTAACCTCAGCTGACAAGCCTCAGAGAGTGTATCCCACTGTTGGCGAACATATGGCACGGGTGCCAAAGGCAGCCCTCGGAGCCCTTTCTGTGGGTACCCGACATGGCCCCTTCACAGCCACCTGTGTTCAGGTTAAATGGCTGTATTGGCACTTTGCGAAAAATGAGTGGGATTTGGATCGCAGTTTGGGCACTTGGTCTCTAAAAGGTTTGCCATCTCTGGTCTATCCTGAAACAGAGGTAATGGCATCTATGAACCTCCCTCGTGGCGCAGTGGTTAAATGCCTGTACTGCAGGTAAAACTGTGCTCACGACCTGGGTTCAATCCCTGGTAGCAGGCTCAAGGTTCACTCAGCCTTCCATCCTTCCGAGGTAGGTAAAATGAGTACCCAGCTTGCTGGGGGGGCAATGTGTAGCCTGCACACTGTAATTAAAATTGTAAACTGCCCAGAGACGACTTGTAGTGGTATGGGGCGGTATATAAGCAGAACACTTTGCTTTTTGCTTTGTATATGCTGTGTTTCCTGTCCCGGCAGTCCTAATTGGATAAAGTTCTGGGACTTATAGGTGGCTTATGGGAACGGTAGTGGACTTCCAGTAGCCAAGGAATGCAATCCCAGTGATAGAAACCTTTGCTCATGCATATAAAAGATGCCTACACAAATTCATTTATGTGAATTGGGGACTACTTCATTATGGCATTTCATGGCGGTGATGCATTCGTCATAGATGAGGCATTTGTCATTAAATGCAAATTCAGATGAGACATTGCCCCTTCTAAGAATTTAGTGATTACTTTAAGCTCTCCTTTGCTTTCAGTTGTCTTCAGACACTCACAAGTAAAAAAAAACAAAAAACAGCTCCTCAGTCTAACCTACTGTAGGTTTGCAAACATTCTTTTTGCTGTGCATTCTTAAATTAGCATGTACACTGTGCAGCTAAAGCTGATACGCTTTCTGTAGTCTTTCACAAGAACTGAAGGCAGCAAAGATTTGGAAGGTGAAAAGCAAATGGCATTCAGAATCTTTGAAAGTCTTGCAGAAATTAATGAACTTGTACTTTGCCAGTTTTGTTTTGTTTTGTTGGGAGTTGCGCAGGACAAATTAGTGCCTAAAGATTTGTGTTGACTAAATTCTGGTTGTGTTTGGCTTTTTCTGCCAAATAATCATTGAGAATTCTGTAATGTGCATTTCCTAAAATTTCTTGTTTGGTGGGTAGTTTAAATTGAGAATTGGGCATTCAGGGTGCATGCACCTGCGTGCTTTGAAATTCCTCCCTGGCTGCCACAATGCAGGGATCGCTGTGGTTGATTTGAAAGTCTTTCTCTCATCTCTCTCAGGTCTCCACTGACAATTTAGTTTTGTGCTTGTTGCTAATGGAAAAGGTGGTCATCTTGAAATAAAAGGACCCATGCTTTTTATCCCATCACTGGGCTGTCGGTAGAAGGAGACCAGGTCCCTTAAGTTATGGAGGCCTCCGTTTGGGCACCGTGCAATAAATTAAGAGCAGTTTTTTGTTTCTTAAAGGCATTTCCCCTGCCCACCCCCTCGCCCAGTTCAGTTTCCCTTGGCAACTAGCATAGTTCACTAAGAGCAGTGGGTAGATGAGAGAGATGTACGTGAGACATATGTTTGCTCTTGGCCATTAACGTGTTCTTGTCATTTTCACAGTGAGCAACTTGGGATCCTGGGAGAGTCTTATTGAACTGTAGCAGTTGGGCGAGACTGGTTTTAATACATGTGGTAGCAAACGATTGTGGTCCAGATTGCTTTGCCTACAAAATGGTGGTTTGGGAGTATCAAAGTCCTTCCTTAGTTTCCATGGCAATTCTGTCTGGAAGATAGCAGTGAATTCTCCCTTTTACTGACTATATGCCTATGTATTCTGCTTCCCGATCAGGATAAGTCCCAGAACCAACAAACAGAGGCTGGCCAAATTGACAGGTGAATTAAGTGCAAAAGATCCAAAGCAAGAGTCCAAAAAAGTTTCATGTCAAGCCAGTCTCACCTGTGGCCAATCCTTTTAAAGTGCCCTTTCGTTAGTCCTGCACATGCGTATATTCCCATCCAGCTTGCTGTTATAGTTAGGTCTCTTTTCATTACACTAGGGTCAGGGTTTTTCCTCTTTGTATCTGTGATATGTGTGAGAAGATGAGTGAAGAATAAAGAGTTTTATGGTGCACATGGCAGGCAGCTTCTTGAGAATGAAGGGTCAGAGAGGGAAGTGCAAGGTCTGGAGAGGTAGGTGCACCCTTGGTAAGGATTTCTGTGAAAAGAGAACCCAGCATGAGTGAACTGATCATCAGTGGATGTGTAACAGGGTTATGAGTGTTCTGTAAATATTGCCATGTATGGATGATCCTGTGGCCCTTGCAAACTAGGGAAGAGCTATTAGCAAAATGTGATGTGTGTAGGAGCAGCATGCATGTTTGGAATGTGATCCTTGCTTTGCCAGGGGTTTTCAAGGTAAGCGTTCCTGCTTTCATCAGTGGAACATTGAAAGTTGTCCTGTTTGCACAGAACTGGAGTTAAGCTAAAAGCACAGTGTGGAAGTGTTTCGCTGACAATTTGTGCAAGTTCCTCATCGCACGGCAGACGCTGGTTACATCTTGCTCTTCTAACAAAGCAGAACTGATTTCACACCAGTCCATTCATGTAGGAACAGTGGTAGGGAGGAAGCGTATGGGACCTGCATATTCCTTGTATGTATACCTCCCTCCCTGCCTCTGCCTCTCTCCCTTGCTCGCTCACAGAAGCCTTAGCAGTCAAACAAAGCTGGGAGGTTTGGTTGGCTGAGCAAACTGCTGCATCGGGTTTCCTGGGATACTGGGAACAAGATAGTTCAGAGCCTGTCTATTGTCAGATATTCCAAACAGACTTGCAGACACAAGGCATTCTGTTTGGATTGTTGCCCAATCCGCTGCAAGTTGTCCTTTGTGCACCTCATTTTAAAAACTCTACATATTAAGCAGAAGGGATTAGTCATAAAAAAAAGCACAACATGAATTTAATCAACTCTCAGCGCACAGACCTTCTTGGGAGGAATAGCGGTGATATAAATGGTACTTTTATAATTATACAGTGACCCCACCACCACCTATCGTGGGGGGTTAGGGACCTGAGCCAACCCGCAATAATTGAAAATCCGCGATATGCGGATGTAGGTTGGGTCAGGCCTGGGGGGTCTAGCTGTGGGCTCTTGTACTTACCCCCAACCTGGCGCTGCCCCGAATGGGCCTGCAAGGGCCTTTTGGAGGCCCTAAAAGGGCCTTGCTGCAAACCAGAAGTGACTTCCAGAAAACTGGAAGTGACTTGCGGATCACAAAAAATCATTTTTGAGGCCTCCGGGGGACTTTCCCCCCTTACCCCAGGGGGCCTTTTTTCATATACTGTGGTTTCGCAATATAGCGGGACCGCAGTGTATGAACCGCAGTTCAGTATATGAAACTGTAACTGTTAGTATTTTACTGCAAAAGAGGCACCTGGCATAAGCATTCATCAGATGCAAGGATTTCAGTATTGAAGCAACTGTAGGGTACATCTAGAGAGAATGTCCCAGTGTTCAACATTTGGAGTTGACATTGTATTCCCTTTGTAGTGTATTCAAGTTGAAATTGCCTAGATGCCCTGAGCACATCTAATCTCTCCTGATTTCGGAAGCTAAGCAGGGTCGGACCTGGTTAGTACTTGGATGGGTGACCACCAGGGAATACCAGGTGCTCTAGGCGCCTGGAGTAGGAACTGGCAAACCACTCCAGTATTCCTGCCAAGAAAACTCCATGGACATGGAGTCACGAAGAGTCAGTCGGTCACGACTGTAACGACACCACACACACAAGTTGAAATTATTTTTGAGATGCCTTGGCAAGTGATACCTTTTTCCTAAAACAGCAGTAGTCCTGTATAGATTTTAGCGGTATATTCCGTTTTTACTCTTTCCGTTTACTCTACGGAAACGAAATGCTCTCCGCCAAATTTTTAAGTTAAAAAAAAAAAAACAGCATAGTCGTTTTCCACCAAAAGTGCAAAACTGTCTGAGGGCACCTACCAGGCAGAAGGGTGGGGGGGGGGGTTTCCCCGCCCCCCTTCCTTGGCTATTGCTAAAAGGTTGTGCCAAAGCATGTATGCAAGCATTTGCTTATGTGCCAAGAAAAACCTCTGATTTATTCTGATCTTATTGATACTGCTGGTGCCAGAAGTAGTTGTTAATGCTACTTACCTGCTTTGAGGAGGGAATCCAAGATGGAAATAGGTTACACAGGCTCTCCAGGGAGATCGCTGTGGCTGCATTTTCACCCTGGAGAGTAAAAAACAGCAGTAGTCCTGTATAATTGTATTGTTAATCAGTGAAAAGATCTTCACACTCTTGTGAAGAATGAAGTCCTGATGTATGTATGTAACGTTTTTTGTAAAAAACCTTGCAAATGAGGTGTTTAATCAGGCATTCCAGAGATAGTCCCGATCTTTGCCGCCTCACAGAAAAGTTTGCCGTATTTGAAGATTCGGTGGCCAGGTAGTCTATTGCTAGTCTGGCAGCATGGTGGTATCCTTTGACATAGCACAGATGCTCACTGCCATAGAAAGCACGGGAATTGCCTTTTTCATTCTTCTGAGAATTCTTATGGCTGTCTTTTTTTAAAAAAAAATAAAAGTTGTTTTAAGAGGCAATTTCTTACAAAAATCCAGAGTCTCTAAAACCCAGAATTTTTGGAAGAAATTGCTCTTTAAAATGGCTTAAAGCAGGTATGTCCAAAGTCAGGCCCTGGGGCCAAATGTGGCCCGTTTTCAAATTCTGAGTGGCCCACAGCCTCTTCTCCCCACCAGCTCAGCCTGTCAGGCATCCCTGCCAGCTGGCCTCTCTCCATACCGGATGGAGACATCAGCTTGCAGTTTTATGGTTTGCCTGCCCTCCCTGCCTCTCTCCATCCCCCCTGCCACTTGGCCAGCCTACCCCCCTGGCCCCATTGCTGCAGTGTCCTCCCTGCCTCCTTGCATTTCCTAGAGGCTTGTCCAAAGTCCGGCCCAGGGGTCATATGTGGCTGAACGGTCGACCCCCACACATTTTCACCTCACCAAATCTGGCCCTCCTTGCAAAAAGTTTGGACACCCCTGGCTTAAAGTATTTATATGCTGCCCAGGATGCTGTAGTGCCGTGTTTCTCAACCTGTTGGTCCCCAGATGTTCCTGGACTACAACTCCCAGAAGCCTCTACCACTCACTGTGCTGGAAGGGATTTCTGGGAGATGCAGTTCAGGAACATCTGGGGACCTGCAGGTTGAGAACCACTGCTGTAGTGGATGAGGTGATGGGCTAGGATTCAGGAGACCTGGGTTTGAACCCCTCCTAAATCATGAAAACTGGCTGGGAGGGAGGGCAGGTGGAACTGGGGGAGAAAACATTTCTTAACTATCTAATTTTGCTTAGAAGTCCTATTAAGATTATTTGTAAGTCGGTTCTCAATTAACAGCACATAATATAGCCTTAAAGCTGCCTAGATGCCCTGAGCACATCCGATCTCGCCTGATTTCGGAAGCAAGTTCGGCCCTGGTTAGTACTTGGATGGGAGACCACCAGGGAATACCAGGTGCTGTAGGCGCCTGGAGTAAGAATTGGCAAACCACTCCAATATTCCTGCCAAGAAAACTCCATGGACATGGAGTCGCAAAGAGTCAGTCACAACTGTAACGACACAACACACACACACACACAATATAGCCTTAATATGTCTTTAGATCTACCTTTGGCCAATGCTGCCTGTCTGCCAGCTAGCACTGCCAAAGCATTCTCCCTGTTGCTCATCTTAGTCACTCCGGAAGGGTTGTTCCATCATCCTGCGAACATGAGAAACACAGCTATGTGACTATGGCAACTACCACTATTTCTGGCTTTATCGAGTCAATGGAAGGTGGTGCCCTTTGCTTTTTCTCCTGCCTCTCTGCTCCTTAAAGGTAAGAGCCTCATGGCGCAGTGTTTAAACTGCTGTACTGCAGCAAGAACTGTGCTCACTACCTGGGGTTCAGTCCCAGGTAGCTGGTTCATGGTTGACTCATCCCTCCTTTTCCTCCAAGGTTGGTAAAATGAGTACCCAGCTCCTTGGGGGACAATGTGTCGCCCGCATAAATAAACTATAAACCACCCAGAGCAGGGGTCCTCAAAGTTTTCAAACAGCGGGCCGGTCTACCACCACCCAGACACCACTGGGGGCCGGATCACAGTCCAAAAGCAGCTGTGGAGGCTGGCTTGCTAACAAAACAGGGGGTAGGTGGGGGGTTTGCAATTGGTCCCAGGGGCGGATTCAGGACCTTGGGGGGCCGCATCCGCCCCCGGGGCCTTAGGTTGAGGACCCCTGACCCAGAGAGTGTTTTAAGTACAGTGGTACCTTGTATAAAGGAATTAATTCATTCCAAATGAAATTATGTTAAGCAAATTTTCCTTTATACAGATTCCCATAGGAATGCATTGAAACGAAGTAATCCCATTTTATGTTGTACAGATTCTTCCCATAGGTGATTATGTTAAGCAAATTTCCCCTATCTTCGGAAATTTTTATGTTGTACAAATTTTATGTTATACAAGCTGTTTGTTATACAAGGGTCCACTGTACAATGGTGCCTCAGATAACGAATTTAATTCATTCTCCGAGCCAATTCGTTATCTGAAAAAATTCATTATCTGAAACACAGTTTCCAATAGGAATGAATGGGAAACCAATTAATCAGTTCCAGAGCCTAGGAAAATGACACAGACACTTGGTTTTTTGCTCAAAACTCTTTATAAAATGCACTTTAAAGGTACAGATGTGATGCAGCCTGGGATAACTCTTTTACCAATGCATGCTGGAAATTCGTTATCTAAGACAGCCCATAGGGAAAATTTGTTATCCGAGGCAGCCCATAGAGAAAATTTGTTATCCGAGTCAGACTTTATACCTAGAAATTGCAATTCATTATCCGAGCCAGCCCTATACCTGGAAATTGCGATTCATTATCCGAAAAATTCGTGTTGTGTTGGAGTGTTGCAGAACAGCTACTAGAGCTGCATGACTTAACTTTTTAAGAACTAAGACCAGTTGAATTGAGGAAGGCTGGCAGTAGCCATGGCGCTGGCTGAATGCAACCAGGGTTTTGTATGTGTTGAGCCTGGGTGGGCAGAAAGAAATGTCTACAGTAGTCTGCCAGCCTAGAAGGCCTTGTGTGTTGGGGGCGGTGGTGTGTTGTTCTGTATAAGCCAAAGATGAGTGGTCAAATAATCCTTTAAGCTATAAAATGCTAAAAGCGATCAGCAGGGACTTGGAAACCACATCCATCTGCTGCTTTCTGCAGAACACATGTGGGTGAATCTTGAATGCATTGGGTTGCACGGAGCCACACGTAACTCTTTAGCCTGACCGCACTGGCCTTTCTTGCTTTTGCAGTTGAGCAGGGGATAAAATTGAGCGTGTAGAGTCAACCTTCAGCCCTGTCGGCCAATGAGTAAGCCTTATTTCCCTGGCTAGGTCTGTGAACTCATGTTGTGATTAAGAGACTAAGTCAGAGCTTGGAAAGTGTAGCTAAGCTAAACCAGGACAGACTAGAATTTGTCATCGACCAGAATTCTAGTTGTGTCCTTGACGCTGTAAGCCCTCAGCTATGTCTGAACCCCGGCTCCTAGAAATCTGGATCTATTTAAAATATTTTTACCCTGTCTCTCTCCTTAGAAAAGAAGGCAAGGCAAACTGCATCCTTAAAAGATGGCATGCAAAATTAATAACAGCCAATATGCAGTCCTGAAAGGATCAAACAAGTAGCACACTAGAAATAGTAAACAGAAGCAGTACCAAAACATAGTCAAACCATAGTGCAGTAATACGTTTCACAAAATCCCTCTCAGGCAGCCATTCACGAAGAGAACGCTTGCTTGGAGAGGAAGGTCTTCACCTGCTTTTGCAGAAGGCCAGCCACGTTGGTGTCAGCCTGGCCTCCTGTGGGAGGGAGTTCCAAAGTCTGGGGGCAGCCACAGAGAAGGCCCTCTCTTGTATCCCCCACCAAGTGCACCTGTGGAGGCGGCAGGATGGAGAGAAAAGCCTCTCCTGATGACCTTCACACCCAAGCAGACTCACCAACGGGAGAGGTGGTCCTTGAGGTAGCTTGGGCCTATTTAGGGCTTTATAGATTAGAACCAGCATATGGAATTGGGCCCGGAACTAGATTGGCAACCACTGGAGCTGCTCTAACAGGAGCGTTGTGTGATCCTGATAACCAGCCCCAGACAGCCATCTGGATTCCACATTTTGGACCCACTGATGTTTCCACTGAATCTTCCCCTTGTCCTCGTTCTCTTGAGGATCTCTGCCTTCTGTCTGGCAAGCAGGCTTTCCTCTTGTCATAGCTAAAATGTGTCCATTTGCAGACAATTCCCTGTGTTCAGGAGTTTTGCTGCAGGTGGTGACACAACCGTGTTTGCCTAAAGTTTTTTTGTTGCTTGCAAAAACACCCCTCCCATTGTGATCTGAGTTAGCTGCAACCACGAATGAGGCTGAAACTCATCTGGAGTGACAGGAGGGAGCATTCACTCTGGATTAGATTTGTGTTGCCAGTTCTCACTGTATTGCAGTTGTATTCTTTACCTCAGATGTTTTAGACCACAACTCCCAGAATTCCAAGCTTGTGTTGCCAATGACAAAGGACTGTGGGAGTTGTGGTCCAAAACATCTGGAGGGCCAAATTTTGGACACCACTGCCTTACCGGATCACTGATTGGCTGAAGTTTCACTTCTTGAATCTTCCCAATATCAGTGTTGCCATCCAGATGCTCTCAAGGAGGAGCACGCAGCAGGTAAAAAAAAACCCCTGTAATTAGTAGAGGATTGCAGCAAACTTTTAATAACCTAAAAGAAATGTTTTTGTTCCTGGAGTGTTGTGATAAATATGTGCCATTGCACAAATATGTGGTTGCCCTGTCTCCTTTTATTTAAGAAATACCTGAATATTTAAATGTTGTTTAAAAGTTAACTTACTGTTTTGGTTTCTTTAGGGCAGAGTTTCTCGAACGGAGTTCCAGACACTCCATTCAGGTGGTCTGCACAAAGTATGCAGAATAGTAGGTTAAAGTCTGTACTTGGTCCTGGACTTCATTTATTTTTACCTTTTCCGGTGTTGAGGATCAAGGTAATTTTGCCTGTTACCTGTGGAAGATGGGATTTCCATCACAAGCTTCTGTCAGGTCTGAAAGCAGAAGGAGGGTGGGTGTTGGTCTTAGCTGGAAGCTAAAATGGACAGGAATTCTGTCTGCAGTCCAACAAAGACACCTCATGTCACAAAAGCAGCAGTGGTTAAACTGTGCGTTATTTGTACTTTCATTTACAGAAACACAACAAAAATTATGTGATCTGAAACCCCAAATAATTTTAAACAAAAAAATAGTGACGTTTACACAGGACAGTCTGTGACGTGTCTCCTTTCCCATTTTTCTGCTTTAAAATAGGTTTTCAATAAAGATTGCCCAGAGTACCAGTTATTGAAAACAGTAAATGCCACCCATAGTCTCTACATGTTTGCTGTATGTGTGGGAATAAATCTAAGGGCATGTCGCCCTTTTGGATATTCTGCAGCTAGAGTGACTCCTGCATGTTGTTTCTTGGACTGGAATTGGCTTCGGTTCTCCATCAGTTGCGGATTTTTTTAAAAAATCTTAAATTTATTTGTATTTATGTTATCTTTCAGTTTGATGGATACCTCAGCCACTTCTCAACATCAAAAGTCAATAGTAAGGTGGAAACCTAAATACAGTATGAATCATGGATAACAATGCAAGTAGTGATCAGCTGTGATAGGTAAAACACAGGGTATAAGATACAAAAATATATCTGCCACTTGGATAACATGCTGGGGAATTTTGGCCTTTTTGTGATTTTGGAACTAATGTAAGTCAAATTCTGAAGTCAGAGGAGCCTTTCTGAGGATGGTGTGATCAACCTTGGGGCCATGTGGATATGCGAAGGCCCAGGTGGGGAGGGGGGGATCCTGAAAAATGAGTGAAGCAGAAGGATCTGGGTTTGTTTGTTTGTTGGTTGGTTTGTTAATCCACAACATTTTCAGTTTCGCTACCCAAATGAAAAACAGGTCTTTGCTTGACTAGAACTGTGTGTGTATGAGACATTCCCTACAGAGTAATACTTGATCTTGCCCACAGGCCCGAAATGTTTCTGTCTGAGGTTCAGTCCTTCATGAAAGGAACACATGAAGGGTTTTTTTTGGGGGGTGTCTTCGATTAGCTAAATACCAGTGCTTAATAAGGGGCACACAGAATATGAAAACTGCATACTTTCAGGAGTCCCTGGGCAACAGCAGCTCCATGGTGGCTGATGCTTTTTCACCAGATGCATCACTGGATGGCATCTCATGTGGATGAAAACATGGATAATCATCATGTTGGTTCCCCTTTGGGACAGGGTATATTCTTTGCTTGAGCAAAAATAAGGCTTTTTATATTTTAAAATTTTCTGAATATCTCAAACAATCTAATGGTTCCATGCAAGCAAAAGTTATGTGTGAAGCAGTTTACATTATGTAATCTGTAAAATAACTTCAGTTTTTTCTATGGAAATAATTGCTACTGCATGTATCTGTTAAGATTCTTAGTCATCCAGGTGAGTTTATCTGGAAGTTGAGTCATGGCAACTGGACTTCTTTTTTCTTAAGAGATAGAAACAGTTCGCTGTTCATCCAAACAGCTTCATCAGTCTGAAGAAAGCTAGTTGTGAGTCCTCCATCTTATAGTCTGCTTTGACCTCTTGTCACCCTGGTCTGAAATAGGCTCATAAGATGAACAATGGCCTTGTTAGGGAGACAACCAGCATCCATAGCCTTAAGGTGAACCATGGCCTAAGGTGCTGAAACCTATAAAGTATGAGTCATTTAGGTATGGCCTTGGTGGTGAGGGCTTTTTGATTTGTCTGGGTATTGTTGAAAGCACAGCCTGATAAGTAGCAGATAGACTGTGCCTGAGCCCCACCACCTCTGTTGAGAGAGGAATTTTCAATGCTCACATGAATGGCTTCCCTGACCCCTTTCTCAAACCACCTATCTTCTCTGTCTAATATGTGTACAATCTTAACTTTGAATGAGTGCCCTTTGTCCTTCCAGTGAAGGTGTACTGCTGATTCTGGTCCTGAGCTGTTACCCTTCCATTGTTGGGCCAACCTTCTGTTTAATGGCTGTTTAGTTTCTCCAATGTAGAGGCCTGAACACTCCTCACTGCATTGGACCGCATATACTATACTGCTCCTTTTTTGGTATCAGGTCATTTGGGTGGACAAGTCTCTGCCTTAGTGTGTTTGTGGGTTTGAAGTAAACAGGGATATGGTGTTTGCCAAAAATGCTTTTAAGCTTCTCCGACACTCCCGCCATGTAAGGAATGACCAGATTCTTCCTCTGGGTCTGGGTCTCTCAGGCTGATCCCTTTTTCTTCTGTGTCGGCACACTGCTTTGTTGAAGGCCCACTTTGGATATCCCCAGGCCTTAAGTGCTGTCTTCAGGTGCCTGTCTTCCTTCTTCTACTGCTATTCCATGTATTTCCAATTTTCCCAAGATTTCCATTTTCCAGCAGCAAAGTACACGGCTTCAAAATTTTCTGAAATGTTGCATCTTGAAGGTCATCTCAACCCAACTGGCTCCCTTTGGCCTCCATCCACTTAACTTCAGAAATCAGACTGGACTCCTTTGAACTATGAAACTCTTAACACAAACCTGAGTGTCCTAATATGACTCCTGGTCTTGGCAGATTGTACTTCACATCTAACCTTGAGCTTTTAAGCTTATGCTTACATTTAAGCAAATGACTTTTCCAACTGCTTTCATGGAAGGTGTAGAGGATTTAGAGCAGAAGGAACCAGAGCATCTCACATATTATCTTTCGGAACCAGGAAAATGACTTTTCAGATGGCTTCAGATGGCTTTTTGGTGGCTTCAGGTGGAACTTTTATGTATGCTTTGTTCTCTCAGTAGACTCTGATGAACTTTAGGTGTCCTGTAGATTTGAGAAGAGCACACCGCACCTTCATTACCTTTAATTGGCTGCTCCCTGCTTTCTACTGACCTTTTTTCTGGTTTAATGGAAGTAGGTGTCCTCACCTCCTGTCTTGTTCTTACAAAAGGAATGCTGCAATCCTATACACACTTAGAAACCCCATGGAGCCATTAGCTTAGGCAATGTGTTGGATTGTAGTGTATGGTATGTGCGTTTCCAAAACTGCAGTCCTGTGCATGCCTATAAAGGCGTACATTCTGCTGGATAGTGTAGGGATGTCTTCTGAATAGACATGCATAAGATTGTAATGAAACTTTCATAAACAGCAGATATACATTAATAGTAGATATACTATTGATATACTTGAGAAACCAGCTCTGGCCACAGTGACACATGCCCCAGTGACATCCCGGCTAGACTACTGTTACGCGCTCTATGTGGGGCTACCAATGAAAAGTCTCAGGAAACTTCAATGGGTCCAAAATGCAGCAGCTAGACTGCTGCCTTGGGCGGGGTACAGAGATCACATTACACCCCTATTAAAACAGTTCCACTGGCTGCCATTCAACTATCAGGCACAATTCAAGGTGCTGACCTTGACCTACAATGCTCTGTAAAACCTGGGTCCTAACTAACTCACAGTATGAACCGACTCGGGTGTTATGGTCATCAGGAGAGGCCCTTCTCTCTATCCCACCACTCTCACATGTACCTCTTGTGGGAACCCATGAAAGGGCCTTCTCAGCCGCTGCGCCCAGACTCTGGAACTCCCTCCCACTAGAGGCTAGGACTGCATCATCTCTGTTGTCCTTTCGGAAACAGGCAAAGACCTTTCTCTTCAGGCAAGCTTTCCCCTATATACCATTATGTCTTTTATATGAATCTATAGGTTCACATAGACTTTGTGTTCATAACTTACATTACTTATAACATCGTAGCTTTAATGTAATGTTGTCTATTAATGCTGGTTAATATTAGTTGTCCCTCAATTCCTTGTTCTCAATACTTGAACATGTCTTAATTGCATTGGACTGTATATTATCCCTCATTAGTGTAAGCTGCCTTGGGTCCTTTCCCAAGGAGAAAGGTGGGGTAAAAATACTCTAAAATAAATAAAATAATAATACTTTATATATAATTCAGATGCATTTTTACATTTTTTTATTTTAAAATTTTTTTGCCCTCTGGGAAAACAGTTTATTTTTTATTTTTTGAGTTTTTATTAAATGTTATAAAACTATAATACCAAAAAACAAATAAAGGAAAGGAAATATTAATCAAAACATACAGCAATATGACATTAAAGTAAAACATGTTTAAACTCAATTACAGTATCTCAGTTTTTTGCAGAGATGTCATTATTTTACAAGAAGATATTATGTCTTCCTATTTTCCAGACTTTTTACATGTTTCTACCTCTTTTGAGCCTGTATGCTGATATCCTGTCCTTGCTCTTTCTTATACTGTATTGTATACAGTACTCCCAAACCTAGTACTCTGAGATCCTGAGTGAAGTGTTTTCCATTTAGATTTATTTGCCCAGAAAGAACTGAACAGCAGTAAGACATTTGAAACTTCTGCTCACACTTCTTCTCTTCAAAGTTTTTGTTGGTCTCTTCATATGAACATGACAGCATTGCTTAGCTCTTCTTGAATTAGTTCTTTTCTGCTTTACTTTCTTGTAACTGTTTGTCTTTGCGATTGTGTCAGCAGATCTGAAACAGAAAAAAATTACTTCTTTGTTTAATGGAATTGCCTCACTATCCCACGAGTTCATGGAAGCTTTAAACTCAGGAGCTGGATAAAATTTGCTCCAGATAAATGGCCTTCCTTTTTCCCCCCCTGAACAGAGGAATTTCTTGAAGTAGTGTGTGCCTTCGTACCCAAAACAGAGGCGAATGGTAGCTCAGCTAGCAGGAAAAAAATGTAGCCGTTGCATTGGAAACTTAAGTTGTCAGTAAGAATGGGAAATTTCCCCAGCAGTGGGGAAGTAGTAGCGAGTAAGAGCTGAATCTGAGTCTCTTTGGGGCAGAAGGCGAAATGGGGATGTTATTATATTGTAGCTGGCAGCCTGTTAAACGTGTGTTCGTGCCTTTTGTAAATGGCAAATAGGCCACCCTCCCTTATTTCGTCAAGTATCAAAGGAAATATTATAAGCCCATTTTAAAAAACATTTTAAATTTGCATTTAATCTAAGCAATATGTGTATTTATTAGCTCCACTTCTATACCACCCCATCTGTGTAAATACGGGACGGTTTCTACCATATGTGCAATAATATCTGCTGTTTCTATTCTGGATGTGTGGTGTTTATGTCTCTTTAATTCTATTCGTGACTTAGGTGCAAGTACCTAATAGTGACTTTTTAGGTGATTCAGATAATAGGAAACTCTTGGAAGGGAAAACCTGTGGAAGAAGTCAAATGAACAATCTGCTTAAGCTACCAGTGGTGGAGTTAGCTGGTCAGCTGAACATATTGCTCCAGGATACTTGACTCCTAGTTTTTGGAGTATCATTTGCAGTCTTTTTGGTATGAAAACTGAGGCCAGGTCACAAGGAGTTGGAGAGTTAGGTCTCGCTGGAGGTCAGAGATCCTTGAATGTACCGTATTTCCCCCCATCAATACGATGCCCCCATGTATAAGATGACTGTTTGCAGAGACAATGTATAGGCAGTTTTACAACTGTGCGGTTCTCTCCTTGACTTTTTTTCCATGTATAAGACCACCCTCAATTTTTAGTCTAACAATTTTAGCAAAATTATAGTCTTATACATGGAAAAATACAGTACTCCCATTTAACCTTCTAGATCAGAGCACAGAACCTGCATGTTCAAGGCTACCCTGGTGGTGCGAGACATTTTCCAATTTGTCCTGGCTGGTATGGCTAATGACGAGCTCTTTTTAAGAGCTTGAAGGGCTCTCTGAGTTCGTTGGTTTAATCATGATTATTAATGCATATTTCTAGCTTATTTAGAAGGCTATCGAGTGACTGCTTCAGATATTTTAGCTTTGAAAGATGCAAGTGGAGCTTTATCTGTAGCTATACAGATCTGTTCCTAAAATTGTTATTTATTTTAACTCATTTCCTTCAGTTGCTGTTAATGAAGGGCATTGATCACTTGATGTGTTGAAAGTCGATTGATGCTTTTATGTGCAAGTATTCCATGAGTTCAAGCCATAAATGAATGTTTCCATCAGCAGAGCCCTCTTTTTTCACCTTTTCCCCTGGTCACAGGATAAATTACAGAACAAACAGTTGTTTAGATGTAAGACTGAGCCACTTCGGGTTCTCTGTAACATCATCATAAACAGCTATCTGTCAGGTATATTTGATTATCTTATAGGCCTCTTCCAACCCTAGGATTCTTGTGACGAAAACAGCTGAAGTGATAGTTCCATAAAAGAGTTCCCCAGATGAACTGTTTCTCAGGGCTTATACAGTGGATCCCCCTATAACAAGCATTTTGTTTAACATAAAATCTGCTTAAAGGAAAACATTTCTGGAGATAGGGGGAAATTGCTTACAGGACCGCCTATGGGGCAAATCCGTACAATAGAAAAATGGTCGCGATTAGGGAGTAATCCGTTTTCAATGCATTCCTAAGGGAAATTTGTACAAAGGAAAATTTGCTTAACAGAATTTCGTTGGGAACGAATTAATTTGTTTATACAAGGTAACCCTTGTATCATCAATATATTTTATGCATCCACACTGGGATCTCTTTAAGGAACGCACACACGCACGCACGCACGCACGCGCGCGCACACACACAGCGAGAGTGTTAACAATTCCTTGAGATACTTCTGAAACTTTTTTATTCTGTTGTAAAAAATGAGTTACAGGCAATACCTTTATAGGCCACTAATAAAAATAATAAAAAACAAAGAACATTGCAAGCTTTTGAGTGTAAATCACTCTTCTTCAAAGCAGGTCCCAGAAGTTCAGACATGGTAAAAGATGTGCTTCACCAGGAGGTTACTTTTAAAGTCCCGGTTAGATGATGTTATTAAAGTCCATGGCTAGGTGAAGTTGCATCCAGGGCAGGAGTCTTGTTAGAGGCAGGAAGTTGGAGGGCGGTTGTTAAAGCTGTCGAAGCACTGGGTTTCACACATACCCTTCTCCAAACAAAGGAACATGGGTCATACACCACCCCAAGTCCCTCACCCATCTCCATATGGCTCCACCAGACGTACAAATCCCTGTTGGCCAGAGATGGGGGGTAATTATCGCCTGTAACCTATTTTTGCAATTGTGTTTTGTGATGGCCATGCGGCTTACCCCCTCCCCCTTTTTTTTTTACTTTGTTCTGTGTAGCCACTAGAGATGGGCACGAATCAAAAAAATGGCATTTCATTTGTTGTTTAGGGGGTCCGTTTCGGTTCGTTTCCGTTTTTCACAAATTTTTGAAAAAAATTCGTTTTCGTTTTCGTTTGTTTCGTTACCATTTCGTTACCATTTATTTCAATTTTTTGTGATTTTTTAAAGCATTTAAAGCAGTTCAAATGTATTGCTGTAATGAAAACGAAACGGACGACAAAATTTCTGGTGCTTCTGTTTGTTTCGTTTCATTTTAGAGACAAAATTCGTTTGTCGTTTTGTTGCATAACGAAACGAAAAAATGAAAACAGAAACGAAAAATTGTTCGTTTCGTGCCCATCTCTAGTAGCCACTGTCCTCTTAACTTTCTGGCTGTCAAGCTATTTTGGTTCCGTAGAGTGCGGAACCATACTTTCCAGGCCATAAGGGGAAGCACTGAAATAAAAAAAAAAACGGCCATGGTGACAGCTGGTAAACATGAATCTGTAGCTGCTCCGTGGCTTCTGCTCACTGGCAGTGGATGTTTGGCCAAAAGAGACCAGTGCCCGGGTCCCCATCTCCCTTGGGGAAACCAGACTCCCTGACTCAATTGCCCCCCTTTTGGACCGGAGCTGGCGTGGCATTCCTTCCGTGTGAAGGATAAGGAGAACGCTCCGGATGTACGGTACATAGAAGCTGGCGATGGGGAATCTTTATTTCTGATGTGCCTTGTTAGGCAGCACATGCTCGTGGGATGGTCCGTCCGGGGCATACGGGTGAACTTGGAGGAAACATGTTTGCATGTAACTTCTGGCCCAATGACATACATTGAGGGCCCCTTGGCAACCAGCAATGAGGTCTTGAGGGCCCCTTGGCAACCAGCAACGAGGCCTTGCTAACCATTGTTATCTTTATCTGTGGGATTGTTCCACAACAGTTTATACCTCAGTCTATTTTTTTTAATGTAGATAGACTAAGGTCATTTCTGGAGTCCCTCTGGGATTGGGGGCCTTGAAGCTTCAGCTTCATTAGTTTCATAGCAGATGCGTCCTGACTTGTGACACTCTTGGATTTTTTTAAGGAGTTTGTGAATAATTTCGACTCTTTCCTTGCTGCAAGTTTCCGGAGCAATCCTTAACGGTCCAGAGCAGCAAAACATTTTCTTTACCCGTGGCGGTCTGAACTCTCCCCCGCGCTCCACGTCTAGTTATGTTCTTCCATCCCAATCTGACAGAGAACTGTTTTCTGCACTGGATAGGAAAGGAAAGTTTTGGGATTTGTAATCCTCTCCTTTGTGGGCTGTACAGTCAGAAATAATATATAAATAATTTATGGGTAATAATGTATGCATTAGAAATATTCAGGATAAATATTGTGAAAATGCTTGATAAAATCAAACCTGCTTTGTTTTTATTAAAAGTCAGCACACTCTTAGTTTGCTGAATGGGATTTAACTGACTTGCTCAGAAGAAACCGAGTTGTTGAAAAGAGCTGTTTATATCCCTCCTTATTATTACACCACAGCTGCAGAATGCTGGTGTTGCACAGAGACTGGAGCCTCGGAGCCATTAGCTTGTCCTTACATTATTCAGAGTTGACACTATTGTCCCTTGGAATAGTTTGTCCAAATGCGGGGGCCAAGGCTGCATGTAAAAATGTCCCCTTGCCTTTTAGATGCTGCAGCCAGAGGCAAATGTAAGGGTTAAACTTGCTTTTCAGAAATGCATAAACGTCATTGCTCTTCAGGAATCCAACCCAGTGCTGTATCCCTTCCTTAGTCAGGATTCACCATGCATGGCTATGAAATAAGCTTCTGTTCCAAATATGTAGCTTGATCTTTCTTGAATTGTTCAGTGAATTGTTGATCCTGATCATTATCTCTTGTCAGAGTTAAGCTGCTGCCCTCGCAACCTCTTTAGAGTATGAAGTAGTCAGCCACGGCTCAGGAACTGAAGAAAGGTGAGCCAAATCATTGCACTGTGGCAGCTACGGTACTTAAAATAGTACCAGTCACTGCAGCTTAATCTCTTTTGGAAACAACTTGAGGACAAAAAGTGTTCACTTTGCGTTATTTTGATACAGAGGGAATTTTTGTCCATAACTGGTGCGCTCAAGTAGAAGCCCAGAAGTCAGACTTCATTGCTATGCAGAGTAATTCAGCAGTCAGAAAACGTTATTTTGCAGTGCCAAGTTAAGAATGAAGCTGTCAGATTGGTGTAGGAGGGGCCAAGCTTTGTTGCAGCTGGCGAGTGTTTCATTGGAATAGAAGGTCAAATCTTTAATCCCAGTTACACCAAAATAACTCATTTTTTAAAATTGGAAGTATATGTAAACATCTGTATTGAGGCCTGGTTCCTAACACACACAAGCTCAGGAATTAAATGGGGCCTTTTGATATCCAAAACATTCTGCATATTAAAAGACCCTTGTGGTGCAGTGATTAAATTGCTGTACTGCAGCCAAAATTCTGCTCACCACCTGGGGTTCAATCGCAGTTAGCTGGCTGATGGTTGACTCAGCCTTCTATCCTTCTGAGGTCGGTAAAGTGAGTACTCAGCTCGCTGGGGGGGGCAGTGTGTTACCTGCATAAATAAATTGTAAACCACACATAGAGTGCTTTAAGCATGATGGGACAGTAGATAAGCAGAACGTTTTGCTTAGCTTTTGCTTTGCATCACACTTAGAAAAAGAGCTCTCCCCCCCCGCTTGTAGAACGGAGTCTACAGTATTCAGGAGTTCACTTTGAGTGCCAATAATTCACATCCATGATGCCACTAAAATAGATCAGCATCTTTCTCCATATAGGAAGAGGGGCAGAGAGCTATAGCTTCCTTGTTGCCCCCCTCCCAACAAGGTTTTTGGTGCAGGCGAGACCTGAACTAGTTGCTTCAGGGCTTGGAGCTCATTTAATTAAAGCAGAGACTAGGACATGGGGCAATGGTTTCAAACTTTGAAAAGAGATTCAATTTGAACGTTAGGAAGAACTTAATGATGGTTAGAGCTGTTTGGCAGTGGAATATGATGATGCCACAAAGGAGGGTGGTGGAGTCTCCTTCTTTGGAGGTTTTTAAGCAGAGGCTGGATGGCCATCTGTCGGGAGTCCTGTGATGGGGATTCCTGCATGGCAGGGGGTTGGACTGGGTGGCCCCTGAGGTCTCCTCCAACTCTAGGATTCTATGAAATGAGAGTTGTACTGGGTGAACTCTGAAAAAAAGATAGACTCCCTGCCCCTTGGAAGCTTCCAGCTGGAGGCTTCCTTCTGTTGTTTGCATCTGAGGAGGGGATCCTGTGCTTCCATGTACTGTTTTTAACTCGTGTGCTGTGGAAAGAGAGCCATGCACGATTAAATCTTTAGCCTCTGAAAAACAGTTTTCTCAGGGTTGAAATCAAATGTGTCATGGAAAAGGCCATTTTTGAATCCTTCCTGACATGCTGGTTTTCTAGGTGGAAGAAACCTGCATTCCTTCCTTTCATATGTTAATTTCTGTTTGGTTGCAGTATTGTGAGTGAATCCAGTTTCCATATTTGCTTCTGCTTTGTGAGCAACAGGCTGAAAATTGAAGTGAAGAGAAAGGAGCTTGGGGGGGGGAAGGGGGGAGGAGAGAATCTGGATGAAATTTCATTAAAGAAAAATGTACAAAGTCTAGCATTTCAGCCTGTCCTTCTGCAGAAGCTGGTCTTGAAGCTTTCTGAATGTGGAAAGGCAGCAGATTCTGGAGCTTTGTCCTTTAGGGGATGGTTGGAGCACACTGGAGTTGTGTAACGCTGCAGCAGAGACTGGGTTTACACTTCCCAGGCTATAAATAATTCCTTTGGCCCTCCTGCTTCCAGCAGGGAGAGAGAGCTGCTTGTTATAGAGGTGACTGCCGTGTGTTTTGAACAGAACATGTGACTGTTCCGGGGGTGGAGGAAAGGGAAAGAAGTGGGAAGGAACGGGGGATCTGAGCCCATACAGATTGAGAACGGCGGCGGAGAAGGAGGAGGCTTTGAATCAAGGTGAATCTGTCAGCTGGTGGTGACTCATGAATTCTCTCTTGGCTTGAGGATAAGGCTGCCATTCCAAATTAACGATCTGAAAGAGGAGCAAGCAGGAGCATTGGTCGGGAGCGATTGTTTGCCAAATGTCTAAATAGCTCCATCCATCCATGGCAGTTCTTCACAAAGACAGTCGGGAGGGGGAGCAGGCAGGCTTCTCCAAAGTTTTGCAGAATGTCCACTCTTTCACCACTTTTGTGCAGATGGTGGCACAGCTGTCACAGGCACGCCGGCATCACAAGGGGTCCCTGCCAGCAGGACTCCTGGGTTTCACGACCAGCCTCTGAGGGTTTCCTTCCGTGCTCTTATTCAAGGGCAAAGGAGGTGGCCATCAGAGAGGCTCACCCAGGACTTGCGGTTTGGTCTTTTTTGGGCCTGATCTTTACACCCAGGGTAGGTTTTATTCGTCTTGTGGATTTTCTTTCTTGTTGACACTCCTGGGATGTGGTTGGTGGACAGTGTGAAATATACATAGTTTTATTGCCTGCACATCTCTTTTCTACAAGTGCTCAAGAAACACAGGCTAATGCTAAATGATTTGCAGAGGTTGTCATTCAAAACTCCTGGAGTGTCACATTCTCTCTTCCCCCCCCCATTTCCCTTTTGCCTCCTCTCCTGTTCCTCTTACACATCATCCCTTTGAGTCCCAGTGCTCTAAAAATAGCCTGATTCCTTCTGAAGTTCAGAAATGCACCACAGTGATATTTGATCTGTTTGCTGTGTCTTAAAGACCAATAAATTTTATGGACTTAAGTTTTCATGGACTTGTAGAATCTTTTACCATGTAATCAGATGTATCTAAAGAAGTAGATTGCAGTCCACAAAAATGTACATTAATGTAATTTCTAATGTGCTGTCACGTCACTTCTGATGTATGCACAACATCAGTGATTGGTTACAGGGGTAGAGGTGGTATATGCTGGTTGGATGCTCTATAGGGAATCGCCTCGTGAACAGAGCATGCTTTGCACAGTTATTGATTACAATAACACATGTCCTTGCTATTTACAGATGGGAGGTGAGTTAATGAGAAGTAGACAAGAATAGATGAGGGGTAGACAAGAATAGGTAAAGGGAAATGAAAAGCAAACAGGATTAGAGGTGAAGGTATCCCAGTAACCAAGAGTAAATAAATCAAAGATGAGCGGAGCAGAGTCAGAGTAAGTAAACAAGCCGAGTAAATGAAAAGTAAATAATAGGTAACCCAAGCTGGCCACGTGTGGATTTTAGGCAGAAGAATTCCATCAGGAGGGTGTTCCCTCTCGTGAAATGGAAATGACCCCTAGGCCTCATCCCAACCGTCTGAATCAGACTCCATCACTGTGTGATCACTCCATTCATCTAAGACGTGAGCTTGGTCATAAAAAAGCTTAACAGAAACTAAGTTCTCGTTGGGCTTCTAGGTGCCACGTACTGTATATACTCGAGTATACGCCTAGTTTTTCAGCCCTAATTTTGGGCTGAAAAAAGGGGGTCCTCGGCTTATATGCGGGTCAAAACTTTTAGCCACTGAGACAAGTTTGGGTCAGTGGCTAAAAGTCATTTTAAACATTGTGCGCCGCTTCTCCTGACCCCCATGTTTAAAACGACTTTTTAAAAGGTCATTTTAAAACAATGCTTAAAATGACTTTTAGCCACCAACTCAAGCACTTGCCTCTGTGACTAAACGTCATTTTAAACATCTCACACACACACCCAGCTCACAAAGGATGGGTTGCCAGGCCCTGCTGCATTTCCCACCCTAGGCTTATACTTGAGTCAATAAATTTTCCCAGTTTTGGGGGTTTAAATTAGGGGCCCCGGCTTATACTCGGGTCAACTTATACTCGAGTATATACGGTAATTCTTTTTGCAGGCGTAGCGCTCTGGAGCAAGACAGACCCGGGACACTGGAAAGAGTTGAACTTTACATGATAGAAGTGGTCTTTAATACAGTCCATAGTCTATAAGCTGCCATTGTAGATAAAATGGCAGTACTTTGGTTCTATCTCTAATTCGGCTCTGTGTCCTTTAATTCACCCTTTCTCCCTTCACTGAACTGTGACTCAAAGCACTACACTTCTGCCCCAAGCCTGTGTCATGAGATACCAGGCCATAAAATTACTGGACAAACACTTATCTGTGTGGGAAGACCACTGGTAAAGGGGGTCAGCAAGAGATAAGCCAGACATCCGTCGAAGCATCGATATATCGCTAGAGCTGTCAAACGCTTTCGGCTGCGAAGCGCAGAGTTCCGAGAACTTCAGGACAGGTGGCGCCAACAGGCAAGATTAATAGTATCCTCTGTGTGTTTCCTTTGACAATTGATTTGTAACTAGGTGATAACCATGTATCCTTTGTAGTTTCTTTGTTGTTTCGCGGGCGATTTACGGCGTCCAGATGCATCCTTGTTTATTCTGATAAGGGGGGGAGTACTGAGGGAATGTTTCCTATAAAGTCTATAGAGTTTCTTTGCTCATTGCCCCAGTTTTCCGACTGAATTCGGCTGGGCGCCTCGCTGCAGCGAATTAAAGCCTTTTCTCCGTGCCTTTGAACCTTGGCGTGTTTCTTTCATCTCTCGGCTCCCGTAATAGCGGCAAGGTAACCCGGGGTGTAGCTTTCACCTGGGGGCTCGTCCGGGATTGCCCTCCCTTTTTGGAGCGAGGGGCCAAGCCAAGCGGTTCCGAACAGCCAGCGGTGGACGAAGAGCTCCAGTGCACACCTTTCCATTTGAAAAGGGGAATTTCTCGTTCAACGTGGTGGCGGAGACGGTACCGCTCGGGGAGAAAACGCTGGCCGGCCGGAGAGGGGACCTCTTGAGAGATTTGGTAAGATATGGGACCGGTCCAGTGTGGGAAGAGAATTTGTCTCTAGTTTCTTAATTTTGGGGTTGAGCCCCTGGTGTGTAAAAGGGTAACAGAACGACGGTTCTGAGGTTTTTGGGGGAGGAGAGGAGCAGTGCTCTGATATCCCGTGTGTAATAAGGGAACCCATTTGGTGTGGACAGTGAGAAGGAGCTCTCAGCTGTCAAAGTAGACTAGCGGAAAAAAGGTTTTTCAATAGGTAGGGGGATCCAGACTAGGTTGGAAGGCGGTTTGAAATGTGGGTGATTTGTGTGGCCACTGACCCAATGAATGTGTGAATGCGTGGAAGGTCGGAGTCTAGCATCTCCTTGGCCAAGCGACGTCTGGATTGTGCATTTTCTGTCTGCGGGCGACCCAGCAGATCACAGTCAGTATCGAGTGTTGTGTGTATGAAAATTGTTTAAAGAGTACAGGAGCAGGTCAAGTGGCATTGTGTGGGAGAATATAGGAATACAGTTCAAATAAAATCATTAAAAATCATGGGGCAAAACTCCAGCAAATCTACAACTCCATTAGACTGCTTCCTTTTGAATTGGCACACGGCCACCAACAATTATGATTTTGGCATCAAAATGAAGAAGGAAAGAATGGAGACTTTATGTCAAATAGAGTGGCCAGTGATGCAAATAGATTGGCCGGCTCAAGGGACCTTCAATGAGAGTATTATTAGGTAACTGTGGTTAAAAATTCTTAAGAACTGCCCTGAACACATTCCCTACATTGAAGTTTGGAAAGGAAATGTGAAGAAAAATCCCTCATGGATCCAATTCTGTAGAGAATTGCTACCACAGGCTAAGTTGTTAGCCTTAAAGAAAAAGGAGGCAACTTTAGAAAGTCGCCCTGAAGATTATGATGTTTTTACCCCACCGCCTCCTTATGCCACAGCCATCCCTCCAGGGAATCCGGTGGTTCCCCCCGCAGCACCACCTCTTCCAGGCCCAGCGCCCGCTTCCCCTTCAAAGGCACCCCATGTAGATGGTAATCTTCCCATATCTAAAGATTTTCCACAACCAAAACCTTTTGGCAAATTTCCTAAAGATGAGCCTGAAGCAGGAAAAGGAGCCCCTAAAATGGATGAAAGAGATGAAAAGGATGATGATGAGGAGGAGGAGAGCGAGGAGGAATTCCGCCATAGAATAAAAGGAAATGTTGAATGGGGCGAAGCGGACCATCAAAGAGTGGCTGATTTAATTAAGAAATACCGGGAATCAGTGATGGAAGTAGGAAATCATGGATTAGAAGCGGCAGGGGAACGAAACTGGGCAAAAAGACAGCGATATCTCTTAAGGGCATATGATGCAGCAAGGAGACATGAGGAATTCCTTGAGAAAAAGAGGATTGAGGAGCAGGCGAAAGTCATGCCTTTAAGGTGAGTGTACGACCCCTTGCCCCAAAATCAGCAGGGTCCCCGCACATATTCGATGCAGCACGTCCCGTTTACCTCAAGTGACATTATAAACTGGAAAAACACCCTACCAAGCTTAGAGGATGACCCTGACAAGAATTTTGAAACTATGTCCAGTATTTTCAATGTGTACATGCCCACTTATGAGGATGTGCAGCACCTTGTGAGAGGCTTATTTAATTCAGAAGAGACTCGGAAGATTTTCGAGGAGGCTAGGAAATCCCGCATAGCTTTGGGGGACACTCCTGCACAAGCGGAAGCCGCTGTTCCGACAAAAACTGCACCAGATTGGGACTATAATGCAGATGCAGGGCGCACTACTTTAAGAAATTATCATACGGCAATACTTCAGGGCATCAGAGCAGCAGGCAGGAAAAAGATTAATATGTCAAAAGTAAACGATATAGTGCAAAAACAAGATGAGTCCCCAGGAGCTTTTCTGGACAGATTGTATCAGGCATTTAGAAGGTATACTCCCATTAACCCTGAAGATCCTGGAATGGAGAATATAGTGAAGACAGTTTTATAGCTCAATCTGCTCCAGATATTCGAAAAAGAATTCAGAAAGAGGCCAATTTTATGGGACAAACATTGCAGTGGATGCTCCAATTGGCGCAAACTAAATTCAATAACAGGGAGGAAGATCAAAGTTGCCCAAAAGGTAAAGGACAGATTAAGAAAGTGATGGCTCTGAATCAAGTCCCTGAGCCCCGCAATTTCAATGCCCCAGGGAACCGGCATGGGCCATTATTAAAAAATCAATGTGCACTATGTGGACAGACTGGACATTGGCGTAGAGATTGTTATAGGAATCCTGAAAATCAAAGGCGAGGAGGCTTTAATCAAGGTCCGCGCCACCCCTGGCAGCCGCCAACTTTTGAGAGATATCCAGCACCCGCTTCATCCGGCTTTAATCAGCCAGGAAATCGACAATCAGCGCCTGGCCCCTTAAACTACCAACAGCAGAGGAATTTTCAGGTGAATCAAGGACAAGCTAGCCAATTTCAGCCCGCAAGTCAAATTCAAGTGCAATCGGCTCAGGCTCAGCAAGCGCCCCAAAGAGGACAGGGTCCAGCCTGGACCCCGCCATACCAGAAAATGATGGTTCTGGAAGAAGACGTCCCTTACTGAAGGGGACAGGGCTTTAGTTCCCGTGAACCCTTGGTCAGTGTTCCAACCGGGAACGAATCTGTCAAATTTTTCGTGGATACGGGAGCTAGTCAGTCAGTGATTCCTCAGCTTGTTAAACCCATAGACAGGACTCTTTCAATTAGTGTAATGGGAGCCACAGGAAAGGCGCAGCGCGCTTATTTCATGCAGCCTGTACAGTGCAAACTAGGGGGCCAGATTGTCCAGCACAAGTTTTTACACATGCCAGATTGCCCTATTCCTTTGATGGGACGAGATCTGCTATTTAAATTAGGAGCTCAAATCACCTTCACTCCCAAGGGAGAAATTCATTTGACAACTGATAACAAGGAACCAGAAGGTGAAATGTGCTTAGAATATCCCTTAAGAGAGAGATGGCGTTTGATGGTGGTTCAAGAAGAGCCAGTGCAGCTGTCTCAAGATTTCCTGGACAGAGTCAATCCTGAGGTGTGGGCAGAGGATAACCCCCCCCCCCAGGCATGGCACGGAACATTCCTGCCATAGTTGTCCAACTCAAACCATTTGCAGATCCAGTTTCAGTGCCACAGTATCCCATCGGGAAAGTCGCAGCAGAAGGAATTTGGGTCCATCTTAAGAGACTGATAGATTATGGCATCCTTGTTCCGTGTCAGTCACAATGGAACACTCCTTTGTTGCCGGTTCGAAAACCGGATGGGACATTTTGCCCGGTGCAGGACCTCCATTTGGTGAATGAGGCTATCGAACCTCTTCATCAGAATGTTCAGAACCCTTATACAATTTTGAGTTTGATACCACCAGAAGTAGCCTATTTCACAGTTTTAGACTTGAAAGATGCATATTTTTGCTGCAGGTTAGCGCCACAGAGTCAGCACATCTTCGCTTTTCAATGGGAGGACCCCCAAACAGGCACAAAAACTCAATTCAGATGGACCCGTTTGCCTCAGGGGTTCCGAAATTCCAGTACGTTGTTTGTGGGGGCCCTGGCGTCAGATCTTGCCAATTTCCCCCGAAAACCTGCCCAAATAGTCCTGCAATATGTAGATGACATTTTGGCGGGAGCGGAAACCAAAGAAGGCTGTGAGCAGCTCACAATTGATCTTTTGAACCATTTAGCAGCAGCAGGTTATAGAGTAACCAGAGAGAAAGCCCAAATTTGTCAAAAATCAGTGCGGTACTTAGGTTTTGACATTTCCCAACAAAGACGCCAACTTCGCGATGAGCGGAAGCATTCAATTATTCAAATCCCTGAACCAAGAAATAGGAGAGAACTCAGAGGATTTTTGGGAGCAGCTGGGTTTTGCCGCATCTGGATTCCAAATTTCAGCCTTTTAGCAAAACCTCTGCATTTAGCAACAAGAGGAAAAGAAAGTGATGAGTTCCTGTGGGGTCCGGAACAAAGAGAGAGCTTTAAAGCAATCAAACAGGCTTTAATAGAGGCGCCCGCTCTTGGTCTCCCGAATCCAAACAAGCCTTTTAACTTGTATGTCGATGAGGAAAATGGAGTGGCAAAAGGAGTTCTGTGTCAGAAATTAGGAAGTTGGCAGCAACCAGTAGCTTATCTATCAGAGACATTGACTCCAACGGAGCAAGGACTTTCGTCTTGTATGCGTGGAGTTGTGGCGCTGGCAGCACTTTTAAAGAAAGCGGATAAATTCACTTTCGGACAATCCACAGTGTGTATCACAAAGCATGCAATTCTACCCTTGTTAGACGCCAAAGGAGGCTACCACTTGTCCCAGACTGCCATGATGAAATGTCAAAAATTATTTTCAAGAGCAGGTCTTACATTCCAGACAACGGAGGGTTTAAACCCGGCAACCCTCCTCCCCATAAGTAATCAACCGGCCACTCATGACTGTATCCAGACATTAGACGAAATTTATTCATCTCGACCAGATCTTCGTGATACCCCTCACCCACAGTGGAGGACTTGGTTCGTGGATGGTAGTAGCTCAGTGATTGATGGAAAGAGACAGGCGGGATATGCTATTGTGGAATTAGAAGACATTGTAATTGAAGCTAAGCAGTTGCCCCCAGGAACTTCAGCTCAATTAGCTGAACTGATAGCTCTCACTAGGGCATTAGAACTGTCAGAAGGAGAAAATATTAATATCTATACAGATTCCAAGTATGCTTTCCTCACACTTCACGCACATGGGGCACTTTGGAAGGAACGAGGTCTCCTTACTTCCGAGGGGACTTCAGTAGCACATCCTGACATTTTGTTACAACTCTTAGATGCTGTATGGAAACCCAAAGAAGTGGCAGTTATTCATTGCCATGGGCATAAGATTGGTCCAGGACTTGAAGCGAGAGGGAACAGGTTGGCAGATCGCATTGCCAAGCAAGCAGCCCAGGGTGCAGTTGAGATGCAACTTAGTCTCATTCCAATTGACATTTTGCCACCAGACCCACCACGTTATTCGTCCGCTGAGGATGAGTTTGCAGAGGAACAAGAGTTTGACAGGACGCCAGAGGGCTGGTACAAATTGCCAGGTGGACAGTTGTGGGTTCCAGAAAGTTTAGCCCGCCAGGTAGTTCAAAGTCATCATGACAGCACTCACCAAGGTCCCGAAGTGGCTTACCAACATTTGAGCCCATATCTTTATATAGCCAAGCTTCGTCAGTTAGCTTCAAATATTTCACACAGGTGTGTCACCTGTCAAAGGAACAATCCCAGAACTGGACCCTTGCCACCTCCTGGAATTCAATATTGTGGGAAAGATCCTTTTGAGGATATGCAGTTGGATTTTACAGAATTGCCAAGATGTGGACTTTATCGTTATATGCGGAGGCTTTTCCAACAAAGACTGAGAAAGCTAGTGAGGTGGTCCGCTGCCTCTTGCGGGATCACATCCTGAGGCATGGGATACCCCGCACTTTATCCTCCGACAACGGTCCAGGGTTCATCCATCATGTTTTGCAAGGACTGGCTAAGGCACTGCATATTAAATGGAATTTACATACAGCATACTGGCCCCAGAGTTCAGGACGAGTGGAGAGGATGAACAGGACTTTGAAGAGCCACTTGTCAAAACTCACACAAGAAACAGGCAAAGGCTGGGTGGAGATGTTACCTATTGCTCTCTTTAGGAGCAGGACCACCCCTTCAAGTCAATCAGGCATTTCCCCATTCGAGCTTGTATACGGCAGGCCAGTTCCGATTTCATGTGGCTTGCGTCCAGAGAGTGTACCTTCTTTGACACATGTTAAATATCTTCAGATGCTTGGCCGATCTCTTTCTTCCTTACACAGGTGGACCCTTGGACGACTGCCCGTGGTTTTGCAGGAGCCCCTTCATCGTTTTGAACCGGGAGATTCGGTTTGGATCAAGGATTGGAATCAACAGCCTCTGCGCCCGAGGTGGAAAGGTCCCTTTACGGTGTTATTGTCGACGCCAACGGCCGTCAAAGTCTCCGAAGTGAGTGCCTGGATTCATCACACTCGCGTGAAACGAGCTGCCCCAGCGAGCGAGGGAGAAGAGTGGACGGTTCGAGCCAACCCAGATGACAACTTGAAGCTGACCTTTAAGAAAGTTACTTCAGACATAGGGAAGTCAAAGTAAAATATTGGCTTCCTATGTGTGTGTGTGGCGAGAGATTTCTTTGATAAGAAGACTTGACTTTTTTCCTTTCAGCCTTTGAATTTCCCGCCTTTCAAATCCGCCCCTCTAGAAGAAGAGGAGGGAGAGGGCTTTCAACAAGAAGGCGAGCGATTTCATTTGGCTGTTAGTTAGGACAATATTTATTTTGTGCGAGACTGTGTTTTAAAAGTACCTTGTTTCTTTCTCCTTTGAAGCTGAACAGTGTTTCCCTTTAATTTCCTTGAAGTACTGCAGCAGACGAGACAGCGCGCCGGTAGCGCAGCAGCTGTCAAGGAGCGTTCTACGAGCCGTCAACGAACGTTCCACGAGCTGTCATAAGCTCCGCAGCTGTCAAAACTCTTAAAGGGACCTGAACACTTATGTGGATTGACATTCCTAATTGGGTTTGGTTCGCCATTTCTCCAATGTATGTGTTGGGAGTGTTATTAATCTGTTACAATTGGAAGCAAAGGTTTTGTGGGATGTCTAAATCAGTGGAAATGATTGTTCTTTTATTTCTGATGCCAGTTTGTTTAGCTGTCAAGTCTGAGGTTATAGAAGAATGTACCCCATGCATTATAGCTGCTAGTCAAGGCAGTAGAGTAATAAATACCCTGGTATATTACACTCAAAAGCCAGCAGAGTGCAAACAAGCTGGAACCACATGTCTGAATCAAGACATGATGTATCATATATGTGAAAGTACATCTGGAGATTATTTGTGTTATAAGCCTGAAGTCCCAGCTAGATTTAATTATACAGTGTGGGCTGGAATGGCCAGAACTAAAGAGCCCAGAAGGGACAACCCAGAAGGTGGTGGACTTCTGTATTATGTGAACTCCACTACTGTGTTAAAACATAGTGGCAAACGGGCAGTAATATGGTTCAATGCCTGTGACGCCCTTGGAAAAGGCAAGGGAACCCGTTGTGGATCCACAGCATGGGTAAATACATATAAATCTGAACATAAGTATTTGTGCTACCCTCATGAAGGTGCCAGAGCAGGTAACCCTGAAGTTTGGGCACCATGTGGTTCAAACGAATTATGTTCAGGATGGGGATGTGTGTGCGCTTTTACAGCTGGAGGCTATCCAGGTTGCCCTCATCTTTCACAATTCAGAAGGATAGGAGGAAATTATGTCAGTCTAGTAATCAGTGACACACATCCCTCTGTTCAAGTGTATGGTTTTGGGATTGATGGACCTGGTAAGGACCCAGTTACTTATTTGACAATCACTCGTGCAGAGGTGAGAGATGGAGAAAAGAAAAGCCATTCTTGGTCAGTGGAAAATGCTGTAGAGAAACTGAAGGAGAGTCCTTTTGAAATTTCTCAGCATGCCAAGAATTTATTTCTGGAAATGGCTCAGTCAATAGCCACAGAATTAGGAGTTACAAATTGTTATGTTTGTGGGGGCACGAATTTTGGTGAGGACTGGCCTTGGGAGGCGATGGAAGTCCCCCCACAATTGTATAATAATATGTCAAAAATTGGCAACATTACCAAGAGAGCCCAATCTCAGAATATGACATGGACCATCACATCTCAGCTAGTGGGTCGTGTCTGCTTTTCCCAAAATGGTTCTATTCTAGTGGGTTATTTAACCTGTATAGGAACCTGGGAAGATGGCATTTGGACCTCACCCTCCAATGCTCCACAACCAGAGAAGTTTAATGTCACTTTATTGCCATACATATACTCAGCAACTTCAAAGGTAGTAGAGAAGACGGCTGCTCCTAAGCTGATTGCTTTGTTACAGGACTACGAAGCCCTTCAGATGGACGACTCAAAATGAGTGTCCATTTAGAAGAGGAGGGAATGATAGAAGTGGTTTTTAATACAGTCCATAGTCTATAAGCTGCCATTGTAGATAAAATGGCAGTACTTTGGTTCTATCTCTAATTCGGCTCTGTGTCCTTTAATTCACCCTTTCTCCCTTCACTGAACTGTGACTCAAAGCACTACACTTCTGCCCCAAGCCTGTGTCATGAGATACCAGGCCATAAAATTACTGGACAAACACTTATCTGTGTGGGAAGACCACTGGTAAAGGGGGTCAGCAAGAGAGATAAGCCAGACATCCGTCGAAGCATCGATATATCGCTAGAGCTGTCAAACGCTTTCGGCTGCGAAGCGCAGAGTTCCGAGAACTTCAGGACAGGTGGCGCCAACAGGCAAGATTAATAGTATCCTCTGTGTGTTTCCTTTGACAATTGATTTGTAACTAGGTGATAACCATGTATCCTTTGTAGTTTCTTTGTTGTTTCGCGGGCGATTTACGGCGTCCAGATGCATCCTTGTTTATTCTGATAAGGGGGGGGGAGTACTGAGGGAATGTTTCCTATAAAGTCTATAGAGTTTCTTTGCTCATTGCCCCAGTTTTCCGACTGAATTCGGCTGGGCGCCTCGCTGCAGTGAATTAAAGCCTTTTCTCCGTGCCTTTGAACCTTGGCGTGTTTCTTTCATCTCTCAGCTCCCGTAATAGCGGCAAGGTAACCCGGGGTGTAGCTTTCATACAAACACATTTAAATGTTGGCATCAGGCACCGTAAATGTTTTTAGCTATTCTTGTTGGCACTGAAGGCGCCCAGCTATGACAACATCTTGATGTTGTGGCCTGCGAAGAAAAGTCTGAGCAGTCCTTCGGTGCTAAAAATAGCGGCATAATTGCCGGCTTGCAGGGGCTAATTCTTAAGCAGCGAGAAGTGGTGCACTGTTTTCCCTGGGTGAAGAGAGGAGGTTTTGCTTACCCTTCGGACCCATCTGGTGCAGCCAGTGTGGTGGCTCTTGCTGATGGCTCTGATAGGAGGGTAAGTCCCAGATTGTGACATTCCCAAGAGTGCTGAGTCACTCCCAGAAAAAGCTGTGGCCGCTTGATAGACCCACATGCATATTCCAATGATGACTGTCCCGCCTCTTAATTGCTTCTGCCCCAGCATGTCGGAAGGCTCCGGCAGCCAGCAGCATACCCTGATCCTGTCTTTGCACTCTCAAGATCTCCTTGAGTTGACGTGGTACTGCGAAATCAGGCAGCCCAAGGAGACTGTAGCTGAGCAGTGAAATCCTCCCTTTCTGGAAGTCCTGATGTAGAATGCCGTTGCAAGCAGCTTTACACGGGTACCTAGTTTTTAAACAGCATTATTTATTTGTTTGTTTGTTTGTTGCACTTCTATACCGCACCATTTCCCAGAGGGGCTCTGGGTGGCCTTTCTGATCCCACATGCCCCCATTGTTTTGTTGTTGCGTCACGTTTCCTTACTGAAAATGGCCATAACAGTGCACACCTATGGCTGCATTGCAAAAATCCACCTCCACCACCCTCATCCTGACAAAGTAGTGGAAAGGCAAACCCACCCGGTGAGGGGAAGGGTTTCCTTCAGAAGGACACGGGGCTGTTCGTTCCTAAACAAGAAGTCACACTCAGCTTCATCATGTCTCTTTCAGGTTAGGAAAGGGGGGGGGGCGTCTATTGCCAGCCTGAGCTGCAGAACTCAGCTTCTGGCCGGCAGTCTTGGCCAAACACCTCGGAGTGTGCAGAGAGGCTGGAGGATACCATGGTTTTGGTAAAAGGTACCCATCAAGGGGCGTGGTGGTTCGGCCGGCTAGAGTGCTGAAAACTATCGGCTGCAAAGTTGGCAGCTTGGTGGTTCGAATCCCGGGTGCCATGCAGCGGAGCGAGCTCCCGCTGTTCACCCCAGCTCCTGCCAACCTAGAAGTTCGGAAGCATGTAAATGCAAGTAGATAAATAGGCACCGCCATAAAAAGCGGGAAGGTAAAACAGTGTTCTGTGTGCAGAAATGCTTTCGGCCATGCCGTCCGCATAGTCACGGACTTGCACAGCGCTGGCTTTTTGGCTTGGAAACAGAGATGAGCGCTGCCCCTAGAGTCAGACATGACTCGCATGCATATGTGAGGGGAACCTTTACCTTTTTCGCCCATCAAGGACTCTCCCCCAGGGAAATAGGCAATCCTTAGAGGAAGAAGGCAAATGTGATAAGAAGTTTGTCAGTCTTACAAAGTGCTAGTATCAGTGCCGGTATCAGTGCATGAGACAGAGTGAGTGGCCTCAGGCCTCTTTCTGTTCAAGAATGGTTCAGTCCCCTTTTCTCTTGACAGAAGATCCTGGATTGTCATTGCCGTTTGGTGTCAGGGTAGCCACTACATTCTGACTCAAATTTGATTTTACAAACAAAGGTTCTTTGAGTATTTGGTGCTTTGAGCAAGCTTTTTGTTTCAGTGAAATTGATTTTGCAGGTGGGAGGTGAATGCAAGTGCTGTTTTCAGCCTGGGAACTCTCCTGTCTGGTCCAGCGTTCTGCGCCACAGCAGCCAGCTCGATGCCACTGAGAAGCCCAGAAGCGGGTCACACTGCCGTTTCTGTTTGTCTCACACTGGCTTTAGAAGATATTCTGACTTGGAACTGCAAATGAGGTTTGCCCGTTATGATTACTGATAGCTTCTGGTCACATTATCTTCCACTGATTTGTGTAATCCTCTTTTCAAATAGTCTAATTTGGTGCTATCATCACTAATACATCTTGTAGAAACATGTTCTCTTGGTTTGCGTACTTTGCAGAGGTATTTCTCTCTTTATCTGCTCTGAATCACCCATCACTTAGCTTCATTGAACACCTGTGTTTCTACTATTACAAGAATACAAAAATAAATAAATTGCTACCCTATCTAATGTTCATGTCCTGCATAATTTCCCCCCTCTTCCATCCATCTCTCTTATCCCACATTAAAGAGCCCCCCTTTGTGTGGGAATGGCTTCATAAGAACATAAGAAGAGCCATGCTGGATCAGGCCAAAGGCCCATCTAGTCCAGCTTCCTGTATCTCCCAGTGGCCCCACCAAATGCATCTGGGAGTGCACGAGACTAGATATCTGTCTCCTGATACCACTCCCCTGCATCTGGCCCCTGGAATACACCAGTTGTAAGACTGGAGATTACACATTTTCTTTACGGTTTGTAACCTGTGATGGACTTCACCTCCAGGAATCTGTCCAATCCCCTTTTGAAGGCATCCAGGCCAGATGCCATCACCACATCCTGTGACAGGGAGTTCCACAAACTAACAACATGCTGGGTGAAACAACATTTTCGTTTGTCTGTTCTCACTCTCCCAGCCCTCAATTTGAGTGGACGTCCCCTAGTTCTGGTATTTCGTGAGAGGGAGAAGAGCGTCCCTCTCTCCACTCTACTTATGCCCCTTCCATTCTTGGCCACCTGGGTCCCCTTTTCCTGTATATCTGGACCAGCCTTGCCACACTTCTTTCAGTGCATAATGACATGATTGACTACATTATCTCAAATATTGTTGCGCTGCAATTAATACTTAGGTGTCATTAAGTCGATTCCTGCCCATTGCAAAGTCCCCTTGTTTTCTAAAGCGGTCAGGGATGATTTAGCAGTCCTTCCGTTTGAGAGTGCTCTGGGACCATGCCGCTTGCCCAAGACCCTCCAGCATCTGGAACCTGGCTGTTTGGCTAGGTGCTCCTTGGAGCACTTGGCATCTGCTGGAAGGCTTTATGTTAGCAAGCTATGCTCTTGGCTCCTTTCGTGGCAGTCTCCATTGTGGAGGAAGGCCACGATGTGTGCACTGCACACCCTAGTGGCCAGGTGAAGTGCCCAAGGAGCTTCTTTGGCTACCGTGCATCTTCCTCACCCTAAACCAGGGCTGTCCAAACTTTTTGCAAGAAGGGCCAGATTTGGTGAGGGGAAAATGTGTGGGGGCCGAGCATTCAGCCGCATTTGGCCTCCGGGCCGGACTTTGGACAAGCCTCTAGGACATAGAAGGAGGCAGGGAGGATGCTGCAGCAATGGAGCCGGGGGGGGTAGGCTGGTCAGATGGCTGGGGGAATGGACGGAGGGAGGGCAGGCAAACCATAAAACTGCAAGCTGACGCCATCATCCGGCATGGGGAGGGGGCAGTTGTTAGGGATGCCCGACAGGCTGAGCTAGCAGGGAGAAGAAGCTGCAGGCCACTCAGAATTTGAAAATGGGCCACATTTGGCCCCCGGGCCTGTCTTTGGACATGCCTGCCCTAAACTCTACAGGAGGGGGAAACAACCACCCCTTCCCCTAAGTTCAGAAGGTGCCTTGGGTTTATTTGGCTCGGAAGCTCCAGCCTATAACCAATGTCTGCCATAGAAGTAGTTCAGAATCTTGAAGGACCTTGTAAATATTAACGCAGGATGCCATGGTTGATTCATCCGTCTCTCTCTCTCTCTCTCTCTCTCTCTCTCTCTCTGCATCATACACCGCTTCTTTGGTTTTCAGTTTCTCTCACGGAGGATCTGCTGTAGAAGTCGTACTGGCAAGAAGCTTGGGCAGGGTTCGCAGGACCAGGTTTTTGGCAGCGCTCAGGGAAAAGGTGTCCCTGCTCGTGGGTGTGGCAAGTGGGACGATGTAGGCGTCTCCAGGGATGGTATCTGGATTTTAGCAGGGCACGGATGGGAAAGGATGAGTCTGCCGTTCGAAGGTGACAGGAGCCTCCGTACGAAAGTTCTCAGCAGAAGCGAGGAGAGGAGTGGGAGGAAAGCAGGGCGAGAAGGGCCTCACCATCCCATAAACGTTCAGACCTTGGGAGCAGGAGGGTGGCTGAGAAAGCAAACAGTGGTTCTCCTTTTTGTTGGTTGTCTGCCGTTTGCCTTGCTTACTACGTGGATGGCATTATTAAGCCATTTTTTCCTGTTTTTTTTAAAGCCTTTTTATTAATAAAGTTCTTCAGTTATGTATATTCATCTTCCTTAAATTTTACATTTTTCCTCTATCACCCCCTCATCTATTATTTTCAGTCTTTTTCTCCTAGCCAGGGGCACAACGTTTGAAGCTTCCACGGAACCTCTCTGCTTCTCTTCTTCTTCCATCCATCTTCGATACTCAGTCCATTTTCCCTTGATTTGAGGAGCCTCGTGGCGCAGTGGTTAAATGCCTGTACTGCAGGTAAAACTGTGCTCACGACCTGGGTTCAATCCCCGGTAGCAGGCTCAAGGTTCACTCAGCCTTCCAGCCTTCCGAGGTCGGTAAAATGAGTACCCAGCTGGCTGGGGGGGGGGCAATGTGTAGCCTGCACACTGTAATCAAAAATTGTAAACCGCCCAGAGACTACTTGTAGTGGTATGGGGCGGTATATAAGCAGAACACTTTGATTTTCTCTATTCTGTCTTCCCACAGCATATCTTGATTGATAGTAGAAATTATATCTGATTGAACGATTTCAAACAGATAATTGTACCATTTCTTTTTGGTCCATTTACTCTTATATTTCCAGCCTGCCGCTATGACTGCTTTGCCAGCTAACACCATTGCTTTTAATAATTCTACATGCTTCTTCTCTACTGTGTAGATTCCCATTAAAATTATACACGTTAACTCCGCATCTATTTTTATATTTACTGGGAACAATTTATTTTTTTTAACAATGTTTGCCCAATTTTTTTAACCACACATGAGAGTGCCAGCCTGTTATTTTCTTACAATGCCAACAGTTGGAATTTAGTCCTGAAAACATATTAACTAACATGGCTGGAGTTCTATACCATTTAGTAAAAAAAAAAATTCAATTCTAATTCCTTAAATTTATAGAATTTTATTTTGTTAATTCCATTCTTAAGGCTAACAGCTTTTTGCTTTGGTATTTGCATTTCTGTTTCACCCCCTTTTTTTTGTAACTGCATAATTGCTTGTTCCTTATCCGCAATCATTTAATTATATATTATACCTGCCATTTTTTCCTATTGACCTGGAAGGTTTTTCTTTGCAAGGAGAGAAAACTTAAGCTTGTGCCTGCCTGCTTCTTCCGCAGTCACCGATGGGCCTGTGTGTGGGTTCAGAATTGGTGGATGCAGTGCTGTCGGAAAGGTGTTCATAGAATCATAGAATCCTAGAGTTGGAAGAGACCTCAAGGGCCATCCAGTCCAACCCCCTGCCTTACAGGAACCCCCATCACAGGACTCCCGACAGATGGCCATCCAGCTCCCTCCCAATTAGGTATCATCTGCAAATTTAATTAGCATACTCTCTATTCCTTCCTCCAAGTCATTAATAAAGATACTGAACAGCCAGTCCCTCCTGTTTGCTAGAGAGTGTTTGCAGGCCCCTGTCTCCATTGCAGCTCACCTGACAATTCTCAGTGAGTTCAAGGATCGCCTTGCCTCTCAAAACCCAGCCTGTGATAAAGCCCTGCCTTTTCTCCTCCCTTTTAAGAAAATCTTTTTCTGTTGGCAAATCCTAGGGTCGGAATCGTGCACACAACCTCGTGCCTGAGTCTGGGAGATAGGATGAGATATTGCATGGGAGAAATCCCTGTGTATTAGCTGGAACCATAATAGAAACACATTGCTCTGAGCTGTTGCCATGGAAACAATCTGGGAATGTCCTTATCTTGGTTTTAATTAATAGGGAGTTCCCTCCTCTCCCCCCCCACCCGTAAATAAAAGGAAACTCCCAAATGTAGATACTTATCAAAGCCAAGATCCTAAGCTACAGTTGCGTTTTGTGACTCAAACGTCTCCCAATTCAGGGACTTTCCATTGCTGAAGCCTCGTCCCCAAGGCAGCTGTTGGGTTAGAGTCGGTAAGGCACGTGCTGGCGTGTCCCAGGGGTTGATTTAGTGGAGGGGGAAGCACTCAGGTTGACATAGAACCGCTTCTCCCCTGCGGGGGAAGCCAGGTCCATATAATGTCCACGTATTTGGCCCGTGGTGGTTCAGTCGAATGTGGAACAATGGCGTGTCCAAAGGGGGCTCTGACGGCTCAGGGTAGCATCCACCCAAATGACAACGTTGGCGAACCATCCACTCCTTTTAAGCTGTTCAAGAGGGTCTTCCTGGTAATCAAACAACCTTTCACGAATCAAAGCTGCTTGTATCCAAGGACGGATGCGGTGCCCTATCTGGGCTTCTCATAGCGTTGTGGTTGGGAGCTCCTGGTTGTCTTTATTTATTTATTTATTTTGGGAGGGGAGGGCTTTATTGGTACACTAGTGGCAAACACCCTGCATGGCCTGAAACTACACTTAAAATGTCTCTTTTTTATATATTTACAAATTTGCCTTTTGGTAGTGAAGTATTTTCCTGGTTTGTTAGGCTTACGTGGATATATTCTCCATATCAACATGCCATTTAACTCAATTTCTGGTTAGTTTAAAAGACCAGAAACACAGTGTTGTCTTTCAGGGCATGTAGTTTTCCATCCTCGGCATCCTTTGGATAACTCCCAGTAGAGATCTGGATCTATGGCTTGGTCCAGAACTCCTTGGTAGATCTGTTGAGCCAGACTACCTTGATGGGAGCAGCATGGTGAGTGATGCGTCAGTGGAAGAGTGGTGGCAAACCTTTGGCACTCCAGATGTTTTGGACCACAACTCCCAGAGTCCTTTGTCATTGGCAGTCTAGGCTTAGAATTCTGGGAGTTGTGTTCCAAAACATCTGGAGTGCGAAAGGTTTGCCATCACTGTCCTAGACAGTGCTGTGATTACAGAAGCTCTTGACACACAAGGAACCTTCAGAGAGTTGCAAGCTTAGTCTCTTAAGTGCAGTACTGCCGGACTCATCTGTTGATTCTCAGGTGGCATTTTCTAGAGACCTACCAGCTGTCACCTTGAAAGCAATTCCCTCTGGCGGATGACACGTGTTGACTCAAAGCTTTCCTTGGAAAAGACATGTATTATCAGCAGAAAGCCCTAGCCGTACCCCCGGTCATCTTTGGGAAGTGGTACCGCAGGCTTGGAGCCAAATTGTGGATATCCTCCTGCAGCAAAGAGGCTGGAATTTATATTAGGGAGATTTCTGTGTTGAGCAGCTGCCCCGTCAAGAATTGCTGACTTGGCAAACCTCCTCCCCGGCATGCTGGGTCATAGGACCAAAAATGCTCCATTGTTTGCGCTTGGTGGGCTCTGTGGAGCCACATCCTTCTAGCTGGCAAGCATATGCTCAAACAGGGACTCTCCGCGCGGTGGCTGCCGGGTGGTTCCACTGCACGAGGGCTCCTGGAAGATTAACTATTCTCCTCACATCAAGCAAATCTGCTTTAGCCAAGAGCTTCTGCAAAACGTACGTGCCAGGCAGTTCTGTTCAGGAGAACTGGCTGTGTTCTGCATCTAAAATGATACACCAGGGAAAGAAGGTCCTCATGGTAACAGTTCATTGTTGGACTTTTCAAGTGGATTCTGTCCCCCCCCCCCCTTGCTCCCCCCCCTCTTTGTATTCTGCGGACAGAATCTTTTATCTGTATTATGTGGAAAGTTGCTATGTGAGAAGGGCCGTCATTCAGCTGTGGCTGTAGCAGAATATAGAGCTTCTGTTGACTTCTGAAAACTCCATGCGCCATCTGTGACTTTTTAAAGGCCTTCCTGAACTGGAGGTAAAACCACAGAGCTGAGAAAGCGACCCAGAACTTACATTGTCCCTACCTGAGATCATCTGGAAACTTCACTTGCCTCCATTGTGACTCTGCTGCACAAAAAGTGTGGGCTCCTTCCTTTTGCAGGGTGTTGGTGTGTGTGTGTTTTAATTTTGGAAGAGATGCTTCAACCTTGGAGCAGCTCCAGTAAAACAAAACAAAGCAGATGCCGATGGCCTGTCTGTCGGAAGGTATCGCTTTTCACTAGTAATTAGGGATGGGCATTTTGTTTCGGAACCAGTAGGTTACAAAACGAACCAGGTGAGCCCAGGTGGTCCTCGGAACCGGCTGATACACGCAGATCCAATTGCTTTACCTTTCTCTGTCTTGGTTAAAATCCAATGAGGAAGCACGCTGCAACGTCATTTTTCCTGCTTCATGCTGCTGGCCAGTCAGAGAGGGAGGTGGGATGGTGCCTGTCCCTGCACAGCTCTTGATTGGCCAACATCCCAGATCTAGCACAGATGACATCACAGCATGCTTGCTCGTTGGATTTTAACCCTGCGCAAGACAGAGAAAGGTAAAGCAATTGGATCTGCGTGTTTCAGCTGTTTCCGAGGACCACCTGGGCTCGTGTGGTTCGTTTCGTAACCTACTTGTTTCTAAACGAAATGCCCATCCCTACTAGTAACATACGCCATCCTAGCTAGCAGATACCTGAACCCTCATCACATTCTAGGGGTCTCTTTTTTGGTGAGGGCACTGTTTCCTTGCAGCCATGCCGGCCACATGGCCATGGACTTGCACAACACTGGTTCTTAGGCTTGAATAAGGGGATGAGCACTGCCCCTAGAGTCGGACACGACTAGCACACATGTGCAGGGGAAACCTTTACCTTTACCTTCCATGTACTTCTGACATGTTGAACCCCCCCCCTCCCCATAGCTGCCTGCTTTTGCAGGGAAGCGGGTGGCCGAAGCATGGAAGGTTGAGCTTGGTTGCTCTTCCTGCATGCAGACGGGAGACCTCTTGTCCATATGTGAGGCAGTGCAGCTGGAGCATAGACTGGGTGTTACAGGTGGCCTTTGGATGGGGCCTGGGTCAAGAAGAAGAACCATGCTGGCTTTCCAGACTGCCAGCAGCCTCACAAGACACAGCTGTCATCTTTTGAGACAGCCTGCATCAGACTAAATGTTCCGATGCTTTTGAAGTTAAGGAACATTCATGATGGGCCTTGACAGGGCCTTACCGCCTCCCTGGCTTTGTTTGAGAAAATTGCCACGTTTACTAGCTGACTATAAGAAGGGCTCTTGCACTAGCTGTATTCAGACCGATGAAGCTGTTTGGATGAACAGCGAAACGTTTCTATCTCTCAAAAAAGAAGTCCAGTAGCCATGACTCAACTCCCAGTTAAACGAACCTGGATGACTGAGAATCTTCACAGACACGTTTACTAAGATTACTCAGTCAAGGGTAGCCCATAGAATGTCAGACTTTGGGTGGTTTCATATCCTGGGCCGGTCATGGACACTCACTGAGGGGGTTGGCAAACAATAAACCTCAGGCAAGACTTCGGAAGTTAGAAGCGACAAATTCTTTGCAGCCTTCTCCAGGGAGCTCACGCACGCAGCTCTCCTCTCTTCCTCCTCCAGCCCTTTGGAGTTAGGCTAGGCTCAGGATGAGCGACTGAGCAAAGTCCAGCAAAACATCACTTACAGGTGTGCCGTTTCTGTGGAAGTCCACAAACAACTGCTAAATTCTTTTGTTGGGCTCTCTGTTGTGTCCCTCACCTTGCCTCTGCCCCCACTTTTTCCTACATGGTTCTTGTGCAGCCATGCATCTCTGTCATGCCCTGTTTTCTCTCCCGGACAGAGCTCTGGATTTCTCCTCTTCTCTGTTGTTACCCTTCGCATGCCTCTACTCTTTCCTTTTCATTGAAAACTTTCCAAATCTTTGGGTCAAGCTTTCTTAAATGTCTCTGCAGTCAGTGCTGTTGTCCCAACTCTTGGTCGTAGTGAATTATCCACAGACATCTGTATGCATTTTTTTTTAGTAAATCTTCGTCCACCGGCTCCCCCTTCCACTTCCAATATGCAGGTGGCCCTTCCCAACAGGTTGTAATCTCTGTCCTATGGCCAGGAGCTCTTACGCGGATCCTGTAGGTCTGATGGCATTTTGTGGAGGGGGTGGGCGGCTCCCTTGTGTTGGAGGGGAAGCAGGTTTTTTTTACTGTTGATTTGTTTGTTGAGGGGGGTGGGAGACTAATTCCCCATTATCTCTTACTAAAGATGGACATGGAACGGATCACTAAGCAGACCCCCCCCTCTGCTCGAATTGGGCTATTTCATGGTTCATTTTGTGGAACTTTGGGAATCTTGCTTGTCCAGAATGAAATGTAATGCCGAACGATTATCGCATTGTCAGTTCACACACGAGCTACGACACGGTTGTTCCAACTCCAATCTTCACCAAATTTAAACTGGCTCTTTCTGCTGGCGCTCCTCCCCACTCCCTCCACGTGGAAGATTGGATCTGTTCCCACTCTGGGAAAGGGCGCCTCAACCAGCCTATAAAGATCAACTTTGTGTGTGGGGGGGGGGCTCCTTTGGGGGAGGCTATAACTCAGATGCCTCCAATCCAATATTTGACAGACATGGAGGGGGGTGGGGAGGAGAGTCAGCTGATGACTTGCTGCAGGTTTGGCATCTCCAACTTGTGAGGCGGCTGCCCTACCTCTCCCAGAACTGCCATATCGTTCGCACCACGAAATCATTAGTCTTGACAGGACATCTGTGAAAATTCGTGGTTCGTGGTTGATGAACCAGAAGCCATTACGAACTGCTGTTCTCCTGGTTCGTGACCAGCTTGGTGGCTTACCCATTGGCCAGACTGTCTGTTACTTCTGGGAGTGGACACCCCAAATGCCTGGACACTCAGAAGCACCCACTTGAAGGCTTCAGACTCTTACCGTCTAAGCCAGGCCTGCCCAAAGTCCGGCCCGGGGGCCAAATCCGGCCTGTCAGGCCATTCTGAGTGGCCTGCGACTGGCTGGCCCGCCGCTCCCTCCCCCTCCTTTGCCCCATGTTTTTTTTAAAATCTTCCGCCAACACTGACACCGCTGGGAACCTTGTGAAGCTTGGCGCGCGCATGCAGGGCGGCGCGCGGGTGGGTCGCCGTCACCAGCATAGCTGGGAAGCTTGGGCGGCACCGCAGGGGAATGTGTGAGGTTGGGCGCACGTGCGGGGCAGTGATCGGGCGGGCCGCGTCACCGGCACCGCTGGGAAGCTTGGGTGGACGGGCAGGGGAATATGTGGGGGTGGGCAGGCCAGCAGTCCTCTGCCACCACCAAGGAGCTTTGGGGTGGGCTGGCGGGCGAGCTGTCGCCACCGCTGGGGAGCTTGGGGGGGGTGCAAGGTCGCACAGATTGCCTCTTCCAAGGGGCGACCTGTGGCCACGGCTCCCTGTGCTTCCTTTGGTCCCCACCTTTCTTCCTCCCTCCCTCCCTCCCTCCCTTCTTTGGTCCCCGCCTTCCTTCCTGCGGGTGGGGTTGCAAGGGGTCAGTGGGTGGGGCTTATGGGTCAGTGGGTGGGGCTTGCAGTGGGGTGGCAGGGTTGGGGAGCAACTGGCCCCTGACACATTCTCAGCCAACAAATTTGGCCCTCCTTACAAAAAGTTTGGGCACCCCTGCTCTAACCATCACCCAACGCCAGAAGAGAAGGCCGGTGAAGGAGCAGAAGGCAAGAGCAGGCACCCATCTGTGGATCTGGAAATGTTCTACTCACTGTGTGTTTAAGGGAAATTCTGTTTTCTGTTTCAGGCTCATATTAAATTTCCTATGGACTACCCCTATTCACCACCTACCTTCAGATTCCTGACCAAAATGTGGCATCCCAACATTTATGAGGTAGGTGCAGGGATATTCTCTCTCTCTCTCTCTCTCTCTCTCTCTCTCTCTCTCTCTCTCTCTCTCTCTCTCTCTCTGGAAGCTGTCTGCAATATCAGCAACTGTTTTAGTTGTGTGGTGTGGGTTCCCTTTAGTGCTGCATCACAGCTCCTTCTCTGGGTTCTTCACTCCACCCCTATTTTATCTCCCTCCGCCTAAAGGCCAAAAAAAAAAGGGGGGGGTAGGATTGAGATAGAACAGGCCGTGTTGAGACCTTGATATCCAAGGCGGAAGAGAAGGTGGCTCTTGTTGTGGGTGATTTCCCAGTGCTGGACCGAGTGGAGGGGCCGTGCCAGCTGCCCACCCTCTACTCGTTTCACCTGAATGGTCTGAATCGGTGGTTCTCAACCTGTAGGTTCCCAGATGTTCCTGGACTGCAACTCCCAGAAGCCTCCACCACTCGCTCTGCTGGAAGGGGTTTCTGGGACTTGCAGTCCAGGAACATCTGGGGACCCACCGGTGGAGAACCACTGACCGAAATGTAGAACTAGGTTACAGGCAATACCTTTGTAGGCCAACTAATAAAAATAAAAAACATGGCCAGCTTCCTAGTGCAACACACTCTCCTTCAAAGCAGGTCTAGGGAATGATCTGGGGAAGTTCGGCCCCACATCCCTCACCTGTCTCCTTGGGGACTCGTCATCTCCTCCCTTGGGCAGCCCGAGGAAGCTCATTTTGACAGAGAGCTGTGGCTCCCCCTGCTGGAAGTTGCTTGAAGCACTTCGGTGGGAATATTAAGGTGGCTTTGTCCGTGGATTGCCAACCACAGGGGATGGCGACGGGCGGGGGAGACGGGGACAGTGCGCCTGTAGGTGGGTGCGTGCATGCACATGGCTAGATCCTTTGCGAAGACCCTATTTAGGAAATAATTAAATGGAGCACTTCCCTGTTTGGGTGACAGTGTGGGTTTCAGAGGTGTGTGAGAGCACACCACTATCTTGTGCCAGGCAAACAAGTGTGTGTTTCTTCTCTTGGTAGAATGGAGATGTATGTATTTCAATCCTTCACCCACCTGTAGATGACCCTCAAAGTGGAGAACTGCCGTCAGAAAGGTGGAACCCCACCCAGAATGTCAGGTAAGGCCAGACCGGGAGGGGAGGGGCCTCTCTGCTAAACCTCTGCTGAGTTGCCGGGAGCCATCCGTTCTTCCTGTGCGACTCAAAAAGACTCTCACGGTGATGGAGAGCCTCCAACGCCTTTCTAAGCCCTGAGTTCAGCTGCATCTCCAGCCAGCCTTGGTTGTGGCTGTGGGGGGACACATTTTCAGCTTGGTGGGATGTCAAGTCAGTGGATTTTGCAGAGAAGTAAGGGCTAGAGACTGCCACCCGTCTCAATGTTCTGTCGTGTGAAGACGAACATTCATTCATTCATTCATTCATTCATTCATTCATTTATACAATGTATATGCCGCCCACTACCCAAAGGTATCTGGGTCGCTTACAATCAAAAGAATTAAGTTAAAAATAGAATATCAGTATCTGGAAGTTGAGTCATGGATACTGGACTTCTTTTTTGAGAGAGAGAAACGTCTTGCTGTTCATCCAAACAGCTTCATCGGTCTTGGATGAACAGCGAAACGTTTCTATCTCTCAAAAAAGAAGTCCAGTAGCCATGACTCAACTTCCAGATAAACTCACCTGGATGACTGAGAATCTTCACAGACATAGAATATCAGTAGTTAAAAATAGAATATCAATAAATAATCAAAGCAATAATAAAAAGCTTACACTATAACCATTACACTAAAATTGTCATCAGAGGACCCACAGTCTATATTGTATCAATTAAAAAGCTTAAAAAGGGGTCTTTTTGTTTTTTGTTTTAGTGCAGCCAGAAGAAGTGGCCCTTTCTTTTTCAAGGTTCCCCGTGCTTTTGTACAGCTTCCCGTGCCCACTCTTTGAATAAGCTGCCCATCTTTTGCCTCTCGGTCGAGCAGGGAGCCCAGAGGGGTATAAAGATTTTCTCTCTGGCTGGGGTTCAGTTTATACCCACCCGGCCCCTCCTTTCCTGTGCCGTCTGCTCTCTCTCTCTCTTGCAACAGCAGCAGCAGCAGCAGCAGCAGCAGGGACAGGGACCTTGCTTCCTAGGCTCCTCCTGCCTTCTTGACCCCACCTCCTGCCCTACAGAGAGACCCTTGAATGCCTAGCCTGCATAACTGCCTACAAACTGCCCGGAGCGTTCTTTGAGTGTTATGGGACAGTATGTCAGCAACACACACTTGGCATCATTTTTTGAAGGGACCACCACACGCCGTGCGCACCCATGCCCCAGCAGCCGCCAGTCACGTGTGTTGCCCTTCACATGCTACAAGGCAGGTAGAGTGGGTGTTGACTGGGAAGGAAGAAGAAATACATCCTTGGAGGCATCACACGGCTGCTGGGGTTTATTTCGTTCTGCTTGTTGTCTGCTCTCCCATTCAGCTTCCGTTCTTTTCATTCCGTGGTCTTGGCTGCCCTTAAGATCACCCCTTTTAAGCCTGTTTTTTTCCCCCTGTTCCCTGGTTCCCCAGTGAAGTGTAGGTGGCTCAAGTCCCCCATGGAGGTGCGGGGGTGGGTGGGGGGGGGAGGAGGAATGGTGTCTTTGTGTCTGGCACTCGTTGGGCGCATGCAAGCCGTTTTCCCCTTGTGGGGCTGCTTGTGTGTTGCCAGCAGGTCTCTGGGTGCCACAGTCTGAAAAAGGAACCACTCCCAAGTTTGTAGGGGGAGAGAAGCAGGTCCTGGTAATTGGGCACATGGGGGCAGCAGCGCCTCTGTCTGAAACCTCAGGGAGGAGTCTAACTGGGCAACAGGTGTTGCCCTCCGTTCTGTGTGTGAATGGAAAGGTTGCAGAGAACACCTGTGTCTCTCTCTCTCTCTGTCTGTCTGTCTGTCTGTCTGTCTGTGTGTGTGCAGAGCCTTGGGCATCAGGGTCCAGCTGCCCTCAGGGCCTGGCTTTTCCCAAGGGAGCCAGGAAGGGAAGCAGGCACTCAAGGACCTTGCTGCCTGGAGACACATGGAACATCTTTCAGGTTGAGTGTCTGGAGTGCGAGTCCATCGGGTTGTTCCGGAGAGGGAGAAAGGAAGGGGCAGCGCATGCGTGTGTTTCAGGATGGCGCTGCTGAAAAGCCCCCTAGAAGCCGCCTGGGCGTGCAAGGCCAAGCGTACTTCTCCACACTGCCTTCACCTTGCACGAGAGCAGTGCGTGTGTAAAAGGAACCCTTGAGCCACATACATGTGTGTGTGTGAGAGAGAGAGGGGGTGGCATTGGGCGTCCTTCCTCCGTTCATAAGAACATAAGAAGAGCCCTGCTGGATCAGGCCAAAGGCCCATTAGTCCAGCTTCCTGTATCTCACAGTGGCCCCACCAGATGTCCCTGGGAGCGCACGAGACTAGATATCTGTCTCCTGATACCACTCCCCTGCAACTGGCCCTTGAAGAACCCCGTTTTAAGCCTGGAGATTACACATCTCCATAAGGGTTTGTAACCTGTGATGGACTTCTCCTCCAGGAATCTGTCCAATCCCCTTTTGAAGGCATCCAGGCCAGATGCCATCACCGCCTCCTGTGGCAGGGAGTTCCACAGACTAACAACGCGCTGGCTGAAAAAATATTTTCTTTTGTCTTTTCTCGCTCTCCCAGCCCTCAATTTGAGTGTATGTCCCCTAGTTCTGGTATTTTGTGAGAGGGAGAAGAGCTTCCCTCTATCCACTTTACTCATGCCCTGCATTATTTTGTATGCCTCAATCATATCCCCCCTCAGGCGCCTTTTTTCCAGACTAAAGAGCCCCAAATGTTTTAGCCTTTCCTCATAAGGGAGGTCCCCCAGCCCAGTAATCACTTTAGTCGCTCTCTTCTGCACCATTTTCCAGTTCCGCTCTGTCTTTTTTGAGATGGGGAGACCAGAATTGTACCCAATACTCCGGGTGGGACCTTACTATCATTTTGTATAATGTCCTCAGAACTGAAGTTGTTTTTGCTTTGATGGTGCTAAGGCGGACCCCATAGCATCTTCCCCTTCAAGTTTGTGGGGTGCCTCGGAGGACACAAGAAGACCGAGAAGCAGAAACGGCTAGAGGAGAAGGTTCAGAATCCCTTCTCGGAGGAAAACTCCTGCGACTCTCCTCCCTCCCTCCATCCCAGCCCAGGGCAGTTTTGTTCCCTCTGTTTGCCCTACTGGGAATAAACAGCCCTGGCTGCGCCCTGGCGGGACGGCTGCAAGCTTTGGGGTTTCAGCTGTGCCTCTCAGGCAACAGCCCCGCTGGTCCAAGAGGCACTGAGCCACACCATGGTGTGTGACGGCTCTCCCGGTGGGTGGGGCATGGGGGTGGTGGTGGTGGTGGTAGGGTGAAATTGTGACAGGGCACGAAGAATATCAGGGTCGGAGCCTCCTTGCCTTTGCACCATGTAAAATTTGTTTGGCATTCCAAGATGCTTGGTACTTTTAGAACACAATACACATGGCCCAGAAGTACAAGCAGGCAGGTCCAGTAGCTAGATCACATTACCCCAGTTCTGGCCCATTTGCATTGGCTACCCGTTGCGTCCCAAATTAGATTCAAGGTCTTGGTTTTAATTTATAAAACCCTCCATGGCCTGGGACCTGACTACCTGGCAGAGCGGATCCCCCAGCGGTCAACTTCGGCCCGACCGGCTAGGTTGTCGCGGGCGCGCACGCTGCAGGTGGCCACGCCCAGGGAGGCTCAAAAAACATCTACTCGGAACCAAGCCTTCTCTGTGGCTGGCCCTGCTCTGTGGAACCATCTCCCCAGCGAAGTGCGCCTTGCACAGTCCCTGCCAGCCTTCAGGAAAGCATTAAAGACCATGCTCTTCTGTGAGGCGTTTGGTGACTTTAATTAACATTTTTTCCCTCTGCCATCTGCCTCCTGCTTTTCTTTGTTTTTTTGTTTTTTTTAAAAGTGTTTTTAACTGTTGTTTATGGACTTAGGTTGTTGATCTGATTGTTTGCTTACCCATTAGATTGCTGTGAACTGCCCGGAGTTCCTTCGGGAAGACGGGCGGTATACAATCCTTAAAATAAATAAATAAATAAAAAATAGAGATAGATAGATAGATAGATCGATAGACGGTGTTCCGGTTAGGTTCTGCCTTGGGCCTTCTCCGTGTGTGGGCGACTTCTCTGAGAAGACAGCTCTGCTTGCCGTGGAGGTGCGAACGAGGGTGTCAGGCCTTGGGCTGCCAGTTCGGGTTTCTTGGCCAAGGGGCAGATCACGTGCTGCTTCCCCCCCCCCTTTTTCGCCTCTGATCCTCCTCCTCCTCCTCTTCCTCCTGCTTCTCCCAGGACTATCCTACTGAGTGTCATCTCCTTGCTGAACGAGCCCAACACCTTCTCTCCGGCAAACGTGGATGCTTCGGTCATGTTCAGGAAGTGGCGGGACAGCAAAGGAAAAGACAAGGAATACGCTGAGATCATTCGGTGAGTCCCGGTGTGTGTGTGTGGGGGGGGGGGGACTCCGACTCCTCCTCTTTTGTGGAGACCTCCAGTGGGGTGGGGTGGCTCAGCGGGCTAGAGCACTGAAACAATCGGCTGCAAAGTCAGCAGCTCGGCGGTTCGAATCCCGGGGGCCCCCACAGTGAAGCAACCTCCTGCTGTCAACCCTCCTGGCCAGACTCCTCATGCCTGTGTCTTTTTCCCTTTCCTCCAATCCAAGCCGTGCACCTGGGATTGTTACCTGACCTCCACGGCCCTGATGGTCAAAGGCGAAGAAGGCGTTCTCCCATGCCCCCCTTCTGCAGTGGCCGTGCCCAGTGTTGGCCGGCGGCATAATGCTGCCTTCCGCCGTCACTGCCCTCTTGGGAGTCCTGCATACACCTGGCAGCCCTGGAGCGGCCGGTGGAATCGGGGGGAATGGTTGGCATCCACAGTCAGCGGCTGGCTCCCTTTCTTCCTGGGCAGGTGGGTTTAGGACCTGCCACAGGATGCAGAGAGAGAGAAGAAGATCACAGCCACTTCTGTGCCCCTTGCTTCCTCCAGAGCCAGGGAAGCGTGGTGAGCCTTTGGCCACCGTTAGATCGCTGAGAACAGGGGCTTGAGACAGCTAGTCACCGTCCTTTCTTTCATTGACTGCCTTTCAGATTATTTTCAACCTAATTCTGTTTCCCTATTTTAGCTTATTTGATTTCATTCTGACGGAGGATCTCCCAGCATCTTTCTTTGGCTCATTTTAGTTGCTGTCAAGAAGGCTTTTCCTTGGCCAGGCCATTGATTCGCTTTGCTAAATCACTCCCACTCCTCTTGCCGTGTTGATGCCCACTGCTTTCTCAGCCCATTTCACAGCTGGTGGGCCTCCAAATGAAGCCGCAGAGAGGGGCAAGCTGACTCAGAGGGTGGCCTTCTGAAGCCCTTGCCTGCCCTGAACGCACCTGTGAGCTGCCCCCTGGTTTGGCTCCTGGCCTTGTAGGTGGGTGGTGGCAGGGATGATGGACGTCTGAAGAGCTGGCCTCTGGAGAAGGTGCCTGGGCTGGTCGTCCTGTACCGCCATCAGGCCTCCCTGCTCCAAAGGGCACAACCGTTGCGGCCACAATCGTGAGAGTCCTCGTTCAGTGCCGGAGGGAGGTCCAACGGGGATTCTTGCAGCCGAACAGGAAGGGGCAAAGCAGGAGACGCTGGGGGGTGGGGTGGGGGCTTGGTCCGTATCTCAGAGGTGTGTGTGTGTGTGGGGGGGGTTCCTGCGTGTTAACTCCGCCCGCTCTCTGCCCCTTCCAGGAAACAAGTCCAGGCCACCAAGGCAGAAGCCGAAAAGGACGGTGTGAAGGTCCCCACCACGTTGGCAGAGTACTGCATCAAAACTAAAGTGCCTTCCAATGACAACAGCTCAGATTTGCTTTACGACGACTTGTACGACGACGATATTGATGACGAAGACGAGGAGGAGGAGGAGGAGGAGGATGCTGATTGTTACGACGATGATGATTCTGGCAACGAGGAGTCGTGACCGGCTCCCTCGGGGGGGCCCTCCCCCCCGTACTGCCCTGCCTGTTTTGGGCAGGAGGGAGCAGCACTTCACCAGTGACAGTTCAGCAAAAAAGATATATATATATACACACACACACACATGTGGGAGGACGGGGTGGGGGGGTGGGGCGTGAGGGGAGATGCCAACCCAGCCTGCGCCTCCTGCTTTCTCCCGTTGTATGGATCTCGGTCTCCCCGCGCCCTTTCCTGCTCTCTGGGCCTCCTCGCAAGAAAGTTCTCTGCCGATCGTCTCGATTCTTGCAATTATTTCCTCTCCCATCACTGTGTTCTGATCCCCCACCCCACCCCTCTTTTTTGGAAAACTGAATGGATGCTCTCTCTCTCTCCCCCTCTGCCTGCTCCCTCCCAATTCACTTTGCTCTCCCCACCCCCACACCCCAGCCGGAAGAGTTCACGACATGACGAAACAGGTTTGCTCTGTGTTTAGATTCTCGAATTAAACACAGTCTTTCATCACAACGCTTAAATGTATTGAAGGCCAGAAATGGGGAGGTAGGTGGGTGGGTGGGTGCTCCCTGCAAGCCACACTTCTGTAGGGACAGGCGCAGGAACCGAGCCTTTTGCCAAGGGAGCCCCTTTCCTGAGGTTTTGCTGCTCCCCTTCACGATGCCTGTGTGCGCATGCGTTTCGCCTTCTGGCAGCGGTGGTGGTGGTGGTGGTGGTGGTATCCCTCCCTCCCCTTCTTCCTTCGCAAGGCCTTGGGGCAGAGTGTAGGAGCGACCTTGACAAGATGTGCCGAAAGGTCCAGTATTCCATTTCAGTTCGGCTACGTACCCCTGGGGTGGGGGTGGGGCACGATGGCCCTCTGTGGGGTAGAAGGAAGAGGATATGCATCGATAAGCAGGAGGGGGCAGCCCTCTGATGGTGGGAGCCTTCAAATAAACACTTCCAAGCGCCCTGGGCACGTCTCCCCTCGGGGCCCTTTCTTTCCCCATGCACTTCTTCCACCGTTGGGTGGTGGTCTTGGCCCTCAGAGCTGAGGAGCTGCTTAACTCTGGCGAGTCTCTCAAAGGGCCTGGGGAGGCTCCCTCCCCTGAAGGGGGGTGTTCCTCCTTCCTCTTCCTCTGCAGCTGCTTTTGGCAGGGGAAACGTGCCACCTGCCCTGTTGGTGCAGGAGGACAGAGGCCAAGGAGGAGGAAGAGGAGGAGGAAGAGGAGGAGATGGCCTTCCTCCCAGCCCCAGCAAGTCATGTCTTGCCATCTGCCTGGGTGGTAGGCATCTGTCTGACCTGGTGCTGGCATTTTGGCCCTCTCTGTTACGTCACACCGCTGCCCACGGCCACAAGGGGTAAGTCCTGGGAGTTCCCTTCCCTCGGCTGCTTCAGATCTCTTGTCCTTAGTTGTCAGTTGTGAACACAGGAGAAGGCCTGCAGCTGGCTGGCAGTAATTCAGTCACGGCACGTGTCATGCCTGCGTTGGGCGTCTAGAACTGGTGGATATGCTGGTGACCCAACGGGGGCTGGCCTGTTGATTTCCGCCAGCCGAAGAGGCGCTGAAGGGAGAGCTGTGGGGAACCAGGAGGCCCAGAAGTTTCTTTGCAGGGTATGTTGGCTGCTTCCTAAGGGGGCACCCCATGCCATGCCACGGGGCTTCAGAGAGGGCTTCCCTCTAGTGGACCACTTGGTGAAACCTCTAGGCTGGGACCTGTGTGGACGGAGGGAAGAGAGAGGCTGCAAGGGAGGCAGGGAAGGGGTGAGCAGCAAAGCAGGCTCAGTGGCCGGAGCCTGCCGATCCTTCCGGTGCGGCCCTTGTGCTCTGCACTCTGTCCGTGCTAGTTGCTGATGCCTGGTGTGTGCCCCGTCGCCACTGGGAATGTTCCGATTCTCTGCACCCGACCGCAGCGTCAGGTCTCCACCGCAACCCCTCTGCCAGATGCCGGCCAGCTTTTATCTCATGAGCAGGCAGAAGACCTTGAGGTCTTCTTGTAGGTGGAAGAGCCAGCCCCTCCCCCTGCTCCCAGTTCCCCCAGTTCCCTGCCGCTCTCGAGGCACCTAGTCATTCTCCCGCCCCTTCTGGCAAGGCCCTTTCCGTGCCTGCTTCCGTTCCAGCCAGGGCTCTGTGAACCGCCGCCTGAGAGAAGGCTGTGCCAACGGGTACCAGGGTGTACTGAGATGGGGTAAATTCCCAGAGGAAGAGACGCCTGCATGGTGGTGGACGGGACAGCAGGAGCAGGCATGGGACAAGCTGCGTGTTCTTGCCCCCTGGCTCTTCCTGGGTTTTTAGAGTCCCTCCGACCTTTTAGGGGAGGTGGAGGCAAGAGCACCTGGTGCAGGAGGAGGCCAGCTCCGTTCTCAAGTTCTTCAGGGCTGGAGGCCAAGGTCCCAGCAGGCAGTCAGGCGGGAGGCTCTGTCCTGGCCTGAGCAGCGCTAGCAGGTCCAGCCGTGGTCTTGGGTCATTCTGAAATGGGGATGCTGTGTCTTTCAGCTACTTTTTTGCTTGTACTTTGACCGTATTTCACTGTATACTCTTCAGTGACTTGTATTTCCAAGCTTGGTGGTGTGAGATGCATTATTATACCTCTGTCCTCCCCCTGCTTGTGATAACTTTTTTGGGGTGGGGTTGGGGGAACGTCCGTTCCTCGAGTTTGTGGTCTCCACAGAACCAGGCCGACGCTCCATCCTCAACGTCCTTGCCTGACGCCTTTGCTGGTTTCCTCCTCTTGAGATCCAACCGACCTCCTGAAATGCAGCGAGTGAACAACTTAAAAAAAAAAAGAGATGGAGGATCAAAGTTTACGTGAGCCATTTGCAGCCTGGTTCTCTCTCTTACTGCACCCACCTCTGCGTTTACATTTCTGATTTTAAAAACCAGTTCAGATGCTGTTAACCACTTCGAAACCAGCAGGGAGCACTTGAAGTTGTATGGCTGTTTTTCTTGTTGACTGCTGAAATCCTGTATGTTATTTTCCCCCCCCCCTTCTTTCTTTCTCCCTTTCCTCTTCCTCACCTCCCCAGTTGATACAACTTGCCAGACCAGGTTAACTAATGCATATTTTCTTTTGAGTTGTCTCCTTCTCCCTTCGTATTTTAGTTTTGGTTTTTTCTTCACATCTGTCTACTAATAAAATGTAGAATAAAGTACACCTCTATTACTAGTTCCCTGTTCAGAACCACCTCTGAAAGAGTCATCGGCCGGAAAGCCGTTGAGGAGCAGCTCTTAAGGTGCCTTGCAGCTTCCGCTGTCGAGACCGTATTCGCTGTCGCCTCCTTCGCTTTTTCCTCTGCCGGCGTTGTAAGCATCAAGAGATGGAAACCACCAGAGAAAAGCCCCCAGCTGCGTGGAACCAGCGGCCAACGCTTCTCTCTCGTAGCCCCCAGCTTTTCACGCAGTGGCGGGCAGTGCGAGGGAGGAACTAGACCCATGTTCACTGGATCTTGGTTGCATTTGTTTCAGAAATATTGGCTAAGGAGGGGATCTGCGAGCAGCAGCAGCAGCCAGCAGAGGCTGTGCATTTGATGGAGCGAAGAGCAAGAGAGCTCGTGCTGCAAAAGTGCAGAGGGGCTCAAGGGACGGGTTGGTTGGCTGATGGGAGTTGGGCTTTTAAGGAGGAAGCGGGAATAGAAGGGGCAAGCGGAAGGCTCGGGGCAGTTTCCGGACACGAGCCTCACCCCGCAGCAGTACCACCATGCTTTGTGCCACAGCCCTTGCCGAGTGCAGAAGAAGGGAGACAGCTCCAAGGAGCCCTGGGGCACTCACAGTGATTCCACCATTGCTGGGCAGGAATCTGGTTCTTGTGAAACCAGTGCCCAAGCAGATCTAGAAACCAGACACGCACACCTTCACGGAAGGAGACAAGAGACCGAGTTAGGCCAGCTGGCCTCCTGTTCCCAAGGGGAGCCTTGCAGCGCTACAAGTTATACCACTGATGCCCGAGGACCATCGGCACCAAAGCTGCTCCACAGGGCAGCCGAGTCCGGCCAGAACGGCTTTGGAAAAGCAGCAACCCTCGGCCACACCCACCAGCTTTTTAAAACTTGAGCTCCACCTCAGAGGGATGCGGTGGCGCTGCGGGTTAACCCGCTCAACCGCTGGGCTTGTTGATTTAAAGGGTGGCAGTTCCAGTCCGCGCGATGGGGTGAGCTTCCCTTCGCTTGTCCCAGCTCCTACTGACCTTGCAATTCAAAAACACGCAGAAAAAAAGAGTAAGTAGGCATCACTTCAGTAGGAAGGTAATGGCATTCACGTCCGCCCGCATGTTTGGTCATGCCATTTGACAATGGAAGTATGGCCTGGGACTGAGGCCAGCTCTTGGGCTTGCAAAGAGAGATGAGGTGTGTCGGTGGCAAATTTTGTGGCCTTCACCTCCCCTTCAGTGTCTAGCTCAGCCCAAAGGTCCCTTTTCTGTAGGCTGCTGTTCATCATTGATGCAGCTTTCTTTCTTATTGCTGGGAGGCTTGTTTTCCCTAGGTCTACCCCAGGAGGTGAATGCCAGAATCGGTGAAAAAGGAACATATTTTGCCGCTGGTGATCCTTGCTGGATTCCTGTGGTGTTTTTCAAAAAATGGGAAGTAGGAACATCTCTCTGTATAAGCAATGTTCGTGCTTTGAAGCCCTGAACAGCTGAAGCGCACAGAGGCGTGAGTTAATGCTGTATCAGTTGGAGGCCAGTTGTCAATACCCCATTATTTCTAGGGATTCTGGCTCCTTCACCTGTCTCGTCACTTCCAAGATCAGGTTCTGATTTTTGCCCAAGAGCTGTTTGGATTCCTTCTATGAAGACATTGTTGTCCAAGAGAGAGTCTTAATAGGTGTTTTTTATTTTATTACTTTCAGCTTGCAAGGACTGTTTAAGCATACTACCTAAACATGACATTTGTAAAACAAAAAACGGAAATGGGTGGAAAATGGTAAACTCTCAGTCATGCGGCCCTTGGGAGGCTCCCTCATTTATTGGGGTAGACATCTTCATGAAGCTCAAGCCATCCTCGTGAGATGCCTTCAACGTTGGGGTGGGAGCAAGGGCCGTGAGACAATTCCTGTTTATAGTGATGTTACTACCCAGAAGAATGAAAGCCGGCTGGTGAAGGAAAGGCCTTGGGCAGAGCTGTCCATGTTTAAACGGTCATCAGGTGGAACAGAGGCACAGGTGAATGTGGGCGGTTACACAAACACTGAGGAAACATGACCTAAAGTGAAGCTGCAGGATCGATTCTAGAAAGGAAGACCCCGGCAGTGTTCAGTTCCGGTTTTGCTGTGACCACTGAATTCAACGCATCTGCTTTAGGCCAGGAATGGGCTTTTTGTTGAACTGGGAATGAGACGGTTGATGAGTGGCAGAATTGGGGCACCACCTGGTGCAGCCAGAAATCCTGATAAGATCTTGCAGAGGCCTCTTCGGTGCGGGACGGAGATGGCGTGAAAGAACAGGTGACGGCTACAGAGGATTGTTTTCTGAGGAGCAGAGGATTAACTTTTGAAATGCAGCTCTCTCAAAACATCTGTAAGCGATACAGGTGCTGCTTTCCTGTCCTAGAGTACAGAATAAGAGTGAAATGTTACGAAGCATCACCGATTTCACAACGGAGCGCTTGGTATCAAGCACTTGTTCTTGGTGGAGCAACCGTTACAAAAAGAGATGAGATGCTGAGGAAATGTGTGAGTGTGTGTGTAAAAATCTGCTCCTGCTGAAGCCAGGTTTTAATAGAACAAATGCTGATTGTGGTGTCACAGTTGTGGGGTGTGTGTTTGTGTAACTTTGCACAGCAGATTCTGCCAAGGCACTTCTGATGGGGGTAAAAGTAGAAAAAGACTCACTGGGAGACTCAGAGATAAGAGGGATTTTGTTTTTACGACAAAGAGTCTCCGTCTCAAGCATTTGGATGTTTTCCAGCAGGCAACCGGATGTAAATATTTTTTATCTAAAAACCAATAAAGGATGGACTTGTTTCACAGGAGCCTCTTCTGACCGTTCCTGCTTCTGACGAGGCCGAGTGTGTGTGGCGGGGGTCACCTTGCTTAGCTAGGAATTCACATAGCATGTAAGCTCATTCAGGCCCTCAGGCTGAGAAATATTGGGGCTGGCATAGGGGGCAAGGGTCTCAAGAGGATGTGGTGGGGGTTCCCACAGTTGCAGCAGAAAGACAACTGCCCCCCCACCTTTCCCCATGCTTGCACATGAGACTTGGTGATGTGACTGGGAAAGATCACTTCAGTGCCAGGGAGGACTCTGCGCACGCTCCTGTTTGTTAACCCCATCCTTTTAAAGCAGCTTGAAAGAGCCTCCTCTCTGAAGGAAGTTCTCCAGGACGGGCTCGTTGGTGTGGCCTTGACGGAGAAGACCACTGGGGGCCACACTCCCTGGTTGTTGGAAGCTTCCAAAACTCCAGTAGTAGAGGAAGGTCTCCGCTTAAATTTGTGGGGTTTTGCTGCCAGTCATAAACTGGCTGCAAGTTCCCAAGAAGTCTGAAACGGCCTGAGAACAAAAGGCCCCCCAGGTGATGGCTCGGAAGGCAAGGCCAAGGACGTTCCTAATCGGATGCTCTCTGCTTAAATGCCTTCTTTCCATGGCTCAAGAACGGAAACCAAGCCAGTATCAACCATGTAGTTTATGAAAGGAGATATCGGAGCCCACGTCTTGAGAAATAAGGCACACAAATCCAGGCAAGCTTCTAGTTTTATGGATGTGTAACTTTGTCCCTTGTGTCTTCAGGGGCGTGGGTGAACATCCAACACTGCCACAGTGTTGTGACCCATGCGGGAGCCCTTAAACAGGGATGGAAGGCAGCACCTTGTATGGGTTTTGAGGTCCTTTTGAACAGGGGAGGGGGCAACTTTGATTAGAGGTGCCTTCTCTCCCCACCCCTGAAAGCTAGAAGGGATTAGGTGGTGTCGGGGCTAAAAAAAAATCTCTAAAAGGTTCTGTTTGTCGAGGTATGCAGGAAGAATCTCCTCTTTCCCTCCACACGCACACCTTCACTTGTCTCTCCCACCCACCCCTGAACAAAGCCAAGGGAGGAGAAAAGCCATCCTTGACTTGGGTTCTTCTTTTGCTGGTCGCTGTTGACTGAAGAGTGAAGCTTCTGTAGCCCCCCCCCCCGCCCGAGGGATGCAAATATTGGGGCCTGAATTGGCAGAGACACTGGGTCAGATATTGCAGGGTTCTTTCTCTCTCCCCTGGAGTCTTTGTGGTTTATAAGATTTCCTTATAAAGAAGGGTGACAATGCCCTGTGCAGCACAAGTGTTACATGATGGCCTGTTACTAGCTAGCAGGAAGAGGGTACGACCTCTCGGTGTTCTTCAAGAAAACCATCATCAACCCTCTGAAATGGGGAGGCAGCCGAACGTCCCATCCTGGAGAGCCTTGACACTGACCTGAACCCAGAACTGCTTTTCAAATGGAAGCCAAAGTTTTAAAAGGGCACATTTTGTCTTCTGACAAAGTTCTCCAACACAGAAAACCGTCCTGGGACTGGGGAAGGGGGGGGGTCACACTGGAGCTCCCCGTGAGCAAAGAAATAAGCAGAGTCTTCCAAAAAGTTGCAGAAACCACCGTTAGGCTCTATTACATTTACAAATACATACATAAATATATTACATACAACAGCAAATAATAGAGGAAGCCGGGGGGAAAGGAGTCACACCCACAGGGAGGGAGGGGGCTGCCCTTCTCCTCCTGCGTGGGCTGTTCTCATCGACTGATGCCTTTCCCCCACATGTTCTTTAGGTAGGGATCTGCAAGGGGGGAGGTTGCTTGCTACGTACTGTTTCCCCTCCCACCCTCCCTGCCTGCCTGTCTCCCTCTTCTTCTTCCTGGTCTGGAGTTAGTTTGTCCAGTACGGAGATGTTCCGTAGGCGGTTTTCGGAGCCTGAGACTTCTGCTGCATGGCGCTTGGCTGACTGCGCTGGCCGGATCCACCCTGGAAGAAGGGGGAAAAAACAGGGCTGAAACCGCTCCCTTGATACCAGACAGGAAAAAGTGTCTGTCTGCAAAGCCGAGGAGATGCCACCCTCGGGGTAACCCTTGCCTCAGCCCCGTGCATCTCCTGGAGAAATTGGGCACGCTGTTTCTGGAACAGGGGTGAGGTGGGGAACGTTTCTAGGCTCCCGGGTGGGCAAGCTCGCTGCAGCCGATTTTGTGGCTTCAAGCACCCAAGAGCATCCAGAAAGCCACGGTTGTCCACCACCCATCTTAAGTGCGCAGGTGCCAGGCTTTGCACTCCGTCTAGGTGAGCCAAGTGGGCATCTTCTAGAACCACCCAGTGTTTTGTTTATTTTGGCAGGAATGTTCTTTAAACACAAAGCTGGCAGCCTATTTGCTCTGGCTTTCTCCCAGAAGAATTTGTTTGTTTGTTTGTTTGTTTGTTTACCACCTGTCTTTCTAAGGAACTCCAGGTGGTTAACAACATCAACGAGCAAACAATAAATGACAGCAATATAACAAAAGAAAAAAGGGAAAAAAATACTAAAACAGTAAAGTGAAATATGTAATATAAAATAACTATACTAATACGGAAGCAAAAAAACAAACAAACCCAATTAGCTGCAGAGAAGAGGTCCCCAAGCCCCAGACTGAGGATTATTAGGATCGGGGCCTGACAACACCGCGTTATTAAGGTTGCAAAGGGCCCTGCCCATTCCCTGCGTAGACCCTCAGAAGCCAGAAAGAGTTGGCATACACACTCCCCCCCCACACACACACACACGGGGCTTTTCCTCCATCACACACCCATCGTAACCTTTCTTGTTTTGGTTGTGATGGATCCAGTGCAGGGGATGGGGAAAGGTATTGCACAACAGCATCATCTTTAAACTATCTCCCTCCCCCCTCTGGGTCTGTGAAATATGGTCTTTGACGAAACCAGTCCCTGGTACCAAAAAAGGTTTTGAGGCCTCTGCAGCAGAGGAACTCCAGACATCCCCTGAGCTGAATCTTGTGGTTTTTTACTAGAGATCCTGAGCTACCAAGCCAGTATACTTCCTTGGTCCTGCTGACTCCTGTGCCATTTAGGGTACCAAGTGCTTCTTCCCAGTGGCCAGTTATTAGAAAGACTGAAACCATCTTCCAAGTACCACTAACAGGGAACAAATGGGACACCAGGTCAAAGACTGCCTGCCCGGACCACAGGAAGCTTCCCCTCAATATGTGGGGATGCGGAGGTGAATGTTTGAAACCAGCCGTCCACCACGGCAATCCTTTCCTGCTGCTTCCAGAAAAAACTGCTTCCATTCCAAACCTATGTTCAGCCATGGACCGGATGTGGGCAAAATGAATGGAGGCTTAAACCTGGTAAGAGAGGCGTGTGCAGGGCAGAAGACCCCTGCCCTGAAATGTAGGAGCACTATTTAAGGGAGAATTTTTTCCACCAGCTTCAATACTGCCTGTGCTTGTCCAAAGATGCAGGGACCCTCTTTTACTGGGCTGCTGCCAACCATCCAAGTGGATGGATTCGGATGTTGTCACAACAGATGAAGAGAGTCCCGACCTCTCAAGCTGGCCGGGTGCACTTCCCAGCAGCCAGAATGAACGGCTGCGACTCACTGGCCTCATCCCTCTCTTCTGATTTTGCAAGGGAAAGAAAGTGTGTGTGTAATTGGGGAGGGGGGTACTTCTACAGACAGAGGTGCAAAGCAGACCCCTCGTGCCACCTGCCAGCCCATTTGGGGGATGAGGGCACCGGCCACAGTTTCCAGCCACTCCAGGACTTACCTGCCCGTCCTGCTGAAGGTGATGGTGCAACATCTGGGAGTGAGGTTGCTGATGAGTAGGCAGGATATGAAGGAACGGCGCCGGGGCGTAGCCGGGCGCAGCGCCAGGGTTCAGGGGCCCCGTGGAGCCAAGGGCCGACGGCAGGCTGAACGGGGGCGGCGTGCCAGCATGGAATCCCTGCTTGTCAAATGTCTGGGCAAGAGAGGAGAACGAGGAGACAACCGTGAGCGCCCAGGACAGTCCCTGCCCTGTCCTTCCTCGCCAGGCCAAAACCACCAACCGAACTGAACCCAAATCTAAGGAACAACCAAGACATGACCTCCCAAGTCATTTTAACAGGCCAGAGATAGAAAGCAGTTTCCTAGATCCTCCTGGGAGAGGCTTATCAAGTGGTGTTTGACGTCCTTGAGGTACCCATGTGGACAGTTTGTTCCGCCTCCCGGGCGTTTTGTTTGTGCCCCTGTGATGGCTGTATCAAGTGCAGTGACTTTTAGGGCTTAGCAGCTCCTGCAGTGTTGCTTGCTTGCTTGCGTCCTGGAACAAAGCAGCTATATTTTGTCTTTCTAACATTACTTAAGAGCAGGAGGAAGCAGAAAGCAAGTCTGTAGCATGAGCCGGTGGGACGCCCTGGGGCTGGGAGGGAGGCTTGTCATGAGTCTACCAAGGACACCACCCATTTTCAGGAAAACGACGGGCATGCTGTGCCACTCCTGGTTTCCATTCAGCATCCAGCTAAGGAGCAGCAAACGAGGAGCTCATAAAGCCGGCAAGGAGGAAGCCCAAACAAATGGGCACCGGCCGGCCAGCCAAAGGGCAGCCTCTCACCTGAGTCTTGTTGTAGACGGAGCCACTAATATCAGGCACTCCCGTGTTACTTGAGGTCACAGAAACTCCTGGAGGAAGAGGAAGGGGGGAATCAGCCAGGAAACGGCCCAAGGCAAGAAGGCAGGAGCCCTGGGCCATCTCTCTTCTGGGAGAGAAGGGATGACTGGCCCCACTTTGAAAGACCTGCGCTCAACCTCAACTCATCCCACCCTGAACCTCAAAAGAAACTCAAACCCGTTGAATGGTAATTCACCATCTTCTGATATATCTGTGAGGATAATACCTGGTTGCACAGACAAACAAAGCCTCCAGATAGATAAAAAGAAGGCCTCTCAAAGCCAACGGGGCAAAAGTGGGCCGGGAGAGACCAGTGGCTTCCCGCCCTCATCCTGGGAGTTCACTGAGACCAGCTAGAGATGTGGAGGCCTGGGGGGGGGGCCACACAGAAATTTGGGGAAACCCCATTTTTCCCATAAGCCTTTTTTGTGTGTGTTTTTCCAAAAAAAAAATGAAAAAAGAAAAAGAAAAATGATTATGGAATGTTTTATATTAACATGATGAATAAAATATTTTAAGACAGGGTGTTCAAATATTTTCCAAATCATTTCTAAAAATATCATTGAAACTTAGTCCCACTCCCTTCTATGCATGTTCCACTTTTTCAATTCTTTTTATAAGAATGAGGTTTTTATTTTATTTTTATTTAATATTGTGGAGAAGAAATATGAACAACTGTTAATTCGTTATTTTTAAACATTGTTTTGTAGTGGGTTTTTTTTTGTGTTCCACATAAACTAGGAAACAGATCAGGAGATTGTTGCTCCACTTGTTACAATTACAAATAAATATTTATTTTAAAAGTAAAGTCTTTTTGTAATAGTTGTTTGGATACTACATTTTAATATGCTAGTTGTGATAATTTTATGCCAAGTCAAATTTCCATAGTCTAAATTTATGTTCCTACAGTAACAGGATGGCAGGAACAATTTGGCTTCTTGGACCGTAATTTGACATTTCATTCAGATGGGCTATAGGGTGACGATGGGGTGCCCCTCACCACTCATGGTAGGAATATTTTTATCAAAAGGATTGAAAATTTGATAAGGAGAGCTTTTATCTGAGCTCCCAGGGGGAGGTAGAAAATCTTCTTAAGGGTAGGAAACCAGAAGGGGTGGGGGTGGGGAAAAGTCCAAATGATACAGTAGGAACAGGAGAAGGAATATTGTAGCCCAACATTGCGAGGAAAAATAGGTTAAGCAAACGGCTTCTAAGAAGGACACACGGCCTTAAATGTCTCTACACCAATGTGAAGAACATGGGAAACAAACAGAAGGAGCTGGAATTCTTAATGCAGCAAAATAAATAATGATATAATTGGCATTAATGAAACCTGGTGGGATGAGACTTATGATTGGAAGGTAGGTTTTGGAGGGTATAAATTCTTTCAGAGGAACAGGCCTAGTAAAAAAAAAAAGGAGGAGAAGGAGCTGCTGAAGAAATCCAGGATACACAACTGAGAAGTCAGGCTGAGAGAATCTGGGTGAGAATTAAGGGGGAGAATAATGGGAGGCATGTCACCATGGGGGTATAAATGGATCGACAAGCCAACCAAAGGAGTTGGATGATGCCACCTGTGAGCAGATGGCTACACAGTCAAAAGGGAGGGAAATCTTACATCTCTAAGCCCATCACAGCAAGGCTGGAGTGGTCCTGCCAAAGCCTTCAGGGGTGGGGTGGGGGTGGGGGAGAGAAGAGGACGCCGCTGCCTCCTCCTTTCTGCTGGGACTTGCCTTTTCCTGGTCCACTCCCCGTCGCCTTGTTTTGTGCTTGTGAGGCACCCGCGTACCCTCCCTTGCCGTAGTCTCCGGCTGCCGTGCCTTGAGTTAGGTCATCATAGCCTGGCGAGATGAGGAAGAGGAAAGAGACTCAACCCCCAGGGCAACCGGGGCAACCCCACGGGTCCCTCTGGCACGAGGCCACCCAGAGAGAGGGAAAAGCAGGACGGGTCTTCAGCCCCCTTGCCGAGCCTAGCATCTCGCCAAGTGGCCGCCAACCAGTTGGCCTGGCAGTGGCCAGAACTCCCTCCCAGCAGACTGGCTGCTGTTAAGAATAAAAGGAAGACACACTGGGAGGTAGTCAGGAAGCAACGGACAAGGAGCAGCAACACCCTCTGAATAAAACAACAACAGGGCATTGCTAAAAACAGCTTGTGAAGGTCTTCTCGTCAATCCTTCCTGGGGGGAAAGCTACAGTCTTATGTCTAGGATTGTTAGCAACCCAGTTGCTCCTCCGACCCGGCAATGAACAGCAGGGGTTGTCAATGTCTGTGTTGATCCTGTGTTTGGGTAAGAGGTGATACCTTCATAGGCCACTGATTAAAAAACAAACCATTGTGAGCTTTCATGGATCAATTTCGCCTGTTTAAGGCAAGTGCCACAAGTCCCAACATAGTGAAAGGAGGTTTGTCTTAGATGTCAAGTTCTGGGCAGGATGATTTTTGCCAGGCACATCTGCCTTGGATGAGGCAGGAGGCAGCAAGGCTGCTGTAAAGGCGCATCTGAAGCAGAGGATTGGGTTTCACGTCCTAGTCCTTAAAGCAAAGGGGCAGAGGTCATGCGCACAAACACAACTCTGCTCTATCAAAACTAGACTATGGGTGATCCCTTCATAGGCTGCTGGCACTCCTTTCAGACAGACACATTCCTTTTTGGCCAGTGAGGGTTGGGGTTGATGCAAAAAACCTAGGTCTTCCATTTAGGATTTGGGGCATAATTTGCTAAACCCACTGGGTAAAGCCAACTGGGGTCAGATTAATGAAAAAGGAGTATTACCTAGTGGTGGCTGTCCTGCTTGCTGGTGTTGAGAGTCCACGTGCCTTCTTGGTGTGGGGGGATTTGGGGGAAACGGGACACACACTTCCAAAGGGCACAACCTTGAAGGGATGGCCTGCTGCAGGCAGGAACTTTCCCCTCCTCAGGGTCAGAAGGAGGGGGAATTTCAAGGTGACCAACCCTCCATTGGTGAGACAGAAAGGGCGCCCATCCTGTCAAAAGACCTGACTCAGAAGAGAAGGCTGCTCTCAAGGAGGGATGCTTTCACTTCGGCAAGGACCCCTCAGAGCTGCAAAAAGGCGGACAGGTGGCTTTTTACCATGCTGTGAGCGAATTCGTGGGCAGGGAAAGGTCTCCCTGGATGTTCTGTGTGGCAGGCTGTGGGGTGCAAACCGTAACTGGCAGGGGAAAAGACTCTCTGGCAGCCCTCCCTGTTCTTGCGCCTCGTCTTGTTCCCCTGCCAGCCTGGACAGACAAGGGAACAAGAGGATTCCCCTTCCTCCCTCACATTTGCTTCCCTTTTACGCTGACACCTCCATAATAACCATCCTCATCGTCATTCCCCGTTTCATCCTCAGAGACACAGGAACGGTCTTGGTCAAGATATGGGTGAGAAGAAGCCCCACAGGAGCCTGGAGACCTGTTTCCCCAGGAACAAGGGCGTTCCCATTGCACGGGGACGTTTTCTGACCATGGCGTCTCCCGAAAGGCCATGCTTAGTGACGGGACTCCCCAAACAGCCACTTTCTCCCTCTTCCTCTGCACGCAGACACACCATGACCTGGGGAGATTCAAGGCCTCCCACTGACTGCATCATGACACCACCTACGAATGTCCATCTCCACCTACCGGCCTCCCTTCTAGCCTCCCCTGGGCACCCAGGGAGGACCAGATGCTGTTACCTGCTCCGTAGCTGTGCTGGCTGTAACCGCTCGCCTGCTGGAAGGGCGCCGAGGCCGTGTTTAAGCTGACACTGTGTTGCTTGGCTGAAGCTGGCGGAACCTGCAGCGAGGGGAAAGGACGCAGGTCAGAGGGCTGCCACGATCGGTGGCTGCCACCGGCAGGAGCCACCTCACTGGCACGACAAAGGAGGTGGTACCACTTCTCCCTAGGGCAGTGATGGCAAACCTTTTAGAGACCGAGTGCCCAAACTGCAATTCAAAACCCACTAATTTTTTTTGCAAAGTGCCCATACAGTAATTTACCTGTATACAGGTGGTTATGAAGGGGCAATGTCGGGTGCCCACAGAAAGGGCTCCGAGTGCCACCTTTGGCACCCGTGCCATAGGTTCGCCATCACTGCCCTAGGGACTGGGAAAGGGAGCAAACCCAGTGGCAAAAAAAAAGCAAAAACCTGTGGAGCTGCTCAGAGTCACCAGTTAAGCTCTTCTTTGCTGCAGCTCAAATACAGCAATTCTGGAGAGAGAGGCCGCTGGTGAAGATGCACAGCCAACCCTCTCTCAACCAGGCCTGGCTCTCCTCCCAGATAAAATTCTGGAGCTCACACTGATGTGCATGTTTTCTCAGGGGGGGGGGAGAGAGAGAGAGAGAGACAGCAGAGAGAGAGAAAAGTCCTAACAGGATGCAGGCTCCCCTGCAAATAAATTATGGGACATCCCAACTCAAGGTAATAATGTGTGGGTGCCAACTCAGTTTACAACAATTAAATTTACGACACAGAGGGGCTCCAGAGGCCCAGAGCTGGCATGTAACCTTTTGCCCTGCAGCCAAATACAGCTTCAGGGTGAACAAAAGGTGAACGCCCACAATTTTGACTGGAAAAACCTCAGATGTTTTCTGAGCGCCAGAAGGGTTCTCCCATCCAGCATCCCTCCACGTGGACCAGCAAGGACTCAAAACAGTGTTCGATTCCACTGCCATTACTTCGCCCACTTCTCTGGATTTCCCACTTAGTTCGCGTTCACGTGAGGAGGACATTTTGACCAGCCTCGCTTTGGTCCTCTTCTAGAGGGGTGGGGAGCAGAGAAGAAAATGACTGCACTCCTCTGCCGCTCTGCCTCCGTGTTTTGCCGACCCTGAAGACTGTTACTAGGGGGCGCGGCAGTTCAGTGGACTAAGGCTCCAAAATTGATGACGGCCAAGTCAGCCGCTCGGCAGTTCGAATCCCAGGTGCCACGCAACAAAACGAGCTCCCGCTGATCACCCCAGCTCCTGCCAACCTAGCAGTTCGAAAGCATGTAAATGCAGGTAGATAAATAGGGACCGCCATAAAAAGCGGGAAGGTAAAAACAGTGTTTCCTTGCAGCCATATCAGCCACGTGGCCACGGACTTGCACAACGCTGGCTCTTTCGGCTTGAATACGGAGATGAGCACCGCCCCCTAGAGTCGGACACGACTAGCACGCATGTGTGTGGAGGAACCTTTACCTTTACCTTTTTAAGACGGTTACTGGGTGGGATACGTAGGTTTACTGGGGTACACGCACTTGGCTGCAGAACCTGCACCCGGGCGGGCATCTGATTCCTCCCTGTGCCTTTCCGGGGGAACAGATCGCTTGCGAAGCCTCGGTCAGGCTGCCCAATCCCAAAAGTGCCTCCAGAGGAAGGGCAACGACTCCCTCTCTAGGAAAGAACCTGCCACACGCTGGAACAGATGGATGATGATGATGATGATGATGATGATGATGATGATGATGATCATCATCATCATCATCATCATCATCCTAACTGGTTGGCTGGCCAAGTGAAGAAGGGATAAAGCTTTTCTGAACATGGTAAAACATTCCTCATCTACTTGGGAGAGTTGGTAGCTGTTCGTACTTGCAAAAACAGTTTTTATAAGGCCAGAAGACTCAGAGATACTTGATTTCCACACGCAGCAGTCAGATATGTGCTTGGAAAGAATAACCACATCATAGTCTGCTGGCCTGGGACTGCTGTGCGCTCCACGAACAAAAAAGTCTGTGATGCACCGTTTGGTCCTTCCAATGGGTATGACACAATGCCAGCCTGCACATTGTGGGCCACAAAGGTGCTTGTACAGGCACGCACAGGCGCGCGCACACACACACACACACGCACGCACACACACACACACACGGAGGAGCCTCTCTGCCCTCTTAAAGAGAGCACATTCTCCACCTCTTCCTCCCTCTGAATGGCAAGAGTAACCTGATTTATACTCTGTGGGGGGAAGGCGAAGTAAGAGGGCTTTTCATCTCCCATCGCTATGTCTCAAAAAACTATGTCCATGCTGGGGAGTGCCCTGAAATCCTGGCTCCCCCTGCAAAATTCACACCCCTGTCTTGTGTCAGCCTTAGGTTTCAGTTTGCACTTTGAACTGGCCAGCTTGATCTTGAGCAGACAGACCACCAACCAACCCATGGAGGTATCCCGGAAGGACAATTAAGACAAAAGGAATATTGGCTCAGTGGAAAACGCTGTTTCTCAAATCACACTCCTGGGCTTTCCCCTCCTCCCTGAAACCCCGCTGAACCGGTGGAAGAGATCCTGCCTTTGCAACCCCTGGCTGGGAACCAAGGTCCCTGCAAAAGCGAGCGGGAGAGAAATCGCAACCCGGGCCGACGACGCAATCGGTACAACTTACAAACATGGTGGGTCCATACTGGAAGGCGCTGGGGACTCCGGGCACCCCGGCGTAATAGGGCAGCCCCGTGTAGCTGTAGCCGGGCGGCAGGGCAGGGTTGAGGAAGGGCTGCTGAGCCGTGTGGTGAGCCTGAGTCTGGTTCTGTTGCGCCTGGGACAGGGTCGTCGAAGGGGCGGGCGAGGCAGAATCTCCACGGCCAAATTTTGTTACATCACCTGCAAGGGTCAAAAAGCACCATGAAACGGGAGCCGGGAATCGTCGGGCAGCTGTTTGCAATCCGGGTGGGAAAGCCATGGTGGCCTCCCACGCAGCACGGCGGGGTCTTCCAAGGCCAACCCAAATGAGCAGCATATCCTTCTGTCCCTTGATCGCAAATGGTCCCCTGAGGGCCACAGATGTTGCCTCAAACAACTCTGGGTTGCCCAGCAGGACATCAAAGGATGGGGACCGTTCGCCCCTCGGGCTGTTGGCCTGCAGGGACCTCTCCCTCTTGGCATCCATTCCTTCCTCCCCCACTCCACCAGCAGCTGCTATGCAGACTGCAAAATTCCCTACAGGAGCCTGGTTCAGGATTACTTGTAACCCCATGCTCTACAGCAGTGGTGGCGAGCCTTTGGCACTCCAGATGTTTTGGACCACAACTCCTAGAATTCCTAAGCTAGATTGCCAATGACAAAGGACTATGGGAGTTGTGGTCCAAAACATCTGGAGTGGTGAAGGTTCGCCACTACTGCTCTCTAGGGAGTTTGATAGGTATACAATCGCAGCCGTGCAGCACAAAACAAAACAAAACTTTGATACCAAGAAATACCCTGGCTGAAATGTTTATTTTTTATGTTTATTTTAGAGTATTTAGAGTATTTTACCCTGCCTTTCTCCTTGGAAAAGGACCCAAGGCAGCTTACAGTAATGAGGGATAATAAAAAGTCCCAGTACAATTAAGACATGTTGAAGTATTTGAGAACAAGCAATTGAAGGACATCTTACAGCATTAATAGACAACATTACATTAAAGCAACACGGTTATAAGTAGTCATAAGCACAAAGTCTATGTGAACCCAGAGATTCATATAAAGTACATTATGGTAGTCCATCATTCAGAAAAAGCATGTTCACCAACTCTCTTTGAGATCTCAAGTGGCAGATATTTATACACAATAGGGAGCTGTTTGGGATATGAAGGACCAGAAATGCAAACTATCTTGACGATGAGATGAAATGCGTTCATTAAAGAACAGCTGTTGGGCAGTTATAGGGATGCTCTGACAGCAGAGGGGCCGATGGACTCTGCTCGTCACAGAAGGGCAAGCCAAATGCCACTCGGTGGGTGGCTCTGAAGCCCCGCAGGACTCTCTGAGGTTGCTTCTTCTGAAAGAGAGACCAACCCATCTAACAACCCCCCACCAGCCTCCCCAGAAGTTCCTCTTACCTGAGTAAGGATTGTTAGCAAGGCTCCCTTCTCTGCCTGTCAAAGTGGCCGGGGCGGGAAATGTAATTCCATAGTAATCCTGGAGGAAAAGGAAAAGGAACATCGGAACCCGTGGTTTTAAAGCTTAGACCCAGAATGAAAGCGCATCTCGGCATCTCTTGCCGGCCTTGCACAGACGACGTTAGAAGGACCGGCGAGAAAAACAGCTCCGCGGGGCTTTCTCCAGCTCACAGGATGCTGGGAACTGGGATGCTTCATCACAAGCAGGTATTTGGACCTGATCAGAGCCACTTATTCATCACAGCTCAACTACCCTCTGAATCCTGCCCAAGAATGAAATAGCATCTTCCGTGGATACATTTTTAGAAGTACAATTATCCCCTTAGTGGTGCACTGGATACAGTGACAGACTAGGACTCCCAGGAAAACCCACTGGGAGAGCGGAGCCAGTAAAACCATTCCTGAAATAACTCACTTACACTGAAGGCTCGGTTAGGGTTGCTATAAGTTAGTTTTAACCTGACAACTCACGGTATAACAAGGACGACGACAACAACCACCGCCGCCCAGAGTGGCCTTTGTTGCTAGATGGGCGGTATATAAATCCAATAAATCCAATAAATCCAATAAATAAATAAATAAATAAATAAATAAATAAATAAATAAATAAATAAATAAATAAACAAACAAACAAACAAACAAACAAACCCCCACCTATCGCGGGGGTTAGGGACCCAACCCAACCCACAATAATTGAAAATCCGCAATATGTGGATGCCGGGTCAGGTCGGGACTGGGGAGGCTCTGGTACTTACCCCAGTCCTGGTGCTGCCCCGAAAGGGCCTGCAAGGGGCTTTCTGGACCCTCAGAGACTCCAAAAATGCTTTCTAGTGACCCGGAAGTCACTTCTGGTTTGTGGGGAAGCACTTTTGGGGCCTCCGACGGGCCCGGGTAAGGCTTTTTCTCCTTACCCCAGGGGGGCCTTTTTTATATATATACTGTGGACCCGCAATATACCGGGACCGCAGAATATGAGCCGCGAAAGGGCGGGGGACACTGTATCATCATCATCATCATCATCATCATCATCATCATCATCATCATCATCATCATCATCATCATCAACATCCACCCACCCACCCACCCATCCATCCATCCATCCATCCATCCATCCATACATACATACATACATGGCAAATTGGATAGGATTTGGTTTCTGGTTGAAACCATAGCAGTATTGTTAAATATAGGAAATGGTTCAAAAATTATTACATAATTCAACAGAAGTAGATTTGTAAAATGTTTGCTGTCTCTTCTTTATAATTTTTTTGTTATATAGTATAAACATTTATAGCCAACCCTAGGTCACAGGATCCCAAAGGTCACATACTGCAGAAATAAATGTACCTAGAAAGCTGCATAAAAACCCTTTTAGACAAAAAGGTATTTTAAAAATCCAAAAAGTCGAATACAAAATGAAACCATTAATGAGATTAAAAACATTGCACAAGAACGTGTGCAGGCCAAGAATCCTGAGGGATCAAAGAGACTGTAGCTTCTGCAAATTCCTGAGACGATTAGAGCCTTAGAAAGCAGAACGGCCTCGAGACTGGCAGTATTTTAGAAAGCAGAGGAGTACAGAACAAGAGACAATTCAAGGGGAGAATGCCAATGCGCTTGCTTAATAGTCTTTTGAATAATTAGGAAAACGCCCTGCATAGACAAATAAATGCCTAATTGTAATATATATGCGATGCATAAACGGGAGGGGGCGCCTGCTAAGGAGCTCTATGGAGGCGTACCGGGAAGAATGGGAATCTCGGAGCCGAGTCCCATCTGTACCCAGCCGGCTGGGAATAGGGAATAAATAATGGGCTTATATTCTGATCACTGTGTCCTCTTCCCCTGTGGCATGGGCACTCTTTTTGCAAAAAGATGTTAATAATCAAGTGTTGCTTGGAGTCGTGTTGGCGGTTTATTTCTTTTTTAGAAGCTGTAATAGGTGGACAATTTCCCCACAATCCTTAACCCTCAAAAGCTCCAATAAAGAAGCACGTTTTGATTTGGCATGGAAAGGGTGCCAATTTTGGTGCCAACCCAGTTTTCGGGGGAGGGGGAAGGGAGGCATTCCACATTGGACTCCACACCGCCACATGTCCTCGGTGGGTTTTCCCGTCTTAGCGATCTGGCAGGACAATACAGGGAGAGGCGCTCCTTCCGATATACAGTGGACCCTCATATCACAAACGGTTTGTATAACATAAAATCTGTACAACATAAAAAATTCCAGAGACAGGGGAAATTTGCTTAACAGAATCGTCTATGGGGCGAATCCGTACAACATAAAAATGGTCGCGATTCGGGATTACTCTGTTTTCAACGCCTTCCTATGGGAAATTTGTACAAAGGAAAATTTGCTTAACAGAATTTCATTTGGAACGAATTAATTCCTTTATACAAGGTACCACTGCATATCCAAGTTCTCCCAACTGTCCTTGGACAGAGAAACCGGCATGCAGAACAGGCGGGAAAGGAAAAACTCAGGAGACTTGGATCTGAACTGCAAGGCAAGTTTGGGGTTGAAATTTAGCACGTTGTCCAAGTCTACCTCCTTTCCTTTCTGACCTTGCACTGATAAGAGGGCTACAAAAACAAGCCGAGACGTCTAAATCTGCCAAAAGAATTGAGTTAAAAATATGCCTCTTTACAAGCTCCCCGGCTGCGTAGCTGCGGCAAAGGAAGGAAAACACTTCCTCCCTCCCTCCCGGCCCATATTTGGAGTTCCCCTTCTTGGTTTCCTTCCAGCCAGCTCCGGTTTCACTATCTCAGTTTCAAAACGATCATTTTCTGGTTTCCAAAACCGGGACAGCCAGCCAAGAACCAAGTTGGGAATCCACCACCATAGGGTAGAGGAAAGTGCCTCTCGGTCACTGTTGTGACTGCATAAGGATTTGAAGGATTGCATCACACAGACACACACCCCCAAAGGAGCCTTCTCGGCTTTTAAGGTCTTCTGGGGAGGCCCTTCTCTGGGTTCCACCACCTTATCAGGCTCATTTGGCAGCAGGGCCTTCTCGGTGGCGTTGGGATGACCTACCCCCCCCCCCCCCGGAACCCAGGCTGGCCCCCTCCATCCTAAGGCAAATAACATCCTCTTCAGGCAGGACTTTAAGCAAAAAAAAAAAAAAAAAAAGGGGGGGGGAGGCTAGGGGAATCCCTTTATTAAAAAAAGCTTTAAAATGATTTTTAAAATGTTTATAATATATAGTTTCATATGTTATTGCTGTATGGTTTTCAGGGTTGTAAGCTGCCCCCTGGTCCCCAACGGGGAGAAAGGAAGCCTATAAATAAAATAAAATACTACCTATTCAGTCTTACTAATACTATTCACACAGCGTGCACTGGCTGCAGGGTGTGTGTTGGTGGGTGCTTTTTATAAACTACATGAACTATGACAAACCAGCCCCAAAGCAGACATGATGTTTATCTATGTGTTAGCATTTCATGAACCAGACGCATATATGCCAAATATTTTGTTTTCGACACCTGGCCACTTTTTAAATTCCTTGATTTTTTAAAAAAAAGAAAAATTGAATTTCATCCAGTCCCAAGAATGCGAACCAGTATTAAAATCTGGGGTAGGGGTGGGAGAGAGACAGCATTTTAACACAAACAAAAGATCTGTCTTTTGGTGGGGTTTTTTTTGTTTTTGTTGTTTTTTTGCAAACTAACACCTCAGGCCTGAAACTGCAGAAAAACTGTTCAGCCGGACTTGAGACCTCTTGTAGCTTTCGTGGAAAAGAAGCCGTCTGCTCAAATTGGGACTGGTCTCCAGGTTAAGGATCTTAAATGTTGTGAGAGTCCTGCTACCTGCCCAAATTCCATTCATGATCCCGTTTCCCCGTTGCTTTCTGTCGCTGCCATTGGAGTCTGTGGAACTCCCTGCCACAGGATGTGGTGATGGCATCTGGCCTGGATGCCTTCAAAAGGGGATTGGACAGATTCCTGGAGGAAAAGTCCATCACAGGTTACAAACCATGATGGAGATGTGTAATCTCCAGGCTTAAAACTGGGGTACTTCAAGGGCCAGATGCAGGGGAGTGGTATCAGGAGACAGAGACCTAGTCTTGTGCGCTCCCAGACGCATCTGGTGGGGGCACTGTGAGATCCAGGAAGCTGGACTAGATGGGCCATTGGCCTGATCCAGCATGGCTCTTCTTATGAGGTGTTATATTCACAAATCTCCCACTGGCGGATCCCAGTCTGGCAGCTTCGGGGAGGGCAATCGTCTGCAATTAAGCACCCTTTAACCCACAACAAACCCGATAGTGGGGCACCCTCTGCCATCACGGGGACACCCACAAATGCAGCGTGTTCTCCTCCACCCCTAGTGACCTTGTTTTACTGCCCGCCAGGCTTGCAAAAGAAGCCCCCCCCCCCGAGTTCTTTGTGCACCACTGCAACCCCTCTTCCTCCTACGGCAAGCCTTGTCACGTCGGGCACAGCCACTGGCCGGCTGAGTGTCGGGTGGGGTGGGGCGAGGGCTCCCTGTGTGTGTGGGCAACTGCCTCCTCCCTCCCAGAAGTGAGGAAGAGGCAGGGAAAGGGTTTATTCTGCACCCTCTCCCAAATCAACAGGACTTCTGTGTTCATCAGGACTAAAAGTCCCAGAATAAACAGAGCACAGCTGCTTCAGGCCTTCCAGATGTAGTCCAAAAAAACAAAACAAAACGCAAACACCTGTATCCCCTGGGCAATACTGCGGCAGGTTTTAAAGGCGGGACATGCATTTTGCAGTAGTTATCTGCTGTTGAGATGCCTTTGACGTGCAGCCCTCTGAAATCTGAAAAGTCTTGTCAACAACCTTGCTCCTCTCCTAAACTGAAGGTTGTGGTTTTCTCCATGGAATCAGCTCATCTCATCCTTGGTAAAAGGAGTGGAGCATCCACAGACAATGGTAGTATAGGAGAGAACACTCTCAGGATGCCGAATGAAAGTTTATTAAAAGAGCCCAACGCGTTTTGGCCCAAATGGCCTTCTTCAGGGACTTTTTCACTATAGAAAAGGGTAACATTTAAAAGACATAGAGTCAGAGAATTTTATATATGAACAACAAACAAAAACATTACTTATCAAATACATAATTAACACTTAGAATGCTGAAACAGTATACATAATGGTCAACACTAAGTATTACCCTTTTCTATAGTGAAAAAGTCCCGGAAAAAGGCCATTTGGGCCATTGAAACGCGTTGGGCTCTTTTAATAAACTTTCATTCAGCATCCTGAGAGTGTTCTCTCCTATACTACCATCTCATCCTTGGGTCTTCCTCCTTTTCTGATGTCCCCCCCCCCCACCTTTTCCGGAATCGTGCTCTTTCCCAGAGAATCCTACCTTCTCTCGATGTGCTCCAAAACAAGAGCTTCAGCCTTGACTTGATCCAGAAACCCACCCAGCCTCTTTTTGTCTTTCTAGAAGACGAGGGTCTTCATTAAAGTTCCTCACTCACCCACTGTACAGTGGGCCCTCGTATAACGGTTTGTATAATATAAAATCTGTACAACATAAAAAATTCTGGAGATAGGGGAAATTTGCTTAACAGAACAGTCTATGGGGCGAATCCATACAATATAAAAATGGTTGCGATTAGGGATTACTCTGTTTTCAATGCATTCCTATGGGAAAATTGTATAAAGGAAAATTTGCTTCACATACTTTCATTTGGAACGAATTAATTCCTTTATACAAGGTACCACTGTGTTTCAAATTAACACCCTTTTCTTTTCCTAGCCGTTTTCCGGTTTTCACATTCATGCGCAATAATTAGGTATTCAGGGGCATTGCTAGTTTTCCAATACCGCTACCTTACCTTCCCCTAATAAATCTACCTGAACAGATGAATGGCTCAACATTTATACGAAGAAACATCTCAGAAGGCAGACTATTATTTCCTGTTGTTTGCCCCCAACAAAAAGGAACACCTCTGGTTCCTTCAGGTACAGGAAAACTTGGAGCAGGTCGCTAGAATATATACACTCGGCAACATGCGCCCATTGCGAGTACGTGGGGGGGTGGGGGGGCTAGGGAGGATGCAAACCACCTCGAGAACCACTGCAAGATCGAGAGCTGAAAACAGCTTTTAGAATCAAAGGACCACAGAGTAACGACAAAGTGGAAAGTGAAAATGAAACCAGGGGAATTCGGGAGGACTTGAAATAGTGATGAATGAAAACATGTCCCACAAAATAAATAGAGGGAGATGGGAGAGAGGCACAACTCAAGGCTGGATCACAGAACAGTCAGACCTGCTGGATCTGCTCCACGGAAGACAGCCATGGCCCTCAACCGGCAGGAGACAGCTATGCTCATTTACCTGGGACTTATGTTCTCGGCTCAAGCCACAGCGCTGGACTGCAACTTTCTGAAACTCGAGCAAGAAAGATTTAATAGGCAGAGCCTAGAACTGCTGAAAGGGATGAGCTCCAAGTTCTCTCCAACGTGCCTGGAGCAGATGCCTGAATTCAGTTTTCCTGCAAGGACCCTGAAAACCCGCGACTCACAGCTGGCCACTAAAGCCATCTATGAAATCCTCGGTGGTTTTTTTGGCCTCCTAAGCAGTGACATGCTGGAGGCGTCCTGGGAAGTCACGCTCAGAGACAGGTCAGTCCCTGCTCTCCAGAATGCCAGTCTCTGTTGCATGGGAGGGGGGTGGGTGCCCATGCACTGGGCAAGAGGGTTAGGGTTAGGGTTAGGGTTAGGGTTAGAATGACAAGGATCACCCTTCCCTCTCAACTTCACTGTCTTATGATTACAGGTTCCTCAACAGGCTGTTTGCACAAACGGAGCGCATCAAAAAGTGCCTCGAGCAAAGAAAAGAAACCTTGAACAAAGAGGAACTGGCGAACAAGCAGAAGCTGAAAAGATATTTCCAGAGGATCAGAACTTTCCTCAAAGAGAAATCACGCAACGCTTGCGCTTATGAGAGCGTGCAACTGGAATTCCAGATGGGTTTCGTGTACATTGATGCACTAACAAAGAAAATGAACGCTGGGACTCAGTAGGACTGGAATGTTATGCAATCATGTGTGAATATGTATTTATTTGTGTATTTATTGTTTATTTATTATTTTTACCGCTTTTATAGCTTATTTATGAAATTTTGATATAAAGTTTCTCTATTTTTCAAGCTATACAGTGCTCAAGACTGGTTAACTTGCAAGTGTTATTTTGATGAGTTACCTTAAAAACATTTCTGCAAACACACAACACAACCCCGAAACAAACTGTATCCTACTGAAGAAATAACTAGGCATTACTTTTACATGTCAACAAAATGTGTCAGCACCCAGTTCAGGAAAGTGTCTACTTGAGTAGTGAGGATGATGCAAAAATTACTGAGCAGAGCGAGGAGTTAGTCACTAGCACTCCAACAGAAGGATGCAAGAGGCAAGCTAATGATGCAACTGGACTCAAAAGACTGCATCAGAAAAACATCTATAAATGCTTGTATGCAAATGCCAGAAGCCTCCAGAACAAAATAGGGGAGCTGGAATACTTAGCAGTAGATAAAAATATTGATATTATTGGCATCACTGAAACCTGGTGGATGGATGATAACCAATGGGATGCAGTTATCACAGGCTACAAACTGTACAGGAAGGACAGGAAGGGACAAACGGGAGGTGTTGTAGCCCTGTATGTCAAAGAAGTGATAAAATCATACAAATTGGAATATCCAGGTGATTTGGAGTCACCATTAGAAACTCTGCAAGTAAGAGTATCAGGCCACAAGGATGGCCGAACAGTAGGCATAGGCTATCGGCCTCTGACCCAACGAAGCCCCTGAGGGGGACTGGCAGTTGGAGAATGTTGTAAAAGAGGCATCCAAGAAAGGAAGCCTGGTTATAATGGGGGAGTTCAATTACCCTCACATAGACTGGCTGAGCTGTTGTTCAGCACATGATAAAGAGATAAAGTTCCTAGATATGCCAAATGATTGTTCCCTGGCACAGATGGTTGAAGACCCAACTGGAGGTAAAAGAATCCTTGACCTGATGCAAAGTTTTGCACCAGGATCTGGTGCAAAATGTTAATGTGACTGATCCAATAGGGAACAGTGACCACAACACAATTACTTTTAATTTAATCACAGCCTGCAAATCCCGGATAAAATCTAACAGAAGTCTTAAATTTTCAAAAAGGAAATTTCCCAAAGATGAGGAAACTAGTAAAAAGAAGCTGAAAGGGAAAATTGAGAGAGTCCAAACACTCCAAGAGGCATGAAGGCTGTTCACAAAAACAATAACAGAGGCCCAGTTGGAATGCAGACCCAAAAGGGAAAAGGGCACTGCCAGGTCCAAGAGGAGGACTCCGATGTGGCTTATCGGAGCTGTTTGGGAAGTGCTCAAAGCTCATTTAGAAGACGGAAGGCTTATCCAACAAGAACGACAGGCAGAAACATAAATCCTGTGAGAACAAATGCAAGGCAACAATAAGGAAAGGAAAGCAAGACTCTGAGGAGTGTATAGCTAAAAACTAGAGATGGGCATGAAATGAATTTTTTTTGTTCCGTTATTTATTTTATTTTATTTTATTTTATTTTTATACCGCCCATCTTCCAACTGGAACTCTGGGAGGTTTACAAATAGTTAAAAACAGCAATCTAAACAGCAATTATTCATTATTCATTTGGTAACGAAACGAATAACAAAGCCCAGAGTAATTTAGGAATGAAACAAACCGAACCGGAAAAAAACTGGTTCAGTTCGGTTCATTTCGTTCTTCCCGGGCTGTCATCACCAGCGGGGGAGGACTCTCTAGAGAGAGCCCCATTCTCCCCTCTGCAAGCGGAGGCGAGGCCACAGCTCTCTCACAACTGATATCTGCAGCAAGGGGAGGGTGGCGGAGGGCGGTCCAGAGAGGCACTGGTCTTGCCGCCACCGCGGGGGAAGATCCCTTTAGAGAGACCCCCGTTCGCGCCTCTGCATGCAGTGCTAGGAATCATCTACAAATAAAACAGCCAACATTATAATACCATTGTACGAAACAATAGTAAGGCCACACCTGGAATATTGTGCACAGTTCTGGTCACCGCATCTCAAAAAAGACAGAGTGGAACTGGAAAAGGTGCAGAAGAGAGAGACTAAAACGATTACAGGCCCGGGGCACCTCCCTTATGAGGAAAGGCTAAAACATTTGCGGCTCTTTAGTCTGGAAAAGAAGCGCCTGAGGGGGGATATGATTGAGACGTATAAAATAATGCAGGGCATGAGTCAAGTGGACAGAGGGAAGCTCCTCTCCATCTCACAAAATACCAGAACTAGGGGACATATACTCAAATTGAGGGTTGGGAGAGTGATAACTGACAAAGGGGAAAAATTACCCAGTGTATTTTTAGACTGTGGAACTCCTTGCCACAGGAGGTGGTGATGGCATCTGACCTGGATGCCTTCAAAAGGGAATGGAAAGATTCCTGCAGGATAAATCCATCCCAGGTGACAAACCATGATGGAGATGTATCATCTCCAAGCTTAAAACCGGGGTACTTCAAGGGGCAGATGCAGGGGAGTGGTATCAGGAGACAGAGATCTAGTCTCGTGCACTCCCAGACACATTTGGTGGGGCCACTGTGAGATATAAGAAACTGGACCAGATGGGCCTTTGGCCTGATCCAGCAGAGCTCTTCTTGTGTTCTTATGGTTTTTTTTTTATCCTGTTTCTTCTTAGTGGTGTTTTATTATCTCAAAAAGTAACAGGAAATTATATGTTCCGTGAAACAAACAAGGGAGCACCTTCTTGTTTCAATACAGGATCAAAACTACACATGCCTACCTAAACTTCCACAGCTTGAAAGGCATTTTTAAGAACTTCATTCACACTTTGAACCAAAGCCAGAATTGAAGATTATCTTGCAGCTTCAGATGGCAAGAAATACTATTAAGACAGCAGGCAAGTAAAGTCTTGCTATTTGTCTCCATGACCTCCAGAGCAGGAGGAGCTGTCTCAAGCGGTCCAATTAATTTTACTGCTTCAGCCAAAGGGGTTGGTCTAATGCCTTTTATTACAGAAGATGGACTAAAAACAAAACCATGAAGCCTTTGAAAATTAAATGAACATTTGACCTGGAGAAACATCTCCGCTGAGAAGTCTTATCAATGTTACCCAGTAGGCAGTCAGTCCATGAGTTAAGCAGAAGAGCAGCATAAGCCATGGAGTGTTGATTAATGGTTGTAAAATGGATCAGCAGCACTAAAAACAGTTTAAAGGGTTTTTCAATTTCAGTTACTCCTGCCGGCCACCTCGGAAGCTTGTTAGGTCACAGAAGCATCTTTCCAAATCAATGAATAATAAAAACGACAATGGCCTTTCTAAATTGTTCCACCTGATAAGAACGTAAGAACATAAGAAGAGCCATGCTGGATCAGGCCAAAGGCCCATCTAGTCCAGCTTCCTGGATCTCACAGTGGCCCCACCAGATGCGTTTGGGAGCACATGAGACTAGATCTCTGTCTCCTGATACCACTCCCCTGCATCTGGCCTTTGAAGTACCCTAGTTTTAAGCCTGGAGATGACACATCTCCATCATGGTTTGTAACCTGTGATGGACTTCTCCTGCAGGAATCTGTTCAATCCCCTTTTGAAGGCATCTGGGCCAGATGGCATCACCACAGTGATGGCAGTGTGCAGGTACAATGCAGACTGTTCAGTGCATCACAAGCGTAGAATACATACTGAAAGCACAGAGTGGAACTGGGCTGGATTCACCCAGAAAGCTCTGCCACTGTTATGCACTGCCAGGTCATGGAGTCCCAGAGGACCTTGTTAGTTGGGTCAAACTGCTCAATGAATTGCTGAAGAGCCATGTGCAGGCCAGTGCTGGTACACTGAAGGATTTTCCTATCACGGCTGGGATCGACACTCTCTCATACCAAGGATTGGCACTCTCACCACTTCTTTTTATTCTGCTTATGGATGCAGTCACTTGTGATCTGCAGAATCTGGCATCCTGGACACACCTTTACACGGATGATGTCATGATTGCACTGGAGAGTAAAGCAAATCTTGAGCGCCCAGCCCAAGCATGGAGTGACTGCCTAGCAATATGAGGAAGATGTAGTATCTGCTGACTGACCCAAATGAATGTGGCGCAATCCAAATCTGTGGTATCGACCTCACGAGAACTAAGGAGTTCAAATGCCTCAGTTCTGCAATCACAGCCAACAGGAGTCTGAATTAGGGATAGGCAATTTGTTTCGGAACCTACCAGTTCAAAAACAACCCATGCAAGCCCAGGTGTTCGGAAGCCTCCGACAAACAAGCAGCCAATCACTTACCTTGTTCGGTGCCCACACGGGGCTGAGCACCAACAAGGAAGCAGACTCCAATGTCATCTTTGCTTCTCCCTGGTGCTGGCCAATCAAACAGGGAGGTGGGATGATGGCTGTCCCTGCAAAGCTCCTGATTGGCCAGTACCGCAGAGAAGCAAAGATGACAGAATTTAACCCTGCACAAGCCCAGACCAAGGTAAGAGATTGGCTGTTTTTGTGTCAGAAGCTTCAGGACACTACCTGGGTTCACGTGAGTGGTGGAACCAGTAGGTTCTGAAACGAATTGCCCATACCTAGTCTGAATCACAAAGCCACATCAAAGATCAGTGATGCCTGGCAAAAATGGTGTATGGCATCAAGAGTCATGTGCAACAAAAAGATCATTGACCATTTCAAGGGGAAAAAAATCTATCACACCATTGTATGACCTGTTGCACTCCTTGGTGCAGAATGCTGGCTGGTGACTGCAGATGTTGAACGTTGCCTTGCTGTCATGAAGACAAAGATGCTGTGATGAGCCTCCGGCATGCAAAACAATCAGGTGCATAACAATGACATCTCAATGAAGCTGTTTGGATGAAGCTGTTTGGATGAACAGCGAAACGTTTCTATCTCTCAAAAAAGAAGTCCAGTAGCCATGACTCAACTCCCAGATAAACGCACCTGGATGACTGAGAATCTTCACAGACGTAATGACATCTCAACTAAATATGGCACTGCACCAATCGCCGACAGGACGTGTCAAGCCCGACAGCAATGGTATGGACTTGTCTCGCACGCCGACGAGGAAACTCTGGCCAAAAAAGGGTCTCATCCTGGAGGTGAGCGGACCCCCAACTGAGAGGGATGACCAAAACAGGACTGGTTGAGCACTCTTGTCAATGACATGAAGTTGTCCTGGGATCACCTAGCCCATGACTGTGCAAAGTGGAAGACAAAAACTAGACTAGTGGACCCTGCCACCAAGTGGGACAGGCGTGAAGAAGAGGAAGCTCCGTCATCAGCAGAGGAAAACAAGGCTGTGTTGGAATGGAAGGAGTGCTGACACCCCTGCCAACTTGTGTGCCCCAGTCTCAACTCGCCGCGAGATCAGCAAAATCTCCTACTGCTCGCCTGAATTCAAGGACTTGCTAGCCTCAAAAAACAAATTTACCGACCTCCAGTCTAGAGAAGATCAGAGCTAGTATATATTCTATACCACATACGAGAACCAACGTGATCTAGTGGAGAGAGAAGTCAGGACACACCTCTGTGTGGACATGGAAACTCATCGGGATCTGGGAGCAATTATGAAATGGCTCCTTAAGTTCTCACACCCTCTGAAGAAGATACTTATGAGATGTCTCTTGATGGCACATGACATACAGTATATCTGTAAGCACACTCTGAGCAGTTTACAAAATAAATAAACAGGTGACATATTCTGCCACCCCACCTGCAATCTGGGTACTCATTTTACCAGCCTCAGAAGGATGGAAGGTTGAGTGAACCTGAGATAGATGCCCAGGTTACGAGCACAGTTTTGGCTGTGGTACAATAGTTTAACCATTGCACCACAAGGTTGTATGCCACAAGGTTTATATAGGCCTTTTGCAAACAGAAATGTTTGAAGCTGACACATGTTCAAAACAGTTTCTCAGTTGCCTCTGGTGGGCATTCTACGATGGTGCTCACAGAATACTTAAAGGAACAGGTGCGGACAAGTAAACGTAGACACCAAACAGTATTAAAAAGGCCTCCTTAAAACCAGGAGAAATCTCAAATCCTTTTTCTCATTTACAGACATTTAGTGGAAGTGTACTACAACGAAGGCTGGGATGTTGTCCTTATTTTTAATGGAAAGCTTTTATCCCATGGCTCTGGGGAAAACAAAGGAACAGGACCTTACAGGACACTCTTGCCGTCTCCCCACCACCACCTCCACCACCACCTTTTGCAAAACACCAACGAAATGCCACTTACCAAGGGCAGCCGGGACTGGAGCATCTGAAGATCATCGTAACCATAAATCTGCTTAAAGACGAGAGAGAACAAGGGGAAACATAACAAACACAAATATTAAGAAGTAATCCTCTCTTTCCATTACTTGATTCAATGCTGTTGGGTGCTTCAAGCCAAGCTTGTAAAAAAAAATGTCAAGATTACTAGAGCTGGCTAATTCAGACAGCATCTTGGTGAAGAACTGCCATATTAAGAACTGTGACAACTCAAGCCTAGGGCTTGATCATACTTTACTCTATGAACTGCAACAAACTTTTGAGTTACTGGTGACAGGAAAAAGGATCGAATTTTGGATCGAATTAATAATAATAATAATAATAATAATAATAATAATAATAATAATAATAATAATAATAATAATAATAATAATAATAATAATAATAATAATAATAATAATAATAATAATAATAATAATAATAATAATAATAATAATAATAATAATAATAATAATAATAATGGCTTAAAATCCTGTTTGTGGAGCAAAAACTGTCTGATTGCCCTCCCCAGAGGTCTTGAGGTTCCAGTGACAACTTTTTTTGTCAAGGGGAACCTATAGGAGGCTCTGGGATAGGAGGGGATCTTTAATTAATGAAAACCTCTGCTGTCCCAGTAAAGCCATTTGGGAATTAAAGGATGTTCACCCTGTCCTGCCACCACCGACAGCTTCTCCACGGCCAACCGGATCCCACAGGAGACTTGCAACTTTGAGGGTATGGCTTGAAAGTTGATTATATAAAAATTGTTGGGGCTCAAAAAACCCAATCACAACATACGTTAAGGAACGGGATTTCAACCTATAAACCCACTGTCTCTGCAAGTCTACAACGCGGTACAGTGAAGCTCACAACACACCCTGCAGGGAGGATTACAAGAGCTCATTTCTCACTGCCAGATTCAGCTCATTTAATACGCAACTTCTGACTACCACGGTTACTAAATGCATGGGCTGAAATTATCAGCTGAACCAAGAGAGATCTACAAGCTGAACACCCACCTAAGGCGAAAAATCACCTAAGCTGATAGAGCCTTCTATGCATTCTCCATCCCGATCCAAGACCTGTCCTGCTGAATAGAGATGGGCACGAAATGATTTTTTTTGTTTTGTTTTTCATTTTGTTTCCTAACAAAACAAAAAACAAACTGCCCCCTCAAAGAAAAATGAAACAAAACGTTTCGGGAAACCGCTTTAAAAAGCTGGCGGTTTCCTCCCCAACACGCCCGATGGGGTGAAGGAAATTGCAGACTTTTTAAAACCTTTTTTTTTTTTTTGCCAACTGAAGCCCCGCACGCCAGCTGATCGGCACTTGGGGCAGCAAAAAAGTTGCACTAAACGGAAAAACAAAAAACGAAACAACTTTTTAAAAAAGAGTTAGTTTCATATGAAACAAACCCCCTTCCCCAAACAAGAAACAAAACGAAAAAGATTTTTTTTCTCCGTTTCGTGCCCATCTCTACTGCTGAACTAAGAGATAACAGTCATCTTCAACCTCACGGGAATGGCATGGAACAGTCATTCTCAGGAGAGGTGCTCAGCTGAGGACCCTCCACCAAGTTCAAGTTCAGAGGAAGAAGAAGCACCACAAAGACCACCACCGCCAGCTGTGGGCAAAGGGGTTTAATTCCAGAAGGCCCATTCGATGACCACTGGCCTCGTGGCAGAGCCGCCACCACTGAGGCCCAACAGGTCACGGACAGGTCCCCCACATGGAGGCACAAGGAAACTGCTTACTGGGTAGGCTGGCAGGAGTCCTCCGGGTCCGACAATGTACTGGTTGTGTAACAGGGGTGGTACGCCTTGGGGCAGATTAGGGGGTGCTTTGCCTGTGGAGCCAAAAGAAACATCTTTATAAAACAAGCCACGCTTGGGGTGGAATGCAATGAATCATAGAATCACAGAGTTGGAAGAGACCTCAAGAGCCACCCAGTCCAACCCCCCACCGAAAATCAGTTTGAGTGTATGTGGGGGGGGCAGGGGGTAGGGATGGGGGGGGAGAGAGAGACTAATGGGGAGTCATGTTCTGAAATACCCTCCCTGACAAGCTCTCTGTTCAAGGTGCCTCCTCACTGCGATGTAATGAGTGAATATTCAAAATGTTACCTCCCCAACCCATTTCCCTCCTGCTCTTCTGACTCCAAACACTGAGATAGTGCTTTCTGCCGTGGCAACGGTGGACAATGTGTGCTCACAAACAACCTGCAGGCCACGTACCCATAACTACATTTGATGATTTCCCAGGTGACCCCCTAACCTTAATTTTTATATTTTCCTGGGGGAGAAGGGGCATAAAACACTTGTTTCTTTTTTTACTGCTCCACCAGGATTGAAACAGGTCAAGGGTGGCCGTTTATTCATAGGGCCCCCTGGAAGTCAAAGGCAACCTGAAGGCACCTAAAACCCGGCATCAAGTACCAGTGGTTTAGTGGGGAAGATCTAGAGACACCCCCCCGCCCCCGCCCCCCAAAGATCAATGCTAGTAGACATCCAATTTCTGTTTTGATATTTTTTTTCCTTCCAGAGTGTAGCTATCTGGTGCCTGGTGTGATTCAGAGGAATGTTGTGGGCAAAAATGTGTCCCTCCAGCCCCATGAAAGTGGCCCGCTTCCATGACACGGGATGCCTTTGGCTCTGGGCACGCCCCCCCCCCCCAAACCTCCAGGAATTCATCAGCCCATGTCAGCTTCTTGGTTTTTTTTAAAAAAAGGATACTGGGGCAGCCTCCCATTTTCTGCCCCAATTTCTTCCACATTCGGTGTTCTCCACCTCCCATCTTTTATTTACTCTTGCTCTTCCTTATCTTTGGTTGTAAATACTCTATTCCAAGGGATGAGGAGTCCTTTTGCAACGATCTGCCTCCTTTGGATCAAGGGCCATGACAACGAGGGTCATGGATATTCCCCTGGTTTCAACCTTCTGCACCTCCTTTGGGAAAGAAACCACCCACCTTTCCGGCAATATCCACCTCGGTCTCAAAATGGAACACATATAAAAATACCCTCCTTAAACTGGCCCATCATTCCAGGGCTCAAAATGACCGGGCTTTTTTCTCCCCCGCTCCGTTTTCCAGCAAAAGAGAACATAACTGAACGCAAAGGAGTTGGGTTTTGCATTATGAAACGCTACCTGCCCCAAGGTGCTTTGCATGGGTTTCTGCTGATGTAGTGCAACTCCATGAGTTTCATTAATGCCAAATGAAAAAAAAAAGTTTATCCTATTTTGCCGAAGGGATGCGTATTTTTCAACTGACAGCAAAGACTTCTATTTATCGTTGGCATAAGGAGAAGAACCATTTTCTCCTTACTTTGCCTCAATAAATCGGACTTTATGTTGAGTTCCACACAATTGTGGGTAAATCGGAATCAAAGTATCTTGCCACACCCTGGAGAAGCCTGCTTGACGATGTTCCATGCTGGCCAGCTTGCATCCACTTTTCTGCTCTGCTCTGTCAGGAAGGGGTACCGTGACCCAACTGGCATAGAACAGGGCATTCATCCTGTTTTCGTAAATGTGCTTCATTATGTGCAATATAAATTTGTGAACCAGCCTTCCACGATGTGATGCCGTTGGCCATTCTGGCTGACAATGGTGGGTGTTGTAGAAAGACACATCTGGATGTCATTAGGCTGGCACAGCTGTAGGCAGAGGATAGGCTGACGCAGAAAGTATAGAAAAAGGAGAAACTCTGACCGTGGATTTCACAGGATCTTCATCTGTCCAAGGAAGTCTTAACTACAGGCCGATCCTAGCAATGCAGTTTTGACTCAAGATGGGCACGAACCACCTGTTTTACAGCCAAACACGTGTCCGGCACTTCTGACCACGACCTCTGCAAGCAGGCACCCACTCAGAGAGGGCACCCCAGCTTTCCTGCCCCTCCTCCTCTAAGCACTATCTCAGGAGGACAACCGTTTGGTCAAGAAACAAACTGGTACGAAGCACCAAAGTGGTTCGTGCCCATGTCTGGTTTTAACTATGAACTATGAAACACACTCTCTGTGTATGTGTCTATGAGAGAGACAGTGATAAGCAAATCCCATGCAAATACAAAGATGCTAAACAATCTTAAACTGCTGGATAGCTCACTCTTCAGTTGGCAGACTGTAGACCCAGAGGTTGGAAGTTCAGTTCCCCACTGCGGCCTCCTTGACAACGGATGGAATTGATGATCAATAGGGTCCCCTTCAGCTCAAAGATTATTATTATTATTATTATTATTATTATTATTATTATTATTATTATTATTATTATTATTATTATTATTATTATTATTAATAATAATAATAATAATAATAATAATAATAATAAATTTATTTATTTATTTATTTATTTATTTATTTATTTATTTATTTATTTATTTATTTATTTATTTTTGCATTTATATACCGCTCCCATTTCCCAAAGGGAACTCTGGGTGGTTCACACAAAAAGTTAAAAACATAACACCAGTTAAAAGATAAAAGGTATTAGGCAAGCGGCATAAAACTAGGCAAAAAAAAAAAAGGACTTGGTTCAACCCTAGTGGTGGCCAAAGGCATCCCTGAACAGCCAGGTTTTAACAGCTTTCCTGAAGGATGCCAGTGAAGGAGCTTGGCGTATCTCGCTCGGTAATTTGTTCCAAAGCGCAGGGCCGGCCACCGAGAAGGCCCGTTTACGAGTTGCTACCCTACGGGCCTCCCTAGGGGTGGCCACCCGGAGCGAGAGGGCCATGGAGGATCGGGTAGGTCGGGCCAGCTCTGATCGTAGGGAGATACACTCTGCCAGATACTCAGGACCCAGGCCATGGAGGGTTTTGTAAATCAAAACCAACACCTTGAACCTTATTCGGGAGGCAATGGGCAACCAGTGCAGTGCAAATATTATTTGAATTTGTCCAATTCAAACAAAAAGTACCTCTTATTAAAGGCTACCTCTTAAATAGCTGCTTTTCTGAGCAATGAACGTGATCTCTGCACCTCACCTGGCTGTGTCTCCTTGGTGCTGCATTCATTCAGAGAGACTCAAGCCCACCCCAATAGAAGCAGATGTAAAAATAAGGCTGGGGGCCTTTTTGCAAGTGCAGCAGAAAGCGTATTGCCTAAATTGGCATTCTTTGTGCACATTGTTTTATCCCCCTGGTTTATAATTTCAAGTAACTGGCAAATGTTTTAAGCAAGCCAGGGGGGAAAGTATCATCAGGAGATCTTCTCTCCTGGAGGAAAAATCCATCCCAGGTGACAAACCATGATGGCGATGTGTCATCTCTAGGCTTAAAACCGGGGTACTTCAAGGACCAGATGCAGGGGAGTGGTATCAGGAGAGAGAGATCTAATCTCGTGCGCTCCCAGACACATTTGATGGGGCCCCTGTGAGATACAGGAAGCTGGAGTAGATGGGCCTTTGGCCTGATCCAGCATGGCTCTTCTTATGTTCTTATATGTTCTTATTTCTCGCAAGCACAAGGGACAGTGACTTGTTCTTAAACTAACAAGCATTAAAGGGTTCCCTCCATCAAACGTTCCCACATATTAAAAAAGGCAAGCAACTTTATTTCATCGGCCAGTGTGCCAAGGGGATTTTAAAAACCAAACCCTTCTGGAAATGGCACAGCACTTTGTAACGCAGTTGTAGCTGGAGGAGAGGTGCCAACTGGGAGACCCGCAGACCGAAGTCCTCTCTGTCTAAATCCACAAGACGGGTTAATGTGGCGAACCTGAAGACACCAAGGGGGCAGCCCGCGTGGTGGGAGCTGGCAGAGAGACCGTCGTCACATTCAGGCCCAGGCTGTGGCTCGTGCTGGCCAGCACACTGCTGGCCGTGCTGGGGACCGATGCGGTGGAGGTCAAGGTGGAGCCCGTGGAGAAGGTTGTGGAAGGAGGGACCACAGTGGAGTTGTCGACACCCGTGTGCTAGGAAAGGAAACAAAAATGCCACGCAATCAACAAAAGAAGTTTAAGACGGTCAGCGCAGCAAATTTTGGGATTAAAAAAATGGAAACAGGGTAAAGAAACAGGAAGAGAGGAGATCTTCAACCCGAAACACTCTCTGCCACCCTCCAATTTAAAGGATGTTGATCCATCTAACTTCTAACAGAGGGTAAAGGGGCGTCCAGCGATTCAAGGTGAGTTTGCTTATTAAAGTATCACACAGCAAAAAGTTTATACGGCCTGCTTTTTTGTTAGTCCAAAATGCTGCGGCCAGATTGTGAACTGGGGCTTGTTACGGAGGAATCGCATAACACCCCACCCCCGGGCTGCTGATCTGTTTCCGGGCATAATTCCAAGGCAAGGTTTTAACCCATCAAGCCCTAAACAGCTCAGAATCAGAATCCTTTTTATTGGCCAAGTATGGTTGGACACACCCAGAATTTGTTTTGGTAAAAAATGCTCTCCATATATAAAAGGAAATATAAGAATCGTATAGTCAACAATAAAAACACAGTACAACAATACAATATAACCTATTATTTAAAAAGGAAGAATAGAAGTAAATATTAATTATTCAACAGTTTGATAGCACTTAAACTATCTTTATATCTAGTTGTCCTAGTATGCAATGCCCTAAAACGTCGCCCTGAGGGTAACAAGTGAAACAGGTTATGTCCATGATGTGTGGAATCTGTATATATTTTCATCGCTCTCTTTTTAGCTCATCATGTGGTATACAATTCCACAATAGATGGCAAATTAGTAACAAAATTTTTTTTCCGGCCCAAACTGCTCTCTCAAATATCCTATCTCCCTTTTTGAGCCTACCCAGGCAATTAAGGTGACCCCAGGAGGTCTTTCTCTCCGTCCCATCACCTTGACAGATGCAGTTGGTGGGGACCTAGGAGAAAATCTTCTCTCCTGGCTGCTCCTAGACTTTGGAACTGCCTCCCACTGGAGGCCCATTTTTGCTGTCCTTCCGCAAGCAGGTCAAGACCTTTCTCTCCAGCCCCACTCCCTCAAAAGTTTTTTTTTTTTTAAAACAGGGACTATTGCACTTTATTGTTGCCATTCTTTTTAATTTGCATTTATTGCTGCTTTTCTCTGTTGGTTTTAACATTAGATTTTTTTAAATCCTTTTAAAATATTATAATTTATTGCTTCAGCTTTTAATAGCGTCAACCCACCCTGGATCTTTCTTAGGAGAAAGGTGGCACCTAAATATTTTAAACAAATGAATGAATGAGGCTGGTTCTTTCCCGGAGGGTCGTTGAAGAGACTCTCAAAAGTTCAGCAAAGAGCTTCTTACCGTGTGTGACGTGGACGACGACCGTGCTGAGGCAGAAGACAGGCTGCTCTGGTGATTCGAGAGGGAGCTAGGAGGAAAGGGAGGAAGAGGTTTTAAGCTCCAGACGTGCAATTCCCACATGGACATTTCTGGGCTCTCTTCATTGGATGAGAACCACTAAGAGAAAATCAGTTCAGATGGATTCAGGTGGTTGAGAGATCTCTCTGGTGGGCATACTGAGGGCTTCTAAGACTACCAGAAACTACCCGATATAACAACATGACGAGGGCTGCAGTGGCGAGGAGGGGGCCATGAGCGAGCACACCCTGATTTAGAAACCCCTGAATACTCAGCACGAAGGTCTGAGAAAAGTTTTCAGATACGTCTGTCTCAACTAATCTTAGAAGTTCTCTCCGCTGGAGAACCCGACTTTACACCAGTTATGTCAGTCGGGGTCGAAACAAGTTCAGCTTTGTGTATTTGCAGACCCCCCCCCCGTAAGGTTTAGGCATAAAACCTTTAAACAGCAGGCAGGCACTAAAATATGCTGGCTATGGGACCTTCACAGGCACGCTGACCCCCCCCCCAGCCTGAGTTTCATCCTACGAATGCCTGATGCCTGCATCCTTTTCCACCTTGAGACGAAGAGCGGAAGCTCCAGGCTGATGCACGGCCCTGGAAAGGGGGGGGACCACCAAGGTGCCGTGTGGCACATTTCCAAGCCCCTTCCCTCCCCCCTTTTGATGAGTGTCCCCTGGTCAGACTGGGCAGGGCAAGCCTGTGTCTGCCTCTTGGCCTGCCTGGAGCCCCGGGTAAGATCTCAGCAGAAACGGAGTGAAACGAACGATAAAACCCACGGAACCAGCTGCCGGCGACTGCTGTTCCCCAGCACCCACATCACTAATCCTCCGGTTTGTCGTCGTCCCCCCCCCCAAATCCCGCCCCGAAAATACTACCTGCTCAACTGGGAGAGTGCACTGCTGGCCAACTCATTGGACTGCGGCAAGCTGGGAAGTGCGGTGGTATGTGGGGGTGCCGAGGGCAGAAGCAAAGCGGTGGTGGTGGTGGCCGTGGTGCTAGGCGGGGCGGAGCCTTTGGCAGGTAGCGATGGAGGGGAGGTTTCGGCCTTAGACGCTGGAACGGATGACGGAGCTGAAAACGGGGGGAGGGGGGGAGAAGGCTGTTCAGAGAAGGGCCCACCCAGGGCCGCCGGGACGGTGAACTGGATGGTGCGCGTTAAGAAGAAAAAGGGGGATACCCCATCCACTGTGCCCAGGAGGGGGTCAGAAAAGGTCATCAACATCTCTTTAGGATTCTGCCAAGTGGACTCAGCAAGGAAGGCACTAAGGGACGGCAGCTGCCTCTGCATGAACCTCCAGCAAACAAATCTGCTATCTGTGCAGCTTTAAATTAAAGCACGGCATTTTTTTTCTCTTTCTCTGACCCATGGAGTGCTTACGTTGACCAACCCTACCCACTAAGTACCTTGACGCACCATGTTCTTGTTCCCACCGCTGACCATTAAGATCTGGCTGTGCATGTCTACTGTACTGAGGCTCTCTTCCTCAATGCCCTCCCTCCCTCCCTCCCTCCCCCATGAACGACGGCAGTGCTGGATTTCTGCCTCATCAGCCAGGAGGCCTGGAGGTGAACGAGAGTGGAGCACATGCTACGGTGGAAGCAGGAGTTGCTAGTGATGCCGCAGCCTGTCGACCCCATTGCCTGTGGTTTTAAAACACCTTCCTTGTTTGCAGAGACAGCACTCCACGGGCCGAATACACACATTTAGGAACGCAAAATAAGCAGCATCGGCATCGTTCTTTCTAGGAACCACTGCAGGGAACTAAGCTGCCTCAAGAAACTCACAACTGCGGCTGCTTCAGGCTGAATGTGGAGAGACATGGTGCGCCCTCAGCCACAAGACGCACGATGCCAGGAAGTAGGCCCTAACCTCCTTCTAAACATGCAAGGCAACTAATTCTGTTTCAAAGGGCCGCACGACAAAATCTTCAAACCTGCAATCTGTAGAACTACAGGATCAGCAACGGATGCATCACAGTTAGTTACATGTTTTGCCTCTAACTGCATCAAGCAAACTTATTTCAATGTGCCCACAGAATTCCTATACAGTTGAGGGCATAATGCATCACATTAAATATCCTTGCCCAATAATACACAGGCATTTGGAAGTCTCCCAGCAGCGGGGGCTACCATCAAAGACAGCTGCACTGAGGAGAAAACAACACTTGGGATACAGACTCCCAAGATTCCAATTATCCACTCAATACCTTAAGTCAAAATTTGTTCTTGGAGGGCTTCCTTTCAAGCCCGGACCGTGCTTGTGCCTGGAAGTCCAACACCACATCCCATCATCCTAGAGCAGTGGTTCCCAAGCTTGAGTCCCCAGATAGGTTTGGACTAAAACTCCCAGAAGCCTTCACCCCTAGCTGTGTAGCGAGGATCTCTGGGAGTTGTAGTCCAAGAACACCTGCAGACCCAAGGCTGGGACGCCTCCTTGGCACAAGACAGCTGGAAAAAAATATAGATTGCTCTGCTGGCCATTATAAATGTGGCAAGCCCTTCAGAACAAAAATAGTTTCCATCTCTAGAGTAAGGGAAAGAACTTTATTTCTGGGTTTTAAAATAGGTTACTAGCTATATTGTGTAAACACAAATAAAGAGACCTATCACCTCTGGGAATTAGCAGGAAAGATTCAAGTAACGGATCTTCCACAAAGTACCCTATGTATCAGATAGGTGTGATAAGTGCACCTTTTTGTGGTGTTTTGATCAGATCCCATCCCACCAGTAACATCCTTCCCAAACAGCTTAGCAAGTCTCTTGGTCCAGAAGGTAGTAGCAAAAACCCTGGTGGACTATTGGCCCGAGGGTTCATTAGCATCTCTGATTTGCAAGGACTTTGCTGGCTACTGGCATGCCAAGGATACCTGGGGAGCTGTTTCCCAAGGAAGCAGGAAACCAGTTTTAGCTACCAGGCTGAATTTAACCTAGGGAAGGTATACCCCAACACCTATCTGCATAACTGGCAGCCATCCTGAAGCAACTGATTGGATTCTCAATTAAAAGGGTAAAAAGGTATTTCCACCCTCCCACTTACCCCCCCACCCCTTTCCAGGGACAGACAGCAGTACAAGCTGACAGCAAAAAGGGGGTGTGAAAACGTCTCTGAACTTACTGTCAAGGGTTGGCTGCGTTCGAACACTGCCATGTCCATTCTGAAAGTCAAAGTCAAGAATGAGTGACTCCAGCTCCCCGTGAACTGAATTCTTCTGTGCTGCCTTAACTGGGTGGAAGCCAGGACAGACTGAGAGCTAGCACCTGGTTTGTGTGTGTGCTTTTTTATTGGTCTTAATAACAGTATCGTCTCTACCCCTTCTTTTCTTTTCTTTTCTTTTCTTTTCTTTTCTTTCCTTTTTCTTTCTTTCTTTCTTTTAATGTATGTTTACCCCACCTTTCTCCTTGGAAAATGAGCCAAGGCAGCTTACAGTAATGAGGGTTAATATACAGTCCAGTACAATTAAAACATGTTCAAGCATTTGAGAACAAGGAAATGAGGGACATCTTACAGCATTAATAGACAACATTACATTACAGCCACACGGTTTTAAGTAGTCATAAACACAAAGTCTATGTGAACCCATAGATTCATATAAAAGACATAATAGGTAGACCATCATTCAGGGAAAGCTTGCCTAAAGAGAAAGGTCTTTGCCTGTTTCCGGAAGGACAACAGAGACGAGGCAGTCCTGGCCTCTAGTGGGAGGGAGTTCCAGAGTCTGGGCACAGAAGTCGAGAAGGCCTTTTCATGGATTGTGCACAGATTGCGCATGGCTTCCACCCACTTTTGGCAGGGCCATAAAATCCCACAGGGAGGCGGAAAGGATGATGGGGTGCATGCACCGGATCCCCCTGTTAGTCAGGGGAGTCCGTCATCAGTAGCCGCAATTTGGCCAACCCCCATTCCGATTCAGGAGGACAGGACCGCTCAGGGATGCTTTGCGCCCCACAGTGGGCCAATCTCCGACCCATGGTCCTGAGGGATCCTTGCTCAAGGGCAGGCCCACCTCACTGGAGAGCAGCACTGGCCAGTTGATGCACCCTCGATCCCTTCCAGCGTAGCCAACCTAGGCTGTGACTCAATCCTAAAAATCAAACAAAGTGGAACTTCTCCTGCCATCCGCAGTGTGACTGCCTGGACCCTCTGAAAAGCTCAAATACCGTCTAAAACACTCGCTAGCACGGGGGTTGGGGAAACCTTCAGCCCTCCATATGTTTTGGACTGGAACTCTTAGACGTCTGAGCCTGTATTGCCAATGACAAAGGACTGTGGGAGTTGTGGTCCAAAACATCTGGAGGGCTGAATGTTCCCGACCCCTGTGGAAGAGAGGAGGGCATTACATTAGAGAAAAACCCAATGGCCATTACGCAAGGAAACCAAAAGCAAACTCCCAGACAGAATAAAGAATGTATGAAAGATATGTTGGCAGCAAACTATCCCATATGTCAGAGATGGCAAACCTTTTAGAGACCGAGTGCCAAAACTGCGATTCAAAACCCACTAATTTTTCGCAAAGTGCCAATACAGCCATTTAACCTGAATCCAGGTGGCTGTGAAGGGTCGATGTCAGGTGTCCACAGAAAGGACTCTGAGTGCCTCCTTTGGCAGCGATGCCATAGGTTCGCCAACACTGCCCTATGGCAACTGTTACCCACCCTTTAACCCCAGCCCACAGCCCAAGGGAGCTCGTTGGCAGGGCCTCTGCCCTCCCTAGATCTTTGGGGAGAGCAACTCACCGTGACCGCAGCCAGGGCCGTCTCTGCAGGAGGCATGGAGCTTTGGTATGTGGTTCTGCTATGCACAGAGGCCTGGTCATAAGAGGAAGTGGCGTTTACAGGACAAGTGCTCTGGGAAGAGCAGCTCAGGCTGGTAGAGGTGATGGCAGAGGTGATGGCAGGGGTGGTGTAGGCGGACTCCTGTACTGTATTGGACATTGGCAAAGAGGTATTCAAAGGATCACTGAAAAAAGTAAAAGTCATTGATCGTCAGGGTCAACGTCGATTCAAAGACTCCTGTGAAGCCAACCAGTTCCCAGCAAACCTCTTCTGAACTAGACCCGCCACAAACGGCTTTGGCCAACCTAGATGAGAAAAGGGCCAAGTGGTAATAATCCTGCAGCTCAGATGCCAAGAGGCCTTGCAAGAAGCTTTGAGACCCGCCCAACCCAAGAGGCTCAAGAAAACTCCAGAAACAGGGAGACACCATGTCCTTCTCATGGCCTGGCCTCCCCCAATATCCCAAATCAAACCAACGTCCCTCTTGAGTTCAACCGAGGGAGGTCTGATGGAAACCTGGCCAATGTGAGTAAGGTTACGCATGGCAGGTGCAGAGGAAGTAACTTTCTCTTCCTCTCGCCCTGTTATAGGACTCAGCGAAGCCAGGAAGTGACAGCCACGAGGTTCCTGACCGAAGGGAGCCAGATGGCACGTCACGCCATGATTTCCCTTGCAGGAAGGCTTCGAGGCCACAAGACAGGGGGGCATGGGCTACAAGCAATGGGGATGGTTGGCCGAGTCTAGACAGATTCATAGAGAAGAGCTCCACTCTGGGGAATTAAACAGAGTTTCCATGTCGAGGGATAGATGGGAGTCAAATGCAGTGTCAGGCGAGAGAGTTTATAGACCATCTCTGCCAGACCCAATGAGCAGTTTCTTCTCCACTCAAGGAGGCCCAAAGGAACCAGTCAGATTTGCTGGGTCGGCATCGATTTCGCATTCAGGCATTGATTTGCTATTTGCATCCTAGCTGGGACTAGCCGTCAGGGTTCAGGCGCACCTAACGAAGGGCCCCGTTTTCCCCAGCTACATAACTTCCCATGCAGCTCTTTCTGGAAGTCAAGAAATAGGCTCCTGGAGCTTTTAAAACCAGGCTCCCCCAGAGATTTGATTCACCTCTGTTTCAGTTCTGAGGTGGGTTATGAACCCGAGCCCCTGGAAAAGAACCATCCAGTATCTTTCCGGGCACCCTCAAGCCAAGAAAGAGCCAGGCGTCACAGGACAGGGAGTGAGATGCGTGTACCTACTTTACGGTCTTTGAGTACAGGATGTTGTTGGTTGCCTGGCTGTTGCTTTCGTAGCTTGCAGAGGACCCAAACTCTGAGAGAGGAGGCTCCAACCCAAACTCGAGTGCTCCAAACTGCACATTTAACCCGGACACGTCAGCAGACCCAGGCATCTCCACCGCCGAGGAAGGGATCTGGAAGAAGAGATCATGCGGTCACCCCCTGTGAGGTGCTCTTCGGCTTGCACCGAGGCTGGTTCACCCAGGGAGGAGAGGCGCCACTGATTCCACCTTGGCCCACTTGAAGACAAAAGTGAGCAAAGCACAGGCTACATTCAGCCCACGTCCAGGAGCCCAAAGGTGTCCTTCCAACTTCTGGGATCTTACTCCTTAATTTGCTCGTCTCCTTCAGCCATCCAAGTGGTGCAGAAAGCAAATGCTGCCATGTTTGGGGAGCACAGCGCCTCTGCGACTCTATGCCAAATGTCATCAATTTTGTTTTGAAGGCTCGTTGGTCATTAGAGGGAACGAGAAGGCTTCCTGGATTCTTAAAAAAGCCTTTCAAAGAGGAGAATATTTGGGAGAGGGGTGGAGAGCAGGAACCAGCTAGGCCCAAGGCCAGGCCTCTGTGGCCCTTCGGCCTCTGGAAGATGCTCACCACAGCTTTTCAAAGACACAAAAACCCTGCCTTCAAAAGGCACTCCAAAGATGCTAGGAAGCTGTGGCGAGCATCTTCCGGAGGCAGAATGAATGAATGAATTAATGAATGAATGAATGAATGAATGAATGAAGAGAGACGTGGTGGCTCAGTGGGCTAGAGCGCTGAAACGGTCGGCTGCAAAGTCAGCAGCTCAGCGGTTTGAATCCCGGGTGACACGCAGCAGTGAGCTCCCGCTGTCAACCCCAGCCTCCCACCAATCTAGCAGTTTGAAAGCATCTTTGAAATCATGGCCATCTGTCAGAAATACTGTGATGGGGGTTCCTGCATGGCAGGGGGTTGGACTGGATGGCCCTTGAGGTCTCTTCCAACTCTATGATTCTATGATGCTATGAAATAGGTACCGACATAAAACGCAGGAAGGTAAACAGTGTTCTGTGCACAGCAATGTGTTTGGCCATGCCGGCCACATGGCCACAGACTTGCACAACACTGGCTCTTTGGCTTGGAAACGGAGATGAGTACCACCCCTAGTGTCAGAAGTCAGTAGGATGCATGTTCAGGGGGAACCTTTACCTTTTTTATATATAAATAAATGACAAGTCCCCCTTTAAAAAATGCAAATGTCGAAATCTGTTGCACCAGCTATTGTAATTGCAAAACAATGGCAACTAGCAGACAGAAGACACTCACATATTGCCCATTAAAAGCCCGGAGACAAGGAATGCTGCCCCAGCTTGGCATCTAACCACAGGCAACCTGGGTGCTAAAGAACGCCACAGCCAGGGCTTCCCCGCCGAGGAGGCTCCGTCTCTAACACAAACCCATTTTGGAGCACTCAGGGGAGGGCTATATCAACATTTCAAAAAACGAAGAGGGAGGCTTATGAGAGAACACAAGGGATACGTGTGAGTCTAGCACTCATGCTTCGTGCCTGGAAATAAATTGGAACTTTTCAAGCAGAGAACTGAATGGGTCACAGGTCTAAGGAAGCCCTGCCTTCCAAGAAGGGTCTCCATTGGCTGCCAGGTAGAGGTTTGTGATACATGACACTGTGCATGCAGTACACACTCTGCTACTAAACACTCTCTAAAGCAGTGGTTCTCAACCTGCGGGTCCCCAGATGTTCCTGAACTGCAACTCCCAGCAATCCTGGCCAGCTTAGCTAGTGATGAAGACTTCTGGGAGTTGCAGTCCAGGAACATCTGGGGACCCGCAGGTTGAAAACCACTGCTAAAGCTAATGAGTAGAGAGTTGTGTACAGTTTTGCTGGGAAAGCATCCAGCTACCCTCTTCTAGATGTCTTAATCATCCCCAGATATGGGCTACAGATAGCTACAAAAAAAAGTGTGTGCTGCTCAAACTACTTTGGTTTCAAACTGCATAGACGGCGAATTAGATGACATGTACAGAAATCACCAGTGGGCACTCTTTGTCACTTCTGTGATTCATCAAGCACAAACACCTTCATGCTTAACTAATCTAAACCATTAGCATTCAGCAGACAAGCTGGTGCACAAGTCGCACCAGTTTGGGGGAACTTGTCAAGGGACAGGGGTCAGTCTCCTACCACCATTCCCACCTAAGAGCAGCCCTGCTGAATCAACGGCTGAATGCTATGTCAACAGGTCCATAATCCCTGTGGAATTCCTCAGCACCCAGGCTGCCAGTTTTTAGGCAATACACTGGGAATTCAAGGGTCTACTCTAATCAGGACCCAGTGTCAGGATCCTGACCAGGCAGAGGATCATGACTTACCCATGTGCCTGTGTTCCCCACTGCCTGGCACTACCATCGCAAAAAGAAGACATTAGAGGCCAAGTGCCTGTGTTCCCAACTGCCTGGCACTACCGTCACAAAAAGAAGACATTAGAGGCCAAGTGCCTGACAGCTGTGTGAAGTATGTGTTACCCAACACCCATTTCAACCAGTGGGGTTACAACACAGAGGCACACTCAGGAAACTGTATTGGTTCTGCGGTTTTCTAGCACTGGAGAATGGGAAAGCAGGGGTTCATGATGGCCTTCGCTTCTAAAAGGAGGCAGTCATTCCTCCTTAAAAGTAGCCGTGACGCAGCCCATCATTTCTCCCCATTCCTTGCCATGGGTGGGGAGTCTCCTACCAGCTGACGACCTTGGGCGCCCAGGCCACCGACCTCTCGATGGCAGAAGCACCACGGATGGGCCCCGAGCCCCTTACCCACCTTAGACGCCGGGGGTATCCTTCGTTTTGGCAGCTTGATCTGCTTCTGCTGCGCTGGATGAGTGGACGGCACCTGGTTCTCTGCAGACAAGCTGGGGAGGTGCAGCATTTTGCTGACCGCGATGGAGCTGTCCACCGGCGATGGCTCTCGAGCTTTCTGCTGAGCAAAAGATTCTAGACCAGGAGGTGGGGGAGGGGCGACCGTGGTCGGTGGTGGTGCTTGTTGTTGTTGTTGTTGTTGTTGTTGCTGCTGCTGCTGCTGCTGCCGCTGCGTCAGCTGACTCAGGACGGGGGATGGCTCAGGCTGAGATTTGAAGTCTAGGAACCGTAAGCAAACAAGGAGAGGATTTCTAGGAGAGAGGGAAGGAGGTCGTGCACCCTGGCCATGTGATTGCTTTCTGGGATACACAGCAACTGGTCTTATACCAATATATGAATACAAGAACCAGGGGTCAAGACTGGACAGATTCTTGAGGAAAAATCGTGTTCTCCCCAGTCTTAAAAGAAGGGTACCTCACATTGCCAGGCGCAGGGGAGTGACCTCAGGAGAGAATGATCTAGTTGTCTGATGTACTCCCAGAGGCATCTGGTGGGGCCACCAAGAGATCGGAAAGCTGGAGTAGATGGGCCCTTGCCCGGATCTAACAGGGCTCTTCTTATGTACTGAATCAGAAAACTGGCCCATGTATTCCAGTATCACCAACGCTACTTGGTAGCAATGGTACTCCTTGGGTTTTTCACAATAACTAAGCACTGTCATTGGCCTGACCCAGCCTAGCTTCCAAAATCAAAGATGGAATGGAATGGAATGGAATTTATTGTCATTGTATAAATACAACGAGATTAAAAGTGCCATCCAGTCAGTCATTCACACACCCCAGCATAA